>CM060906.1:656959198-658354198 GCA_030737815.1 Allium fistulosum
CTTAAAAGTAACAATGGTTTATTTATCATCTCATTATTTAATATTTGGAATTAATTTGGAAATCAACGAAAATTTATGTAATTAATTATTGCAGTTAATATGGTAAAAGATGATAACTATAGAATAAGAATGTAATAAAATGTAAACTAGTGTCAAATGAATTCATATGATATTGGATGATTGAATAATAAGAGAGTAAATCAAAATAAAAGAAATTGATTGAAATTAAAATATAATTTACTGGGATTTTACTACAGTTGTAATTGAACGCTGGAATTTATGTAATGTTTAAATCTTAGATCTAATATGGAAAATTGTATTTTAAAGATTATAAATTTCTATGTAATCAATAATGATAAATTGTTAACTTTTAATTTAGAATTTAAAAGGTGATTAAATTCATTTAATAATAATTTAATTAATTAACGTGTAAAAATAGCCATTTTGGCCACAGTCTCGGATTTCGACGAAACTAGTTTCATCGGATGCGTAACAGTGAATTATTGTAGGATTTCAAGTTTTGTAGCGATCGGACTTATCGTTTGATCGTGCGGGCTCGAAACGCGTAGAAATCAGTTTAATGAATTCCATTAAAATAATCTGATTTTAAAAACTAACTTCTGTATATAATGGAATTTGGGTTTTAAACTAGTTCCATCGAGTTTAAAAATATCGAAAACATATATTTTGATATATTGGATGACCTACTTTTGTTTCGGGAACAAAACAGGCTTTTCGGGTCGTTGTTATCGTTTTGAACTAATTCGATATGTCTGTTCGTTCTTATCTATCTTTGCCTATATATAGGTTGTTATAAACCCTAGTTTTTTCTCATTTCATTATTTCTGTATGTACTTTACTTCTCATATGTTCATCCTTCTCAAACATCAGAACATCAAACCCTAATTCCCAAATTCAATTTCAAGTCAAAATTAAATCGATATTTCAAACTCTCCAAACTATGTCAAATTATATATCGTTGGAAAGATCTTGACGAGCGTAATTTCCATCTACTGTTCGTTTTTGCAATCGATTTTCGGTTTGTCCAGAAATGACCAAAACATTCTCGGCCATCCTTTTTGGTGGTTGATGAACGGCGGCGATGCATCGATTCAACGGTACAGCCGTGTGGAGATTAGCATGGGGAGTTCATAGGGATGGAAATGGGGCGGATAGTTTGCGGGGAACAAATCCTCCGCCTCCATCCCCACAACCCATTTATGTCCCACATGCCCGCCCCCATGCCCGCCTAATACCCAATGAATTCGGGTAGGGGAATACCCAACGGTTATGGAGGACCAATCGGATAACCATTAAGGAGAGATGAAAAAATGTTAAATAAAAAATAGCTCTGAGCCTTTGAAATAGCTGAATGGTTTCATCTACAATTCAAATTCCTAAGTACAAAGAACCTTCCATCTGTAGTTCTGTACGGTGCAATGTAAATCATGCATGAAACATTATTGACCTAACTAAGCTAGGCATTTGTATGTATCATTCCAGATTTACAAAATGTACACAGATTTTCATGACAATTGGAAGTATATAGATTCATATTAACATAAACTGCAAAATCCCATTAGCAAATATATGAGCATTTAGTACACAGTCAATCCAAACCAAGACATTATTGTTAAAACTCAAAGTTAATTCCAGATCTGCATGACAGTGTCTTCAAAATAAAGATATTAAAATTCAAATCAAGAAGGCTATTATAGCTAAAAAGGCTTTGATGATACTTTGAGTTTTACAGTGTTTTCAAAATAAAACACATGAGTTGCACCATCTGCAGTTCTGCACAGTCTTGAGCCTTCACCCTTCAAATAAAGAATCACCATTCACCATCAGTTTTGCACCATCATTTGATCATTGTGATTTAAGCATCAAAACTTGGATCCTATGCCAGTTAAAAAATGAAAAAAAAAGTCAGTACACAACAGTTAGTAAATAAGAAAAGAACACAAATAAACAAAAACAACTCACAGCTTCATCATCTATTATGTCTTCAAAAAACGTTTGATATTTTTCTCTGTTTGAGTTTATATCTAGAAAGAAATAAAAATAAATACCATCAAAAATAATTTATTATGTAAAAAAGAAAATGAAATTACAAGAGAATTAGTTAGAAAAATCATACCAAATTTGTCATCCCATAACCAATCTTGTGCACATATTAAAGCTTCCAGTGTATAAGGATGAAGCCTATTACGATGAGGAGTAACATGTCTTCCACCAGTACTAAAAGCAGACTCAGAAGCAACAGTAGACACTGGTATTGCTAAAATATCTCTAGCTACTTGCTGCAATATTGGATACTTTAGACCATTTGTCTTCCACCATGCTAAAATATCAAATTCACCACTTCTTGGCAAAACAGGTTCTTCTAAATAAAAATCTAGCTCAGACTTACAATTATCCACAGTTGATGTGCTACTCACAAACAAATCATAACCAGCCAAAAAATCTGTAGAGTCATCAACAGCCATGCCAAACTCAGAACTATGCAATGAAGAATCAAGAGGAGTTTCTTTACCGCTACTTTGTTTGTATTCTTTCACCAAATCATAACTCAGATTTCTAATTCGCTCAATTTGAGTTGGTGAATCATCACCATAAATCTGGGGAAAGTAATATTCAATCAACTTCATCCTAAACCTTGGGTCCAAAATAGTTGCTATGGCTAGAATTGCATGTATGACAGACCAATATTGATCAATTTTTTCAATCATATTTACAGCCATCATCTTAATCTCCATGCATGATGATCTAAGGCACTCCCTTAGCAGCAATCGAATTTCACAAATTTTAGGAAAGAATATATTAGCAGTGGGATATTTGGCCCCAGAGAACATTTCGGTTACATTGTAAAACAACTTCAACTTGTCACACATCAGTTTTGCTAAAAGCCAATCTTGATCACTAGGTGCTTGTTTGTAATTTTTCTCAGTGTGTATTAGTCGATCAAAGACATCCTTATACACAATGGCACTCATAAGCATCAAATAAGTAGAATTCCACCTAGTTTTACAATCAAGAATTAACTTCCTCTTATTTGGAAAAGATAATCCATTCCTAGCCTCCTCAAATTTTTCCACTCTTTTAGGTGTTGCAGTCCAATAAACTACACTATCACGAATAGTTTCTATACGACTTTGAATTGCACCTAATCCTTGTTGAACAATCAAATTCAAGATATGAGCACAACATTTCATATGAAGTAATTCTCCTTTCAGCAATAAATTATCATTTCTCAACTTTTCTTTCATCTTATCCATCATTGAAATATTAACACTACAGTTATCTAAAGTTAAAGTAGATAATTTACGATCAATGGACCATGCAACCAAACACTCCATCAATTCTTTTGTTAATGCTTTGGCTGTGTGAGGAGCAGGCACATATATAAATCTATAATTACAAGAAAGAGCCTATTTAGTATACAAACAATCAATTATAATTCAAAATTCATTTTCTTCTAAGAACGACAAGAAAGTTACCTTATTATTTGACTGTGCAAAATCCATGAATCATCGATATAGTGTGCAGTTACTACCATGTATCCTCTTTTTTGATTAGTGGCAGTCCACATATCAGTTGTGACTGCAATTCTACCTTGATTGGTACTCAATAACTTCTTTAGCTTTGTCTTCTCACTCTCATATATCTTTATGATATCACTCCTAATGGTGGGACGAGATACATGCTTGAATAATGGTTGAATTGAGCTAACAAAACTCCTAAATCCAATGTGTTCCACCATATTAAGTGGACACTCATGCAAAATGATCATTTTAGCAAGTTCTTCCCTTGAAAATTGTTGATCAAATGTGTGAGAGCCAAGTGTTGTAGTTCCATCTTTTTTCTTAGTAGGAGTCAAGATGGATTGCTTTATGTCTCGATGCTTTCTAAGAGGACAAATCTTGAAATGTTCATGCAAGTGTGTAGTCCCATTTTTGCTTTTTCCACTTAATTTCTTCTCACAGTAGTTGCAAATAGCCTTATCAACTCCATTGATCTTTTGCTTCTTAAAGTGAAGCCAAACAACAGAAGTTTGTCTTTTATTTTTTGTTTCACTACTGGTATCACAATCTATAACTGGTGGTGGAGTACTGATATTAGAATCAGGCTGTGGAACTGAAGCATTGAGCTCTGTAGCTAGAGATGGTGCAGATTCATTATTTTGTTCAATTGCAGGTGGAAGATTAGCTGCTGTAACTTGTGGAGAACTTCCAGTCTCACTCATTGTTAGACTGCAAAGAACAAAGAACAAACGCCAAATAAAATGTTAATAAATCATTTTACAAATTCAATAGCAGAATAATACAACTGACATGCTTACTGAGTGATAGGTTTCTCCGGAGAAGAAGGAAGCAAGCAAGACGTTAGAGATAGAGCTGCTGAGAAGAAGAATTGTGGTCCTGGAAAGTTGTTTGTTTATTAACATGCATATATTTTCCTTTTTATACAAAAAAGAAAGAAACGGAATAGACACAGCATGAATATTAAAGGGTACTATTATTAAAGAGCATTTAATAGACACAGTAAGCAATGCATATGAAAGGATACTATAGTTATTTTTTATACTGAATAGACACAGCAAGCACAACAATTTATATTTCTACTTAATATATATACACCTAGTACACATGTTCTTTAACAGTAAATATGTATACCAGGTCGGATATGGGGCAAATAGTGTCACCTCCGTACCCGCCCCAACACCGTTTCGGGTTTTGAAATCATCCTCCACCACCGCTCCATTACCCACCAAGTCGGGGAATCCCCACCCGATTAGGGGCGGGTCCCCGTGGGTACCCATCCTCGCGGATTAAATTTCCATCGCTAGGAGTTCATCGTGACGCCCCACCTCTATGCTCACAATAACAAAGGTTATTATAAGGAATAACGTCTGCTATTGCAAAGAATAAGGCTTGTTAGAAGCGACCATCCGTAAGTTATGCCTTAGACGAGTATTGATTACATCGATAGGAGTTGTGTAAATTACTCCCAAAGATATAAATTCAATCCAAATCTAAAACGAAACTACGATGGCTAAAGAAAATCCAGAACAACTCATAATAACAACAACACAGATAGTACAATCACATCAGAACAGAAATATCATATATATAGCGGAAGACAAGTCTGGATACATGCTACAACAATCGATGGTTCACATGAACCAAATGCACATATACATGTCATCAACATACATGAAACGAGAATCACTAAACCAAAAGTACTCCTCGAAGTCTAGACAAAAGATGATGTGAAATCCCAAAAGCTGAAGCTGCAACTGAATCAGAGATAGCGATTACCCTGAAATAACTCGGTCTGACCCGAGTATTATTTAAAAGAAAATAATAAACGGATCAGTCTAATTTAAACTCGGAAATAAATGTATGATAAACAACACTTAAGCAAATAATTATAGTCTCGAATGAGACTATTCAACATAAATAATCAACATAGTTTAAAATTAAATGAAGAAATCTCAATTTAAACTCCATCAAAATCAACTTTCAAATTCACAATTGAATTCAAAACAGCAATTCACAAAATCTAGAAATCAAAATAGATAACTAGAAAATCAGCATAAAAGTGGATCGATCCCAGCAGATGGCGAGTTTTAGCTACGCCGCACGTGCGTCTCATATGGCCGAAGCCTACCAAGTACTATAATTTTTGGCGCCCATCAGATGACCCGAAGGTCCATAGAGTGACCCGAAGGTCTAGTACTGGTAATTGACCCGAAGGTCCATTAGATGACCCGAAGGTCCAGCAGAGTGGCTCGAAAGCCCAACAAAACATCAAAATCATCAAACAGCAAATCATCAGCAAATATTTCAATTAACGAGTCCGAAATTAACCGAATTAGTAAAAGTGTGGTTCCAACTCCGCACTTTTGCTAAATCGTTTAAATCTCTTCATCGTTTCCTTGAAAGTGCAAAATTGTGTATTTTATATAAATAACATTTTACGTTCTCAAACGGACAAGTCCGGAATTAACCGAAACAGTAAAAGTAAGGGTTCATGGTCCTTAATTTTGCTGAAGCGTTTAAATCGGTTTCTCATTCTTTTGAAAGCGTAAACTATGAAATTTTTGGAAACAATTTTATTTTTAAAATGATTTGAAAACACGTGATTAAAACAGCAACATCTGTAGCAATTTCGACAAGAAAATTGCGCTTCACAAAACACCGTAAAACGGAAATCTAAAATCAGCGTTGCGGGATAGCCGCTTGAAAATTCACTTTAAACTGACGGTTACTGAAGTCAAAACAACAGTAAATTTATTCGTTAAAAATCTCATCAAAACAACACGCTTCAAAAATACAGTACCGGCGTACAAATTCCGTTATAAAAATAACGGCGCAAAATACGGTTTTAAAACCAAACACCGGTTCAACGTAAAACTAAATCATTGATCTACTCTACTATATATTCCTCAAATTTACACTGTCTGGGCTAGCTTTTTCACTTGCACGCACGAATTAAATTATACCCATGCAACTTGGACACATTTTCTTTTCGTGAAACCCAGATAGACACTCACGCACGAAAGGATATGCAACATCGTAATTAAATGCATGAAGAACCAATTCACTTCCACGTGCACGCAAGAAGGTGCCCAAAACAAATGGTCTGGGTAAGTTTTTCAATGCCTGGCCCTATTTAATTCATATATGCACGAAAAGAATGAAGCAAAGAAAAATAAAAATAAAAATTTTAAAAGTAACCTGAACTTACTCTAATGTGCATGTATTATTAAACTTATAAAATATGGTGTCCAGGACCACTTTTTCTTTTGAATGCTTCACTGAAGTCACGCATGAAGATATTGAACACACGTAATTGAAGTTTATGAAGGATTACATTCATAAAAAATGACTTGAACAATTTTTCCTGCACGCATGAAAATAAAAACAAGACCTGGACACGCGTGAAAAATCAGTGCACGCATGAAGATAAAAACTTGAACACGTGCATTCAAATGCACGCATGAATTTGAAATAAAGATGACTTGCCCAACAAAAATTTTTGCTCGTACTAGTGCGTTATTTACACCCGGAAGTAAAGATGGAATGGCCCAGACAACAGTTGCATTCATGCAAGTAACGAAGGAGGATAAATTAGAGAAGTGAGTTTGAACTCACCTTTAATTTGCCACCAAACCAGTTATCAACAAGGAATGTTTGAAGCAATAATTTGCACTGCCATTAATATATTTTGTAAAGCTATTGAAGAAAACGAAATAAATGATGCAGCTACTTTTCTTCACCAAACTGGTGCACAAGTCAAGGAGAAAGAGCTGGCAAACATAGTGGTACAATGTCATTTAATGAAGGCGTGCTTAGGTGAAGAAGAAAAAAAAACTTGCTGTATGAAATGATGGTAGCATAGTGAACTCAAACTTTGTATAATAAACTTTGTGTGCGAATGCAAAGTTTCAATCTTGCTTTAATGAAATTGGTCACAGTAAACAAAATGTTTCTCTTTATAAATTAGTGTGACAGCAAAGTTCATAAATTGCTTTATTACTTTGGACTTTGCCTCACACGTGAAGGATAAGGAATAAAACACAACTTATATATTTGCTCACTGACTTAGAATTGGATTTGTGTCATTTAATTTTTTTTTCAAATTTTATTTTTAAAATTTCTATTTAAATTATTTATTTCGACAGTAATTCAAAAATCACGGTCGTTACAGAGTTCATCTGAGTTGTCGTTTGGAGAATTGATGGTCAGATCGGCGGCAATAATTTGATTAGGGTTGTATATAGGCGGCGGCGGCTGGATGTTTAGGGACGATCGACAACGCCTTAGGCGTGCGTGTGGAGCCAGGGAGGAGTGGCGAGCATGGAGAGGCCAAGGGCGGTGGTTTGCCTAGCCGCGGGTGGCCGTAGCGGCGTGATGGAATCGGCGGCTGATAGGGTTTCGTTCGAAGCAATTCGTGATTCTTGGGTTATGCGTACTGTAGGATATAGGGGAGAAGGTATAATTGCATAATTGTCCTTCAATTTTATTCTATTTAAATTTGAATTTATAATGTTCTAACTTAAATAACTTTTGCATACGAGCTCTGATTCATATGCGGTTTTCTCCGTTGTGATCGTATTGAAATTCCGGACAATATGGAACAGTTTTGGCTGCATTCTGAGACTGTTAGATTTTTGGGCTTTATTTGGATTTTAAATAGACGAAAAATCAAAGGTGAGTGTTTTAACCCACTCACAAATACTAAACCACCTTATGTTCATTAAATAAAATTTATGGTGTGATTAGAAATTTATTGATTGTTGTTTGGTATATTTAAATTGTCATTCAAATTTAATTTGAATTTATATTGAATTTAATTTCCATTTGAATTAATATTGAAATTGAATTGCCAGTTAAATACCTGATAATGATAACCAGTTTATTTGTTGTGATTTATTGGTTGATTTGAATGATGATCGTGATGGATGCTTATTTGTTGATATTTCTGGATGATTGGTTGTATGTTTATTTATATGTCGTTATCACACTGCAAGTTCCCTTGGTTATTGTTAGGAAAATCACTATGGGTTGAAATGATACATACCCGAATGGTCTTATAAATTAGGGAAAAATCGTTATGGGTTGAAATGATAACCTCGAGCGATTTTATGAATTTTTGAATTTTACTCGGGATTGCGGGTTGAAATGATATATACTCGTAAATTTAAAATTATTGCGGTTTGAAATGATATATATCTGTATCACTTGATCATAGGGTAGAAAATTATATACGGACACCGGATTGGTTAAATTAAATGATTTTAAATTCTTAATTTTTGAATCCAGTTAAATGATATTATGAAATAAATTAGATTTATATGAATTGAATTATTTTCAAAATCCAAGCATTAAAATGTTGAAATTGAAATTGGTTTAAATGAATTGTTTAAAGAATTTAAATTGAAATCTTAAAGTTGAATTTTGAAATATAAATGAAATTTATCAAAATTGAGTTATTGTAAACGTTTGAATATTTAAACTTTGAAACCTATTAAATTTGAAGTGGTTAAAATTTGTAGTTCAAACATGGATGTGAAATCGATATAAATTGAGATGGTTTTAAATGAGAATTTGAATTGAAACCTTTAGCCTTTAGAATTGAAATCGTTGAACTGAGATTGATTTGAATTGAATTTTTGGAACTAAAGTTGATTTGAATTGACTTGTGAAATTTGAAGAAACAATTATCATTTGAAACTATTTTCGATATAAACTCTTTTAATATACAAACTCTTTTAACATATAAACTATTTTTCTCATATAAACCATTTTAATATATTAATAAAATTTTTGTACATTAACTATTTTAATCTATAACCTATCTTAATATATAAACTATTTTAATACCTTAACTATTTTAATCTATAACCTATTTTAAAATATAAACTATTTCTAATATATAAACTATTTTAATCTATAACCTATTTTTAAAATATAAACATTTTAATATATATTATTTTAAATTTATAAACAACTTCTAATATATATTTTAATGTATAAACTATTTTAATGTATAACTATTCCAATACATAAACTACATTCAACATCCAAACTGTTTAAAGTTGGAACTATTATGATTTTGATTTAATTGATTTAAATGTGAATATTTTGATATGATGGTTTAACCTATTTTGTGGTTATGATTTTGAAAACGAACATGATTTAAAGTGAATAATGATTTCGAAAGTGAATATGATTTCGAAAGTGATATGATTTTTAAATGAATATGATATTTTGATATCAATTATGAATCAGTTTTGGAAATGTAAAAGAACCAATCGGTGTAAAATAAGCGTTTCGTTGTTAAAGAGACCGGGATCGGATATTTTCATACTATTTGCCAATACCGAAAACCACTTTAACAACTGTGCACGTGGTGGAGAATCCAGAACGAAGTAGGATGGTTTGGTGAATGCTACTGTATGAGGTATGAACGCAGCCCTGACCCCCTCAGGTCAGCTTGATATGATTAAAACAGGAGCTATACCTGGGTCAAATGAGGTCGCTCCTCCGATCGGACATGCTTCTTCGATACCATATCTGTTACATTGTGATTGATTTGGTGGCCACCTTCGATTTGATTATGGGAGTGTGTTCCGAGTTGGGCGGTAGTAGCTGCTATGCGTTACCACCAGCCCGGTTCTGCAAAACGGTAGTATCCTACTGTGACGCCCCACCTCTATACCCACGCTAACCAAGAACACTACGATGTAGTGATGTCAATTAGCACGGAGAATAAGGCTGTGGAGGAGCGACCATCCATGTAACTTCTTTGTGCGAGCACCGATATGTCAGATAGAATAGAATGCATATCTTTTAAGGAGGAAATCCGACATACCGATACAAACACAAAGCTATCACACGGTGGCTATATATAATCTTTGGAAACAAACATAGAAGTAATCATAACATAAATCAGTCACAGACATCCATATCACAAAGGCGGAAGAAGATATGAATAAATATACAACACATGAAAGTGTACATCAGAGTAGTGGTCAGAAAGATCCACGATAATACAAAAGAATAGCAACACGTGCTATACAAAAGAATAAGTACACAACATAGAGTCTATATCTCAAATGTGTACATACAAAAACTACAAATCTAAGTAGTTAGCCAAAAGTCAGAATAATAGATCCCAGGGGAGAAGTCAAGCAGAAGCACCTGTAACATCTCGGTCCGACCCGAGTATTATTTATAAGAAAATAATAAACGGATCAGTCTAGCTATAAATATCAGATGATATGGTATATAGTAAAAGGCATGACATGAACATGTAATAACCATAACGGCATACTACGATAAGTATGTAAATGATAATCAACAAAAGATTAATCAATATCACAAGAATCTTCTCAAAGATAAAATGGGGTATCATACCCTAAACTTGTCTTCATAACAAGTCAATAACACATAAATTCACCAATGCACAAAAACTGATATCATATCAATGAAAATCAAGTAAAATTGGTGAAGCACAAATTCCAGAAATCATCACCAGAAATCCAGAAAACACATAAAAAGGGGGAAGGCCTAACACATGAATGGGAGTTAACAAACTCACATACGCGTATCACACAGGACGAGAAGCTATCTCATGGAAGCTATCCATTAAATTTCCACACAGTAATGGCCCGAAGACCATAGGGTGCTACCCTACATATGTGATGGCGAAATATCACATAAACGGGGTATAGTCTCCCTCGCAGACAAAGAGACATCGCTCAATCGCTAGTCTAAATCACAAAAATGATCGTCATGATCATCAGGAAGTGTCGATTACACTAAGCTAGTAAATATAAGAGTTTAGCTTCATGTCACATAACCACTTGCTTAACTCAAATATTTACGAACAAACTGTAGATCTCCACTAGAAAATTGTCACAAGAGTTTCAATATGTGTGAATCGAAATCACACCAATGAGGTATAGACTAACCTTGAAGATAAAGAGATATGTGTGAATCGAAATCACACAAATGGTGTCTAGTCTAACCTCGCAAACAAAGAGACATCGCTCAATCGCTAGTCTAAATCACAAAAATGATCGTCATGATCATCAGGAAGTGTCGATTACACTAAGCTAGTAAATATAAGAGTTTAGCTTCATGTCCCATAACCACTTGCTTAACTCAAATATTTACGAACAAACTGTAGATCTCCACTAGGAAATTGTCACAAAAAGGGTTCAATCGAACAAGTCCAAGAGCTAACCGACGAAGTGAACGCAAGCGTTTCATACCACTCGTTTTACTAAGTCGTTTAAGTCGATTTCTCATCCGAGTGAAGTAAAGGCTTGTATATACTAGTAGATTGGAAATCGGTTTGAGAAAACGAACTTTTGATATTTAAAATAGTGTTGAAATCGCTTTGATGAAAGAGTTTTGATATTTACTACTAATATTGAAACCTTCATATCTTTAAAGTGACAAGTCACAAAACGATTGTTGAAACAAATCGAATCACATCAATTCACGTTCAAAGACGTGAGTAAAGTCCAAAGAAATCAATCCCAAAACCATCATAGTAGAAATTCTGATGAATGTTTTTCAGATAAGATCCCCTACGAAGGGGGGGTACGGGGTTCGACCGGTCGGTGAATGAAGGGAAACCACACGAATCGATTAAAGTTGGAAATCACACAAAATAGGCGAAATAGGCAAACAGCATCAGGTCGGTCGGCCGGCTTCAGGGCTCGGTCGACCGGACCCTGTTCTGAAAAATAGTTCGGGAAGTAGGTCGGTCGACTGAGCTCTGCAGCCGGTCGACCAAACCCAAACAGAGAAGTGCTTAGCACTTTTGGAAGCAGGTCGGTCGACTGACTACAGAGCTCGGTCGACCGGACCTGTTTCCAGCACTGCCCAACTTATCAAGTTCATTGGCTGAATCTCGACCAAATTGCATTTTCGCGAGCAACGACACTAAGGATTTAAGCCTAACGACAACCCGGCCTTATAAGCTCTTCAATGCATCACAAAAATCATGATCAAAGATCAAAGTTTGGATTTTTAAAGAATTGAACTCCAAACACTAAAAATTGGAATATTCACCCCATCAATCCAAACCAAGTGCAATTGCACAAGAATAAGTGTTAGGAATTCATACCTAACAATCGAAGATAAATATAGTTTAAGATGTGAGATAAAAATCTCACCTTTATGCACAAGAACAAGTATGAAGAAGCTATAGAGCAATGGCAATGACAATCTCTCTTCAATCCCAACTCAACAAGCTTGATTCTAAGCTAAAAAGAGACGCATTTCCTAAATTAGGTTTAGGAATTTCTGAAATTGATAAGAGAGTGAGTTGGGGAAGAAGAAGAGGAGACTTACCAAAGCTTCTTCTATTGATTTGGAGCTAGAACTTGATTTGTATATGGAAACTAGGGTTTTGGAGTTTTAATTTCCCATTCCACTCACCATTAATCTCTTTAGAACTGAAATGATGAGGGGGAGGGAGTGAATGAAGAGGGGGTTTCAGTTTGGAGTGTTAAGTTAAAACATAGGGCCGAACCAAACCCAAACCCAAGGTGAAAATGGTCAAATTTTTTACTAGCTCCAAACATATCGAAGTTTATACTCAAAAAGATCGCAAACGACATTTTGAACTCAATGGAGGTGGTCTCGAGTCCCAATTTGACTGTTTGCTAAAAGTAGGTTTTCGGACTAAAATCCGATGAACGATGAAATATTTAAATAAAATATTTAAATATCCAATTGATAAATATGCGGGTTGTTACACCTACCCTGGGCATTGCCTCGTATGCCTTGTCATATGCCTTATCGAGCCTACTAAGAGTTTGGCCTGTATCGTACACTATGGAGTGTCCTCTGATAGCCCTCCAGTTTACGGAGGAATTACGGTACTGTATAGACTGCAGCATTTATAAAAATTTGTTAAGGGTGATATGGGTAACGCCTTAACGCTATTTTAATACTATACTTTATTGTAGACATATTATAATAGCGTATTATATTACATATGTAGATAGTTTAACGGATCCTTAGGAGATGGAATCCCGAACATCTCTTAAGTTATTGCATGCACATTAGACACTAGATAGGAGATGTAAAATCCTGTAAACATCTCCGAAGTCGTCACACTCATATTTACTTATTTTGATTTAACTTACCTAAGATCTTTTAGTTCTGATTCGAGTGTTTTGTCTTTTCGTTACGCTCGGGTCAGCCTGAGCTTTTCAGTATTGAAGACTTTATTTTGGAGGACGAAGACGGAGATTTGTATGCTATTTATTTTATATATATATATCCCACTGCATCATGTTGTTCCACTACATTAATTATTCATTCCTACTGTATGTTTAACTCTGATATATTGTGAAAGTGTAATCAACTGTTATTTGTAAAACAGCTTCATGAACTGTTTATTTGATTATTGTATTTTGTCATTCCGTTGTAAGATTCTGTGTTTTGTTTTTCTTTCTTTTCTCTTATTTTCTCTTACAATATGATTATGAACCATATAGTACTGATGAATTATGTCTCGAATGGTTAAGTGCAAAACACCCATTTAGTGGGAGTGACATAAGAGTTGGTGAATTCTTAGGATCGATAAATATAGATGTACACAATTGTAACGACCCGTAATTTTATCACTTTGAATTGGAATATTTAATCTATTTTAATATTCAAATAATTGCTTTTAAATTATAAACAATTCATTTTAATTATTATAAAATGTAATAGGTGATTTATAATTGTTTTATAAATATATAAACTTGTTTTATAAAGATATACAAACTTCGTTGCATTTTGGCGGTTCGACATCGTATTTTTATAAATGGATTTTAATATTATTTAAAATGGTTTTATAACTTAAATAATCTTGTTTTAATTATTTAAAGATGATAAAAAAAATTATTTTCAAGTTTTGTTTACCTAAATAAATTGTTTGATTAAAAACTGAAAATATGACCGGAATTCAGATTTCTGATTTTCAATAATTTAACAAATAAAAGTTGTGATTGAACGTTGTAATGTTGTTAGTTAAAATATGATATATATATATATAGACACACACACACATACATGTACATACATACACATCTACACATACAAATATACATTTACATTTAGCATATAAAACAAAAATGGTGTATTTTTGAAAAAGAAAACTTACACATCACCTAATAAGACACATGGATGGCATTTGGAGGGGGAGTGGGCTAAGCACATGGTTGTATAAGAGATGTTTGTGCAAAATTTCCTATAAATAACCAAGCACCCCTTTCATAATTTACACACGCTTCTTCTTGTCTTCTTCTTCACTTCTTCTCTTCATTTAATGACCTTAGGTTGTGAGTTTTGGAGAGTGAGGGGGGCTTAGGCCATGGGTTTTAGAGGAAGGAGGAGGGGTAGGCGCAAGCTATGGTGATGGTGGAGGAGGGAGGCCGTGATCTTAAGGAGGGTAGGTGATCATGGTTGTGTGGTTTAGAAGAGAGAATGGATTGTTTAGGTGATGTTTAGGTGATGTTTAGATGAAGTAGAGGATGTTAGAGAAGTGTTGTTATAATTAAATGTTGGTAGGTAGAGATTTGGTTTGAAAATTGTGAGTTAATCTCACTTTGAATCACTTGATAATCACTTGTTTATATTACTTATTAATCACTTAATATTGCTTGCTATTAGTGATAATAATAGACATTAACTACTTAAAGTTATACCCTTGATCGTATGCTAAAATGATTGCTTATATGGTTGTTTAATATGTTTGGATGATGATTGGTTGATTATATAAAAGTTTGGTTGCGATAGATATGATTATTATGATTTATAAGTTGAAAATCATATACGATGAGAAATGATAGCTACGTGAATTAATAATACATATCTTGTGAAAAATTATTCACATTATACCCAAAAATAATATGTATACAACATATGTTAGGCCTCTTTGTTTTTAAAACCAAAAGAAATGTCATTTTATAATATTGGAATTTACTTCAGAAAAGTAAAGAAATAAAAAGGTGGAGTTTTGAAATAGATTTGGAACTTGTTTTAAAAATAAAAGAATTGAAAAGTGGAGTTTTGAAATTATTTGAAAAACAAAATCTATGGTCTAATTTATGAAAAAAATAGTTTTAAAAGGTGGAAAATGATGTAGATGTATCATATGGTTTAAAATGAAGGATTTTGAATTAAAAAGGTTGGAAAAATGTATATTATAATAGGTGAAATGAAGTAAAATAGATTTTTAATAAGTAAAATGGTAAAATATTGTTTTAAAATTGGTTAATAATAGTTTGTTATGTTATTAAAATGATTTAAAAGTGTTTTGGACAAATTTTATAAAAATTTGACTAAAAGGTGAAAAATAAGTCGTCGCGTTTTGGCAGTTCCCGATTTCGCTACCTAAAATGTTAAACGAATGTGTAGGATAAAATATAAGTCGGAATTATTTGAAATAAGAATTTTCCGAACCCTTATGGGTATGGTTTTCAAATGAAAAAGAAAAATCAAGATTTCGTTTAGTAAAGTTTGGGATGTGTCCAAATCAAGTTTTCAAAATCGTCGTGTTTTCACAATTCGTAAAATATAGCTTTCAAAATCGTCGTGTTTTCGCAGTTTGTAAAATATAGCTTTCAACACTTTAACAATCGATATTTTTAATCATTTAAAATATAAAATAAATTCCATAAATATGTAAAAATGTTTTAAAAGGGATCTGAGTTATAAAAATGGACATATATATAATGGAATAGGTGTTTTGATCTACAAAGCTTTAAAACCACTATTCACGAGCAATTTAACAACTAAATTTGGCAATTTTTGAATAAATGATTTAAACTTGGATTTCTCTTCCCGAATTTTTTGGAAATGTTTTTCAAATAATTATACAAGTATTTTAAAGGTTTAAAGTCGACCAAGTAACTTGACCTCTTTATGGGTGACAGAGAGGTGGTCTCTAGACTGGAGTTTGGGAAACCAGTTGCCTGCTCCCCCTAGCTATCTGGACTGGCCCAACAAAGAGGATAGTAAATTTACTCGGACCACATTTTTCTAAAAAAAAGCAAAGATTTATAAAATTGTTTTTTCCAAATACTGTGATAGATTTATAAATGGTGTTTTGTAAATAATGGGAATTATTTATAAATGGCATTTTTATAAATAAAGTAATAACATTTTTTTAACCCATTAAAGATATATTTTAGAAATATGAAATCTCCATTAAGATTGGAATTATACTAATAATAGAATATGGAAATATTTTCCTAGGTAATTTAAAGAAAAGTGATTTGAAGATTTATAAAAGTTAAAAGAGGTTTTAATTAACCAAAAGGATTTAACAAAAGAGGCGTAACATTTTTGTATACACATATACGCATCTTTTTATCGATAATTGGTTCGGAGAGACTGGGATCAGATTTGGGTGATTCCTATCCGAAAACCACTTCGAACCAATATGAGCATTCGAAAGTGAAGGCATGTCCAAGAAATGATTTTGAAGACTGGAGATCTTCATAATGTAGGGCTGCTTACCACTAACCTCTAGGGTGATTCCCATATTATATATATGGTGATAGTATACCTTCATTTTGAAATCTTTGATGCAAGTACTGCTCACTACTAATCCGAGGGGTAATTCCCAAACAGAATGTAGTAGGAGTACCTTCGGTTTGTCATGTTCCTGGACAACTTGTATGGACGATGTTTGACATTGCATTTCTAAGACCATGTACATTTGTTTTTACAAACATATATTTGTTTGGTGGTGTAGGAGGTAACCCCTCTTATACTTAACACCCTTCCTTGAGGCGTATGAACTCGGGGGTTGTACTTTTGTGGAATCAATTAGTTTGTTGTTAGAAATGACGATGTGGCATTCAAAGTGGGATATGTTGTTCCAAGAAAGGTAAAATGTTACCTCAAGCCTCACACATCAGTAATGGAAAAAATAGGGTAGACGCAGCAGAGCTATGTGAGTCGCACCCATTATGATATGGCCATCATCTTTCTTGATTACCCTCTATATATCGAGTTTGTTGTGTATGCTATGAGATGTCTCGGATAGGTCAGGAACGACCCAGGAGATATCAAATTCCGTACTATCTATGGTAGAGGTAGGTCGGTTTGGTGTTGGTAAAGGGCAGTGGGACCGTGCCTCGGTACATTCCTCTAGAGATGTACTGTACAGAAGGTAATCCCTTACCTTGTCATTGTTGGAATCCAATCTCTAATACGTGCATTTAACAGACTTGATTGTATACTTAAATATGCTGTTGAATTTAATAAATGTAACTGTTCCGGATATTTTAATATGTTATTTGAAAGGATTTTCAAAGCAATGTCATTAGAAATAATATCAAATGATTTGATAAAAATGTTTTAGTTATCATAAGATAAAAACCCGTCCGTGATTACGTGCGGCGTGGTCTTATGAGATACTCTTCTTTTCAAAGATTTTGTTTGGCATCAAAGTCGATCTATGACACTGTCATATATATATATATATATATATATATATATATATATTTATAATTTGAGTTTCTCACGCTGGTTTGCCAGACTGACCTGGGTATTTTTAATATTTGGGTTAGATCCGAGTAAGTTTCAGGTTTAACTTAAGATGCTTGTAGTTTCTAGAGGAGAGCTGGAGATCTTCATCGACCTATGGTCGTTGCTTGCTGCGTTTGTTTACTATTTTGTATTCAACATTTTAGGGATAGAGGTTTATAACTGTCCAAGCTTAATAGCTCCGATGTATGTATTTAAAATTTTCCATTGTAAAGATTATTGAAATAATATATGTTATTCCATTCTTGTAAGATTATGTTCTACTTCTTTATTTTCTTTTACCCTTAATGGTATGCCTTTTCGTTAAGTTTGAGTTGGACATGTGTCGCTTATTGTCAACTTAAAATATACGGAAAAGCAGGTGGTTACAACAATCAAGGTTTAATGATACCAAAACGACTCCCTGTACTTTTTTAAATTCACCAATGAATTATGATAAACATATGTATTTGATACACATGTAGTATGTCCATGATAAGTTCATATAATATAAAATGGAAGTAAATAACATGATGTGCAAAAGAAAATAAAATGGTTCGATTTGATTGAATAGGTGAGTGTATTGGAAAGGAGTTCCAAATATACCTAAAAATAAAATCAATCTCAAAAGTTACTCCTCCTTGTGGTACATAATGATGTAACAATAATAAGCAATCAGACTTTGTTGGTCAAAGTACAATTGATGATGAGTGAAGTGGAGTTAACTTCTTTTTGTAATGTCATGTACTTAAGAGTAAGTATATAAGGTTAAAATTAATTTCATATAAAGAACATTTTACTAGATAATACAAGATAAGAATTTATAATGAACCCCTATATATCCTAGGTCAACGAGTTGATAGGTTGTGTGAGTCGAGAGATTGCATGTAACGCTTGTACATGGGGGTTCTTGTATAGACCCCCAAAAGTGTTTGGGATCGGTCAATGTTAATTGATCAATTTATGTTATGAATATAAGTTTTGTATACTTAAAAAACAAGATCAGTTTCATACATACATATAGGCAATTCATAATATGTTTATGGATACCTATTCCATTGCATTGAGAAAAAATTATTGTTTCAAGAAACACCAACTTCATAATGAAGAAATTTCTTTTAGAAATTATTACTAGTAAGATGAATTTGGATACAATCTAAAGATAAAACTGATTAGAAATGATGAAATGAAATTAACCTTACCTAAACGAACACAACTAATTATAATGTCTAATAAGAACTCTCGCACGTTAAAGAGAAACTTTGATTTTCTCTTCGATGTTGAAAAAAGAACTTCCTTGGTTGTCAATAAGCCATTAAGAGTATTGACTCTACCATATGACATGATGCGCAAATATGAAAAGGATTCCACATACATCATTAAAATACGATTTTGATAGTTGTACTCAAAGAGATATGATCCATCGGTTGCAAAAGTGTCTCTAAGAATCGACCTATGAAGTTGGAATATGATTAGCTTCGTTGATAGAGTAACATCATAAATTTTAATTGTTGAAATTAACGTAACAAATTCATCATTCAACGTATTTAAGTTAATTGGGACTTTACTCGCAGAGTTATTGCTCGATATGAATTTGAGTTTTGGTATATGAAATAAAATTATAAATAATGATTTAGAATGTGTTGTTTGCACTTAATAACCAAAGTGTCTCGAAGTCAGTGAGAGCAATTTAGAGTTTGTGGGTCAGTATACAAGGGTCCAATAACAAATACCAAAGTATTGTTCAATAAGTATAAGAGTTAAGCAAGTATTTTGAAAGTGAAATCAGATAGTTTGAATTTATTCAAAATGCAGAAGAAGCATGTGTATATAAGAAAGCACTACAAAGGAACTAAAATACAAAAAACTATCAATAAACAGCAAGTTTATGGTTGCTAATAATATACTCATGTTAAAATAATTTTAGTTTGGTTGTTTAGTTTTGAATATTGGATTTGAAATTGGCACCTTCTATGATCGGTATAAAAGAATATTACGATTGTCCCAAAATGACATACACAAACATCATATAAAATGTTTAACATGAAGCATGTAAGATGAATTTCTTATGCATTGAAAATAGGAATTATCATACACATTGTATTGTCTATGATATCACATTACCCTTATATATTTGACACATAAGGCCATCATCAAATCCAAACTAAGTTCATTAGATGATAACTTAGAGCATTCTCGAGTTTTTACAAAATGCTAAAGAATTGTTTATAAAAATAATAAACTTCTTATGAAGGAGTGTACAGACTCGAACTTCACGAGTGATATCGAACATAGTATGTCAATCCTAAAATTAGTTTCAAACTTAAGTTAAGAACATTAAGTTGGAAATGTTCCAAATAATAAGTGGTGCCTGATTCGACCAAAGGCTAAGTACATCACCTTGACTAGCGTTGCAATATAAGGAGTATAAATAAATTTAAAAATGAGCTAGAGGTGATTCCAAATGTTGATAATCCAATGACATTTTTATATGAAAATAATATTGTGATACGGTTTGTAAAAGGACTTATAACTTGCTAGAAGTCAAAAAACATACCCCGAAGGGTTCCACATGGTAAAGGCGGTTATCAGCACCGGAGAGAGTCAATTAACAAAATAGATAATTAAGACAAAATGTTAATAGAAATATGTAATAGAATATTATACAAGTAAAAATTAAGTAATGAAAGTGTTCAATGGAATTATTTCTATAAATAAAAATTCTGATGTTATAAAATATTATAAACTTAAGTTAATATTTTGAAATGCTAAGTAATTGAATTTAACAGGAATACTGTAAGCAAATGAGTATAAACTTAAGTTAATGTTTGAAGTTATTTATAGTTAAAATGAGTAGTAAAAGTGAATGTTATATTAATTGAATGATGATAACTTCAGAAAATGTGAAATGATTTAGAAATAGATTTAATATCCAGTAATGCTATATAAGAAGGAAATAAATATGAAAGAAAAAGAAAAGAAAAAGAGTTGAAATTATAAGTATGAGTTGGTTCACAAATGAATATTGATGTTAAAAAGGAAAGCAAAGTAAATAATAATTGTGAATTAAATTTGCAAAGAGACTTACATAATATTTAAGAACTGATTCTGGATGATCTAAATAATTGAATGGAAATTACTTATGTAACTAATTGGATGTAAAGTAATGGAATGACATTGTATGAATAAATGAGAAATGAATTTTTTAAAATAAATGTAAATTAATGAAGATAAGCATTGTATGAATGAATGAAAACAGATGAACAGTAAATGATGTGAAAGTAGATTAATAAGAATAAACTTAAACGATATTTGAAATTATTGTTTGTTTTGGCTTATGGGATGGTTGGGAAAGATACTTCTAACTATATAAAGATGTATGAATAATCTGTTAAGTTTTATCTAAGACTGTTGAGTGTATGGTATACTTAGTAGTTTATTTATCATTCTATACTATTAAAAGTTTTTGAAGCCGAACAAACCATTTGATTTGGCTGTTATGGATGGATGGTTGATTACTTTAATTGCATGTGATGATTGTATGGTTTGTTTGCAAGTGACTATTGTTATGTTGTGTTGATTTGTTTGTTATTAATTAAAACAACTTAAATATTTCTCTTTTACATAATTATTAACTTCTTTGGATTATATAAGTGAAATACAGGTTATGGAAGCAATAGTTATTGCTTTTGGTTTCATAATAAAGCGTTGTTTGCCCGACGAACAGGTACGTTTTCGGATTACGGTTTTCTAGCGATATTATATTTTTTTCCCGTGGTTTGGGATATTTTATTTTGAAATATGATATATATATATATATATATATTGTTATTATGGATATTATTATTTCTCCCGAACCTCTCCGTACAAAGGAGACTCTGTCGAAATTTTCCATGAATTTTGGACTTAGAAATTTTTTGTGAAAGTGGAAATGTTTTTTTTCAAACTTTATTAACTTGAATGAAAGGATTTAATTGTTTATAAATTGGTATATTTAATTTAAATTATTTAATTATGTAAATTAGTTATCTATAAATTAAATACTTTGAATGAATATATTAATTCCTAAATTCCTTCTTTTCCCTTTTCGAGGACGAAAAGTTTTGAGTGGGGGAGAGTGTAACGACCCGTAATTTTCGATAATTAAATTATTAATTAAATAAGTTTTGGAATTTAATGTTGTGAAAAATTAAAAAAAATTAAGATTTGATGATGAGGAAAATAACTAGAATGTAATTTTTGTAATGTTAATTTAAGGCAATTGATAACTATTTTAATGTAATTCCAATTAATTAAAATGATTGAAAAGTTATAATTGGTTATAAATTGTAAATAAGGAAATAAATTAAGTGTTATATTAAATGGTGATATTTTTTTAACTTTAAATAAATAAATATATATATACCCGGTTTTGCGCATGATTGGGAATATTTTTTTAATTTTAAATATATATATATATATATATATATATATATGTGTGTGTGTATAATCATTTAAAATAATTTAAAAGTTAATAAAAATGTTTTATTCGAAACTAAATTTAAATTTAAAACCAGCAAATTTTAGATGAAAGATTTATAATTTAAAAAATTAATAACTAATTTTATAATTTAAAAAAATTTAAATTCCAATTTTAAATTTTTGATTTTAATTTAAATATAAAATAAAAAAATGTTTTTATCTTCTGCCGTGAGTTTAATATGTATCAACATAATTTTATAAAATATAATTACATTTTACGATACATGTATGAATTTATATAATTATTTATATGATAAATTGATTTACAGATTATATAAAAATAATATATAAAAAATAAAAAATATTTCTTTATGCCAAAAATTATATACTTATTAAACATCATATATAAAATTATATTTTCATATTTTACTTGAGTATAATATATATTTAAATTATAAACTTTGTAAATATATGTATATTTTATATATAAATTATTTAAATAATTGAAAATTGTTTTTTTTAATCCCCAGTCATGCTATCTGAGATGAATTTTCATAAAATTATTTTTTAAACATATATATACACACACACACACACACACACATACAACCAATAAAAATTACAAGTATAAATTATGTTTGCAATCAAACTATAAATATACCTTGCAGACAAAGCACTTAAGCACACCTTGAAATGATGGCGTAAGCTCCTAAAAACGATTTCAGATCCAACAGAGTGCCAGTCTTTGAACCGTTGACCACAATTTATCGAATAACAATCGATTTGATTTGATTTGCACTTCATAAATTAGGAAAATGGGAGGGAAAGATTGGCTAGCAATAGATCAGATAAGGGATCCACAAAGATCACTAGCAAATGAGGGCAGAGATGCTTAAATAGAGGAAAGGAAGGAGAGAATTTGAGATCTCGTCTTTTACTCAATATCCTTCCATCTAAGCCATCCATTATCAAGTCTTTCTAACCCCAATTATAGCTGCCTATAGCCTCTTATTTCATTTGAAATAATTAGCCCCAACCATTGGCCTTAAACCCATTTAAAGCCCTGATATATATTTTACATTTAAATCCAATTTAAACGCATATCAATTTCGTATATTGATTAATGTATTTATAACTATTATAAATACATTTAATAATATTTATTCATCAAATCAAAATCGATTGTATAATTAATATTTTATAAATATTAATTAATTTAAATTAATTTATAACAATTATAAATTAACTAAACCGATTAGTCAAAAGAGAATTCATCGTTTCGGTTGTGTGACTAGTTAGGTGTAAATTTGGTCAGCGATTAATATCGAATTATTTCATATTAGTGTTTGCACGTTACTTAGCAGGTGGTGTGATATTTTGGCTAAATTTATCGCTTACTTGGTTTTGGTAAAATCCAATTTTACTTTGTTAAGCATTACCTAGTTGTGACTTTTATTTACACCGATTATCTTCATCAAAACTATATCATTTGGACTTATGGAATTTGGTAATGGTCAAAATTCCAATATCATCCACATTCAACTCTAAAGTCCAAACACAAAATCCTTGGTTCAAAAATAACAATTATTATTAATCGAAATGCTCTGACCAGAAACTTTGACTTTGAGTTGACTTTAGTTGACCATGATACTAACCTCGTATAACTAAGGAGACGAATCTTCTCTTGAATAATGTTTCACTTCTAATACTTCCACTGACCCAATTATAGTCACTCGATGGACGTCGTGCCATGATTTAACTATAATCAAAGTAGAGCTTTCATATTAAAGATCAACAATATTCTCAAGTTGAGAGAACTGTGTAAATCAGTCACATTGATATTTTTATTTGACCTTAGTTATATTAACCAACAAAAAACTATCGAGTGAGTCATTCCATATTTTTCCAATAACTATCGGTATGTAATCTCTTGGTGCCTCCAACAGCCATGAGTAATATACTGCCAACATTTGGAGAGCGTTACGTACTCTAGTCTCAACGGATGTATCAATATCTAGTCTCGATGCATCTTAACTAGGAATATTTAAAATAGTATTTATTTTTATTGTTATAAATTACTCATGGTTACAACACTTTATAACTATAACACGGAACATATCATTTATGGATTTCCTATTGAATATACTTTTAATTTAATTAATTAATTAACGTAACACATTATATCAAATATGTAATAGAAAGAAAACACATTTTATTTTGAACAAGATTAGTTATCGAGTTAGATATATGTGACAAATTACATAATTGCCCTTAGGACATACCCCCAACTCTATCAATATGGTTAATAATAATTGTTATTATTGAACCAAGGATTTTGTGTTTGGACTATTCAAGTAGAATGAGGATGATGTTGGAACTTTGACCAAAACCAAATTTCATAACTCCTAATGTGATATAGTATTGACAATGAGAATTGGTGTAAATAATCATTGCTAGTTGGTACCACTTATATTGTAAAATTGGTTTTTTATTGAAAAAATGCATAAGCGATAAATTCAGCCAAAATGTCACACTATTAGCTAAGGTGACGTGTGAACGTTGATATTCAATTGTTTGATATTAATCGCTGGATGAATCTACATCTTTAAGTTGCACAACCATAATGATGAATACTCTGAAAAAACACACAATTTAATTGATTTATAATCATTGTAAATTAATTAAAAATTATGAAGTTTTATCGATTTGTTCGAATACATTAATATTTAATAAAGTGTGTATATATAGAAGTTGTACACGTGCATATCAATATACGACATCGATAGAATATTTAAATTAGATTTAAATAGATTAATTGCTTAGTGGTTTCGGAAATTTTTGAGGGCCATGAGGCACCATCTATGGTCGACATGCATGCAAAAGGAGGAAATGATTAAATGAGATTTAATAATGAATTAAACACAGAAGGTTTTAAAGAAGGGAATTGAAAGGTTTCAATATTTTCCTTAAAATAAAATCTTCCTTCATTCATTTCATTATTATTCTATAAGCATTTCATTTTTCTTTAGCTCTCCTCTCTCAATCCTTTAATGGCAGAAAATAGATGCCTCCATGACATAAAATAAAATTCCAAAATCAAAATAAAATTAAAAAAACAAAAGGTGGTGCTTCAGATCGTTGTAATTTTTGGAGATGGTTCAATCGGATCTAGGGGCTTCCTTCATTCAAGGAGCAAATCAAAAGACAACATCAACAGGATAAAATTCTATTAGTATTTATTTATATGTTCCTTAATATTGTAGATCTCTAGTGTTACTTCATTCCAACAAATTTATATATGCATTTGTTGTCCCTTAAAAATACAAATGTAGATCTTGAAGTATTTTAGCCTGTTATCATTTAAATTGGTTTTGAATTGACACCGATATTTTCTATTGATTATTTTTCATTGATAATTTCTACTGATTTAGATTTAAGTATAGATATTCTAATTGATTTGTTGTATATTTGTTTATTTAGTTGTTAATGATAGTTTCCATTGATTCAAAATTGCTTTTCTATTTTTAAATACATACATACATTTATATTTATATATATATGAGTATGCTTACATATATACACATATAAACATACCAATAATAAAGGAGAACTGTATTAATATGTAGATGAACATAAATCAACACAATGGTATTGTTAAATAAAATATACTTTTGGCAAATTATTACTGCTTGTAAAATATCTATATTTATCTTACTTTGAATTATTAACATATACATAAGATTATTTGGAATATAGATTAAGGTCTATTTTCAAATTGATTTACTAAATCAAACACTATAGGTTTTGAAAATGAATATTGAATTCAAAATAGTTGACTTGGTTGAATTAATTTAGATTTATTGAAGGTATCGTCATCAACACACACAAAAATACACAAACACACATATACAAAAAAATTTAAATAATGCTTTAGACAAACAATGTGCATATAAAGGGAGAATGTGCCTATTGCCCAACACTCAAACATGTACATATTAACTATATACACAATATGATATGTCACACTTACACAGTATATGCTGGAGTATATTTGGATATACTCATAATATATGCCATGTATAAGGCCATTTAATCAATTTAATTAAAAAGAGAGAAACGAAAGGTTTCTCTTTATATATAAAATAAAATATTCCCTTAATTAATTGAATAAGTTTGAGAGAGAGAGAGAGAAAATGAAAGGTTTCATCTCTAAGATAAACTATAGAATTAACTGTTACATACACGTAGACGCAAGAGTATATTTGATATACTCTATTTTATATAAATCACGTATTGATTAAAATAAAAATAATTAAAACCTCTTTCTAACAAAATAAAATAAAATTGTTGACCCAAAAAATAGACCAACGCCCTGGTTTCAATTTGAAAGCACCGGCCCTGTTCTGACAAAGCAATATCACAGATAATAGATATAGAAAAAGAACAGTAAAAGAAAGAAGACATAGAATTTTTATAATGGTTCGGCTATTAATGAAGCCTACGTCCACTTTATAGTTTTACTATAGACTAATTGTTGTTACAAGAGATGTTTGATTACAAGGCTTTGATTATCTTTAGCTAGATTGAATCCCCGGAGGTGGAATCCACTGGAGAATCATAGTGAATTCCTTTGGAGATTGTTGTGAGGGAGGTAGAGAGTGAAGAATAATCCCAGCAGAGTTTCAGCCACCAGTCCGGAGAATATCCTCTTTATGTTGCAGGTAGGATGGTATTTATAGGGATCGGAGAGCTTCTGGGCCAGGCCACTTCATTAACTGCTCGTAGGTAGGTAGGGAACGACCCAAAGGAGTTAGCTCGCGAACCGAGCCAAAACCATGGGTTGCTGGCGACCCATAGATTTGTCTCGTAAGCAAGCTAATGACTTGGCTTCTTTTTAGTGCCTCCTTGGCTAGCTCAATTGAAGATTCAAAGGAGTGGCATGGGTCACTAGCGATCCATAGAGTATAGGTCGTTGGTGATCCAATCACTTAGGGTATTTTTTGGAGTTTGGTGTTTGAGATGTTTCTATGGTCTTGTGTTGCCGTTGTTCTATTTTGATGATAATTTACTAGCGGTTTGCGCTCAGCTGCTGATTGGGCTAAAAGAATGTCGGTCTCTTGGTTTAGTCGATCCTAGTCATTGCCTTAGTAACATAGCTTGGCTCTCGTTAACTCCTTGTCTTAGCCTTTCTGGTTAAGCTCTAAACCATTCTGATAACATGAGATTGTTCTGTCTCTCGTTGGATCCTGTTGGGTTAAAAACCCGAATAACATTTGCTCCCCAGAGTATGTCTTCATTGAAAACAAGGCGTGCTCTAGAAGTAACTTCTTTTGAGTCTTCATTTTGTGAAATCTAGTTGATCGTGTCGGGGTTACCATGCAAATTTGGCTTTGACTGTTGAATTTTTTATGTGAGTCGTCAGAGTCCACCTCAAGATGTTTTTCTTAATTGACCGACTTCTGACAGCCGTTCGTTTTTTTATTTCGATCTGAATTTCAATTCCTGGTATTGACGATGCAATCTTTGCTCCATAGTTTACATAAGGGTTTAGGTCGGTAAGTCGGTGCATGACTTAGGTTTGGAGTCGACCTATATAGTTTTAACTCGACCGGCGGTGAAGCTAAGTTTTTTCTCGAACGATTGTACGCTGTCTTGGAGCGAAATCTTGCTCTTTGTCATTAACTTCTCCTTTTCGAGAACTTAGTTAAGTTCCCATCGACGTTTTTGAATTCCAATGCGATGATTTATTCCAAAATCGGATACAGTGGATGATTCGATCATATCGCTCTTCCTGTTTCCGTACTCCAGTGATCCTGAAAAGAAAAAGCTTCCCGCGTCGCTTCGGACGACGGCTCCATTTTCGATCGTTGATCGATAACGGGTAAATGTGGAAGAGATAATTTCAAAGGACGATATGGATTGTTTTTCAAATGTAAGCAAACTATCTACACTAGATTTTTTGTTTGCAGTATTCCGGATACTGGACTCTTCTTATGTAGATAACACACTGCATCTGCCCCGGTTAACGCTCGAAACCCGACTGGTCAACATACGCCGACTTCCCTTGGATTCTAGGCGTTGGTTATACGAGGATATTATTTAAAGTAAAACATACCTGACAAGGTTGAATGCCAAGTTTTGTTGTTGAAAATGACTTTTTGGTCATCCAGTCTTTAGTCTGGCGGAGGGACTTCCACTCCTCCAGAAGTTGGGTCCTTCGCAACTTAGGCTTCGCTTATTATTCCTGTCATATTGGGATGATCGACTACAGATAAATTACAAGGCACGGCTGCTCTTGTAGAGTTGTGGTTGGAGTTCGATCAGGCACAGCTTCAGTCTTTAGAAACTAGTTCATGAGTTATTCGATTGCAAGTATCCTTCCTTTGTGATTTTTGGAATTCGATCTACACACTAGCTTCTGTCTAAAGGGACCATTGGCTTAATTCCTCAGCTTCGAGAATTTCTTTTTATAGAACTATGAGGTAGCTTGGTCTAGCCAGTTTCGGGACTATTCTTATTTATGTTCAGTCGAGTTCATGCTCAGCTGAGCTCATTTGACAAAGCATTGGTGTAAATGCCTTAGCCAGTAGGGATGATTACTTTGATTACTGAACCAACATGTTTTGGGAGGTTAAGTCTCCTAAGCAATAAGTTCGATTGCTTCGATTTGATTGACATAATAAGTCCTATCTTTGGGAACTAGGGACTTTGTTTCTTGATCCCAAGATCTGAGTTTTTGTAATGATGTCAATAGGCATTAGAAAGATCTGTTTCTGGCATCTTTTGCTAAAGTAAATTCTTCTGAGTCCGGCGTTGAGATCCTAATCATGTATTGGTTTCTATCTTCATAAACTCATGTACGGATGACTCAAACCTATGGAATTTTCCTTGATGTTGTGGATCTTCGGATAATGTAAGATTCCAAAAGGTAGGATTAAAGATTCGATCAAGCTTTTGCTTCTATTTCCAAAAGCCGATGTATCGATAGTTTCATTCTTGGAGTTTCTTTTTAGCATTACCAAACTTCGGGTAATGGCATATTCCTGCAAGGTGGAACCAAATGATCTAGTTAGACCTTGAGTGGGTCATCGATCTTTCTTGTCACCGCCAGACTATGAGCGACGGTTGATTTCTAAATGTTAAATCCTTCATTTCCTTTGTTGGTGATTTTGTTGCCAGAATGTTATGTTTTGTGATACAGAACCATTATCTAACCAACCTCGCGGTCATTCGTGTTTGGACTTTGAAACATTTCTTTTGATCAAGTATTTGTGCGTCTATCCTTCTTTAGGGACTAGCTATTTCGAACACCTGTATTTGGGCGATTGGGAGAGATGGAAATCTATGGGGAAAATTGCTCAATTGCCTCCAATCTGGCTCTCAATCCCATTCTGGAATCGAGGAAGTTCGAGGATTTTATTTCCGACCTTCCATGATTGTTCCCGCTTGTCCTTGGCCATGCATGCTTTTCTTGGTTGCTGACGTCGTCATGGAAGTTTTGTTCACAACTCATGTCCTTGTGAATTGATAACCTATTTGCTTGGTTCTAAGCAACATTTCCTCTAGGCTGCCTATTTTTGGTTGTATCTAAATTCTTTCTAAGTTGAATTTTGGAAATTCGATTGTCCACCATCTTTCATCCTTAGAAATCAGCACACGAGTAATTCAATCCTAGGATTTCCTTTCTACGCGACTCTATTCCCGAGCAGTGGCTGGTTCTTATGATGTCAGGTTGAACCATCTGGCTGACCTATGAAAAAATGTCTTTCGGGTCGTTGCCTGTCATTGGGCAATGGTAGTTTTCTGAAGACAGGGGTAGAAACTCGGTTGAGGTCTAACATCTATCTTCGGAAGCTAGTGCATTGATGGGTCACTACGATGAGTGTTTCTCATCAGCCATGTAGATTAAAGTTTTCCTCACATTGCCGGGGCAATATCGGTATTAGTGAGTAGAAAGTTTCTCGGAGTTGCTGGGGCAACACCGGTACTTATGAAATAGAATGTTTCCCAGCATTGCCGAGGCAACACCGGTACTTAGGAAATAGAAAATTTTCCTGGCGTTGCTAGTTAAACACCGGTACTTGAAAGATAAAAGAAGGCCTTGGCATTGCTGAGGCAACATCGACACTCAGGAGTTTGGGATCGATTTTTCCCATCGATTCGGCGGTACTTTTAGTCTAGTTGGGTACTAATTTCGGTCTTCAGAAACTAGCACTTCGATGATTGGATTGTAGAAGTATTTTCTTAGTGCAGCCTATCTTCGGGCAGTGTTAAAGTCACGTTAGTGAGGATTGAATCATTCATCTGATCCTGTAGAGTTGAGTAGATTCCTTTTAACCCAATGTGGCTGTTTTCTCAATGTTCCTTAAATCTAGGATACACCCCGTTCTAGAAGGGTGAAAGTCCCAGGCGTTTCTGTTGCCTAGCTTTGTTTAACCGTCAAGTATTACCCTTGGAGATGCAAGGTTGTTGCTTAACCAATTCCATAATTATTCTTATTCACGAAAAATTGAACTTCCTCCAATCGGTTTTTGTTATGATCTGATGACTATTGGCAGAACCCTTCACTTCTAGGTATCAAACTCCAGGTTCTTATAGAAAATTTGAAATTGTGGAGCAAGTCATCACATTGCCCCTGGTACGACCGCATTCATTCCTATACTAATCATGACCGGTAGAGTTCGGTAGTGTTTGTCTTGAATCCCTGACACCTAACCTTGCATGTTTCAGGCCATATGCATTATGCTGGACTAATAGCATTGTTGTGGATATCAACCTTATTCGTTGGTTCCAAGCTTCGGGAATCAATGGTTTAGCTGCTCGATTTTGAGTGTTCTCTCCTTGCCATTGTCTGTCTTCATATAACAGTTGGTTTTTTGCAAGTTAGGGTTTGAGACCTTATTCAAGCACCTTCTTCTGTCTTTGGAAGCCGCTGGGCCAATGAGTTGATTCTTGAAATGTTTTCCATCATTATCTATCTCTAGTCATCGGTAAGTTCCTCCTTTTATCCCTATTTTCGAGCGATGATGAACTTCAAGGAGTTCGATTTTCTTGTTGATATGACGGTCTGGAGTTCTCGATGTTGCTGAGGCAATATCAATGTCTAGCAGGTTGGAGCAGTTTCCCTTTTAATTCCAAATTCGTCCAGCCTACTATACTGCTTATTTTTTTGCGATTGCCGAAATTCTCTGTTCGGCATAACAGAACCATGGAGTGATTTTTAGTCCCAACCAAGTGTTAGTGTGTTATGTGTTGTCGGTCCACGGGGCTGATTACCCTGAACACTTGATGCGAGACTTGATGTTCTGGACGGCTCTCTGGATGCCCCCAGTCAAAGTTGTGTCGCAGCTCCTATCTTTGGGAGCTCGTGATTTGAATGTCTTAACTTTAGACATTTTGGCCAAAGATTGGAATTCTTTGTTGAAATCTTGGTTTGGGGACTTTGTGGCATTGCCGAGGCAATGTCGGTCCTTTTGGGTGATAGGGATCAGTTTCTGTTAATTCTGAAATAAACAAGTTTCCCGGTGTTGTTAAGAAAACATCGACACTTAGAGAATTTTGACGGTCCGGTGATAATGCCGGAGCGACATTGGGCGGAAAGGGGAGCAGTGGAAGAAAGTGCTGATGAGCTTGTGTGGAGACTGGTTTTATTTTGGTTATTTTTGAGTCATTTTGTTCAAGTGCAGAGTCTGCACTTAGTGTTCTTATCGTGGAGTCTGTATTTTCTTTTTGTTGGCTGGTGTTGTGTGGGTACAGCCTCCACGTTTTGACCCTGTGTAAAGAAAATTATAAGCAATACATTAATATTTTGATTGTACTCGTATCTGTCTGTTCATATGTGTTTTGTGCACTTGTGCTTGTTTTGTTTACACTTATCCAATTTTGTGATTGCCGCCAAAATTCTTATTTGGAGCAATAATTCTTTGTTTGGAGTAACAGAACTTGTGAACTTATTATTTTCAATTGTTTTTATTTAAGTACCGGTGCATGCCCCCTAGTTCACCGGGTTGTTTACTTCAAATGACCAGTAACTTATAGTTTATATTATATGCGTGTTTGAGAGGAGCACGTTGCATGGGTTAACCGAGGGCAGATTTAATCATTAAGTGTCATCAGTGGAAACTTTTCTGTTGGTTTGTAGCACTCCAATTTTGTTGTAGTTGTGCCTATTATTCCCAATCATAGAAGTGGTTGGCGCTGGTTATGAGATGCGCGGTTTTCGGGATCGATATGGCTCATCGATCCGGTTCTGATGCTCCTCGACGCTGCCTATCTTCGGGCAACGTAAGGAGCTTACGCTTTAGGAGCGTGATTTTTCGACGATGTTCCTCGGTGTTGCCTATCTTCGGGCAATGTCGAGGAGTTGGTGCGCGGCTTGCAGGCGCATGGCTTTTGATATTCCTCTGTGTTGCCTATCTTCGGGCAACGTAAGGGGTTTACGCTTTGAAAGTTAGTGCATAACTTATCGGATGCACGGCTTTTAGTTTTCCTCGGTGTTGCCTATCTTTGGGCAATGTGAGGAATGTACGTTTTAGGAGTTAGTGCGCGGCTTATGAAATGCGCGGATTTTCGTGCTCCTCGACGTTGCCTATCTTCGGGCAATGTGAGGAGCATATCTTTTGAGGAGTTAGTGTGTGGCTTACGAAATGTGCAGCTTTTCATACTCCTCGATGTTGCCTATCTTCGGCCAACATGAGGAGCGTATGTTTTGGCGTGGCTTATGAAATACGCGGCTTTTTGTACTCCTCGGTGTTGCCTATCTTCGGGCAACGTGAGGAGTTGGTATTTTGAAATTTAGTGCGCGGCTTATGGAGTGCGCGGCTTTTTGTACTCCTCGGTGTTGCCTATCTTGGGCAACGTGAAGAGTGTTTTTTTAGCCTTCCCAATGCTGCCGGAGCATCACCGGTTATTAGAAGGCAAAGATCGGGTTCTGCCGATCCAACGGTTTGAGTCGATTTGACCCCATCGAAGCAGGTTGCTTACATGAACACGGTTTTATTGGTTCAAGAAGCTGAACAATTTTTGGTTCGGGTAACCATGGCTTCGATGATCTTTCCATGTTTCTGGAAGATGTGCATGTCCAAATAGATCGGGTTGCCATGGTGGAGAGATCTATAGTTGACCGCATGAAGATGGATTGAAGAAGGAGCTTATGGGAGTTCAGTGCATGACTCTTAGCTCTTGGTCCAAAGTGCCTTTAGAGAATGGGTCTTTGATTGGCATACGGTCTAAGAGGAAGTGAAATTGGTCACTAAGAGCGGTAAAATAGTAGTTGGAAATAAGTGGGTAAGTATTATGCTAGTATTTCGTTTGCTGCACTAGTTAGGTCATTAAGTCCGCGGTTGTCAGAATGCTAGAGTTTTTGATCGGGCATAACAGAACTGTGGTATGATTAGTTTCGGCCTATCTTATGGCTATTCAAGTGTGTGCGGTGCCCCCCATACAACAGGGCTATTGGCGCACTTGAATTGTATCCATGGTCTCTCCACAACTCGTTTGGTTGCCCTCGGTCCAGTGGGTGTGGTTTTCGCAGGTGCCGAATCTTGGTTTGATTCGAGTTGGCCTTTGATTGATCATAAGGTCGGTTCAGTTTTGGCTTAGTTTCTTTGAGCGACTTTGAAGCTCTAGAATTTAGCACTGTTTGTCTCATTGGTCGTTGGAAGTGATTCCATTAATTTTGCAGAGTGACTGGTATGATTGTCGATTTGTGGCCCTGGAGCGTGACTTCGTTGACTTCGGGGAGTTCTGGATCGGATGACTGCTGATCTTCCAGTTCAACTTCGTAGATATCAGTCATACATAAATTTCACCGTTCTACTAGTTCGCCTTCATGACACTTTAGTTCGTGGAAGACCTTCCTGTTCGCGAAGGGATTTTTTGGATTGGATGACCACTGATCTATCGGTTTTCCTTCACGACGTTTTCGTTCGTGAAAGACCTTCACATTCACGAAGGGTTTTTTGGATCATATGACCGCCGATCTACCTGTTTACCTTCACGATGCTTTGGTTCGTGAAAGACATTCGCATTCGCGAAGGGTTTTTTGGATCAGATGACCGCTGATCTACCGGTTTGCCTTCACGACACTTTGGTTAGTGAAAGACCTTTGCATTTGCGAAGGGTTTTTTGGATCAGATGACCGCTGATTTACCGGTTCACCTTCATGAAGCTTTAGTTTATGAAAGACCTTCACGTTCGTGAAAGGTTTTTTTTTGGATCAGACGACCGTTGATCTATCGGTTTACCTTCACGACGCTTTGGTTCGTGAAATACCTTCACATTCGCGAAGGGTTTTTTGGATCAGGTGACCGTTGATCTACCGGTTTACCTTCACGATGCTTTAGTTCGTGAGAGACCTTCACATTCACGAAGGGTTTTTTGGATCAGATGACCACTGATCTATCGGTTTACCTTCACGACGTTTTAGTTCATGAAAGACCTTCACGTTCGTGAAGGATTTTTTGGATCGGATGGCCGCTGATCTACCATTTCACCTTCACGACACTTTAGTTCGTGAAAGACCTTCATGTTCGCGAAGGTTTTTTTGTGGTCGGATGTTTGGCGATCAGACGGCCTTGGAATGATAATTTATCGATTCCGAGAGGATTTTTGGGTCGTGTGTCTAACGGCCCGGCGGTCTTAAAGCAATGATTCATCGACTTTAAGAGGAATTTTTTGGATTCAGCTGGAGGGAACATAATTTTATCGGTTCCTGTAGGCTACGGCGTTGGATCTGTTTGTTCGATGATCCTTTGGACAAGACTTCTCGACACCACCAGCAACGTCGGTTCTCAGAAGGGGGATTGGCATGACTCATCGAGGGCATAGAAGCATTTCTTTCGTCGTGCTATCTGAAATGCCCCTAGTGTCCCAGTACGGCTCATTTGGAAAGGGAGAGTAGACAAGGATGGATGAGAAGGCATCGCTTTAGGTTGTTGTCCCATTCCTTAATTGCTAGCTAGCTAGAGTGTTATTTGATAATCATCTTTTCGTCTGATTTCGTCAGTTAGTTGGGGCGCTTTTCTACTGGATCTTAGTAGCCTTGCTTGGGAAAAAGGTCCCTGAGGTCCTGTAGCTCCTTTCCGTTTGGTATGTTTTTTGGCACATTGCCGGTTTTGCCTTCTTCTAACGCACTACTTCTATACTTTAGAACCGGTTTGCCTTCCCATAGAATCCTTCCCGGGTTGCGGGTTGTTTCATCCTTTATTAATTCCTGAGGGCCTTGCAGTAGACTGCATCCGTCGCCCTCGCTTCATCCATATGCTAGCCATACTTGTAAAGAAGCAATTTCGAATCAGTTGTGCAGTTGTGTAAAAGGTATAGTTGGCATGATAAACTTCTTTAGTATTCTGCATGTTGAACGGCTTCGGCGAATGGGTTTCGATTGGGGAAGATGCTCTAATCGTTGTCAGATCGGTCCATTTTCAAGTTACGGCTGTTTATAATGCTTGAGAATGATATATGCATGATTGTCTATGCATGGATCGGTGACGATCCCCAAAAATTATCAAACTAGGTGAGATCGGTCGGGGGTGACAAAGAAGGCCCATAAGATTGCATTCCAAATTTCAAGGTATTTGTAGTTTGCATGTTCGAGTTATGGGCAAAAGAAGATGGATCAGCATTGATGGATTGGTGGTATTTTACTTGAAGTCCGACCCGAGAAAATTTGCCATTTGCATGGAGTTAGCACATGATTCGCTTGGAGTCACAGAATTTGAAGTGCTGGGTTGGTGACAAACATCGCTTGGAGCCATTTGCTTGTTTGCTTGGAGAAAATCTTGGTTTTACCCGAGTCTGATTTCAGGCCAAAATTTCCTAGGTTTACTTCGAGTCAAATGGGTGATTACCCGAGTTCGACTTCGAGTCAGGACTGAAGTGAGTTTTTCAACGACAATTTTGACGATTTTTGATGATTTTCGACAACGGCCATTAGTGATTCGACGGTGGGAGCTCCATGATAGGATTGGAAGCTGGTTAGTCGGGAGTGGTCACAATATACCATGGGAGCTTGGCATTGTAATTGATCTCGGTTTATATCATATCTTCTTAGTTCTCCTGCCTCTAGGAGTACCATTTGAGTAGTTGTTCCTCGTCCATTGCTTAGCACTGTGCTACAGCATGGGTTTTAGAGCTTCTTCTAGCGTTTTGCATGTTGGCATTTTCATCCAATTTGTGTTCCTCAAATTATTTGTCACCTTCAGAGCCGAAGAGAGTCATCGTTATATCCTTCCGTGGGGTTTTCACCCCTAAGTTCGGGTTTGTACCCGGTGCTTTTGCAGTAGGTGGAGTGTTAACGTTTTCTTCCGTCATGACTCTTGGAGCTCCGCTCATTGCTTCCTTTCGACTATATCCCCTTCAAACGACCCAGACGGGGGTCTTGCTAGCAATCACGAACCGAGCTAACTTTATGGATCGCTAGCGATCCATGGGCTATGGATCACTAGCGATCCATAGCTCCTGGCGATCCATAGCTTCTGGCAATCCATAGGTTCTGGCAATCCATAGCTTCTGGAGATTCATAGTATGGATCGCTGGTGATCCATGTACTTAACTAATTTCAATACTTTGTCTTCTGGGGTGCCTATTGGATCATGATGCAAGAGAGTTGATTGACCCACGAGCGAACATCATGGATCGCTAGCGATCCATAGGAGATGGATCACTAGCAACCCATCGCCTTAGCATGTGTTTGCTTGCTGTTTCTCCGATCCTTCTTGGTTGGTTCTTCTGTTCCCAACAGCAAACCTTCTAAGCAGAGATTGAGGATCTAACTTTTGTACCTATGGGATCCAACGTAGATAGCTAGATCTGAACCTTATGTTGGAGTTCTTAGTGAAAGCACCAAAATGTTGACCCAAAAATGGTCAACGCCCTGGTTTGAATTTGAAAGCACCAGCCCTGTTCTGACAGAGCAATACCATAGATAACAGATATAGAAAAGGAACGGTAAAAGAAAGAAGATGGAGAATTTTTATAGTGGTTCGGCTGTTAATGAAGCCTACGTCCACTTTATAATTTTACTATAGACTGATTGTTGTTATAAGAGATGTTTGATTACAAGGCTTGATTATCTTTAACAAGATTGAATCCCCAGAGGTGGAATCCACTGGAGAATCACAGTGAATTACTTTGGAGATTGTTGTGAGGGAGGTAGAGAGTGAAGAATAATCCCAACAGAGCTTCAGCCACCGGTCCGGAGAAGATCCTCTTTATGTTGCAGGTGGGATGGTATTTATAGGGATCAGAGAGCTTTTGGGCCAGGCCACTTCATCAACTGCTCGCAGGTAGATAGGGAACGACCCTGGGGGGTTAGCTCGCGAACCGAGCCAAAACCATGGGTCGCTGGCGACCCATAGATTTGGCTCGTAAGCGAGCTAATGACTTGGCTTCTTTTCAGTGCCTCCTTGGCTAGCTCAATTGAAGATTCAAAGGAGTAGCATGGGTTTCTAACGATCCATAGAGTATGGGTTGCTGGTGATCCAATCACTTAGGATATTTTCTGGAGTTTGGTGTTTGGGATATTTCTACGGTCTTGTGTTGTCGTTGTTCCGTTTTGATGATAATTTACTAGCGGTTTGCGCTCAACTGTTGATTGGGCTAAAAGAATGCTTCCTGGTTTAGTCGATCCCAGTCGTTGCCTTAGTAACATAGCTTGGCTCTCGTTAACTCATTGCCTTAGGCTTTCTGGTTAAGCTCTAAACCATTCTGATAACACGAGATTGTTCTGCCTCCTGTTGGATCCTATTGGGTTAAAAACTCGGATAACTCCCATTGGATCCTGTTGGGTTAAAAACCTGGATAACTCCCGTTGGATCCTGTTGGGTTAAAAACCCGGATAACAAAAATAAAATTTTATTTAGAACAATATTAGATTGGATTTAGCAACCGCTTTAGACTTTATAGGCCTAATAGATACGAAATGGGTTTTCTTTGAAATCTACTTATTTTACCCACTTCTGACTTACTCGGTTCCTTCACTGAAGAGAGGAATTCTCTTTTGAATAGTGTTTCATTTCCAATGCTTTCATCTAGATTCAACTATACTCCTTCGATAAACGCCATATGTAATTACCCGTATTTTTCGATAATTAAAAAATAAATAAAATTCAATAATTATGACCGAAGGGCAAAATTGTCATTTTCAAACTTTTGAATTTGGAAATTAAATTAGGTACATCGTAACTATCTCATTTTTTGATATACGTTGTATATTCATTTGTCCAAATCGGAGTCCGGATGTTAGAAATATCGATGTTTTAGCGATTCAGGAATTTGAAATTTGGTTAAGCAGACACTTCCTCTATTATATATATATAAGCCGTTCAAAGTTTCAAACTAAAAAAATACTATATATTCTTCTTTATCCTCTGTCTTTCTGGAAACCATAAAAAGGAACCTTTTCTAGTCAAATTCAAATTTCTCTCTCAAACCTTCATGGAATTCAACGAACCAACCACCAAATCAAAGAGCGAGTCAAGGCTTACATGCTAATACTAATCACGGTCACAAATTATTAGATTTGGAGGTGAACCCAATTCTAAACAGTGAGCAACTTAAAGGCTTTTGGATTATTATGAATTGTTTTTGCCTAATTTACTATATAATTAGTAAATCTCTCTTGTAACTTAGATAATTATGGCTTAGGTTAGTATTTGGAGTTAATATGGATGATTACTAACATGTTATAGTAATTAAATGGTATAAATCTGAAAATAAAAAAGAGAACTCAATTTACATAATCAAAGATAATGATAAGTTGATGAAGATGATGACCATACTAGTGATTTAACGTTGAATCTTGGTTTGGCAATATTTGTTTAAATTCATATGGAATGAATGGACTTATGGAATCTAAAATTTAGAAATGATAAATTGTATAAATCAGAGAATTAATTTTGAAATTTATGTAATTTATACGTATATATTACATATATAATGATTTAAATAAAGAGGATGGTGAAAAACGAGAATTTGAGACATATATATCTATAATATATGTAAATACTATGATAAAAATCATACAAATATGTTATGAAATGATTTTTGAAATAATATAGTGTATTTTAGAGATTAAAAATGATTTTATAAGAATTTCTAATAATTTATATGAATTGTTTAACAAGATTATAAATATAGAGTTTATATGGAAGAAACTAGTTTATATCGAAAACATGATATTAAATTACATACAAAATTTATGTAAAAATGTTTATAAAATGTCATATGTTATTTCATGTCATGTTATATTTTTAACATGAATTTATAATGATTTTTAATGGTATTTTGAAAATATATATGAGAAAAGGTTATATTTCTATTTTTTTGAAAACTAGTTTTAAAAACACCAATTTCTACAGCATTTTTGAAATGATTTTGATGAATTTTTTTTAATGAAATGAAAGTAGATAGATAATAGAAAAACATATCTAAATTTAAAAAAATAGTGGATCATGAATCAGATCAAAATCAAGTGTTAAAAAAGCAAAACAAAAACTGAGAAAAAGTAAATAAAATGTTATCAACGGCCTGCTCTTGTCCAGCAAGCACCACAAGTGCACTAGTGGACCCACTAATGGTATCATCAGTGGACACCTTTTGGGTTGGATTTCTTAACCAAAATGGCCCAAATTGATGAGTGTTTAATGACGATTTTTCTATCAAATTAGAAAATCTTCGAAAATGTAATAAAATTAACCACAAGCGCACGGCGTACAATTTAGTACGTAGCGAGGATGAGTCGATCCGTAGGGAATTGAAGTGATTTTAAATTCTATTCAATCAAATTAAACCAAACTTGAGATTGTTTTAAGCTAAAAAATGTAAAACTAGCTAGAACAAAGTGGATGGAAATATGAAATTAGAAAACAATTTAGAGGCAAATCAACTCTTATATTTTTGCATAAATCAACACACAAACAATCTATGATCTCTCTATTTTGATCTCAAGTGGAATTAGTAATGTATTTATCATAAGTATGGTATATTTATGTTATTAAGTAACATAACTTAAACCATCAAACTATAATACAACAACTAAAACCACTTATCAATTGTAATGAAAATGAAGTCAAAGCAAAAGCTATTTTAAGTATGATCTATTTACTATTTTATTTAGTAACATATATCATCAAATTTTGATTCTACTTTAATTTCACAATCAAAAATCAATTAGTAAAATGATGATGTAAATTGTGTTTATATTTGAGTAAGAATAGCCTATTTGTGAATACAACATAGGTTATCAAATTCACTAATAAACTTACATCAATCATCCATATTTTCATGAGGCATAAAAGAGATCATAAATTTCACAATATGTTGAAATTACATAATTTTAGAGAGCTTCATTACCCCTAAATTGAAGAGGTTTAGCTACTCATTTGTGCTATCATTTCAACATAGAAAATAAAAAGAAAGTGCAAGCTGATTAAAATAAAAATGAACTAACTATTTGCATAAAAATATAACTAAGCTACTAACATGAAATGAAAGAGAGCATGTAGATAGAAAATGAGCATAAAATAAAATAAAAGCAAAGAAGAAGAGGCTTAGGAAGCCATTTTATTTCTCATTTGATTTGCGGCTACAACTTGCATAATATGATAAGTAGATAAAAGATTCATTATATGAACATAAGAGGGTTATTTACACATGCTTAAAACCCTAATCCATATTTTAGGGGACTACCCAAAATATCCCATAGGAAGTGTAACCTCCAAGTAATCATTAGCATGAGCTTAATCCTCCATTAAATGAGCATGTGACTTTAATTCCCACTAACTTTTGCATTAGCTCCTAATTGTAGATTAAGGTAAGTGGGTAGGTGGGGTCTTCCATGATTTCATGAATCTATTTATTTCCATCTTCATTTCCCTTCTTCTATTGTGCATGCATGTCTTCATGAAGGTTTCTTCATATTTTCATCCAAATTCCTATAAATAAAACTAAAATGTGCAAACAAATATTCTCCAAAATTAATATATTCACAAAATTATCATTTTCCCCCTAAATGAAGATGAATGAGTAATGATTTGATGACATTCGAATTTTGGAAAAAACATGTAAAAATACCCCAAATATGACATTTATTTAAATAAAAGTAGATTAAATATGGAAGTAAAAATATGCACATTTACGTGCACATCAAATACCCTCACACTTATTTTTTATTCATCCTTGAATAAACTAAAACTAAGATTAGTCCGTTTTCGTAGGAAACACGATTGCATTGAGCGTATGCAACAAGCCATTAAACCTCTAGGTGTCCCTAGTAGGACGAGTGTTGTCTCGTGAGGGTTTTCAGCGGATACTACCCACAAAATCCAAATGCAACATGAAAATTTTCCTAAATGCAAGATTTATTAACAAAGAGATGAATGCAAGTTTTAGAAAATATTTTCAAATGAAGAATTTACTTTTAAATTGACACGAATAAGTTAAATATAAATTTCGGTCATCATCATGAAATTTTAGTCATTTTACTCATCAAAACATCCAACAAAAATTAAGTTATCATCACAATTAGCCTAGAGTTTGGCTAGTTGTTTCGGTTGATAACATAGTGCAACTATGAAATGGATCCTTAGTTGATTTTCAAAGTTTTTCAAAGTGGTATTTGTTAGTCCATAGGATAGTGGTTTTGATGACAACAACTATAGAAGTGTTATAAAATATATATGTGCAGGAAATCTATATGCAGGTATCAACAAAAGAAGACTGTACAGTAAAGAAGACAAAGATCAAGAGTTCAAGATTGAAGACTCATGAGATTCAAGATATTCAAGAGTTCAAGACAAATAATATAGTTAGGTTAGATATTTGTTAAAACTCCTTGAAAGCACTATCATTCTTTTTTTATCCAATTTACTCATGGAATGGAATCCACTTCGTTCTTGTTAAAGGGATGGAACCCTGGTGAGATGGAACTCACGAAATATCTAGTGGAACGGATAGTAGCCCTATTTTGTTATCCACTAATTTTGATTCAAAATGATTTTCAAAATTATCTCTTGTTTCATAAAATGATTTTCAAATATTCCTTTTCAAAAGAAAAACCTTCGTTCGTATTTCCAAAAATGTTTTAGCCTCAAAATCATATTTATCATTTTGTTATATTTTGATTTCAAAATTGTCCTTGATATTTTAGCCTCAAAATCTATTTTAATATTATATTTACTTTAGTTTATTTACCTTGATTTTAAATATATTTTAGTATATATACATATATACATTCATAAGTATTTCTACTTCTAAATACCTTTTACAAATACATAGAGTCCATTTGAATAAAGTTGCATATGTTTTAAATCATCATTTTCAAAGAAAAGCAAATCATCATTTTTACTAGACCATGTCGACATCCTCTTTACTTGTCATGTCGACATACTTCCCGTTATAGCAAAGGTTGTTTTCAAAAGAAGTGTCTATTCGTTTAAATCTCTTTGAATGGACACATCCATTCATTCTCTATAAATAGAGACTGTTATGGACGTTTTCCAGTAACTACTTTCTTTATTTTCTCTCCTCTTTATTCTCTTATCTTATTTTCTAATCATCCTATCCATATTCTGCCGAAATCTTAAGTGAATAAAACCAGAATATCTCTAGTTTGATTCTCTGCCACTCTCTTCAAAGAATCTCAGTGCTTATCAGAGTTATAGATACATTTGTACTCAAAGAAACTTGTTTAGGGTTATAAAGGTGTGATCGTGTCCTTGGAAATCGATCGGGTGAACTTGTGTCCTGTGAATCAAGTGGTTCTACCCAGAGACCTGAGAATCTGGAGGGTGTACCTCGTCGCCTTGGAATCGAGGGATTGTAATCTAGATTATTATTGAATAGAAAACCGTACGAGTTGTGCGGGACTGGATGTAGGGTAACACCGAACCAGTATAAAATTCCTGGTGTGTTCTTTCCTTTACTTGCTTTTTATTTATATTTGCATCTGTTTGTGATTCTGTGATTTGATCTGTGATTGTGTATTTGCATTAAGTTGGTTAAATCAATTTAAATCAAAGAAGTTTAAAGAAATTCTTAAAACACTATTCACCCCCCCTCTAGTGTTAAATAGCCTTAAGATCATCTTCCGCGTCCCTTTCATTTGGTATCAGAGCAAGTTTTTCAAAGTATTCATAACCTGATTTTTGAAAAGTAACAATGGCTACCAACACTGGTATTTCTAGTTCATTTGTAGAGGGTCAGTCCACTGCCAGACCACCACTTTTCAATGGCAGTAACTATACATATTGGGCATGTAGAATGAAGATATATTTACAATCCATTAGTTTAGAAACATGGAATATGACACAAACTGAATACACTGAGCCCACAACTGATTTTGCTCAATGGACGACCGTTCAAAGAGAAGTGGCTCAAAACAATTCAAAAGCCATGAATATTTTATTTTGTTCACTAGATAGAAATGAATTTAATAGGGTATCTGTTTGTAAAACTGCATATGAAATCTGGAAAATTCTGCAAGTTACTCATGAAGGAACAAGCAAAGTTAAACAGACCAAAATTTCTATTCTTACTAATCAATTTCAATTATTTAAGATGTTGCCTAGTGAATCTATTCCAGATATGTATAGTCGTTTTCAGGATATTGTTCATTCACTAGTATCTCTGGGAAAAGCAATCTCCGAAGAAGATCAAGTCAGGAAAATTCTGAATTCACTCACTCCAGAATGGGATCTGAAGACATTGGCGATTGAAGAAGCAAATAACATCAGTACCTTAAAGATTGATGAATTAATTGGAAATCTGATGTCATATGAAGTTCAAATTCAGGAAAGAAGGGAGAATAAGTCATCAGAAAAAAGGTCCATTGCCTTTAATGCACTAACTGGTGAATCAGACTCTAGTGATGATGATGAAGAAATAGCCTTCATGACAAGAAACTTTCGAAAATTCTTGAAATATAGAAAAATGAATAATCACAAGAGAAAAAGTTTTGGAAATAACACTGAATCACTCAACAACATCAAATGCTTCAATTGCAATGAGTTTGGTCATTATCAAAGAGACTGTCCACATCAAGAAAAGCAAACTCCTCAATCAAACAAAGAATATTCAAAGAAAAGAAAGAAAGCATTTGCAGCAACACTGGATGATTCAGATACATCCTCAAGTGATGATGAACAGAAAACAGAATTGGCAAATATGTGTTTTATGACAACTCAGAATTCAGATAATCAGGATGATATGGAACTCAAACAAGGTACACGTTTACTATTTTAATTGGTTGAAAATTGGTTGCTTAGAATAGTTTATTAATTAAGTATATAATTGATTTTATTAACTTAAAAATTTTCAAATATCTTTTAAAAATTTATAAAATATTATTTTTATATATTTTCTGTATAATATATTTTCAAAATATATTCAGACAATAGTCATAATATATATATAAGTATATATATATATATAAATCTTGTACATGCTTGAAATCATTTTTGCAAAATCTGATGTGCATGTCGACATGGCACTTATTGGTAATGTCGACATACCTGTAGCAAATCAGATTTCTAAATTTGAATTCAAAATTCAAATTTCCCTCCACCTTTTCACTAACTCCTATGTTCTGAATAGTTATGACTCTTTGACCAGAGAATCCACCTATTCAACCTCTTTATATCTATCTTCTATCAACACTTATCTCCATCTTCAATTCAAATTCAAATCAACTTTTATCTTCAAACACTCTTATCTCTTCAAAAATGGCATCCACTAGCAACGTAGCCGGAATGAGGCTGTCAAAAGCCACCAAAGATCATCTCTACAATAATAGAGATGCCATACTTGCATACATTAATTATGCAACTTATGGAAAAGTTCATTCGGGTAGTTTTGCTATTTTTAATGACTTCGCTTCTTATGAAATTGATGCTCTCTTTCAAAACAATGGTATTCTAAGCTTGGTTGACAATAACCAAAATGATTTTGTTTGCTATCCAAACCTTGTCAAAATGTTTTATGCAAATTTAAATCGTGGTTTTTATAATGGAAGGGATGATGAAGTGTGGAGTAGTGTCAAGGGGACACAAATTGTTTTGGATACCGATGTTTTAGGAACCATACTTGAGTGTAAAAGTACCGGTTCCAATCTTTCTTCTTTTGAAATCTAGGAAACCGATCGTGAAACTTTTCACAATATTTTTGAGGAAGAAATGGATTTCAAAAATAAATTTTTTCGACCAAAAGCTCGTATTGTTAATCTTCTCCTTCAACGCACTATTACTCCGAGATCGGGAAATTACAATAACCCGACTCAAAAAGTGTGTAAGGCTCTTTTTGCAATTTTTGGAAATTATGATATTAATTGGGCACAAGTTATCTTGGATGAATTTCGTCACAAAAACTTGGATTCAGGAGAGAATGCATTATATCATGGAATATACCTCACTAGAATTTTTAATTACTTTGGAGTGGATATGAGAGGTGAAGAATTCTTTCCAAGAAAGGTTTTTAATCATTCCAATATTTCACTTATGAAAATTCCGCACGTGTTTCAACCATACGAAACACTAACGGAAAAAGAAGCACGATTGGGGTATGAGGAAATGCAAGAAGATGAGGAGGAAGACGAAGAAGAGGAAGAGGAGGAAGAAGAAGGTGAAGAAGAAGAAGGTGAGGAAGAAGAAGAGGAAGAAAGTGAAGAAACTTCCTTAGAGAGTATTGATTTTCCCACACGACCATCAAACAAGATTCTCCTTCACAATCAACGAGTAATTGTAAAAAATCAAAAAGCTCTCAAACACTCCGTAAACAAAAAATTGGACAAAATGTCCAATACTATGAACAAGTTCTTCTCCAAAGTCAACAAGAAGCTTAATATCTCATCATCTTCATCCTCATCTACTAGTTTCTAGAGTTTACTTTTTGTATATCAATGAAATTTGGTATATTGAAAGTTGTATCTTTATGTTTTCTCTATGAGATTCATGTACTTCTCTATTCTAGTATGAAATGAAGCTTATTCTCTGTTTATCTTACTGTCACTCTTATTTATATCAAGTAATATATATATAAATCATATATATATACACTGAAAATTCAAAAATAAGATGTGCAAAATCTGCTATGTATGTCGACATACTGAATAGAGGTCATGTCGACATATACTGGTAATATTCTGAATGGACATTTCAATTTGAAATTCAAAATAACTCCTTATGTCTATTCATTTCAAACGACTCTCCTGTCTATTTAAGTCCTATTTTCTTCCAGAAAACTTCTCATAACTTCTCTCTACTCTTATCTACTTATTTCCTTCTTACTTATCGTCAAAATGGCTTCATCCTCTTCAAATCTAAGTGATAATCTTGAAGAGACTCTCAAATCCTTCAAAGACATTCTTACTTTTATTCTACGAAATCAGAGGCACTTAGAACTGAGTCAAATGCAGATGATAAAGGAACAAGAAAGGCATTTCGATGCACTACGATGGATGATCTCCGCTCTCAACAAAGAGGATCTCCAAGTAAATCCACCGAAGACATTGCTCCAGGACGATGAAGATTGGGAAGTAATCAAAGCGGATCCCATCTTTGGAAAAGAGGGATGGGTTGAAGTTCCACGTAACATTTAACTTGCTTGATTTGGTTTAAAATTGATTTGATTTGAAATACTTGATTTGGTTTTAAACATGGTTGATTTATGATAACTTACTATATTGATTATGTAATAAGACATAAATAGGTGTGCTTATGTTTGATTGATTTGTCTACTTATTGTATGCATTTTCTTTTCATTTAACAGTTATGTATATAGTAATATGAATAAAATAATCTGTGGTTACACGTATTATTCTCATTCTTATATTACTCATATATATCATTCTGAGTATACAATATTTAGCATTGTTATATCTAGTTTCAGTATTATTAATGATAACACTATCATTAATATCATAGATTTAGGGGGAGTTAATGTCATTTTTTTTGTTGATGATAAAGGGGGAGAAGTATAAAATAGGTTAGTTAGGCATAGATTAAGGGGGAGTTATTAGATTTAGGGGAGTTATAAGGAGAATATAAATATTTTATAAACAAAGGTTGTCATCATCAAAAAGGGGGAGAATGTTAGTCCATAGGATAGTGGTTTTGATGACAACAACTATAAAAGTGTTATAAAATATATATGTGCAGGAAATCTATATGCAGGTATCAACAAAAGAAGACTGTACAGTAAAGAAGACAAAGATCAAGAGTTCAAGATTGAAGACTCATGAGATTCAAGATATTCAAGAGTTCAAGACAAATAATATAGTTAGGTTAGATATTTGTTAAAACTCCTTGAAAGCACTATCATTCTTTTTTTATCCAATTTACTCGTGGAATGGAATCCACTTCGTTCTTGTTAAAGGGATGGAACCCTAGTGAGATGGAACTCACGAAATATCTAGTGGAACGGATAGTAGCCCTATTTTGTTATCCACTAATTTTGATTCAAAATGATTTTCAAAATTATCTCTTGTTTCATAAAATGATTTTCAAATATTCCTTTTCAAAAGAAAAACCTTCGTTCGTATTTCCAAAAATGTTTTAGCCTCAAAATCATATTTATCATTTTGTTATATTTTGATTTCAAAATTGTCCTTGATATTTTAGCCTCAAAATCTATTTTAATATTATATTTACTTTAGTTTATTTACCTTGATTTTAAATATATTTTAGTATATATACATATATACATTCATAAGTATTTCTACTTCTAAATACCTTTTACAAATACATAGAGTTCATTTGAATAAAGTTGCATATGTTTTAAATCATCATTTTCAAAGAAAAGCAAATCATCATTTTTACTAGACCATGTCGACATCCTCTTTACTTGTCATGTCGACATACTTTCCGTTATAGCAAAGATTGTTTTCAAAAGAAGTGTCTATTCGTTTAAATCTCTTTGAATGGACACATCCATTCATTATCTATAAATAGAGACTGTTATGGACGTTTTCCAGTAACTACTTTCTTTATTTTCTCTCCTCTTTATTCTCTTATCTTATTTTCTAATCATCCTATCCATATTCTGCCGAAATCTTAAGTGAATAAAACCAGAATATCTCTAGTTTGATTCTCTGCCACTCTCTTCAAAGAATCTCAGTGCTTATCAGAGTTATAGATACATTTGTACTCAAAGAAACTTGTTTAGGGTTATAAAGGTGTGATCGTGTCCTTGGAAATCGATCGGGTGAACTTGTGTCCTGTGAATCAAGTGGTTCTACCCAGAGACCTGAGAATCTGGAGGGTGTACCTTGTCGCCTTGGAATCGAGGGATTGTAATCTAGATTATTATTGAATAGAAAGCCGTACGAGTTGTGCGGGACTGGATGTAGGGTAACACCGAACCAGTATAAAATTCCTGGTGTGTTCTTTCCTTTACTTGCTTTTTATTTATATTTGCATCTGTTTGTGATTCTGTGATTTGATCTGTGATTGTGTATTTGCATTAAGTTAGTTAAATCAATTTAAATCAAAGAAGTTTAAAGAAATTCTTAAAACACTATTCACCCCCCCTCTAGTGTTAAATAGCCTTAAGATCATCTTCCGCGTCCCTTTCAGTATTTTTATTTCTTTTGAATAACAGATCGAATCAAATAAGTGAAAATGGTGCTTGGATTTCAATTGCTTCCTCTCTATGTTTGAAAAGTATTAACATTATTATTTTTACACACCTAACTGAGATAAACTGAGGCCAGATATACCGATCATGCACTGACTTTCGGGCTTACGTGAGAAGAGTACATAGCGTGGCAAGTGTACACACTTGTGAATGAACACATGACTCTAGGTGGTAATTTTTATTAAAAATATTTACATACACCTAACTCAGATAAACTGAGGCCAGATATACCGATCATGCACTACCTTTCGGGCTTACATGAGAAGGGTACAGAGCATGGCGAGTGTACGCACTTACATGTGGACACATGACTTTAGGTGTTTCTTATTTTTACAAAAACCATTTTTTATATATTTTTTCAAAAGAGAGAGTTTTGCAATATAATCTTAGCACCATTTAACTTTGAAGATCAAAAATGTTATCACATTTAATTTAAATCGACCAATCTTTTAAATAAAGATTGCAATTAGTATATACTTCATAATTAACACCCATGAACCTTCCTATATACTAGTTAAACCACAGTTACTTGTAATCAAACTTTATTTTTATTTTTGTTGAGACAAATAAATTTTCAAAAATTTCAATTCAATAACCAAAACATATACTTATCCTATAATGTTTTTTTTTCAAAAGTAAATAAAAATGGTAAAAAGAAAATTTGTTTTGGGGTTTTTTTTAAGTTTTGAGTTTTGGAAAGAAGATGCAAAAAATAAACCATGAAAAATCAAAAATGAAGATGAGACTCCCTCTCACTCTTAATTTTGACCGTGTCCCCACAGTCAATGCATGATATAATGAATGTAACGGGGAAAAATGTACATATTTACAAAAGAGGGTTAACATTTTTTACTATATGTAGTATGGCTCATGAAGAATCATGAGCTCCTCCTCTTGATTACTTGGCAATTCCAAGTATGGTTTCAAGCGATGACCATTAACTTTGAAAATTGTTCCATCCCTGGGGTTTTGTATTTCAATTGCATCGTGTCGAAAAACAGTGCGAACCACAGATGGTCTGGTCCATTTCAATTTGAGTTTCCCAGGGAATAAGTGAAGTCTAGTGTCATACAAAAGAACTTTTTGGTTTGGCGAAAACGTTTTCCTTAGAATTGACTTGTCATGAAAAAAAATTGTTCTTTCTTTGTAAATTTTTTCGTTTTCATACGGGTCATTCCTAATTTCCTCTAACTCGTTGATTTGCATTTTTCGCCAGTTTTATCAAGATCAAAGTTTAAGTTCTTAATTTTCCATAATGCTTTATGTTCGATTTCAACTGGTAAAAGGCACACTTTCCCGTAAACTAAATGAAATGGAGACATCCCACAGTACGGTAAGCCCAAAGCGCGTCAGTCAATTTCTGAGACCAATCTTTTCGATTTTTACTAACGGTTTTCTTCAAAATTTGTTTTATTTGTCGATTTGAAACTTCAATTTGGCCACAAGTTTGAGGATGGTGCGGAGTGGACAACTTGTGGGTTATCGAATATTTTTTCATTAGAGTTTCAAATGATCGATTACAAAAATGAGTTCCGTTATCGCTATTATTGTGCGAGGTGTTTCGAACCTCGAAAGGATGTTTTCTTCAAGGAATTTCACAACAAATTTATGATCATTTGCCTTACACAGAATGGCTTCAACCCATTTGGAGACACAGTCAACAGCAAGAAGAATGTACAAATTTCCAAAAGAATTTGGGAACGGTCCCATAAAGTCAATACCCTAAACATCAAAGGTTTCGATCATAAGAATGGGGTTCAAATGCATCATATTTCGTCGTGAGATTCTTCCTACCATTTGGCAGCGATCGCAAGTTTTACAAAATTCAAATGATTCTTTGAAAAGAGTAGGCCAGTAAAAGGCACATTGAAGTACTTTTTCAGCAGTTTTCTTCGGATCGAAGTGACCACCACACAATTGATCCTGACAAAACGAAAGAACACTTTTGATTTCGCAATCCGGAATGCAACGTCGAATGATTTGGTCGGAACAGTACTTAAACAAGTATGGATCATCCTAATATAAGTACTTGACTTGGGAAAGAAATTTATATTTATCTTGTTTCGACCAAAATGAAGGAGTTTCCTTAGTGACTAGATAGTTCACTATATCGGAATACCATGGATCGACAGAAACAGAAAGAAGTTTTTCATCAGGAAAGTTCTTATTGATCGATAAAGGAGATGGTGCGTTTGGAAGACAAGACAAATGATCAACAATGACGTTATCAGATCCTTTTTTGTCTTTGATCGTAAGGTCAAATTATTAGGTTAGAAGGATCTAACGGATCAAATGAAACTTAACATCCTTTTTGGCGAAAAGGTGTCTAAGAGCGGAGTGGTCAGTGTAAACAGTAATGTATGAGCAAATCAGATAAGGTCGAAACTTTTCAAGCGCAAAGACTACTGATAAAAGCTCTTTTTTAGTGGTCGTGTAATTGAGTTGAGCATCGTTAAGAGTCATACTAGCATAGTAGATAACATGAATAATTTTGTTAATGCGTTGTCCTAAGACAGCACCAACTGCGAAGTTAGAAGCATCACACATTTCTTCGAAAGGAAGATCCCAATTAGATGAGCAAATGATGGGAGCAGAAATGAGTTCGTTTTGAGAGGTTCAAAAGCAGAAACACAGTCAGAATTGAAGTCAAATGGAACGTCTTTTCCAAGAAAAGTCATCAAAGGTCGAGCGATTTTACCGAAATCCTTCACAAAACGTCGATAAAAACCAGCGTGTCCATGGAATGAACGAATGTCTTTAACAGATTTGGGATGGGTAGATTTGCAATTACGTCAACTTTCACTTTATCTACCTCAATGCCTTTGTTTGAAAAGACATGCCCAAGGACAATGCCGTGTTTGACAATAAAATGGCATTTTTCTTAATTTAACGTTAAGTGTTTGTCCTTGCATCGTTTAAGAACTAACTCAAGATGGTGTAAGCACTCGAAAAAAGAGTTTCCAAAGATAGGAAAATCATCCATAAACACTTTAAGAAAGCATTCAATCATGTCAGAAAAGATGCTGACCATGCATCTTTGAAAAGTAGCAGGAGCATTGCAAAAGCCAAATGGCATACATCGATACGCAAAGGTTCCAAAGGGACATGTGAAAGTCGTTTTCTCTTGACCTTCGAGAGCGATTGGAATTTGGTTATAGCTAGAATAACCATCCAGAAAGCAATAGAATTTGTGATCGGCTAAACGTTCAAGCATTTGGTCGATGAAAGGGAGAGGAAAGTGATCCTTACGTGTTGTAGCATTTAGTTTTGGATAATCAATGCAAACGCGCCAACCCCTTTGAGTACGAGTTGGAATGAGTTCGTTTGAGTCGTTCTTGACAATGGTAAGTCCAGACTTTTTAGGCACGACATGAATTGGGCTAATCCACGAACTATCGGAGATTGGGTATATGATTCCGTTATCGTGAAGTTTAAGAGTTTCATCACGGACCGCATCCTTTATTTTTGGGTTAATCCATCGTTGTGCGTCATGAACAGGCTTGGCATCGTCAACTAAGTGGATGCGATGTTGAACATGAGCAGGACTAATTCCATTTATATCGGTGATCGACTATCCAGTTGCTTCTTTGGTTTTCGATAGAATTGATAGTAAGGAAGTTTCTTGATCAAGAGGGAGAGTTGAAGAGATTAGAATGGGAAACGTTTCGTTGTCACCTAAGTATGCGTACTTAAGGTGATCGGGAAGGGGTTTAAGGTCCAACCTCGGGGGTTGCTCAATCAAATAATTCGGTGGAAGTTTTGATTCAACGGTAAGAGGTTCAAAAGGAAGCACAATTTCAATTTTGTTAGGCTCATCTTGAAACAGTTGTTCATATTCAGTCTCGCGTTCGTGGTTTAAGTCAATTGTTTCATTATTGAATTTTTTTTGAATGAAGCTAACTTCCAACGTTTGGTCATGTGGTTCGTTTAGTTGATTTTCAAGATTGAAGATGTTAAGATCCAAAGTCATGTTTCCAAAAGAAATTTTCATTGAACCGTTTCGACAATTGATTAGAGCATTCGAAGTAGCCAAGAAAGGTCGGCCTAAAATCAAAGGAATTTGACTCCTCGGGTTATTCACAGGTTGAGTCTCTAAAATGATGAAATCGACGGGGAATATGAATAGACCGATTTTGATGAGTACGTCCTCGATTTCTCCTACAGGTTTCTTAATCGAACGATCGGCAAATTGAAGAGTTACTTTTGTTGGTTTAAGTTCACCCAAGCCAAGTTGTTGGTAAACTGAATAAGGAAGCAAACTGAGACTTTCACCCAAATCGAGTAAGCATTTGTTAATCGTTTCGTCTCCTATCATGCACAAGATCGTCGGACATCCAGGATCTTTGTATTTAACGGGGATTGATTGAGACAAAACTTCGCTAAGTCCGGCGGCTAAGAAAACTTTCTTGGGTACATGAGTGTGTCATCTTTGAGTACACAAGTCATTGAGAAAGTTAGCGTAAGTTGGGACTTGTTGAACGATATCAAGAAGCGGGATGTTAACTTTCACTTGTTTAAAAATTCCCAACATCTTTTCCATTTGGTCAGAGTGTTTCTTGGGTCGAAGACAGTGTGGAAATGGAACACGATACTCAGTGGGTAGGTCTACTTAAGTAGAAGAAGAATTTGGATTGACATTGGATTTAATGTTTGGCTCCACGTTTTGTTCAGATTCGTTTGTTGTTTTAGAAGTGTCAAGAGGGGTTTTTGGTAAATCATTTGGATTTTCAACTTGGTTATTGATTTGTTTACCGGAATGCAAAGTCGTGATAGCATTCGTTTGGGTTACGTTGCTACCTTAGACAACATGGACTTGATTCGAATTCGTGTTTTGATTTCTGGGATTCGGAACTGGCTGACTTGGGAATGTGCCTCGTTTATGTTCGCTTACAGACTTAGCTAATTGACTCATTTGCATTTCAAGTTTCGCAATCGATTGACTTGTATTCTGCATGTACGAGGTTAACAAATTTTGCAAATTACTATTTGATTGGAGGCTTTGAGTCTTTGCTTTAGCCAAAGTTTCAAGACTTTTCTCAAGTGAACTTAATCGTTTATCATCTTGGGGAACAAAAGATTGTTGCGGTTGATTTTGAGACGGACCCGCAAAATTTTGTTGAAAGGGAGGATTCGAAGCATTATTTGGAAATGCTTGAAAATTGGGACGAATCAAATTCGTGTTGGGAATATTTTGGTTCCAACCAAAGTTCGGATGATTTCTCCAACCAGGATTTTACGTTGGAGAAAATGGGTCATTTTTAACTTTATTGAAAGCATTGAGTTGTTCTATCGAGTTAGGACACTGATCGGCTATGCGATTCAGATCGTTACATTTATAACACATGGGTTGGGAAGCTTGTTCATTTGGTTGGATGAGAAAACGTTGTCGAATTTATTAATCATTGCATTGATCTTAGCTTCCAACGCCAAAGATGATCCTATCGAATGTGCGCTCGATCATGAGTAAATGGATTTTTCGTTAGAACGTTCCCATTGGGACAATTTTTCGGCTAGGTTTTCAAGAAATTGCCAAGCATCATCGTGACGTTGGGTGAGAAAGTTTCCTTGGCATATCGATTCAAGCATGGTTCGCGAGCTGTTTTCAAGTCCATCGTATAAAATTTGGCAAAGGGTCCATTTTTTGAATTATGGTGTGGACATTTTATCAAAAGTTCTTTAAACCTTTCAAAATATTTTTCGAATGGTTCACCCCTGAATTGATGAGAATTGAAGATTTCGTTTCGGATTTTAGTTGTTTCTCCAAGGGGTAGAACTTTTTCAAGAAAACTTTAACGAATTCTTCCCATGTTTTGATTGAATTAGATGGTAAGCTGTACAATCATTTTTCAGCGTAATCGGTAAAAGCAAATGGAATTAATCGTAGTTTTATTCCGTCATCACTAAGTTGTTGGAGTTTAATGGTTGCGCAAACTTGCTCGAATTTCGTTAAGAAAATGTATGGGTCATCGTGTTCAAAATTGCTAAATTTCGGAAGTGTGGTAATATGGTTTGAATCAATTTTGAAATGATTACCCGTAGGGGCCAGTAATGTGATGCAAGAAGGAATGAAAACTCTATCGGGAAAGATTTTATCCATAGGAGTCCGAGGGGCATTCTCGTTCGCCATTTCAGAAGGATCGTTTGTTCGAGTTAAACGATTCGTTGTTACGTCCCGAGTCCAAGTGTTTGTTGCTATGTCACGAGTCCAAGTACTCATGCACAATTAAAAGTCGAGAAGAGCAAGAAGTAGAATCGATTTTAAGAGAAAGAAGCAAGGTTTAGAAAATGAAGTGAGAATTTTTTTGTTTTTTATGTTTTTTTTAAAGAGAAAAATATTTACCAAAAAGGATTTATTTTTCAAAAGGAAATCTGATTTTTTTTTTGGATTTTCAAAATTTTTTCTCTTTTTTTATATGTTTTTATTTTTTGGATTTTTTTTTGTTTTTGAAAAGATTATATATATATTTTTTGGATTTTTGATTTTGATTTAAAATTACAAAGGAGAAGATTTAATTTTTTTTTGTTTTGGATTTTAAAAAAAACTAAGTTAAGTCAATTTTATAATTTTTATTTTGGTTTTGGATTTTGAAATTTTTTTTTAAATATGTACGAACTAATGCAACTAAATGAATGCAAGGATTTAATTACAAATTTTCTGTCCTTAGTAGCTCCTAACCCAAAATTGTATAATCACACTTTGTTTTAATCCAACAAAATATTTCTTAGCCAGGTAACGGATAGGAGTTATTAGTGCACCACGAATCACTGTAGCAATGCAACCGAAGGTTTAAGTACCTTCAGAGAAATAATCAGTATAATATTTACGAATCACCGTAATATTTATAACTGATTATTGCTCTGCCGTAGCCTAGACACCAAGAAATAAAATTGTTCAAAGAAGACAATTGTCAAGATACAATTAAGCCTTAGGTGAGCTCGCGGCTCCCTTAAGTCAAATGTCTAACAGTTATTATTAGTCAAAATTCTAAGATGAAATGTAATTTGTGGGCCAAGGAAGGGGTGATGAAATCCCCCACCTTATGTGGATTTGGGTGTTGCCCTTAGAAAATAAAAATAAGATGATATGAATGCTAAACAGAAATTAAATGTGATTTAACAATGCAACTACAAATGAAATTTTTTTCAAAAAAAATGCAAGCAACCAACAATGCAATTTAAATAAAACCGGAGATAAGAGCATGATACCAGAGGGTGCAAAATTATTAGCAAATTTTTTTTAAGCAGCGATTTTTTAGCAAGCAAGCAAAGCAGTTATTTTTGGCAAGCTGTTCTTCTCCTTTTGATTTTCTGCTTTTGCAACCTGAAACTAAAAGCAAGATATATACAGTTATATATATATATATATATATATATATATATATATATATATATATATAATCTTTAGACCAAGGAAGAAACTCAAAACAATTGAAACCAAATTCACTAACCTAAAACAATTTGTTTTTTTATATAAGGATGGAACTTAAAACAAATTAAAACAAAACAAAACAAACTCACAAATCAAATTTCAAAACGAAATTCACCAAATAAAACAAGCCCGGCCCAAACCAATTGGAATTTCAAAACGAAAGTAAGTAACTGCGTTACTGCTGTCCCAAATTCACCAATCCTCTTATCAAAATTTTCTAATCACTTTAATTTAATTCCCAAAATTCACCGCGACCAATTTTGATTAGAGACTTGTGTTCGAGTTCGGCGATTTTCGCGAGGCGATGGTTATGCAATAGTCGATGGGGAAAGGAATGCGATTTGGATTTGGGGTTTCGTGAGATGATTGGTGATTTGTAGGTGGAGATTGGCAGGGGATATTTGGTCGATGGTGATTGGTGGTGATGAGGATTGGGGTTCGGGTTGCGGTTTGGTTGAGAGGAAGTGGCGGGGGAAGTCGAATGTTGGAGGCAGGTTTGATATGGTGAAGGAAGAAATGGTTGTGGCAGTGATATATGGTAAGTTGCAGTGGATAGGTAGTAGAGGGAGGTTGTTGTAAGAAGAAGGAAGTATGTGCAGTGGGGTATGTACTGGTTGGTGGTGATTAAAGGATGGAATTTTGGATGATGTTGCAGAGGTGGTTGTAGATGATGATGCTGATGATGAAGTGGAGTGAAGAGGCACAGTGGAAGTTTTGTATGAAGTGTGATAGTGGTCAGTGATGTGAAGGAGGAGTTGTATGAAGGTGTGTGTGGATTGCAGTTTGTATGAGGATGGTTTATGTAGGCAGAGGCGGTGTGGCAAGTAGAAGTTGAGTGTTGTTTTGGTTTTTTGTTTTTGCAGTGAAGTGTGGTATAGGTGAATGTGTGGGCAGGTTGAAGCAAGTTGTAGCAGATGGTGATTGGTGTTCTGTGATGATGCACTGGTATGTGCACTGGTTTGAGAGCAGCAGTGGTAGGATTGGAAGTTTGTGGAGCATTTGGTGGATGTTGAAGTGGTGGAGCACTAGTGGCAAGGCTGGTGAAGCTACAGTTGGATAGGGTTGATGAAGGCAATTATGGGCAGTGGAGGCAAGTGAGTGGAATGATGGTCTGTATGTGGATGTGCAAACAGTGGTTTGGCAGGAGTTGATGAGGAGGAGAAGTATGGTATGTATGAAGGAGGTTTATGTGCACAATTGTGATGCACAGAAGTTAGCAGTGTAGTTGAAGTTATGGTTTTGTTTGTGAGTGAAGTACGTAGGCAGTGTGTTGTTTGGAAGTGAGGTTGAAGTGAGGACGTGCAGTAGTATGCAGCAGTATGGGGTTGTAGAAATGTGATATTGCAGAGGGTAGTTGTTGTATGAAGGTGGGGCAGAGGTGATAGTTGCTCTAATGTGGTAAATGGTAATGGTGGTTTGATGACAGTGGGGAGGAAGATATGTGCACAGAAGTTTGATGCAGGAGTGGGTTTGCAGTTTTTACAGGGAGTTATATGAATGTAAACAGTTTTGTAAAACAATTTGTATATGCAAGTTGTAAATAGTTTTGTAAAACTGTGAATTTTTTTTATAAAACAGTGAATAAAATGTAAACAAAGTTGTGATGAAATTTTTTGTTTTTGAAATGAAACTGTGGATGTTTTTTATATATAAAGAGTGCAAATGCAAATGAAACTAGAAAACAAGCACACAAACACAATGAACAAAAAAATTACACACAAACACACTCTAATAATTTTTTTTAAATGCAACTCAACACACAAAATGAAAACACACTAAAATGAAACAAAAATAATTCAAAGAATAAAATTAAAATCAAGTCAAATTCTCCGGCAACGACGTCAAAAACTTGTTTAACGACGATTTTTCTATCGAATAAGAAAGTCGTCGAAAAATATAATAAAATTAAGCGTTCGGCGTACAATTTTAGCATGTAGCGAGTACGGGTCGATCCGTAGGGAATTGAAGTGATTTTAAATTATATTCAATCAAATTAAACCAAACTTGAGATTGTTTTTAATCTATAAAAAATGTAAAACTAGCTAGAACAAAGTGGATGGAAATATGAGATTAGAAAACAATTTAGAGGCAAATTCACTCTCATATTTTTACATAAATCAACACACAAACAATCTATGATCTCTCTATTTTGATCTCAAGTGGAATTAGTGATGTATTTATCATAAGTATGGTTTATTTATGTTATTAAGTAACATAACTTAAACCATCAAACTATAATACAACAACTAAAACCACTTATTAATTGTAATGAAAATGAAGTCAAAGCAAAAACTATTTTAAGTATGGCCTATTTACTATTTTATTTAGTAATATAGATCATCAAATTTTGATTCTACTTTAATTTCACAATCAAAAATCAATTAGTAAAATGATGATGTAAATTGTGTTTATATTTGAGTAAGAATAACCTATTTGTGAATACAACATAGGCTATCAAATTCACTAATAAGCTTACATCTCATCCACATTTTCGTAAAGCATAAAAGAGATCATAAATCACACAGTATGTTGAAATTACATAATTTTAGAGAGTTTCATTACCCCTAAATTGAAGAGGTTTAGCTACTCATTTGTGTTATCATTTCAACACATGTAAATATCAACATAGAAAATAAAATAAAAGTGCAAGCTGGTTAAAATAAATATGAACTAACTATTTGCATAAAAATATAACTAAGCTACTAACATGAAATGAAAGAGAGCATGTAAATAGAAAATGAGTATAAAATAAAAAAAACAAAGGAGAAATATAATAAGAAGATGATTAGGAAGCCATTTTATTTCTCATTTGATTTGAGGCTACAACTTGCATAATATGATAAGTAGATAAAAGATTCATTACACGAACATAAGAGGGTTATTTATACATGTCTAAAACCCTAATCCATATTTTAGGGGACTACCCAAAATACCTCTTATAAAATGCAACATTCAAGTAATCATTAGCATGAGCTTAATCCTCCATTAAATGAGCATGTGACTTTAATTCCCACTAACTTGTGCATTAGCTTCTAATTGTTGATTGAGGTAAGTGGGTAGGTGAGGTCCTCCATGATTTCATGAATTCATTTATTTCCTTCTTCTCTTGTGCATGCATATCTTCATGAAGGTTTCTTCATATTTTCATCCAAATTCCTACAAATAAAACTAAAATGTGCAAATAAATATTCTCCAAAATTAATATATGTACAAAATTACCATTTTGCCCTTAAATGGAGATGAATGAGTGATGATTTGGTGACATTCGGATTTTGGTAAAAACATGTAAAAATACCCAAATATGACATTTATTTAAATAAAAGTAGATTAAATATGAAAGTAAAAATACGCACATTTACGTGCACATCAATGAGGTTTCTATCGAGATTCTTTCGAGGGTGTTCGAGAAATGCGTAGGCTTCGTTTTTGACTTGAATCCCATGTTTGGTTGAATGAAGTGAAAGGATGTATAGTAGTGATATATACGTAGATATGTGGATTTATATGTATTGATGTGTTTTATCCGCTTAATTGAAATGAAATGTTTGGATGTGTATATATAGGAATTAATATATGTATATATAGATATATATATGGATATATGCGTATGGATAGTCGATTTATATTAGCGATTTGTTTGACTTTTGATTATTGAGACCTCTATTGGTTATCATGGTAACATGATCGCTCGGTTATCAGAGTATTTTCTGCAGTGCACGTTGTTATACGGAAATGAGACCATAAGCTGTGTTTGGAACTACGTCCATTCGATGATTCAACCATGTATTAATACAATAGGATGAGCTTGACTTTGATTATGGATTAGAGCATACCATCGACCATTATAAATGAATTATTTTCAGACCTTGTTTCACAAAGTTAGCCATGTATCATTATATCGTTTAACTAACTTATTTGATGTAGGTGAAACAGAATTAAGGTACGATTGGTTACCATAATTATCTTGGTACTATTTTAAGAAAGTCCATAGTATGTAGTAGAGTAGACGTACATCACTCACCGGACTATAGTCTAACCCTCTCCATATGTTTTTCCCTTTTTATTTCATCATTAGGTTGATGGAAACTGAAATGTTTTACCATGATGCTAGATGGTGCATATGATGAGAGCGTTGCTATTATATATAGATTTGTATGTACGCTAAAACAAAAAATCGTTCTACCGATGCCAAAATGGGATCGGCAAACCTATTTCCAACGCCATGCCAACGCCATTTTAGGCATCAGTAAAACTAGCGTGGAAAAAAAATTCCTACGCCTTTTCGACACCATGCATCGGGTGTTTTCCAACGCCATTCCGATGCCTTTTCTTTTCGACGCCACTTTTTTTTACGCCATACCGACACCATTTTTAAAATACAAATTTTGGATTTTCCTATGCCTTTTCGATGCCATTTCTAAAGCAATTTTACAGCATTTCCATTATATTTCTACTCCTAAACTCAACATAAAATACATTCATTTCAACAATACCAAACGTGCAATGAAACATATATCTTAATTAAACAAAATAATATCACCAACAACATTATAGAACAACAAAAAACAATGATGTAATCAATGAAATATTTAGATAACACACAACGTTCATAGTAATATCCAATACAATTTAAACTAATCTCACATTAGCAAGTCTAAACAAAAATCATATATATACATCACAATGTCCGAAGTAAAAAAAACCGTGTTTCAAACAAAAAAACTTCACTCGTCTTCTGCGTAGTCATGGTCCCAACGGTGGATGATCCAATCTAATGTAAACCATTTGCTTTGCTTTGCTGCAATTTGCTTTGCTGCTTGCTCCGCCGCTGTTTTCCTTAGCAATACCAGTTCTATTCATAGTAATTTTGATAATCATAATAAGTTATTATAGTAAGTGAAAATTCCATGAATATTAAATTGAAAAGGTAAACTAATTAAATACATACCTTTTCGCTAATATAATTATCGTAGAAATTGGGCAATCAATTGCTACCTTTTCGCTATTGCAGTCTTACAAATCGGGTAAGCATTTTTACGCAGAAGTCATTGTTTGATACAGTAGGCGTGATAGCTATGACCACATTCCAACTTACCCATATCATCATTTGCTTCAATATTCCTCCTAAATCATAAATTCATATATTTAGGCAGCTGTTTGTGTAGCTATCTATCTAAAAGCAAATTAGCAGACCGTAGCTCAAGATATTATCTCATGTGTTATATATCAACTACTAAGAAGATAATACGGGTTTCCAGATGATACCTCTTGTAGTATCAATGCAAATGAATACACATCCACTTTTGTGTCATACTCTTCATTTCAGAGAACTTCTGGAGCTAAATACCTGCCTGTAAGATGTGAAAAAATCATCAAAAAGACATGATTTTTTTATTTTAAAATGTGAAACAAAGCCACTCAATCGTGACAACTATTGAACTGGATATTAAATGATTTATAAAATATTGCACTGTTCAAAATAGTAGTTGAATTTATAACAACTATTGCACTGCTCAAAAAAACCATTTACTCTAATAGGAATCCTTGAGAACAAGTTTAAGCATTAATAATATGGAAATGTATAGAATTTCAATAGGGAATGAATGGAAAGTAAATCAGTAATGCACAATAATGATGACAGTTGTGGAATACTTGCAGTTTGGAACAAATCTTGATGGTCGTAAACAAGTTAAAATCATGTGAGAAATGCTTGATTCTAATAAAATAGGGGAGTTTAACATTAAAATTATCTCTACTTATTGATTTTACATAATATTCTTAAGAACTAGAGAAGAAGAAGGTTTTACTATACACATGATCATTTAATGTATTAGTAAGTCTAGTGCAGTGTTATAAGATGATGTTTATAAAGAAATAATCTAATAAAGCTTTAAATAGGTATTGCAAAATGATATTTAGATGATACTAGATCCTAGAGTATTAATGTAAACTATTTTCGAGTAGACTCTTAGTTAAGACATAAATTCCTTTTAAACCTATCCAAAAAGTTCGTAGGGGCTTTTAACAGAGACATAATTCAATACTATTTTTGCAAATATAACTATTTTTCTAAAAAAATGATAAGGATATCGAGTTGCTTATCCCAGTTCAAACCATCTGCCTGTTTTCACATGGGCATCTCAGTAGGCAATTGCCACGTTAGCACAAAAAAAAGGAATGCGGCAGAGACAATATGGGAAAGGTAAACATAATTCTCATAAATTTATTAACCAGCGAAGTTTAAAAAAGAAGTAAGGAAGTAGAGAAACGAAGGTAAGAGATAAAAAACATAAAAGAGAGATCCATAATACACTACTAATCTAGAAACATTATAAAAACAGGTACCACAACCTACTCACTCACACCTTTCATTAACCAACTACATGGACCAAAGTTTACATTGGAACATCAGCAGCCAAAATTCTTTCCATCATAAAAGGGCAAAGCTCACTGCACAACAATATTATTCAAATTAAATGTCCATTGATTATTAGCAAAAGCTATATATGCACAGCCATTGAGTTATAATATAAAGATATTGCATAAAAAGTAGAATTGTCTTAGTTTTTCTATATAGTCATGAGGTTTATACACTATAGATCAACATCATAAATTTTCAGACTTCTTCCAACCCTCTCGATATCAAAAAGCTGTGAGTGGCTAGCTAGTTAAAAAAATATATTTCAACAATTATTCTACTAACAAGATAAAAGAGCGTAATATCTAAAACTGGAAAAGGATAAATGCAAACATTTTGAAGTAACAGCAGTAGTTCATAAGTTTAAATACTATAAGACTTTAACTTCCATATGTTGTACAACGATGCAATTCTCTTGTTTCATACACTAGATCCTACATGGAACTAGTTGAGCAAAACCAAGAAGTAACATAAGATGTAAACATTCCAACCAAACAGTTTGTAGCGGTAATTCATAACAAAAGCAATCAAAATGTTCATTGAACATTAAACAAGTAAGAGCATCAATATTGGCATCAGGTCACAATTAGGCAATAGTAATATTAGTATACTACATAATAAACCTAAACAATTGGATCACCAATACTTTTCGGCAATTTGTAATGTCCCACATCGTCTAGTATGGGATAGGTGATGCATATATAATCCATTAGGCACCCTCCTCCTACAAGCTAGCTTTTGGGGGTGAGTTCTACCTAATTGGGCCGTAACAAGTGGTATCAGAGCAGGTCACCACTACTAATGTCTCATATCGCCTAGTATGGGATAGGTGATGCATATATAATCCATTAGGCACCCTCCCCCTACAAGCTAGCTTTTGGGGGTGAGTTCTACCTAATTGGACCGTAACACAATTCAAATAGTAGACTTCCTTTTGGCATTAGACAACCAGGAAACAATAGTTAATATGATATGACTGAAAGGTTGTACAAACAACAATAAATATTAAGCAATATCTCTAGCTATCAACTAAATATCAATAAGGTAAAAAAAATTCAAATGTAATATCTATATTTTTAGGACTTTAGAACATTCTTACACGTTAAAGTAACATACTTTGGTTCAAAAGTTACTGCTCACTTTAAACAGAATAACAAGGAACATTCTATTTTCAGTTCAACAAAATGACAGAAAAGTCAAACAATATAACAAAAGAATCAAACAACAATAGTACTGGAAATTACCCGACTGATGCGTGTGTTCGCCATCGTCTAGTGGTGGAGCTGCAGATTGGTGTTCGCGGTCAACTAATTACCTGATCGATTGGTGTGTTCTCGGTCGTCTGGTGGAGCTGCAGATTGATGTTCATGGTCGTCGGTTGAAGATGCAGAGAGGCGGTCGTCGGGTGGAGGTGGAGATGCGGGTGGAGGTGGAGATGAGGGTGGAAATGGATTGAGATTTTTTTTTTTGAAAACCCAGGAGAACCCGGCGGACCGGAGGGTATAGTAAAACCGTCCGCTGATCCAAGCCTCTCTAGTATGGGATAGGTGATGCATATATAACTCATTAGGCACCCTCCCCCTACAAACTAGCTTTTGGGGGTGAGTTCTACCTAATTGGACCGTAACACAATTCAAATAGTAGACTTCCTTTTGGCATTAGACAACCAGGAAACAATAGTTAATATGATATGACTGAAAGGTTGTACAAACAACAATAAATATTAAGCAATATCTCTAGCTATCAACTAAATATCAATAAGGTAAAAAAAATTCAAATGTAATATCTATATTTTTAGGACTTTAGAACATTCTTACACGTTAAAGTAACATACTTTGGTTCAAAAGTTACTGCTCACTTTAAACAGAATAACAAGGAACATTCTATTTTCAGTTCAACAAAATGACAGAAAAGTCAAACAATATAACAAAAGAATCAAACAACAATAGTACTGGAAATTACCCGACTGATGCGTGTGTTCGCCATCGTCTAGTGGTGGAGCTGCAGATTGGTGTTCGCGGTCAACTAATTACCTGATCGATTGGTGTGTTCTCGGTCGTCTGGTGGAGCTGTAGATTGATGTTCATGGTCGTCGGTTGAAGATGCAGAGAGGCGGTCGTCGGGTGGAGGTGGAGATGCGGGTGGAGGTGGAGATGAGGGTGGAAATGGATTGAGATTTTTTTTTTGAAAACCCAGGAGAACCCGGCGGACCGGAGGGTATAGTAAAACCGTCCGCTGATCCAAGCCCTCATACCCCCGAGTAAATTTATATAGGATAGAGAAGCGCATGGTAGGAATCGAACCTGAGTCTTTTTACCAGAACCCAAGCCTCCTTTCCACTGCGCCGCACCTGTGGACATGGATTGAGATTTTATTTTCGGGTATCAGAGCAGGTCACCACTACTAATGTCCCACATTGCCTAGTATGGGATAGGTGATGCATATATAATCCATTAGGCACTCTTCCCCTACAAACTAGCTTTTGGGGGTAAGTTCTACCTAATTGGGCCGTAACACAATTCAAATAGTAGACTTCCTTTTGGCATTAGGCAACCAGTAAACAATAGTTAATATGATATGACTGAATGGTTGTACAAACAACAATAAATATTAAGCAATATCTCTAGCTATCAACTAAATATCAATAAGGTTTTTACCGTACCATACATTACAGTAAAAAAATTCAAATGTAATATCTATATTTTTAGGACTTTAGAACATTCTTACACGTTAAAGTAACATACTTTGGTTCAAAAGTTACTGCTCACTTTAAACAGAATAACAAGGAACATTCTATTTTCAGTTCAACAAAATGACAGAAAAGTCAAACAATATAACAAAAGAATCAAACAACAATAGTACTGGAAATTACCCGACTGATGCGTGTGTTCGCCGTCGTCTAGTGGTGGAGCTGCAGATTGGTGTTCGCGGTCAACTAATTACCTGATCGATTGGTGTGTTCTCGGTCGTCTGGTGGAGCTGCAGATTGATGTTCATGGTCGTCGGTTGAAGATGCAGAGAGGCGGTCGTCGGGTGGAGGTGGAGATGCGGGTGGAGGTGGAGATGAGGGTGGAAATGGATTGAGATTTTTTTTTTTGAAAACCCAGGAGAACCCGGCGGACCGGAGGGTATAGTAAAACCGTCCGCTGATCCAAGCCTCTCTAGTATGGGATAGGTGATGCATATATAACTCATTAGGCACCCTCCCCCTACAAACTAGCTTTTGGGGGTGAGTTCTACCTAATTGGACCGTAACACAATTCAAATAGTAGACTTCCTTTTGGCATTAGACAACCAGGAAACAATAGTTAATATGATATGACTGAAAGGTTGTACAAACAACAATAAATATTAAGCAATATCTCTAGCTATCAACTAAATATCAATAAGGTAAAAAAAATTCAAATGTAATATCTATATTTTTAGGACTTTAGAACATTCTTACACGTTAAAGTAACATACTTTGGTTCAAAAGTTACTGCTCACTTTAAACAGAATAACAAGGAACATTCTATTTTCAGTTCAACAAAATGACAGAAAAGTCAAACAATATAACAAAAGAATCAAACAACAATAGTACTGGAAATTACCCGACTGATGCGTGTGTTCGCCATCGTCTAGTGGTGGAGCTGCAGATTGGTGTTCGCGGTCAACTAATTACCTGATCGATTGGTGTGTTCTCGGTCGTCTGGTGGAGCTGTAGATTGATGTTCATGGTCGTCGGTTGAAGATGCAGAGAGGCGGTCGTCGGGTGGAGGTGGAGATGCGGGTGGAGGTGGAGATGAGGGTGGAAATGGATTGAGATTTTTTTTTTGAAAACCCAGGAGAACCCGGCGGACCGGAGGGTATAGTAAAACCGTCCGCTGATCCAAGCCCTCATACCCCCGAGTAAATTTATATAGGATAGAGAAGCGCATGGTAGGAATCGAACCTGAGTCTTTTTACCAGAACCCAAGCCTCCTTTCCACTGCGCCGCACCTGTGGACATGGATTGAGATTTTATTTTCGGGTATCAGAGCAGGTCACCACTACTAATGTCCCACATTGCCTAGTATGGGATAGGTGATGCATATATAATCCATTAGGCACTCTTCCCCTACAAACTAGCTTTTGGGGGTAAGTTCTACCTAATTGGGCCGTAACACAATTCAAATAGTAGACTTCCTTTTGGCATTAGGCAACCAGTAAACAATAGTTAATATGATATGACTGAATGGTTGTACAAACAACAATAAATATTAAGCAATATCTCTAGCTATCAACTAAATATCAATAAGGTTTTTACCGTACCATACATTACAGTAAAAAAATTCAAATGTAATATCTATATTTTTAGGACTTTAGAACATTCTTACACGTTAAAGTAACATACTTTGGTTCAAAAGTTACTGCTCACTTTAAACAGAATAACAAGGAACATTCTATTTTCAGTTCAACAAAATGACAGAAAAGTCAAACAATATAACAAAAGAATCAAACAACAATAGTACTGGAAATTACCCGACTGATGCGTGTGTTCGCCGTCGTCTAGTGGTGGAGCTGCAGATTGGTGTTCGCGGTCAACTAATTACCTGATCGATTGGTGTGTTCTCGGTCGTCTGGTGGAGCTGCAGATTGATGTTCATGGTCGTCGGTTGAAGATGCAGAGAGGCGGTCGTCGGGTGGAGGTGGAGATGCGGGTGGAGGTGGAGATGAGGGTGGAAATGGATTGAGATTTTTTTTTTTGAAAACCCAGGAGAACCCGGCGGACCGGTAAATTCCTGAGGAGGGTATAGTAAAGCCGTCCGCTGATCCAAGCCCTCATACCCCCGAGTAAATTTATATAGGATAGGGAAGCGCATGGTAGGAATCGAACCTGGGTCTTTTTACCAGAACCCAAGCCTCCTTTCCACTGCGCCGCACCTGCGGACATGGATTGAGATTTTATTTTCGGGTATTTAGGGTTTTGATTTTGGGGATGCACGTTGGGTGCGTGTAATGAAAGTGAGGAAATAATGCTGAGCGACAAGGGATGCACGTTGGGTGCGTGTAATGAAAGTGGGGAAATAATGCTGAGCGGCAAAGGATGTACGTTGGGTGCGTGTAATGAAAGTCGGTAACAACCGGTGGCTTCCAATAGAATTACATACGTAACTTTTATGTAAAACAACTAGTCTGATTCAACAGAACTGTCTATATTACGAATTTTTGAAATTCGACCATTGAGAATTGACATCGTTGTTTAGAATGTTTAAGTATAACTTAAAAACTATATAATGTTGTTCGCAGAAATGATATAATATATGTAAATTAGTATGAAAAAGTAAAGGAATAAATGATAAACAAAAAAGACATCGAAATGACGTCGGAAAACATCAACACCTTTCCGACGTCATTTATTTACACGACGGAAATAACAAAGGCGTCGAAATGGCTTCGGTATGATCCAATGCCTTGGCGACGCCATTATTATTTTCGTTAGGTAAATAAATGGCGTCGCAACAGCGTCATTGTTTTCCGACGCCATTTTCCTATTTTACGACTTTCCGATGTCATTCCGACGCCCCGCCTTTTTAGCGTCGGAAATTTTCATTACTATTTTGCTCTTTTCTAGTAGTGGTAAATAATCACTTGACTTTGATTATATGAGTATGTATTGATTTAGATTTGGGTTTAGTTGTATATGACTATGTATATACATTAGATATGTTCGTTTGAAGCAAAGTGATATCTGATATGGATTGTTTGTTATTTCCTTCCAGTCATGAGTTTATAAAGAGATTGATAAATTTTGTTATCTTATTTTATCTCTTATTATCTTCACCTAACGATACGTCGTCTTTGGCTTTCGAGATTTACACACCGTGAGTTGTGTTAAATCGAAATGTTGAAAATGGCAGGTTGTTACACTTGGTATCAAAGTAAAATATTCCTTAAATTAAGGATTAGGAACGTATTGAGAGAGAATATTCATATTTGATATATATATATATATATAATATTGAGTATATACGTACACCATTTTCTATTCCAGTTGAGTTAACTATCGATTGGGGAGTTGGAAATGAATCTCAATTTAGGATAGTAGTGGATGTATAAATTAACAGAAATAAATATTAGAACAGAGACTAATAATGGTGGGGTATAAACCAAAACTGGAAATGGCACTAAATCGATATTAGAGATATTTCGATGTAAACATTTACATTCAGTTTTACCAATATTTATAAGTGATAAGCCAGACCAGTGTGAACCTCATAGAGCCTGCACTTGCTATATAGGGAATGGTTCTTGTCCGACCACCTCGGCTGTTGGTTTCCTCGTTGTTTTGTGAGGATTTCTCTAGTTTATATGGAAACTCTTTAGGACTAAACCCTATTCAGTGGTGTGGCATGGCTAGGCAATTGTGAGAAATATATAATTTGTTGTAATTGCTTGATAAATACACATGTTAAGAAGGTGATGGGTTTCATGGAAGAATTTAGCCTTGAAAATTAAATATTTTTAAAGAATTGTTTAAAAGGAAATGATTTGGAAATTTTAAATATTAATATTTGTTTTATGGAGGGATTTACAAATAGATGTTGTATTTATCAAGAATTACAAAAGTATTTGAAGGATTTTTACAAAAAGGATTTAAAGTTTCTATTCAAAAGTAAGTAGAATCCTTATATTTTAAAAATATATGTATTTCTGGATGGAAATTGAAAAGTTTATGACATAAAATTTTGAAATACACATGATACACACACACATATTGATAGATGATTTAACTTTTTTGGAAATAATCTCCAGATTTGATATGTTTTAAATTTTGACATTTGATGAACCTCAATTTTTCTTAAATCTTTTAGTTATTATTTTTAAAATATGGGAAGGAAATTCCAAATTGTTAAATTATTATCTTTAAAGAAAATGGCTTAATTGATTGGGAAGTGAATAAGAATGGTCAGATGGTTAAACCTTATGCATCGGAAGAGGTCCTAAGTGCAAGCATATCTTGCCCAGGAGAAAGGAGAGCATACCATGATGGAAAGAGAATTGCTACCTTTGGATATAGATTGTCGTAGTGGATAGTTTAGAACCTTAAGTATCGTAAGGTGCTCGTATCTGATATGATATTGAATCCGCCTTAAGGATCGAACCATTTACCTATTATTATCATTATTTGGAATTTGTTATTTATAATTTAGAGTCCTTTTGTGACATGTATGTACTGAATCTTTTGAGTATGGATTGATTTAAAATAGATAGGATGACTCGTTATGAGATGATGTTGGACGAAAATAAGGATTTGGATCGGATAAGGAAAAGCAACTGGGCACGATCTCGTTGTATGTTGTGACCCCGATAACCCTACGATGATGAATTGTTGTCTATCCTATAACATAAGAATCTCATATGTCTTTGTTGAGTATTTTGATCTTCCACCCCAAATAGTTAAACTCATCGGGCCCATTGATACGCGCTTAGGCATGTGACTCTAAATAAGAGTTAGAAGTTAAATAGGATAGTTTCTGAGTTAAGATATAGAGATCATGTTTTGGCAAGAGGGATGTAAGTCTATATCGTTTTGTTGGAACTACATGGAGAAGAGACGCCGACCTAATAGCAAAAAAATGGGTTAAGATTTATATAAAGGAATTTGGACCAAAGTAATACTTGTAGGATGTTAGAAGTTTTGAATATTCGATTGGAGTAAAGATTCACTGAGAAAGTTGGATAGTATTAATGGTATTGCTGGTATTGGAATTTCAGTTGGTTGGATCCCATTTACCAATCGATTGAAAATATTTTAATATATGGATAAAGATTTCATTTGAAGGGCCTAGAGTTCATTTAACGAAAAGGTCCCGGTAACCCAATGATATTACTATGTGATCTGACTTGGTGATTGGTTTATAGTACATAAATTGAAATAACTGACATTCGCATTTTTTTTTTGTTTTGTATCATTGTGATAATAATCGAAGATGGAGGCAAATGATATTTTGAATACTTTGTTATTTGATATCACTGAAAAGGTAGATAATTGGAATCGATATATGGATAGTTGTCATTGATCTGACATTGCGGGCAACGTTACACCACCCCTATTTATTTTGTAGGCAATTTGAATTGGTTTGAAGATGGGTTTCGTTAAGCTGGCATTATGGCTAATGTTACACGATTTACGTTTTATGGCTTGGATGGATGTTCTTCTCCAAGCAAGTGGTGGTTATCTTACAAAATATGAATCGGGGTAATAGTTATAGTTTGTCGACACTCGAGTGATAGTTGCAAATAAAAGTATATTACTTAGATTACATATGACATGAGTACACCTCATGTTCACTATGCTAGGACGTCATCCATTTCTGATGTTCCATATATGTGGTTTAGTATTATGATGTTGCACGGATTTTTACTGGATTGGTATTGCAAGACGCATCCCTATTGAATTTTCGCATCTATAGTGTGGAAAAAAGGAAAATGAGGAAAAGATACCATTGGTTGCTTATATGAAAAAAGGATCAAGTTTGGATTTTTGGTTTTAAAGAATGTCCCGAATTTGATGATACCAACTTGGTACCAAGGTTATACGAGTTTGTAACATTGTGGAATGAAGTAATTTAAGTTATATGGGTAGATATGGTTTAGAGAATTAAGGAATGATAAAATTTTGGCTTCGTTCATAAAAGGTATATTAGATTGAGTTGATGTTGAGATTATATAAAGAAGGTCTTACCAATTGATGTAGAATGGAGAATTCCAAGCTATTTGGATTAGAATGATTTGATGGAATGAGGAAAAGATATATTGATTTGCACATAATGAAATACAAAGGCAATTTCGATGATAAATTTAGATTTGAGATTTGAATATGGTTTGAAGAAAGGATTAGGTAGAATCTTTTCAATCATCCATCAGATTGAAGAGAATTATCTATTCAAGGGTGCTTATTGTGAAACATCGATTTAAGGGTACATAGTTTATGTTGCATACTAGGTGCACATGAATGATGTATCACTTAGTCGATCACTTTTAAAATAAACACAATTTTAGGTTAGAATCTTACTTAGGTGTAGGACTTCACTTGGTTTAGGATTATAGTTGCTATGTTTGATTAATGGATGAATAGAATAGAATTGCTCTATTTGATTGCTTAATTAATTTCTTACATGTATATTTTAGGACTTGAAATGTAACGACCCGTATTTTTACGGATCGATAAGTTCGACAAAATTTGGAATTTTAGCATTTTTGAGCCATTTCAGATTTTGAGCAAAAATGGCTAAGTCCTAAGTCGTTCACGACTTAGTGTCATAAGTCGTATACGACTTAGGGGATAGGAGCTACCCAGGGGATTTCCGAGTTAAGGAGATAAGTCGTAGCTGGGCTAAGTCAGTAGGTCGAAGTTAACTCGGCAAGTGTTAAGTCGCAGGTTGTAAGTCGTCGCCGAGTTAAGGGATAGACAACCTAAGTAAGAGACCGACCTAAGGATTTACGACATAAGAGCTGACCGAGTTAAGTGATGAGTCGTCTAACCAGTTAAGTCGTATCCTTTAAGTCGTAGCCTATGTATTGAGTCATAGACGACTTAGGAGTTGAGTCGCAACCCAGTCATCTGATGAGTCGTACCCCAGTCATCTGATGAGTCGTACCCAAGTTATCTGATGAGTCGTATCCCAGTTATTTGATAAGTCGTAGAATGGGTTATCTCGTCTAACCAGTTAAGTCGTGGACGAGTTAAGGGATGAGTCGTAAGCTGTTGAGTCGCGCGTAGGTGATAACTCGCGCAAGTGGATGAGTCGTAGTCTTTGTGATAAGTTGTATACGAGTTAGTAGTTGAGTCGTTTAACCAAGTAAGGCGTGCGCATTTAAGTCGTAGACAGGGGGTCTGGTGAGTCGTAGGCACATGCTATAAGTCGGAGACGACTTAGGAAATAGCTGTTTTGTCGTGAGTCATAGGCAGAAGTGTGTTAAGTCGTTGAAGCCAGAAGTTAAGTCGTAGGGTGTTGAGTCGTAAGTCGTAGACGACTCATGAAGGCGGACGAGTTACGACTTAGGGTATTTTCTGCTATAAATAGGAGAGCTTCTCTTCATTTTTGGGATCCGGATTTTGAAGCGACGAAGTGCTGCCATTTTGAGAGCTCGACTTCTACACTTCTTCACTTCTTTTCTCCACTCTAATCTAGTGATTCCTTTCATCCAAATCGAAGATCAAGATTGAAGATTCAAGAGCTAAAGTTGAAGATCTTCATCTTTTCAAGTGAGATTTCTTCGTTTGAAGCGGATTCGTGATAGATCAAGCTTGATCCTTCGCTGTGCAGATCTGAAGCGTGTTGATTTGGGTTTGTTTAGGTGATTTGGTGAGTGGTGATTATCTCTCACACGGATCCAAAGGAGTATATCGGATTGTTGGCTCGATTTGGTGTTAAAATAGGGATTTCCATGCATTTTCTTCATCCAAAGTGTAGATCCATATAGATCCATTGTTCATGATGATGTTACATCCATTTTATCATATGTTAACCTATGCAAGTTCATTCATCAAGTTTGTAGAGATATAATCCATGTTTTCATGCTTATTGGACTTTCAACTCTTTAATTACGAAAATGCCATTATTGTTATAATTGTCTACTTAGATCATATTTGAATGCTTGATTGCTTGGATTGATGTTTGATTTGATTGCTTGTTATGAACTTGATGATTGATGATTAGATTTAGATCGAAGATGATTCAAAAGCTAAGGGAAAGGCTCTTGAATTGGGAAAGCTGCTCGTGGCATATGTAGCGGGATGATGAAGCTCTTATGCATAGATTTGATGATGTGATGTTGAGATGAGGCTTTGCGAGGATGTAATGAAGCGAGGCATCATATGATGAAGACTTGGTCTAATCCAGACGGGATCATTCCAAGCATGTTGATAACTCGGTGATATGATTCGAGTTGAGGTTAATGAATGGATATGAGAATAGTCGTCGAGGAGGATGACTAGGAGGCTTGGATAGCATCGTTGTTGAAGGTTCTAGCATGCTCTAAGCAAGAGTACGTTTGGGCAGATTCGATAGTCCCAACGGCCAACTGTTGATGGTCGAGTACTCTGGGCAGATTCGATAGTCCTAGGCACGGGCTGCGACGACGTGCGGGAGTTATGTTTAGAACCGGGGTTTCCATTAGCCCTTGATGGACGGCTGAAAGAATGTGCCGGTCATTCAATTAACGGTGATATCGAAGCAATGATAACAGTGATAGCCAGAGTCATGGATGTTTGGTTGTATCGTCATTCGGACTCAAGAGCGGTATTTTCTAGGTGCTTATCTGATTTAGGCCTTGGTACTTGGAAAACATCGCCCTCGACTCGAGTGATAGTAGCTTTACTTTAAATTGTATGCCCTGCTATGTTTGCTTCTGCTTAGTGTGTGTCTGGGGGCTATCACTGTAGAATGAGGTTGGAGTGGGAGGGTTGTATTCCTATTCCTTTTCCTTTATGCTCTTTTGGTATGTTGTTAGTTAATTTACTGCTCACTAAGACTGTTGTCTGACTCAAGGCTTTATGTTTTAATTCTTATTGCCTTGGGCTGTTCGTCCATTTTTGGGACGGGCAGACTAGGTAACAGGTGACAGGTGCTGTTCTCTTCTCACGATGCTGATATCGAAGACGAGCTGGAGGGTTGCATATTATTTTCTTATTATATGTACTGGATGTTCCGCTGTTTTGTATTCTCTGAGAGATATGTAGTGAGGCTTGATGTATTGACTATTTGGATGTTTGTATTCAACTATTATGGAGTTTTATATGATGACATTTTGTTCTGTAAAGCTTCACTATACATATGTTCTATTGTATTTTGTCCATGCGCTGTGAGCAATACGATAGATTCTGTTGTTTTAATTTATCTTGACAATCGTCCATGGTCGCTTGGCACACTTTACAGCGCACTTTCTCTAGATTCGGTGCAGGGGTCATGGGCGGTCGTCACATTTGGTATCAGAGCATTGGTTAATCGATTTTACCCAACGCTCACTGACGTAACTACGTATGAGAGACGTAATTGTATTTTGATGGATGAATACTATATATAATATAGTAGTTTAGCAGTAAGTTAGTCCTTTATGCAGTTGTTTCTCTAGATGTTCTAATCATTCCTTTTTATAGATATTGAGAATGAGTCGAAGAGGGAGACCAGCTGCTGGGGAAGGCCGTGCTACTGAAGAGACTGCTGATTATGCAGCCATGTTCGAAGCTATGATGACTTCGATCATGAGAAGGATACCAGTTCCGGGAGCGGCAGTTGATGTTGGAGTTCAGGTTCAGACTCCGAAACCAGTGGATTTTGCTAAGCTTTGCAAGGACTATACTGCTCTTGGAGGGAAGGTTTTCTTGGGAACAGAATCAACTATCGAAGTCTAGAGATGGATAGATGCTTGTAGAAGGATCTTTGGTGATTTGGGAATTGAGGATGCTACTAAGAGGAAGTTGGCATCGAGACAGCTTCAAGGGAGAGCTTCTGATTGGTGGAACTCTATTACCATCGATACTCCGGAGGAAGAGATTACTTGGGAGCAATTCCAAGTTAGGTTTGAAGCTAAGTTCATTTCTACAGCTCAGAAGTCTGTTCTGTTCAAGAAGTTTGTGGAGCTCAGGCAAGGTGGAAGATCAGTTCTTGAGTATGTTTCTGAGTTCGAAGCTTTGTCCAAGTATGCCCGGTCATATATTGAATCTGCTTATCAGAAGAATGAGAAGTTTGTGACCGGCTTGGATAGTTATCTTGGGAGGCAGTTGGTGGATCATTTGGATGATTCATTTGAGAAGCTTATGGAGAAAGCTCTTAGGCATGAGAGTCTGTTTCCTAAGGAAGGATCTGTTGTTGCTGTGACCAGGGAAGAGTCTAAACCCCAGCAGGGTGGAAACAAGAAGAGGAAGCAGCAGCAGCAGAAGGGTAAGGATGGTCAGAAGAAGCCGAAAGGCGAGGTGACTTGCTACAACTGTCAGCAGAAGGGCCATTTCTCGAAGGATTGTAAGAATCCTAAGGTGCTGATGAAGTGTCACAACTGTGACAAGCCGGGACATTTCAGGAAGAATTGTCCAGAGCCGAGGAGGGACAAGCAGATTGTGCAAGCTTATGCTTTGGGAGCTGTTCCGTCGTCTTCGAAAGCTCCTACTGCTGAAGAGAAGGGAAAGAGTGTGGTGGTTCAAGGTACTCTTTTCCTATGTGGTGTTCCAGTTAGAGTTTTGTTTGATACTGGAGCATCGTATTCGTTTGTTTGTAATGAACTCGTAGGCCGGTTAGATTTAAAGCCGGATATTGTTGATAGGCCATTGGTTGTGACTAATCCAGTTGGGGGTTCGTCTTGTTTGTGTATGTTATGCCGTGGTCTAGTTGTATCGAGTCATGGTTGCTCTTTTGTTTGTGATTGCTTTGTTCTGAACTTTGCGGGGTTCGGAATTATTTTGGGTATGGACTGGCTTAGGAAGTATGCAGCTAAGGTTGATTGCGAGAGGTTGGAAGTGACAGTCGAGAATGTGGAGGGGCGAAAGGTTGTAATACGATGTAAGCGTGAGGAAGGCGTCTTCATGAGCTTCATGTATTCGCTGGTTGTTCCACGGGATGGACTGTCATCGGTGCCAATCGCTAATAGATTCGAGGATGTCTTTGACGAAGTCAAAGGGTTGCCGCCGCATAGAGAGATCGAGTTTCGTATAGATCTAGTTGAAGGAGCCAGACCTGTTGTGATGCCTCTTAGGCGGATGGCGCCTAGGGAACAGCAAGAGTTGAGGGTGCAAGTTGATGATCTTTTGCAGAAAGGATTCATTCGGCGTAGTGTGTCCGAGTGGGGTGCACCAGTTGTGTTTGCAACCAAGACAGATGGGTCGTTGAGATTGTGCGTCGATTATCGTGAGCTGAATAAGGTGACTAAGAAGAACAAGTATCCATTGCCGAGAATAGATGACTTGTTTGATCAGCTTCACGAAGCTAAGGTGTTTTCTCAGATGGATTTGGCAATGGGATTTCACCAGTTAAGAGTGGCTAAGGATAGTGTACCGAAGACTGCTTTTCGGACACCATCCGGTTTCTTTGAGTGGCTGGTAATGCCGTTTGGATTGACTAACGCGCCAGCATATTTTGTGGATCTTATGAATAGAGTGTTTAGAGATCAGTTGAACAAGTTCGTACTTGTGTTCGTGGATGATATTCTGATTTATTCCAGAACGGAAGAGGAGCACAAGACGCACTTGCGTATTGTTTTGGAAATCTTGCGGAAACATCAGCTGAAGGCTAAGTTTTTGAAGTGTCACTTCTGGAAGAGTGAAGTGAGGTTCTTAGGCCATGTGATTTCTGGAAATGGGATAGCAGTTGATCCCGCTAAGGTGGCAGCAATCCAGGATTGGGTTAGACCCAAGAATGCATCAGATGTGAGAAGTTTTCTTGGATTAGCAGGATATTATCGACGGTTTATCAAAGACTTCTCCAAGATAGCTGCACCGTTAACAGGATTGACGAAAAAGAACCAAGTGTTCAGTTGGGATGCTAAGTGTGAGCAAGCTTTCGGAATCCTGAAAGAGAGATTGACGAGTGCTCCTGTTTTGACTATTCCTAGTGGGAATGATGAGATGGTGGTTTACACCGATGCATGTGGTACTGGACTTGGAGCAGTGCTAATGCAGAAGGATAAAGTTGTTGCGTATGCCAGTCGACAACTGAAGCCGCATGAAAGGAATTACCCAACTCATGATTTGGAATTAGCGGCGATTGTATTTGCTCTGAAGATGTGGAGGCATTATTTGTTGGGAGTTCGATTCGAGTTGTTTACGGATCACAAGTCGTTGAAGTATCTTTTCTCCCAAAAGGATTTGAATCTTCGGCAGCAACGTTGGCTAGAGTTTTTGGCATCATATGATTTTGGTATAGCTTATACTCCGGGAAAAGGTAACGCAGTGGCAGATGCGTTAAGTCGAAGACATGCAGGATTGGGAGCCATGTTTTCAGAATGGAAGAATCTCGAGTATTTAGCTGGATTTGACTTCAGGTCTAGATGCGAATTGGAACCTGAGATGTTGGCAAACTTATCAATAAGACCCACTCTTGTGGAAAGGATTGGTGAGAGCCAAAAGCGAGATGATAAGCTTGTCAAGATTATCCGTGAATTGGAGTCTGGATTGGATCCAGAAAAGGATAAAGGATTCGAGGTCGATCGAGAGGGTTGGCTTCGGAAGCAAGGACGACTAGTTGTTCCCGATATAGATGAATTGAGGAGTGAAGTTCTGAAGGAAAGTCATCACTCAAAGCTGACAATTCATCCAGGTGGAAATAAGATGTATCGGGATATGAAGAGAACCTACTACTGGGAAGGTATGAAGAAGGATGTTGGAAATTTTATTTCCAAGTGTATGAACTGCCAGTTGGTGAAGGCCGAACAGAAGAAGCCAAGCGGATTGCTTCAACCATTAGGAGTTCCTACATGGAAGTGGGAGCAGATATCGATGGATTTTATTGATGGACTACCTAGAACAAGAACGGGAAATGAAGGGATTTGGGTCATTGTAGATCGTTTGACTAAGAGTGCACGATTCATTCCTGTTCGATCGACTAGGACTGCATCAAAGTTGGCTGAGTTGTATGTTAAGTGGATAGTTCGATTCCATGGTATTCCGAAGAGTATAGTGAGCGATCGAGACCCGTTGTTCACTAGTGGATTCTGGAAGAGCTTCCAGGAAGTCTTGGGAACCGAGTTGTGTTTGAGTACAGCTTATCACCCCCAAACGGATGGTCAGACCGAGAGAGTCAACCGAGTTTTGGAAGATCTTCTTAGAGCTTGTGTTTTGGATTTCGGAGGATCATGGGAAGATCACCTTCATTTGGTGGAGTTTGCATACAACAACAGTTACCAGTCAAGTATTGGTATGGCACCGTATGAGGCATTGTATGGAAGACCGTGTAACTCTCCGACATGTTGATTGGAAACTGGAGAAAAGTTGATGCTTGGGCCAGAGATGATTCGTCAGACTTCAGATTGTATAGAGATCATTCGGCAACGAATGAAGGCAGCCTAAGACCGTCAGAAGAGTTATGCTGATAAGCGTCGAAAGGATTTGGAATTCGACGCAGGAGATATGGTTTTTGTGAAGATTTCTCCACTGAAGAATGTTATTCGATTCGGGAGGAAAGGAAAATTGACTCCGAGATTTGTCGGACCATTCCCGATCATCGAGCGAATTGGAAAGCTCGCCTACAGATTGGAGTTGCCAGAGAAGATGTCGGGTGTGCATAATGTTTTTCATGTATCATATCTACGGAAGTATGTGCATGACTCGGATACGGTGGTTTCTGCTAATAGCTATGAAGATTTCGAAGTTAATCTAGTCGATAGAAGACCTCGTAAGCCGCTTCGTGTTGTGGAAACCGACACGAAACAGCTTAGGACGAAGGTAGTTAAGTTGCTCAAGATACAATGGAGTGATGATGATAACGACTGCACGTGGGAGGAGGAAGAGAGGATGAAGGCAGCTCATCCTGAACTCTTCAAGGTATGGCCCTAAAGTGTCGTGTCATCTCGCGATATTGTAACTTGTTCTAGTTTTAGAATTCTGTACGCTAAGCTAGAATTGGATGCATGGTTTGTTGATTGCGATGGATGGTAGGCGTACAGAATAGTCTTTGATTGCTTTGTTTGTTTGGAATTTCGGGGGTGAAATTCCTAAGGGGGAGAGAATGTAACGACCCGTATTTTTACGGATCGATAAGTTCGACAAAATTTGGAATTTTGGCATTTTTGAGCCATTTCAGATTTTGAGCAAAAATGGCTAAGTCCTAAGTCGTTCACGACTTAGTGTCATAAGTCGTATACGACTTAGGGGATAGGAGCTACCCAGGGGATTTCCGAGTTAAGGAGATAAGTCGTAGCTGGGCTAAGTCAGTAGGTCGAAGTTAACTCGGCAAGTGTTAAGTCGCAGGTTGTAAGTCGTCGCCGAGTTAAGGGATAGACAACCTAAGTAAGTGACCGACCTAAGGATTTACGACATAAGAGCTGACCGAGTTAAGTGATGAGTCGTCTAACCAGTTAAGTCGTATCCTTTAAGTCGTAGCCTATGTATTGAGTCGTAGACGACTTAGGAGTTGAGTCGCAACCCAGTCATCTGATGAGTCGTACCCCAGTCATCTGATGAGTCGTACCCAAGTTATCTGATGAGTCGTATCCCAGTTATTTGATAAGTCGTAGAATGGGTTATCTCGTCTAACCAGTTAAGTCGTGGACGAGTTAAGGGATGAGTCGTAAGCTGTTGAGTCGCGCGTAGGTGATAACTCGCGCAAGTGGATGAGTCGTAGCCTTTGTGATAAGTCGTATACGAGTTAGTAGTTGAGTCGTCTAACCAAGTAAGGCGTGCGCATTTAAGTCGTAGACAGGGGGTCTGGTGAGTCGTAGGCACATGCTATAAGTCGGAGACGACTTAGGAAATAGCTGTTCTGTCGTGAGTCATAGGCAGAAGTGTGTTAAGTCGTTGAAGCCAGAAGTTAAGTCGTAGGGTGTTGAGTCGTAAGTCGTAGACGACTCATGAAGGCGGACGAGTTACGACTTAGGGTATTTTCTGCTATAAATAGGAGAGCTTCTCTTCATTTTTGGGATCCGGATTTTGAAGCGACGAAGTGCTGCCATTTTGAGAGCTCGACTTCTACACTTCTTCACTTCTTTTCTCCAATCTAATCTAGTGATTCCTTTCATCCAAATCGAAGATCAAGATTGAAGATTCAAGAGCTAAAGTTGAAGATCTTCATCTTTTCAAGTGAGATTTCTTCGTTTGAAGCGGATTCGTGATAGATCAAGCTTGATCCTTCCTGTCCAGATCTGAAGCGTGTTGATTTGGGTTTGTTTAGGTGATTTGGTGAGTGGTGATTATCTCTCACACGGATCCAAAGGAGTATATCGGATTGTTGGCTCGATTTGGTGTTAAAATAGGGATTTCCATGCATTTTCTTCATCCAAAGTGTAGATCCATATAGATCCATTGTTCATGATGATGTTACATCCATTTTATCATATGTTAACCTATGCAAGTTCATTCATCAAGTTTGTAGAGATATAATCCATGTTTTCATGCTTATTGGACTTTCAACTCTTTAATTACGAAAATGCCATTATTGTTATAATTGTCTACTTAGATCATATTTGAATGCTTGATTGCTTGGATTGATGTTTGATTTGATTGCTTGTTATGAACTTGATGATTGATGATTAGATTTAGATCGAAGATGATTCAAAAGCTAAGGGAAAGGCTCTTGATTTGGGAAAGCTGCTCGTGGCATATGTAGCGGGATGATGAAGCTCTTATGCATAGATTTGATGATGTGATGTTGAGATGAGGCTTTGCGAGGATGTAATGAAGCGAGGCATCATATGATGAAGACTTGGTCTAATCCAGACGGGATCATTCCAAGCATGTTGATAACTCGGTGATATGATTCGAGTTGAGGTTAATGAATGGATATGAGAATAGTCGTCGAGGAGGATGACTAGGAGGCTTGGATAGCATCGTTGTTGAAGGTTCTAGCATGCTCTAAGCAAGAGTACGTTTGGGCAGATTCGATAGTCCCAACGGCCAACTGTTGATGGTCGAGTACTCTGGGCAGATTCGATAGTCCTAGGCACGGGCTGCGACGACGTGCGGGAGTTATGTCTAGAACCGGGGTTTCCATTAGCCCTTGACGGACGGCTGAAAGAATGTGCCGGTCATTTAATTAACGGTGATATCGAAGCAATGATAACAGTGATAGCCAGAGTCATGGATGTTTGGTTGTATCGTCATTCGGACTCAAGAGCGGTATTTTCTGGGTGCTTATCTGATTTAGGTCTTGGTACTTGGAAAACATCGCCCTCGACTCGAGTGATAGTAGCTTTACTTTAAATTGTATGCCCTGCTATGTTTGCTTCTGCTTAGTGTGTGTCTGGGGGCTATCACTGTAGAATGAGGTTGGAGTGGGAGGGTTGTATTCCTATTCCTTTTCCTTTATGCTCTTTTGGTATGTTGTTAGTTAATTTACTGCTCACTAAGACTGTTGTCTGACTCAAGGCTTTATGTTTTAATTCTTATTGCCTTGGGCTGTTCGTCCATTTTTGGGACGGGCAGACTAGGTAACAGGTGACAGGTGCTGTTCTCTTCTCACGATGCTGATATCGAAGACGAGCTGGAGGATTGCATATTATTTTCTTATTATATGTACTGGATGTTCCGCTGTTTTGTATTCTCTGAGAGATATGTAGTGAGGCTTGATGTATTGACTATTTGGATGTTTGTATTCAACTATTATGGAGTTTTATATGATGGCATTTTGTTCTGTAAAGCTTCACTATACATATGTTCTATTGTATTTTGTCCATGCGCTGTGAGCAATACGATAGATTCTGTTGTTTTAATTTATCTTGACAATCGTCCATGGTCGCCTGGCACACTTTACAGCGCACTTTCTCTAGATTCGGTGCAGGGGTCATGGGCGGTCGTCACATGAAATAAAATATGGAAACTTTTGTGGATTGAAGGCATGGTACTTCGGTATCATGATTGTTAGATATTTGAGGAATGATATTATAAGTGAAATACCACTTATATTGGATTGACAATTTGGGGATAAGTTAAGCTCGGTTCACCAGGTTAAGACATCGCCCAATTTTGATGTTCTTAGGTAAAAGAAGAAATCATATAGTAATTCAAGTAGTAGTTTGCTTAGGTGAGACACCATTCACTTTTGAGTTGTCTCACTCTAGCATCCAGAAGATGAAAGGATGTATATGCTATTGGGATGATTTGGATGTTGTGTATGTGCATTTAGAAGATTGTATGAGACTGCATTTCAAATTAGGGCATGCTTATGCCAAGATTACTGGCTATGGTGCGATTTGGCATTGGTTTATCTAAGTTGATAGCATGAATTGTAGAAGTTATAGTTGTGCACGTACATTCGACGGTAGTATTTTGGAAAAGATTATATATATACCAGTATTAAAGCTTAGCAAGTTGAGTTGGGAAAAACAATCCGGTCGGTATTTGGAAAGTGGAGGAGAGGATCCGATCGTTTCATTTTGACTCCTGAAATGTTTTTCCATTTGTTTGTTTATTAGTGTAATTAGGTTTACTATTTATGGTTGTTATATGTAATTATTTCCTTTTTAGGTTACAATTGGTGGCATGTTGATTTAGTTGTCTTAATTATGCTATATGTTATGATTGCTTGACCTTTGATTATGCTACTATGTTTTGATTTATGTAAGTTGCTCATTTTTGTATTTGTTTTGATATGTCGTGTTACGACAGTTGCATACATATAGAGATTATATGCTCACTCTAGGATGTATTGCATTATGCCTATATGCGTCTATGTTGCATACATTTAGAAGGTCGGCTACCTATTGCATTAACTTAATATCCCATAAGATATGAGCATGCATACATGTATATATGTTGCTACTTTGTCGTCAAAGTTTATCTTTACTGAGGAAGTTTAGTAATGGAAATGGTTTGTGATATGTATGGATGATTAGTTAAATGGTTGCTAGTGTTTGCACTGGTATGTTTGATTTCGAATAAATACTGTGATTGTTTGACTTAGATACAACGTTAGTAATTTCAGAGGAAAAATTCCTTTTAACGGGGAAGAGTGTAATATCCCGTATTTTTCGATAACTAGAAAAAAATCAATAATTGTGACCGAAGGGTAAAAATGACATTTTTTAAACTTCTAAATTTAAAAATGAAATTGGTTTCGTTACAACTGTCTCATTTTTTAATGCACGCCATATTTCGTTTGTCCAAAGCGGAGTCTGGATGTGAGAGATATCGATGTTTTAGTGACTTCGGAATTAGAAATTTGAATGGGCTTGGCCCATATGGTTGAACGGACACTTCCTCTAGTTATGTATATAAGGTCGTTCAAAGTTTCAAATTAAAAGAAAATACTACATATTCTTCTTCTTCCCCTGTCGCTTTGAAGAGAAAACTCTTTTCAAATCAAATTCAAAATTCTCTCTCAAAACTTCACGAAATTCAACGAATCAACCACCAAATCGAATAGCGAGTCAAGGCCTATATGCTAATACTAATTAAAGTCATGAATTCTTAGATTTGGAGGCGAAACCGATTCCGTATAGCGAGCAATTTGGAGGATTTTGGATTATTGTGAGTGGTTTTCGCTTAATTTACTATACAGCTAGTCAATCTCTCTTAGTTTTAAGATGATTATGACTTGGGTTAGTTTTTGGGTTAATATGGATGATTATTGACATATTAAAATAATTAAATGATATAAATCTAAAAATAAAAATGAGAATTCAATTTACACAATCAAAGAAAACGATAAGTTGATGAAAATGGCCAAACTAGTGACTTAACGATAAATGTTGGAGTTATAGTTTGCTAGTATTGGTTAAAATTCATATGAAATCAATGAATTTATGTAATCTAAAATTTAGAAATGATAAATTATATAAATCAGAGAATTTATTTTGAAATTTGTATAATTTACATGTATGTATTGCATATATAATGATTTAAATAAAGAGGATGGTGGAAAACGAGCACTTAATACATATATATATATATATGATATATGTAAATAATGTGATAAAAATCATAAAAATATGTTATGAAATGATTTCTGGAATAAGATAGTATATTTCATAGATTAAAAATGATTTTTTAATGATTTATATGAATTATATAAAAAATATTAGAAATATAGAGTTTATATGGAAGAAGTAGTTTATATCAAAAAATACGGATTATTGTGCCATACCATGATTTAACTATAATCAAAGTGGTGTATCCACATTGAAGTTCAACATTATTCCAAGTCGAGAGAACTGGATAATATCGTCACTTTGAGATTTATTGTTTGAACTTTTGAGTGAGTCATTCCATAGTTATCCAACAAGTATCAATACATAACCCTTTGGTTTCCCAACAACAATGAGTAATACACCGCTCAATATTTGGAGAGCATTTCATAATCTGATCTTAATGGATGTATCAATATCCTTTCTCGAAACAACTTGATCGGTAATGTTTAAAATAATGCATTATTTTAAATTATGATAATTTTCTCACGGTTACAACTCTTTATAACAACTAGCACATATAAAAAATTATTTAAGGATTTTCTAATAATATAATTTAATTAGTCATATCATAATATGACAAGGTACATAATACAAATTAAGTATCTTTATTACAAACAAGATTGGTTATAGATTAAAATATATGTAATAAATTACATAATTGCCCCTAGTGCGTACCCTTAACTCTTTTGCTGGTGATCTTAGACACTCTTCACTGGTCCCTTCCATGCTGCCTCGGAGTTTGTGCATTTCATGCCCACCTTCCTATGGTTCCTAACATATTGCTGAAGCCGCTTCTTCATAATCAGCTCCTCTATCATATTCCTCAAACGATGAAAATCGTTAGTATTGTACACATATGTTTCATGGAACTTACAATACTTCCCTAAGCGCTTCTCCTCATCTGTCATCTCTCTATGACGACCCATATTTCAGAAGGTTTAAATCGACAATAATCCATACATGTCTAATTTAAACAATCTGGAACGTAGATAATCAATGTGTTAAATAAGAAGAATAAGAAAAGAAGAAGAAAACAAACACATAATCTCATAGTGGAATGGTAAAATATAATAATCAAATAATCAATTCATGAAGCTGTTTATATCACACGTTTGATTATAATCTATACAACATTTATCAGAGTTATATATACATCAGGGATAAATAAACAATTCAGCAGAATAGCATGATGCAGAGAATAATAATAATAGTAATAATATACCAACTTCGTCTTCGTCCTCTAGAAAATTATCTTCAATACACTGAAAAACTCGGGGCTGACCCGAGCGTAATAAAAGGACAAGACACTCGAGTCAGGACTAAAATACTCTTATGTAAGTCAAATCAATATCACGAAATATGAGTGTAATAACTTAAGAGATGTTACGGAATTTTCCATCTCCTAAGGATCCGTCAAACTATCTATATGTAATAGTGTACACTATAATAGATACTGTCTATCAGTAAAATAAATATCAAATAGCGTTAAGGCTTTACATTATCCCCCTTAACACATTTTTATAGCATGTAGTCTATGCAGGTGCCGCAACACAACCAGTAACGTCGGTAGCCAGTGAGTCCCCTATAGGTACAGTACTAAACCAAAGTCGTAATTGGTTCGTATAAGGATAAATACGACAAGGCACGTGAGGCAATGCCCAAGGTAGGATTCTATCAGTTTACCCTTTTTGGCTGGTTGTAACCCATCCGTGGCCGACCGCGACAATCAATCCAAACGAAAAAGGTGCACCCATCGAATACGAAATCACAATAGTAATACGATAGGATCAACGTCAGTAGAGGTAGCTAACCTCATTGGCCAGACATAGGCTCCTGTTTTAGTCATTTTAATTATGAAACGAGTGTCAAATCTATCCATCATCGTTCTCTTACTTCATTCCAGCAAACGTTCGCCAATTCAACCACTACATTCTGGATATCATCCACCGCGTACACAGTTGTCAAAGTGGTTCCAATATTGACAGAGATTATGCCAATAAGAGGCCCCGGTCTCTTTAACAACCAAACGTCGTTTTACACACCGGTTGGTACTTTTATATTTCGAAAACAATTCATACTTGATATCAAAATATCATATTCGCTTCAAAATCAAATCCATTTTTAAATCATCATATTTACTCAAAATATACCATATACATTTTTTTGCTTTAATATCTCAATTTTATTTCCAAAACCGTTTTGAATTTCAATTTAGGTTATAACTTCATTTTAACCTCATTCGCATTTAAATCCAAGATTTAAATATAAACATTCCACCCTTTGACCAGTTTGAATTTTTAAGAAAATAGTTTGAATAGTTTTAAAATAGCTTAATAGTTAAAATAGTTTAATAGAAAATAGTTTGAGTATTAAAAATGGTTTGTATAGTAAAATAGTTTGGAGAATCAAAATAATTTGAATATTTAAAGAATATAGATTTTAAACCGTTTATACTAAAATAATTCATTTAAAAATAGTTTCAAAGTCAAACCGCTTCGCTTTCCAAATTTTCCAATTCAAATCAGTTCCAATTTCCATTTCGATTTAATCGTTTCAATTCCGATTTCAAGTCGAATTTTACTTCGATTCCAAATTAATTTCAATTCCAATTCCAAATTAGTTTCAACTCAAATTCCAAATTAATTTAAATTCCAAATAAATTTAAATTCAAATTTCAAATAAATTTCAACTCCAACTCCAATTTAATCAATTTCGATTTATATCAATTCCGAGTTCGATTTCCAAAATATCGATTCAAAACACTTAAATCAAATTTTCCTTCAATATCCAATTTAAAACCCAAATCTTCAAATATAATTAAATTCCAAACTCAATTTCGAAATATCGTTTTATATCACTTTTACTTAGCAATATTCAAAATTCGAATAAAAGTCCAATCTTTTAAAACAAATCAATTTTTGAAATTCACATCATATTCCGATTATTACTTAAAAATCTCAACTTTGATTAATTAAACAATTCCTATTTCAAATTTAAATTTCAACATTCCGAGTTCCAATTCGAAAATAATTTGATTTCCATAAATTCGATTTTATTTCTTAAAACCAAATCATTTGAATAATTTCAAATCAAAATTTTAAAATCATTTAATTTAACCAATCCGGTGTCCGTATATAATTCTCTATCCTATGGGCAAGTGAATCAATTATTTCAATTTAATTCCAAGGATGGATATATATATCATTTCAATCCAAAATAAATGCCATAGGTATATATCATTTCAACATATTTCTTAATTTATTCGAAATAATTCAATTTACAGTTTTATAAATGGTAAATAATATACAGGATGATAACATGATATATCAAAATAAATAAACATCCAAATATAAACCAATAGCATCCATCACAACCAATCATCCAAACAGTCAATAAAATTCACAACAATTTCATAATTATCAATATCGGGTATTTTACGGGCAATTAAATTCTAATTCAACTTAACTGTCAATTCAAATTCTATCAATTAATTCAGATGTCAGTTTAAATGTCGACTAAATTTATCAAACAACTATCAATAAATTTAAATCACTTCAGGATATAAATTTAACAAACATAACAATTATTTCAGTCAATTGTGAGCGTATAAACACTCACCTTTATTTTATCGACGATTTAAAATCCAAATAAAGACCCAAATTTGTGTAGAATATGCTAGTATATGATTTTTGTTTGATGATAATAAACATGTATATATATTCATTTAAATGTATTTGTTCTCGTACTATTTTATTTTCACATAATTAAATAAATATTTGTTGAATAAAATACATAACACAGAATTTAAATTCAAACAAATATTTTATTCAAAAAAATATTTTATTACAATTTTGAATAGTACAAATTTGAGCTCTCACTATATATACACAATTTTTAATTACAACACACCTTCAATTACATTTCAATTTACATAACTTTCCTCTCACTCAACACGCGTATTTGATCTTCAACTCTATTCCAATTTGTATCCCGCATCTGAATTATCTGCAAAATAAACATTGACGCGGTAAAATTGAAAAAGAAAATATTTTGCAGTGAAAAATAAAGTGTGTGTTTGAAAATATTGTTTACCTCAGTTACTTGGGTTGTTCGTCATTTATTTCTTATTTGAATCTATCTACACGAACAACTTGTGACATGCACAGTGTATCACTGTACATGCCACAAGGTCGTGCACACCAATATACACTTGTTAAAACTACAGGGACAGGTGAGCACAAGGTCAAACCTGAGCCGAGGCTGGATTCAACTCAAGTGCATATGAGTCTCGACCAAATCAACATAATCATTCTCAAGTTCAAAGTTGAAAGTTTAAGTGAACCAGATAAGGCACAAGCTCAGACCCAAGTGAAACCAAGACCACAAATTTCAACCAGATCAATGAGCAAGGCCAAATGAAGACAAGAGAAGTACAGACTCGACGGTGGAGTCAAAGAAATATGAGAATTCAAGTGAAGACCAGAGTATACAAGACTCAAGTCCAAAATCATATTCCAACATACAGTGAACTAATGAATGCAACTGAATACAAGTGACGCCTCAACAGTCAATGGTTCAAATGTCAAACAACAAAGACTGGAAGAAACTTCAACAAGCCTCAATACACATATATGGTGGACAGCACACAATACAACTCAATGCAAGACAAATTCCAAAATCACAATGAACTAGTACAAAAGGTGTGAACAACACATAAAGGAGGCAAACGATTATACATATGTAAAGATATCAAGTGAAGGCCACACAAGCTCAACCGTATACAAGTGCAGACTGCACAGGGGCTTGAAGCAACAGACTACAACTTCAAGCAAACTACATGATACAACAAAAACACACACACACACACACACACACACACACACACACACACATATATGCAGTAACAAACAAGACTGCAATATCAAAGTGCAAATGAATACTCAAAGCTACACACATGACAACATGTCAGATGAACCAATGTATACTACAACTTTTCTAGCCAAATAACAACATATTCAAGTGCACAGAAATGTCTGGACTCAATGCATATGGACATGTACTCGATGCAACCCAGACCAATATCACACAACAACTACGAGCATTAGGTCACAAATGTTACAGGCATCACAACATACATATATACATGCGTACACACACACACACACACACACACACACACACACACACACACACATATGCAGTGGAAACCGGACAGCAGCTCAAATGAGCAATTTCAGACAAGTGCAAAAATCAATGACTCAAGTGTAATCGAAATGAAGTGCGACCAGATCAACTCAAATGCAAAGAATGAACAAAGTCAATCTCGCAGGAATGTCAATCTGAACATGTCAGAATTTAAATAACAAAGTCAAAGCCGTGGTAGCCAAGGTGATAACAAGAATCAAACAAGTCAGAGTCAAAACATCACAATTTCAAATAGCCAAAGTCAAAAATTCGATTGTTGCCAGCAAAGAATGAAATCAGAGATGACAACAGAGAGAAGAAACGAAAGCCATGATAATCAAGCAACGAAAATATACGAATTGAACTAGTCAGGATTAATCACTAGCATTAAATCAAAAATCAGTGGCCAAGCATAGCACGAGAAAAATTCAAACAAAATAAATACGAACGTAAATATAGAGAATTTATCCCTATTTAACCCATCATTATCATCGGCATTCAAAGGCATTCGAGTTTAAGAAAAATCACAGAGCCAAGTTTCAATATAAAATCCCAAATCAACAACTCGAATCAAGTTCGAACAAAAGCAATCAACAGAGGAATTAAAACAGCAAAAATCACATACCAATTTCAAGGTTCGAACTCAATAATTGAAGCAGCAGCAAGCATTTCAAAGCCGAGAGAAAATCATTGCAAACGAATCGTTTGACGAATGAACCAGAAGCAAAGTTTAATTCAATTCGAACATAAATTTCAAGCGGCGGCCTCAGCTTCACAAAGCCCTAATTTATTTTGAAAGAGAAATGAACGTTGAGCAAAGGAAAAGAGGTAGACAATTTCACAAAGGAACAGCCAAAGAAAAATAAAGGGAGACGAATTTTTCTCTAGTTTATTAAACTAAGTGGGCCGGTTATAGTTAATTATAACTTTGGGCTTAATTTATTAAAATAGGGTTTTGTGTAAAGTTTTTTATTTATTTTGTAATTTTCTTTTTAAACTATGTTTTTCTAGTCGTGCGACTAGGTTACGAACTACGGTGATGTAGTTCGAGAATTCGTAACTCGATGGCTGAGTTGTGGTAGGATTTTGAGCGTAGAGTTAGGTTAGTCGATAGCGGGTGTCGCAAGTTTACATATGTAAGCGTCTGACTACTTAATTTATAGTAGAAACCTTGGGGGCAGCACGTAGGCAGAGTTTTGTCGAAGTTGGGTAAATCTGTGTTGTTTTATTTTTGCTTTTATTATTCTGCTATTATCTGTGCTGGTATTATTTTATATATTTCCGCATTAATTTTTATAATTATTAGTATCACCCTATTCACCCCCCTCCAGGGTGAAATCGATTCTACAATTTGAACAGTCTCGGAATGCAGCCAAACTCATTCCATAATGTCCGGAATTTCAATACGATCGTAACGAAGAAAACCGCATCCAAATCCGAGCTCGTATGAGAAAGTTATCGATGTTAGAACGCTTTAAAATTTAAATTAAATTAAATACTACAAGGCAAATAGAAGGATGCCACGTCACCTGTCTCTATCGAGAAGCCCTAGCGTTCAACCTCTCGTACGCAACTCGACACAGTTGAATATCTACAGGCCGCCACCATTCATCATCAAATCACCGCCCACACGCTCGACTAGACCTAGATCTGACAACGCCATCACTCCCCTCGCCCTCGGTCGCGCCCAAACTCCACTCGTGCGAGCCCACAGGTGGCCAGAACGGTGTGCGCGCCGCCGCATCTATGAACTCGATTTCTGGCGAAATCAATCACCTTCGACAAGATGTAGCCGTATGGATCTGAAGAGGAGATCAAGCTCTACACTTTCTCTTTTGGAGTCGTCGAAAATCGATGAGTAGATTGAGAGAAATTAAGGGGGAAAAATTTTTGGCCGTTAAAATTATAATAGCGGCGCCCATGATTCTCTAGGGTTTTAAAAAATAAAATAATAATATTTCTCAATATGTGTGCCGTATTTATATAGTTAGGTCCAAAATCGTCCGAACTCCAATCGAGGCGTGCCGCTTGGCGTTTATAATGTCTTACCCCCATTCCGAATGCAATGGAACTAGTTTCGAGGCCTAATTCGATCGTATGTGGAATATAGCTTTTCAAAGTCAATTTATTTTATCGAATTCCTTTAAATTAATTTCTACGCGTTCCAAGCTCGCACGGCCAAACGACAAGTCCGATAGCTACGAAACTTGAAATCCTATAATAACTCACTATTACGGATCCGATGAAACTGGTTTCGTCGAAATCCGGGATAGTTGCCAAAATGGCTATTTTTTACTCGTTAATTAAAATATAAAATTTTCAAATTTTAATTATTCACATTTAAATCCAATTTTAAATGTTAACCGTCTTCATTCATATTTAAATAAAATTTAAATCAATTCTCAATGTCATTTTCATTCTCATTAAGCCTAGAATTTAATTATTTAGATAATCTCCAATATTAAATTTAAACAATTTAATTATCTAATAAACCAATATTAATAAAATCATTAAATTTCAAATAAATTTTAGTTATCGGCATTATCTCTTCCTATCCAAAATAATTTAGTTTTTATTATTCCATCTCAGTTATTGATTACAAACACATTCAATATGTATAATGTCATTTCAATATTTGTTATCGCCAAAACCTTCGGAATTGTCTATCACAAAATTTTATTCAAGTTTATATTCAATAAATACACTAATAATTCATTAAATTTATTTTTAACCATTTTTATTAAATAATTATATCAAGACCTATAATTTAAAACAGTTAAAAATACGGGTCGTTACACTCTCGAAGTAGGATTCCTATGTCTAACCATGCATTGAATGGTAAGGTCGATATTTTCCACATAGTCATTCTATTACGTATTTTTATATCCTTAGTGAAATGAAATCTTTTATCGAGGTCTTGCTTCTTACTCCCAACATTTATATTTTTTTTCTTATTCTCACCACCATTATTTCCAATGTTGCCATTTTGCTTAACAATTTCCGTACTTTTTTTACCATGCTACTCGGTCCACCGTGACCGTTGGTATTCAATACCTTCTCCATCTCTGCCTCTTTCAAGCATAGAAATTAGTTCATTTTTCTGTAATAATCCTTCAACATAGTTGGCTTTTTTCATCATCGACCACTTTCCAAAGTCGTATCCTTGTCCACTCCACCAACTACTACCATCAACACCGCATCATCTCACAGTTTCTTCATCTCTGTCACCGCTGCATTAAATCATTTCAAGTAACTCTTCAACGATTTTCCATATTGTTGATGGATGTTCGTGAATAACATTGCATCATTCGATTGCATAGAGTGTACTCTAAACTGATTCAAAAACTTGTTTGCCAATTAATTATAAGTTGATATGGATCTCGGCTCCAACCTAAAGAACAACATCATCATAAGTCCTTTCAGAAACAATAGAAAGTATCTACACTTTACCTCATCATTTACTTAGGCACCATCCATGTGCCAGTCATACTTCATTAAATGCTACGTCAAATCTATTAATTTGTTATAGCTTGACATCGTCGGCATAACAAACTTCTTTAGATACCTTACCGCCCTAATATGTGTTGTAAATGGATTCCGACTATAAGCGATCTCTCAACCATCATCTTGCTTATTCTGCTAAAGCAATCTTTGGATTGTTTCAGTAATCAACTCATCATTATCTTCTTTTCACCCTAAATGGCTGTCATCGTATGCATCATCGTATGTTCGATTCCACAAGCAACCATGATGGTCAATATTCGAATGGACACGACTATCACTATGATGCCTGAGTCACCCTATCTCTGGGGAGTCCATTCATTATAGCCTCCTTCAACGTCGATTCGAGATGCGTCCTCTATGAGCGTCTCTCATTGAATTTTCTCTAATTCTTCCATCCACAAGATTGATATCTCGTCTACATCAACACCACTACCTCCATAAGCACCCCTAAGATTTTCCTCTCTCCTTGATGGATTAAGCCCAATCCATGATGTATTGGTACCGACCCATCATGGGTCTCATGCCTCGACTCCATCTCTTTTCCTTTGTCTTCTACCTTTTGCTAGCTCCTTCCATGATCCGTGCTAATAGAATAACCTCATTTATCAAAGCTAGATGGAGATCTTCCTTTATCTCTATAATTCCTGGGCTGATATATTGCAGTTGCTTCATAGAGGAAAATTACTTTTGTATTTCAACCATAATAGCTTGTTACTTTGTTTCCATCTTCTTATCCATTGCAGCCATTATCTTTTCAATTCTTACTTCGCTGCTAAATTCATCACCGATAATCACCATACTCTTCTTTGGTCCCATCTTTCTTTTAGATCCATGTAGAAATTTTTTAAAAATCAAAGTGGCAAATTGAGATCCGTCCTGGTCTTCAGTTCATAGTAAAAGCACCAAAAAATATTAGTCTAGTTTTGGACTAACACCCCCAATCGATAGAAAAACTCAAAATAAATGAATAATGTAAGAAATATAACATAAAGTAAGAAGAGAGGTACATGAATTTTTCTAGCGATTTGTTAATCTATAACCTCCCTCTGCTTTATTGTTTTTATTGATTAGTTTTTGCTAAGATAACCAATTTTATAAGAGAATTCCAAAATACAATGATTAAATATCGAATCGGTAGAGTTTTCCCTTAGCAAAGTTGATCCAAGTGTCAAAAGTCCTTTTTCAGTTGTAGAAGACAGTTATTTACACTAGTTTGGGTTGTCCCAAGCTGAAATACTCATCGGATCTAGTTTGAAATTACCAGTCAGGAGATCCGAGATGATAGGAGGAAGACCAAGTCAACTATGGACTAGATTTCGAGGCACGATAGATCGATGTTGTTGAATGTGCTAGTATATGATTTTTGTTTGATGATAATAAACACACACACACATATATATATATATATATTCATTTAAATGTATTTGTTAATGTACTATTTTATTTTTTACATAATTAAATAAATATTTGCTGAATAAAATAAATAACACATAATTTAAATTCAAACAGATATTTTATTCAAATAAATATTTTATTACAATTTTGAATAGTACAAATTTGAGCTCTCACTATATATATACATTTTCGATTACAATACATTTTCGATTACATCACAATTTTTAATTTACATTTGCACCTCACTACATATCACTCATTCGCTCGTATTTATCTTCAACTCTATTCCAGGTTGAATCCAGCATCTGAGCGATCTGCAAAATAAACACCGACGCAGTAAAATTGAAAAAGAAATATTTTTGCAATGTAAAATAAAATGTGTATTTTGAAAATGTTATTTGCCTCAGTTATTTGGGTTGTTCGTCATCATATTCATTTCTGAATTCATCATACACGAACAATTTGTGACATGCACAGTGTATCACTGTACATGCCACAAGGCCGTGCACACCGATATACACTTGATAAAACTACAGGGACATGTGAGCACAAGGTCAAACCCAAGACGAGGCTGGATTCAACTCAAGTGTGATACAGATAAAGTCACGATACAAGCACAGGGTCAAACCCGAGCCAAAGCTAGGTTCAACCCAGATGCACTACAAAAACATCATCATTGTAGATCAGACTACATAACGAACACAAGTGACTCAAAGCACATGATGCAATACAACTGAATACAAGTGCATATATAAGCTCGAATGATCAAGTGCACCAGGACAGTAGCTCTACATATAAGAGAATACAAGACTACAAAGTCAATGGTTCAAATCACAAACAACTAGAGTCAATATCAAACCAAAACTGCAACCATACATGATTACCATAACATGAATGTCCAAGCTAGGTAGACAAGTGAAAAATGCACAACATATATATATATATATGTATATACATGGTGCTTGACAAATTACAAACTGCACATGAAACTAGTAATCATAAGTTCAAAAAGGCAGAAAGTAACAAGCACATGACTCAAAGCATCATTAATGAACCAGTACAAAAAGGAGGGGGACAACACACTTGAAGCTCACATGAAATGCAATCAGACAAACAAATGTACACTGACTGAACTCATGCAATGAACTGGCTCGAAGACATCACATGAAAACAGAGGCATGACTGCAGCAGTTCAAAATGCAAGCTAACATACACATATACATGCAGTATCATCAACTAGACCAAAGGCATACTGGAATATACAGTGCAACAAAGTTCAGTATCATGGCACAAAGGCACACAACACAGTCTCGAGCAAAACATAATGTACTTGTCAACAAAATAAAACATGCACTATGGTGAACCAAATTGAACCAGACTTGTATACCACACAAGAATGAACCAAATAAAGCAGTGGACACAAAGGCTATAACTTCAATATTTACAAGTTGATATGCAGACAGCAACACAAATGCTTTCAGACTTCATATATACATATGTTTGCACATATATACATGCAGTCAAACATACCAGAAAGATGTCTAAAACAAACAAGTACAGGTACACAAGTGAATGGCAACATGTAGATACACACACACACATACTACAACAATGAGCAGTCGAGACAGACTCACAATTTCCAAATGAACAAGTTCAATAGGATACTATATGCAAGTCCAGTTACAACATGAACTGGTTCAAAGCAACAAAACTCCAAACAAGCCAAAGCAATATGAAAACCAAAGTCACAACTTCATCAGATCAGAGAAGACTTCAAATAGAGGCATAAACAATAAAGACTACAAATTGATCAGGAGCAACAAAGGCCAGCAGACTAGACTTCAACATGTACAAAGGGTGATGCCAGGAAGACACACTTGAATATCAATATACATATCTACATGAACACATATTCATATGCAACCAGAATGCAAGTAATCAAACTGCAACAGAGTGACATAGCAGGTGCATGGAGACTCAAGTGAAACAAATTTGAATGTTGTCAGAAGTGGCCGAAGCAAATTTACAGTTACAAAAATCAGGGTAGCCGTGATTCAAACAAAGTCAATGTCAAGCCAAAATCAAAGCCGTGATGACCAAGAAAAAAATCGAACAAGCCAAAAGCAAGCCGTGGTGACCAAGCCAAAAAAAGTATGAATTGAACTAGTCAGGATTAATCACAAGCAACCAAGCATAATCGTATGGACGACTTAAATTAACTGATGAAGTCAAATGAATATATTCGAACGAAAATAAAGGGAATCGATCCCTATTTAACCCAATCATCATCGGCATTTTCCAATCATTCGAGTTAAAGCAACAACAGAGAAGAATAAATCAACAACTCGAATCGAATCGAGTTCAAGCATATCAACGAGAGTAACAATGGAAATCACTTACCAGATTCTTTCAAATCGAACTCGATGAATTGAAGTAACCAAGTGTAGTCAGAGCAATACGATCGATCAACAACGTAATCAACATGAAAATATCAATTTGATCGATCAACTGGAATCGGCTAATTCAATCTACAGAAGCCTTAATTTTCTCAGAAAGGAACGAACGAGCAAAAAGGAAGCAGCCATTTTTTTACCGCAAAGGAAAGAGGGTCGATAATATAAAAATCAAAAGAGGGATACTCTTTTATTTAATTTGGGCTGGCTTCTTTAACTTATTATTTGGGCTTTAATTTAAAAATTAGGGTTCCGTTTTTAAAATTGTTTTTTAATTTGTATTTTTCTTTTAAACTTCTGTAAATTCTAGTCGTGTGACTAGGGGACGAACTATGGTGGTGTAGTTCGAGAAATCGCAACTCAATGGCTGAATTGTGGTAGGGTTTTGAGTGTAGAGTTAGGTTAGTTGATAGCGGGTGTCACGAGTTTACGTATGTAAACGTCTGACTACTTAATTTCTAGTAGAAACCTTGGGGGCAACAAGTAGGCAGAGTTTTGCCGAAGCTGGGTAAATCTGTGTTGTTCTATTTCTACTTTTTATATTCTGCTATTATCCGTGCTGCTATTATTCTGCTATTATCTGTGTTGCAATTATTTTATATACTTTCATATTAAAATTTTATAATTATTAGTATCACCCTATTCACCCCCCCTCTAGGGTGAAATCGATCCTACAGATATTGATCCATGACCTTTGATCAAAACTTCTATTTTTCTTTAAAAATGCCTTAGTCTTCATACTATAAGATTTCAGGGACAAATGGTCTATCTAATAGGTTAGTATCGATCCATCCAACATGCTCAAAACTTGTCATTTTATTCATCTTTTCTTAGATATCCATAATACGATAATTTAGGGGTAAAATTGACTCTTTGATTGATCGATACCAATCCACCCATGGATCGGTACCGATCCATGGACTTAGCTAGTTTCCCTTCTTTCTTCCCTAGCGATTTATAGTTGTTCATCTTCAAGTTCAGAGTTGATTACTTCATCATTTTGTAGTCCAATTTCATCGAAATGTCGCTTGTTAATACATTGAATAATAACATCTATAATTCGATTTGGAAAGACATAAACTATCATGTAAAAAGAATAAATCCAACCATTTGAATCCATGCTACTATTGCAGTTGATTAATTAACCCTAGTCACACACACAATGTCGTAATTACTTATCCATGTCCACGACAAACGTAAGGATCAAAGAGATGCACGTTAACTTAATCGTGAAACTCAATAGCATCCTCTGGACCTCTTTTGTTTCTGGTTCATAATTACCAAGGGCTTCACACCAAAAAAATGATATGAGAGTCCATTGTAGCATTTAATGTAGTTAAAGATCCAGCCATGTCTTGCCATAACAGAGTTTTGACAGATATCCACAACGCACCCATGCGTGGGTGGTGATAGCGATTTTTTAACAATTTTGTGGGATTTGAAAAACAAGCATTTCGTCACTTATATCCACTTCATTTCTTCTTCATCATGCATTTTTGGGAAGAACAAGTTGTATTTGATACGGTATGATGATTTCGAAAAGAAATATAACATAAGTTGAAAATGTTAGAGATCAAGATGGTTGATGGATGAAAATAAAAGAGTGGTAGTTTGAAGTGAAAAAGTAAGTGAGGCATGGAAAGTGAAAATTGAAGTACAAATAGAATTGACATATTGATGTGGCTTCTTTTGGTGTTTATAATAAGACGTAATTGAATGGAAAATTATATTCAAACACCGAAATTATTTTACATACACTGTATTTTCAAACTTAATTTCAGGGCAAATTTGTTTTTCTGTTTCATTGCAACATCAACAACTGCTTTTAGACTCGTTAAAAAAAAGTAAATATAGTTATTTATATTTCTTTATTAATAGTTGTAATACCTCCGGTGTCACACTTTTTTGATGTCAGTGTGAACTACCAAAAATGCCCCTATGTAACAAATCTTAAAATCCCTTAAAAATATGATCTAATAGTTAAACTTATTTACAAATTCAAGATGTCTCTCTAAACTTAAAAATAAGATCTAACAAATATACATAATTTGCAAATTTGTTATTTATTAATTAACAATATAAATAAAATTCAAACTAACAAAAAAATTAGATGTTGCAACTTAGAAATAAAAATTTAAATTCACTACACATTATTTCAATGTAAAAACATGGCTAAATATTTGTGCAAATTATTTTTTCTTGAATGTGTTAAGCATCTATAATCTGTAGGAAAACAATTCACACGCGAAGCACACACCATCATTATGGGCGAAGCGCGTGCCATAACGCTTGTTTAATAAGTTGTAATACATTTGGTGTCTCACTTTTTTGATGTCAACGTGAACTACCAAAAATGCCCCTCTATATATTATCAAATCTTAATCACTTAAAAGTAGGATCTAATATTAATCTTCTTTTACAAATTCAAACGCCCCTAAAAGTAGGATCTAACAATTAAACATGTTTTACAAATTCAAAACACTTCTAAAAGTAGGATCTAAAATTAAACTTTCTTTAAAAAATTCAAAATACTTCTTTACAAATATATAAATCTTAATATCACCTGAAAATAAAAAATTATTTTTTTGACTGATTTAAACATATACAATTTATAAGGAAAGCAATTCACGCGCGAAGCACGTGCCGCAACACTCGTTTAGTAATAGTTGTAATACATTTGGTGTCTTATTTTTTTGATGTCAACGTAAACTGTCAAAAATACCTCTCTATATATATTATCAAAACTTAATATCACCTTAAAATAGGAACTAACAATTAAACTCAGTTTACAAAATTGAAAACGCCCCTCTACAGGTATTACCAAATCCCATCATTTAAAAATAGGATCCAACAAATAAAATTTATTTACAAATTCAAAACACCCTCTACAAATACTAGTGTGTAACCTGTGTGTTGCACACGAAATGTTTTGGAAAAATAATTTTATAAATATTTTCAAAAAATTGAATTTATTATGGGTAAATTTGTTAAAACAGTCGAGTTATGTGCTAAACTTATCAATTTTAATTATGTAATTTTTGTCATGTGAGTTATAATTTTTATATTCGTAGGAAAAAATTATATTTTTGTATATAATAATGACTGAGATATCGATTTTATAATAAATAAAATTTAGTATTCTTAATTAATTTCAAAATTAATATTTTATAAATTCCAACTAATGAATATTTATATACATAAATTTTGAGTTTAACGTTTAATTTTACTTTTTAGTATATTTGTTTAAAAGATAAATGATATATAGATTGAATTTCAAATGTTACTTAAAAATGACAAAAATACTTAAATATGAAAATGTATAGTAATGAATCAGTATAATTTTATCTTTTTGAAACATCAAAAGTAAGTATGTTACATTAAATAAGTGATACAAAATATTTATGTAATAACTAAAAGAAGTGTTGATTAAAAGAAACATTACAAATCATATTGTTATTTAATTATGTAAAAATTATAATTTGATTTTAAATTTTTTACAAATCACATTGTTACCAAATTCTAATTAAAATACCGTATGTTTCATCCTTTATTAATTAACGTAAATTACGAATAGACATTACTAAAATTTAACATTTTCACAAAACGTATTAACTGAAAATATTTATTATTTTTCAAATTGTAAACTACGTTATTCATCATGTACAATTAATTTAATATCATTCTTAACAATAATATATTTATTCATGATAACGAATTCAGTTGATTTACCAGTTTGAGAAAGAAAAAACATTGAATATGTTTATAACCATACATGTTTTGGAATATTTTTGTTTATAATAAAATAATAACTTCAGAAAGTATTTTTTTTTTATATTCTTCTTTGTAATTAGGTACTAATTTTAGAAATAAATAAATTATGTAAACTTAAATTGGAATAATCTAGGAGGACCATAAATAATATTGTAATAATTATATAAATTTTCAGTTACATGGATTGAATGAAATATTAGTTCTATAATTTTTGTCAATATATGTGTAGTATAACACATTGAATTATCATCTATTAGGACTTGATAGACCGAATAATGATTATTAATTAATTGGATTTATTTTAAAAGTTCAAAATTTAGGCATGCAGTTAATTTGAATATATGGATCTAAATGTAAAATATTATGATAGAACCTAGAAGAATTTTGTGAATAATTGTAGAAATCATTAAATGTTAATATTTGAATTAGAATGATAATTCAGAGAATTAGTAGAAATTTGTAATAATAATAATAAATTGAAAGGAAAATAAAATATCTGGAGAGAATTAAGGAGAGAGGTGAAAATCCCTAAAATTAATAAGAGTGCTTTAAATTCTTCCGCTTTACTATTATTTAATAGATTAAAAATCTTATCACTAAAAAATAAGATCTAACAAATAAACTTTTTTACAATTTCGTTTTTTACTAATTAATAATATAAACAAAACTTTAAATCAATAAAAGTTAAATGTTGCAACTTACAAATAAAAATTCAAACTAACTACACATGATTTCAACGCAAAATTATGATTAAATATTTGTGTAAATCATTTTTTCTTTAATGTATTAAACATATATAATTTGTACAAAAACAACTCATACACGAAAAGCGTGCCATCATCAAACGCGAAACACATGCCGTAACACTCGTTATATATAAAACAAAAACAGATATTAATAGTTTCAATTATGAAGTTACATAGGTCTGGAATATAATAGAATAAAAAGACATGAAAACCCAAGCATATAAAGTTGAATTTGTTATGCTGGAATCTAATTTGGAAATTTTGTTTGAAAAGAGAAAATGAAGAATAAAAAATGTAATTTTATTTATCTGGAATCTAGTTTGGAAATTTTGTTTGAAAAGAGAAAATGAAGAATAAGAAATGTAATTTTATTTATCCGGAATCTAGTTTGGAAATTTTGTTTGAAAAGAGAAAATGAAGAATAAGAAATGTAATTTTATTGATTATTATTCTAATTTTTTAGGTATACAAAGTAAAAAAATTTAGTTCGTTTTTAAGAGTACAGTATTTTTGGTATTTCGAGTAGAACTTGTCTAATCTAACTAAACTGTTATCAAATAACTATGACCTCAGTTCCTAACCCCTTTTCCTTCAAAATTAAATCGGCATCCCAAATAAGCAAAAGAAACCCGAAACTATCAGTCATTCGCGGCTTCTTCAAAACCCTAAATCATCCGAAACCATGCCCCCTAGCTCCTCTGACGTTGAAGTAGAGAAGCTCTACGACGCTGGAGAGCGCCTTAGCGAATCGAAGGACAAGTCTCAGGTAAGTTATTAAAGCTTCCCGAAAAATCTACCCTCTTAATCCTTTTAGGATTCTAATTCACATTATTTGTGACCATATTTCTAGAATGTGAGAGACTATGAAGAGATTATAATGGCTGTTAAAGGTGGAAGCGTCAAAGCAAAACAGCTAGCAGCTCAGCTTATTCCCAGGTTTTTTAAGTTCTTTCCAACCTTGGCCACTAGGGCAATTACCGCTCTTTTTGATTTGGTTGAAGAAGAGGAACTCGCGGTTAGTATATTTTTCTATTTTTTCTGTTATACATGTATATAAGTGGCCGTGTATGATTGTTATGTTGCTATGATCTAGCTCTTAATAATTTTTGGTTGTATTTATTTCTACTAATAAACTAGCGAAATATTAAATTTCATTCTATGAAGACGTTGGACAGTTTAACTTGATAAGATTCAGAATAAAAGTGGAATTCATTGTTTAAATTAGAGGGTAGGACAGTCCAGTTTATCTTTAATCAAAAGCGCATAACGTTTTTTCTTCTTCTTTTTTTTGCCTCACCCCCATTCTCTTTTGGGTGATAATAAACTAGTTACAAGATCAGGTTTGTATTCGAGTTGTAAACTTTGGTGAGAAGTGTCCACTAATTAAAAGTGGAAATGCTTGGATTAAAATAAACGACATCAACAAAGTTATGTAGTTGTATAGTTAGAAGCCAATAGACACATAACATTTGACTTTTTTTGATAGTATTTATTAACTCTTGTACGAACACTTTAAAGCCAATATGTGTATAGGTCGAACCGCATTGATACAAAGTACCAAATTTGTCATGGTATTAGAGTTGATGGTTTGATGGATCAGTGCGAATTTGTTAAAATAGCCCGAGATTTTCTCCGAAATCCGAGATTTGACAGCTTAGTTAGTTATCAGAGTTTTAAATCTCCTTCATTTCATTTCAGCCGAGATATCAACCCAAGATTTTCTTTAAACTCCGAGATTTGAAACCTTGCTTAGAAATATAGTGGATAAGATGGATTTGCCATGATACATCATGTGATCATGTCATGGTTCTTTGGTGGATAGATTAAACAACCCAGTGCATATAACGATGCCAAGCTTAGGTCGATTTTGCTAGATGTCTTCACATAATATAGTGTGAGTTGAGTGGCGGATGAAAATTTTACTAGTCCCACATCTAAAATAATAATAATAAAAAAAATCGCGTCCCGAACGAATTGGTAGTATGTGGAATTGAATTGTTATTCCCATAATACATATAAATGCTATGCAAGAAATGTCAAAATTCAACCTGATATTAGAGCTATGGTAATGATTAGGTGGTGCATAAGGATAACAAATTGTCAATAAAAGAAAAACTCAAATAAATAGAAGTTGGAAATCATTGTGGATTTTGTCTAGCAACAATTGAAAGTGAAACTGGCTAAATGATGATTATTATTCTTACGATATTGTTTTTCTGTCTTTTAATTCAACGCTTGAAGAACCGATACAACGTACCAAAATACAATCGAGTTAATGTTGATTTCTACTCAATTCACAATAGGTAGTATCTTGTTTCTGCCTTCCAATTCAACTTCTATAAGTTAGCAACAAGTATATGGTGTGACCATTATCAGGCTTTTACTGTAATTGATAGTAGAAAAACAATATTGAGGGTAATCTGTTGTGATTTTATTTCCTCCATTGTATTAAATAAATGGTTTATGCTTTGTTATATAAATTGTTACAGGTCAGAGTCCATGCAATCCGAGGGCTTCCACTCCTCTGCAAAGAGAACCCGGAATATATTTCAAGAATAGCAGAAGTTCTTGATCAACTCTTAATATGTGGTATTTCTATATTTTGAATTGATAATTGCTCTAATTTTTTTGGTTGGGTCATGCATTTGCTTTCTAACCTGGATTTCACTTTCCTAGAGGAAAATGTGGAACGGGATGCTGTGCATAAGGCTATTATGACTCTTCTAAGACAAGATGTAAAAGGTAGTATGTGCATATTATTGATTACTTATTGTCTATTACTGGCTGCCTTAAGCATAATCATGCTATGCAGGCTATCTATTTTGGATCTATTTATTTTAACTGCATAATTTATGCTTATATCAACTTAAACTATTAGGACGTCAGAGTCAGACTATATTAATATGCAGAGGCGTATTCAAATGACGATGTACGTTGCGACCCTATGGTTTTTTTCATTAATCATCTTGTAGAAGCTCACTTTATTTTGCATTTTTTTAAGTTGACATAGTATGACTAATTTCAATAGTAATAGTTGAATACATAATATCATCTTGAGTGTTTTGGGAATTTTTCTAAAATTGTGTTGAGTACGATCTATATAAGGTGTAATCTAACATGTTTGTCTATTGCATGATCTAACACATAGCTTTTCTTTAGTTTTAAGTTGGTATACATTTTGTTTTGCACACCCAACATTGTTCTCCTTGTTCAGCTTCATCATTCTAAAAAGGCAATAACGGCGTGTACATTCTTCATACCGACATCCTACATCCCTCCACATGTCATGACTATTGTCCGTGGAATTATCTAATGCCATTAATATATTCATTTGGTGTTCATATATTTTTAATTTTTGTCCACTTCATGTTTTATCACATCAGTTGTATTATTATACAATATGAATAAATTTGGAACATGATATGCTCTGTTTTCAGTATATTGGTGTTAATCTATGTGATGATGTTTTTTGCTGACCTTTTTTTTCCTCATAAAATACCTAAACGGCTCTCTACAAAATTCATTCCGCTTCTTAACTAGCTGCTATTATTACGTCGAGTCCATTTACTTCACTGCATACAATTACTCCTAAGCATCTTATCATTAGTTTAGTCTTAATCCTGAATAATTTCAATTGATTTTATGGGCATTAATGTGTGATCATGTGACATTGTATTGTAATACTAGTTCTTCATGCTTCACAATAAAAAATCATCACTATCTGTCATTTATAACTTCTTTCTATGCTTTTTTTTTGGGGTTCTTCTTGATTCCATATTTACATACTGACCCATTAACAACATAGCCAACTCCATAATAAAATTTTTCGACTGTCTCGTATCTTCTATCGACATATCATCTCTGTACTCAAACACCTTTTTTTCCTTGCCCTATGTTTTCAAAAATTTATCTTACAATTGACCCATTCACGTTATGTAGTTTTTTGAGTGTTAAACACTCATTATCACACGAAAAGCAAGACAAATGGCCTTGCTTATTTTATTTTGAAACTATGCATTATCACACACCATCCATGTTGTACTCTTTAATTTCACCACCATGTTTTGATTCTATACTTGTGCATTATTCTTTGATTTTTTTTGTAAATGCTTTAATCCGAGGTAAAACTGGCTTATAGTTATATATGCGTCATTAAATGTTACACCGCTCTAAACTCTGTTTTTTTTCCTACATTGAGTTTAGGTTTTACTTGGTCTTGACTCTTCAGACTTCAAATTTTCTATATAATTTTGCTTTGTGACACATTTTCCTTAGTTTCATTCGTTAACACATTGATCAAATGGGAGTATTCTATTGTAGGAAATCATATAAAACATCATCTTTGACTAAAACCCATATATAGGTTCATTTGTTTTTGTTCCTTTTTTTTGTTAGTCAACTTTACAAATGCAGTATTTTTTAAAGGAAATATTGGATCAAGGATCCGATTTCATCATTAGATTATTATTTTCCTTTTTAAACAACATCAATATCTTATGTAAAAACATGGATAAAGTTAGATTGTAATGATTTAATTTTAAAAATAAATATCATCTGTGCTTTTCTAGTGATGATATCTAATGTCCGACTGACCTTTCAGATGCAATACGATTATAATTTAATAAGAGCAAGTGACAATTTCATTTTCAATTGTAGATAAGCAAGGGAAATTTTCTCAATCAAAAATTTTGGAAAAATTATTTTCACTTACTGCACGACTAACCTCACCAACATAATTAAGTGTCCCCATACAAGCTTACATTTAGTGTTATTAAGGTCCGCGTCTAGGTGCGCCTAAGGCGCAATAAGGCTTAAGGGCAGTGGTTGCGCCTTTTTGTAATTTGAGTCAAGCTATTCAAGGCACTTAAAAAGCGCGTTTTTTGCTAACGTGACGAGGCCCCAAGGCACCTAAAAAATGCCCCTCAACTAGGGTTTAAATTCTGGGTTGGAGAATGAGTATTTTCTTCGGTCCAATTAATTTCGAACCAGTTCTCAACCCTAAATTAAGTCAAAACTTAAGGGACTGCCACAAATTGAGCTCGAAGCCACCGTTTGCCACCACTGCAAACTCCCGTCCAGCGTCGCAGTCACACTTACAGTTCCCCTACCTCGTCTTCTCGGCTTAAATATCCTTTTTCTTATGTATTTAAGTAAGTTAAGTAAAATTTAAGTTAGCATTTTAAAAGTAAACAATGTTTAAAAATTAAATTAAATTAAAGTTAAATTAAACTTTTAAATTAAGTTAAACTTAAGTTGGTGATTAAAAGTAACTAGTTTAATTTTAATTTAGATTCTAAATTTAATTTAAAGTTTACTTAATTTTAATTTGAAGTTTAGTTACTATTAATTTAATTTTGGTATTAATTTTAGTTAATTTGAATTTGGATGTAAAGTTCAATTAATTTTAATTTAATGTTTAGCTAATTGTAATTTAATTTTAATTTAAAGTTTACTTGATGTTAATTTAATTATAATTTGAATTTAAGGTTAGTTAATTTTAATTTAAAATTTCATTAATTTCAATTTGATTTTAATTTAAAGTTTAAGTAATGTTAATTTAATTTTAATTTTAGTTAATTCTAGTTTGAATTTAAAGTTTAGTTGAATTAAAATTGGATATTAGTTTGCTATTAAAAATCTATAAAAATGTTGTAATTTTTTGTGTGGATATTAATGATTAGAAGTTGAATTAAATTTCAAGCGTGTGTTGAACGCTTGAACTTGAATATTTTTATGATTTTTGGTTTTTTGTTGTAATTTCTATGCTTTAGGCGTCGTAGACTTGAATTTGACATTGTTTTGGTCAATTTTATCATTTGTGACTTCGTACACAGTAGCTAGTGATTTCTTATTTGCAAAAATATTATTTACAAATATGTTTTTACACTAAAATTATCATTTTTAAGGTTAATGTGTATTGCTATTTTTTTATAATGGAAAAAGCGCAAAGTTGTATAGAAGACACGCAAAAAGGCTCAAGATGCAAAAAAGCCCAAGGCGCAAGCTTGACGTCCTTTTGCGCCTTAACTACCTTGTTACATCCCATAATTTTCTTAATTGGTGAAAGATATTTTGCATTTATATAAAATATTCTCCAGTGTAAAATCTGATGTTTTTATTTAATAAACATCAACTTATGCATAAAACCAAATAGCTTACATGTAAACCTAAATGCATTAACAAAGCTTCACAACTTTTTTCTAAAAAGTGCAGTTTTTTCTATATATGCAAATGTTTACCATGATTAACACATTAGAAAATACATTTTTTAAAATCGAAACATGGTGCTTAAATTAAAAAATATTTTAGCAAAATTATTTTTCAAAAGTATATTTTAAAGATAACAAAAATTCAAAATGTAAAAAATACCTTAAAATTATACAATTTTTGAGTCAAAAACATAATTACTTCCGATATTGAAAAGAAATATCGAAAAGTAAGATAAAATCGAAAAATTCAAGTGTACCACTAAGAATACATTTTACTTCTTGAGAAAATTTTGAATTTCATACAAAAATTATTGAAAAGAAACAAAAAAAAATCATTATATATTTTTATGAAATTAATTTCGGTCGTCTTGTTTTAGTCATTGTAGATTTTCAAAATATGGATGTATTTCAACAAAGTCTAAAATTTAAAGGTCATAATTTAATAGCTAAACTCAAATATAGACAACGAACATAGAATTGTTTTGCATGTGAAGCACAGTAGCCCATGGTTGTGAAAAATGTGCCATTTGCAAGATGTGTACAATGTGGTAGGAATATATTATGCTTCAATGTTGTGACACACATGAGAGCAGATGCATTAAATGGCGAAAAATGCACAAAAGGTGTACATGATACATGACACAAAAAGTGAACCTTTTTAGTTTTGACTTTTTTCCTCTTCAGATTTTGTTTAATTTAAAAAATAAATAAAAAATGCGTTTAAATCATGGTTCCAGATTCCGGCCGGCACGTTGGAATTCCGGTGGATCCGTTTCGGATCTGGCGTTGGCCGAGTCGGAATAGGACTAAAATCCCGTTCCGGATTACACTAAAGAGACACTGTATTTTACTTCATTACCTCTGATCCATTGTCGAGCAAGCAAATCTCGAGCTTGTTATAGTTGTACCAATTTAGGGTTTTTGTTTGATTCATACTTCATCTCGAGCATCATTCAAAATCAATTTAGGGTATTGCTTCTGAGCACTGTAGATCTACGGTTTGTATTTCTGGATATGTAAAGATTTAGGGATTAGTACTTCATGTAGACTTGAAACGAATGAGAGAACGTTGAAATTTTAGGGCTTATGTTTACTCATTTACTTTGGGCGGCTGTTCAGACTAGTTGGGTATTGGGTTTTATTATCATGGGCTAAACTTCATAATGCCTTTTTTTATTTAGTTAAAACTATTTTATTTTTAATTTGCCTAATGTGCAGAATGTTTAAATTACTAATAAATTTGTATTAATATTAATAAATTCAATACATAAAAAAAATTGAAAACGACGCCGGAGTTTACAAACCGGAATTGCCGAAACGGAACCGAAATTTCTAAAGTCGCAACTGACCGAAACGGAACCGGAAAACGGAACTTTGAACCTTGGTTTAAATTAGCATTTATATACAACCGTTTTTTCTAATTGGTAGAGTTGATATCAATTAGGTAACCTTCTCCATCGAAAGACCATTCAACATCAATTTTAATTTAATTACAACCTAAATGAGACGAACGAGGAAGACGTTGAAGTCAATGAATCTAATGATGCATATACTGATTTCAGGATTTGAATCGATGAATCTGATTTTGATATGTAGTTCTATGAGTATTAACTTTTCATTATTTTGGTTTAAATTCTATGTTTATAACATCATACATTATATTTGATTATATTTCAAAATGATAAAAACAATCTTTGTTGGATTTCTTTTTGTAGCATCATTGTTTTATTAGCTTGTGTTGTACAATAATTATTTGAATAAGTTTGCAATTTTGCAAAAAGATGCAGGTAGAGTTTGTCATGTTGTGCGTCAAAATTTCTAGGAAGCTTTTGCTCTTTTTGTATCCTTTTGCATTGTACGTTGTAAATAACACTACAATACACAACTCTATCATATGCTTTGTTACATCCATTTCTAGAAAGTTCAAGACATTTCATAATTTTAAAAGTATTTCGCAAAATCAGTGCTTATTTAAGAAGGTTAAAAATCCAAAAGCATTCACTTTCTTCAAAATATTGAACTTCATTCTTAAAATTATACAAAATTTACTTTATCTTTTGAAAGATTTTTGAATATAGTTTTTTGTTTGAATAAAGGCGATAACCAATGCACATGGCTCCCGTTATAAGCAGGCTATGGAGAAGGTCAAGATATCACATAACCTTACCCTCACATGTGAAGAGGTTTTGGATTCAAACCTAAAATTAAAAGTCTACGAGATGAATTTATCATAGAAAGATAAATTTATCATAGAATGCATTTCAAATAATTTAACACTTACAAACAATCAGTGTTTTGGAAAAATTTAAAAAACCATATGGTGTTGTAAACATTCAAGAAAACAGAATGTCCCTAGAGCTCAACCGGAGGTTTAATGTAGTATAGACAAAGCTCCTCACTAATTTTATAAAATAATTATTCAAATATGTGCAGCTGTATAGAAATAATAACGGAACTATATACCATGTCTGGCAATGATCAGCTAGTTAACAAAACCAACAGAGTATACATGTATGGCAAAAGTGGTAAAGTCATATATACATATCGAATAACATGCATGTTGAATAAAATCCGAGCTTAAATAATGATCAACATCATTTATGAGCGCCTATCAGCATTCATGGACATCTTCTAATAACTAGGAGTATTCAATTGGTCATGTTTGGTGGCAATGCATATTGACAACTTAGATAATAATCTGCACTCTATTATCTATATGAAGAAAATCTTCATTTAATCCAAAATACTTAGCAGATTCCAGTTTAATTTGTCGCATATTCTTGTACTGCAGCACGTGCTTAATTTGTGTACGATACATTTGGTTTTTAAGAATTAAGACGGGCTTCATCAAATATGGTCAAAACAAGAGAGCGATTGAAAGTAGACACCAAACAAATAGTCTGACATTTCACAGTGATTTAAAACACAATAACTCACTACTACAGCTATTTCAGCCTATATTAGTATGCTACATGTTGAATTCCCTTGCCAAACAGCGGCAAGGTTTATACAAGAACACGCATTAATCTTCCGATATCAAATCATTTTCAAATTCATTTAATTTGTTACCGGTGATCATCATTTAAAAGTTCAACCAGGGTCCATGTAAACATATTAAAAAGGAATTTAAATAGGCAAGTGTCATATTTTCTCGATTTAGGAGTTATTTATGCACAACTAAAATGTTGATTACTAATGTATTCAGTTACAATTTTGATATTAGGTTTTTTTAATCTGCCAGACTGTCCTTTCTGGCTCTTAGTTGAGTGTTTTTTTGCTTCATGATGATTTTTCTCTGTTCAACTTATATATAACAAATACAAATTTTAACTGTGATTTAATTCTGGAGTTTTTGGTTATTCAGTATTTAACAACTTATCTAAAAACTATAGTTAGTATTACATCTTTCTGTATAATTAGATTTTTTTTTATCATCATGTAGCTGCCTTAACTGCCTTGTTCAAGCATGTTGAAAAGGATGTGAAGGACTATGAACATATTCGTGAAAAAGTTATTTGTTTTCTCAAGGACAAGGTAGTTACATAAACAATATATCTTCTGTCTTCTATTTTTGTAACCTCAGGTAATCATTACTTTGGGTTCTTATGGCAGGTTTTTCCTTTAAAAGCTGAGTTGTTGAAACCTCAAGCTGAAATGGAGAGATTCGTCACTAATTTGGTGAAACAAGTAAATCAACACTTGTCCCATGAATTTTGTACCCTGTTAAACATTAACTTATGCTTGTTTATGAACATGGAAGATACTTCTCTCCATTTTTTTTCATTCAGATATAGCTGAGCCTTGACAATTTATTTGTTTTAACTCAGAGCTTGCAAGATGTTACTGGTGAGGAGTTTAAATTATTTATGGATTTCCTGAAGAGTTTTAGCATATTTGGGCACTCTGCGCCTCCTGAGTGCATTCAAGAACTTATAGAGATAATTGAAGATCAAGCCGACCTTAATGCTCAATTTGATGTAAGTTCTTATTGGCATAAATCACTGAAATTGCATATATATATAATCAGTTTACATTTGTAATTTTTTTTTATTCTTGAAGTTAGCATTATCAAAAAGTCCAATAAGACTTTTGATAAGTTTTTCGTCTATATTTAATCCCCTTGTGTGCAACGTTATGAAGGGACATCCAAATAACCTAAAACTTGCTTTACATATCTAACAAGAACATAAACGGAAATGAAAGTTGGGAAATAAGATTTTTTATTATTATTTTAATTTTAAAGCTGGAAACAGGTATAAACATGCTTTACTAAAAATGCATGGTTATATTATTTTGATTTTTTATAATATTTTATATTCTTATGTTACGAAATAACGAATATTTTAATAACATATATCGAGTTATTATGTTTTCTTCAAATTATAACTAATGTTCATAACTTACGACGCTGGTGTTTTATATTCCAATGCTAAAATTAAATAATGTATAAAACTTGGTTCAAATATCCTAGCATTTCTTTCAACAATCTTGCTTGATTTTTTGCTGTAAATAAATACTCTCTCTGTACACACACGTACGCGTAACTAGTGTGTTGCACACGGTAATATTGAAAAAAAAAGTAAATTGAATTTTAAGTATATCGGTAGAAATTAGAACTTGTTATGCAACATATAGCGAGTTTGTTAAGACAAATTTACCAACGAATTGTCTTATGTTTTGTTTGAATAATATAATTTCTGCATGATGATATATTTTGATCAAAAATTAAGGTAGTGTTTGGTTTAGAAATCGAGTTTTGAGTTTTTGGAAAATGATCGATTTGGAAAATGATTTTAACATATAAAATTGTAAATGTATTTTTCATGTTTTCCACGTTTTGAAAAATATCAAAATCTATCTTCTTCTATATCTTCTTCTTATTGTTGGATTGACTAGGATGCTCCAACTCCTTTGCTCCACACATACAAATATTGAAAACGCAAAACACAAAATTTGTTTTCAAACCAAATACCACCTAAGTTTGTCATTTTTGTTCATATAAGTTAAATATTTGTTATTTTTCTATGTTTAATATTGCTAGTCAAACACATCAATGTTAATTAATTACATTAATTTGATTGAATAAAAATTATGATCTATCAATATTTTTTGATAGGTATCTGTTAAAACAATAGGATTCAGTGTCTCAGGACCGACACATTTGATTAGATAAACAGTTTATAGATTTAATTCCAAATATTAGTGATAAACAAATCTGAAAATGAAAGAGTAATAACAATGAATCAATATATTTTATGCAGCATAAAACTTTGCAACAAATGTCAAAATATTTAAGAAGAATAAAAATGTAACAAAATGAAAACTATAACATAATTTTCAACTATAGATTAGAAGAACAGTTTAAAGCGAGATTTTTTTTTTGCTGATATGGGAGAACTCAAATTGTTATTTAAGTTCCGTCAAAATATTGACCATTTCATTTTTCAATAGTTTCCCTTTGTGATAAAACTTCTAAAATAAATAAATAAATCAAACATTTATCTCAAAATAAAAATCAGTAACTATTTTTTTTAACATTAATCCATAAAAGTATGATTGGTAAATAAAAAAATAAAAAGAGTAAAACGTAAATAGATACATGGTCGTATTTTTATAACTCAATGTGATGAAAATTAACTTTCATAGGAAAGAATAAATCTTTAATAATAGTTGTAATAGCTTTGGTGTCACATTTTTTTGGTGCAAGCGTGAACTACCAAAAACATCCCTCTATATATTATCAAATCTTATCACTTAAAAATACGATCTAATATTAAACTTCTTTTACAACTTCAAACACCCCTAAAAATAGGATCTAACAATTAAACATGGTTTACAAATTCAAAATACTTCTAAAAATAGGATTTAAAATTAAACTTTCTTTACAAATTCAAAATACTTCTTTACAAATATACAAATCTTAATATCACTTGAAAATTTAAAAATCATTTTTTTGACTGATTTAAACATGTACAATTTATAAGGAAAACAATTTACGCGCGAAGCGCGGGCCGTAACACTCGTAATAAAATAAATGGTAACGTAAAGATGATAACTTGAATGAAAATTTAAATTATGAGGGACTTTAATGTAATATAGATGAAGGGAACAAAGAAAATATTTTTTAATACTAAACTATTGTTTATTGTACGTACATACGTACATGTGTGTGTGTATATATATATCATTATATTTTAGTTTGAGTGATTTAAAAATTATGATTTGTTCACATGTTTGATTAGATAATTATAGATATATTTTCAAATATTCAGCAAGATAGTAATAAACAGATCTAAGATTGAAAGAGTAACAACAATGGATCAATATGCTTTAAGCATAGGAATTTGTAACTGGTACCGTAACATTCATTCACAATGAAAGCATAGTATAATGCGAATTTAATAGACTCTATATGTGTGTGTAAGCCAAACCTCAATTTCCCTCCGTTTTCAAATGCTCCGAATTAAGTAACACGATGAAGTGATAAGAGAGAGAAAGTTATATTATTTAATTCGGAGCATGTGGTTGAAATTAGGGGGAATTGAGATGTAGCAAGAATGAGGTGTTGCCGATCCTTGTCATACACACACATATGTGCGTCTGTGTGTGTTTGTTATTTTTTTATGAAATTATAGATTTTTAAGAATTTTTTTATGAACTTGAAAATAAAATAATAACAGAGAACAATAAGAAATAATTTCAAAACAAATAATTATAGGAATTTAAAATGTAAAATATCTCGAGAGATTAAAGGAGAAGTCTAGAAACTGTTGGGATTAATGAGAGATTCTCAAATTCTTTTACTTTACTATTATTTAATATGTATGTGTATGTATGTGTGTGTGAGCGCACGTGAAGGGTTCCGCTACACCCTGTGGTTATGTATGTATGAGTTCAATTTTAATTCTAAAAAAAAGATTATTTTGTGATGGGCATCTTTAGTTCATCTGGTAGACAAAGCAATATTGTTTTCTAGCTACATTCTAAACAAAAATTGATATTTTTAGCTAAATTTTGATTTGATTTTTAAACAAAAATTGATATTTTTAGCTAAATTTTGATTGATTTTTATGATCTCTTATATTTTCTTTGAAAAAGTTAACATTGCTTTGAAAATATATATTAGAGACAGGCATTCATGATTTGGAACTCTAATCATTTTCGATTTCTCGAAGGTTGAGATGATAACTGATTCTCTTTGCAGTACTCACATATTTAGTCATATCATCATCCAATTCCAGTTCAGTTTTGGTTTGAAACTGGATCAAATAGATCAAATTACACATAGACCTTTCCAATGGTAAAATTATTCAAACCACATATTAAAACATTAAACTTTAATCACAATCAGAGCAAGAAATAAATTAGTTTTTGAGAACAAATTAAAACACTCTAATCATTTTCTTTATATTTAAAATGTAATAAAAGCAAATCTAGCAAAATTTTATATTTGTGACAGAATAAATACTATCAATAAAAGAATGGTGGGAGCAGTAAAGTAAACTTGTTAAATATCATAGACTTCATATTTATTTGAATAAATTTGTTTCCTAAAAGAGAATATTCTAAGCGGCTCATTTCAATTTTAATCGGCTGTCAATCATCTATACCGCATCTGCGTTGAAATAACGTTTCGGTTTACTTTTGTTTTACGATTTTCCTTTCGTTCAAGTATGTAGGTTTGGTTTTTGGGCATTATATTTGGATTTGTTTGGGCATTTTTTTGTTTTTGTTTTTAGGTGAGATTCATGCCCAACCGTTAAACAATGTCTAAATTGGGCCAAATTAAATTCCAAATGCAAATTATATCCAAGTATTTGAATACATCCGTCTTCAAATTTTGTCCCTCTTCAACCAATTTCCGTGAATGATTCAAAAAAAAACAATTAAAGTGAAACAAAATCAATGACCAAAACCTTGCTCATCTAATAGAAAATTCAAAATACATTAATCAAAATTCAATTGTGGATTTTAAATTGCGAAATCTCAACCATGGCTGTCTTATTTCATATTTTGGTGGATAAGGTCAAGGTAGTGTTCCAACTGAATTTGCAACTCAGAATTTTCTCTAAACAAAGAGAGTGCGTATTGATTTTTTTTTCCTTTTTTTTGTTTCTAAACGAAGGGAGTTTGAGAATGTTGGAGTTTTTGTTTTGAAGATAGTGAAATGTACAAATAAAAGGAATGAGCCCACTTGTTTTCTTTTCAATGATGAAAATAATAAAAAATACACGACTTAGGTTGGAGATTATAGTCATAGCCGCTTTGAAGCTAACTTATCTCTTAATATATAACATAAAGTTAGTTGAAAGATGCTGTTTACTTTGATGCATAGTGTGAAATAAGTAGCAGTGACTGTTTAAGGTCGAATAAAATCATTTTTTGCTTGAAAAACGAAATGGGTTCTAATATACACACTAATAAGAAAGAGTGCTTGATCTACACTCATTATTCTATCATGCATACTTATGCCTGTACCACATTATAAGCATGTATATTCTGTTATTGCTAGTAGTTTTTACTTAATTCTACTTTTAATTTGTTGGAATTATATTTTGTTATCCACTTACTTGCAGGTTTCTGATATGGATCACATTGACAGATTAACTTCATGCATGAATTTGGCACTTCCTTTTTTCAAGGTATTATTGATGGTTGTGCACACATAATAAATATTTAGTTTACATCTTTCGGAATTACCTCATTTATAAACTTCTGGTATTGAAATATTTGTCCAGAGGGGCGCATCGTGTGGCAAGTTCATCAGTTACTACAACAAACATATATTACCAGTCTTTGATAAGGTACCATTAAATCCTTATTTCCATGAGATAGTACGTGATCATTAAGAAAGAAAAGTGCTATGTACATATGATTTGATTTAAATTTAGCATCATATATTTTGCTGTTGCTTAAGTGGCATTATGTCGTATTTGTTAGTCATTAATAATTTACATTTGGTGGAATACGCCATACATTCTTATAAGAGCGTCTCCTATTAAAGCTGGCTTTTTTTTTCTTGAGCAAAAGAATGGTAATTGTCTAATTGATTCCCAGCCGATAAATGTATTAAGCACAAACATTTGAGTACAAGCAAAGCCCATGGTCATAGGCTACAAAAAGTCATCACTAGACAAATACTACAACAACAACAACTAAACCATTATTCCCAAACAAGTTGGGGTCGGCTAGAGATGGAACCCAAAACTAAATAAAAAAAAATCAATTTAAAAGTTATAATAATAACAAAAACAATAATAAAATAAAATAAAATAAGTAAATTAATAATAATAACTAAGTAAAATAAAATAAAATAAAAATATACATGTGTATATATATATAAAAGAGGAGTGATAATAATAATACTAATAACGATAATGATACTAATAGTAATATTGGTCAAAGACTAAACCTACGTCTTAGGCTCAATTTCCCTAGTTCTATAATCTAAAACTTATAAAACTCAACGCTCATGGTTCTGGTACGTGAATCGCTAACTTCCACTCGCTCCGATCCATCACCAGCTCTTCGGATACACCCCAATTCTTTAAATCTCTTTTTACTACTTCCTCCCATGTCAACCTTGACCTCTACCTCTCTTTGAGCATTCAACGCGGCCTATAATTCCAACATGCACAGGTGCCTCGGGCGGCCTTCGTTGAAGATGTCCAAACCATCTTAAGCGATGTTGAATTAGCTTCTCCTCAATTGGTGCTACTTCAAGTTTATCACATATATTATCATTTCTAATTCGGTCTCTTCTTGTATGACCGCAGCTCCATCGCAGCATACACATCTCTGCTACGTTTATCTTTTGGACGTGTTGGCTTTTAGTAGGTCAACATTCTGCACCATGCAACATCGCAGGCCTGATTGCCGTTTTGTAGAACTTTTCTTTAAACTTTTGTGGGACCTTCCTGTCACAGAGAATCCCAGACGCTTGTCGCCATTTCACCCATCCCGCTCGAATTCTAAAACTAACATCTTCATCAATCTCACCATTATACTGCAACATTGATCCTAGATATCGAAATGATTCCATCTTGGGAACTATTTGTCCGGCCAGAGTGACATCTCCATCCTCCGACCTGACACCGCTGAACCCGCATTTCATATACTCTGTTTTAGTTCTGCTAAGCCTAAATCCCTTTGATTCTAAAGTCTGTCTCCACAGCTCCAGTTGTCTAGCAACCCCAATCCTACTTTCATCAATTAGCACAACATCATCAGCAAATAACATACACCAAGGAATCTCATCTTGTATACCCTTCGTAACCTCATCCATCACTAGAGCAAAGATGTGAGGACTCAAAGCTGACCCTTGATGTAATCCTATGTTAATGGGAAAGTCACTGGTTTCACTATCGCATGCTCTGATACTAGTCACAACATCATCGTACATATCCTTGATAAGTGTAATGTACTTTGTTGAGACTCTCTTCTTTTCCAGGACCCACCACATCACCTTTCGCGGTACCTTGGTATAAGCTTTCTTCAAATCGATAAATACCATGTGTAGATTTTTCTTTTGCTCCTTAAATCTCTCCATAAGTTGTCTTATCAAGAAAATCGCCTCTGTGGTCGACCTCCCAGGCATGAAGCCAAATTGATTTTTTGAAACACTTGTCATTCTTCTTAATTTATGCTCAATGACTCTTTCCCAAAGCTTCATTGTATGACTCCTAAGCTTAATTCCTCTGTAGTTTGTGCAACTATGAATATCTCCTTTATTTTTTAAAATTGGAACTAGTATGCTTCTCCTCCACTCATCTGGCATCTTGTTTGATTTGAAAATATTATTGAACAACTTAGTTAGCCAAGCTATCCCTGCATCTCCAAGGTATCTCCACACCTTAATGGGGATGTCATCAGACCCCAATGCCTTGCCTGCTTTCATCCGTTTTAGTGCCTCCTTTACCTTGGATTATTGAATTCTTCGAACAAAATGTGTGTCATCAGAAGAGCCATCTATCTCAATCGTAGTGCTATCACCTTCTTCATTAAATAGCTTGTCGAAATAATCTCTCCATCTATTTCGACAAATACATCAACTCCAAAAAGCTACATATTAAAAACCCAAACATCCAAACCAGCAACAAACATCTAAGGGTGCGTTCGGCTGCAAAATATGCTTTGGTGGGATTGGCATCGCGTCGGACGCGTCAAAGGCAGGACCCACCCCTTTTGGTCCGTTTTGAATGAGCCGTCCAAATTAAACTGTTGGCGTCCGACGTGTTAGGACGATTACTCCTTTCCAACCATATATTTAATACTGTATCTCCCTTTCCAACCATATATTTAATACTGTATCTCCCTTTCAAAACAAATAATTAATACTATTAAAATAATTTATTCTCCTTTCAAATCCCCCTTTCATACGTTTCATACACACAAAGACGTTCTCATTGTCTACACTTTCCTCTTTCGTTTTCATTTCAAATGCTCCTTTCCCATGCTCCTTTCGTGTGGCACAAGAACGCACTCTAGGCTTTATCACCAGACCGTGCACCTTCATTGGCCATTCTCCTATTAGCTATTCTAGTCAGTGTAGTCAAGGCGACTAGCGGAATAAAGTGCAAGGCGCAGCCTGTGCGCTTTTTTGCACTTCAAGTCGTAGTTGATGCACGAGGCTTTGCAAAAGCGAATAAAACGCAAGGCGTAAAGCCTTGAAAAAGCACGCCACGATTTTCTTTGGGAGAGATTGTATCTATATGCTTATTTTGTTGACGTAGACTTGAGCTGAATGATTTTCTTTGGGGAAAATTCTCAAAATTGCATGTATATTCAATTTTTAACGTCGAAATCCCAATTTTAGAGCAATTTTCAGCTGCTACAATATTTGTTGATGCACAAGACGTGCAAAAAAGCGCAAAGTGCAAAAAAATGCATGGCGTAGGCCTTGTGCTTTTTTGTGCTTTTTCGACTTGACTGCTTCGACTAGCCGCTATAGTGTCAGTTGAGCGTTTAGCCTTCTCATCAAGTAATTATAGGGTGCCTTCCAATCCACTTTCCTTTTATAAGCACATGCCCTAAAGTATGTAATGTCAATACTATTTAGAAAATATCAGCAGTTTTGTATCTACCATTAAAACATCTTTGATTACGTTCATTCCAAATAACCCATGTAACCACCAGTTTAACTATATCACACAACTTCCTCTTCCCATCATCACGATCTTAATTCTGTTTTCTTCCCAATACCAAAACTGGATTCTAAAACAAGCTAAGTTGCGACTCTGGTGTTTCTTTATGTAAAGCTTATATGAAGGTCATAGCTCATCTGTACATAATGACATTAAACGTCGGGTTATTGATTTACTTGGTACAATTTAGACAATTCATTTAACTGCTCGTGTTGAACTGTAAAGAAGTTAAATGTCTTGAGAATTGGTTTACAAAACATGCGCCTTAGAGCAAGAAGCTTTTGCCTCGAGTTGTAATAAAAACTGAATCTACCACAAGTTATGAAACCACGATCATTTCATAACAAGAAAAAAAAAGGTCAAGAAAACAACATTATGCATTTTTTTTTCCAATTCTCGAATTTGAGTGCAGAAATCGTAAATGGAATCATCTTTAGAAATCGAATCCATATAGAAATTGGTTTTATAAATCAATTTGTAAGTTGAAATCAGTTTCTAATTTCAGTTGAATTTTTTAAGAGGAGAGTATCAAAGAGGAAGAAAAATAGACAAATTACCTATTTTTCAGCTGCTTGTAATAGCATGTTTGGTATTTTTGATAGTATTTAAATTAAATGGTGCTTGTAATAGTTTGTGTTTCAACTTAAATTGGATGCTACATGGAATCACCAGCTTCTAAACGGAACTGTGTTTTAATAACTTTGAATGTTTAATGCTTTTTGTTTTTTATGTCTGACGTTTATTATTCTCTTAATTTTTTGATATGTATGTGTGTAATGTTTACCTGGAAAATCACCTTAACGCCTCGAGGTTTACATCTTGCTTCGAGAGCACAAAAACACTATGTGTACGTCTTCGCCTTTTATAACTTTGGAACCAACAGAAAACACAGTACCTTTATAAAAGAAGTATCTTTTGGCCAAGAATATTTCTAAGAAAGTTGCTACTACCCAGGAATTAACTGATGGTTTCTTCACGTATTCTAATGTTCTATCCAATGATATTTAGTGTTACATTTTTTCCCCCTCAAATACCCAATGAAGAGCTTTACATTCTTATCTATCTACCAATGATTTCTTTTTTCCAGTTTCCAGAAGAGAAAAAACTTGATTTACTCAAGCCTCTTGCAGGATCTTCACCTTTTGCACTTGCACAGGATTCACGCCCAATTCTTCCTGCTATAGTTCAACTACTCAAGGTATATCTGTACTAATTTCCGTATTCAAACTTTACTCCATTGGCTTCTTTTCTCAAGCCATAATTTGTTTATAACATCCAAAAATTTCATGTCGCCGTTTTTACATTATTTACAGAAATATATGCCAGCAAGAAAGACGGAAGGGCAAAAATTGAATTATCTGGAATGCTTATTATACACTTTTCACCACTTAGCCCACAAAGTTGTTCTTAGCTCATGCCTTATATTTATTTTTGTAGCCTTCTTCTCTCATTAGAATCCTTTTCTAAGCTAAATGTTATGCAGACTCCAAACTCAACAAATAGTCTATGCGGATACAAAATTGTTACTGGTCAACCATCAGACAGGCTTGGAGAAGATTTTTCAGAAAATTACAGAGATTTTACTGAGAGGTAATCAAAACATTTTGTTCCATACTTTCCATCTTTGACTTAAAAACCATTTCATTGATACTACATTAAGTTATGGCATAATAATAATAATAATAAATAATAAATCATACTACTAGATAATTAATTTGTTTTGTATTGATTTTGAAATCTGCTGTTGTTATACTAAAATAAAACATTCTTTTAAATCTGGTAACTGAATATCATATTTTGTAACAGAACACTATTTGATCCCGATTTTTTTTATGAGGTTACAGTTCTTTAAGCATTTCCTCTAGTTTTATATGGACTCCATTAATTTTTTATATGTTATATTGGTTTTGATTAACGGTATTACACTATTGCAGATCAATGGAGATTCTAGGCATATCTGAATCATTTTAATCATTATGATTATTCATTATTTTTATATTTGTTTACAACTGTATGCATTGAATTTCAAAAACATATTCAAATTAAATTAACCATTAAACAGCCAAAAACCAAACTTAGTCAGACTGTTCTTTGTGCGTGCGCGCGCGCACTTATCTCATGATTTTATTGAAACTCGGGCATTCTAGCAGGCAAAGCTTCGACTTATTTCACAATTATATTGAAGCCTGGGCATTCTAGTAGGCCAAGCTTCGATGTTACTTATGATTTTCTTGAAGCTTGACATTATTGTATCCCAAACATTTTAGTAGTTCATCATTCAACTTTGTAAACAAACACCGATGTTTTAAATGATTCTAGTGACTACATGGCATACAGGCATGAATATGTATTACATCACATTGCCACCTGTTCAAAAATTTAGATGACTTGCCAAACTTCTACATGGAAAAAAAGTTCAAATTTACCAAGTAATTGAGAAGTGAAAAGTAGGGTTCACATTTAGGAGCCTACATATAATATAAAGCTCACTTGAGTAACAAGTCCATCAACCATCCTTATGACAGCAACATTCCAAATGTGTATACTAATTGAGCACACGTAAGTTCATGGTTGTTTTTCTCATACCGTGTTGATGTTAAATTTGGATGATTCAAATATTTGTTGAGGAGGAAAGAAATTGATTAATTGGTTCAATCAATTATTTTGGCTTGTACATGGAAGGATATTTTGGAAGGAAACTAATTAATTAGCCAATCAATTAATTAGTCAATGCATTTGTTATATGAAGAAATAAATGATTAGACACGAAGAATCAATCAATCAAAGGAAAGATATGGAAACCAAGATTTCGCCATCTATTTGTACTAAAATCAAATCATGCAATATGGAAAGATATTTGGGTAATCAGGAAATTGATTTTCTTAATCTCCAAACAACCCTTCATTATCAAGTCTATTTAAATGAAGAAATTTCATCTTCATATGCAAGTGTGTGTGAAAGCATCCACCACTATTTTCCTCTCTCTTTTGTACTCTTTTCTTCAATGGAATAAAAGAAGTTGTTGGGTCTCCATGGACGTATGATATTCATATCCGAACCACGTTAAATCTTCTGTGTCTCTTATTTCTGCTATTGTTTATGTGAGACTGCATAATTGATTTTTTTTAAGTTTCATTGATATCTAAATAGACAATACTAGATCCTGATTAAATAATTCGCTTCCGCTCAAATTAAAACAAATTTCACTACAGTTTGGTATCAGAGCTAGTGTTATTGTTCATATTTGGATATTAATGGCTACTTCTAGTAAGTCTGTTGGTAGATCTGGTGTTAATTATGGAGTAACACGTTTTGACGGAAATAGAGATTTTGGTACTTGGAAGATGAAGATGGAGGCTGTATTAAAGAAGGAGAAGACTTATAAAGTTGTTTCTGCGCCTGAGAAATTGAAAGATATTGATGCAGCTGATTTGGAAGAAATGGAAGATGAAGCTCTCACAATAATTCAGTTGAGTCTTTCAGATGAAGTTCTTAGAAAATTCTCTCAAAAGAAAACGGCGAAGGAACTATGAGATGCATTATCGGATGCATATCAAGACAAGTCTTTTACTAATCGGATTATTCTTCAGTAACAACTCTATTCGTTCAAGATAAAGCCTGGAGCTGATCTCATGGAGCATGTAGATGCTTTGACCACTTTGATTATGAACATGAAGGCAGCGGAAGTTGATATTACCGATGAGGCTCAAGCTGTGATCCTCTTATGTTCCTTGCCTAAGGAGTATACTGCTTTTGTTATCCATGATTTATGGCCGCAGTAAAATTAGCCTGTCTGATGTAAATGCTGGTCTTCATAATGAAGTATTAAGAGGTAGATTGACGAGCACTAGCTTGGATAGTGATACCGAAGGCTTATCTGTTCAGAGAGGTAGATGCCAAAGCAGGTCGAAGAAAGATGGAGGATGGATTTCTTCACGGTCTCATATTAGGGGGCCTAAGAAGTCGACTTGTCATCATTGTAAAAAACCAGGGCACTTCATAACACAATGTCCCAAGCTTGAAGGTAGAAGAAAAGATTCAAAGCAAGCCTCAACTTCTACAGTAGAGAAATCAGATACAGAAAGTGACACCGATGTATTTACAGCTTCTGGCTCTTCTGGAAAGAGCAACTTATGGCTGATTGATTCTGGCGCATCCTATCATATGACACCTGATAGGAACCGCTTTTCCACTTACCGTGAAATTGATGGAGGAGAAGTTCTGATGGGTAATGATGCTTCTTGCCGTATGATTGGTGTTGGTAGCGTGATGATTAAGATGTTTGATGGTGTTATTTGTACGATCATCGATGTTAGACATGTACCTGATTTGAGGAGTTTGATTTTTGTTGGGGCATTGAGTAGACTTGGCTTGAAGATTGTAGTGGAAGGAGAGAAAATGAAGATGTCGAAGGGTTCCATGATTGTTATGAGAGGTGTGAGGGCATGAAATCTTTATCTATTAAAGGCACTACTGTAATTGGTGAATCGGCTTCTGTTACATCTGTTGATTCAGATTCTTCTAGATTATGGCACTTACGGATGGGTCACATCGGTGAGCGCAACATGGATGAGTTGAGAAAACGAGGATTGATTGATGGAGTTCATCATTCAAAACTTGGTTTTTGTGAAGAGTGTGTTCTTGGAAAGCAGACGAATATTTCTTTTGGTATAGGAGAGCATAAAGCAAAAGCTGTCATGGAGTATGTTCATAAAGATGTCTGGGTCCCTCCCCTTGTCAGTCTTTAGGTGGAGCCAGGTATTTCGTTTCATTTATAGATGATTTCTCTTGTAAAGTATGAGTATCCTTTCTTCAGTCAAAGAGTGAAACCTTTGTCAGGTTTCGAAAGTGGAAATCTATGGTTGAGAAGCAATCAGGGAAGAAATTGAAAGTTCTCAGTTCAGATAATGACGGTAAATTTATATCACAGGAATTCATCGATTATTGTGAGTCTGAAGGCATTAAGAGGCATTACACTATATCAGGCGACCCCCAGTCTAATAGAGTTGCAGAAAGGATGAATTGGACATTATTGGAGAGAACAAGATGCCTCAGACTGATTGCTAAATTGAAGAAGGGATTTTGGACTGAAGCTTTATCTATGACGGCTTTCCTCATCAACCGCACACCTTCTACTACCATAGATATGAAGATCCCTGAAGAAGTATGGAAAAGAGAGTGTTAGCTATTCATTTCTCAGAGTGTTTGGTTGCCCAGCTTATGTGCATGAGAGTAAAGGGAAGCTGGAACCTAGAGCTCGCAAGTGTATCTTTCTAGGTTATAGGAGAGGAGTGAAGGGATATAGGTTGTGGTGTCCTATTAGCAAGAAGATCGTTATGAGCAGGCATGTGACTTTTGATGAGAAGACTATGTTGAAGGTGGAGCCTTCCTCATCGGATGACAATGAGAGGACATGTGAAGAATATTAGACACAGAACGAGTCATTTGTTGATTCTTTCCAATGGTGTTTCCGAGGACACCGTGGTTGATGAGGGTAATATCGATGTTGGTACAGAGGGTCAAACTCAAGGTGGAGCTCATTCAGAACCTAGGCCTGTCAGACAAAGAATAAAGCCTAGGTGGCTTGATGGGATTGAGCATCGAAGACATTAACTTTGATGATATGACAACATATGCTTTGAATGTTGTCCATGATGAGCCCTGTGATTATAGAGAAGCTATCACATCAGTTAACAGTTCCGGTTGGTTAGTTGCTATGGAGGAGGAGATTGAATCATTGCAGAGAAATCATACTTGGAATTTGGTGCCTCTTCCCATCGACAAGAGAGCTATTGGATGCAAGTGGATCTATAGAGTGAAAGACGGTGAAAATGATAATCTCAGATACAAGGCAAGATTAGTCGCAAAGGGGTATGTTCAGAAGAAGGGGGTAGAGTATCATGATATCTTTGCTCCAGTGATTAGACATACTTCTATTCGTATTCTTTTGGCATTAGTTGCTCATTATGATATGGAATTAGAGCAACTAGATGTCAAAACTGCATTCTTGCATGGTGATCTGGATGAGGAGATTTATTTAAAGCAACCAGAAGGGTTCATTGATAGTAGCAGACCAGACTATGTTTGCAAACTCAACAAATCTCTATATGGACTGAAGCAGTCTCCTAGACTATGGTATAAGAGGTTTGATAAGTTTATGCTTTAACAGGGATACTCCAGAAGTTTCAAAGACCAGTGTGTTTATTTCAGGAGATGTGATGGTGATATGATTTATTTGTTATATGTTGATGATATGCTGATTGCATCTCGGATTATGGTCAGAATTAAGGAGTTGAAAGCGGAGCTCAGTAGAGAGTTTGACATGAAGGATTTGGGAAAGATACAAAGAATATTGAGTATGGAGATAAGCAGGGATAGTAAGCGGAGAGAGTTAAGGCTCACTCAAGCGCAGTACATCGAGAAGGTCCTCGCTCGATTTGGAATCGATTTGGAATGGAGAAAGGCAAACCGGTTGGCACTTCATTAGGCTCTTATTTTAAGTTGTCAAAAGACTTATCTCCCTCATCAGAAGAAGACAAAAGGTATATGGCTGATATACCTTATTCTAGTGCTGTTGGTAGTCTTATGTATGCGATGTTGTGCACAAGACCAGATTTGGCCCATGCAGTGGGTGTTGTGAGTCGATATATGTCTAATCCAGACAAAGAGCATTGACAAGCTGTGAAGTGGATTCTTAGATATTTTCGAGGCACTTCTTCAGTGGGCTTGTTATATGGTGGAGTGGATGGTGACATCTTTCGTAGATGATACTGTGATTCTGATTATGCTGGGGATAGAGATGCTAAGAAGTCAGTGTCGGACTATGTTTTTACACTTGACATAGACTCGATTTCATGAAGATCAAAGCTGCAATCTATCGTAGCTTTATCGACTACCGAAGCAGAGTTGATAGCGATTGTGGAAGCAACAAAGGAAGGATTATACTTACTTCAGTTGTTGGATGATCTTTCAATGGTGTAGCGGATAGTAGAGCTATTTTCAGACAGTCAGAGTGCGATTCATCTTGTAGAGAATCAAGCTTATAGTTCACGGACAAAGCACGTTGATGTTAGAGGTTTCTTTCTTATGCTTAAGGAAGAACGAAGCAAGATCAAATTGTTGAAGGTGAGTACTTTGGATAATCCTTCAGATATGATGACAAAGTCACTTCCAAGGGACAAGTTTGAGCATTGCTCAAACTTGATCAGTTTGATTCATGTTACTTGAGCTTCATGGGACGCTAGACTCAACAGCTTCTATGTTGATTGCTTGATGGTAAGGTGATGAAGAGAGATTGTTATATTTAAATCAAGGTGGAGTGTTAAATTTGGATGATTCAAATATTTGTTGAGGAGAAAAGAAATTGATTAATTGGTTCAACCAATCAATTAATTTGGCTTGTATATAGAATGATATTTTGAAAGGAAACTAATTAATTAGCCAATCAATTAATTAGTCAATGCATTTGTTATATGAAGAAATAAATGATTAGACATGAAGAATCAATCAATCAAAGGAAAGAGATATGGAAACCAAGATTCATCTATTTGTACTAAAATCAAATCATGCAATTTGAAAAAAGACATTTGGGTAATTAGGAAATTGATTTTCTTAATCTCCAAGCAACCCTTCATTATCAAGTCTATTTAAATGAAAGAATTTCATCTTCATATGCAAGTATGTGTGTGAGAGCATCCACCACTATTCTTCTCCCTCTTTTGTACTTTTTTCTTCAATGGAATAAAAGAAGTTGTTGGGTCTCCGTGGACGTAGGATATTTATATCCGAACCACGTTAAATCTTCTGTCTCTTATTTCTGCTATTGTTTCTGTGAGACTGCATAATTGATTTTTTTAAGTTCTATTGATATCTAAATAGACAATACTAGATCTTGATCAAATGATTTTCTTCCGCTCAAATTAAAACAAATTTCACTACAGTTGATGCCCATTCAATTTTTAACGGCATGCTGTAAAAAAATTACAGTGTTTTGTAATATTCTGCATAACGGTTTTTTTAATAAATTCATTTTTTTTTTGTGATTTTCCGTTCACACATCGTTTATTTTATTTATGCATATTATCAAGCAATTGTAGCTCAATTATGAATTAATAAGCATTTTCCGTGAATTTGATGCAGATTAAGCGCTGTAGAAGATTTTGTGAAGGCGACTACAAAGAAGCTAACTCAGGCTATGTCAGAGCAGAACAAGGCAATGTCTGCTGCTAAATCTGAAGAAGCTAAAGCTAAAGCTGTGAGTTACTATTACATTATCCCTGACTCTATTTTCCCAAAAAATGCTAAAAGACGTGTTATGCATAAGTTTTGTCTCTAAATTTCAGGTTAAATATACTGATATATCCACCTAAAATCCATCTTTACGAGGTTTCTATTTAAATTGATAAGTTTAGGATTTCAAATAAAGTTAGATACTTCTTGAAATTTTAGACCTAATTAATAGTTGGATAATGCTTCAGTTTGGAATAAAACCCAAGGAATTAGGTAAAATCTAACAATTCTTCTTGAGGTAGCCTGTACTATGGATAGGATCGATTGTTTACTGCATATAACGTTGGGGCTTTAAAGAAAACTCAAGTTTTGTCAAAATTTATTTACTTAGTGGTTGGGTAGAACCTATATAACATTAAATCAAACAATTAAAAGCTTATGTTTTAGAAAAATACAATAGGTTTGCACGAATTATTAAAACAAGAAGTTTGCACTAATCGTTAAAAAGTCCATATACATCTAGTTAGGTCTGTCAGTGAGTATCCAAAAAATCTGAAATCCGTCAGCATTCATATTTGACAATATGAAAAATATCCGAAAAAGGATGTGGATATCCGATTTCCGAATAACAATTAGGATGCAGATATGATGATATCCGTATCTGAAAAATATCCGTCCATTGTGAACTTAATTTTTTATTTCAAAAGGTACACGGTTAAAATGAATAAATCAAAGTTGTACATAAAAAGTGTATGTTTTGCTGAAATTTAACCGTTTCAAATTCAGATAAATCTAAATTTTTGGAGGAAATGCATTTAATATAGAGTGGGTTAATTTTATATGTCAGATTCACTGTTTTCTAGGTTTCGAAGAAATTGATTTAACATTAACAACCCAGCATTCTTTAATCATTCAATGTTTTCTAATATGTTAACTTTTAACATATTAGAATTATTGTTTGTGTCTATTTTATGGAAAAATAGTTTAATTCAGATTTAAATAAAGATATAAAATTTTATTGCTCTTTGAATTTCTTTTACCGATGTGGTTAAAAGGCTTCAATTTTAATCAGAAAATGCTATTTTAAAATTAGGAACTGCATTTTTTAAATAAAAATGCAGTTTTAAAATATAAACTCAAATTTTTAATTGAAAATTGTAATTTAAATTAAGAAAAATATAAATTTTAGATTATAATTTTTTGTTTTCAAATAAATTTTATTAATTTCACGTACAAATACTTCTAAATTTCCAAAATTACCAACTTCTAATTTTTCGGATAATGATGTTTTCAGATATTTGAAAATATCCGCATTTTAATTTTCGAATACGGTAAATATCCAAGGATGTAGATATAGATAAAGATACGCACTTGCAGATATATGTGGATAGCTGAAACAGATTCAAATACAGACTTTTATTTTCGAATAAGAATGTGAATTCAACGCTCCGTTTGCATCCGTTGATAGCCCTGCACCCGATTAACTTCAAATTATTTAATCAGAAACTTTGATCCAACAATGAAGACCTGTCCTTCAAAGTAGTAAAATCCATGAATCAGTCAAATGTGATATTCAAGTACTTTTATGTCTGAAACACGCATTACTTTCTGCAGAAATTGGACCAGCAAAAAAATACCTCTTCATTGCGAGTTTGCAACAACATTTTGGCAATGATACAGGTACTTAGTGCAGTTTATCATACCTTTTACTATCATAATATTTATCCTAAATACGTAGATCGATATTTTCATTTACTTATTTGCATTTGCAGCCACTGCGTTCGAAAGCTCCATCGTTTATCGGTGATGACAAAATTACTCTATCTTGGATGGAAGCACTGAAATCTTCACCTGCCTCAAATACTGGGTAAGAAATTCACCTCATGCTTTATGTTGAATATTCAGAAGGTTTTTCCCTCAGTATGGGTTATTTCACAGAAGTAATGATGAGTATAGACCTAATTCAAAACAAATTACAAACTTAGGCCATTTTACCATCCTGGTGTTAATTCAGCATTTTGGGTTGGTGCGTCTTCAAGTTGCATCAATGCAATTTCATTAAAAAAACACACATCTGAATCAGCACCATGAAAAACTTAGATTTATTTTTTTATTTTGTGTGAATTGAAATTGCACCACTACAAAATGCTGATTTGATGCCATGCTAGCATGACAAAAAGTGGCTTATATTTGTTATTTGTTTTATTAATCCATTTAAATATAAAGATAGCGAAAAACACAATGTGAGAGACAATACATTTCAACTATTAGACCTCTTTATGTTTTAATTCGTCTTGAAGATCTAATAGCTGAGATGCATTTTGTTTTTATCTGCGTTAGATTTTCATGGCTAACAATAATGTGTAACAATAATAATAATATATAGGACAAAAAGAGGAAATACACAAATAAAGGGTCCAGATAACAAGATGAAAAAACCACGCGGTAGCGGGCCAATGCAAAACCAACTAGTAAATAGAGCATTTCAAGGTTTGTCTAGAGGAGGTGGTGGAAGAAGCAGTGGAAGAGGGAGAGGATGGGGTGGCAGAGGAAGAGGAAGGGGCAGTTACTACTAATTCCTCTGTTTATAAAGCTTATTATTAATCAGTACTTACATGTAGTAAGATTTGATAGACCATGTAGATTCCTATTCAAAAAGAAAAGGACAAGGCGTTTGGAAAATTGCCTACTAATTGAAGCATCGGCTCCTGGAGGAATCTACATTATACATTCGATCCATGGTGACTGGCATTAGCCTCAAGTTTTTCTGTAGCAACCACTATTAAACTAAGGGCCTCAATAAATATTTGTATGATGCGGTGGCTTGCTTTTCTTTGAATAACGCATGTTTTACTTGTATCCATGTAATGGCAGTTCTGTTACCGTTCACTATGGACGCCTTTGTTACTTGTTTCATTTGAGGATACAGACTAGATATTTGGTTCCTTTTTTTTTTTAACCAAGGACGTTGGAAGCTCATACTCGATTTGTTAGATTCGTTAACACTCTCTGCGTGCATTTAAAGCCTTGAACTTCTGCGAGTCTGTGATAGCAAAGTATAATAAAAGAACTCTCTTATTTAGGAAAGGAAAACTTGGTCGTGTGGGTCTCATGCAATATTTTTAAAGTTATTTGACGCGTATTTTTGACATGTAGATGTCAGATAGTGGGATTTTGTATGTCTGATATCAAAATTTTCCCTTTTTAAAGAATAATTAAACTTGGTGATGGCATTGTTATAGAGGTTTTATTTTTAAATATTGGGTTGATGACGATCGATAAGCCGGTGGAATTGTGAAGGGTGATGAAAATGAGTAGGTACGATTTTTCCTGTTTGTATCTGCTTGGTGATATAAGCGGCAAATCTAGAGGTAAACGGTATTCAATCATCGAAATAAGTATGTAGATGGTAGGTATAAAGATTGTATTTTCGAAAATAGGTCGGTAAACATGATTGATGCAATTTTACCATAAATCGTATACTTCGAAACGAAGCTGTTATTAGTTGTTTAATTCCATAATCATCTTTCGTTGTTTTTTTATATTTTATATTTTTTTCTCCTTGTTTTTATCAAATTGAATTATTATTTCATTATTCATGTGATATATTTATATAATATTCATGTTGCATCTATTGATTGATGAATTGCATAATATAGAAGATTAAGTTAACGACTAGGATGTGGCTCAAATGAAACAGAACAAGATGAGAACAATGAGAACGATAATGAAGATATTTATAATTCAAATGAGATATCTCTTGATTTTCATGATTTAACCGTTTATAATTCAAATGAAGATGTTTAATTTCATTTATATTCTAAGACCACGTCTTAGTGGTAAGATGTTCAGATATAGATTTTGAGGTTACGGATTCGAATCTTGCGTAGCGTGATTCAAACCTTGGACATGTTTATACTTGTAGTATGTGTATACTACCTAAGACACGTGGTACCAATAGGTTGACACCCTCTATTAAGTACCAAGGAGCCATTTGTTCTTTTCAATCCTAAGACGATGTTTTGAGGTGTATTGTTACTGCAGTGTTCAATATTCAAATTTGTAGGGCAGCTAACCGAACTAGTATTGATTTTTCTAATATGTAAAATGAATATTTCAATTTTATTTTATTCTAATGATTATTACTAAAGGACAAAATACGAAAGTATGTTTTGGTAAAACTTAGTTAACATTATGTAAAAGTTGCAAGTTTGATGAATAAAAAAGAGAGAACATGAAATTATTGTAAAGGACAAAATTTCTCAACGTTTTAGCCTCAAGGACAGACCTTCAATATTTTAGCCTGAAGGACAGCTTTTTTTAGGTATCAGTTTTTAGTTATTAATAGCAGTTTTTAGGTATCAGTTTTTAGTTCGGTAGCAGTTTTGAAAGAATGTTTGTCCTTATGAATAATTTTTAGGAGAATGTTTGTCCTTGTGGTAAAAATATTGAGGTCGTGTCCTTGAGGCTAAAAATATATAAATTTTTGTCCTTTAAATTAATTTCTCCTAAAAAAGAATCCCTTTAGACACTACTAATCTATTAAATAATAATAAAGCAGAATAATTTGAAGCTCTCTCATTAATTGTAGGAATTATCTATATTCTTCTTAATTCACTTCAAGTGGATATTTTATTTTAAAAATCTTGTAATTTACAATTTTACCGTTATTTTAATAAACTTGTTACACTATTTTACATTCAAAAACCCCACTTTAACGAATCTACGATTATTTACATTGCAGTCCACATATTTAAATTAATTACATAATCCAAAATTTAAACAAACTGATCAACTTAATCAACTATTATTTATTAATAAATCATAAAAGAGGAAATTTTCAATATATATACCACGGGCTCATCAACAAATTGATAAAAGATATTCATTTAGATGCATATATATATATATATATATATATATGTATGTATGTATTATGTATATATATGTATTTGTAACGATCCGCTTTTCCGTACAGTTTAAGCTGACAATAAACCACACATGTCCAACCCAAAATGAACGGAAAGACGGATAGTTAGGGAAAAAAGAAAGAAGAAAGAAGACAAGAAGAAACTAAACAACATAGAATCTAACAGCAGAACGAATAATCTATAATATATAACAAGTCTTTACACAAAAACAAAACTGTAATATATGCATATACATACATCAATCAGAGTATACTAACTAGGGCTGCACAAAGTATGGGTTGGGTCGGGTCAGACCAAATATTTCATCCGACCCGCATAGGTATGGGTTTAAGGTAGCTCAACCCGTATCCGACCCTATATGAGGTTGGATATGGGTTGGGTCGAAGTATGGGTTGGGTCGGGTTTAGTAGGGTTGGGTTGGGTTGCATGAATCTAATAAAAATGAGAATATAAGAGAATATTTTCAAAAAATAACATTAAAATGTTCAACATAATATATTAGCTTTTAGCTAGCATAACGCACTTAAACTAACTAATTCATTATAACATATATTTTATTAAAATTTCATTGTAAAACACATCATATAAAATTAGTTCACTACATAGTAGAACAAGTGTTTCATTTTAAAATACATTAAAATGCCCTTTGGAATATCTTTGCCAAATTCTATTTTGTTTGGGTTGACATAAAATATGTTTTTTCGTATATTTACTGTAGAATACATAAACATTATTCTAGGATTAGACTATTCTAATTTTAAGTGTATTGATATTAAATTAGGTTTTTAATATAGGGTTGGGTTGGGTTAAAGTAGGGTTGGGTTGAACAAAATAACACACCCGACCCATATATAGTATGGGTTACAAATTGTAACCCATATCCGACCCGAACTAGGATGGGTTGGGTTGGGTTTATGTGGGTTGGGTCGGGTTGGTGGGTTGGATATGGGTTGTGTGCAGCCCTAATACTAACCTATTTCTGTGACGACCCGGATTTTTAACCCCGGTTAATTGGGTAAATAACTAAATTGAAGTTATCAGAATATTAATTTTATAAGTCGAACGAATAAGATTCTATCAATAAAAGATATCTGGATATATAAATGAATTTGGAAATATAATAGAAGCTGAATTATAAAAATCTGGATAAACATTTATTTGATAATCTACTAATATAATTATTTAACATTGGCAAATTATTCCTTTAGAACAAATAATGTGTTGTTAAATATTGTGACATTCCGAAAATTTAGCCATATTATTTTAACTAGAATTTAGTCAGATTAAATAAAATATAAACGTATTATTTCCAGAACTGATATTTATATGTATTTTAGTGTAAATAAAATTTTATTAATATTTAAAACATAAGAGAGAAATGAAATAAATAAAATTTTAGTTATGTAAATATAGAAATAAACACTTAGCATATATAAGAAGCAATAATTGATGATAAGTATAGGACTTGTGAAACAAGACACAGTTATATATATTGATATGCTCACCAAATCAAACCAGGTTGTACAAAAAATATATATAAATAAATGAATAAGCTTCTACAACAAGACAAGGTAACATATAGCAAAATATGCTTACAACATCAAGTTGAACAGACCTGAAAAGAAAAAAAATAAAAACAAGTAGGATAATATAAACAAGATAAAATATAATATGTATGAGATATGCATGTACATAAATAATGCAAGCTACCATATATCATTTCAGCCTACAAATTGAGATAAAAATCTCTGATCAAAACATAAACAAATTATTTTAGTACTAGCAAATATCTTGCATCAATATCATCAGCTGTATACATTTTTTTTATATATCATCTACATCATCTCCATTTCGTTCATCCAAACTGAGAAAATCTGAAGTATTTTACAGACTTAAAACAATAACTAAACAACTCAACTCAATTTTACAAATTCAACTCAAACAAGCAAGGAGGTTAAAGAAGATCCGGCTATTAGCTTTTCAAAACCAGGCAATTGTTCTCTGTTTCTTTAAAAATTCCGGTGAGTAAATCTTTCAGAAATTTAGATTTCACTTGCTCTTTGAAATCATGTTTGAAGTAAAGTGATTAGTGTTGTATGCATACAAATATGAACATAATATATATGAAGGTCACTGTGCATGTCTGGAAACAGACATATGTATCTCTATCTCCAAATTTTACAGGTTTCAAACCTGTTGAAGATCAAAAATCTCAAACTCAGATCATCTATTGACTTGGATATCTAAATGAAACAAGTTTCAGATTGGCAAGGTCAAAAATTTAAAATATTTTTGAGTGTTAAAGATAAAAGGGTTTACTGGAAAATTGAAAAACACAGTAAATACGAAAACATATCAAAATCTCAATCTAAATAATTGGATGATTCGAGTATATAATCTGATGTGTTATCGAACTTGAAGATTTTTAAACTTAAAATCCCGATTTTTAAACAAGTAAATAATGAGATATAGTATGTTGACTGGAATTTGTATTTTAGTCAAATTCCGGCGAGGTAATCGACGTTTGGGCTTGGGGTTTGGCCTGGAGGTAGTCGGGGTGTCGGAAATCTCTGGAAAAATGGTGGGAAGGGTGACCGATAAGTGTGGCGTCGGCGGCGAAGCAATTAGGTTTCTAAACCTAGTTCAGGTCGCGTTGGAAAATTGGGTTCCTTCATCTTCTCTGATGCATCGAGCTTAATGAGATTTTGGGAATGGGTTAGTGGAAGACTGGCGATGGTGTGGCTGGAGTTACAGCGATTCAGGTAGTCGGAGGAAGGTGGTCGAGTCATTTTCTGGTGAGGTTGGGTGTTTCTGTTTCTACTCCCCTGTTCGTTTTTGCTTTGAAGTTTTGGTTTGTATTTAGATGATCGGGATTTGATGTTTGGAAGATGGTCGTGGTGTCGGAGGGTACGGCGCTGATCATCGTCGTCGAGGACAACTGTGCAGGTGCACGGAGTTGTTGTTGTGACAGTGATGGGGTTGTTTCCATGTGTTGGTTTTGAACTCGAAGGAGATGTCGAGTCTTGAAGGGGGTAACTCGGGTTGGAACTCGAGTAGAATGTAGGTGTTTAAAAGCTACAGGTTATAAACTTTAAAATTTAATTTAAGTTTAAAAATCGGGGATGAAGGGAGTTTACTTGGGGGTAGACCTGAGTTATCTTCGGGTTGGACCCGGGGATTAGTAAGTAGCAGTTTTATATTTAGTAAATCTAGTTAAATTTCTTATTTGAACTTACTCTAATTATAATTGTTTCCTTAACAATAAATTAAGAGATTTTGAAAATTTGTTCAGATTAAATTTATGAAACTTAAAGTGATTTTAAAACATTAATTTAAAATGAAAATTTAAGATTTTATAAAAGCAAGTTTTAAATACAAATTGTATGAAACCTCTACTTGATAATGTTTAAGTTATTTAAGGGAGTTAAGTATTGTTAACTTTTAATTTATCAAGTTAAATGGTTATCTTATTTCAAATCTTAATTAAAGAATTTAATTTAAGTTTAGTTAATTTAAATGTTAAAATGTTAATGGTGATTAAGGCATTAATGAGATAATGACTTATCTTAAGATGATTAAAGGTTTAATGCCTTGAGGTTAACTAAGTTAATTATGGAAGTTTAGTAAAATTTGATTAATTAATTATAAAGGATTAATTAAGAAATTAATTAAGAGTAATTAATTGGTTTAATTAAAAATTTAATTAAGGGTTATTAATTACATAATTTAAAAGTTAATTAATTAATTAAGGATAAAATTAAGAAGTTGTCAAGTGGTTATCAACTAGTATAAGTAATTAAGAATTAACTACTTGGTGTAATTTATACAAATAATTAAGGAGTTGATTAATTAAGGAAAATAATTACAGAAAGGATAATTACTTTATGTAATTAAAGAAAATTAATCAAGGATAATTAATTAATTTATTTGTGAGTAATGTTAAGTAAGCAGGTTAAAGGTGATTGAAGTAATTAAATTAATTTGTTTAAATTAATTAGAAATGGTATGACTAATTCATCTTGCTTATGATTGAATAATATTGCATGCCTTAGATTGATTGATATCTCGGATATGTGATTGTGATGCTATGTGATATAATATGTTGGGTTATCTATCGATGATGAATTAATGTGTATAGGTGACACCCTGTATTTGAGGTTTGAATTGTGTTTCATTTGAATAATTTGGGATAAGATGGTATTGAATTCGAAGAGACCGGAGTCGGGTATTAGTAAATACCCGAAACCACTTCGATTCTTTATAGATTGATATGTGAAATCGATAGGCTGGTATGGAATGATTTAAGTAAATTGAACCATTTAATCTGAGTCTTTGGCACTTAGAAATTGATGTGTGAAATTGGTGATGACTTTAGCGACTTGTGAAGTTGTAGATTGATATAAGTTACCCGGGCTTTTAAATAGTTGTATGCATTGGTATTTCATGTTAGATGGGTTTACTCACGCTGGTTTCCAGCCTGACCCGGGTGTTACTTTGATGTAATGCTCGGGTCAGACCGAGTATTACAGATTTTCAGGTAAGGACGTTCTGGAGCTCAGGAGACGAGCTGGATGGCAGGAACGTATGGAGTGTTTCCGCTGTGATATATTTTGTTTATCTGGGATATGTTGATTTGTATATATCCAGTGATTGTGTATATGTATAACTCAGATGTATTAAAATGAAAATTGACTGATATGGTATTATTTTGTAAACTGCTTCTATTTGATATTATATTTTATCCGCTGCGAATGTGAGAATCTGTGTTATGTTCCTGTTTCTTCTTCTTCTATCTCTTTCTTCTTTTCTAACTATCTGGAATTTTCGGGATCGAAAATTCCGGGTCGTTACAATTTCAGCCTGGACAGTTATAACAACCTGTCCTCACAATTGATGATGAATACAACCATGAATACAATGGAAAGATAACTATGTACGTGAATACGTATCTGGGCCTCCAGCTCGACTCCCAAAGCTCCAAATATCCAAGTAACTTGGAAATATGTGTGAGAAATGCGGATTAAGGATCTTAAGGCTAGAATTAACACTAGAGGGGAGGGTGAATAGTGTTTTAAGAAATTTGTTAATCTTTTTGAGTTTATCTTACTTTGTTAACAATGTATACACTAATCAGACACAGATATGAACACAGAATCAAACACAGATGCAAATATAAAGTAAAAGCAGTAAAGGAAAGAACACACCGGATTTTATACTGGTTTGGAGTTACCCTACATCCAGTCCCGCACAACTAAGTACAGATTTTCTTTCAAAATCAATTCAACAATTACAACCCTCGGTTTCAAGGCTACGAGGTACACCCTCTAGAATCACAATCCTCTGGGTAGAGATACTTGATTTCCGGGGCAACAAGTTCACCCAATTGATTTCCAGGGCTACAATCACACCTTCTCTCGCTCAATTGATTACAAAAAGTCTATAACTCAGATTAGCACTTGGATCTTGTAGAGATAGTGGAGAGAATCAAAACCAAAAATTATCTAGTTAGATTCGATATTGATTTCGGCAGAGTAATGATGTAATTTGTAAATAAGAAAGTGGAGAAGAAGAAGAGAAGTTAAATCAGAGAAAAGTATTATAAAATTCGTTGAAACTGACCCCTATTTATAGAAGAACAACAGCCATGACCATTCATGAAAAGTAATGGCGAATATACACTTCTTTTGAAATTTGAATTTTGAATTAAACTGTCACCATGTCGACATGGTGCCTATGGGCATGTCGACATCCCTCAGCCAAATTTGATGTTTTGAATTTCTATAAAAATAATATTTATCTTATATTAAAACTTTATAAATATACTTGAATATAGTTGAAATTCATAAGTAAATATAAAGAACAATATATATATATATATTATTTAACTATAATTTAAATCAAAGTATAAATAATTTAAAAGTTAAATATATTATTTGAAAAGATAGTTTAAAATCAGGAGAAATTTTGACTCTGAAAATAAAGATGTTTTGAGGCTAAAATTATTTTAAAAACGGAATCGAGGGTTTTGAATCTTTTTAAAAGGAAAGTTTTGAAATCATTTCGAAAACAAGATAATTTTGAAAAATCATTTGAATTAAGCTTAGTGGATACAAAACAATGTCCCACTAGATTTTCGTAGGTTCCATCCTACTTAGGGTTCCATCCCTTTAACGGGCTCGAAGTGGATTCCATTCCACGAATAAATTGGATATTAAGATGCCAGTGCTTTTCTACGAGTTTTAACAAATATTCCTAATAAAACAAACTTAACCTTGAAATCTTAAACTCTTGATAATCTTGATATTCTTGATACTCATGAGTCTTCAATCTTGATATCTTGAATCTCTATACTGTACAGTCTTCATTCTTGGTACCTGCATGGTTAAATCCTGCATATACATATATATCTAAACTTATACTGTTAGTATTTATATTTTATAATCTAGTCTAAGGTGGTTGTCATCAAAACCATCATCTCATGGACTAACAATATACTCGGTCTGACCCGAGCATTATAGGAAAACCACGCCTGGGTCAGTCTGGTAAAACCAGTGTGAGATAACTCGAATAAAGAGGAACATATATCAAAATTCTATGAGACCACGCCGCTAACGCAGAATGGGGTTTTACTTCACAAGAATAACATCCATATAGACAAGAGTGGAAATAAATATCAGGAAGCAAATCCAAATATGATTGAGTATAAATAATATTAAACCAGACTTGAAAGAATGGAAATAAACCGAGTAAAATCCAAACTGGACAGAATGGATAGAACAAGGAAAACAATCCAACTTGGTAGAATGGACTAAAAAAGAGGCGATAGTCCAAACTTGATAGAATGAGATAAATAAAATAACAGTCCAAAACTCGATAGAATGAACTAAATAAACAATTAAATGCCGTGATTAGAAGTTGGCTCTACTCGTGGCAATTTAAAGCTAAAATAGATTCAAGATTTCCGAATCAAATAAGGATAGAAAATTTTCCAACAAATGGCTAGGAGGGTGCGCCCCCCTCACCGAAAGTATACCTCTAGAAATATATTTGAGAACTCCGATGGCTCTTGAAAACCTCCAAGCCGGACCCCGCCAACTATTACCGAGAATTCGAGTACTTTACATCTCAATGCGCAACACCGAATCCAATCTAGAGTGGATGTGAAAATACCCTAATGGAAACAACCCCACATAGCTTGGCCCCCACTCGCTCTTTGGGTTTAGCCATTTCCGACAAAGGATAACAAAGCTCAAATGAGCAACACATCGTCTTAGAGTGACGAAAATAAAATGGCTGAGGTAACCGATAGCTAAGATACCAACTATCGAGGACATAAAACGATCGTATATGGAAATTAAGTCTTGTATACTTATCACCACTCATTGAATTCAAACTTGTACTGTTTCTGGGTTAACAATAATACCGGACAAGTCAAGGTAGTGTTACATCAAAGTCATGTCACACGATTATTCTTAACTTTGGAAATAGCGACAAGTCTACTTCTTCGATGTTTAGTGCTAATTTTACAAATAAATCGTTTCCATATAAGTGATTCGCTTTACAAAAATAATTCATTTCCATAAACGAATCAACCTTTTTTTTTCTAAAAACAAACCTAACTTTTTGGCTTGATTTCCGTATTGGTAAAATACTTTTAGGATTAGTTCCTGATTTTTAAAATGTTAAGAGAATAATTTTTCCAAGCGCGCGACCCCGAAGGCCTAAACCAACATCAGACCGAACACCCAGAAGATTATCCAACTTAACATCCAAATAATCGAGTTCCAATTCCTTTTTAACTTTTAAACAATATTAATTATCTCAAAAGATAATTAATCTCATTTAAAATCCCTTTAAATAAACAATTCATTATCTATAAGTGATAATTATTTCCAAACACTTTTATAACATTGGTAAGTTAACTTTAAAATCTTTATTAAATCGGTTTATTAATTTTAAATCAATTTTTAATTAAATTAGTTAATTTACTTTAATCATCTTTATTAAATCAATTAATTTAAAGGAATTATTCAAATAGTCATTAACTAAATGAATAATTAATCTCAAACATCATTAATATGGATTTGAAAATTTGTATATATGTGAATATATATATGTATATGTAATGTATGAGTAAATTTGGTATATGTATATATATATATACCTTGAATTTAAAAATCTTAAAATATAAATGGTTTGAAAATATATATAAACATATTTAACATAAGTAAAAATAAAATAAAATAAATAAATATAACTAAAGTGTTTGGTAGTTAAGTTTAAAAATAGAAAAGATACATTAGTTAAATAAATAGATAGTCATGTAAAAAATAGGAATAAATTCACTAGCTAACATAATAGATTAAATATAACAACTTTATTTAAGCTTAAGTAAATCTAGAAATAAGTATAACAACTGTATGAAAACATAGGCTAGAAAACAAATTAGACAAAGATATATACAAGTCAAAGTAAAATTTATATATGTACTAAGTATCTAGATTCGCAGGCAAGAAGAGCAAGTCGAAAACAAAATAAAATACACACTAGATGTACATAATAAAGTAAAGAAATGGTATGGTAAGCATGTAGATATGCTAGGCTAAAGGACATAAGGAAAGATATCTTCATATTTGTTTGTACATACATAAGTACCATACGAATAGGAATGGAGGGGATATGTATGACACTTCTAATAAATGCTTGTACAAATAAATATCATATCAGCCCCCATCTAAAGAAAATCTTTGATCAAATCTTGTACAAATGCAACTTAGCCTTTGCATACTTGTTTTCTTTATTATCAAGTTTCCTTTCCTTTTTCGTTCATTCAAACAAAGCAAAGCATTCAAACCATTTTCAAAACAAGAGAAAACAACAAACTCTGTAATCTTTTTCCAAAGCCTGAGCAAGGCTATTCACAAATGCAAGCCTGAAATCAATCCAAGCATTTCAGTTGTTTTTTAAAAGAAATTAAAGCATCTCTCAAAAGAAATCTCTGAAGTTCCTTCCAGTTTCAAAGTCTCAAGTTTTAAAGCTTTTCAAGTTTCCAGTTTTCAAATTCAAGCAAATCCAAGCTTCTCTGTTCTTCGAATCATGACAGGTGAGCAAACCTTCTACTTTGAATCTGTTACTATTTTTTTTGGGAGTAAATTAATCTCTTTTACCCTCTTATACTTGGTGTGATGCTTTGATAATGTTGGTGATGATTGAAACATGTCTGTACATTTGAAATAAGATATGCATGTTGGTTCCAGGCAAATGTGCCTCTAATTCTTTTCATCACAGGGTTGATAAACCTGTTTAGAAATATATATCATCCAAATACAATCCAAGTTAGGTACTGATCTCTAAAAACAAAATGTTTAGAACATTGCAAATTGAATTTTAAAAATAAATTCCAAGCATAAATATTTAAATAAATATTGTGAAAAGGGTAATTTACAGGCAGATCATAAGATATCAGAAAATTCGAACATCTTAATTTCAAAATCTGATTTCATAATCAAGTTTATATCACGAAATAATGATTTTTAGTGAAGGTCCTAAAATTGTTAAGCTTATAATAGTCGAGAAATTTGGGTTTGGAGGCAACAAACAAATTCTTCAAATTCTGTCAAATGGCAAGGTTAGGTTCTTCGTGGTTTGGTCAGAAGGTGGTTCGGGGATAGTTGATCATCAGAAAAATGGTTGATAATTTTATAGATTGTCGTGGAGGATTAACGAGCTTGAATTAGGGTTCAAACTTGTTTATGGGTCGCTGAGTTTTGGGAAGCCGCCGTGATCACTCCAGGTGATCGAGTTCGACGTGGGTCAGGGGATTGATGGAGGAGGTGTTGATGAAGTGGTGGCCGAAGTTTGTCACGTTCAGATGGTCGGAGCACCGAGAAATTGATGATGACAGGTTTGAGAGTGGATGGACCTGTTGCGTTCCAGGTTTGGCCAAATCACTCGATTTCGATTTCGAGTGATTTTGTGAGCTTTGTTGGTCGCGAATGGATCTGAGGACGATCGTTGACATGAGGGGATTGTCGCGGTTGATCGGAGTCGACTACGCTGATGGTGCACATGCACGATGACGTCGCATGTGTCTGGGTTGAAAGTGTGGGGAAGAAGAAGGTACAGGAGCTCGTGTAAAGACGCGTGCGAATGAGGGATGGACTCGAAGCATTTTTCTTTGCCTCGGGTAAATTAAAACAGGGTACAGGATTTTTGTAACCTGATGGAAATTTGAATTTAAACCAAATTTAAAAAAAATATTAAATTGTGAGTTAGATTTAAACAAAGTTTAAATCTAGTATGGAGTTTAGATTCAAATAAACTTTTGAATCTTAAAGTTTTAAAATGAAGTTTGATTTTTAAATAAAAGTTTAAAATCAAAGTTAAATCAAATTAGTTTGTGAGTAAATAAATTCTTAACTTGTTTAAACTTTTAAAGTATTTGAAAGGTTAAAAAGGAATGTGAATTTAAACGGGATTTTTGACTTGTAAAGAAAGAACTTAGACCAGTTGAATCAAATTTGGAAATCTGGAACTAAATCTAAATTTGATTGAGTTTTGGGATAATTTATTTATTTAATAAAGTAATTAAAGAATAATTAATTCCACTTATGGATGTTTGGATTTCGTTGAATGGTTGATTTGTTTGATATCCTTGATATAGGATGCTTTGTGATATACCCTGATTTATGTTGTGATCTGAAATTTCTATATCTGTGATGTATATATTGTTATATGAATATGCAACCCTTGACCCGTAAACGACACTTGAATTTCGATGTGACAGGGAGTCGGATTCCAGTTGGTTATCCGAAACCCACATCGAATTGTAATGATGAATCTTTGTGACTGATAAATTTACTTTATCTATGAATCTGTGAATGAAGATAAGCGTTATGGATTATACCGCTTATCGATATATCTGTGATAATTGATGTTGTGCACTATTGTGTGAAACCCCTAGACTACACCATACACACACAAATATGGATTTCACGTGGAAATCGGTTAAATCACAGATAAATTAAATTTGATGTTTTTGAAATGGAAATTTTAATTTCAATTGATTTTGAAATTAGAAATTTGGGTTTAAAGTGAAAAGCTTTTGAAATGGAATTTCAAAGATAAAAGTTATTTTGAATAACTTAATCGAGTTTTGGAAATTTAAATAATTTGATTTAAATTTGAATTCAAGTTTGAAATTGAATTCTATAATTTGAAACTAGGGATTAAAGATGCTGTACAGGTTATATATGGGTTAAACCATCTTAAAGGTATTGATTTGGGAATTTGAATTTTATTTCAAGGGTTTTAACTCGTGTAAATATAACTGGATTTTCCCGAAACGAAACTACTTGTTTTCAAATAATAATAGCTTTCATTTTAAGAAATGAACTTCCAATTTGTGTTGAAAGAATTTCAAGTTTGAAATGGAATTGAAATGTTTTGAAAATTATGAAATGAGTCTTTGATTCAAAGACCGGACGAGTTAATCCAATTTGAAAAATGGAATTGAAATGTTTTGAAAGACTATGAATGAATCTTTGAAAACAAGTTTTGAAAGCTATAAGTTAAATCTTGACTTAAAGATTTAACGAGTTAATTCAATTGAAATGGAAATTGTTTTGAAATCCATAAATGGATCTTTGTGAACGGGGTAAACTTTGTGAATTGAATCTTTTTGTTTAAAAGATTAAAAGTGTGGAAATTGTTTAAACCATTGAAGGTTTTTGAAATGAATCTTTTTATTTAAAAGATTGGAAATGGTAATTTGTTTTAACCATTCGAATGAAAGGTTTTGAGCTTTAAGCTGTGATTTAACTGAGACCCCAGTATCCATATGATTTTTAATTGCGCTCGTTATTCGGTTTAGCCGGGAAAGGACCTTTGTGTCATATAACCCATTCCGAATAGTGATACGACGATATGGATAGCATTTGAAGACCGGTGGTGAAGACCGGGTATTTGCGAGAGCGATAGGATGACCTATCGATTGTCTCTGCACTGAGTAGCTACGGTATAGAGATCCCCTAAGTGATGGGAAGTCCGATCAGGATTGTGAATACCCGGATTGCAAGGGCTTCTTCGGAAGTGCCTTCGGTTCTGTTCGAACCCGGAACAGACTTGTATGGATGTGTGTCTGACGTTACACTTTGAGATGTAAAGCTGGTTTTTATCAAATACATTTCTATTGGTGGCGGAGAATTTATTCTCTTAGCTTAACATCCTTCTCTGAGACGTACGAGCTCAGAGGTTATGTAGTTGATGGTTACTAGTGATACATTCCCAATTTGGTAATGTGGCATATGAAGTGCTGATTGATCATTGTTGATCAAAGCGTGGCTTTGTGAAAAAGCGTGGCTTTGTGAAAAAGCGTGGCTTTGTGAAAAAATGTAGCTTTGTGGACGAGACTTCATCGAGCCTCACAACCCGGTAATGGTTGAAACAGGAATGTTGCGGCAAAGGTTTGTAGGGGTAGCGCCCCTAGGGTATGTCATTTCCTTCTGGATAAAGGGTGGTATCATGGTATGGAGCCCAGATACTTAACTCGTGTGGACACGGTAATTTATTACTGTATGATGTTGCTTTGTTGGTTTTCGGGATCCCAGGATAAAGGTCGGTAACGACCGGGGGATGACATAGCTCGTGTGTTAGTTACCTAGTTACAGCTTGGTTAAAGCGTGAGGTAGCGTCGACCTTTTGTTTGCAGAGATCCGGTTAGGATCCGGGGCGTCTTTCCAGAGGCATTTCTATTTCGGTATAAGGAAGTTCCTTTGCCTGATCATTTGTTGGAAATCCAAAGAAGCAATACGAACCCTGTACGGTTTTTAGTTGTATAACCTGCCATGGAATGTGGCGGTAACCTGTTATTGAACAGGTAGCTATAGTAGGCATACGATGAAATGTTGTATGCTGGCTAAGATTGATATTATACTTTTGAAATATTTTCACACTATGCACTAGTAATAATATCAAAGAAGTTTTGTTTGCGTAGTAAGCATGTTTGACTATCATAAGAAGAAATCTCCTCTAATTCTGCGATTGCATTGTGTGTGTGGTGGGAGGTCTTATGGTAGTTTCATTTTCCAAAAGCATTGCGGGTTTCAATGTTTAAAAGCCTTTTGTGTTTGTTTAAAGATAAACTGTTTTTGTTGCTCACACCAGTCCCATGACTGACCTGGAGTTTATTGTTCCCTTCCTAAACTCTGGGTGCCCACAATTTTCCACACGGGCAGTCTAGAGTTGGGTTTCTCAGATATTCAGGTCTAGTAGATTATCTGGAGCTAGTCAGTCCTTGGACGACTGACCTTGCTTTCCGCTAGCTATGGATTGGAGCATTCTATTGGAGATATTCTATCCGCTGCTGGTGTTATCTATTTTCTTTTCCGCTGCTATTTCTTGTATCATATCTCTGATGTATATTGATATCTGTTGTATCATTCTGTTGTATCATATTGTATCAGATTTTGTATCTGTCATTGTATCAATGTTATGTAATTGATATATTCTTTTTCCGCTGTGTTGTTATACTTAATGGTGTTATAAGCTCCGGCGAATCAGATTTGAACGGTCGAATCTATGACATTCGAATACGATATGAAGTATGAATGTCGATTTTCGAACGCGAAAATCCGTATCGTTACAAAAACCATCAATTAAAACATCATTTGTTAAAATGATTTATTTAATTATAAAATATCATTAATTAAGCTGATTTAACTAAATTCTAAAAATCATTGGTTAAAACAACTAATTAAATTTGAAAACAATCATTAATTAAAATGATTAATTAAATTCAAATATCATTATTTAAAATGATCATTTACTTTTAAATATCCTTAATTAAAATGATTATTAATTTCAATTATCATTAATTGAAATAATTACTTTAATCCCACATCAATAATTAAAATAATTGATTAAGTTCAATAAATAAATTAAACTCCATTATCCTTAATTAAACTCAAATAATCATTAGTTAAAACGATTAATTAAGTATAAAACATCATTAGCAAACATGATAAATAAAATATAAAGATAAACCAATTTTTAATCATCATTTATTAATTTGGTTAGTTAACCTCAAATTAATTAATTTAAAAGATTAATAAATTTAAATTATCATTAATCATAATGATTAATACATTTCAATATTCTTTTTAGCGGGAACGCAAGCTCAAGTTCATACGATAGGGTTTTGGGGATGAAATTCAATAAACGACGGTATATCGAAAATCGCTATAGCGACATTTAGACTATTAAATGAAATATCAGAAATTAATTTCAATAAACCATAACCAAATAACTTAACCATCATTAGTCAATATATCACTAATTCAAAGTGGCATATCATTTACGATATATAGTCGAATGTCCAAAACTATAAAATAGCAGAACGGAGATTTATTCTGCTAATTAATTTAATTAGCAGAACGGTGTTTTATTCCGCCAATAGGGGTCCAATTAACATATTCAATCCAGTTTAACTCGATAGTAATTTATATGGCCAAATAAACATCAATGACTATGATATATAAATTTAAACGGTGATATTATTTAAAATAACGTGGTTTAAATTTAGTCATTCTTGTATGTCATAAATTTTTATATGTTCAAAGCTATAAACAGGTTACCCTAAAATGTTGTACTCGTCCATGCGAGTACAACGCAAATACCCGGAAGTTAATCGGGTTTCAAAAGAGCAAGCTATTGAGTTTCAAAGTTTACAATAATTAATTATATTAAATAATCAAACTTAAAAAAAACTTCTCACCCAAACACGTTTGGGCCAAGCCCAAATGAAGCCGACCCGTAACCAAGAAGCTACAACCCCCTTTCTTCTCCAAATTGCTCTCTCGCCTATGGCCATCAGCGTGCACAACTTGTGTACGCATATATGTGCACAAGCCCTTCCGATCACCTGACGACCATCCAACTTCACCAACATGGCCGCCTTCATCCCCTCAACTGCTCGCCACCCTCGCCCAAGCCCCCGATCGCCTACATCGAAATGCGACCATCATTCCCCCAATCAACATGCTTCAGTTCGAACCCATCGCCTAAACGAGCTTGCTCTGCCTCCCTGCTCCTTGCCTATACCTGCCACCTACGCCAACAGAACCCCCACCTCCAGCGCCACCTCCTGGCCAAACATAGGCCCACTCGACGCCGCGTCTCCTTCCAAGATTGAAGAAAACTGAACCCATCAATAAACTACCCAATAAACCCTAATTCGATTAATCCAAGACAAACCAAAGCCCAAATCAAAAATCGACCACGGTCACGACCTTCGCCTCGATCCTACGTTCTTCCCCGACTCCTCCGATCGACCCCTCAACCATCGGTTCGTCGGAAATTATTTTTCGAACGTTTTCCGATCAACTCCTCTATGATGATCCATAACCCTAAAAATAACCAAACGACTACTAAAAATCATGATTTGACGCTACGGTCCCATCCATATCCTCCGCTTGTCAATCCGTGATCGTCGAAAATGATCATTTTCTCGACCACTTATTGTTATTTAAAGATATCACTATGACTACTCGATGAAAATTCCCGAAACTATTTTTAAAGTAAACTAGATTCAATGACGAACAACTTTCATGTTGGAAGTTTTGAACGATTTTTCTTAGATTAGGAGATATTTATTTTTGAAGCTTGAGAAAACTTTGAATTTCCTTGATTTATGAAATTAACAGAGGAAGCATCAAAAAATGAAGAAGACGAAGGCTCTACTCCCTACCATACCCATATATACTCATGTCTACATGATCAGATCAAATCCAAAAATTTATTTGTCATGTCAAATCACAGGAAACAAGGGTGGCTGGTAGGGTGGAAGAGTAGACAATGGTGGCTGCTAGGAAAAGAAAGAAGAACAGTGTATTGTGTATACTGTATCTATAAGTTTGGTTTTTAAATTAAATTCCTTTATCCCGCCACACCGGTTTGCATCCGATCATGAGCCGCGATTGACAGAGAATAAAATATGATCGCATATAACAATGTTACACGATCACAAAATCAAAATAAATCAGACAAGTTATTTGTGAAGTCTCAAAATACCAACGTTTGCCGTAAAATACGTCAAACGAAAAATTTACCTGTTTTTCAAATTAAAAATTATGGAAAATTCGAAAAATTAAATTTAATATACGTCATTGAAAATCAAATCCAAATTTGAAACCGATATTTTTATGATTTAATTCAAATCCGAATATTTAAACGAATTAAATATTTAAATTCGAAGACCCAAAAATACGGGTCGTTACACTCTCCCCCCTTAAAAACAATTTCGCCCTCGAAATTCCTGCACAAGAATACTCAATATTATTCATAGTTTGCATGATATTCATAGATCATTTATATACAGAATCAGATTCGATCACTACTCAAATACATAACTCTTTCCAAACTAGCATTGCCTACTCGATTTTCCAGTGTGGACTCTGATCAGGCTCCTTGATTAGGAACTCCTGCTCTCCTTACATAGCCATAGCTATGATAGAAAAACTTGGTTTCGTATCAAGAACCCTCATCGTTTGTTTGACAACTATGCAAATGGCCTTGGTTTGGCAACTAAAGCCAAGGCTCTCAATTCTCTGGGAGAACCACTCCTGTAGAAGTCCATTGACGCGTGGTTGGCCTTATAGCGGTAGTTGAACTTCCTTTCCAGCATTTTGCGTGTCTATACGGTATTCAATTCCAATCCTTTGTTGTTAAGTTGCATGTCATCTTCAGAATAAAAAAGAAGCATTGCAATATTCTCTTGTGGAGCGTTCGCTCCAAGATTTAGGTTCACAGCGGGTTGTGCTTCAGCAGGTGGAGTACTTCCATTTCCCTTAACAATAATTCCAGTAGCTCCATCAACCATCTTCTTTTGCTTTTGCTTGTTATCCCTTCTATGCAAGCCTGAGATGGAGGAATTCTCCTACTCCACAACAGTGGTAGTTTCCGGCCTAGTTCTTGGAGCGATTGGTGGTTTTAATGCTAGCAAAGCATTTATCTTGTCCATAAGAGTTTTTTTGCTATCAGCCATCTTCTGGTTAATTTTATCAACCATCTAGTTAAATTCTCCTTTAGTCACAACTTCATGTTGCATGAAAGATTCCGATGCTTAATTTCTAGCATTAACTCCTGTTTGTAAGTTGGTGGTATTGTTGACTTCAACTTGCTGGTTGTTTGGCCCATTATTATGAACTGTTGCACCCATGGATCACCCAGAAGTTGTTCTCTTTCTACCCGTAATTGGTCTTATATGGATAGAATTTAAACTCTTTTCAAAGTAGGATATGTGGATCTAACTTCTGGACCTATCCAATCGAAAGCTGAGAGCTAGATCTGAGCAAGGGTTCATTGGTTCTCAGTGAAAGCACCAAAATGTTAGCCCTATGGATCAACACCCTAGAGTGTGATGTGAAAGCAACATCCCTATTAGAATAGAGTAAATATAATAGAAAAGTAGCAGAAAAGTAAAGAGACACAGAGAATTTTATAGTGGTTCAGCTGTCAACTAAGCCTACGTCCACTTTATAACTTTGATTATTGATTGTTTGAGATTACAAAGTGTTTGGGATTGAACATGTCAGAAGTACAGGTGCACTAATTCTTTGTTCTAGAATTGCCTATAGGAACTGCCTTGGTGACTATTGAGTGGAGAAAGAATAAAGAAATGGCAGAGCTTTCACGTTGTAATGGCAAAAACCAGATCCTCTCTTAATTGCTCTTCGGTTTGAATTTATAGTGGTAGCAGCCATATTGGATCAGCTCACTACCTGAGAAATCCAGGTATCGGCCCAAGATAGCACAAGAGAACTCAAGGCTTCTTGGGTTAAGGGTTAAATTCGATGTCGAATTAAGACCCTTAATTCGGTACCAAATCTAATCCTTAGCCATTAGGTGGCCAGACCCTTTTTTGTTGAGTTTCATACTTCGTCTAGGTGTCCTTCATGTAATTTGATAGATTGTTGGTGAGTTTTGATCATCCCTCTTCTATGACCTAGCTTATCCTGCTGTTTGGACCGTCGTGTCTTCATTCTTGATGATAGGCTCTCTAGAAATTTATAAAACTTCATGACTATGCATAGGAGGACTATGGGATCACTTTCCAAGAGTATGGATATGCCAAGGCTGGGCATTTAGATTCGGTACTGAATTAAGTTCCTTAATTCGGCGATAAATTTAGGTGCTTGGCCTAATCATGGCGAAACTTTCCTAAGTCTTTCTTTTGCCTTTTCTAAGTGCTCTTGCCAAATTTCAAGTCATTCTGATTCCGCCTTGTTGTTCTCTATAATTCAGGATGAATTAATGCAACGACTCGAGAATCTTAACCGTTTTATAACATATATAACTAAAATTTCTTGAAATGTAAATAATAAAAATTTTAAATAAAAATTTGATATTTGGAATGCGTCTATTTAATTATAGTAATTGGTAAAATTTTATTGAAAAATATGAAAGTTAATCTATTGGTGAATTTACAAAATAAAAATTTTTAATCAGTTTATTTGTTGAAAATTTAATATTTTCGAAATCTGAATATTTTTATATAATAAAAATGTAAATCATTTTTTGAGAAAGACGTCGTAATTTGTTCGCCAAATTTGGACTTCTATAGCTCCGTTTATCTTATTTTCTGCGTTTTAGCAGCATTTTCGGCAACGGAAAATTCAAGTTTTTCTAATTTGATCGTATCGTTGATATCTGTATACCATTCTATTCGCCTAGTCATGCTAATCTCCGTAGTATATTCATTTCTGTATTTTGAGGTCCGGTACGCGACGAAAACGATAAAACAGTTCGTCGTAACGGTACCATAATTGTGACTTTATACTTTCCTTTTCTTTTCAAATTTGAAACGTGCAGCCCAAACGAACAATAAATTGCTTTAATTATTCAGCTAAATAATAGTATGTCTGTTGCCATTCATTCATTCTATTTATATATTACCTTCCCACTTTTGTTGTTCATTCACAAAGGTACGTTTCATTTATTTTATTTTCTTCTTCCTGAGAAAACGTTCCTCCCCATCCACATTTTTCTCTTCACGAAGCAAACCCGGTATCTGCTCTCGCCCACCATTCAACAGATCCCAAGCACAGCCGAGCCACCCTATTTTATATGTTTGAAGTATTTCTTTTGCTCTGACATTTTATATGTTATATATATATATATATGCAACAAGTACTGGCATATATATTATATATATATATATACCGTGTACTTTTGAACAAGAAGCCTATCTATGATTTTCAAAAGCTTCTACATGTTTAAACAGTATTGGACATGTTGGTAGAAGGGTCCCATTTGTTCAAATCAAATTTGTACATGTTATATATTTTGTTGGAAAAAAAAAGAATTTATAAATGTCATTTTCTTTTAAATTGCCGACAAACGATGTATGTGTATATATTGCACATGTACGCTTTGGCAAAAAATTATATGTTTTGTATATAATTGTTCTTTCAAATATTTAAGACAAATGTACATGTACATCACTCATATGTATATATTTGTTTTATTTAATTATCGTGCTAAATCTACTTTCGTGTTTGTCACAGCTAATTGATTTGTCGTGCCAATTCGTGCCAGTGTCCGTTGCATCATTCTTTTCCATAGTTGTTTCCATCGTTCTCTAGCCATGAAAGGTGAGCAATCCCTCCCGATTAATGTTCTTATGCTTATTAAATTGATTTCATAGAAAATGACAGTTTAAATGTGCTGTTAATTTTGAATTGTTGATCTTTTTTACTGTTAAATATGACATGTTGTTATTTTAAATTGACCACTTATGGAAATTGGCACCATTATATGTTAACTAATTATTTATTTAAATGGTTACTGATCACATATGCTAGAATTGTTACGTTATGTTATTGTTATGTATTGTTCTCACTCTGCCAGTTCCCTTAGTTCTAGAAATCACTATGGGTTGAAATGATACATACCCGAACGGACTTTAGAATAGGAGAAAATTCGTTATGGGTTGAAATGATAAACCCAAGCGATTTTCAGTTTTTATTGAAATTTTGGGATTGCGGGTTTAATAATATGAACCCGTAAATTTTAACTATTACGGATTGAAATAACAAATATCTGTATCACTTGCCATAGTATAGAAAATTATATACGGACACCGTTGGTCTATTTTTGAAAAATGATTTCCAAATATTTGAAAGGAAATGTATGAGTTTGATTTTGAAATGTAATAAGTATTCTATTTTATAATTGTAAAATTTATAACCTTAAAATGTTGATTTTGGAAATATAAAAATTATGAGTTTAATTTAAAATTAATTTGTAAAACTTTACTTATAGTTTTATTTTCTAAAACATATAAAATAAAATTTTAAATAGATAAATAAAAAAAGTTTAATTTATTTTAAATTGTACAAAATTATTTTTTATTTAATATATATAATATTTTTAAAAGGTTCATTTAATTTATATTTAAAATAGGTTTTATAACTAAAAAAAGGAAAGGTTCGTCGAAATTTTATTGGTAACTTAAACTGGTTATTAATTGAATTTAAATAAAGATTCATTCAAAACTTAATGATTTTTGGAAATGATTTATAACTTGTTTTAATAAAAGGTGATTAAATGAATTCTTAAAATTTAAATAGGATTAAAATTGAATATTCGTTTGATTTAAATTTGTATTTGAGATTTTATTTAAATATTTCTAAAGTAATTTATAAATGACCACGGTGTAAAATAAGCATTTGGTTGTTAAAGAGACCGGGATTGGATATTGTCATACTCTCTGCCAATACCGAAAACCACTTTAACAACTGTGTACGTGGTGGAGATTCCAGAATGAAAGAGGATGGTTTGGCGAACGATTCAATATGGTATTTACGTAGCCTTGACTCCCGTGAGTCAGTTTGATGTGGCTAAAACAGGAGCCATGCCGGGCCAAGTGAGGTCATTCCTCCTATCGGGCACATTTCTTCGAAACCATATCTATTGCTTTTGTGATTTGATTTTGGTGTGCACACCTTTGAATGGGAGTGTGTCTCGAGGTGGGTGGTAGTAGCTGCTATGCGTTACTACCAGTCCGGATCTGCAAAATGGTAGAATCCTACCCTAGGCATTGCCTCGCGTGCCTTGTCTCATGCTTTAACGCACCCTCTACGACTTTGTTTTGTACCGTACCTATGGAGTGCTCCCTGAGTATCCCATCGGTTTGGTGGGGCTTACAGTATCTGTATAGACTACGAGAATATATAAAATGTGTTAAGGGGAATATGGGTAACGCCTTAACGCTATTTTGATATTTTACTTTACTATAGACATTATATATGTAGCGTATTGTACTATGTATGTAGATAGTTTATCGAATCCTTAAAGGATGGAATCCCAACATCCTTTAAGTTATATTGAATTTACTTGACGTTTCACTTGAACTTGATTTATCTGCATAAGAATGTTAATCCTGATTCGAGTGTTTTGTTTTGCTTTACGCTCAGGTCAGCTTGAGTGTCGTAGTTTGAGATTCATCCTTTGGAGCTGGAGTTCGTTGGAAGATCAAGCTTATCTATTTTAGCCTTTAGTTTATTTCTGTTATTTTTTCATTTGCTTTGTACTAGAGACTTCTGTGTATTGGGATTTCTTATGTGTTCTGTTTTAGACTATGTTATTTTCTGCAGTAGATTCATGAACTACAATTTATTTATCCCGTTGCTTTGTTGTAAACTCTGTGTTTGTGATTCTGTAATTGATTTATTTACTATATATACTAAGTTATGCCAAATAAATATATTAACAATCTATTGCTTTGGGCGATTCAAGTATGACATGTGTGTCTGCTTGTGCACCTGGCAGGTGCAGCATGATAGGGGGTTCTCGCATTTGGGTTTGGTAGCGAGCAGATGACTCTTACCCCTACATGTCCTTGGGTTGGTTTAGTCAATAGGCTGGCCGTAAAAGCAGAACACAAGTACAGCTGTATGCTATGGTGGGTTTACTCACTGGCTGGTGTCCCGTTACAGTTGGTATCAGAGCTCTGGTTTTGGAAAACTTAGCATATGGAGTGAAAACTCATTAGAGATAGGGTATTAACATCCTAGAATGAGTTGAATTAATTTAAGAATCATATTCGTTCGTACTTGAAATTCTTAGTTAAAATTCCCTTTGATTAGGATTTCTTTCGAATTTTGGAACTTTGTCGTTGTTCTAAAGTTTATTCTTTTCTTTTCCAGATGAGTAACCAAGGGAATGTCTGTGGTAGAGGTCGTGGAAATGCTCCTGCACCACCAGTTGCTCCGGTACCACCTGTTGTTGCACATGTTCCACCTGTTCAGCCTGTTAGGTTCACTCATATTTGTAAAGAGTACTCTCAGCTTGGAGGCACTAAATTCACTGGAGCAGAGAGTATTATTGAAGCTCAGCAATGGCTGAAGAGTCTTGAGAGGATTTTCACTGGACTTGAGATCACTGATGCTCAGATGCGTCATCTAGCTACTTGGCAGTTACAGGAGTCCACCCAGGACTAGTGGGAATCTGTTACCGCTCAGACTGTCGAGGCTAATATCACTTGGCAGCAATTCAGGTGAGATCCCTAGTTATCTTTTTCTAGCTTATCTCTGTTGAATCTATCTCTTTCAAATTTATCTCTTTAATCTTTGTCTGATCTTGGATCCATCTTTTTAGGGATGCTTTTGTGGCCAAATGGATGCCCGAAGCAGGGAAATCTCAATTGTATAGGGCATTCATGGATCTTGAACAGGGAGACATGACTTTTGTTGAGTATGAGAGGAAGTTCAATGAGCTTTCCAAGTTTGGCCCTAGTTTGATTGACACTCAGCTGAAGAAGAACGAGAAGTTCATTCATGGTGCTCACCCAGAGTATTATGACCGCTTGATTAGTCATGTTCATTGCACCTTCTCCTCTCTGATAGATATGGCCACCAGATTTGAGAATCCTACTTCCAAGGTTAAGCAGGCAGTTTCAGCATCTCAGGGTACTTCCAATGGTTCTAAGAAGAGGAAGCCCAACTTCCAGCAGCAGAAGAAGAAATGGCAAGATGCTCATGGTATTGGATATGCTCCTCATAAGCGATCTCTTGACCTATCTTCCATCACTTGTTTCAAGTGCGACCAACAGGGTCACTATGCCAACAGCTCTCCATCTTCTGACCGTGCCGCTATTCCTCTACCTCAGGCAACCAGGAACAACCTTTGTCACATTTGTTTGCAGCCTGGCCATTTCAAGAACGATTGTCCCTTGCATCAGAGAGGCAAGACATCTAGAGTCTTTGCCATGACTTCCTCCACTCCTCCTCCTACTCCTGCCAGTGATAACCAAGGTACTCTTCAGAGCTTCTTTTCTTTGCATGACTATCCTGTTCGTGTTTTATTTGACACTGGTGCATCCCATAGTTTCATATCTGTTGATCTATGTAATAAATTTGAGCATATTTTGCAACCTCAATTAGCGACTTCATCGTTATGTGTGACTAATCCCATCGGCGGTCCCGCCAATCTTAGTACGATTTGTAAAGAGGTGAGACTCCTTTACAGGAAGCGTCGATTCATAGGAGATTTCTATGTTTTGGGTTTTGATGCATTTGATATTTTACTCGGAGGTGATTGGTTGAAATGATATGATGCTGTCATTTCTTGCAAGGTCCGAACCATTTCTCTAGTAGACGACCTGGGAAATTCTCTTGTAATTGAATGTCGAATGCCTCAGGATTTTGCAGGCAGCTTTATCTTTTCTCTTGATGTTCAATCTAGGGATCTTGACTCCACCCCGATCATCAGGGATTTTCCAGATGTCTTCAGTGAAGTCACTTCTCTTCCTCCTAAGCGGGAAATTGAATTCCGCATTGACCTTATTCCCGAAGCCCGACCGGTTGTTCTCCCTCCCAGACAGATGGTACCCAAAGAGAAAGTTGAGTTGAAGAAGTAGATTGAGGATTTGTTCTCTAAGGGTTTGATTAGGCAGAGTTCTTCTAAATGGGGTGCTACTATGGTCTTTGTCACCAAATCTGATGGCTCTTTGAGGATGTTTTGATTATAGAGAGCTGAATAAGCTACTCTCAAGAACCGATATTCGATGCCTCGTATCAATGACATGTTCGATCAGCTCTACGGAGCTAAAGTATTCTCTCAGCTTGATCTTGCTATCGGTTTCCACTAGCTTCGTGTAGCTGAGGATAGCATTCCCAAGACCGCTTTTCGAACAGAGAATGGTTTCTATGAATGGTTAGTCATGCCTTTTGGATTGACCAATGCTCCTGCCTTCTTTGTCGATCTTATGAATCGCGTGTTCCGCGATGTTCTCAGCAAGTTTATTCTGGTTTTCGTTGATGATATCCTCGTCTTTTCTAAGTCTAAGAAGGATCATGAATCTCATTTGAGCTATGTTCTCTAAACTCTCAGGAGTCATCGGTTGAAAGCCAAATTTTCTAAGTGCCATTTCTGGAGGGATGAAGTCCGATTCCTTGGGCACATTGTTTCAGAGAATGGAGTCTCGGTTGACCTGGTTAAGGTCGCCGCGATTAATATATGTATATCCACCTTGTCTCTTTTGAATTCATTTATCTTATCTATCTTTGGACTTATCCGCCTTATCCTAATCCCAGGATTGGGAGGTATCTAAGACTCCGACTGATATTCGTAGCTTTTTGGGCCTTGCCAGTTATTATCGGAGATTCATAGAGAACTTTGCTCGTATAGCTGCACCTCTCACTGCTTTGACTCGTAAGAATGCCAAGTTTAATTGGAATGAGAAGTGTGAAACCACATTTATTGAGTTGAAGCAAAAGCTTACTTCTGCTCATGTTCTCACCGTTCCGAATGGGAGTGAAGAATTTTCGGTTTATACCGATGCTAGTAAAGAAGGTTTGGGTGCTATGTTGATGCAAGGTGGGAAAGTCATTGCTTATGCTAGTTTTCAGTTGAAGCCCTACGAAGCTAACTACACCACCCATGATTTAGAATTGCTTGCTGTTGTGTTTGCTCTGAAGTTGTGGATGCATCACCTTTTGGGAACCAAGTTTGAGCTTTTCACCGATCACCAGTCTCTTAAGCATATCTTCAACCAGAAGGATTTAAACCAGAGGCAAGTTTGATGGCTTGAGTTCTTAGCATCGTATGACCTCACATCAACTATACCCCTAGGAAGGCCAATGTTGTAGCCGATGCTTTGACTCGGAAGAAAGCCTTGATGTGTAAGCTTGTAGCTACCCCATCTATTATGGATCGAATTGCAGCCAAATAGGATGAGGATGCGATGCTTAAGCTTATGAAGGGGAATATTCGAGATAGGGAAGGTGATGATCATAATGAGTTAGGAGCATAGATTGATCAGAATGGAGTTTTGAGGATTAATGGACGGATTTGTGTTCCGAATGTCAATGGTTTGAGGCAAGAAGTTCTTAGAGAGAATCATCAGTCCAGACTCTCTATTCATCCTGGTGTTACAAAGATGTTTCAGGATATGAAGAAGTTGTATTGGTGGAATGGTATGAAGTGGGACATTTCTATCTTTGTAAGTAGATGTGCCACTTGTCTGTAGGTTAAGGCTGATCACTAGAAGATCGCTGGATTGCTGCAACCCCTTGAGATTCCCATTTGGAAGTGGGATCAAGTTTCTATGGATTTTATTGATGGTTTACCAAGGACTAGAAGGGGTAATGAGAGTATTTGGGTAGTTTTCGATCAATTGACCAAGTCCGCCATTTCATTCCAGTCAAGTCGAATCGAACTGCTTCGAACTTAGCCGAGATCTATATGCGGGAGATTGTCCATCTCCATGGTGTTCCTTTTAGCATTGTTTGTGATCGTGATCCTATCTTTACCAGCAAGTTCTAAAAAGCTTTTCAGGAAGCTTTGGGTACTCGTTTGAACCTTAGTACGGCTTATCATCCTCAGATAGTCAGACGGAAAGGGTGAATCAGATTCAGGAAGATCTCCTTCGTGCTTGTGTTCTTGATTATGGAGGATCTTGGGAAGATCATCTCCATTTTGTCGAATTCACCTATAATAACAGTTATCAGGTATAGCTCTATCTTTAATTTTGAATCATCTTAAGTTTAATCAATCTGTTTATCCCATTCTTTTGAATTCAGGCAAGTATCGAGATGTCTCCATTTGTCGCTCTTTACGGACGATCCTGCAAATCTCCATCTTGCTGGACTGAATCCGGTGACCATTTAGTTCTTGGACCTGAGATGATTCTGGAAGCATCTGAGAAGGTTGAGGAGGTTAGGAGGAAGATAAGGATTGCTCAAGATAGGCAGAAGAAGTATGCTGACCGGCATAGAAGGAATTTGGAATTCTCAGTGGGTGATCAGGTCTTTCTTAAGATCTCGCCGCCGAAGAATGTGGTTCGTTTTGATCGGAGAGGGAAGCTTGCTCCCAGGTCCATTGGTCCTTTCCGAATTCTGGAAAGAGTTGGTCCTTTGGCTTACAGAGTTTACTTGCCGGAGAAACTGGCAGGTGTGCACAATGTGTTTCACGTATCTCACCTTCGCAAGTATCTCCATGATCCATCCTTGATTGTTCAGCCAGCTTTGTTGGAGAATTTGGAAGTTGTAGCAAAACTCACCATTGAGAAAAAGCCACTTCGTATTGCCGATAGAGGTACAAAGCAGCTTCGAAGGAAATCTGTCAGTCTAGTTAAGGTACAGTGGAGTACGGATGATCGAGATTGCACTTGGGAAACTGAGGAATCCATGCGTGCCTCGAATCCTGAATTATTTGACCCAGGTACTATTCGTTGAATTTATTCTATCTTTCTATTTGTTTCTATTCTCCTATCTCGTTCCTTTTCGGGGATGAAAAACTTTGAGTGGGGGAAAGTGTAACGACTCGAGAATCTTAACCGTTTTATAACGTATATAACTAAATTTTTTTGAAATGTAAATAATAAAATTTTTAAATAAAAATTTGATATTTGGAATGCGTCTATTTAATTATAGTAATTGGTAAAATTTTATTGAAAAATATGAAAGTTAATTTATTGGTGAATTTTCGAAATAAAAAAATTTAATCAGTTTATTTGTTGAAAATTTAATATTTTCGAAATCTAAATATTTTTGAATAATAAAAATGTAAATCATTTTTTGAGAAAGTCGTCGTAATTCGTTCGCCAAATTTGGACTTCTATAGCTCCGTTTATCTTATTTTCTGCATTTTAGTAGCATTTTCGGCAGTGGAAAATTCGAGTTTTTCTAATTTGATCGTATCGTTGATATATGTATACCATTCTATTCGCCTCATCCTGATCTCTGCAGTATATTCATTTCTGTATTTTGAGGTCCGGTACGCGACGGAAACGATAAAACAGTTCGTCGTAACGGTACCATAATTGTGACTTTATACTTTCCTTTGCTTTTCAAATTTGAAACGTGCAGCCCAAACAAACAATAAATTGCTTTAATTTTTTAGCTAAATCATAGTGTGTCCGTTGCCATTCATTTATTCTATTTATACATTACCTTCCCACTTTTGCTGTTCATTCACAAAGGTACGTTTCATTTATTTTATTTTATTTTCTTCTTCCTGAGAAAGCGTTCCTCCTCATCCACATTTTTCTCTTCACGAAGCAAACCCGGTATCTGCTCTCGCCTACCATTCAATCGATCCAAGCATAGCCAAGCCAGCCCGTCATCAGCCGCCGTTTCCACCTCCTCCAACTTGCCGTGACCTGTTCCGCCCTCTGACCGAACCCGAGTCCACCTAGCCTCCTCCACGTAACAAAGCACCCATCCATTTCCCCTCCGCCATCTCCACGACCAGCGCTGCCGCCCTCTCCCTGACAAAACGCCTACCCACACACCGTCGAACGCATGCACTGTCGCATCACCCCAGCTATCAACTGCCGCCTCCATTGGCTTCCTCCCATCGCCACGTGACAGCCGCCTCTAGCAGCCTCGCTGCGGCACTTGCTTTCCCTGGCCGAGCCACTGAGCGTTCCCCTCCCTTGTTTTTGAATGTGCATATATGCAGTAGCATTGCATATATATATATATATATATGCACGTGTATATCAAGCTTTGTTTATTTTCGGTTCTGACCTAAGTGTGTATGCTGTGTATACAAATATTGCATACAAGCATGTCGCTCGGTTCATGATTGCTTTTTTTCCCTGTTGCATGCATATATATGTATTATTTTGGGCAGTTTGAAGTATTTCTTTTGCTCTGAAATTTTATATGTTATATATATGCGGCCAGCACTCGCATATATATATATATATTATATATATATACACACCTTGTACTTTTGAACAGGAAGCCTATCTATGATTTTCAAAAGCTTCTACATGTTGAAATAGTATTGGACATGTTGGTAGAAGGGTTCCATTTGTTCAAATCAAATTTGTACATGTTATATATTTTGTTGAAAAAAAAGAATTTATAAATGTCATTTTCTTTTAAATTGCCGACAAACGATGTATGTGTATATATTGCACGTGTACGCTTTGGCGAAAAATTATACGTATTGTATATAATTGTTCTTTCAAATATTTAAGACAAATGTATATGTATATCACTCATATGTATATATTTGTTTTATTTAATTATCGTGCTAAATCTACTTTCGTGTTTGTCGCAACTAATTGATTTGTCGTGCCAATTTGTGCCAGTGTCCGTTGCATCATTCTTTTCCGTAGTTGTTTCCATCGTTCTCTATCCATGAAAGGTGAGCAATAACTCACGATTAATGTTCTTATGCTTATTAAATTGATTTCATAGGAAATGACAATTTAAATGTGCCGTTAATTTTGAATTGTTGATTTTTTTACTGTTAAATATGACATGTTGTTATTTTAAATTGACCACTTATGGAAATTAACACCATTATATGTTAATTAATTAATTATTTAAATTGTTATTGATCACATATGCTAGAATTGTTATGTTATTTTATTGTTATTTATTGTTCTCACTCTGCCAGTTCCCTTAGGTCTAGAAATCACCATGGGTTGAAATGAGACATACCCGAACAGACTTTAGAATAGGAGAAAATTCGTTATGGGTTGAAATGATAAACCCAAGCGATTTTCAGTTTTTATTGAAATTTTGGGATTGCCGGTTTAATAAGATAAACCCGTTAACTTTAACTATTACGGATCGAAATAACAAATATCCGTATTACTTGACCATAGTATAGAAAATTATATACGGACACCGTTGGTTTACTTTTGAAAATGATTTCCAAATATTTGAAAGGAAATGTATGAGTTTGATTTTGAAATGTAATAAGTATCCTATTTTATAATTGTAAAATTTATAACCTTAAAATGTTGATTTTGGAAATATAAAAATAACAAGTTTAATTTAAAAGTAATTTGTAAAATTTTACTTATAGTTTGATTTACTAAAACATATAAAATAAAATTTTAAATAGATAAATAAAAAAGTTTAATTTATTTTAAATTGTACAAAATTAATTTTTATTTAATATATATATTATTTTTAAAAGGTTCATTTAATTTAAAATAGGTTTTATAACTAAAAAAAAAGGAAAGGTTCGTCGAAATTTTATTGGTAACTTAAACTTGTTATTAATTGAATTTATATAAAGATTCATTCAGAATTTAATGATATTTGAAAATGATTTATAACTTGTTTTAATAAAAGGTGATTAAATGAATACTTAAAATTTAAATAGGATTAAAATTGAATATTCGTTTGATTTAAATTTGTATTTGAGATTTTATTTAAATATTTCTAAAGTAATTTATAAATGACCACGGTGTAAAATAAGCATTTGGTTGTTAAAGAGACCGGGATCGGATATTGTCATACTCTCTACCAATATCGAAAACCACTTTAACAACTGTGTACGTGGTGGAGATTCCAGAATGAAGGAGGATGGTTTGGCGAACGATTCTGTATGGTATTTATGTAGCCCTGACTTCCGTGAGTTAGTTTGATGTGGCTAAAATAGGAGCCATGCTGGGCCAAGTGAGGTCACTCCTTCTATCGGGCACATTTCTTCGAAACTATATCTATTGCTTTTGTGATTTGATTTTTGTGTGCATACCTTTGATTGGGAGTGTGTCTTGAGGTGGGTGGTAGTAGCTGCTATGCATTACCACCAGTCCAGATCCGCAAAACGGTAGAATCCTACCCTAGGCATTGCCTCGTGTGCCTTGTCACATGCCTTATCGCGCCCTGTACGACTTTGTTTTGTACCGTACCTTTGGTGTGTTCCTTGAGTATCCCATCAGTTTGGTGGGGCTTACAGTATCTGTATAGACTATGGGAATATATAAAATGTGTTAAGGGGGATATGGGTAACACCTTAATGCTATTTTGATATTTTACTTTACTATAGACGTTATATATGTAGCGTATTGTACTATGTATGTAGATAGTTTATCGAATCCTTAAAGGATGGAATCCCAACATCCTTTAAGTTATATTGCATTTACTTGACGTTTCACTGGAAATTGATTTATCTGCATAAGAATGTTAATCCTGATTCGAGTGTTTTTTTTGCTTTACGCTCGGGTCAGCTTCTAATGATTTATAACTGTTATATTCTTATATGCTATAATACAATGAATTATATACCTAAGAACTAATGCCTTACATCACACCTTCTAATGATGAACTCCCTTTTCTTATAAGCTCTTCAATTCTGCAGATTGCTAATCCTTGAACCGTTGATTTTTGACTATCGGATAATAATTGATCTTGAATTGATTTGAGCTTTATATGATGGGGATCCAAGGGATTGAAATCGGCTAGTAATAGAAGGTAGGAATAGTAGCCAAAATTTCTTTGTAATTAGGGTTAGAGGTGTTTAAATAATGGATGAAAGAGAGAAATTAAGGGATCTCATCTCATACTAGTTCTCTCTCAATCTGATCCATCCAAAACCCCATAACCCTAACCTATTTGAGCCGCCCCCTTTAGTCCTATTTTAGACTAAAAAACTCACCCGTCATCATGGGCCAAGATCCCATTTATGATCGTAGAAAATATTATTTAACTAGTGCGAACCCGTGCTTCGCACACGGGTGTGGGTAAAATATATTTGTTGGGAGTAGAAAATTAAATTATTTTGATACATAATCAAAATTACTATTTACAGGAATCAAAACATGACCATAATATCAAATATAAGTATTAAAATTAGTACAGAATTCTTATTGAGTCAACGTAGTAATAGGACTGAATGCTCTTAAACATATATGTACAAAAGAGTTAAAAGGACAAAGTGGATTTGGCATTAGTAAAAAAAACAGCAGATGGACTATGGTGAAATACAAAAGCAGTAAATAACATAGGTACTATAAAATAGGACTAAAGGCATATCAAAATGATGTTTCCACCACACAGGTCTAATTATTAACTATAGTTTTCTTGTGAAAATAAATATTTTCAAAGGTAATTGCCCTTTTTATTATTATATTATAATGGGAAAGTGAGCACCCACTGATATTGAAATGAGAGTGGAACGATGGATTAAGTTTATTCACAAACCTGTATTTAATGATTTTGCAAGAAAACTGGTATGTTATGAAATCTCATGTATTTTGGTTCATTAAAATAAAACATGACAAATTATATCTGGAGTGAGATATGCCATCTGATGACAAATATAGAATAATTATGATTAAGTGGTTGGTATCTAAACCATACATGATTTTTGCAACAAATTACGAAAGATAATAAGTTACTGGAAAAAACATTAATATTGAATCCATTATTATAACCGATGCCACGCACGTGGATGATGCATGATGTTAACCTGAAGATAGCAAGTAAAAAGACCAAACTAAGCAAATATATTAGCAGACCTCATCAAATAATCAACCCGATCGATAGGCATAAGCATACAAATAAACTCATTCATCAATACCTAACAATGACATCACAACAGATTAAAAAATAATACTAATCACAAATCCAAAACATTCAAGAACAAAACATAACATGGGTTAACCAAAAGCTTCAAAGTAGGCTAAAATATCGGAAATAAATCTAACTCGAAAACAAATTCCTATCAAGCAGATAGAATCGTATGGTAATAAGATAAATAGTTATGTAACGTTAAAGCTTGAGAATATAATGTAAATTTTATTAAGTAATATAAATATGATGTCTCAGTAAACCAAATAAAGGTTTGTATGGAGTAGTGGATAAATAACATCAAATAACATTTATTTAACATCTACAATAGTCTTGATGAACCATGCTTTGGTAGGTTGCTGGAGCAACAGCTATTGTTCCGTCCCAGTAGCTTTGTGCTTTAAATAGCCTAAAAATGGATGAGTGAATAAAAAATGTAGTAAAAATAGAATGTTATCATGGAATGAACAATCACGTATTAAATCTACAAACACTTGTATATATTTGCAAATAATCAGAGTAATCATGTATTATAGTTGGGAAAGGATCAAAATATAGTGCAAATCCTGAGCTTGGTATAAAGACATGTTATTAGTAAAATTCATTTAGTCTGTATTAGTAAAATTTCAGTTACTTTATTTCTTGTATAGGCATACTTAAGACATATACAAAGTTGAATGAAAACAGATATGTTAAAAACATGTAAGAAAAGAAAGGACAGTGATAATCTACGTAAAATACTTTGGCGGAACCGGTTAATGAGATCTATGTTTACAAACATGATAGTTTACAATTTTACAGCAATCAAATACAGTATAGTTTCTAAAGTACAAATGTTCTTCTGTTACCTATCCTCATTTGTACCTAAAGCTAAATTAGTATGCTAGAATATTGCAAGCAACATTCTACCCTTATTCACATCACTCGGTTATGTAATATGCAAACGGTACCGTAGTAATAATTCAGTTTTGTATGTTTGATCATATCAAATATCCTTTTAAGCTGCAAATGCTTGCCTAGTCAGTTGTTGTTCAACAGTACCCTTGCATAGAGCTTACATTATTTTCACTACTTTGTTCTACCCGATATTCACAGTATCACATCCTATAGTTTACAAAGAGTTGATATTTAACAATAAAAATATATGAAGATTCAGTCCGTATATAATTCATATGTTAAATACAAAATGTTGTTATCGATCTTATTGGGAAATACAGATAACAAATATCATGCACCTATATGTACATACATGCATGCATGCATGAATATGTACATATATATAAAATCTAAAATTAGCAATGTTTTATTTAAGTTCGATAATACATATGGAAGTTGGGTAAAGAGTAAACTCTATATTTAGATCCTATCTTTGTAATCAAATTGTTGAAGGTGTAAAAGCTTGAAAATTTCTTTCATCTTAAACTTATAGTTCCGTATTGATTAAATCATCCATAAAATTTGATAATTTCAAATGTCCAGTGTCAAGCAGATACGTTGGAGGAATGGAATTCCAAATTTTGATGTGTTACGATAGAAAGAAACATAAATTTCCTATTTAATTAAAATGCAGACAACTGTTAGGTAACGTTTGGTTTGTAAATAATATTTGACAGACGTTACAATCAATTTGATGACTTTGGCGATCGAGATTATGTATTTTTCAAGTTTTTGTCATTTCACGGTTGGGGTAAGAAACTAATGATAGCTCAAGGGAGCCCGAACAACTGGATAAATGCAAGGACCATATTACTTTGCTGTTATGTAATATAGCATTGTTTTAGACTGAACAGTAAATGTAGACGTACCTATGTCAAAAACTTGATGATTATAGATTCGGGTCATCAGAGAATGGTCTGCTGTATAACTTGTATGAGAAAAGCACCTTGAGTAAACTTTTGTTGCTAATGCACACAACACCAATCGAATCGTTCACTTGTATGGTTACCTGTCCAGATGTAAGAATTTTTTTTCAATATGTGTATCTTGATTGCACTGGGTGATTTAGTGAAGTTGATTACCATGTAACGCAGTTCCATAGCCACTCGTCGTGGTATGGATTGTAGTTTACAATTTTCTTTTATTTTTCGCCCCAATTCCATCTACGTGCATGAGTATTCCCAAACCTGGTAGACAATGTACAAAAGTCAGTATGTAATGCGGGTCAATGTATAGGTTTAATCACATAAAAAAGCCGTCATTCAGAAATATTATACATATAAGAAATGAGGTTTAACTTAATGGAGCCTTATTCATTTGAAAATAGAATGTTCTTTACTTGAGCATCGTGAAGTGAACTTTTAAATGAGCTTATCAACATAAAGGATGACGTCATTAATATGTGATCGTGTCATAGGGCAAGGCTGAAGCATCCAAGTGACAAACTGAAAAGGTTGTCCAGGATGAGGTGGTTTCATCCCATTGGCCATTTTATTCGTGCATTCATGATGACCGACTGTAAGCTATCACCAGGTTCATCAAGTGCATACTCAAATGGAGACTCATCATACCTGCACATAGATATAAACAATTTTGTGGTATTTATGCACTTCAAATATCGATGGGTGTAAACCAAAGTGTTAGCAGAACAACATGAATAACATTTTCTCTTAACGCACATTATTCCAATTTTGTTTGTCGATATTCATGCCTATAGTGTAGCAATCATAGGTAAACTATTTTATTTGATTTGATCAAATTAATCCTCATCTCTATGAGTTCTGGAAGAAATTATGATAGAAATTTGAAGTTTACTAAGAAAACTATTTGTATGATGACTTTGATGTTGTCTTGGTGCAAATGATCATCTTACGATCCTCCAAATGTTGAATGATCCTTCAAATATTCAATAATATAGTTAACAACATGTATAAAGTGCTAATATGGTTATGGGTTAAATTTGGTTAAATTTGCGAATATGGAAATCAAATAAAAATATACATTTCAAATTATATACATGTTTGATTAAGAAATAAATGAAAACCAATATTTTCATGGTTATAAAATGTATCCCAAGTTATTGCTTTTAAATTAAACTGCTAAAGAGAGATAAAACAATATACAATTGTATGTTAGTTCTCCGTTGGCATGAATCTCCGGAGAAATAAACTGAAAGTAACTATGTTATTTGGCATAGAATATTATTTATCAGATGGATAGTAAAATGATATATTACTAAACTATTATAAAACAGATTTTAAAGGAATAAATGTCTTTAACTTATCTAAGTAATTAATTTGGCCACGGTCTGTTAATGACAGCAGGTGAATCAACAAATGCGTAGTGTATTACAAAGGCTAATGCAAATAAAAAAACCAGCCATGCTATTAAATATACAAATTATCAAGGGGTTACTACCTAAATTTCCACATTTATTTTGTCAAATTTAGACTATTTTACTTGGTTGCCGCATTCTAAATAATATGCATTACAAACAAATTACAAATTTCTTACATTTCGGAAATGTTGGCTAAACGAACCTCTTACAATGCGATGGAAGTTCTAACAAATCAAAATTGCAGTCTTTTATGTTTGGTAATGTTCTTTTAGGACATAACCAAAATTATAAGGATGTGCAAGTCTTATATAACCTTTATCATTCAGTAGTGGCAGTACGAATATTTAAACGGAATGAATAACAATGATGATCTAGGATTTCAACTGTACTAATAAAATAGTCAATAAATAAATATTTATACGAAGAAATGTGACAGTAAAATTATAAACAGCAGAATACTTTTGTATTGTGTAATTGCAAAGAAGAGAAGAGAATAATATGAGAACATTTAAAAGTTAGTAGTTGTTTTCATGTGCTTATTGTCTGAAATAAAATAAACATGAATTTTTCATGGGTACTTGGATTATTCAAATTGGAATTCAGCCATCATTAGTTAAGTTTCATGTGTAAATTTTATCATAGTATGACAACAAATTCTTACTTCCTACTTTTAGAATCCCAACAGCATGAAAAGTTGTTCAACATGAAGCTTTCAATTTATGTAACAACTTTGTTACTATTTACTACAGGAATACGCCATGAAAGCAGTATGTTTAGTTAAAGGCAGTTTGAATATTAGAAGAAACAATAGACAAAATTCAAGATAATCAAGAATATTTTCAACCTACAGCTATGTGTAATGATACGCTAAATATTTACTCAATCAGAAAATGGTTAGTTGCGCAAATCATAATTACAAAAAGCTTGGCAGCAGGCACAAGGGTCATTCAGCCAAAAACTTCTCAAACAATTTGAAATTGTTTAGGCTCCACATTAGTAAGAACAAAGCAAAAATAGTTGAAAAAAGGAATTCAGTTAAAGACATTGGTTAATGAACCGCCTATAGAACAATACCTTGATAAATTCAGTCTCATGAAGATAATCGTTCCCAATTTTCCCAAGCATACAACAAATCGTAGATTATTTGAGCAAAAAAGGATTGCTATTGCTTGAAAAAACGGAGAAGTAGTAGGTCACCGATGTGTAGAGAAACAGAGCAAAGCAACAACGAAATAGTCGCAATCATAAATTCACCCTAGCTTAGGGATCATACAGTCAGGATGTAGGGTTACAGTTTGGATGTCGACAAAGAGTTGGGTGAGAAGACAAAAAAATTAAAATCAAACCATTTATCTATATTTGTATAAAATCTGCTAAGTTAATTATCCCATCCTTATCCTTAGAAAGAATCTCCAAGTATAACTGAAAAATAGGAAGTATAAAGAAATTAAAATTAGAAAATACTGTAGATTTAAGAAATGAAAAATGTGTGTTGAAAAAATACTGACTCGCTCAGTATTGCCTAAATATATAAGCCATAATATTAAATTATACTAAATGCATGTTTTTGAAAAAGTGTAATCACGTTTCATCAAATGTACCACTGCACATATTAAATGTGAACTATGCTCTTAAAAAATTGTAATTTTTTGTGCTGATAGTTAAGATTGCTCAAGGCAACTCATACAAATACAATAAGAGTAAAGCATGGTAAACTTGAAATGAGGTAACCCAAACATTATTTCTTTCTAAGTAAGCCACATCCATCCATGACTACTCGCATGGCAAAGCATTCTAATCTAGTAACCCAAACATTACCTTTATAAGGTTAGTACTTTAGTATTTATATTACTTATAATGGTATAATCTTATGCATATATGACTCTTAAACATTGGCAGAAAATGAAAAACAAAAACAAAATATAGTATAAGTTTCTAATCAAATATAAATACTTTTAGAGACTATTATAAACATGCCTCATCGCAAATCAACTATATGTGTGTGTATATGAATATGTAAACCCAAAGCAACTTATATCAAATTATATCTAAATTCACATCGATCTTATAATGTTACTGAAAAGAAAGGTTTTAGTAATGGTGTATGTATATGTATGGACTTAAGTAGGGAATATAAATATATTTACATTTAGCTATTTGTATATACATATGGTACATTTATTGAAGTTACTTTCCAGTTATGCATAATATCAGCCTTTTTAATAACACCAATCCTAAAATAAATAAAAAGAAAACTAAGAGTTCATTACAAAAATCTGCTTATAAAAAATACTTCGGAAGGGAGACGTCAAACACGTAACCAAAAGATAGATAGGTGATACATTTGTTCAAGTTCCTAGGCTACATAATCAAGGTCAATCGATTAACTAATCATACAAATTTATGTAAATAGTCAATTTTAAAGTATATATTTACATAAGTACATATATATGCCTTAACAGATAAATAATGCCACATGAAAACAACTCATACACCTACAAAAAAGAAATAAAATAGTATGTGAGATGGCTTGATGGAAATACATGATTCTTAGCCAGCATTATATATTTTAGTAATTGATCCTCCTTCATCATAAATATCCTAACCTTATAAAAAAACCTATGATCGAAGGACTTGATATATTATTGTAAACAATGTAACTTTTTCAAAGAATAGATAAATTGTTATTTATATATAGGGTGAGATGTACCATAACCGACAAAATGGTGCTCCTTTGTAGAATAGATAAAATATAGCATAATTTTATATATTTTGATTTACGTACAGACCATCGAATAAGTGAAAGGAAAGAGATGATGACTAACATTAAGTATGTTTATAGACTATTATACAATCTGAATAATGTGGAGTGTTCATTGGTTATAATTATCTAATAAGAAAATTGAGACTCAAATGTAATCAACACATAATAACTTTGTCAAAAAATGGATCCAATATTATCAGTGATAAGAATTCAACAGATATTGAAGTAAACAATGTAATACCAGGTAATCATAGTGTGAACCCTGACAACATAAATTTACAATGTCCGGATACATAAGGATATTTTCAAGTAAGTGTTTGTATTCGACTGAAAAAGAAGACATGTTAATAACACTTCAATACTGCTTATATATTATGAGACATTAATTTGTAATATTTGAATGTATACTTTAACTTGAACATGTATCATGTTGGTAACCCGTCTGCCAAAATACAAAGTAGTGGGTATTGTTTATTATTTGTTTTACAGAGCTTAAAAACCATAATAATTTATAAATCTCTTACATAAATAGTCTTAGTTTCAAATTTACTACACAAAGGAATTGTTGAAAGTCAACTATCATCTAATATTTTGAAATGGGTTGTTATTCATTGCAGCAAGGAAAACAGGTAAAAAGAAATTCAAATCAAAATAAATAAGAAAAAACGAAAATAAAAGTATTTGTTTTAATCAAAATCGATAAGACTTATTGGAAGTAAACACATAGCAAAAATAAACTAAAGATTTAATTGTAAATTAGTAAAATTCAGTTTTAGTAATAAAACATGTAAGAGATGCGTAAAATCAAAAACAACTTTTTCACTTAAAAGAAGCACATAATTGACATGAAAGATATCGAAAAGGGAAAAATTGTAAAAACATAAAAAGCGGTTTTACCATATGGGAACTATTCGGTTATGCATCGAAGCTACTTCATCAATTGAGCATCTAATATCTAGGAGAGCGACATACTTCATCAAGAAGGTGGTTGGCTGTCGTTCGAGCGAAGATTCGAATTTAAAGGGCATGGCGACGGTGGTAGGAGGGAAGGTTAACGTCGCCAGATGGGAAAAGGCACAAATTTGGGGGAGTTTAATTTGTAGGGTTTAGAGGATAAGGAAGGCAGCGGAGAGGTAGGTACAAATAGAAAGAAATAAAAAGCGACTGTTGATTTCGGAAATAAAAAGCGACAATTGAGTTGAGAAAGAGAAAGAATGACTCAGGATTATCATCGAGACTGTTCAGTTGCCAAATTTCAAGGGGGCCTGTGTGAGCTTCAAAGTTAACTCACTAATAATAATATAGTATAGATTAAATCTTATTTAACCGCTTTCGATATTGTATATCGATTGATATATTTATAACTATTATAAATATATTTAATAATATTTATTCCTCAAATCATAAGCAAAATCTTATAGTTAATATTTCATAAATATTAATAAACTTAATTAATCTATAACAGTTATAAAATAATTAAATCATTTGGTCAAACAAGAATTCATTATTTCGGTTGTGTGATTCATCAGGTGTAAATTTGGTCAGCGATTAACATCAAACTATTCGAATGTTAACATCCATATGTCATTTAGCAGGTGATGTGACATTTCGGTCAAATTTATCGCTTACTTGGTTTCGGTAAAATCCAATTTCACTTTGTTACCTGGTTGTGACTTTTATTTACACCAATTCTCTTCATCAAAACTATATCATTTTGGACTGATGGAATTTGGTAATGGTCAAAATACCAATATCATCCATATTCCACTCTATAGTCTAAAAATAAAGTCCTTTATTCAATAATAACAATTATTATTGACTGAAATGCTCTGACCAGAGACTCGACTTTGAGTTGACCGTGATGCTAACCTCATATAACTAAGACGACAAATCCTCTCTTGAATAGTGCTTCCCTTCCAATACTTTCACTCAACCCAATTATAGTCACTCGATGGACGTCGTGCCATGATTCGACTATAATCAAAGCGGGGCTTTCATATTGAAGATCCACAGTATTCTCAAGTCGAGAGAACTATGTAAATTGATCACATCGATATTTTTTGTTCACCCTTAGTTTTATTAACCAACAAAAAACTATTGACTGAGCCGTTCCATAGTTATCCAATTACTATTAGTACGTAAACCCTAGGTACCCCGAGCATCCATGAGTAATACATTGCCCAATATTTGAAGAGCGTTACATACTCCAGTCTTAATGGATACATCGATATCCAATATCTCAATGCATCTTGATTAGGAACATTTAAGATGTTATATTTGTTCTCATTGCGATAAATTACTCATGGTGACAACATAACTACTATCACAAAACATACTATTTATGGATTTTCTATTAAATATAATTTTAGTTAAATTAATTAATCAATATAACATATTATATCAAGTATATAATGGAAAGAAAACACTTTTTATTTCGAACAAGATTAGTTATCAAGTTAGAATTATGTAACAAATTACATAATTGCCCCTAGGGCATACTCCTAACTCTATCAGTCTTCCACTTGCACTTGAGGTTTATTTCGGAATCTTATTCTAGCTTTCCAATCGGTTTCCTCAAAGCCAAATTGGACAATCAACTCTCTCCGACGTTGATAAACTACCTTTATCATGTGGAACAATTCGGAGTATGTCTCTTGACTTCTAGTAAGCTCTAAGTTCTATTACAAACTATATCATGACATTGTTATCCTATAACAATGTTATGGGATTCTCAATATTGTAATTACCCTCAGCTCAGTTATAAATTTTTACATTTACATTTATATAATTGTTTTATTATGGCGCTATCCAAGGCAATATTCTTAGCCTCTTCATTGAATTAGCCACAGTCTTTCATTTGGAACATTTCAAATTTAAAGATTTTAACTTAAATTTATTTTTAACATATTATACTCAATATCACTTATCGAAGCCTGCGTCTGAACATTCCTTCATTAGGAGTTCTTTATTTATGTAAATAATTCTCTAGTATTTCAAAAATACATGATAACACCTAAAATAATCATTTAGTGATATCTATTTTGGATCTAATATTTGCTTTATGTTTTAAATACACAAACAAATCATGATATCATTGATAATATATAACACGTATGATAATTCCTATTGCTATTGCATAAGGAATCCATATTACATTTCCATATTATAAGCCTTTCAATAAAGTACCCTTGCATATCATTTTGGGACATAACTAATATGTTTTATATTTACTATAAAAGACATCATTTACAAATCCAACATTGAGTATTAAAACAACTAAAGCTAATTTTAATACAAGTACATCGTGAAAATTAGCAGAGTGTTGTTTACTTACGATTTAGAAATATCTATGTACCTTTTAACTTTCTTTCTTATGAACACACGCTTCCTATGCATTTTGATTGATAATCAAACTATTTGATACATCTATCAAACTATTTGTTCAATTTTGATGCTTTTCAGAATGATACTTCCGTATCCGTTCTTGGATCGTATCCGAAAACTACAAACTCAATATCGCTCCCAATGACTTCGAGACACTTTGGTTATTATGTGAAAACAGTCTAGTCTAAATCTATATTTAGAACTTTCTGCTTCAACACATATATACCAAAACATAGAGTCATACTAAGCGATAACTTTGTGAGTAAAATCTAAACCAACTTTGTGATAAATTCATGGTATATTCTTATCAACGTGGCACAATACCTTCCAATTGCATTTGTCTTTCTCTTAAAGATACATTTGCTGCCAATGGATCATATTCCTTTGGATACAAGTATCAAAAATCATATTTTGATAATGTACTTGGAATCTATTGGATCTACGCATCGTACCATATAGTAGAGTCAACACTCTTAATTGTTTAATTAAACAACCGAGGATTATATATTTTCGACATTGATAAAAAACTCATAGTTTCTCTTCAATGTGCAAGAATAGTTATTAGACATTCTAATGCAACATGTTCATTTAGGTTAGTTAATTTCATTTCACCTTATGTAATCGATTTTATCTTTGGATCGTATCCAGTTCCATTTTACTACCAATAATTTCTTAAAAAAATTCCTTCACTTGGTATTTTTTGAAACAACGATTGTTCTTAGTGCAAGTATTCATAAACATTTTAAGAATTTCCATATATATAAAATTGGTTTGATTTTAGTTTACAAACTTGTGTTCAAAATATAAATATGTCATCCAATGACAGTCTTTCCCAAATTCCTTTTAGGGAGATTAATACAAAATCCCTCATGAAAAATTATTACGTGAAGACTTTTGACTCGTACAATTAGCCAACTCCTTGGCCTAGGATATGTTGGAGTTTCTTATAAACCCTTTATCTTGTATGATTTTGTAAACTGTTATTTAGATGAAATAATATTAAGCTTCTGTACTACTCTTAAGTATACGACCTTATAAAAAGAGGTTAACCTAACTTCACTCACAATTAATCATACTTTGTTCAAAAAAGTTTGACTTCTCCTTATCGATACATCATTATGTATCATAGGGAGGAGTGACTTCGAGGTTGAATCTTTATTCATTTTTAGGTATGTTCGGAACTCTTTTCAATATACTCACATATTCGATCAAATCGAATCATTTTATTTTATTGCACTTTATTTTATTTTATTTTATACTTTATGAGTTTGCCATATACATACTACATATGTATCAGATACACATGTCCATGTCGTTGATAACCCATTAGTGAATATAACAAACCGTGGAGCCATTTTAGTATTAATAGACTTATGATTGCATATATCTACATGTATCAATCCGAAGAGTTCATCAACTCTTATGAATGTCCCACTAAATGGATGCATAACCCTTAATTGCTTAAAATATAATTAACTAGTATCATATGATTCATAATAATATAATAAAATTATTTCTCAAAACTACGGCTTAGTCTATAATTCCAAAATAATTGTAAATAATTTTAGATACTTAAGTATTTTCAATTACGACACTTTTGTTCTGAAAACAAATACCACATTATAGTTTTATTCATAACGAATATTCATAATATTCTTACCAAAATATAACAATGTCTATTTTTTAGTAGACATAGAAAAATAGTCATTATTTCATAAATAACGTTCGGTATGTTTTAAGAAAACAATTTTTGCAACTTGATGTAATCAATAAGTGCTATGTGGCGTGCTTCCACTATTTCTGCCATTACTATAAGAGCATACTGAATTCGAAGGTCCATCATTCACTTAACATAAAATATTTATTTCATATATTGCAATTAGTTTATAGCGGAGAGTTCTTTGATCAAATATCTTGAACTCAAAGAAATAAATCTTATAGAAGACAATTTTCTACACGAAAATACATTTCAGAATAGAAATCATATTTCTTATTCCAATGTAAAGTATCAATCATTATTATTACAGTTCTCGTTTATGATGTTTCTTTAAGAAGCAGAAGTGACCATTCACTCTCTTCATGCCAACTGTACCTTAAATTACATATACTTTTGTACATTTGTTATTCTTTCTAAATGGATGAACTATTCAAAAATAATCCTTTACTACAATATCATAATGAACTCGTTAAAAAGCACACTCAATTATTCTTAATATTTAAGGACATCAAATATGTTTCACTTTGCGTAAACTGATCAAACTGATATTTCAATGGTCGAGTTCTTAGACCTATATTGTAATTTTGATATTGTGTTACATTTAACACAATGCGATCCTTTTGTAATCAATCAAATTGAATACTCGATCTCATAGTACCGTTTATTAGCTTATTTCAAATGAACTAACTTCATCGAAGTACCGTGCATTACGAAATGTGATCATTCCCTACATAACACTTATATGCGATAATATATGGATCAAATATCCATAGTCTTGTATTGCCTTTTGAGTTCGAAACTCATAGAATGCAATACACAGTCTTGACCAAATAAATGTGTAAGTGACCAAATGAAGAATGTATGTAGTAGTCGTAAAATCATGCACTTGCATGGGTATAAAAAAATTAACATGCAAGAAGCAATTATTAGTAAGTTTATGTTATATTTCTATTTGTCAATTTTCAATTCAGTTCCTTTGTATATTTTAATTGATAAATGTTTTATCAATATTTTAAATTCACAAATTTGTCAACATAGATTATTATAGCATTATATAACATATGTTCTTACAGTATTAGAAATGTTATCATTTTTCTAGTAAGGCTCCCACTAGACTTTTATGTTTCTCCAAACCCTAGGATGAAACATACAAGTCTTTTTTGACTTCACCAGTAGAAGTTAAGACTCTTCTGTCTAGGAATTCTAACCTTGAGTTCTCTCAACAAGTCATAGCGCTATGGACGATGGATAACTCCTTATTGGTTATATTTTCCTAATAAGGCTCCCACTAGACTTTTATGTTTCTCCAAACTCTAGGATGAAACATAGAAGTCTTTTGACTTCACTAGTAGAAGTTACGACTCTTCTGTCTTGGAATTCTAACATTGAGTCCGCTTAACAAGTCATAGCTCTATGGACGATAGATAACTCCTTATTGGTTATATCTTATACAACTCCTAACCCTTTAGTACTGTGTCCTAATTCCATTTCGACCTTGAGTCTGCTCAACAAATCAAAACGGAATTATTTACAAGTACCTACCAAATTACGACGGCCTAAGTATAATATATGTACCTTGAGTCTGCTCAACAAATACATTTAGTTATCTTACCTAGCCTATTCAATATATTATTAATACTACACATAACTTCCCCAGCTTGAGTCTGCTTAACAGCTAAGGATTATGAAAGTAATTTGTTAATATATATATGGTAGATGACAACATTATATTGAAGATTCATAATCTTTATTATTTAATATTGAGTGGTATCGACTTATGGAATAATTTAATTCATATGAATTACTCTCGTGATTCAAGTGTCGGACACATCAGAAATCACAGTACACGTATATTTACGTATGTATGTAAGATTACATACATATATATGTTCCACCTTTAGTTTATACATTCATATTATATAAGTTTTATTATTATATAAATTTTATATTTTATATTAATTATCTAATAGTCTTATATATAATATGATATTAATTAATTTTTAATTAATTTTTTATCAATTTAATATAACATTTATATTGAATAATTGTTATATACTATAACCTTTATAGTATAACACATATATCATATATATATATATGTATATTACTTAATCAAATAACCTTTAATTAATATATTTAATTAAACAATTTTAATTAAATTATATTAATTACGAAATTCATTTATATGCATACAAGTATACTTATGTTAATTTAACATTTAAAAGCAACAAAAGATATAACATAATATATAATACATGTACATATTAATTAATTAATTAACTTATTTAATTAATATATTTTATTAATCTTATTAATAAATTTTATAAATCTTAAAATTAATTTATATTATTTTTCAATCACTTTTAAATTTTTTAATTATATTATAACATTTATAATATGTATATATTATATTTAAATTTAACTTTCAAATTTAAAAATATAATATTTTCAGTTTTTAGAACAATTTGAAAATTTCTATTATAACATTTACAATATTTTTCTTATCTTAAATTTAACTTTTAAATTTATAACTTATATTTTTAATTATAAAACAATTTTGAAAATTAACCCAAGGCCCAATTCAAATTTGGGCCTTTTCTGTTAGGAAAAACTTTTGGACCATGAGCTTAATAGTTAACCCTAACATGACTAATTTAGATTGCATAGACTATTAGGTTCTGATACTATTGTTGGAACTGGGCAGGTCCGTAGCAGAAGTTATGGGTGAGATTTAAAATTTTTTACCTATTGGATTTTTGTTGGGCCTATGTAGTCTAATTTATTTGAAACATTTCTAAATTTTATTTGAATAAATCTCTTATTTTATTTAAATTTATAAATATATATAGTTTTATTTAATTTATATTTTAATACATAATAATATACATATATGTATGATTTACATATATATGTGTGTGCATGCGTAACATGCAAGCCTGTGCAAGGTATAACATGCTCGTGTATAGATGTTGGATTTACATCACAATGGAGATGTTAGCTTATCCAATATGTACTTTATATTGCCCAAATATATGTATGTATTTAAATTTATGTCTTATATAAATATCATATATATAAGTATGTGTTAATAATTTTTAAATAATTTTATGTATATTAAAATATTTAATACATACATATATGAATATATAAATTATATATATAATATTATTAATATATATATATGTGTGTGTGTTCATCTTTTCCTTTTCAGTTTCCCCTCTCTTTGTTTTTCTCAATGGCAACTGCCTCTCTCTTTCCTGCCTATCAAACCAGCCCTATCCTTCTCAATCCCGACCATCCTATGCTTCCTCTTCCTCTTTTGGTTGTCCTTTCTTCTTCTCTAACACCAACTCCTCCAATCCATTTTGAACCCGATCCTCCTACAACCTCTGACCTTTATGCCTTTATTCTTCTCCCACCTTTTGTCCTTTATCTTCCCTCTTCTGATTTTGTTCCTCCTTTGCCTATTCAAAGTCAACTTGCATGGACTTCCCTCTTCAAGAGGAAACTGCGCAATGTGGGGGGAGTACATACCAGTTAACTTATCAAATGTTTTCTCTTGTGATGCTCTTGTTCCACCTTAGTCCGTATTGGATGCTGGTATAGCCTTATGGCAATATTACCTAGTGGGATTCTTCCTCAACCATTATCTTACACTGTAGTGATTCATCATCTCAAAAGTTATGGCGTTTAAAAGGGAGCATCAAAGTGATATCAGATGGTACAGTTTTTTTATTTCTTCTTTCTAATGAGGAAGATCATAGGAAATTATGGAAGGTGACCTAATTTTAACGAAAAATAAAACGCTCATCATAAAAGTATGGGATCCAACGGTCAGCAATGTCTATGGCACAGTTAAGTCCGTGCCTATTTGGATTCATTTGTCTAACATTCCATCGATAGCTTGATCCCTAATTGGCATTAATTGGCTTGCTAAAAGAATTGGTAGGGTGCTATGCCTTGATGAAAGTACTGAAAGAATGGAAAGATTATCCTATGCTAAGTGTTTGGTTGAAGTTTCCCCTTTATCTGACATGGTTACTATTTCCCTGTTTTGCTTGAGGATGGGCCTGAACAGTGTGTGCAAGTGTACTATCAATGGAAACCAAAAACATGTAGTTTATGTAAAGTGTTTGGGCATTCAGATGATATTTTTTATGTGAAAGGGTGGAGGAGGTGGAAAAGGTTAGCATGAAAGGAAGCGAGGAAGATGCTGTAAATAAGGTTAGTACTGCAGTTAATGCATTTGATTTGAGGAAATTAAGAACCAAGAATGTGTGGAGAAAAGTTGTGTCAGATAATAAAAATAAAGCTTTTAAGGCAAAAGATAATAAACAAGCTACTGAAAAAGTGATAAAGGAGAGGAGTGCTATTGTTTCAGACGAGCAGTTGGAGGCAGTCGACAGTGGCGTAATGCAGGAAAGAGAGGAAATTATAAGTGTCTTAATGAGGAGGGGGAAGTTACAAATCATAATGATGAAGCTTTGATAACATCTAATAAATTTCAATTTCTGCAAGATTTGATTGAGGAGGAAGGTGGTGCAAGTAAAAGAAAAGAAGATGTTTATGAAAGTGATCATGTTGATGTAATTGATAATATGATCAGGAACTACATTGCTGGTATTGAAGGGAAAAGTTTTGGGTTGCACCATGTGGTGGAGCCATTTTCTGAAGCAGTTTGTTCAACAGGAAGAAATACATTTAATAAGCAAAGCAAAAACTTCTCAAATTAAAAAAATGATGTGCATGTGCATGTTTCAGTGCACGATAAGGTTAAAGAAGTCCTCGTGCATGAATCAACAAGCATTAATGATCCATCAACTCTATCTATTCCCAAACTTCCTGAACATGATAACTCAATTCCCACTTCAACTCCTACCAACCTTGTATCAATTTATGATGGCATTGTTTTAAATGTTCTTGATGATTCCCCATATTCCCACATTCCTCCTTCTGGCTGGGTTTCTCCCTCTTTAAATTCCATCAATTAATCATCTCTACCCGATCTACCCTCTATTGTTTTAAATTTAGGAGACTCTGAATCAAATTCCAAAGCATCAAACAATAATGATAAAATCAATTTGAAGAAGAAACAAAAAGGCCTTGATCATGATAAAGAGAAATCTATCGACTATCAACAAATTCTACCTAAAACAAATGTTGCAACCTCTTTATCTGGAAGAAAGACAAGGGCTAGCACCCCCTCTACATTAGTTTAATCAATGTTACACAACTCTGGAAGTTGGAATATAAGAGAAGCACACAAGGAAATCAAATTGGTGCAAGAAAAACAATTAAGTATTGAGAATAAACTTAGTATATTAGCAATACTTAAGACAAAATTGAATTATCTCTAACCAACAAAGCAGCCAACATCATCAACACCACATGGAATTTGCATCATAATTTAGATCAAGCACCTTATGGTCTTATCATGATCCTATCCGATTCTTCAATTAACACTCACCCCTATCTTATCTCATAGGCAATTCACTCATTCTCATGTTCAACATCTCCCCTCCTCTACTTCTTATTACATAATTTGTATATGCTGATAAACTAGTTGTTTCAAGGCAATTTATGCTTGATTATCTACCCTATCTAAGATAGGAATCTCATCCTTGGTTCATTCTTGGCGACTTTAATTACATGCTAGCCACTTCTGACTGAACTGGTGATCTCCTTTATCCCTCAGGGATATCGCCCCTCTTAATGAAGCCATTAACCTTTCAAAATCTGAATGAAACAAGTTTTACAGGACCTAAATTCACTTGGAATAATAAAAGTTAGTCTGGAATTAGAACCATGAGTCGTATTGATCTTTCCTTTATCAACTCTGCTTCTCTCATCAAATGGCCTATCCTCATATCTCAAGTCCTCTCTCCTATGTTATCTGATAACTCCCCTATCATTATCAAGTGCGGGAACAGTTCCATTGAAAATAAAAAAAGTTATAATTTTTTTAATGTATGGATTAAGGACCCTTGATTTTTGCCTACTGTTACTAATGTTTGGTCTTCTTATTTTTATGCTAACAGTATAGTTAGAATATGATATGTCTTCGTATGTCTTACTGAAGATATTAAGCATACTGTATTTAATTTATATCTGGGCTTGGGCCTTAGTTCTCTCAGCCCATGTTCTGTACTCTATATATATTAGACTATAGAGACTTGTAAATGTAATCAATTCATTTCTCATATCAAATACAATATCATTCAATTCTTTTCTGATCTTTAATCATAATCATATTACAATACTCTGTTATTATACAAATCTAATATGGTATCAGAGCAATTACAAGCCTCACGGCAATAATCTCGGAAAGTGAATTCAAGGAACTCAGAGCTATCTCTGAAGCCTAACAGCAGTGATCTCATTGCAAGATCAACACTCATCTCCTCATCAGAAAGATATCATCATTTGAGGGCATTTTAACCCATCAGGTTATATCTCATCACTTGGGTTAATTATAGAATTTGCAATATTTGTGAAAAACAGGTACCATACCAGAAAATCACGTAGACTTCTGGTTGCAACAAGTTTTTCATCAAAAGCAAGCAAATTCTTGCAAAAAAATTCAAGAAAAACCAGAAAACCAATTCAAGAAAGCAATCAAAGTCTCAAAGAAAGTAATTGCCGTGCCAAGATTCATCAGAATATTCTCATCATTTGAATCTTGGCTGCAACAAACCTGTTCCTGTCTGTTATTGTGTAAATCTTGAATCAGTAATCCTTTCTGAATTAGTAAGTTTCTTGCATCTATCTTTGAGATCCTTAATCATGGCTGAAGGAGATAATGCTTCAGCAACCTCTGACAACACCAACAACCCACAACAATTCAATGATGCAACCGAAAAGTTGATCAAAACTGTCATCAGTCCTCAAGGCCAGCTAATCACTGTGCATCTTGAAGAAGACAACTATCTCTTATGGAAGTTACAAGTTGAAACTGCCATGCAAGGATATGGATTAGAAGGCTTTATTCTCGGTTCAATTCCGACTCCTCCAAAATTCATCACTGATTCACAAAACAAAATGATCAGTAATGAAGAATACACAAAGTTTTACAGACAAGATAGATTAATAAGTTCCTGGCTTCTATCCTCAATTGACACAAAGTTATTGTCACAAGTCATAGGATGTAAATCAGCAAATGATATATGGATCACAGTTGAAAGGATATTCAATACTCAGTCTGCCGCCAAGATTATGCACTATAAAAGACAGTTACAAAATATTACTAAAGGAAATCAACAAATGAGAGACTATCTTTCACAAGTCAACAATATCTGCAATATGCTTGAAGCAGCAGGACACAAAGTGTCAGAAACAGAACAAGTTCTAAGTATCCTGAATGGGCTCAGTGAGGAATATGAGGCAGTTGTTGCAGTTGTGTCCTCACAACCAAGTTTACCATCTGTACAATTTGTACATGCCACACTTCTTGCACATGAAGCAAGAATTGACCATAAAAGACCCCAAGAAATAGATCTGTCTGTCAATTATGCCTCCAATTCAAGAAACAAAGGGCAAAATCAAAATAAGCAAAGTCAACCTTATCAAAGAGGAGGAGGCTCAAACAGATCTAGAGGTAGAGGCAGGTGGAATAACAACAACAACAGACCCAAATGTCAGATCTGTGAGAAAATTGGTCATACAGCTGTTAAGTGCTACTTTAGATTCAATGCCAACTATGTACCAAATCAGAATCAAAACAACCAAGGAAATGGAAAATCTAGTGCTAATGTGGCTCAAATTCAGACTGACACTAACAACAATGGTGAAGTCAACCAAAGCACTATCACAACATCAGATCACATACATGATGAAAGCTGGTATCCAGACTCAGGAGCAACCAATCACATAACAAATAATCTTGACAACTTAAACCTTGGCAATAAGGAATATAGAGGTAAACAGTCCATATGCATGGGGAATGGTGAGTCTGTCAACATCACTCATACTGGAAGAACCAGTATTGATGGGAAAAGACAACTTTATTTAAACAACCTATTGAGAGTACCAAAAATAAAGAAAAACCTTATGAGTGTGTCATAATTTGCAAAAGACAATAATGTATATTTTGAATTTTATCCTGAGTATTGCTTAGTTAAAGACATACTGACTAATGAAAATCTTTTGCAGGGTGAAGCAGTCAAAGGTCTATACAGATTTAATCTCAATAACAGTAACAAATGGGAGAGTAATCAGAGGTGTTGTAATATAGGTGAAATGGAACAGTCAAAGGAAAAGAGAAATGTGTTTGACTTGTGGCACTACAAACTTGGTCACCCAAACACAAATGTTGTAAAACAAGTTCTTGTGAAAAATAATATTGTGTTTGATGACATTTCTTTACCATATATATGTACATATTGTCAAATGGGGAAAAGTCATAAGTTACCTTTTAATGACTCTCTAACCAAGTATTCAAAACCCTTAGAATTAGTTGCCACTGACTTATGGGGCCCTGCCCCAATCTTTTCTGACTATGGTTATAAATATTACATATCCTTTATTGATGCTTATTCTAGATACACATGGATTTATTTTTTAAAAGCCAAGTCAGAATCTTATAATGCTGTGATACAGTTCATATCCTTAGCTGAAAAGCAAACTGGCAATCAAGTCAAAATTATTCAGTCAGATGGTGGTACTGAGTACAAATCCCTTAGAGATTATTTTGCTAAGAAGGGAATTGTACACAGAATCACATGTCCCTATACATCTGAACAAAATGGTCTTATAGAAAGAAAGCACAGACACATTGTCGAAACTGGACTAACACTGCTTGCACAAGCATCATTACCTCTAAAATTCTGGCCTGATTCCTTTAACACTGCTGTATACTTAATCAATAGACTACCTACAAAAGTTCTTAAAGGAATCAGTCCAGTAGAAATGTTATTAGGGGTTAAACCAGACTATCAAAATTTGAAAATGTTTGGGTGTTTGTGCTTTCCCTACATAAGACCATACAACACCAACAAACTGTCCTTCAGGGCTAAACCATGTACCTTTATAGGATATAGCTCAAATAAAAAAGGATATAAATGTCTGGATGAAAATGGGAAAATTATAATTAGTAGACATGTTGTGTTCAATGAGAATATCTTTCCTTTTAGAAATACTGATATAAAAACAACTCAAAAGATACAGAACCCAAAGAATCCTGTACCCAGTATACCTGTCTACAGTGATGACTTCCATTCTGAAGTGATTGAAAGGACTGCTGAGGGTCAAGATCCACAACATACTATGTCAAGCAGACAAGGTCATGAATCATCAAGCTCACCCAGCTATCTCAGTCAAATCCCTGAAAATTCAAGACATCAAACAGAGTCAGATGGTGAAAGAGAAGCAGAAAGCATACAAGTACAATCAGGAAATAATCAGACTAGTATAGATGATTCACCACAGAACAGAACTGGGCATCCAATGACTACAAGATCAAAAAGTGGAATCTTTAAACCAAAGCTATATACAGCAGCATCAAGTCTAGATGAGCCAGAAAATTTTGAGCAGGCTGCAAAAGACAACAACTGGAAGGCAGCAATGGATGAGGAATTCAATGCTTTGCAAAGAAACAACACATGGGAACTTGTACATCCACCAGATAATAAAAACATCATAGGATGCAGGTGGACATACAAATTAAAAAGGAATCCTGATGGATCTGTATCAAGATATAAAGCTAGACTGGTAGCAAAAGGCTACACACAGCAATATGGGTTTGACTTTAATGAGACCTTCTCTCCTGTTGTCAAACCAACCACTATAAGAATTATTCTAAGTATTGCTCTGTATAATCAGTGGAACATCAGACAATATGATGTTAACAATGCCTTCCTGAATGGTACTTTACAGGAAGAAATATACATGGAGCAACCACAAGGGTATAAAGATAATACAAGTCATGTATGCAAACTGAAAAAGGCCATATATGATCTTAAGCAGGCTCCAAGAGTCTGGTTTGATAAACTGAAGGCTACACTAACTTATCTTGGCTATCAGTCTATAAAATCTGACAACTCTTTATTTGTTAAAAACAACAATAAGACAAGTGTATATATCCTAATATATGTTGATGATTTAGTTGTTACAGGGAATAATGAAGATGAAATTAAAAATCTTGCTCAGCATCTTGACAAAGAATTCTCCATCAAAGATTTGGGCTCACTAAACTACTTTCTAGGTATAGAAGTCAAGATGAAATCAAAATCAGAGATCATCCTCAGTCAGAGAAACTATATACTAGAGCTGTTGGAGAAGGCCAAGATGGATAATGCCAAGTCTCAGCCCACTCCCATGATAAGCCATCAATACTTATCTAAAAACAGGGGAGAAAACATAACAAACACCAAACAATACAGAAGTATTGTTGGTGCTTTACAATACTTAACTATTACAAGGCCAGACATATCTTTTAGCGTTAACAAAGTTTGTCAATTTATGCAGGAACCAAAAGAGGATCACTGGAAAGCAGTTAAAAGGATACTGAGATACATAAAAGGAACTGTTGACTATGGACTGCTAATGAAGAAAAGCAACAATCTAAATATAACTGGCTACACTGATGCAGATTGGGGAACTGATCCAGATGATCGCAGATCAACCACTGGATATTGTATATATATAGGAGACAACCCTGTTTCATGGTGCTCAAAGAAACAAGCTGCAATCTCACGGTCCAGCACTGAGGCTGAATACCGAAGCGTTGCAAGCGCAACCGCTGAAATCATGTGGATACAGTCTTTATTACACGAGCTAAACATCAAATTGCAATCCAAAACAATATTATGGTGTGATAACCAAAGCACAGTATATATGTCAGCAAACCCTATCTTACACTCAAGGACAAAGCATATAGAAATAGATCTATACTTCGTAAGAGAACAGATACAAAAGGGGAATTTGCAAGTAAATCACTTACCATCAGCTTACCAAAGGGCTGACACACTTACCAAGGCCTTAACAAAGCAAAGCTTCATCAGATTCAGGGAAGATCTCAGTGTAACTTCGGCTTCCACAAATATAACTGAATCTGAGGATACATCAAAGGCTTCTGAACGAAAGTCAGAAACTTCCGCTCATTTACCAGCAAATCCATGATAGATGTTATCGACACCATTGTTGAAGCATCGAGATTAAAGGAAACTCCAGGACTCCTCGTATTTCGCCTCAGATCTGATTATCATTATTTTTCTCGAGGCGGCGCAAGGAGAGGCAGCCATGGAAACCCTAATATTGGTTTGAGGGGGCGAGTTAGAATATGATATGTCTTCGTATGTCTTACTGAAGATATTAAGCATACTGTATTTAATTTATATTTGGGCCTGGGCCTTAGTTCTCTCAGCCCATGTTCTGTACTCTATATATATTAGACTATAGAGACTTGTAAATGTAATCAATTCATTTCTCATATCAAATACAATATCATTCAATTCTTTTCTGATCTTTAATCATAATCATATTACAATACTCTGTTATTATACAAATCTAATAAGTATGCATATATTTCAACAGAAAGTTAGGGTCACCAAGGAAGCTCTTAGGGTTTGGGCTGAAGATAAATATGGTGAAGGGGAAGATCTTTGAAATATCTTGGCTAATCAACTTCAGAAGGTTCAGTTGAGCATGCTTGAGCAAGCAGGAAGCAATTATTTATCAGAGAAGGAGCATGATCTCTCATTAAAGCTTGCTGATGCACTAACCATTGAGCTTCAAATGAAGCAGCAAAAGCTAAGGAAGAAGTAGGCCATTCTAGGTGATAGAAACACTAAAGCTTTTATTATTTCTCTTAAATTAAAGAAAGAAAAAAAAGAGCATATATAACATCATTGATGAGCATGGCAAGCTTCATGGTACCCCCGAGTCTATTGATAAAGCTTTCCAACATTATTATACTAATTTTTTAGGTTCATCAAATTTTCATAACCCTAGTCTAGAGGAACTGATTGACAACAACCTCCCTTCCTTAAGCCGTCAGGATGTTAGATCTCTTACAGCTAAGGTCACTGATCAGGAAATAAAATTGGCAGTTTATAGTATGAATAAATAATCTAGTAGGGGCGCTGATGGGTTTAATGCTACATTCTACACACACTATTGGCTTGTTATTTCTCATGATTTATTGAAGGTAGTACATAAATTTTTTAACCATAGAAAAATCATCAGTGGTCTTAGTGCCACCAACTTCGCCTTGATACCCAAATCCAATAAGCCTTCCACTGTTATGACCCTTAAACCAATTGCTTGCTGCAATATAATATATAAGTGTATATCTAAAGTCATCCCTATATGGTTGACGGCAGTGTTACCTCATATTATTTCTCCAAATCAGCCAGCTTTTCTGCCCAATAGGAGTATCCTTGATAATGTATTATTTCACCTAAAGCTATGATCAAAATGGATATTAAAAGGCTTAAGATTCTATCCAGTGGAAGGCAATTATAGTAGTGATGGGTAGAATGAAATTTTCTTGTTATTTTGTTAGCTGGATATATACATGTATTTCTACAGTCTCTTACTCTTGTATATAATGGAAAAATGAGTGTTATTTCAAAGGCAAGAAAGGTATACGCCAGGGTGACCCACTGCCATCCCACTTAATCATAATAGTGATGGAGTTTTAACTCAGTTGATTAATAAGGCTATTTTAAAGAGGGAGTTTGCGCTTCATCCTAAATGTAAGGAGCTATGTATATCTTCTCTTCTTTTTGCTGATGATGTTCTAATTTTCACTAAACCAACTGAAGGCTTTTTACTTAGCTTCACTGGGACTTTGAACACTTTCCAATTCATTATTGGTCTTTAGAGAAACCCTCAAAATCTTCCATAACAATAGCAGGTGTTTCCGACCTTCCGAGGAACCATCTTCATGAGCTTTTGTCATTACCTTCCTTGGCTGATTGTACAACTCATTTAGGTATCCCCCTAACTACAAGGAAAATTGCCTACTTTAATTTCCCACCTCTCTATGAAAAGATCACCAAAACTATGGATTCTTGGGGTAATAGGTTCTTTTCACAAGCAGGTAGACTAATTATTATAATAGCTATTATTCATGCTATGATAGTATATTGGTGCAGATGCTTTATTCTGCCAATCAGGTTAAGTAATCTGATTAGACAAGCAGTGAAACACTTCACGTGGACTAGAAATATGTACTGAAGAAAGCTTATTCCTTTGGCTTTTTGCAAGGTTGAGAAAACTCAAGCAAATGGTGGCTTGTGCATTAAGAACATGAAGCTTTGGAACTAGGCAGCTTTCTTTAAATATTTTTATAATGTGCTCAACAAACATGATATATAGTCTCTGGGTTAAGTGGGTAAGGAAATATCATCTTGGTAACAAAAAATTTTGGTTAATGGATTTGGCCCCTTTGTGTGGATGGGTTTGGAGATCAATCTTGCAGCTTAGGGATTTGCTTCTCGTTACGTTCTAATTAATATGGCTCCTAACAGTTAAAGCTAAATTATGGTTTGTGCCTTCGGCCAGGTAAGGTTAAATCTTGGCTAATATTCTGAATTATAAAGAAAGAGTCCTTTCAGGAATCCCAAAGGATGCTAACGGCAAAGCTTCTTTACCTTATTCAAGTACTGGCAGGGTTAGAGCAGTTTGGAATTTAATTCAAAGTGATAGTCTAAAGGGAGGAAACGATAATTATGTGTGGACAACAAAGTTAAAGCCTCACTCTATCTGTGCTGCCTACAATGCCATATCTGAGGCCATTCCTCAATCAAGATTCTGGTGGGATTCAAGGGCGTAGAATAGTTTCTGCTCTGAGAAGGATAATATTCTGCTCTGGAAAGTCTTAAGGAATGGTTTGCACATAATGTCTAATCTTCGGCACAGAGGCTTTGATGTTGTAAGTCTATGTCCCTTTTGTTATAATTATAAAGAAGAAACCATGCACTTGCTTTTTAGTTGTCAAGTCATCTTTGATTTGTGGACAAAGGTGTTAAGCAAGGGAGATATGCAGCATCCTTCTAATATCAGTGTTGATGAATGGATTATGATTTATAAGGCCACTAGATGGAGAGATCAAAAGACTTTGGAGTTGCTTCTGGTTCTAAAAACCTTTATTGCTGTTTTGTGGAGAGAAAGAAATGCAAGGGTATTTGATTACAAAACAAAAGTTGCTATACTGTGAAGCAATGAAGTAAACCATAGGATATATAAAAGCATGCATGTGCAAAGAGTGTTAACTGAGTATGAAGTTACTCAGAGATGGGCTTGATTTTTAGTACCACCTTTGTGTGGTTTTTATGTTTTCCTTTTTTTCCTTTAGTTTGTTTCTTCCTATATCTCTTGTTCTCCCCTTTGTATACCTTTTGTTTTTATTTTTCCTTATGGGTTTAAGGTTGTTTTCACCCTTTTTTATTTCATTTATTTAATACCTAGTAAGGGCCCAATCTACCCTACTAGCCTTGCTATATATATATCTGAATATTGTTATAATTTGTATTAAAAATAATATATATATAAATAATTTTTTTTAAATTATGAACCAAATATATATATATATATATATACACACACACACACACACATACATACATACATATATATATATATATCTATCTATAATGCAAAACTTATTTTTATATTTTATAACATATATACACATAAATATATTTACAATATTTAAGTATATATATGTATATATTAGTTAAAAAATAGTTTTTTAATTCCAGATCATAAGTACAGCTCTATAAAATTTTATTGTTAATTTTTATCATATAAAATATATATCTTTTGATTTTCACTCAAAAATATATAAGAGTGTTATCCCGCCTTTTGGCAAGGCCGTGACACCAAGAACTCGACTAGAAACCAAGGACAGTTCATCTTGAAAACCGATTACACATAGGTCTGCTATGGATGCCGATGAATTTTGCCTGAGTCCGGATCGGGCTACAATTAATAAGACACGTCGAGCAGGGCCGAGAAAGTCAGCATTCCAAATTTCGAGACAATCCGAGTTCGTATGCTCAAGATATCGCCAAATAGAAAATAGATGAAGTGGTACAGGTTCGAATCCCTCGAGAACAGCATAGGTTCGAATCGATCAGAAGAAAGCCATGCTCCGAATCCATCGACCACACATTGGTTCGCACCACATCCACGAGACCTTGGTTCAAATCCAACAGGGCCGACCCGTATGTTCGAATCCATCAGCACCGAGCTTTAGTTTCGAATCCATCAAAGGGAAGACCTTCGAATCCATGAACTGGATTCAATTCGACTCCATTCCATGAGTATCTTCGAATCCATCAAGGCGGAATGCTTCGAGTCCACGGATTTGTTTCACTCCGTATCAACCATGTTGAAGACCTTCGAATCCACTCCGTCAAGATAGCTTCGTATCCACCAGTCGAATCGATTCGAAAGGAACCCATTCGATCGATTCGAAGGAGCATTCCTTCGAATCCTTCACTACGAATCCACTAAGTCGAAGCGCCTGAAACGATGGGTTCGACCCAGTAAAACTCGGAGAAAAGGCGGGTTGACCCGAGAAACGCGCGAGCCACGTCACCAAGCACATGCTCAGACGATCGATTCGACCCTATCGAGTCGAAGGGATCGATTCGAAGCAAGGGTGTCCATCTGAAGTGCAATTTTAAATCGATCATAACTCGAGATCTACAAGTCCAAATGCTATGAAATTTTCACAGGAGCTTGCGTATGCATAGAAGAATGTCCACGCCAAGTTTCAGCTCAATTGGACACTTTCTTGGTCGATTCGAACCAAGGGTCGAATCGATCCCAAAGTGGGCCCAGATCTCCAGATTTCGGCCATGTGGGTCCCATCACGTACCAGAATTGGTCTCCCCTCAATTTAGGCGAAATATCAGCCTCCTACACCTATAAATAGAGCCCCTGGTCATTCAGAAAAGAGGTCGGATAATTCTAAGAGCTAAAGAGCGCCCAGACTCTGCCAGATTTACTCAGAATCACCACGGTTGTCTTAAATTCAGACTTAGCTCACAAAACCAGTTGTACTGCGTTATAAGAAATTGTAATCTTCGAGTGTCGAACAATAAAATCATCAAACTTCATAGTGGACGTAGGCTAAAACGCCGAACCACTCTAAATCGCTTGTCTTTGCACTTTACCTTTCTGTTATTTGGAGTTTTTGTTAGATAATCCACAGTGTTAAAATTTCATTCTTCGCGTTTATCTCTTCAAAGACTTCCGAAGAGTGTTGTGCCCATTTTTGGTACAAACAAAGAGATTAACAAAAAATATCTACATAACATTTTATTCAAATTTTAAAATTTCAAAAATCTTATATGATATTTTGAAGTTCGAAAAAAATTTCATAATTATTTTCGATCAAAACCTATTTGTTATTAATTGATAATTTTTTGACCATTAATTGTAATAATTTTTAAAAATAGAAAAATGATTTATTTTAATTTTCATTTTCTGGTGTAGAGCTTTCCTTATGGTGAAATGATTTTACAAAATTTTAAAAGTGATTTTCGAAACGTATTTTATTTTATATAATTTATTTAGATACTATATTGACTATATAATATTAAAAATAATAAATAACTATAATAAAATATTTTGTTACCATAAAAAATTATTGTTACTGTAAATATACATGTATAAAATTATAGGATCAATATTCATAGAATGATATTATAATTAAATATGAACCATATATATACATATAATTAATATTATTATATTTAAAAATTGACTATACATATCTGATATATTTATGAATTTTTTTTTGTTTTAAGGTGAGTACACACAAATAACCAGTCTAGATTGTGGCAAGAACAATACATATAAGAATCTCACCTAACTAATGAAACACACACACACACACATACACACACACACACACACATATATATATGTGATGAAATAGTAATAAAAAATTATATGTTGTAATACAATGAATAATATACCTGAGAACTAATGCCTTGTAGCACACCTTGTAAGATGAATTCTTTCCTCTTATTAGCTTTTCGATTATGCAGACTGCTAATCCTTAAACCATTGATCTTTGACTGTCTGATAGCAATTAATCTTGAATCGATTTAAGCTTGCTATGACGAGGCTCTAAAGGATTGAAATTGGCCAGCAATAGAAGGTCGGAATGCCAGCCATATAGTTAGGTCTTTGTAATTAGAGCTAGAGGTGTTTAAATAGTGGATGGAAGAGAGAGAATAGTGGATCTCATCTTATACCAGTTCTCTCTCAATCCGAGCCATCTAAAACCCCACAACCCTAACCTATTTGAGCCACCCCCTTTAGCCCTATTTCAGCCAAAAATACTCACCCATGATCATGGGCCAAGATCCAATTAAGCTTGTAGAAAATATTATTCAATTAAATCTTATTTAATTGCTTATCGATATCTTATATCGATTGATATATTTACAACTATTATAAATATATTTAATAATATTTTTACTCAAATCATAATCAAAATTTTATAATTAATATTTTATAAATATAAATAAATCTAATTAATTTATAAATATTAAAAAATAATTAAATCGTTTGGACAAAAAAGAATTCATTATTTAAGTTATGTGACTCGTTAGGTGTAAATTTGATCAGCGATTAACATTGAACTATTTGAATGTTAACGTTCACACGTCACTTAGTAGGTGGTGTGATATTTTTGTCAAATTTATCGCTTACTTGGTATCGGTAAAATCTAATTTTACTTTGTTAAGGGTTACCTGTTTGTGACTTTTATTTACATAAATTCTCTTCATCAAAGCTATATCACTTTGGACTTATGGAATTTGGTACTGGTCAAAATTCCATTATCGTCCATATTCAACTCTATAATCAAAAAACAAAGTCCTTGATTTAATAATAACAATTATTATTAATTGAAATGCTTTGGCCAGAGACTTTGACTTTGAGTTGACTTGAGTTAACCGTGATACTAATTCCATATAACCGAGGAGACGAATCCTCTCTTGAATAGTGCTTCACTTCCAATACTTCCACTCGACCCATCTATAGTCACTCGATGGATGTCGTGCCATGATTTGACTATAATCAAAGCAGAGTTTTCATATTGAAGACCGCAATATTTTCAAATCGAGAGAACCGTGTAAATCAGTCACATTGATATTTTCTGTTCGACCTTAGTATACAAACCAACATGAAACTACCGATCGAGTCATTCCATAGTTATCTAATTATTATCAGTATGTAACCCCTAGGTGCCTCTAGTAGTCATGAGTAATACACTGCCCAACATTTGGAAAGAATTACGTACTCTAGTCTCAACGGATAGATCGATATCCAGTCTCAATGCATCTTGGCTAGGAACATTTGAAATGGTATATTTAGTCTCATTGTAATATATTGCTCACGGTTACATCACTTTGTAACTACTATCACAAAAAATATCATTAACAGATTTTCTATTAAATATACTTTTAGGTAATTAATTAATCAATATAACACATTATATCAAGTATGTAATAGAAAGAAAACACCTTTTATTTCGAACAAGATTAATTATCGGGTTAGTTATATGTAACAAATCACATAATTGCCCAAGGGCATACCCCTAACTCTATCTTAATATAACATTAACTATATAATATAAAACTATATATTTTAAATTTAAATAAAATAATAGTTTTATTTGAAATATATTCAGCAATGTTCTAAATAAATTAGACTTTACAGGCCAATAAAGATCCAAAATGGTATTTTTTTTGAAATTCACCTATTACTTCCACTGCGGATTGACAAGGTTATACAGAAACTTGAGTCCGTGTTGGACATCTATATATATTCAAATTATTATGATCTAATGATTCCCACAGTGGGTCCAAATTAAATAGAGTCAGTACCTAATTGTATTATAGACCCCGAGTCGCATCCTTAGTGATTGGTCCCGTGTAGATCTCATTGTACCCTCTATATCGAGCTTTGGTGTACTAGGACCTAATCTGTTTACCCTACATGGATCTCATCGTACCCTCTATGATGCAGCAGCGGAATAACAAAATGATGATTCTGTGAAAGTAGCAATCGATGGAATGAAGAATACTGAATGGCTCAAATTCGTTGATCCGAAGATACCGAATTCTAGCTATCTTCGTCACGTTGATCGCGCACGATACCGTGAAAGAAGATCTGCAATTCTTCAGACGTTGATCAAGCGCACTTGATTCCGTGAATTGGCTTCTACGATCGTTGATTCGAGCGCACTCGAATGCCGAAAGAGGAGATAGGAGATTACACTCAACTACCAATTTGGTGAAAGCACAAAGCTAACAAAACAGAAGTTTTTATTCAAATCAACTCAACTTTTACAAATGACACAACCCGCCTATTTATAGGCTTACAACTCACACAACAAAAATTGTACAACACATAGGTCGTTCACGACCTAAACATCACGACTTACGACCTAAAAATAGACGACCTAAAATAGACGACCTAAAACAGACGACCTAAAACAAACAGTTACAATACAACACATTACAAGGTCTTCACGACCTAAAACATACAGCGACTTACGACTTAAGAATACAACACACACATATATTCCAGGAGCGACTTAGCGTCTATCTTCCAGCGACTTAAGTTTTAGCATCCAGTAGCGACTTAAGAAGCTTCGGCAGCGACCTAAAAATATTGCTTGGTAAAGTTAGGTCGTTCAAGCGACCTAAAAATAAGGCGGCTTCTTGTTAGGTCGTTGGCGACCTAAAAAATTTGCGGCATATAAACTTCGCGACCTAACTTGTTGACTTAGCTCGTTAGCTCGCGAGCGACCTAAGGCATAAAGTGGTATTGTTGAGCGACCTAGTATAGGTCGTAGCTCGCTCGTAGGTTCTGAGCGACCTAATGTTTCTCGCATATGTAAGCGACCTAGCATAGGTCGTAGTCTTTTAGTTCGTGACCTTTTAGGTCGCAGCTTGTTGCTAGACTTAAGTCGCAACTCCTTGTCTCGTGCCTTGTTAGGTCGTTGGCGACCTAAGTTAGGTCGGTAGGTTTCGTTTGAGCGACCTAACTCTTCACGCGATCTAAAAATTAACTGGTTAGGTCGTAACTCTTTTAGCTCGTTATTTGTTAGCTCGCATGACTTATCGTAGGTCGTTGGCTTTCCTTTTCTTGCATAACTCGCTTCTTCTCTTATCTTGTCATCCTGGAACCTGTTAGGTCGCACGCGACCTAAGACTTCAACTTTCCACGACTTATCCCAAAGTTTTAACTCGTTTGCTTCCTCGTTAGGTCGCACGTGACTTAACAGAACGTTAAGTCGGTCATGACCTAAGACTTCGATATTCTGGGCTGCATCATCCTCCCCCTGTTGGAAGAAATTCGTCCTCGAATTTAACAGTTCTTCGTCTTCAATACTCTGATCCTTCTGAACAAGCATTTTACCCTCTTTTCTTATTGACGGTTCCAAACAAAACGTTGTAACCAACTGCGTGGTATGATCACGTTCCTCGTGTCTTTCCACACGCACGTCTTTGTTAACTTTTATTTGACAACCGCGATCAAAAGTACATAACTTCTTTCCTTGGAATAGTGACCCATCAACCATTCCTCTCAACTCTACGGGCCCTGTCGGACACATATGATTAAGCGACATATATGGTACAATAGCACTTGTCATTTTATTATCATGATGTACGTTTCCCCGTGACAGTAAGTCCTTGGTCAACTCTGCAGGAATTACATCTTCACATTTATTCACCATGGACTTAACCTCCTCAGGAGTCTCGAAATCTCTACTGATTTCGTTCCCATTCGACGTAAACTCCTCCGCTCTATCCTCCACTTCTTTAATAAATTCCTCTGTAGATAATAGATTAATTGAATCTATATCCTTCACCAACAAATTACTCTCTTCCTCTCTGGATTTATTTTCTTCGTCCTCATCCAACTTTGCTGACTGTGAATTTTCAACCTCATGTTCATCAGATTTCGTTGGTTGAAAATCAACAACTTCATCTCCGTCAAACTTTGGTGATCTAACACTATCAACTTCATCCTCCACATCAACAAATTCCTTTAAAGACAACAAAGTCTTTAGCTCCTCGATTTCCTCCAATTTGTTTTCACTCTGTTGACGCTTCTTAGGAACCAAAACGATTTGTGTATCCTCAAACATAAAACTGTAACTGTTTGCGCGTCCATCATGTTGCACAGCCCTGTCGTATTGCCATGGCCTCCCCAACAACAGATGGCATACATCCATGTCAACCACATCACACCAAATTTCGTCTTTGTATTTCTTCCCAATGGAAAAATTAACACAAGCTCTTCGATTAACTTTCACCTCCCCTCCTTTCCTCAACCAAGCTAATTTGTAGGGCGTTGGATGTTTCTCGGTTTTCAATGACAGCTTCTTTACAGCTTCTGAAGAAATAATGTTGTCACAACTTCCTGCATCAATGACAAATTTGCAAACCCTTCCCAAGATAGTGCATGTTGATTGAAAGATGTTACTCCTTAACCAACTTGAATTATCCTCTTGTTTTGGGGTCAAACAAGATCTCCTCAACAACAAACTACAACCCTCATCTCCTATCAACAATTCCTCTTCTTCAACCGGTAATGAATTGACACCATCTACTTCTGCATCTTCATGTTCAATCTCTTCAATCGTGGCTCGCTTCTTGGAGTTTGTACATTCATTGCTTTTGTGGCCAAACTCTTGGCAATTAAAGCATTTGAGATTAGTGTTGACCTTAGCTTTGTTTGCCTCATTCACATTCGGTCTATTGACGGCTTTGGAAACATCCGCACTGTTACCAACATCCTTGTTCTGATTGTTGGAATTCGTAAACACTCCACCACCTCTCCTTCCTTGTTTCTCCCAAGCAAGTGCTTTTTGATGTGCTTCGGCGACAGATCTTGGATCAAACATATTTACCATGTCTTGAATTTGCGTTCGCAATCCTCCCACATATCTAGCGGTTAATTGTTCTTCTGTCTCCATGATATCATTCCTTGCAATTAACTGATAAAATTCATTTGCATAGTCATTCACTGTTCTCGTCCCTTGCCTTAGATTCTGCAATCGTTGGTACATAAGGGACTGATAATTGTGTGGCAAGAAAGTTGCTTTCATCATCTTTCTCATCTTATCCCATGTGACAATCTTTGACTTCCCCATCCTCTCCCATGTAAGTTTTGTTTGTTGCCACCAAGCCATAGCTCTTCCTCTTAATCTTGTAGCAACCAACTTCACTCTTCGATCCTCGGGAATTTCTTTGAAGTCAAAAATTTCCTCAACATTTGAAACCCAGTCCAAAAATTCCTCCGCTTCCATTCCACCCTTGAATTCTAGAATTTCAGTTTTCATCCCTGACTCCCATCGGTGATCATCCTCTACAACCCGATATGCATTTAGTCCTTGGTCTCGATCTCGATAATGAATATTGCTTCTATCACTCTCTTCATCATATTCATGTGTATTTCGATATCGATCTCGACCATTAACATCTCTTCGATCACGCATGCCTCTTCTACTATGTCGTTTTTCATCATGATATGGCTCATACTCAAACTCACGTTGAGTTCTTCTTTCTTCATCCCGATACTCATGGTGATCTCTTCTCATCGAAACTGATGATTCTCTTCTTCCTCGATCAGATTGTGGCGATACCCTTCTCGCTTCCGTAACCGATGGCGAAACTCGGTTTCCTTCATGGTTCGAGATTGGCGACCTTCTTCTTTGACCTTGATTCAAATCATTCATCAATTTCTCTAACCTTCCAATACCTTCATCTAACTTCTCATTGAATTTGTTACTTATGCGTTGTTCCATTTGCTCGGCATCTTCCCTCTTGTACAAATCTTCAATATTTTGATGTCGATTAGCTCTCCTCGGCGGCATGGTTAAATGAAACAAACTTCAATTCTCGGAATGAACAAATATCAAATGATGCACGGCCTTCACTTACTCTCGGCTCCAACTCCAAATTTCAAACACCTTTCAAACTTAGATCCAAAATGAGATGGATCAAAATCTTCAACTTCGTTGCAACTTAGGATGAACACGACTTGAACTCTTGAATAAAAATTGGCTCCAAGACTCGGCTTAGCTATGATTGGCTAAGTCTAGCTCCGATACCAAATGATGCAGCAGCGGAATAACAAAATGATGATTCTGTGAAAGTAGCAATCGATGGAATGAAGAATACTGAATGGCTCAAATTCGTTGATCCGAAGATACCGAATTCTAGCTATCTTCGTCACGTTGATCGCGCACGATACCGTGAAAGAAGATCTGCAATTCTTCAGACGTTGATCAAGCACACTTGATTCCGTGAATTGGCTTCTACGATCGTTGATTCGAGCGCACTCGAATGCCGAAAGAGGAGATAGGAGATTACACTCAACTACCAATTTGGTGAAAGCACAAAGCTAACAAAACAAAAGTTTTTATTCAAATCAACTCAACTTTTACAAATGACACAACCCACCTATTTATAGGCTTACAACTCACACAACAAAAATTGTACAACACATAGGTCGTTCACGACCTAAACATCACGACTTACGACCTAAAAACAGACGACCTAAAACAGACGACCTAAAACAGACGACCTAAAACAAACAGTTACAATACAACACATTACAAGGTCTTCACGACCTAAAACATACAGCGACTTACGACTTAAGAATACAACACACACATATACTCCAAGAGCGACTTAGCGTCTATCTTCCAGCGACTTAAGTTTTAGCATCCAGTAGCGACTTAAGAAGCTTCGGCAGCGACCTAAAAATATAGCTTGGTAAAGTTAGGTCGTTCAAGCGACCTAAAAATAAGGCGGCTTCTTGTTAGGTCGTTGGCGACCTAAAAACTTTGCGGCATATGAACTTCACGACCTAACTTGTTGACTTAGCTCGTTAGCTCACGAGCGACCTAAGGCATAAAGTGGTATTGTTGAGCGACCTAGTATAGGTCGTAGCTCGCTCGTAGGTTCTGAGCGACCTAATGTTTCTTGCATATGTAAGCGACCTAGCATAGGTCGTAGTCATTTAGTTCGTGACCTTTTAGGTCGCAGCTTGTTGCTAGACTTAAGTCGCAACTCCTTGTCTCGTGCCTTGTTAGGTCGTTGGCGACCTAAGTTAGGTCGGTGGGTTTCGTTTGAGCGACCTAACTCTTCACGCGATCTAAAAATTAACTGGTTAGGTCATAACTCTTTTAGCTCGTTATTTGTTAGCTCGCATGACTTATCGTAGGTCGTTGGCTTTCCTTTTCTTGCATAACTCGCTTCTTCTCTTATCTTGTCATCCTGGAACCTGTTAGGTCGCACGCGACCTAAGACTTCAACTTTCCATGGCTTATCCCAAAGTTTTAACTCGTTTGCTTCCTCGTTAGGTCGCACGTGACTTAACAGAACGTTAGGTCGGTCACGACCTAAGACTTCGATATTCTGGGCTGCATCACTCTACATCAAAATTTGGTGACATGTGATCCACTCATGGATGATCATCATCATCATCATCTATTCCTTAGCAGTTTGGGAATTCTTCACAAATTAACATAGCGTCTTTACAAAAGAGAAAGATGGGCGTATCTCATATAATATGCCACCGGGACCATAAATGAATACTGATGCCATAAAGATATATATATATATATATATATATCTGTGTGTGTGTGTATCAAATATCAAGTCACGTAATCAAATATGCCTATCTCAAATAAAGACCGATATTTCATCATCATTTATCTATACAGATGACCACTACTATAAGACCAATAATATATATGATCACCAGTATAAGGCCAATACAATGTAAGGTCACTAATATAAGACCAGTATTACTCATCAAGGTATATATACCCTAAGGTCCAAACCAAGGGGTACTAACTTACTTCATTGGATCATACACGTCGGCCGGACATGATCATGCGACTAATTACCATACCGATCACATGCCCGATCATTGTGGATCACTATTGATTACACAAACATTACTTATAAGCATCCAAATCCCGAGCTTTGCCTTGCATTCCAATTCCTCGAGTAGCCTAAAGCCCTTGAAATCATGCAGAAGCCTTGCGTCGACTCGAATCCGAAACAGGTTGTTACTGCCATGGTCTGTGCACCATCGGTGCATCAGCGGTAATCCACTAGTGGATTAATGATGGCCTATCCCAGGCAGTATAGCCTAGGGTAGGTACAAACTGCACTACCCGAACACTGATTTGAGCTCTGTTTCCTTCTCCATTTTGCCTGATAAGTCAACTAGCTGCCCTAACTTGCCTTCACCACATTAAACTTCTCTTAGAGACTATTAGTTGATGTTTTGAAAGTGGTTTCTTACGTATTCAAAAACTAATTTTGACACGAAGTCCACTCTTTGCACATAGAGTTCAACAGGAAAATCTAGCGACACGGCCTCCTTTAACATGCTAAAATAAACATAGCCGGCATTCTTGCCTTGTGTGTTGCTCACACGTGTTTTGATGAACCTATTTATGCACGCCTATGGACACACACACACACACACACATACACTATAACTATATAAATCACTTTTCGGGCTTCAAACAGAGCGATTACTCGACCCAGTATCTTTCATGCAACTTAGCGCACATGATGGTCTCCATGGCTACACGAGACTCTTGCCATGTGCTTATATACAACTATTGATGTTCACATACACACGTATATATGGATACACATGCATCTACATCCAACAATTCTACTTACAAAACAAAAATGACCTTGATTAATATACTATTTCAAATACACATATACGTATACCCATTGTGCACATATACGTACATGTATATTCGAGTAAGTAATTCGATAATTATTAAATCAAGCCTTACTTTTATTTACTAAATCTTTTCAATAGATGTAAAATATCTTTTCATATTACTGTATAAACTCATATTATTTTATAAAACACGTACTAGCTTATAAATCAATTTAAGCCTTTATAACACTTAATTTCTTTGTTTAAAATTAAGTATTTGTTTCATAAATATATTATAAAGCCTTATACTTTTTTATAAAATATTTTCTCCATATTATTTCATAAAATCTCATACGCTTTTATAAAATATCTCATTTACATTATTTTATAAAATCTCATACTCTTTTATAAATATCTCATTTACATTATTTTATAAAATTTTACCATTTAATAAAATATCTCATTTATTTATAAAATTATTCCTTTACACAAATAATATTTATGAATAAACCATCCATTTAATAAAAATCGTTTCTTTACTTTAAATAACGTTTAAAAGTACTAATTAAGCTTCATTAACCCTCCAATCACTTTAATAATAAGTGCAGTGCTCCTAAACCACTTAACCAGCTCACTTTCTTAAAGCATTCATATATAACTTCAGTACAATTATATAATTACTAAATCATATCTATAATACATAATTAAGCCCAAACAGTTCACAATCACTTAATCATCCCAAAACCTAATCCAGAGCTTACTAACTTTTCATAACATGGTCTGAAAGGTCTTTAATAAATAATATGATGATATGAGCATGTCTAAGGAATAAATAAGCCTAATTAAATTACTAACATTCTTTAAATTACTTCATAATACTTCAAAATCAAAAATAACAAAATAATTAGGTATAGCAAGTAAATATGAGTAGAATCATCCCACACACAATCTTCTTCACCATATCAAGCTCTAATCATGAGAACCCAAACCTAAAGCTCTCTTTAAAGTTGAGATCTAGCTCCAAACTCCACCTTATGTTAATTCCTTCATGGGTTATGTGAGGAATGAGTAGAGAGAAAATATGGTGATTTTAGTTTGGATTTAGGAATTTCATTTAAGCTGGGAGTAGTGGAATAAAGAAAGGGGATTAAGAGAGCAACTAGGAAAAGATTAGAGAAGATGAAGTAGAAAGTAACGTGGAATGAAAAGTGAATGCAAATAATGATGGAATTAGCTAACACTTAAGCTAGCTTATTGGCCTTAGTCAAATTCAATTTTCATTCCTTTCTAGAAATCACTATTCACTCCAAAAACTTATCGACTCCAAAAAAGTCAGCTTATACTCATTTTTATCATGACAGAATTACGGTCTCAAAGGCAGGTGTCTCATGTCCTAATTCATCTATCTCTAAAAAAATTGAGTATAATAGACTTTTCGTTAATTAACGACTAAATATTTAAATTAGTCATTTAAATATTCGATCATTAAAATTTTAGGGTGTTACATATAGCGTTAAAGATGACACTTCCCCGAGCCAAGATGGTTTCAACTTAAAATTTTATAAAATTCATTGAGAGTTAGTGAAGGATCTAGTACTAGAAGCTGTGAATGATTGCTTTGAAAGTGGGAAAATCTTTAAAGAAAGTAATCATACCTTGTTACACCTCATCCCATAAAATAAGGATTCAAATCAAATCCGATAGTTTAGACCAGCTGTAACATGATATACAAGATCTTGACCAAAGTGTTATGTATTAATAACTTAGTTAATTTTGATGATAACAACCTTGATAACAACCATATACAATCATATAAAATATGGATACTAATATTTTGCCAAGTTATATAGTATATAGTGCAGAATATTACACAGGTGTTGAGTCAAAGACCGTACAGTATAAAGACTCAAAAAATAGTCATGAAGTCTCATGAGTACAAAGGCCAAGATATGAAGATTTCAAGGTAATAATTTAGTGTATAGAGTCATAATATATTGATAAAGTCCCTAGAAGTAATCTTTGAACTCTATCTCTTATTTTTCTATCTTTTATAATTTTAAGCAAAATAAATTTTCAAAAATTATTTCAGAATATTTTATAAAAATTTTCAAAGTTCAAAATATTTATAAACTATGTCCAAACTATTTTACAAAGTACAAAGTATAGGATTTTCAAAACATTTTAAAATAAATTAGTTTTCAATATTTACAAGCATATGTCGACATATAGACAGATGATATGTTGACATATATGCCGCCAAATGGTTTTTGAAACTTTGAAAAGAAGTGTCTATTCGTCGCAACTCTTCACGAACATACACATTTATTTATTCACTATATAAAGGGGAGTTCAAACAAATTTTTGACAGTTAATTACATACTTTCTTCTCACCTCTCACTCTTTTGAAAATTATGTGTCTAAAAACCTAACACATCATGCTAAGACAAACATATAGAAATTAGACATCATTTTCTATGAGATAATGTAAATAAAGAAGTAATTTTACTTGAATTTATAAATACTGAAAATCAAATAGCCAATATTTTAACAAAACAGCTAACTCAAACATCTTTTATAAAACTTGGAAGAGAGTTAGGAATATGTTCTTTCTCTGAAATATAAATACAACAACATATAAATTGTATATTTAAAAAAAATATCAAAATTAACACATGTATGTCAACATACAATATGTGTATACGTTGACATATACTATAGAATTATGAAAATTGTTTTGCCCTCTAAAATTCAAAATTCGAAATATGATTATATAACCACTAAATTTCGATTTCTTTCTCATTTCCCTATCCTTTTCTTTTTGTAAATTTCAAATGAAATTAAAACAACAGATTCTTCAAGTTCCAAACGTCCAAGAGAAGGGACCGCCCCCTTTTTCTTCGAAACCCCATTCTAGGACTTTTCCAAATCACCACCATAGCCAAAGTCATCAAGATTGAAGATGATCTAAAACATGTCCTCAACATACTTTCAGAAATAGAGGTTGTTCAACTATGCCTCTTGAAATAACAAGAGAAGCAATGGTGCATACTTTGTAATCTCCAAAAGCATCTATTGGACAATCTAGCCGATCCAACAGTAATAGAAGAAGAAACTCCTAATCTTGTCACTCAACCCCATGAATAATGAAGAGGAAGAAGAGGAAGAGAAGGAGGAGGAGGAAGACATCGTCAAAGATGATAATGAAGTCAAATGTGTTGGCAAAGTTTGCTTCGATGAGGATGGAAATCTCATGAAATAACAAGGAAACTTTTGACTCCACTATCCCTTTTTCCCCATCCATAAGTCTCCTACTATCAAAGCATAGATTTAAGTTTAGTACATCTTAGTTTGGTTTGTAAGGATTTGATTTGATTTAGATTGTTTATTTATATATGCTTAGATTGATAGTTTAACATGTATAGTTTGATTTGAATAAATAAAATCATATCTTATTTATTTACAAGTCTCCATATATCATCATTATGTCATATTACATCATAGTTGGTAAGCTTCGATTATTTTAGTACTTAATTATTGATTTTAACTCTATAGTTTCTAAGTATTTTATTTAGAGGGAGTTTTTATTATTTTCACACATTTTTGTTGATGACAAAAGGGGATAAAAAGTATAAAATATACATATGCATATATATAGAGGGAGTTTTTTATATATAGGAATATTTAATGGTTGTCATCATCAAGAAGGGGGAGATTGTTAATACCTCAGTTAATTTTGATGATTATGACCTTAATAACAACATTTACAACCATATAAAATATAACTAATGTTTTGCTAAGTTATATAGTATATAGTGCAGAATATTACACATGCGTTGAATTGAAGGCTGTACAGTATAATGACTCAAAAAATGGACATGAACACTCATGAGTACAAAGACCAAGATATGAAAACAAGATTATAATTTAATGTATAGAGTCATAGTATATTGTTAAAGTCTCTGGTAATAATCTTCGATCTCTATCTCTTATTTTTCTATCTTTTATATTTTTAAACAAAACAAATTTTTAAAATTTATCTCAAAATATTTTATAAAAGTTTTCCAAAGTTCAAATATTTATAAATTATGTTCAAACTATTTTAAAAAGTATTAAATTATTTTACAAAGTATAGGATTTTCAAAACATTTTAAAAGAAACTAGTTTTCATAATTTACAAGCATATGTCAACATATAGTCAGATGATATGTTGACATACATGCCGCCAAATGGTTTTTCAAATTTTAAAAAAAGCTTCTATTTGTTGCAACTCTTCACAAATAGAGACATCTGTTTATTCACTATATAAATGGGAGTTCAAATGAATTTTTTGATAGTTAATTACTTACTTTCTTCTCTCCTCTCACTCTCCTAAAAATTCCATTGAGAAGTATATTCAAATCTACTCAAAATCATGTAGAATCAATTCATACTTCTTTGTATTGTTCATTACTACTTTTTTTTTTCTGTTTTGGAAACATCTCTCTCTTAATTCAAAGGTCAAAGTACTATCCAAGGGGCTATAAGATCCATTGTATCCAAAGTTCAATAAATTGTCTTTGAGAAAATTATCAAAATCTATTTGAATTTGCTTGGGTGTGCCTATAGCCCATTCAAATTAAGTGGGTGTACCCTGAACTCAAAAATTCAAGAGGGTGTGTCTTGTATCCATGAAATATTGATTGTATATGGTTTTGCCTTCTGCCTTTTAAAGATTGACATTTGAAAAGAAATCTATACAAGCAATTGTATGGGACTGGAAGTAGGAGAAATTTAAACCAGTATAAAATCCCTAGTGTTATATCTCTACACTTTACTTTGCTTTACCGCTTTTATTTTTATATGATTGCATATGTGACTATTGAATAAGTATAATTCTGTGTTGTTAATTTGTTGCTTAATATTTATCATAAAAGAAATTTAAAAAGATTTACAAAAGTTAGAAAACACTATTCACCTCCCTTTTAGTATTTAATTAGCCGTAAGATCCATAATTCTGCAACCCACATTGTGCAATAGACTAAAATTGTTTATGGATGACTTAATTTCAGTGCACTTTTATTCAAAATATAAATATTGGAGATAAGATTTTATTTGCGCATTAAATAGTTAAAGTTTTGGGTCATAGCAATAATAAAACTATGTGTATTAAAGTTGACTTGAAAAAGCCATATGATTTGGTGAATACAAAAATTCATGATACACATTATGAAAGATATGAGGTTCATAGAGAAATGGTTGAGGATTTGAGGAAATAATTTTATTGCCTAGCTTTTCCATTATCGCTCAGGGGAGTCTGCATAATTTCTTCCATAGCATGTCAGGTCTAAGGAAAGGAGACCCCTTATTGCCATTTTTGTTTGCTTTTGTTATGTTCGTTTTTACCCCACTAATGGAAGAGAAGCTACGCAAGGGTTTAATCAATCTAGCATCATAAAGCGGTAAATTTACCCACACTATTTTATGTAGACGACATTCTGATATTGGTTAAAGTAGAGAGAATGGGTCCTTAAGCAATCCAGTATGTGTCTAAAATAATGTTGGAGAGAACATGGTTGAAATTAAGTAAGGAAAAGTCTATTGTTTTCTTTAGCGGTGGGGCTGCTAACATAATAGATATAGAAGAGGCTTTGGATATCAAGCAAGAAGAACTATCAATAAGGTATTTAGGAATCTCGTTGCCTTATATGAACTTAAAAGAAATAGACTGTGCCTTTATTGTAAATAAAATAAAAAGCAAAATAAATGATTGGGAAGCGAAGTTATTAAGTGTTGGAGGCTGACGTGATCTTATTAAGCCACAATATATCCACTAATCTAGTTTTGGATGCGATGTTTTAAGCTTCTAATCGTGATAATCAATAAAATAAAGCATTTATGTTTTAATTTTTGTGTGGAAGGGTCCGAGCAAAGTTTTGTCATAAGTGGTCTGCAGGAAAAAAGGCTAAGGTGGGTTAGGTCTTCAAGCTCTTGAAGATCCAAGCATGGCTTTGGGTATTAAAATAATTTTGAAAGTGGTGAATGGAGAGGGGATACATCCAAATTGGATGAATAAAAAATTGTTACAGGTAAATTTTCCTTGGTCTTCGAGCAGACTTGAGTGATTGAACTTGATTAAGGAACGATAGAGAAATGGATCCAAAGCCTTATAAAAAAGCATGAGATAATAAAATAGAGAAGCACAAAGGAGATAACAAAGATTGGGAAAGTTATTAACAGCTCGGACCTGTTGACTCGACATCCATAACTTGGACCCGAGTCGTAACCTATGGAGTCAACAAGCTTGCTCAAGGAATAGTTGGCAAGAATAGAAAGAAAGCAAATGGCCAAGGCCCTACAACTCGACACTAAGTTGTGCACCCACAACTTGGTATCGAGTTAAAAAGTTGTGATCTTTGACCACAACTTTTTAACTACAACTTCGACATGATGTATAGAATGTGGATGTGCATTTTCAAGCAATTTTAGTGGTGGCATTCGTCTATAAATAGAGGAGGAGATGCATTGAAAAGTGTTCCTTTCTAAACTACACCAAAGTAACACGAGTTGAGTTGTTCAATTCTAAACTACATGTATTATAGCCTAAGTTGTAAGCAACCAAGTTGTAAAAACTACTTTGTAAGAGAAAAATATAATCAATGGAAAATTACTAAGTGGATGTAGGCTGGAGTATTTGTTGAACCACTATAAAAATCATGTGTTATTTTCTCTCTTTTAAACTCATTTCTTTTATAATCCACATTGGCCGCTTGATTGGAAGTTTATGCCATTTTTGGTCCAAACATTATTGGTACTTTCACCGAGCAGGACTTGATATTTGATTGAAGAAGATGAATAGTCCTAATACAAGGAAAGCTATTGCTAGAGGAAGTCAACAAAAGCATTAGGCTGCCATGAGGTGTCCTTAAATTCGAATCCATTAATCTACGTAACTAGAGAAGAGATTGAGTGAATCATGAAAGAGATGCAAGATAGGCTGGTAAATCGATAGAAAGAGATGATGTATGGGTTTTTCAAAAGTATAGAATAGCAAATGAAAGCTGAAGTAGTGGGAAACCAAAGTCAGAGGCCAGAAGGAAAAACAAGTGCATTAGAAGATATGACAAGACAGGTCAGAACTAACCCTCCAAAAGCGCCATGACTCGGTATCGAGTGAAGTGGCCCTAGGGCCTTGGTTTCTTTAGATTTGGCATAGGATGGAGCATACCTGATAATGTCGAGCCATGGAGTGGAGATTAGAAAGCGAATATACGACGATAAGAAGGTGGACCAAAAGTTCCTCATAGGAATAGGGGGCAGGATAAAGATTTGGACAAAGGGCCCGTAGAGTCCTAGGGATTTCCGCTAAGTGACAATGATAGGATTACTGATATGATAAGGCAGGTATTGAGAGGTGGACTCCTAGATCAAAGTTTGGATGATGTAAATAGAAACCCATTTACCCCAAAAGTCTAGTACGCTAGGAATCTACTTGATTTTAAGCTACCAACGCTGAAGATGTATAACAGAAGGACAGATCAATCGTTCACTAGATGAGGTATGTCCAATATATAGGAGTATTGGGTGCTTCAAAAGAAATGGTAGGATGGTGTTTCCATTGTACTTGACAGATTCAACGGAAATATAGTTTGATCAACTGAAGAATGGGTCCATCAGCATGTGAACCAAATTAGTGGATAAGTTTATGAAACAGTTCAAATTTCATATAGCACGACCAAAGAATGTAATGATGCTTTCGAGTGTGAAATAGAGAGCCGATGGGATCCTATGGAGTTACATAACTAGGTTCAGCGCAATAGTTATTGTAGTGCAGAAACTAGACCCATCATTAGTTCCGATGGTTGTGATTTCCAAAGTTGCCTGTAAGAGTGATTTCAATATCACTTTTGAGAGATCCATAAATGGATCTTGCATATTTCTACTACTAAGCTGAAAGATATCTGCACTAGGAGGATGTTGAATCTGATCATGTCGAAGATAATACCGTGGAGGATGGAGGACCATCCAAGCTAGGACATGGGAAGGAGAAAGGGATGCAGAAAGCTAATGATGGCTTTGGAGGATCAAAGCGGACAAAGAGAGAACCAATATTTTCCTCATACATAGATTTGAATATGACCTTGGAAAGGATTTACTTAGATACTAAGGGGCAGATTCCTTACAAGATGTCCGCCAAGAGAGAGCCCACAGATTTGAAGTAGAGATCTGAAAAGTTTTGCCTATTCCATGACTTGGATGGGCACGAAAAAATTGAGTGTAAGCATCTACAAGATTTGATCAAAGAATAGGTTCAGAGTAACCATTTACAATAGTATGTCAGAAAACAAATTATCTTTGCCCTGCAGTTGTGTTGCAGGAGTAGCAGCCATATGTGGTAGATGTATCTGGATGCTACGTGGAGCTGGGTGGAGAATGATTATCACACGATCGAGATGGAATGGAGTCAACTTTGATTTTCGCACTTTTTTTTCCTATGAATAAGATACGAAGGATTATTACAAGCCGCTTAATCATGCACAAGATCTTAAACGGTCCTATAGGCATGCTTTGGGTTAAGGTTCGTAGGTAATCCCTTGACTAGATTAGACCATTTGATCTTTTCTTAATGCATTCATTTGCACTTTATAAATGGTTGGTGGACGTGATTCGCCCAACCGAAAAGATAAGGTGATGAACTATGAGGTACAAGGTTCCTTGCTAAAAAACAAGTGGATAGACTTGTACAGGATTGCGAGTCCCCTCACCAAAGAGTAAGCAAATGGACTTGCTTGGATATTGGGTTCCCTCGTTAGAGAGTGAGGGAACAAGGCTCAATCTAGATATGTGATTATGTGATCTAAAGAGATCAAAAACTAAAATTTGGGATTTGAACACTTCTCGATTTTCTTGGAATTACTTATAATGTGTTGCAGGGCAAAACTACATGATTTATAAGTAACATTACAATCGGTGGCGATGCATAACTATGATTTATGATGTTTGATTGCATAATATATGACTTACACATGGTATTTAAATCCCAGGAGAACACGAAGCAATATCGATATCGATATATGATATGATAATCACTACAAGAAAACCTAATTTCAGCAGCATCTATTGTCAACGTTTCATTCAAAAATGCTACCAATAAAAGCTCAAGTCATCAAATTCTGTCCCCTTAATGGTACTAAAATGTTTGCCGCCCAGCTCGCCTATATTTTGGCGAAAGAAATGTGTGTTACACAAACCCTTCATCATTTCCCTTCTTTTCCTTTTCGTGCAATTCTGAGGAAAAAAATCTAGGTTTACAAACTTCCTCTCCAACACTCACGAATTCATCATCTCGTTGGCGATCTTACTACGACAGTGGCTACACTCATGACCAATTCACATCAATCCGCTCTAATCCCTTCTTTTTTTGTCAGGTATTTATCGGTTTCAATTTGTCAATTCCTAAAAATTACTTTTAATGTTGCCATTTTTATCGATGTTAATTATAATTGCTTAATAAGATCTTTACATGAATTTTGATTGTTATAAGACATTCACACAAAATTAATTAATGGTATGATGAAGTGAAAATCATATAAAAACAACATTGAGGGCACTGAAATAACAAAAATAGATGTGAAGAAGCCACAAGAGCAGCTTGAAGTTGTTTAAATATGTTTTTGATGATATATAGTCATAACAAATTTTATGTGTGCAATTGTTGTAAGTGTTGGTTATCTATTAGGTGATTGCTCAGCATGCTTGCTGCTTATTGAAACATTATTCTTATGCTTAAGTACAGGTGTTGCTATACCTTGATTAAAGAAGTCAAAAGATATCGGTACAGTTATGCTTATGCTTATGCTTATGCACTATCTTGTAATTATAGGTGACTTTTTCTAAACTTAATGGTATACTTATGAGTATACTTATGCTTATGCACTATCTAGTAATTAAAAGTGCTGGTTTGAAATAAAAATTAAACATTGACCATCATTATACACCATTTAGCGAATGTCTGCTACTATAAAAAAATTTGAGTTAAGGGAGATTTTGATTTGTAGTATGATGCAGTAGCATTTTTTATCGCGATTTAGATTTTGTAGTAGTTGTTCGGTATTTTGTCTGTCATTAATTTACATAGTAAGCAAACTTTCAAATAATAAGTCTGCATTGCAACTCCAAAAGCTATGATAATAGTTTTTTTTCTTTTGCTTTTCTTTTCCTCATTGGTTCCCTCTTTTGCTTTATGTTACCACGAGCTTGATTTAGGTATTTAATCTTAATAGTAGAAATATATTTATAACTACATAAAGTTTTGTATGTAGGGCGTTGAGTTGGAGGATGCCAGTCATTTTATCACTTCTAAGGATAAAAAATGCAAAAGAAGCCAACGAAGTCCAAGTATGATTGTTTGTTAATATTTAGTGCATATTTATTCTTTTTCTCCTCCTTTACTTTCAACACTTGATCCTTGACATGCCATGCTGATATTCTTTTCATGGTTATATAAACATTTACTCAATAATAGCATATTATTTATCATGCATTACACTTACTTTTCCTTTAACTCATTAATAATATATTAACGTGTTCATCTCAAACCTCAGAAAAAACATGTTTTTACAATAAATTATTACAAGTAGAACTATCATATTAGAAATATATTACAACAATCATAGCTTTGTGCAATAGATTAGTAATGTAGTAATATATTATATGTATACGTACACATATAAATTATTATAAAACATATAATGTTCCCAAAGATAATGTAGGACTTATTGCAGTTTTGAGTAGCGGGGATGCGGTTATGCCCTATAATACCAGGGGCATATTTAGGGTCGCTGCTTCCAAGATGGCATGCTGAAGTTTCTATTTGGTGATATAAACTATAAAAGTAGGGACCGGATTTAGTTATGATTTTTCTGAATGCTTCTTTATGAATTGTAAACAAGGAACATCTGGATTAAGATTTGTAGATGAGCAAATTCATGATTGTATGTTATGTATTTGTAACGAAAAATTTCTACACTGAAGTACCGCTGGTAATACTTATGTTGTTTTGATGTGAATTGCGCCCTAGTTTTTAATTTTATTTTTATACACAATAATGCTGGACTTTTTACCTTTATTTATCAAGGGTATAAGTAATTCAACAAGGCAGTAAAAGAACAGATTGGTTGCCTTCAAAAAATTGATGGTGGTAACTGTGATGACCCACAAATCCGTACCCTCTGAATTGACAATAAACCACACATGTCGACCCAGAGTGAACAAAATTGCAAATGATCATGAGGAAGAAAAGAGAGGGTGAGAAGAAAGTGAGAAGAAAGAAGAAGGGAAGAGAAGAAGAGAGAAGCGGAACCAAAATAATGCAGAATCTCACATCGCTGCGGAATAACATATAATATAGATCAGTAATCTTTACAAAGAGAAATTGTAATATACCTAAGTCAATATCAGAGTACACAATAAGTAATCATCATCTTAGACAGTTATAATAACATGTCCTCACAAATGCTGATAATTCACAACAACAACAATGCAATGCAGTAGAAATATAAACAGATACGTGTATACGACATGAAGATCTCCAGCTCGCCTGCTAAAGCTCCAAAAACACCAAATCTAAACCTGTAAATATACTCGGTCTGACCCGAGCATTGAAAGGGAAGAATGCCCGGATCAGTCTGGTAAACCAGCATGAGAAAAACACATCTCAAATGAATTTATAAAGTTATCAAAACTTTTCTTTTATCAAAACAAAAGGTATCTCGTAAGACCACATCCACACATAAACCGAGATGGGTTTTTACATTACGATACCAAAACCTTTTCATATCAAATCATGTTATATTATAATAGTGTCTATTATACAAATAATAATCAACATAGCTGAAATTGTTACCATTATTAAATTCCAGCAATACTAGGCTCTACAAAACAAAATGCCAGGCACGTAGTGGATTTTGGATTCCATACAAATGACTAGGAGAAGGGACTACCTTTCCGAAACTCAGTACACCTCTAGAGGGATGTACCTAAGGTCCAGATACTGGGCGCCTAAACCAACACAAGACCGGCCTACCCCTCGCTGGATAGTACCGAATATGTCATCACTCCAGTAGTTACCGACCTATAATTCATGGCCACAAGCATACATCAACAATAATCAGGTACATAACATCATAACATGTAAAGATATATCTAGAAGAATGATGACATCTCCTAATGGGAGCGACCCATTTTAGCCTTGCTACTTCTATCCCTGTTTCAGTCATTTTCCAGGGAGTGAGGCCAAAAGTGGTATCGATTACCTTTCACATATCACATCATCATCATCTTTGAATGCCACATTGCCATTCCCGTTGACTACTAACTGCCTTCCACAAAAATACAACTCTTGAGCTCGTATGTCTCAAGGAGGGTGTTAAGCTAAAAGAACTTGCCTTCTCCGCCACCACATGATGTACGTTTGTAAAAACCAATATATGTAATCTTAGAAATACAATGTCAGACACTTGTCCATATAAGTTGTCCAGGAATAGGACAAACCGAAGGTACTTTCCTGCCACATCCTATAGGATTAGTAGCGACAGCCCTTGCAATGGATATTTCATAACGAAGAGACTGCTGTTACTATATGTATATTGGGATTTTAACCCCAAATGATCAAGAAGTAGTCCTTCACTATGAAAATCCCAAATATCAATATCATCGACCAACCTGCACAATCGTCGTATATATGTTGGTCCGAAGTGGTTTTCAGATAAATCTGATCCCGGTCTCTTCGCAGCAACAACGCAAAATCGTTACTCAACCTCAAACAGAAACCAAGTCTTATAGACTTATCATGTCTCCAACTTTCAACTTGCTATCCTTCTGCCAAGAAGGAAGCTCGATAGATTGGAGTAATCACTTCGCACTACACGAATCAACATTCTCAACACAAACGATAGTCAAGCCTACACAGTCAGTTACATACTAAGTGTACGACTAATTAGTTTCTACATCAAGTTGAGAAACTAAAATGGCCAAAAATATAATTTAGCACTTAAACAGTCACTAGGCCTGTTTCATTAATCTTTCATTAATTAAATCGCTTTTCCAAATCATCTACTTCAAATTATCTTTAAAAAGTTATAATTCCAAAACCATTTCAATATTTGGAAAAAATTTCCATATATTTATTTTAATAATAAGTGAATTCACAATTTATTTTATTTTCAAACAATTTAAACTCCATTTTATAATATCATTTCCAAAACATTCATTTAAAGAATTATTCTCTTTAAAAATGTGAATATATTTCCTTTCATAGAAATCCTTATTTAGCTTATCAAATTAAATTTATTTCACATTAATAAAACAGTGTTTATAATTCACATTTCTATTTTATAAAAACTTCCATTTATAAAATTCCATTATTAACCAATTTCCTATTTATCTCATTTATATGTCAAAATCCCATTATAAGTTTATTTACTTATAAATCTCTTATTTACAAATTCATTCTTTTTATAACTTCATTCTTTATAAATCTTATTTACCGATAAGATTTCATTTATTACTACATTTTAACACTTATGAAACTCATTTATAATTCCATTACTTTTATTTATAAAATATCAATTTTATAATTCTTACCATAAACCATTTACAATAAGTTCAAAATTCTGAATTTAACTTATTTTAAAAAAGAGTTAACTTCATATTTCAAAAATCATATTTAAGTATATTTCACAAAAACATAATTATTATAACATAAAAATTTTAACTTTTATTTATTTAAAATAAATCCATTTCTTTAATCATTCAAAAATTCTTCGAACATATATATTTTCAAAATCACTTTGAAATCCTTTTTAAATTGAAATCATCATTTCTATATATTATATTCCAAAAATATGGCCCAATGCTGCAAAAGCGCTAAATAAGGGGATTCACGTCAATAATAGCAAACATGGCATCCATCACATCAAACATCACATAATACAACATATATAACAATATGTGTAAATAAAAATCAAGAATGGTGAGGAATCCAGTTGGATCCCTCCAACCTATAACCTGCAACATGTATACATATAAGAAAATATGTACAATGTCTGCTTCGAGGCATACGCGCGTACAAAGGGTCATCCGCTCGTACACGGGAACGTATAGGGTCTTATATGCTCCAATCGACAGGAATATATCCAACTACTAACTACTATAGCACAACATCCAAACATCCAATATATATACATATATACATATAAATTTACATACATACATATACATATACATACATACATATACATACATACATACATACATAGATATATATATATACACACACACACACACAACATCCAACAGTCATCAAAACAACATAATAAAAATATTCCCATTTATATAAAAATATAAGCGGGTCAAAAAGAGTGAGTTTTACTCACTTTGGTTGTAGTTCGTCGTTGCAACGTTTTATTTTGATCAAAATTAAACGAGCATTTAATTTTAACCAAAATTTTCAACAGCTCCAAATCCATCCAAACCAGCTCTAAATTGTATTGCTCGATAATACGAACCTAATGCAATTTGTTTCGTGCGAAACAGACCTCGTATGACAAAGTTACACAACTTTTAACATTCGATTATAATTAATGTAAAATTAAGTTTAATTAACTTAATTAAAAATTTAACCTCTTCCTCCTTGTGTATATGCACGGATCGAACCCATCATGCACCTTCCATCTTCGAACGCCGCTCCACCATCGAGCCACCTGACGACGATCAGAGGCCACCACGTTAACGCTCATCCCCCACTCCATCAACACCCAGAGTCCGGTCGAGCTCGGCCTCCCCAGCACCGAGATCCAGCCCTTCAAACACCGCGCCTACACCATCGAATTTCCACCGATCTTCGCCGCCTTACCCATTCATGGCCGTTGGATTTAAAGATCGTGCCGAGCTCTACCACTTTGCAGAAGAAAGATTTTGAAAATAGTGGATGGATCATGAGATATTTAGGGAAGAAGAATCAAACGTTTCTGGCTATTCGAATTGAAGGTGGCGGCTGTGACCTTGTTTGACTTTAGGGTTTGCAAATGAAATGATAAAGGTCCTTATATAGGCAATGTTTTAAAACACTATTCACACGAAATATTTCCGAACTCCAAACGAAGCATGTCGCCTGGTGTTCATAATGTTTTACCTTTATTTCGAACAGAATGTAATATATATCGGGAGCCAGTTCCATCGTATTTGGAAGATAGGTTTTCGAATCAAATTATTTTAATTAAATTTACTTAAATAAATTTCTATGCATTTCAGCTTCGCACGACCAAACCGTAAGTCCAATCGCTACGAAATTTGGAATTCTACAATAATACTATTACGGATCCAATGAAACTAGTTACGTCCAATTCTGAGACAGTGTCCCGAATGGCTATTTTTATCGTCAAATTAAATTATAAAATTTCAAATTTTAGTTTATCCACTTTTAATTCAATTTTAAAAGTTCCCTAACTCCATTCTAATTCAAATCGAATTTAAATCAACTTTATAAATCATTTTCATCTTTATTAAACCCCAGATTCAATTGTTTACACAATCTAATTATTCAAATATCCCTTATATTTGAAATTAAATTAATTTAACTAACATATTATATTTTTTAATATTTAAAATCAATTAAATATCCTGAATTCAAATGACAAAAAATCTGGGTGGTTACAGTAACTAACCTGAAGTATCATGTAATTCATTCATGCATTGTACATATACAATCATATACCATGGTTTCAACAATTATAACTAGTAAAATTAACCATGCGACCGATGAGACACTGTGCCACGTGTTCGTCATTAATTTTGACTAAAAATTTAGATCGTTGTTGAATACAATAAAGAGTTTCCTTGACCCAAAAACCACAGCGAAGATCAATGTAAGCCTGTATCCATTGCGTAAAAGTACCCGTTGCATTCTTGATATAGAAAGTACAACCATATCCAAACTTCAAAGTCATTGCATTTGCCAGGACGAAAATTTCTTGATTCAAATGCTAAGTCATGCATTTATAACTATCATCATTTACTAATGATACTCAAGTCCTTCAGGTTCTTGGGAAAATATCAGAGCAGACTCCTTGAAGTTATCCATGCTGGTTGGCTTTCAAGATGAATATTTTGATATCTCCAGAAACTCTTTTTTTTGAAGAATTAGTAATTTACTACGATTAACAAATAGTAGTACAAATGGCATGTGGGATACAATACATCATTACAACAAATTCCAATACCCTGAACATCAGATAGAAGGAAAAATAAAAACAGAAATAAAAAAGAAGATGAAAATTCTTTGACAAAGACGAATCAAAGGAGATAAAGAGCCTCCACACCCTGAAGCCTTGTCGTCCATGAACCTCGCCATCACGATGAAACTCCTTGCCTGAAACTTCAGAGAGTACCAGTATGAGGTCTGTCACAAACATCAAGCTTTTGCTACTTTAATTTATGCTTAATCTTCAATTATTTTTTCAATTGTTGATAATAGGATGTTAAGATCCGGTTTAATTAGACGTCACTTCCACTTTGGAGCTAATTTACACTTCCACTATGCAAACTGAAACATCATCGTTATACCTCTCCTTGTTGCAATACTTAAACTAAAGTGATATCCAAATTGACATCTACACATTGCGGCAACTAGGTTCCTTGTCATGTGGAGCAGCAACATTGTGGTTGAGTTTTATTCAGGAGGCTGAATCAAGTGAAGGGGTTAGGACCAATATGGTATATGAAGTTGGACAGCTGTTTGAACTAGGAATTTAGCTCTCTTATTTGCTTGTATTACCATTGTTACTTAGTATAGGATCCTTTTTTGTTATTCGCCAAGTTCTTTTTCAGCCAGAGCTTGACCTTTCTGCTAAAGAATTACAGGTATATCACTGTACCATCTATGTTACCACTATTTTGTAAAATTATTATGCATGGACACAAAGATATGATAATGATTTGAAACATAGGTCTTCCCGGTATAAGCCTAGAGATTTTCATAAATGAAAATTTATGACATCTAAAATTCAAAATTGCATTTTCTTGCTCCTACTAGATTAATGCTTACTTAAGCTGTATAACACAAAGTGTAACGAGGCGTGTCAACAACAAGAATACAACAATTCATGCAGCAGTATCCGATATAAGGCTAGAAACTTATCTAGAGTGCACAAAGGTATAAGTAGTTGTGCCTTGGCAGGATATTTCAGCAGGAACATGTGAGATGACTTAATTGGTGCATATTAGTACTGCAGTCTGTCAACAAGGAATTGGTTAGCTACATAGACGATTCTAAGCCATGGGATATATAAGTTGCCTGTGTCACTTCCATGATAATATTTGTTTTCTTTATAATAATAGATATGAACTATTCTCTTTCATGTCCTAATAGGCTAATGCCTATTTACATCCAGTTTCTTACAATCCTGGCATCATGGCTATTCTCATGAATTAACCTTGTAGTGTTATAATGGTGCAATTCCGAGAAACCATTGATTATTGTACAATTTTGCAATAATTAGATAAGACATCTAGTTCTAGATATAATGAAACTTGTTACACTCATATATTAAACTACTAAGATTAAGATGACTAGTTTGAATTCTATATCCTTCTAGAAGAAAATGTGTAAGAGATACATGTCCCAACTTATCGCTTTCTTGTATGAGTTTGGTGTATGAATAAAAATTGGCATATTTTTTATTGAAGAAATGATTGCTTATTAGTGCGATGCTATATTTCTTCAGTATGCATGTATGCTTTTTCATTACACTATTCATTATACAAATTTTATATTTTGGTTGTCCATACATGATACAAGATTATGGTGAGCTACATAGCCCACATTTACTAAATATTAGAGTAACATTATCAATTAGGTGCTCATTTTTGTCTTATTTTAATGTGGCTGTGTCAGGAACAAGTTCGCAGTGGTGACAACAATGCGATAGAGTTATTTGAACTTGGTGCTGTCATGTTACGAAGAAAATTTTACCCTGTAGCTATAAAATACTTACAACAAGCAACAGAAAAATAGGATAGGGATGATCAAGATTTAGCACAGGTCTATGCACTTTTCTTTATGAAATTTCCTTTGACTTTTTATCCTATTTTTATCCATTGGAAACCATATTTGTTATAGTACCTAATTGGATAACAATATTTCTGTTAGCTTAGAACTGACATCTTCATTGAACCGATATTTTTGTACTGATTTTGGCATTTTTTATTTGCTCCATTCATGAAAGGTTTACTAAACCTGCGCTTTTGAGTTCTTGACGTTCCTAAAAAAATAGCAAAACTGGTATTTAGTGTGAATTTAGAGCAAACTATAATTGTACTATTTTAAAAAAAACTCCCAAAATCATTGCACGTTATATTTCTAAGCAGGGATCAAAAGATTTCAAAATAATTTTCTACTAATATTTCAAAACCTGACTCCTCAGTAACAACCAAAATCACTATTCTAAAGAAAAGGCTCGTATATCTTACTGTAAAATTTGAAAACTAACCCTGAAAATGTTGCATTCATAACGACAAAATTGTGGGGGTGATTTAGCCTTTGCAAATGGGCATGCATATTGTGACAACCTTTTCATCCTAAACCTACTAAAAGTTAAAAGTTAAAACAAATTAACATGTGCATCCAGTTACTTGATTATCATTGTATGGAAACGGTTTCTTTATTTGGCTTATCATGACATAGTAGTATTGGATTAAGAAACAGGTTGTCACTTTGCGCTTAGTACTTAGTGGTGGATTAATACTTACCGTGGTGTAGTAGTATTGGATTAAGAAACAGGTTGTCACATATGCACGCATTATTGCTAGAGTGAGACATTTGTATTCACCTGTAGTATTGTTGAGGATTATAAGATAATGCTTTGCATTTTTTGGCTATTCACCATACATCTTCTTAATTTTCTTCAGTTACCATATGCCTTGTTCATTATATAATATGAATGTATTTAACTATATACTTGTTCATTATATGTCTTTGTATATAATTTTTAGTATACTATGTTTTTTTGGAGGCTGGTGGGCCTAAGATTCCCATTAAATATGGAAGAGTAGATGTTTCTGCACCTGGCAATGTCCAATAGAGGGAAATTGCATGGTATACCACTTCAATCTTATAGCATAACTCATGCATTGTGCATCTTCCCACTGTTTTTTATCACATCATTAACTAGAGAACTTGGTAGGAGCCTTTAAAGGTCAAAATCAATATATATAACTTGGTACTAATTACTAAACGAACATATGGTTCTCTAGCCATGTCACATTACCAATTGTAAAACAAAACATAACAGTGACAACACAATACAATTCTCCACACACACATAATATTTGTCACAGAATCCAACACAATCATCTTATTACTTCCCTAACTACAAAAACACATAACCAAAAAAAACAAATCCTCCCAAACCAACTAAAAATGCAACACCAACCATCTCAAAAATGTCACCCACACTCACCCTACGTCCACCCACAAACCTCCATTCATTCAAAAAACGACTTGCTATATCGGGTTACAAACCCACGAGAACCACATTAACCGTAAGATGCGGGTTAACGGACTTTATAGGAGGTGATTTGATTAAACCAGACCTGGGAAAGTGGCTTGACGATGTGGAGAAACACAAGGCGCTGGCGGTGTACTCTCCTCATGAGGGTGGGTATGAAGGAAGGTAGTTGAACAGGTTGAGTTATAAAGGCTATCGCTTTCTTGATCTTATAGCACGTGGATTGGGTGATCCTAAAACTACTCTCACTAAAGTTCACCCTGTTTGCCCGGTACGCTTTCCATCTTTTATTGCTCAGATTATTACCTTTTTATTCTCTATTATTTGTATGGAATTGTTTATCAGTGCACATAAATTTGTTGTTATATGTGCAGGTAGATTATAATTTTGAGACATACACATGTTTGAAGTGGGTTATATTTTACTTAATTTCATGCTTGATGTTGGAAAAAAAACTACCTTGTATTTAATAATTTCATTTGTAGCCCATACTTTTATCCCTGTTTATAAAATCATAGGAGAGACTCACTTATAATATGTAGACTGTTAGATTTATAATCAAACTATCTGCAATTATGGATCAAATGGGTTTGCATACACTGTGGATCTTAAGAATTTATCTCTCTATTGAAAATAGATCCGTTATTTGTATTATATATATATATATATATATATATATATATATGTACATGCATACATATGTGTATATATATATATATATCCCATACATCAAATCACACTATAATAAGTAGATAAATTGATATTGAATAATAGAATAAATGAAAGGATTAAAATTTAGTAGGATAGAGGGAACCAAATTTGGGGTAGATGCATCCAACTTCTCTCCTATGGCATTTCAAATTGGACAAATTTCATAAATAAGCTTGTGAAAAAACATATTGCAACTTTAGGCTTAGGTGAAAACTTATTATTGAAATACATCTAGTTTTAACAAGGCCACAATTTGTGTTTGTGCTCAATAATTTCTTATTTGTGCTTGCATGCTTTAAAAGTACGCAATTTTTTTTATTTTTTTAAGCTTGCGCACTTTGAAAGCATGTGCACAAATGCAAATTAAATCCGGTGAAAACCATACCTAATTCTATAATAAGTTTTTATCCAAGTCTATAGTTGCAATAAGTTGTTTTCATGAGCTTAGTAATATTTATAAATTTGTCCTTTAAAATATGTTCGTGCATGTAAAAACAATGAATAGCAAGTTATCAATACAATCATATGTTTACATGACTATAACTATCTTGTATGCTTAATTCTTACATAATAATTATTTATTTATATTAATAAACAGCCACATTTAGGGAGGCAACAGATTGTAAGATGGTATTTTCCACCTGAAGTTGATTACAGGCTCTCCTTGCTGCCTCCAGATTCAAAAGGTCTCATTGTTTAGATAATTGAAGCCAAGGTAATTCAAGAAACTCCTTCACATAATGAACTGGTATAATGACATGAATTTACTAAATTTGATCTTAACATTTCAAAAATTTAGGTATTGTCAAAAGCAGATATGCAGTTTCTTGCATTGCACCGACACTTTTCCCTAAGGTGAAGGTCATTGCAAAATGCGGTAACTGGTATTTATTTCCTGATCAAACTAATATACTTACTTTTATTTGAGCAAGTTAGGCAATACTTCAATTTTCTTCATGTGAAATGTTGATGACCGGAGTTTCATTTATTTTTTGGTCATATTCAGTTAGTTGTACAACAAGTAAGGATATTTACTTAGAATTAAAAGTAATTTTTGGTTGAACAGGAGAAAGTTTGTGTGGAAGCCGTTGAGAGAAATAGCAGGTCTCCCATCAGTTGCAGAATGAGATTGTTGTTTTAACTGTTGTTTTGCTGCTCCTATATTGTGCATATCTTTACCAAATTAATGTTCCCAAGAACAAAATTTTATACTATTTTGAATGAAAAAATGTAAATTATTGGTCGTTGATTTCAACTTATTTCTTATATAATTTAACTACATTTTATAAAAGTAAATAAATTTAGAGAAATTAATTAAGTTTTATTAGAATTTAACCAAGTTAATAAGTTTTTAAAAATTAAATAAGTTTATTATAAAAATTAACCAAGTTTTATAAAATTTAACTAAGTTAACTAAGTTTTATAATAATTATTTAAATATAAATTTTAACTAAGGATGTTTGATTTACTTTAAATATGTCATAATCATTCGTTGATTGTTAAACTTGTCTATGGGTAATTAGCTTTTTAGGAGTAAAAACCAGCTGCAGCAAAGAATTGTGGGTAATCAAGTAATGAACATGACTTTAATTGTTATATATACTATAACATTTTGTTAATACTTGTTGTGTAAACTTGTTTATGGATGGTTATGGATTTTATGTGAGTTTGCTCATTTTGTCGAAAAACTATTATCTTAATGGTTATGGATATTATATTTGATTATGTGATTAACGTGTTTTTTCAATTGTTTGAATATGATGATTATGTGATTGATTGATTGGTTTTTGGTTTAAATATGATGATTATATGATTGGTTGATGGTTTTAATAAGACTATTACATGATCGATGGTTGGAAATGATCAAGCCAGTAGCATGTATAGTACACTCAAAACAGTTAATAATTTTTACTTGCGCTTAAAAAACGCTGCGGAAATAAATGTAAACAGCTGCGATATGACTTTCGTAGCGTTGTTAGAACGCTACCAAAACTTTAGTGGCGTTTAGTCAACACTACGATACGACATGCTACCAAAAATCCAAAACTTTTTTCTAGCATTTCTAATACCCTCAATAGGACAAGTTTTGGCAGCGTTTTCTACAACGCTACAGAAAGTTTCGAACTTTTAGTTGCATGTCATATCGCAGCGTTTACCGGAACGCTACCAAAAGTTTTGGTAGCCTTTTTACAACGCTACGAAAGATCTTTTTTGGTGTAGTGAATCTTAAGGGAATTTGGAATCACTGCTATTTATAACTAAAACTTAAGGTAAGGACTCGATTCCTTAGCTATGATAGGTCCATAATAACCTTAGATTTGCATGTAAATCTGAAGGAACCAGATGATTCAACACGATTGATCCAGTAAATAGCCAAAGAGCTCAACTGTTGATAATTCATCAACTTCCAATGTTTTTCGTTGAGCAAAACACACAATATATTCACAAGACATGCTTTGGGGGACATGTGTTATCGGTAAATTTTCCACAGCCTCGAGGTAGACTCAAACGGTTGAATCATACTGAGGAATGATATAGAAATAGATCCAAAACCTTAGAAAACATCACGAGATAAAAAGTAGAGAAATAAAGGAGATATCAAAGATTGGACAAGTTATTTACAACTCAGACCCCTTGACTCGGCATCCACAAATTGGACCCAAGTTGTAGCCTATGGAGTTAACAAGCTTGCTGAAGGAATAAGAGGCAAGAAAGGAAAGAAAGCAAAAGATGGCCAAGGCCACATAGCTTGGTATAGAGTTGAGAAGTTGTAAGCTTTGACCACAACTTTGTAGCTACAACTTCGGTGCGACGTGAAGAACGTGGATGATCATTTTCAAACAATTTTGGCAACGACTTTCATCTATAAATAGAGAAGGAGGTGCCTTGGATAAATTGAGTTATTCAATTTTGAACTACACACAGTATAACTCATACCCGAGTTGTAAGCAACCGAGTTGTAAAAACTACTTCGTAGGATAAAAGTACAATCAATAAAAAATGGTTAAGTTGATGGGGGTCGGAGTATTTGCCGAACCATTATGTGTTCTTTTCTCTCTTTTAATCTTTATTTATTTTATGACTTATTTTGGTTGCTTGATTGGTTGTTTATGCCATTTTAGGCTCAAACAAAAGCATAGCAAGAATCAATCAATTTCGGATATGGATATTAGGAACAACTACTTGGGCGTATGGAAGCACTTGCTCAGACTAAGAAGTGAAAAATTAAAATGTAAGGAAAAGATAGTAGTAGATGGGAAAATAACTTTTATGCGATATGACCAATGGCTGCAAGTCGAAAGGCTAATCAATATATTAAGGGTGGAAAATTTTGGAAAAAATTAAAGAAGAAAACGTGATGGTTAAAGATATTATTGTAAATAGGGAGTGACACATTAAGCATGTTAGTTATTTAAGTTAGTTTGGAATAGAAATAATAAGGATTAAATCCATAAAGATGAAGAAGAGGATTGTTGTGTCTGGTCTTATAGCAAAAATGGCGTTTATAATTTCAAATTTGTTTGGAATAACATAAGGGTGACATACAACAATGTGCAATGAGCCGAATTATTCTGCAACAACATACATGTCCCAAGAATGTCAGTTTGCTTGTATAAAGAACTGAACAACTACATGCAATAAAATATAAATTGATTCAAAACTGCATAGTGTGGAACATATATGTGTTCTATGCAACCAACATAACGAAGATATGGATCATTTATTTTTTAGATGTACATTCAACAATTTGGAAGTGGTGTTGTGCAAAATTGAAATGGCCTGCGGCCAAAACTGGTAATCTCAATATCAAAACAAAGATCAAATACATCATCACAAGATTTAACCAAAAAAACAAAAGTAGCGAAGTAGTTAGGATTGTGTTTTCGACTTATGTATGATCAATATGGAGAGGAATGCAATAATATGATTTTCGGTAATACTCAATTGACTAAAGAATTTATTTATAAGCAAATTTCAAAGATAGTAAAAATCGGATCTACCTAATTCAAGTACATTATCACAGACATGCAGGATGAAATTATATGCGAAGAATGGATTCAGTTATAGAGCACTTACCAACTACCCATAATGGATGGATTCAATGCCTTCAGTAGATAGATCCGATCATGCAAATCTCCATGTGTCTTTCCTCAAAGTCATGCTCTGGTGTTTAAATACTTTTTCACAATAATAATTTAGAGGGAAAGTTAGATTGAAATAAGAGAAGAAGATTGAAAAAGGGCCAAGAAAAATCTAGTTTGTCCATGTTTTAGCCCTACAAAGTATTTAAATGGGATTAGTAATCATTTAAAACTTTAGACAAGAGACGATGAGTAACTCAAAAGGACAACAACTCATCTTCCTTGCGCATGTAAGTAGAGAAGTGGGTGTTCGATTAGAAGCAACCATATAGCACTATAAAAGGCGGAGCTCTAGCTCGCCATTGATTTTTAGAAGAATAAGACTAATTTCTGGATGTTTTAGCTGCAATATTTTATAGCGCCGCCATTAGAATGGAGAAAGGGAACATTTCGAGTTGTGCGTCGATTATAATGAATAAAGTAGATTTGTTTGAGCTAATGAAGTGAGAAGGTTCGAGATTGTTGTTGCGGGTAAGGTGGTAGGGCACCGTTTTAATAGTCATGGTATAAGTTGAAAAGAAAATATAGACCCGCTATGTGTTTTATTTGTAGCTTAATATTGTGCTACTTTGTGTATAATGTACATTTTTTTACATACTTTTATAGTTAAAAGAGGAAGTTTGAATTGTGTTAAAAAAGATTCTAATTTCAAAATTTCAAAACAATACCTAGTGTTCGTCCTTCATACTATACATCTGTATGTTTGTAACAATAAATAATAATTTTCACTTCTCCAATTCAATAGAAAAAAGCAAATAAGTTATTGGCACCATTGCTGGGGATTCATCTTTTAAGTTTTGAAATTTTGCTTCTAAATCAATTCCCATTGTTTTTTTTCTCATTTCTCATTTCTATAAAAAAATCATTCTTAATTAATAGTTTTAATATATTATCTCTACCACACTACTATGAAATACTATCATCTCTAGAAAATGAATAACAAAAAATACTTTTACCTATTTATTTCTATTTTACCTTTTAACTTTTTTTCCAAATAAAAAGCAAATTTGTATTCTTTTTTCTTCTCCTGTGAATCCGCCTCTACTCACTCTAGATTTGTAGCCCAGGTTCCCTCATTGCTCTTCGCTGCCCAGTCACAATAAACCCATCCTTTTTGCTGCAACCAGCCCTACTCCATTATCCACTGAATACCGCCTCAAATCAAATTGCAAACTACCCCATCACTTATCAACCTCGTACACCATCACATCAGTCGGCATCCACCACCACACCCAAATCTACATCCTAAAACCAAACCCCACCAGACCTCATCAGTAGCATCCCTCTCCACCTCACTGGCATCTGCAACTTTACCTAACCGAAACCCGAAACCAACACCAAATACCTTGACCTAAACTTGTTTCCAAATGCCACCACTCCTTCAACCCAAAACCTAGATCACCACCTTCTAGGACGTTTACTCTTTTCCTATGTTCGCTCTAGCGGTGCACGCAACCTTCTGTTAAGATGCATTCATGACCATTTTTAGTTTAAAAATTGCCTGGTAGAGAAATAAGAAATAAAGAGAAAGTAAGCACCTGAGTTTTTAAAAGTTGGTCTAGGGTTGAGTGTTTATTTTAAGTAGATATTTTTTATTTGTTTATCTCATTTTATAATTATTTTCCCTTTTCTTTCTAAAAAGATCAAAAAAGAAGGAAGCATTCAAGCAAGGAAATAAGGATTCAAGGGTAGAATAATTGCAAACTGTTGAGATTCAAATTATTAGGATCACTTAATTACTCTGGATGAACTATCATACCCCATTGTAGCGCTACTTATACAATTATTTATTGCAATTACTGTTAGATAGTTTTGGTTGCATATAGAAATTAATCTAGGTAGGAGCAAAGCCCTTAACAAACATAAGGTGAAGGGATCATTACCTTTGCTTAGCCTCAAAATAACTAACTCTGTCGTTAACATTTACCCTAGACTTAAAGTTTGATTAGACGTTGGATTAAGGGTAAAAATTTGAAGATCATTAGGGAAAACAAATTGCATTAAATAAATTAAATTTGACTTGTTAATTTCATTATTATGTTGAAAGGGTATTCTGTTAGTTTCTCTTGTAAAGGACGCTGATACATCTTACATTGGAAATTTAATAACATATTATGAAAAACAACTAATTTAATTCTATAATTTGACTGTTTAATTTAATTTGCAAAATAACTATAATCGTAAGATTGTGTTTAGTGAAATTGATTTTCTCAAAAGGTTAGCTTGCGGATATATATTAAGACATTTATAAAGGTTCCATAAAAATCTTAGTGATTCAAAAAACTTTATGATTGAATTACTAGTAAAAGAGGTTGCATATGACTCGTAAAACATTGATTGTATCCATTTGTGAAAGGCGGAGAGATCCTCTCCCTTCTTCTAATCTTGATTATCAACAAATAAAATATAATTTAGTGTGTTATTTTATTTTTAGATGAGAGCTAATTCTATCAATCATAAGTCTAGGAATTTATTGCTTGTATTAGGATTAAAAATAATCGAAAAAAGTTTAAGCAATTGTGGCAACCCACACGATACACCGATCCAAAGCCTAGGGTGACTTTCAGACTCACATCAGTGCTAGGAAATACGAGCTATCGGGTATTTTAAAAATATTATAGAGATTAAGGATATACATATATGATTTAAGACATTCTACACTTTCAGGTCTCACAATGAAAGGTAAAAAAATTTAAATACAGAAAATTACAATCTTAGAAAATATCTTAGATAAAACAGTCTCAAAATAGTACATAGTTATAATCCATAGTACATAGAAGTACATCGAATAGTCTAATAAATACTAAATATGATAAATAGTTACATGGAGAGTGAAAGAAAATATAAAAGTAACTCTAGTGCCAAGCTTGCCTTTCCATGTACTATCACTGGGCCTATCACCAGTTGTCCCATCCTCTTGTGGTTGGGGGAAAAGGAAAAAAAGGAGTGGGTCAAAAAAAAGCCCAGTGAATGAGTTACATCATTAGTACATGTTGATGGCATGCAATTGACTTCATTAATAATCTATGCAACGTAGGATGTCCTATAAGTATCCATGAGTTGCTTATTTCGTTTATCTAAGGGTTATAGTTTAAATATGATAGAGTTAGGGGTATGCTCTAGGAGAAATTATGTAATTTATTACATATATCTAACTCGATAACCAATCTTGTTCGAAATAAAAGGTGTTTTCTTTCTATTATATACTTAATATAACATGTTATATTAATTAATTAACTAAATTAATAGTATATTTAATATAAAATCCATAAATGGTGTGTTTTGTAATAGTAGTTACAAAGTGTTGTAACCGTGAGTAATTAATCACAAAGAAAATGAACATGCCATTTTAATTGTTCCTAGTTAAGATGCATTGAGACTGGATATCGATGTATCCATTAAGACTAGAGTATATAACACTCCCCAAATGTTGGGTAGTGTATTACTCATGACTGCTGCCTAGGGGTTATGTACTTATAGTTATTTGATAACTATGGAATAGCTCACTCTATAGTTTTCTGTTGGTTAATATAACTAAGATCAAGTAGAAAATATTGATATGATAATTTTACACAGTTCTCTTGACTTGAGAATATCGTCAATCTTAAATATGAAAGCTCCACTTTGATTATTGTCAAATCATGGCACGACATCCATCGAGTGACTATATTGGGTCGATTGGAAGTATTGGATGTGAAACATTATTCAAAGAGGATTTGTCTTCTCATTTATATGGGCTTAGTATCACGATCAACTCAAAGTCAAAGTCTCTGGCCGGTTAATAATGATTGTTATTACTAAACTAAGGACTTTGTGTATAGACTATAGAGTTGAATATGGACAATATTGGAATTTTGACCATTGCCAAATTCCATAAGTCCAAAGTGATATAATTTTGATGAAGAGAATTGGCGTAAATAAAATTTACTACTGGGTAATGCTTAACACAGTAAAATTGGATTTTACCAAAACCAAGCAATCGATATTAATATTCGAATAGTTCGATATTAATCGCTGATCAAATTTACACCTGATGAGTCACACGACTGAAACGATGAATTCTCCTTTGACCAAACGATTTAATTAATTTATAATTGCTATAAATTAATTACATTAATAAATATTTATGAAATATTAAATGTAATATTTAGTTATGATTTAATGAATAAATATTGTTAGATATATTTATAATAGTTATAAATATATTAATCGATATATGACATCGATAAGCGATTAAATTTAATTTAATTGTATAATATTTTACTTGGGCTCAAAATGGGTTTAAGAGCACATGAAGGGAGCTGGAAAATTCGACCATAATGAGGGGTTAATGTGGCCATAAGATGGTGCAACATAGATTTTGAGATAGAAAGCTAAGATGGAAGAGAATTTGTAAGAGATGATGTATGATCTTGAACCTAAAATATCTCTTAATTCTCCTATATATATGCATCTCTATCATTAACCTTTAGAGGACTTTAGGAAGCTTCCAATCTAAACTATTGCTAGTCGAATTCCTCTTTCCCATTTCCCTAATTTATCAAGTGCAAATAAAATAAAATCAATTGCTATTCGATAGCTGATGGTCAACGGTTTGCAACCTAGCACTCTTTTGAATCAGAAGAGGTTTCATAGGGGAGAAATCTTCTTTTCAAGGTATACTTCAAGGCATTGAGATTAAGGTATGATCTTTATCAAATCATAGTTATTCCCAATATAATATTTTATTATATATGTATATATTTTATATTGTTAGTTAGGTAATGATTCTGATACGGGCGTAATGTTCTCACAAAGTAGTTTGGTTATATGCATGTATGTGTGTACATATACACACATGTCTAAAAAATAATTTTTTTATCATATATATATATATATATCAGGTTAGTGCAGTAATGAATGAAAAATATATAATTTTGCATTCTACTCAATTAATATATATATATATATATATTATTTAATTACATATAGTTCATAATTAATTACAACATCAAACCTTATTCAAAATAGTCATACAATTTTGTATAAAGTATTATAGTAATAACAATTTTTAGCAATAAAATATTATATTTATGAATATTTTATTATTATTAATACCATTTAAATCAATTTATTATAAAAATAAATATATTAATATAAATATGTTATGTAAATTATATTCATATTTTATAAAGTTATATCAACATCCGAAACGCTCTCTGCAAAAAAAAGTTAAAAGACATTTTTTGGTTTTAAAATTAATTATTTAATTTCAACCGAAAATGACAAAAATTATTTTATAATTAGTTTAAACTGAAAAAATCATGAATTTTTTTTCAAACCACAAAATATCATTTAGGATTTACTGGAAATTTAAAATTTGAAATACAATTTCGAAATTTATTTTTAATTAATATTTCATTAATTTTCGAATAGATATTAAATTAAAATATTTTTTAAATTAAAGAAATTATTTTCTTAACTGTGCATAAGTCTTGGGATTTTAAAATAAAAAAGTTTACATTGAACATTTCATTAATTTATATATATATATAATATAGATATATTTGTGTGTGTGTATTAAAAATATATTTTATTATTATATATAGGTAAAAAAATATATTTTTTACTTATAGTTTCGAAATTTTTTAATAAATTATTAATATTTATAAATATATTATAAGATAATTATATATAAAATTAACATTTTATTTATAAGATTATATATATTTATATACATATATAAAATTATTTAAACAAACCTAACATATATCTATAATATTATTATAAGTATATATACATACATATATTTGGACAAAATACATATTTACATGTTAACTGGGTGAGCTAACATGTCCATTGAGATGTAAATCTCAATATCTATACATGGGCATATTATACTTTGCACGGATTGATATGTTACACATGCACACACATATATATGTGATACACAAATATATATATATATATATATATATATATATATATATGTATGTATATTTATTTATTTATCGTAACATAAATTAAGTAAAACTATATCAATTTATGAATATAAATAAAATAATTTTTTTTACTTAAATAAAATTTAGAAATGCTTAAAATAAATTAGACTTCATAGGCCCAATAAAGATCTAATAAGGAAACTTTTTTGAAATTCATCCATAATTTCTGCTGTGGGTTGGCCTAGTTTCAACAAAACACGCATACACTAACAACTTTAAAAGGCTTATATTTGGGGTTGAACAATTAATCGAACCTCCAAATAACTAATGATCGGCTAATAGCTATTGGAATCATTCCAACATAGGTTACCTTACAGTTTCAACTATGGGACTACGTTTCCCACATTACGGCTACACGTATGGTATTTACGCATTGAGGAGGAGCCTGCAATGCCGACTCACATGAAAACATCAAGTTCTGCTACATCCGCATCCACCTCTAATTGGTGACGGAGCACCTTTTATCGCATCGTGCCAAGATCCACTAACAACGCAGTATCATGCCACGTTCGTGAGTACCAAGGAACTCCCATCACTATCGGGTCACACACTCCATCAGACATCATCATCGGTGTTGCACATCCACTACAGAACTTTCTATGAGTGCAATTTGTCCTAGCGTCACCAACATAAGTAACTAACTTCCCTACTATTTCTAACACCTATGTATGTATACTTATAATACATATACAATACAATTTAATTTATATTTGGGCCTTAGGCTAAGGTTTAGGCCACATCCAAAAAGCTAATCGGTCGACCGCTCGTCACTAGAGCGGTCGATCGCTTGATATCGAACGTCTCTAGTGACCCAGTCGATCGGTCTTCACTGTTTACGGTATGTACATATATATTTGTTTATTTTAATTTGTTTGTTTACTAACCACCATCTTCCTCAACTCGATTGCAGTAAAATTTACTTACAATTCGGCATACAGTAAATCCTAATTACATGAACCCAAACTAATAGATTTACAATTCATACTCGTCCAAACTTCATATACAATATTCTCAATTTTCAGTAACTCAAGTTAACCTAGGTTTAGCATTAACATGGTTACCAATTCATATTAATTTGACCAAAAGGGTATGTTCAACTCGAATCAATTCATAATTAATAGATTTACATTAACTATATCTAGGTTAAAAGAAAGGGTTCATGTTCATGTAGGGTTTAGTCACTATTAAATTTCCAATCTAATTTAAACAACGTTTTCATTTCAATTTTAACACAATTCTAAATCAAATAGGGTATAATAAAATTAATTACATGTAAATCATCTTACTAACCATAAACCCACTCACCTCTAGAAAGCTATCCTCTCCCTGACATGCTTAGAACCTCCTCTATTTGTTGTAGATCTCCTCCTGATTTGCTTGGATTTAATCTCTTCTTCAGTCTCTAGTTTAATTTTTTTTCAAGAAATTTGATTTGAGGAAAAAGAAATTTTTGGCAGAGTTTGAATGTACTGCTTTTGATTAGTGAATTAGGCTTTTGGCATAAGGATATATTTATAATAGTATAAACTTACGCGGACTATCGATTGATATTTACTTAAATCCGGACCGTCGGCCTATCCAAACCCTAGCCGCATAACGTCAGCTGGTTGACCACTTGCCTTGGAGTAGTCGACCACCAGGGGTCGACCGGTCAAGGTCATGGTGTCGATCGATGGAGCTTTCTATTTTTAAAATGTTTCTTTCCAATTTTTTTATTTAATTATTTTCGACTGTGAATTTTCAAATGTTTATAACTTTTTCATACTAACTCTAATTTTTAAAGTTCTATATGAAAATTGTCCAGAAAATCACTACGAACATAATAATGCAAGTTCCATAGCCAAATTTACACATTTGTGAATATTTCATTTTTGCCCTTATCATATTTAAATTTAATTCTTTTATTAAATTCTCGGTTAAATTTTCGAGGTGTTACATTCTCCCCGTTAAAACTAATTCATCCCCGAAATCCCCAAGGATAGAAAAAATATAACTCATATGTACAGAAATCAATACTATAACCATCTACTCATTTATCGACCATTGGCAATCATTGTCCTTAATTTAAATTCTAATGCAATATGTACATATATGCATGGAATGCGTATGAATCTATACTAGTGCAAAGATTAGACAGTCTCCTGATTTAGTCGATCTCCTGAAATGCAAGTGCTTATGCCATGTGTCCTAAATATATGCAACATCCTATGTAAATAAACTGGCAATTCTACTTGTATGCGCAACCATTCAATCCATATGCAACAACTATATGCATATAATTCATGAAATAAAACAAGTGATGGTGTGTGTGTATGCTAACTCAAGAATTTATTTTCCTAAGTGTGCACAAATCAATTTAATAAATACATCCATTAGCATCCATCAACCAAAACATGTCCTATAGACACGTTCGCAGCCATTCCTAACATCTAATTGTTCCTACCTATGGGGTATACTAAGCTAGAACCTAAAAACATAACTGGTTAAGATTTATTTAACTAACGTGGAAACCTACCAGAAAAGAGTTGCAGATGGGTAGCTTGGATCTTCTTATGTGTTTCCATGTACTCTCCATTAGATCATCTCCCCATTGGACCTTAACAAGCTTGATAACTTAATTGTTGAGTCGCTTTGTTACATGCTCAAGAATACAAGTAGGTGCATGACAAACAAGTGACTCTTACTCTACTTCTACCTCCTCTAGCTGACTCGGCTCAACTACATTGGCTGTATCGTGTAGACACTTTCGCAAGTGTGACACATGGAAAATGTCATGTAATCCTGCTAACTTTTCAACAAGTTTCACTCTATAAGCTAACTTCCAAACTCTACCAGTGATCGGAAAAGGCCCTAGTTTTCCCAAACTACCAAATCTCATAACATACCTAAGCGGTGAGACCTTCACAAAAACTATGTCGTCCATTGAAAACTCCAACTCCGTGCATCTCCTATCAGTATAGAAGTTCTACTTATCCTGTGTGGTTTTCATCCTTTTATGGATCAAGTCCACCTTCTCTTATATCTCCTTTACCATATCTGTAGTTTCCAACTAACAAGACGGTGATCTACAATGGCTTACATATAACACCTCGAACGGTGCCATACCAATACTTGCCTGATAGCTTTTATCATAGGTAAACTCCACTATAGACAAGTGATCCTCCCACGAGCCTTTGAAATCTAAGATATACATCGGAAGTAAGTCCTCCAACAGCCAGTTCACCCTCTCCATCCATTCATCCATCTACGGGAGATAAGCAGTACTCAAGCTCAAGCTCAACTCAGTGCCCAAAGCATCCTGTAGACTCCTCCAAAAATCGCTAGTGAAAAGTGGATCTCGATCGTTCATGATGCTAAATGGAACTCCATGTAACCTAATGATTCCCTCTTATATAATGTCACTAAAGACGCATCCGCCCTCATACTCTTAACTGGAATAAAATAAGCGCATGTGGTCAGTCGATCAACTATGATCCATATACTTTCATTCCCCCTCTTACTCCAAGGTAGTTTATCGATAAAATCTATAGCAATACTCTCCCACTTCCACTATGGAATATCTAATGGCTCCCCTGGCTTCTTCTGCTTCGTCTTTACCCATAGGCAAGTCGTACATCGGGCCGCATACTTGGCTATATGCTTCTTTATACTAGGCCAGTAAAAGACTCTCTTAATGTTATGATACATTTTGTCTCCATTGGGATGAATGGTCATCCTAAAATGATGAGAATCAGCTAGTACCATGACAATCAAATCCATAATGAGAGGAACACATAATCTACCATCTCTTAGTATCCACCCCTTTGAGTCAATGGGTATAACGCCTCGAATGACTCAATTGCTATCCTCTACCAAGCTTCTCAAAAATATATGATAGCTTCTTGTATTGCTTCTGACGTGTCCCAATGCGGTATGTAAGTGTAGGCTGCACATCCAAAGCTGCTAATAGTTCCGGAGTGAATTCTGATAATGGTCGAAAATCGAACATAGAAATGAACTCCAAGTGCTTCCACTCTAAGAACATAGGACTCAACACCGCATGCTTCCTACTCAAGGCATCGGTTACAACATTGCGCTGCTTGGAGTATTGGAGATGTCAAAGTCATATGATGCCAAAAATTCCATCCACCTCTCCATTCTTAATTTTAAATCCTTTTGGGAGAATAAATACTTCGAAGACTTATATCCGTATACTGCTCAACCCGCTTTTAACAAATAGTGTCTCCCTAACTTAAGTACAAGGACAATGGCTGTCAACTCAAGATCATGGCTAAGATAGTTTCTCTCATGTACTTTTAACTATTAACTAGCATAGCTTACCACTCTCCCTTTTTGCATAAAAACCGCGCCCAATCTCGTACCGCAAGCATCGGTATACACCGTGAATGTCTTTGCACCATCGAGTAATACTAGAACAAGTACACTAATAAATTCCTCCTTCAGCTTGATGAAAGCATCCTCACACTTTGTGTCCCACGAGAAAATCAAATTCTTCTTAGTAAGACGGGTCAAAAGAGCAAATTTTTTATCGAAGTTCTTAATGAACTTCTTATAGTAGCCTGCCAAACCAAGTAAACTCCTCAGTTCCTTAGCATTCTGTAGCACTTACTAATCCTGTACAACATCAACTTTACTAGGATCCACCACCAGCCCCTTTCTAAGACAATATGTCTCAAAAATTGTACCTCCTTGCGCCAAAAGTGACACTTGGAAAACTTTGTCTTCAACTTATGCTCATGGAGTGTATTGAGAACTTCTTGTAAATGCAACCTGTGCTCCTCCTCCCTTTTCGAATAGACTAATATGTCATCCAGAAATACCACCATGAACTTATTACGCAACCTTCTAAAAACTCGACTTATCGGATCAACAAAGTAGGTGGGTGCATTGGTCAGTCCAAGGGGCATGACTTACTACACATAAAGTCTATCGGGTGTATGAAAAGTAGTCGTCTGAATACTTTTTTCGGCTACACGCAAGTGATGGAATCCGGTAGCCGAGTCAAGCTATGAGAGCACTTTTGCTCCAACCAACTAATCAAAGAGATCATCTATGCAAGGAAACATATAACAATTCTTTTATATTAGCTTATTTAGCTCTCGGTAATTGACGCAAAGCCTTAGAGAACCATCTGCCTTAGTGGCAAAGGCAACTAGTTCTTCCCACTCTTAAATACTCCTCCTAATGAAGCCATTCTCCAACAGATCATTTACTTACTTATTCAGCTTGCGTCTCTCCTTAGGAGCCATATGCCTCAATGGTAAGGAAACACGTATGGGGTTCTCCATAAGATAAATTTGGAACTCAATCTCTCTCTAGGATGGAAGACCATTGACCTAGGAAAAGACATATAGATAATATCTAACTACATGCACTAAATTTAACTCATCGTGTGATTGGTCCAATAAATATAGGTAACTCAACATAATAAAACCTTCGGGATCGCAATAAACCTCAAGACTGCGTCCACTGTAGGTACCCAAACTAGCACCTTCTTATCACAATCAAGAATCGCCCCATACATTGCATGACCAAAATCAAACCAAACCCTAAAAATCCTAAGACAAAAGCATCACAATCGAAATCAGTCCCTAAAATAAGCAATTTCAAATCCCTACATATCATAGATAAATAACCTGATCCTTTCATAGGGTTTGATACAACTACAGGGTCCATAACTATGCTAGTGTTTAAGTGCAACTCATCTACAAGTCTACTCGAGAAGAGTGTGATGCCCCCATGTCAAATAAGGTACGAAGAGATAAATCAGATAAAGTTAACACACCTTCGATTATGACCTTCTTCTCCTTGTCCAAAACCGGAGGCGCCTCGAGCTAGGAACAACATCCAGTGTGTAAGCTGAAACCACCTGGGTAGAGGTCTTCTGAGTTGCTGGACACTTCCGCTGCATGTGCTGGAATTAATTGCATTTATAACACTTGATCTTTTAGCTTTTTTTTGCACTCCTTAGCAAAATGCCCCTTCTTGCAACATCTCCTGCACTACATCTCTTACTTCTTAATCTTCCCTTTGAGTCCCATTCTACCCTTGTACTGATTCTACTGTGGTGTCTTCTCTCCTGACCTCCTGGGCACACTCTTCGCTTTCTCCTTGGAGATGATATTCAGCAAGGCCATTTGAACAAAACACTCATAAGGTGCACCCATGGGAATATGACTGAGGGCCAAATCTTAAAGAGGTTGATTCAGCTCCTTTGCAAACTTCAAAGCTTTCTTGTAAGGGGTATTCAGCTTCATCCTAAACCTAGCTAACTCATTTGACCGATTCACGTATTCCTGCATAGACATGTCTCCTTGATGTAAATGTATGAACTTCACCAACTGTACTTCCTCCTCTGCTCTAGAAAGAAACTTCATCTCAAAATGCCTTCTAAATTCTCCCTAAGTAATCTCTCCCTCATCAGTCTCTGCAACTACCACATCCCACCAATTCAAAGCCTTTCCCTATAAATGCCATGTAGCAAGCTATCTCCTAACATCAACTCTAAGACTCATCAATCCAAAAATCCTCTCATAAGTGTAGATCCATGCATTCGAGTCCATATACAGCTCGGTCCCTATTTACGACTTCTCTCCCAAACTAGCAAAGTTCTATATGAAAATTGTCCAGAAAATCACTACGAACATAATAATGCAAGTTCCATAGCCAAATTTACACATTTGTGAATATTTCATTTTTGCCCTTATCATATTTAAATTTAATTCTTTTATTAAATTCTCGGTTAAATTTTCGAGGTGTTACATTCTCCCCGTTAAAACTAATTCATCCCCGAAATCCCCAAGGATAGAAAAAATATAACTCATATGTACAGAAATCAATACTATAACCATCTACTCATTTATCGACCATTGGCAATCATTGTCCTTAATTTAAATTCTAATGCAATATGTACATATATGCATGGAATGCGTATGAATCTATACTAGTGCAAAGATTAGACAGTCTCCTGATTTAGTCGATCTCCTGAAATGCAAGTGCTTATGCCATGTGTCCTAAATATATGCAACATCCTATGTAAATAAACTGGCAATTCTACTTGTATGCGCAACCATTCAATCCATATGCAACAACTATATGCATATAATTCATGAAATAAAACAAGTGATGGTGTGTGTGTATGCTAACTCAAGAATTTATTTTCCTAAGTGTGCACAAATCAATTTAATAAATACATCCATTAGCATCCATCAACCAAAACATGTCCTATAGACACGTTCGCAGCCATTCCTAACATCTAATTGTTCCTACCTATGGGGTATACTAAGCTAGAACCTAAAAACATAACTGGTTAAGATTTATTTAACTAACGTGGAAACCTACCAGAAAAGAGTTGCAGATGGGTAGCTTGGATCTTCTTATGTGTTTCCATGTACTCTCCATTAGATCATCTCCCCATTGGACCTTAACAAGCTTGATAACTTAATTGTTGAGTCGCTTTGTTACATGCTCAAGAATACAAGTAGGTGCATGACAAACAAGTGACTCTTACTCTACTTCTACCTCCTCTAGCTGACTCGGCTCAACTACATTGGCTGTATCGTGTAGACACTTTCGCAAGTGTGACACATGGAAAATGTCATGTAATCCTGCTAACTTTTCAACAAGTTTCACTCTATAAGCTAACTTCCAAACTCTACCAGTGATCGGAAAAGGCCCTAGTTTTCCCAAACTACCAAATCTCATAACATACCTAAGCGGTGAGACCTTCACAAAAACTATGTCGTCCATTGAAAACTCCAACTCCGTGCATCTCCTATCAGTATAGAAGTTCTACTTATCCTGTGTGGTTTTCATCCTTTTATGGATCAAGTCCACCTTCTCTTATATCTCCTTTACCATATCTGTAGTTTCCAACTAACAAGACGGTGATCTACAATGGCTTACATATAACACCTCGAACGGTGCCATACCAATACTTGCCTGATAGCTTTTATCATAGGTAAACTCCACTATAGACAAGTGATCCTCCCACGAGCCTTTGAAATCTAAGATATACATCGGAAGTAAGTCCTCCAACAGCCAGTTCACCCTCTCCATCCATTCATCCATCTACGGGAGATAAGTAGTACTCAAGCTCAACTCAGTGCCCAAAGCATCCTGTAGACTCCTCCAAAAATCGCTAGTGAAAAGTGGATCTCGATCGTTCATGATGCTAAATGGAACTCCATGTAACCTAATGATTCCCTCTTATATAATGTCACTAAAGACGCATCCGCCCTCATACTCTTAACTGGAATAAAATAAGCGCATGTGGTCAGTCGATCAACTATGATCCATATACTTTCATTCCCCCTCTTACTCCAAGGTAGTTTATCGATAAAATCTATAGCAATACTCTCCCACTTCCACTATGGAATATCTAATGGCTCCCCTGGCTTCTTCTGCTTCGTCTTTACCCATAGGCAAGTCGTACATCGGGCCGCATACTTGGCTATATGCTTCTTTATACTAGGCCAGTAAAAGACTCTCTTAATGTTATGATACATTTTGTCTCCATTGGGATGAATGGTCATCCTAAAATGATGAGAATCAGCTAGTACCATGACAATCAAATCCATAATGAGAGGAACACATAATCTACCATCTCTTAGTATCCACCCCTTTGAGTCAATGGGTATAACGCCTCGAATGACTCAATTGCTATCCTCTACCAAGCTTCTCAAAAATATATGATAGCTTCTTGTATTGCTTCTGACGTGTCCCAATGCGGTATGTAAGTGTAGGCTGCACATCCAAAGCTGCTAATAGTTCCGGAGTGAATTCTGATAATGGTCGAAAATCGAACATAGAAATGAACTCCAAGTGCTTCCACTCTAAGAACATAGGACTCAACACCGCATGCTTCCTACTCAAGGCATCGGTTACAACATTGCGCTGCTTGGAGTATTGGAGATGTCAAAGTCATATGATGCCAAAAATTCCATCCACCTCTCCATTTTTAATTTTAAATCCTTTTGGGAGAATAAATACTTCGAAGACTTATATCCGTATACTGCTCAACCCGCTTTTAACAAATAGTGTCTCCCTAACTTAAGTACAAGGACAATGGCTGTCAACTCAAGATCATGGCTAAGATAGTTTCTCTCATGTACTTTTAACTATTAACTAGCATAGCTTACCACTCTCCCTTTTTGCATAAAAACCGCGCCCAATCTCGTACCGCAAGCATCGGTATACACCGTGAATGTCTTTGCACCATCGAGTAATACTAGAACAAGTACACTAATAAATGCCTCCTTCAGCTTGATGAAAGCATCCTCACACTTTGTGTCCCACGAGAAAATCAAATTCTTCTTAGTAAGACGGGTCAAAAGAGCAAATTTTTTATCGAAGTTCTTAATGAACTTCTTATAGTAGCCTGCCAAACCAAGTAAACTCCTCAGTTCCTTAGCATTCTGTAGCACTTACTAATCCTGTACAACATCAACTTTACTAGGATCCACCACCAGCCCCTTTCTAAGACAATATGTCTCAAAAATTGTACCTCCTTGCGCCAAAAGTGACACTTGGAAAACTTTGTCTTCAACTTATGCTCATGGAGTGTATTGAGAACTTCTTGTAAATGCAACCTGTGCTCCTCCTCCCTTTTCGAATAGACTAATATGTCATCCAGAAATACCACCATGAACTTATTACGCAACCTTCTAAAAACTCGACTTATCGGATCAACAAAGTAGGTGGGTGCATTGGTCAGTCCAAGGGGCATGACTTACTACACATAAAGTCTATCGGGTGTATGAAAAGTAGTCGTCTGAATACTTTTTTCGGCTACACGCAAGTGATGGAATCCGGTAGCCGAGTCAAGCTATGAGAGCACTTTTGCTCCAACCAACTAATCAAAGAGATCATCTATGCAAGGAAACATATAACAATTCTTTTATATTAGCTTATTTAGCTCTCGGTAATTGACGCAAAGCCTTAGAGAACCATCTGCCTTAGTGGCAAAGGCAACTAGTTCTTCCCACTCTTAAATACTCCTCCTAATGAAGCCATTCTCCAACAGATCATTTACTTACTTATTCAGCTTGCGTCTCTCCTTAGGAGCCATATGCCTCAATGGTAAGGAAACACGTATGGGGTTCTCCATAAGATAAATTTGGAACTCAATCTCTCTCTAGGATGGAAGACCATTGACCTAGGAAAAGACATATAGATAATATCTAACTACATGCACTAAATTTAACTCATCGTGTGATTGGTCCAATAAATATAGGTAACTCAACATAATAAAACCTTCGGGATCGCAATAAACCTCAAGACTGCGTCCACTGTAGGTACCCAAACTAGCACCTTCTTATCACAATCAAGAATCGCCCCATACATTGCATGACCAAAATCAAACCAAACCCTAAAAATCCTAAGACAAAAGCATCACAATCGAAATCAGTCCCTAAAATAAGCAATTTCAAATCCCTACATATCATAGATAAATAACCTGATCCTTTCATAGGGTTTGATACAACTACAGGGTCCATAACTATGCTAGTGTTTAAGTGCAACTCATCTACAAGTCTACTCGAGAAGAGTGTGATGCCCCCATGTCAAATAAGGTACGAAGAGATAAATCAGATAAAGTTAACACACCTTCGATTATGACCTTCTTCTCCTTGTCCAAAACCGGAGGCGCCTCGAGCTAGGAACAACATCCAGTGTGTAAGCTGAAACCACCTGGGTAGAGGTCTTCTGAGTTGCTGGACACTTCCGCTGCATGTGCTGGAATTAATTGCATTTATAACACTTGATCTTTTAGCTTTTTTTTGCACTCCTTAGCAAAATGCCCCTTCTTGCAACATCTCCTGCACTACATCTCTTACTTCTTAATCTTCCCTTTGAGTCCCATTCTACCCTTGTACTGATTCTACTGTGGTGTCTTCTCTCCTGACCTCCTGGGCACACTCTTCGCTTTCTCCTTGGAGATGATATTCAGCAAGGCCATTTGAACAAAACACTCATAAGGTGCACCCATGGGAATATGACTGAGGGCCAAATCTTAAAGAGGTTGATTCAGCTCCTTTGCAAACTTCAAAGCTTTCTTGTAAGGGGTATTCAGCTTCATCCTAAACCTAGCTAACTCATTTGACCGATTCACGTATTCCTGCACAGACATGTCTCCTTGATGTAAATGTATGAACTTCACCAACTGTACTTCCTCCTCTGCTCTAGAAAGAAACTTCATCTCAAAATGCCTTCTAAATTCTCCCTAAGTAATCTCTCCCTCATCAGTCTCTGCAACTACCACATCCCATCAATTCAAAGCCTTTCCCTATAAATTCCATGTAGCAAGCTATCTCCTAACATCAACTCTAAGACTCATCAATCCAAAAATCCTCTCATAAGTGTGGATCCATGCATTCGAGTCCATATACAGCTCGGTCCCTATTTACGACTTCTCTCCCAAACTAGCAAAGTGCTAACATAGCTTAGCAAAATTTGTAGAAGGTGGGTAGGCTAGAACTACACCTGGCGCCTGCTCTGTGTTTCCCCTATTAGGGTTAAGCTCGGCTTGTCCTCTTGCTTGCAGCTAATAGCGGAACCAAATCGGGATGTTCGTGCTCGAAATCTCAACAGCACCACCGAGCTGCAACTAGTAAGATCGCTCATCCTTTCTATCTGCGATTTAGGAATTTATTAGCAACTTTTCAACAGATAGTATTAGCAAGACTAAGAGAAAGAGTTTACGTATTGTATTTATATATATATAACTTTTGAAAAGCTTTTATTTATATATACATACACACTTTGGAAACCCATTTTGTAAACCTTTTAAAAACCTTTTTGGAAAACTTTTGAAAAACTTTTATCTTTTGAAAAACTTTTCAAGTACATTCTTTCAATATGCCCTTAATCCCTAAGGAATTTAAAACCTGTCTCTTTTAATAATGATGACAATCCGCACCTCCTGACACATTGATCCAAAATCTAGGGTGACTTTCGGACTTGCGTCGGTGTTAAGAAGTATGAGCTATCAGATTTTTTTTAAAAGATTATAGAGGTTAAGGATATATAGATATGATCTAAGACATTCTACAGTTTTAAATTTCAATGGAAGGAAACAAAATATAAATACACAAAATAACTATCTTAAAAAGTTTCTTAGATAAAACATTCTCAAAATAGTATGTAGTCATAATCCAGAGTACAAAGAAGTACATCAAATAGTCTGATAAATACTAAATACTATAAATAGTTACATGGAGAGTGGAAAAATATAAAAGCAACTCTGATGCCAAGCTTGCCTCTCCACGTACTATCACTGGGCCTAACCCCTGCTGCCCTGAGCTACTACAGTGGGGGAAAAAGAAAGGAAAAGGGTGGGTCATATAAAAGTCTAGTGAATGAGTATCATCATTAATATATGATGATCACATGAAATTTGACTTAATTATATTCTACGTGACCTAGGATGTCCTACAAGTCTTCGTAAGTTACTCATTTCGTTTATCCAAGGAGTATAGTTTAAACACACCTACACTAAGAACTTATGAAAGCTTATACTTAGCTTCGAAAAAATAATCAAACCTCCAAACACCTAATGATCGATTAAGAGCTACTGGAACTATTCCAACATAGGATCACCCTACAGTTTCAACCATGGGACAACGTTTACCACATTACGACTACATGTATGTTATTTACACATTGAGAGGGAGCTTGCAATGCTAACTTATGCAAAAACATCAAGGTTTGCTGCATCCATGTCCACCACCCAATGGTAACATAATGCCTCTTATTGCACTGTACTAGGATTCATCAACAACATAATATCACGCCATGTCCCTGAGTTCCAAGGAACTCTCATTAGTGTAGGGGCACACACTCCATCAGGCATCATCATCAGTGTTGCAGATCCACCATAAAATGTCATATAAGTGAAATTTGCAATAGAATTGCCCCAGTCGAATATCGACCCTACTAGATAAATAACATTTATCTTGTCCCATAATGTCCTAGCATCGCCAACATAGGGAACTAACTTCCCTACTATTTCTAACATCCATGTATATACCTTTACTATATACATACAATATTATATAATTTATATTCGGGCCTTAGGCCGAGGTTCAGGCCACGCCTATAAAACGCTAACCGGTCGATTGTTGGTCACTAGAGCGGTCGACCGGTCTATGGTAGCGGCTAGGGTTGAACCTAGGCCAAACGAGTAGAATTCAATTAATTTAAATCTAATGGATATGATTAATTCAAGCGGCTATAAATATGGGCCTAGCCCTTCACTTTTCTTCTCATATTTTCTAATAGAGCAGCGGAGCTCTACCATTCTCCTTTCTCCACATTTCTATTAATTATAAAATATTATATTATATATATACACACAAATCGGAGAAGGTTAGAAAATAAAAGAGAAGAAGAGAAGGAGGGCATCAATTCTGCCAAAAGGTACAATTTCATAATTATAAATCTATATTCCACTTGATTATAATCTCCTTTCAGATGTATAGTTCTAATAGGTATGTATATATCTCGTTATACATATTTTTGGATTGGAAAGGAAAAGGAGTCAATTGAAGGGATAAATTCAGATTAGGGAGATTTGAAAAGATAGAAAGACGAGTGGGAAATTATATGATTTATAATATTAAAACTTATATTGTTGAATTTTATTTAATTATTATGCCTATGCAAGATCTATTGAGTTGTAGGCTTAGAAAGAACGTATTCAATTAAAATCTTGCCTATATTTTAGGAAATTGAAATGGAATAATATTTACACCATAATCTGAATATTTGGAAATCAGTCCTTAAATTTATTGAAGTACAATGTTGATAAGATTGTAAGTTTTATTCTAGATTTATGATAATTGGGTTGTAAATTGTTAGTATTAATTTGGATTGTCCTAATTTGACTTAGAATGTGAATTTCTATGTTTTAATTTATTAAAAGCATGAGGGTACAATTTAGTTATATATATTTCAACGTAATTTCCTTTAATTATCTAATTCCATAAATATGTATAAAAAGTGCATCGTTTGAAATAATGAGGAATATACCAAAAAGGAAAGAGATGTGTAAAGTACGAATTCTCCTCCACAGTTTGCACTGTCTATTTTAATAAAAGAAAAGATATAATTCCTTATAATTTCAAATAGAGAAAAAGTCTGACCTTTTTGGTAATCTATGGAAAGTTATAACGGTAATTTTTTATGGAAGGAATACTCTAATATATTAAAATGTGGAAATGAATGTTCTTACAGAATGTATATATAAGTGTATGTTTTGGAATCACTAAGTGTAGGAATTAATTAATTAGAGTAGGAGTAGACACACACACGTATAATCACACCTACCGATTAGAATTATAAATATAAGTAGGGTAACAAATAAAGCATAATATATGTTAGTATTTTTATTAGTTATAATTAGGACGACTAGTTATTAACAGCGTAATAAATCACAGGACTAGGAGGTTGAAATGGAAAAGAGATGGTAACTTCAAAATTTATGAATTATGACTGCAAATTTATTAGATAATAAATGTGTAGTTAAAAGGGAGTTAAAGGAATTAGATAGGAACATGAATATGATTAATAAGACCGATTAAAGAATTTAATATGGCATTTATGAGAAAACGAAATAGGCATAATAAGTTGAATACGAATGAATAAATAAATGTCATTAGTGATTGTTCAATTTGAATAACAATGACCATTTATTATGAACAATTGAAATTTATGAAACATGGAAAGTAGCGAAGAATATAGGAAATAAGTGTATAAATAGGAATAGGTTTGCAACGTAATAACTGAATTAAATACTAGTAAATAAACTTAGAAGGCAATATAATTTTAATTGTAGGAAATTATATAGCCTCAATAATACATCTAGGACGTGTATAAATTAACGGGCCTTGCCCATTATATAGGCCTAGGACAATTGGGTTGGTTTAGTATGTGTTGGGATGTGTGGTTGGCAAAGTGACACAACAAAAGTCCGCCCTTCACCTAGAGGCTACCAGTAGTTGTGTATACGTACTACTGATGAAGGACATCTCCGCTATAGGACCTATAAGGAATGGATATTTGCATATAAATGTGAAAAAATGTACCAAGGGTTCACCTTACATTTGAAATATTAAATGGCTCGGTACCTTTAGAGATGTCAAGGGGTTTACTTTGGGGTGGAAGGTTTTAAATGGTCATTAGGTCTGCCCTCCCCATATATAAGAATTCTTAATTAACCTACGATAGAACATAATAGGAAAATGGGGTCTGCTTTGTTTCTAACAAGAGGCGTTAAGTAACTAGGAAGGGTATTTTCCTTGACTTGCATTAGGATAGTCTAAACGGGATTTCGTCTGTGGAAGGTCGGCGGACTATGTCAATGTTGTTGTTGGATCAATATTTAGTAGTAGGTCTAGGATATAGGTTTTGTTCAATAGTGGTCTTGAGCGTTCGTTAGTAAAGACTTGGGTTATTTCCTAATGGATTTCATTTCCTATTAGTGTAGAATCCGTATAGGATATGCAAAGACCTCATTGTTTAATTAGTTGTTTGTTTATCAGAGATGGGCTAATTAACCCTTATAAAGGTCTTTGAGATGCATTAGTAATACGACAAATTTAATTATAGAGCCATATCTAGGGGTCACCGATCTTTGTAGCTAAGGGTAGGTTGACTAATGATTAGGTTATAGAGGGCCCGCTTCAAGGTTAAGGTATTAAATGGTCGCTAGGTCTGCCTTCTTCCTATTTAAGAAGTATTAAGTGGTTGGGCTTTCTTTTTGGGTAGAGAATACTTATATGTATTGGTATATATATAGTTACACCTCAGAGATGTTGGACACATCATATGCGTATATGGAATTAAATAGAATAGAGGTGAATAATGAGCATAACATTTAAATAGAAATCAATCAACATAAGTTAGTGTTATGGATTAAGTATGTAATTTTCCAACCACTGGAACGTTGTTCTGACCCCCTCCACATTACAACTCACTGGCTAGATTTAAAGGGACATGCTACTAGTGCAAGACAAGAATGAAAATGAAGAAGTCTTCTCATTCATGCTTGACACTAACAAGGTGACTAGATATATAAGGAATAATATTGATTCCAAGGCAGTAGCCCTATTCGGTTTATATGTTCCATTATATTTTTCTATTCTGCCATGAGTTTATGTAGATAGCACTCTAATATACTTATGTTTATTACAGGTTACAAACACCAAGGATCCATACCTTAATGGACTTGGTTTCTATTTAGCCGAAATTTGGGCCTATTAAGATGCGGGTTGTTACATTAGTATCGAAGCTTAGGTTAGTCGATCATAGGAATTAGGATATGCGAAGAAAGCGTATTTGTATTTTTACCTATAATTATATATATATATATATATATGCCAAACTCTATGAATTCTGACTATAGATGTAGTTGCAACCATATTCTAAGAAGATGGATAAGGAAATTATGAGTTGGAACAATAAATAGAGTTAAATTTATACACTTATCTTGATTTCCACCACGAAGTGTAGGCCATACCAAAAAGCATTGACTAAGAGGAGCATGAGCACGACATATTGAAGGATTCCTGAAGCTGGATGGTACTTGACTACTTTTTTGGGCCTGAACTTTCCTGTAATTGTGGATTTTGCTAGATTGTCGATTGAAGACGTACATTTCATCACGATGGATAGGAAGCAAGAACCTATATATTGCAAGGTTCCAGTAGTAAAATGTAAAAAAGGATTGAGCAAGTTCCTATGAGAGGGTGTAGATTAACCACAACAAGGTGATCGCAGGATTTTAGAGGAATATGAGTTAAGAAAGAGTAGAAAAGAAGGAAAGTCCAAAAGAAAGGATGAATAAGATTCCATTTTTAGTCCGACTATATGTGAAAGAATTTAACAAAAAGATTTTGAAAGTTTCTTGAAATTTTAAATGGGTTTTTGAAGGATTTATTTAACATAGAAGGACCCTACAATTGAAAAGTTTTGAAAAAACAATAGAATTTTAAGCAGCTATTTGAGATTCTTGGTAAAGTTCAAAATCGATTGGTTCTAAAGTTTTTGATTTAAAGGTTTTTGGTAAAGGGATTTTTGTTCTTGAAATGAATGGAAAAGAGAGCATATGTTTGGCTCGATGATTTTTTCTATTTTGTAAATTTGGAAGTTCCTTTTTTTAACTTCTTCCTAGGAGGTGGATAAATGAAAATGGTACTTGATTAAAATGAGGTAAACAGACTAGAACGGTAGGAATGCCCAATAGTGAAGATATGCACAATATTCTCGTATAAGGAAATGTTACCCCAAAAAATGGATAAATACCCATAAATTAGATAAAAGTGCCAGTTCAGGTTAAATAAAAAGGAAAACAATAAAAAGCGACACATTTTTTATAGTGGTTCGGTGTAATCTCCGGCCTATGTCCACCTTAATCTTTTATTAATTATTCTCTCTCTGGATTACAACTAATTATTTCGGATCTGACCATAATCTAGTGGATTTGAGATTTAGAATGATGTTTCTAGAGTGTTTGAGAGTCATTAGTACTAAGAATTTATCGATCTAAGTCCTAAAACAACAAATAGTTGTTTCCTAGGTGAATCTAATAGAGGAGAGGTTAGATGTGATAAAGAGGAAGAAGTCTTCAATTGTAGAGAGATCAGATCCAGAAGTTAGAGAACTGGAGGAGATGAGGCAGAAAGAAGATCCTTTTTTGTTTGCATCTAGGCTTGTATTTATAAAGGAATATGCATGATCGATCAGAACCTCGCTTGTAGTGAAGTTTGGATATAAGCCCAAAGTCGCGTAAAAAGTTGCAGGGTCCCACGAGCTACGGTTATAAATCGGTATCGATTTATCCCCATAACTCGGTACCGAGTTATCCCCTAAAGGGAAAACTCATCCAACTCTTTTGCTTCGTTCTTCTTGCTTCATTTTGGGGTGTTTCATGTGTTTTTGTGGATCGATGACTTGTTTTGATGACTGTGCCTTCATAACTTGGTTTCTTCTGCAGTTCACTGAAGCTAACTCTTCAATTCTTAAGATAGGTCGTCCAAAACTCTATGATATCCCTTGGGCATGCATAAAAGAGCCAGAGGATAGATTGTGTAAAGTTTGAGATCGTGGTGATGAAGCATCATAACTCGGTACCGAGTTATAGGGATAGCTTGATTTTGAGTTATGTACTTAGCATATTTTGGCCCCAATTTTTTCGAGCTTTTCCTTAATCCATCTAAGTGTGTCTGCCAAGTTCAAGTCATTCCATCTTCATCTCGACACTCTAACTTTTGGTTAAAACCTGCTTTGCTAAAAAACGGGTTAACAGGAAAATAAGGAGAACAACTGAAATAGATTTATACATATCTCTTTTCATGTTAATGATGAAAAATCCAATGAATAAAGCAGTATCAAACAAATTGCAATGAGTTAATGAAGAAAACAATAAAAGAAGAAAAGAGCTATGTAAGGAGAAGCCACTAAAGCAATTTAGGTAGAAGAAATATAAATAATAGCGATGCTAGGAAATCTAAATAGAAATAACATTAGGAATTTATGTTAGACTAGTGTTAGCAATCAAGTTAGGAACAATGTAGGAAATTAGAGGCAAAACGTAGGAAGAATGGATAATTTCCATAAATATGTGCAATAATTGTGCATATCTGTTAGAATCCCCCCTCATGTGCTGTTAGAATCTCCACCAAGGTTGAAAGCGGAAATAGTAGGTGTACTAGGAAAATAATAAAATAGAAGTCATCCTTGTTTACTCTAGTTTTCATCATTTAAAGTTACAAAAGATGTTTTTAAAAAATAGTTTGGTATGACAATTGAGTTTTTGAATACAAATAAATGTTTTGAGCTAAAATTCCTACTTTTAAAAGATTTAAATCTCTATTGAAGAAAGTCTTTGAAAAAGGGAAAGTTGGTTAGAATGATTATAAATTTTTATTGTTATAAAAGGTTTCTAAGTTTATATCTTCAAGGATAAAAGTTTTGGATTGAGTATTTCATGACTATAAAGTTTTATTTTTATAAAGATTGGTGAAAACCAAACCAATTTTTGATATAGAGTAGTTATGGATGATTGCCTAGGTAAGACAGGGTAAATGTCAAGGCTATGAATAAAACAGCTATGAATGCTCGTATGGTAGCAATAAGGAATCCCCATTGAATATACAAAATATTGGTATGAAGTATGAACCTTAAAATATTTTAATAGAGATGTGTGAGAGCCATAAGAAGAACCCTCAAAGGAATAGGAAATGGTATCAAAGTACACTTTTGCGGATTTGATAATATACTCGCATGAAGGATCAAGGGTAAAGAAGGTAAATATCAAAACTTAAGAATACCATTAAGAGATTTCGATTAAAAGAAGATAGTAGTATTATTTGAGAAGAGAGTAATGAGATGGCAAATAAACATAGAGGATGTTGGTTGACTTAAGGTTAAAGAAGGCAAGATAGGTGGTAAGAAAGGTATTCCACTGAGCCAATTTTATGATAAGTTATTCTAAATGTGCATAGTTTATATTTCTTACCCATTGCAGAATGGGAATGCACAATTTATCCCATAATCGAGTGTAATAATTGAAGTAATGGATGGACTGTATTTATTAGAAGCTAAGAAAGTGAGTTAAGACATGTGGGTCATAGTAGAATGACATACTAGAAATGTCCATTTTAATTGAGTAAGAAGTGATAGGGTCATAACATCATTATTACCAGCCGATGTTGAAGGGCAGCTTCCAACAATTGTTTCTTTTAGTATATTTGGGTTGTATCCCTAGTTGTCACTTTATGGGTAATGGGAAAAAACTGTACGATATGATATGAGACATGTCCCCATTTTACTACTGCGTTGGTTTTCTAGATTAGCTTCGACTGCTATATATATTGGAAAGCAATGTAAATAAGGAAATCTCATAAGGATACATAACTAGCGGTGAATGTAATTAAGGCTGGAAGTTTATAAAATGAATTAGAAAATTAGGTTAGCGACTAGAAATAAAGAATTCTTTAACCCTAATAACTTTAGAATTTTGGGAAAAATAAATATGCTTATGAGTTATTTGTTGTTGTCAAATAAAAGGAAAGGTTTTCCAAATCTAAGATTTGTTGTGCAACACTAGGGGTCAATCATATGCATTAACTCATTGACTATGTCTCGATTATGTTAAGATGTGGTTGATTTGTTTTAAGGATGGATAGACAAATATTTTGAAAGAATCGTGTTCAAATGCTTTTGAAAAGTTGTGTTTAAACGCCTTTGAAAAATTATGCTTGACTGCTTTTGAAGATTTAATTTTTGAACTATTTTGCAAGTTTGATTGGAAGAGGAAAAATGTTTTTAATGTAAAACTTTCAAATGCCACATGTTTAGTGTAGGGAGGGTCGATATATTAGTGAATATGAATTTTACTATTCAGTAAGGGTGACAGTATGCAAAAAAATAGGAAATAATAAGGGGGAAAGCTGATTTAGCTTTGGAATTTCTATTTCCACACCTTATTAATAGTGATCCAAACTAGCAAAAATAAACCTCCTTATGCAAGTTGTATGTGAAGACCTGTTTCTTCAACTTCGAGAATTCGACGCTAATACATCCTCGGTATTCACGTGCCATAAATCCAAGTGCCGGAGAAGCGAATTCTCAAGGGTAAGAAAAAAATAAAGACAGAACAGAATCTCACATATATTACTTCAAATAAAACTTTACAGTGGAAATCAAAATACATTTATCAGAGTTAAACATGGATAGATATAAATATCTATACTTACAAAGGCTGGATACAATACTACACAAGTGTGGTGGAAATAGATAAAAATCTTCAAAAAAATCTTCTGACTCCATGCTTCGAGCTCCGTCCAACTTTCTTCTAAACTAAACCTGGCAACTAGGCTGCCCGAGGAAAATTAGGGCACCTATAGTTTAAGGAAAGGGAAAAATAAACTCCGGGTCAGTCATGGGACTGGTGTGAGAACTCAAAATACGCGTTTTAAAACAAAAAGGTATCTCATAAGACCATGCCATGCATAAATACAGAATGAGTTTTTACCTTATGGTAACCAAATCGTTATTACATAAAAATACTTGATATTATTCTTAATGACATATCTTTGAAAACATTTGCAAGTAAACTTATTAATCTTAGTCGAAATTGTTACCATTATTAAATCCAGCATACTAGGCTCTACAAACAAAATGGCAGACACTTATTGGAGAATGGATTCCATACAAATGACTAGGTGAAGAGACTACCTTCCAGTAGTACTCTCTAGAGGAATGTACCGAGATCAACAGAACATCTGCACCTCTACCAACACAAGACCAACCTACCTTTCTCACCAGATAGCACCGAATCTGTCATCACCCCGGTCGTTACCGACCTATCCGAGCGCTCGATTACCATACACCACATTGATTTACATCCCGAACATCATAGCGGGAAGAAATATATCTAGAAAGGGATGATCATACTCTAATGGTTGCGAACCACATAGCCTTGTTGCATCTACCCTGTTTCGGCCATTTTCGAGTGTGAGGCTTGAGGTAACGATTGCCTTTATCATAGCACATCATCTTTTTTTGAATGCCACATTGCCATTCCATCGATCCCTATTGACTTCCACAAACATACAACCTCCGAGCTCATACGTCTCAAAGAAGGGTGTTAAGATAAGAGAAGTTTCCTTCTCCGCCACCAAACAGATGTATGTTTATAAAAGTCAACGATGAAATATCAAGAATGCAATGTCAGACATCCATCCATACAAGTTCGTTCTGGGACTGAAGAAACCAAAGGAACTCTCCTACCACATCCTGTTGGGAATTAACCCTAGGATTAGTAGCGAGAAGTCCTTACAACCCAAAGAGTTTCAAAAATGAAGGGACCACTGCTACTTTAGTATTTGGAAGCTAACCAGAATTATCAACAAGCAGTCCTTTCATCCCGAAAATCCCTGGTCTTCATTCTTCATTCTCTCTATCAGGACTTTATTATTCGAACACATATATCGGTTCGAAGTGGTTTTCAAATAGGGATTTCCCCAGATAAGACCCCGGTTCTTTCAATCCAATCATCGATAAAAAGAGGTTTTGTGAATAGAGAATCATTCTTTAATTGATTAAGTTCTTTATTTTATCAAACTCTCTTTTGGAGATATATAACTTTTAAAACACTTATTTTCGGTATATACGGAATTATTAAACCCCTCTTATCAAAACCTTTAATTACTTAAAATCTTTTTAAACTTGAAATAATTCGAAATCATTTCATTTTACACTTATGAAAACATTTCCAAAATCTTTTCATTTAAACCTTAGCAAAGATTTCTTAATTCAAAACTCAAAATTTGATTGAGTTAAAACCATGTTATCTAGGATGTTAATCCAAAATCAATAAATATTAAGTGAGCATAATATATAGAAATCATCTAATTCTACTCAATATAAATTCATATAAATTAATATTAATAATTATTTATAAAAATTGCTATTATACCGATAAAGCGATATCGATTTTTCCTTATATTTTCAAATCAAATATATATCTTTATAAAACTATTATAAATGATTTATTATCACTTTATAACTATTCAAAATGAATTATCATCATTTAAAATAATTATTTGAATAGTTAAAATAATTATTAAATCATTAAATCTCAATTTAAATTAAATAAATCAATTATCATATTTAAGGGCATTACTAACAATGTCAAAAACACAATTTATTTTCAAAAACAAATCAATTGATTTTATTTTATATTCTTGTTTAATTATAAAAATAAGTGTATGTATCCAGCTCTGTGCGCGACGTTTTACGATTATAGAGCTGTTTATCTAAAACAGTTTTCGGCCATTTTATCGATTTACATTTTGAGGAAAATATTTTTTAAATACTTATTCAAAATAAAATTACTATTACTTATTATCACTCAAAGCAATATTATTTGTATTATCAACCTTTTATTTGAATAAATTTAAAAATAAATATGATTTATCAGAGTGATAAATCTATGGGTCGTTACATTGTACTTGGAAAAGTTGGAAAAGATTAGGGGCGAAGGAGAAGGTTCCAAGGTACAACAGAATAGGTATCCAAAAGAAGCATGGAAATATAAAATTTTCCATCTAAATTCTTTTTTTGGAGAAAGTGTATAGATTTAGGAAAATCGGATTTTCAAAATTTTGGTTGTTAGAAATTGTGTGTTAGGATTGGATGGTAGAGATTGGATGCAAAATTGGTTGAACTATACTCCTATTTGTAGGAGTATGGAAATTATTGTGTGAAAAAAAAGGTTTTTTATTTTTGAAAATTTGCATACGTATAGAACTGCCAGTATATAGGTAGTTTGCATCATATTTTTAATATGTTTTTAAAAGAATGCATTCATATATGAGACGTCGTTTTAGAATTATTCAACATGCATATCATATATATTGTGAATACACTGTAAACTTGTATACATTTGGCTGTAAAATTGATTGTACACTGACTGATTGAAGAGTTTACAATGGTTGCGCGCTATGTTACATGATTCACCCTTTGAGGAATTTCGAGGATGAAATTCTTTTAGTGGGGAATGTAACACCCCATAGGATAAAAGGTAATTAGTAAATAATTATTAAGACACAATAATGAAATTTGGGTAAATATTGAAACTCAGCCATGATACTTGGAATATTGCGTTCGTGGCGATTTTCTTAGTAACTTTCATATTTGCAGCTTTACAATCGGAGTTCAATAGAAGTAGTTATCAGCGTTTGAAGTTTTTGGAATAAAAATAATTAAATAGGAAATAAATAATATCGACCGCGTGGACATCACCAGTCGACCTCCTTCTTGGATCGATCGACCGCTAGTGGTCGACCGCCTAAAAGGGAGCAATCGATTGATCTACCGTGGGCCGCTAGGATTGAACCTTGGCTAATCGGCCCGAATATAATTAATTTACATCTAGCAGATACGATTGATTCGAGCGCCTATAAATACATGCCTAGCCACTCTCTTTTCTTCTCATATTTTATGATCAGAGAAGTGGAGCTCTCCTATTTTCACTTCTATTCCTTTCCTATTAATTATAATATTATATATATACATGATAAGGGCAGAAAATAAAGGAGAGGAAGAGGAGGGCATCGATTCTGCGAAAAGGTAATTTTTTAAAATTATAAATCTATGTTTCACTTAATTCGAAACTCCTCTCAGATCTGTATTTCTGATGGATATGTATATATCGTGTTATATATATATTGAGATTGGAAAGGAAAAGGAGTCAATTAAATGGATGAATAGGAAAGCTAGAAAAGTAAGTAGGAAATTATATGATTTATATATAACATTGAAATTTATATTGTTGAATTTTATTTAGTTATTATGCCCATGCAAGATCAATTGAGTTATGGCTTAGAAAGAATGTATTCAGTTGGAACCTTCCCTACATATTCTGCAAGTAAGGAAATTGGAACGGAATGATATTTACACCCTAATCTGAAAATTTGAAAGTTAGTCCCTAAATTTGTTAAAACAGAATGCTGATAAGATTGTAAGCTGTGACAACCCGGATTTTTAACATCTGATAATTGGGTAATTACCTGATTTATTATTGAAATATTAATATAAATTAGTCAAACAAATAAATTTCTGATGATTAAAATATCTGAATATATATAAATTAAATTAAAAACTATATTGTATATTGTATTTTATAATTTTTGAATCCTATAGAAAATAAATCTTATGTATATGTAAAACCCCACCATATAAATTAAAGATAAAGTATTCAAAGATATATATATATATATATATGGATAGATATATAGACAAGTTTTATGTTCAAATATAAAATATATAAATAAGTATGTATGCATATATACCCTCATAAAATAAAATATAGGAATGTGTATAAATGTGAATATACATATATATGTATATATGCCTATATATATGAGGAAATGACAATATGTATAAATGCAAGCAAAAGTGCATATATTAAATAGTATAAAGGCAAATATATATATGTATATAATAACAAAGTTTTTACAAGCTGCAATAAAATAAGGATTCAAGTAGTTCAACTTCAAGTACAGGAGGATCAAAACCAAAGTGGAAACAGGCTCGGTTCAAAGAGTGAAAAGTGAGTAAACTAAAACTTTTGTTACTGGGAATGATGTAGGAATACACATATGTTGAAAACTTGATAATTCATGCGAGGCATTTAATGTTCAAGTGTACCATATATCATATCAGCCCCAAAACTTCAAATCAACTTTTATTTGATCAAATTAAATTTTCAGGTACTCAAATCGAAATAAACAAAAAGGGAAATAAAATAAGAATGTAAAAGCATATAACCTGTGTAAATGTCTAACTTCTTCTGCACACTTCTATTCTGTGTATATACATATGCCCCTCACTGTCTTGTTCCCATTTCATTTGCATTCGAACAAGGTAAGAAATGAAATATATGTATACAAACTACCATTACAAAACTTAAAGAAATACAAGGCATTCAAGAAAAACAGGAAGCAACAACAAAGCAAGCAGAATAGTTCAGAGAAAAAAAAAGAAAAAAAAAGAAAAGGAAATAGAGTATTCATCCTGAGTCTACAGGTGAGTAAACTCTTGAATCTATATATATCTTGGTTTGCCTATGATCAATGTTTGATTTTGTGATAGTGAAATGTTTGTATGGATGGAAAATATGCTGCATGAATATATATACTTAAGAATGATGTATGCTTGTCTGGAAACAAAAACAAGTTCCAGGTTTCTCTGCTTTTATAGAACTGTGAGCAAACTACCCTTATAAACCCTTAAACTTGTTATTTTTGAGTAGCATGTGATAATCTATGAAGCTGTGGTGTGAAATTTGTTGTATGACTGAGTAAATATGCCTGCATGTTTGTGAAATATAGGTATATGCCTGTACATAAGAAACCATGTTTCTGTTTTAGTTACAGGGTTTTGGAAATTCATTCAAAAATTCAAATCTACTCCTCCAATCTCTTTTAGGCCTTGATATCTAAATGAGAAATGATTGTAAGACTGTAACCTTTTATTTTAAAAATAATTTTAAGTATTTAAGTTGGATATTTATTTCAAAATTAATATATAACAGTGAAAACTCAATCACATCCCAAAATTTGAATATCATGTTTTCTCGATTTGATTTTATAATCTGAATCGTCTTCAAAAATGATGATTTTTAAGAGCAAAATCAAGATTTTTAGAGCTGTATCGAATGAGAATTTCGGGGTTGGACGAAAAACATGTTTTGGGTGAATTCTGTTGATCGGCCAAGAGTTGATCAACGTGACTATTGCTGGAGGAAGAAGGAAGGTCGGTGATCGTGGGAAAAATACTCGGAGTATTTCTAGGTCACTGTGGTGGTCAGGGGACGTCGTACTAGGGTTCGAAGCCTGGTTTGGGTCGAGGAGTTAGTTGAGACTTTTGCGTCATCATTGGATCATCGGACTAGATCGCGGGGGTTAGGAGCGTAGCGTGGTGACGTGATGCGGCTCAGGACGTGGTAGCATGAGCTCCGGTGGTCGAGTTCATCGTCGGCAAGGGGTTTTGTTGAATTGGGTTGTTTCCAGTTTTAGGTCGACTCGTTCGATTTTGATTCGCGAGGGGAATGGTCAAGCTAGGTGGTCGGAAGGTTATTAGGAGTCGTTGTCGACTTCACAAAGGCGGTAGGGTTGGTCGGAAACGATCAGGTGGCGTGTGCACGTGCATGTGCATATTTTTGTGTCTGGGTTTGTGAGGTTTGGAGAAGAAGACGTAGACTCGGGTTTTGACTCGGGGAAACGATGGCATGGCTCAAAGCAGAGAGATGTGGAGTTTTGCTCGCGTTTCTTCGGGTAGATTCGTGGGTGGTAGCGTGTTGCTTCGGGAAGAACGAGAGTGTTTGCTCGAGTTTCGTTGAGTAGGCTTTAAGAAATTTGTACAGGAAGTTAAAAAGTTTTAAACAAAAGTAAACCAAGTTTTACGTATGAAGTAAATGATTTTCAAAGAATTGGTTAATTACTTTATGAAAGTGATTAAGTGAAAGTGATTAAGGGTTAATCACTTAGTGTTATTAAATGAAGAATTTATTTATGTAAGTAATTAAAGGTTTAATTTACTTAGTTAATGGTTAATTAATTGGATTAAGAGAATTTAATAATGAGATTAATTACTTGTTAAGGTAGTTAATTAAAAAGAAATTTAATTAATGAAGTAATCATTAATTTATGGAAATAAATAATTTAATTGGTAATTAATAATTACAGAATAATTAATCTATAATTAAGGTTTAGTTACAAAATGTAATTAAAGAGTAATTAATCAAGAATGATTAATTAAAGAGTAGTAAATCAAGTGTGAATTAATAAAAAAGGTAATTAAGAGACAATTACTTGGTGTAATTAAGAATAATTAATCAAGGGAGATTAATTAAGGTAGAAAGTAAAGCGATGATACTCAGTGTAATGGAAGGATTAATTAATATAATTAATCAAGGAGTTGGTTCAATTGATGAAGTAATTAAGGAAAGTTAATTACTAATGGTGATAAATCAAAGTTGATTAATGAACGTAATTAAGTTAAAGGAATTATTTAATGAAATGTAAGAATAATTAACTAATAATTAGAGGATCATTAATTAATGTAATTAATGAAAGTGATCAATCTTGCTTATGAACGATTTCATGATGATAAGCGCCTTGGGTGGGTTGATATCTCTGATATGAATTGCTTTGTGATATGATGTACGATCTATCAATTATGAATTGCTGTGTAAAAGTGTTATCTGGTAATTAAAGTCGAATTGTATTTAATTGGATAACTTGGGTTAAGATGGAATTGGATTCGAAGAGACCGGAGTCGGGTATTAGTAAATACCCGAAACCACTTCGATTCTTATAAATTGATATGTAATTAATAGGCTGGTATGGAATGATTTATGTAAATTGGACCATTTAATCTAAGTTTTGGTACTTAGAAATGGATGCGTGAAATAAGCGATGTCTATATCAACTTGTGAAGTTGTAAATTGGTACAAGTTACCCCCGGGTTATATAAGTTGTATGCTTTTGTATTCCTTGTTCGATGAGTTTACTCACGCTGGTTTCCAGCCTGACCCGGGTGTTACTTTGATGTAATGCTCGGGTCAGACCGAGTATTACAGATTTTCAGGTAAGGACGTTCTGGAGCTAAGGAGACGAGTTGGATGACAGGAACGTATGGAGTGTTTCCGCTGTGGTATATTTCTGATTATCTGAGATATGTTGATTTGTATATGTCCAGTGATGTTGTATGTGTGACCTCTGATGTATTAAAATATAATTGACAGATACAGGTATTCTTTTTTAAACTGTTATTATTTGATATTATATTTTGATCCGCTGTGATTTGTGAGAATCAGTGTTGTGTTTCTATTTCTGTTTCTTCTTCTTCTATCTCTTTCTTTTCCTAACTATCTGGAATTTTCGGGTTCGAAAATTCTGGGTCGTTACATAAGCTTTATTCCAGATTTATAATAAGTGGCGTGTAAATTGTCAGTATTAATTTGGATTGCCTTAATTTGACTCAGAATGTGAATTTCTATGTTTTAGTTTATTCAGAGCGTGATGGTAAAATTTGTTGTATCTATTTCCATGTAATTTCCATAAATTGTCTTACTCAACAACTATGTATAAAAAGTGTGTATACCAAAAAGGAAAGAGACGTGTAAAGTACAGATTCTCCTTCGTTGTTTGCACTGCCTATTTCGACAAAAAAAGAGATAATTCCTTAGAATTTCAAATGGTACAAAAGTCCCACTTTTTGGTAATTTATGGAAAGTTATAACGGTAATCCTTTTTGAAAAGGATAGCTCTAATATCTTAAAATATGGAAATAAATGTTCTTTATAGAATGTAGATATAACTGTATGTTCTAGAATTCCTAAGCATAAGAGTTAATGAGTCAGAGATAGGAATATATATATATATATATAAACCTACCGATTAAAAATGTAAATGTACATAGTGTAACAAATAAAGCGTAATATACATCAGTATTCATATTAGTTATAAGTAGGACGACTAGTTATTAATAACATAATAAATCATAGGACTAGGAGGTTGAAATGAAAAAGAGATAGTAACTCCAAAATTTATGAATGATGATTTCAAATTTAGTGGAAAATAAATATGTAGTTAATAGGGAGTTATAAGAATTAGATGGGACGTAAATGTGTTTAATGGGACTGGTTAAATAATTTAATATTGATAGAGTTGGGGGGATGCCCTAGGTGCAATTATGTAATTTGTTACATATATCTAACTCATTAACCAATCTTGTTCGGAATAAAGATGTTTCCTTCTATTATATACTTGATATAATGTGGTTATATTAATTAATTAATTTAATTAAAAGTATATTTAATAGAAATTCCATAAATGTATATTTTTTGATAGTAGTTACGAAGTGTTGTAACCGTGAGTAATTTATCACAATGAAACAAATATACCATTTTAAATATTCCTACTCAAGATGTATCGAGACTGGATGTCGATACATCCATTGAGACTAGAGTACATAACGCTCTCCAAATGTTGGGTAGTGTATTACTCATGACTGCTGAGGGCATCAAGGGGTTACGTACTGATAGTTATTGGATAACTATGGAATGACTCACTCGATTGTTTTGTGTTGGTTAATATAATTAAGGTCAAGCAGAGAATATCGATGTGACTAATTTACACAGTTCTCTCGACTTGAGAATACTGTTGATCTTCAATGTGGAAGCTTCGCTTCGATTATAGTTAAATCATGGTACAATGTCCATCGAATAACTATAGTTGGGTTAAGTGGAAGCATTGGAAGTGAAACACTATTCAAGAGAGGATTCGTCTCCTCGGTTATATGAGGTTAGCATCACGGTCAACTCAAGTCAACTTAAAGTCAAAGTCTCTGGCCAAAGCATTTTGATTAATAATAATTGTTATTATTGAAACAAGGACTTTGTGTTTGGACTATAAAGTTGAATGTGGACGATATTGGAATTTTGACCATTATCAAATTCCATAAGTCCTAATGGGTATAGTTTTAATGAAGAGAATTGGTGTAAATAATCGTCATTGTTAGATACTGCTTATAATAAGTAAAATTGGATTTTACCAAAAGATGTGTAGCGATAAATTCGGCCAAAATGTCACACCACCTGCTAGACACATGAATATTGATATTCGAATAGTTTGATATTAATTGCTCGCTGAATTTACACCTTTGAGTCGCACAACCATAATGATGAATTCTTTGAAAAACCACATGATTTAATAAATTTATAAAATGTTGTAAATTGATTAGATTAATTGATATTTGAGAAATATTAATTATTATTTATTTGATTTTTGAAAGTTTTTTGTAATTATTTTAATGCATTTATAAAAGTTATATTTGCGTTCATTGATATACGTATCCATGTAATTTAAAGACAATTGCATGAAATGATTTATGGAAATTTTATGTCATTTGATGACATGATTTGTGAAAATTTTATATCATTTGATGAAATTTCATGTCATTTGATGAAATTTCATGTCATTTGATGACATACGTGTAAAGAAAGGAATGGAGAGAGAGAAACAATCAAGGGAGTCAATTAGGAAAGTTTTAATTAAAGAATGAGAAAAGTTTCATTCTTTCAAATAAAATATATTCTCTAATTCATTCTGTATGTACAATTCATTCTTTCTCATTCAGTCTGTTTCTTTCTCTCCTCCTAACTTTTCATGGCTGAAAACTCAAAAAATAAATATCCCAAAAATCTTTCAACCCCATATAAAAACATAAAATAATAAAACAAAAGTGGTTCATCAATCTCTTGCAACGATTGAATGTGGATCTTGAAGATATGAGGAGATATCATCATTCAAAGTGTGACTTCCGGGCTACATCCTATGGGAAATTCAATTTCAAGGTGTGCTTCAAAGATTTGGGTAATAAGATCGATTCACGGAATCTAAGAGCTTTTAATTCATCGTTCAAGTTATTTTCTTGGGCAAGCAAGGTATCATCTTGATTTACAAATTCTTATAATTATTACATGCTTTTGTCTAATTAATTTATCCATTATCACAATTCCCTATACATCTATGTTGTCAACATGATCATATGTATGTGTATATTTTAGATTAAAACTCTATTATGTTTATATGTTTGGAGATGTGAATTTGTTGGAATTCATAATTGTATTTTTCTTCTTAACTTTAATTTTGACAAATTTTGAAATAAGTTTTATTAGGTTAACTTTAATCTATACAAATAGTTTCATATATAACTATATAGTCATATGATTTTGCTAATCAACGGAATTTGTTCATATGTTTTATTTTGTAACAAAGAAAATTGCTATTTTTAATATGTAGTTGTTAAATTTAATCATATATGTTTATACATGTTTAATTGTTTGCTTGCACGTTTGTTAAATTAAATTCACTTACATATTTTATTAGACACTAATTACGTGATTTAAAATAAAAAGGGAAAGTTTTGCTAATTTACATTGTGCAAGGAAAGTTTTATTAAGGTAAAGTTTTGCTAATTTAATATGTACAAGGAAAGTTTTATTAAGGTGTTATGTAACCATATATCTGATTATATGTAAAGGGAAGTTTTGTTAATTTATTTAGTGTAAAGGGAAGTTTTGGTAATTTACTTAGTGTAAGCAAAGTTTTGTTCATATAATTTGTAACCATATATATGACTATATATATACACACACCTACATACATACATACATACATATATATATATATATATATATGTCTATATATACATATGTTTTTTTATCTCTATATTCATTTACTTATATATAAACATCTTTTTAGTTATTAAATTTTTTTGTAATTTAAAGTGCATTTAAGTGTATTTAATGTGCATTCAAAGTGTTTTTATGTGTATTTTAAAAACTTTCATTTATGGTCATAAGTTTATAGAGTATAAATAGTTATTTTTTGCCAATTATTACTTATTCAAGGATTGCTGTATTTGGTGTTGGTATCTTAAAATTAAAAGTACAATCTAATTTACAAGTATTGTATTGATGGTTAGAAATTCTGACATTTTTTACCACAATTGTATGAGTATGCATGTATATAAAGAAACGTGAAAATTCATATCATTTATAAACACCACAATGTTGCACATTCATAATTCACACTGGAATATATTTAGACAAACTTACATTTTATGCCATATTTGAATTGCTAATTGATGGCATTCAATGTATCAATCAATTTAATTAAAGAGAGAGAAATGAAAGATTTCTCTCTCCATCTACATAAATTTATGCATCGTCATTAATTGAATAAGTTAAGAGAAAGGAAATGAAATATTTTCTTCTCTGAATAAATTTGAAATGTAAGCATTACACACATATTTGTATATAAGAGTATATTTGATATACTCTAACTTACATATACATTAAATTAAAGTGAAACATTATTTATGAAGTTGGATAAAAAATTGATTTTATTTAAAAGAAATTTAGAAAAGTTCCAAATGAATTTAGACTTCATAGGCCCATTAAAAATCCAAAATGGTTAATTTTTTTGGAATTCACTCATTTCTTCCGCTACGGGCTGGCCCAGTTCCTTCAAATATGGAATTTATGAAAAAATGAAATAGGCATAATAAGTTGAATTTGAACGAATAAATAAATATCATTAGTGATTTTTCAATTTGAATAATAATGACCATTTATTATGAACAACTGACATTTATTGAGCATAGAAGGAAGTGAGGAATATATGAAATGAGTGTATAAAATAGGAATAGGTCCATAGCGAATAAGTGAATTAAATACTAGTAAATAAATTTAGGAGGCAGCATAATTTTCATAGCAGGAAATTATATAGTCTCGATAATATGTTTAGGACGAGCGTGAATTAGTAGTCCTAGCCCAATATTTAGGCCTAGGATAATTGATTTGATTTGGTATGGATTGGGATGCGAGGTCAGTAGAGTTACACGATGAAAGTCTTCCTTTCACCTAGAGGCTACCAATACCCATGTATACATACTAATAGTGTAGTACATATCTAACGATAGGACCCATGGGAAAGGGATATACGTTTTCGTATAAGTGTGGGAAAATATACCAAGGGTTCGCCTCAGATTTGTATTATTAAATGGCTCAGTACCTTTAGGGATGTCAAGAGGTTTACTTTAGGGTGGAAGGTATTAAATGGCTATTGGGTCTGCCTTCTTCCAATATAAGAAGTCTTAAATAACCTATGACGGGACCTGATAGGAAAATGTGGTCTGCTTCATTTCTAACAAGAGGTATTAAGTAACTAGGATGGATATTTTCCCTGACTAATATTAGGATATCTAAACGGGATTTCGACTGTGGGAGGTCGATGGGCTATGTCAGTGTTGTTGTTGGATCGGTATTTAGTAGTAGCACTGGTATATAGGCTTTGACCACCAGAGGTCCTAAGCGTTCGTTAGCAAAGACCTGGGTTATGCCCTGATAGATTTCACTTCCTACTAGTGTAGAATCCGTATAGGATATGTAAAGACCTCATTGTTTAATTTGTTGTTTATTTTTCGAAGGTGGGCTGGTTAACCCTTAGATAAATCTTTGAGATGCGTTAGTAATATGGCTAATTAAATTATAAAGCCGTATTTATGGGTTACCATTCTTTGTAGCTAAGGGCCGGTTGATTAGCGATTAGGTTATGGAGGGTCCACTTTGGAGTTGAGGTATTAAATGGTCGTTAGATCTGCCTCCTCTCTATTTAAGAAGTATTCAATAACCGTGATTTCGTTTTTATGTCGAGAACACTTATATATATAGGTGTATATATATAGTTATACCTTAAAGAAGGTTGGACATATCATATGCATAGTTGGAATTAAACAGAATAGCCGTAATAATGGGCACCACACTTAAATAGAAATAAATCAGCATAAATTAGTGTTATGGATAAAGTATGTAATTTTCTAGTCACTAGAACGTTGTTCTGGCCCCCTCCACATTACAACTCATAGGATAGATTTAGAGAGACAAGCGACCGGTACAAGATGGGAATGATAGATGAAGAAGTCACTCATTCATGCTTGGGCGACTAGATATTCAAGGAATGCTATTAATTCCAAGGTAGTAGCCTTAGCCGGAATATATGCTCAATTATATTTTTTTATTTCCTTGTGAGTTTATGTAGATAACTCTCTTATATACTTATTCTTATTACAGGTTACCAACACAATGATCCATACCCTAATGGACTTGGGTTTCGATTTAATCGAAATTCAGATCCATCAAAGTATGAGTTGTTACATCAGCAATCTCGACATATCTTCATCACCTAATGTTGGCACTAATAACATTCAACCTTCTTTACCTCTATCACATTCTCTTCCAACTGCTATGCTTTCTTCATCGATGGATAACAAAATCATTGAAAGAATCTATAATCAGTAGCTTCTTTCTTCATAAACTCAATAATAAGAAAAAATCCATAGGTATTTAAATAATTCTTGAAATCTTAGACTTGTTTATGTTAATATTCCACTTTTGGATACCATTGAACAAGTCATCAATACGCTAAATGCCTAAAAGAATTATGTACTTAGAAATGTTCCTAAAACTACACTTCTCTCTACGAATACCAGCTCCATTCTTTCAATACCTACCCCAATGAAGTATAAGGTCCCCGGTTGCCTTACAATCAGTTTCAGAATTAGCAACACTCACATTAGTCATGTCTTACTTGATTTTGGTACAAGTGCCAATCTACTGTCTTCCACTGTTTATCATCATCTAGGACTAGATATTTAAAACCAATTAACATCACAAATTAACTAGCCGATCGATATAGCAAAAAGCCATTTGGCAAAGATGAAGATATTTTAATTTAACTTGAACAATTTTATGTTCCCATTGATTTCATAATCCTTGAGACTAAACCAGGTTCAACTCCAAACAAAAAATTCCCTTGGTATAAAGTTATGCCTTCTTAGCAACCTCAAACGCTATCAAAATTGTAGGAACAATCAACTTTGACTTCCTTTTAGATACCTAATCATTGAACTAAATATCTTTGATCTTAACAAACAACCAGAGGGTTTTGAAACAAAAATGTTGAAATGGTACAAACAATCGTTGAAGATACATTTAGTGATACGTTGGAACCATTTGTTATGAAAACTTCACTTACTTCAACAGATGTATATAATATTCCTTTTGATGAACTATTAGATGAACTTAATTTTATATGCAAATGAATCTAAAAAATGTTTCATAGATAATTTTAATTCCATAGCATTAATCAAAATTGTGCACAAACAATCAGACTTATGCGATGCAATGATCATTATTTGAATGGTATAAATAATTATTGTGACTAAATCTTTATGGGGAGAGTTTTTATTAAGGAACTCATGGACATTCTTTTACATCGCACAAATTTGGAATAAGAACTCATATGAATAAATGACATTTTGAAAGTATTCAGTATTCATGTTACAGATAAGTGTGGAGGAAAAGAGAATATCGTTCTTCACAATTCATTCATCATCTATATAAATATCATTTTATATATGATCTACATTTTCATATTTTTGTTAAAGCACATTTTAATTTACAAATCATTTTACTCCACATTCATTTGTGGATATTCCCACTAATGTTTACAAAATGTTTTAACAGTGTGGACACCATCTATGCCTACTATGTATGTGTGTGTAAGGGCTTCGCATTCCAATTTTTTTCTACTTTCATGTGCATTTAAAGAAGAATTCATGCATTACAGATCATAGCCACATGCTTGTTTTTCAAGAAAAACATTTTTTGTGACATATTCAATTATTGAAACAAGGATAGGTAGAAAATCATAAATCATGAGTTAATTGATTTAATTCAGTATCAAGTTTTGGATAATAAACTGAATTTAAACAATTCTTTAAAGTAGAACATATCTTTGAAGACTTTACCTTTGGACTAGAAAGTTAATATTTTTGGATATAATTGATGTCAGGTGCTATGTGTTAATCATGTTTAAATACGGAGCATGTAGGTAAAAAAATTGAAAGGCACATACGCATGTGGAAAATTCCATAATGAGTTGCTACTATGCTAATTAATTTATTTTGGCGACATCAACTTCTAAATCCACTTGGCCTAAAAGGAGAAATGAATCAATTTGCTTTCTTCTTTAGTTTTCATATATTAGTCTGATCTAAGTGAAGATGATTTCATTCATGTTTCGACTAAATAATATTTTATATTAGTATACTTATATAGCCTCGTTAGGTATTACATGATTTTAAGGTTACGCATATCATAACAATACCAATATTAGCTTACCCATACTCATGCTTGACCTTAAAATAAATAATGATATATACATTCTTATTTTATGAGTTATTATTTTACAAAACACTACTTATCTTTTCATTCAACTTTGCAATCATGCAATTCTGGCTTCTGAAATGGTGGAGTATGAAATTATAAGAATAAAAGTACTAAGGCATAAATAGAGAATTCTTTTCATGAAGTTTTGATTATTACCTACCATGGTGCTGAGGGATCACATATCACCACCATTTCATTCTCACCACGTTTTTCATTTTGAAAAAAAGAGAAATATAATTAAAAAAATGCAAGCAAAAATAATGCGGGAGAAATAAAAAGAACATGAAAAATCAATACGAAAAAAAGAAATCATGTTTTGTTTAATGGAAAGAAGGATGAGTAAAGCAACAATTACTAATGCATTGGCACCTTTTATTTCTTATTTTCAAGGATTCAACATTTACACTTGCCATCTCATCTAAATATTTTAGAACTTAGAAATTTGCTTTACCTATGAATAGACTTATTTTTTCACTTACACATCACACGTTGGTGCATATTCCAACAAAATGAAGAGAAAAAAGAAAAAGGTTTTTGTATATTTTTTAATTATGCAAAATGTGGTTTACACTGTATACCTAAGTAATTAGATTTGAACTAGAAAGTTTTTGTTCATTCATACATCGGGATTAAGTTGAAAGAAATTGAACTTAATGAATAATAAGAATAATGAATGAAATCCTTGTTGACATAAGAAACCGTGGACAAACATTTCAATGCATTCATGTAGTTCATAACATCTTGATTTTATGGGTAATATCCACTAAAAAATCTCATGAGAAACCACTAGCCTTACCAAGGACACCTAAAGGTTTAATGCTTTATTGCATATGCTCAGTGTAGTCATGTGTCTTATGAAAACTAAACTATCTAGTTTTTATTTCTTCCTACGTTTATTCGAGGACATATAAAAAGTTCCAATGTGGGGGTATTTGATAGACATATTTTATTCATCATCTATTGTATCTTTCATGTATTTTTATTTGAATAAAATAATATTATATGGGTATTCTATTGAGTACTAGTTTGAAATCTGGTATTAAAAATGTTATAGGAATGAGTTTGGAGTTGATTCAAAGTTGATGATCTTCCTAGTGTTAAATTGGTCCAACTTCAAATTTTGCTCTAGAAGGACTCATTCTATATCAAACAACAATACATGTATTGACTTAGCACAAAAGCATCTGTAGTTGAGTGGTTATGCATGATGCTAGTCTTCTTGATGACATAAGTTTGAGTCCACCTATGCTTTTGATTTTTTAAGATATGAGAAATTTCAAGATTTACGAAAGATTCTTTTTTTGCATCCATATTTCCCAAATGAATGTGCCTAATTTTGTGACCGGATCCATTATATGTACTTTTTTTGTTTTGAGACCAAGTGGTTACTTGTACATGAAGTAGCAAGGCCTATAAATGCTCCATTGTTTAGAGAAATTGTATATCAGATTTGTTATATCTCTTTTATTCTTTTAGTCCCTTGTAATCAGTAATGAATTGTTCAATTAGTTTTGTCAAAATTTTAATTTCCAACCGTCTTTCATTTACTCAGTTTTATAGATAATAAAATTTGTTTTAGATTCATTGTTTATTTTAGTTATTTGTCTTGATTTCTTTTTTACTTCTATTAAATTTATTACTTGAATCAGTTAATTTAATTAGTTTTGAATCTATTCATGTTTAATTTTCCTTTCATTTCTTAGTATAAAACACTTCTTAATTTCCATTTAACTCATCTAAGAATTTGATTTAAAATTTAAGAATTTGAAACCTAGTCCTTATGTTTGACCCATATACTACATACCTGTATGCCTGTAGTAATTTATAATAATTTGCACTTTTCTATTCCAATAGAAAAGTAGCAAACACCAAGAAGATATCTCTTTGCATTGAGGGTTCAAAAATTCATTTTCTCCTTATAAACCCTCTTGTACCATAAGAGTAGTTTCAATTGACAACCTTAAATCATCTCCACAAACATACAAATCATGATGGCTTTGGTCACCACTCTTCCTCCAGTATGGCCCATAGTTAATCTATATTTGCTTCTTCATTATCCATAAACCAATGCCATCCACTTCAACAACAATTTTCTTAACCACTATCTCTTCAACTTGATAGAGTTAAGGCTATGCCCTAGGATTAATTCTTTAATTTGATTATATAACTTAACTCTTATAGAGAATATTATTCAAAATAAAGTAAGATTTTGGTATTATTATCTATCGTACCTATTGCTACATAGAGGTATACATAATGTTTTAAATACATTGAATATATACAAGTAGAAAATTCTTAGAAAAAGTATATAATCAATTGTAATTTCTAATGTATTTTTAACCATGTGTATTGAATCGTGTAAAATAAACATGTTCTTAAATGTTCATAGTCAATATGCTTCTAGATAGGGATTTTGAAACATTTGCTGAGACCAGTGTATATAATGCTTTCCATACGATGGGCTGTGAATTATCAATAACCATTGGAGGGTACTAAGGGGTTACATACATGTGATTGTTAGGAATTATTACACAATGACTCATTGAGTGTAATCTATACATTAATTATAAAATCGAATAAAATATCTCATGTGATGATTTGCAATAGCCTTTTGACTTGAGAATACTGCAAATCTTATGTGTCTAAACTTAACTTTGATTATGGTCAATCACTTGATCCAACAATTGTATCGGTGTTGGGTTGTGTCATAATACATAACCGGCAAATATGTGACAAATTGTTAAGCAGTACAACTAGATGGGTTTCTATAAAAGGGCGTTTAACTAAAGAAAAGGATACTTGAACCAAGCAACATTCTTATGAATGTAAAACATCCCAACTCCTACCCTTACCTGGCTTTTCAAAGTAGTGTGTTTTGAGGGTATGCCATTACTATAAAGCCTAATTTTTTTATGCCTTAGGTCGATCCAAATAAGCGTATTCGAATGATATATAAAATTTGAATTTAAAATTTGCTTAAACTAAAATCTATAAACATTATGAATAAATTTAAAATTGTTTAAAATTTGAATTCGTAAAGTTATAAAATAAATAAATTTAAATTTTTTAAAATTTAAACTCAAATTTATACAATTAAATAAATTTAAAATTGTTTTAAATTTAAACCTAATGTTATCAAAATTATAAATGAATTTGAAGTTTATTGAATATAAAATTATAATAACTATAAATAAATAAATCGCAAAATAATTTAAATTCAAATATGGATTAATAATGTTATAATACATGAAAGGTTACAAATAAGCTGTAATACACTCCGGATAAACCTCTACCATCGAAACTCAAGGTAAAGCTAGCAGAGGGACATGTGGAAATCGTAGATGTTAGCTATAACTGAGCTCCTAATATATGCTCGCCTTCCACTCCTTTGGACACATCATCAACACCTGCAAACGAGACATGCATGAAACTCCTATCTCGGTTTCAGACAGATTCCCTCTTCCTATGCCTCCGATCAGAAGATGGGTTCGTAAGGTTTTACCACTGTTGATGACCCTATTGTTGACATTACTCCTTCTAATCCTCCATCAGCTGCTGTTCCATCCAAGGTTGATCCTTCTTTTGACCATATTTATTTGCATTCCGATGAGCTCTTTTGACACCATGACAGGACTCTAATGAGATATGACCTGAAGCTTGGAAGATTCTATAAGTTCGTTGGTGAACCTAAGGATAATAGATGTCTTTATTACGTTGCTATTGGAGATACTCACTCTCGCCGACAAGGATATCCTAGGGAATGGAACCACAATATGTTTGCTGATAACTCATAGGACAGGCTATGCGTATTTTATAGTGACATAATGGTCCCCCGATCTATGCATTTCTCTGGGTATCTACATGTTCTTAGGCCAATTTCTACTTCTATCGGTAGTAATTTCTCCTATTCTGAGGAGGTCTAGTTCTATTTGTATGTAGTTGATACACCTATTGTCTTGCTCTAGTGTTTTAGTTTTACTTATAGTTGTTGAGATGCCAGTGCCTCGCACCTGACTGTATCTTGTACAAGTGGTACAGCCACTATAATCCGATTTGCATTTACAAAATAATATATTTTTCCTATTCAAAAAGTTATATATGTACACACACGCATGCACACACACACACACATACACACACACATACACACACAAATATAAAATTTCATATTAGATTATAAATTTTATAATCAAATAAGTAATCTTATTCAATGTATATAAACTATAAATAATATGATTTTAAAAATTAAATCGAACTAATACCAAATATAGTTATAATGCGTGTGTATATATATACAGTTGTATATACCTATCAAATGACAAATGATGTCAGTCGGTATTATGAATACTTATCGTTCTCATAGACAATAATGCTCACTATTATTATTCTGATATTATGAATCTAAAATAACGTTACTCTCTATCATTTATAATATAAATAACATATTATACATATTTATGGTTGTTGAGCACCCTTCAGTCGTAAACCACTTATAATGAGTTTATGTTATCCCTAGATTTTAAGGAAATTTTGTAACTTTGTTATGCACCTTCCATCGTTACAAAATTACCCTTAGAAAATCATGAAATAATGGGCTTTGAGCATCTACTGTACTTTATAATTTATTGAGCACTTCAAGGTCATATTGAAAAACAAATCACTTTAATGGCGACAAAATTGTTTTCCCTACCGACCATTGGCAACCCATTCTCCACCTCCGTTAACTTCTACCCCTATCTTGAGCAGCCACCCACTCATCTTTATCCCAAACCCTACGTCAACAATCCTATCCTCCTCTCCAATCACTTGAGCCACCAGGTCTAAGTAAACAACCTTACCAATCTTTTCAGATCCAACCTTTTTCACTAAACACAGATGATCTCCCACCTTTCTTGTACCCTACTTACCTGAATCGAGCCTCCAGATCATATGCCGAAGTTCTTAGATCAGGCCGCCAGATCTACCTTTATTCTCCTATAGCTGCCCTATTTCCAATTGCCCACCGCCCATATCTGCCCCTATTCGTCCCAGATAGTCGCGTCATCAACTCCTATTCATCATCAACCTTGGATTTTGGGAACTAATCGCAACCTAATACTTATGTGCTTTCGCTGTGGGGATAAGAATTATCATGCTGCATAGTGCCGAGATCTGATCACATGCTTCTTTTGTGGGAGATTTGGTCACAAGCAGAGCAGCTGCATACTTCGTCAAGTCAACCAGCACACAATAACTTCCTTCACCTGCAATCACCAATCTCAACATCTGGCTACTATTCCAGAACCTAGTTTGCCTTCATCTGATGATATCGATTTTATGTTTGAGTTTAATATACGCTATTTGGAACTTAGAAGCCAGAACCGGAGATATACTGCAGGTTCCATTTGCAATGACCTTCTCCGACAATCTAACAAGCTCTTAATGGCGGTCGATTCCATACTTGCGAATGTAAAGCCTGTGACTGTGGTCAGGAATCCAACCGCAAATAATAACATGATTCAGCAACAGGTCATAGGTTCGACCATGGTCACTGCATATAGCTCTCTTGACGGCACTATCATCCCAACCCCTGTTGAGATCAAGGAGCGTTGGGTAGACCCAATGCTCCTGGACCTGGACTGTTAATGCTGCACCATGACAACCACGCCTTCTTGCTATGGCGACACCAGAGTCCATTGCCTCGAGGAGGACGATGCCATAGCAGATCCGTTCGATTTAATTGAATCAACCATAACCCCTTCGATGGGTATTGACTTAGTTGGCAAAGGCAATATGAATATTGTGATAGACCATAGCTCATATACTCCTTCACAAGTTTGTGCTCTTTCTGCGATTACACCTGAAGCAGCTCCTTCCACACTCATAGAATCCGCAAAGGACACATGTAATAGATATCCAGATACTCCCATTAATACAGGTCTTCTTGAGGATGTTCTTAACCATCCTTGCAACTCCGTGTCTACCATCATCTCTTTGAGATCATCCAACTCCAGGCATAAATATAAAGGAAGGGGAAGTTCTAGTGATCTTGTATGCAGGAGTACAAGGCTTCTACGCTTAGATTTAGCTCCAGATTCATCGGTTTTAGGTAAGCACATTCTATTAGGTAGTACTTTTACATCCATGGTATTAAACTCGCTAAGTCCCAGTCAGGCCTATCATATATCTAAGAACACTGGTTTCATTTATAACCAAATAGATGCAGATTTTGAATATACTAAAAACTTAGAAATAGGGAGGGCCATTACCTCCTGTAGATGAGAGTATTGAGCTGGAACGTGAGAGGCCTAGGCTCGCCTACGAAAAGATCTAGAATTAAAAGATTCTTGATTGATAGTAAGATAGATATAGCACTAATTCAAGAATCTAAATCCAAATCACCCAACCGGAGCTTCTTTAGGTTAATCAGAGGAAGCCTCCTTACTAAATGGGAGTTCGTCCTAGCCCTTGGCAGCTCGGGGGGAATTATATCGATGTGGCACTAAGATAGATTTAAACTACTACAAGCGATAACTAACTGCCATCGCTTCACGTAATTCGACGAGACTTTCAAAATAAGCAAACCATTAACGTCACCAATGCTTATGCACCTAATAATAGAATCCAAAGGCAACTTCTCTTAGCTGAATGTACTGATTTCCATAATCTCTCATACGGACCTTGGCTCATAGGCGGAGACTACAACGTGACCAGATATATATGTGAGCGGTTAACTATAGAAGGGAATATTGTAGACATGGAAGAATTTAATGAGCTTATTAACCAAAATAGCCTTATTGAACTACCGCTTATTGGTAGAAAATTCACCTGGTCTAATGTAGAGAGTCTTCCTTGATGGCTCTTCTAGATAGGTTTTTTCACCAGTGAAAACTAGGAAGACTCATTCCCCCTATCCAAGGCAGTCGGTGCAGCTAGCATCCTCTCTGACCACAACCCCATCATCCTGAACACGAACAACCAACTTCCTACTCATAGACCATTTAAATTTGAAAAAAAATATGGCTTGAAGAAGAAAACTTTCAAAATATTGCAATTTTGAATTTGATCTCCCTAAAAAACAGAGTAACAAATAATGCTGCTAAAAAACTTTTTTTTCAAGTTGAGAGAGCTAAGGTCATATTACCGAATTGGAACATAAATGTCTTTGGGAATATAAACGTCAAAAACCAAAAGACTATTAACGAAATTCAAGATTTAAATAAGATAGGCGATCAAAGGAACCTAAACACCGACGAAATTTCTAGATTACATACCTTAAAAACGGAGCTAAACAGATTTATGGACCAAGAAGAGACTACATGGAAACAACGATCCCGATTCCAATGGATTAAGAAGGGAGACAAAAACACAAAATTGTTCCATTACATTGCTAATGGTAGAAGACGACAGAACACTATAAAGCCGATCAAACTTAATGAAATAAAATATTAAGAACAAAGCGCCGTAAACAATATTTTTAACAACCATTTTAAAGAGATATACGGTAACAGATGTAGTCATAGAATCCGTGCAAACTGGCCAGCTCTCTATCCGAACATGGATGCTTCCCTAACCGATCTAGACTCCCCGTTTACCGAGGATGAAGTCTGGTCAGTAATTAAGGGGCTTGCGAGTGACAAAGCTCCAGGTCCTGATGGCTTTCAGATTCTTTTCTATTAAAAATTCTGGTTCCTCATTTAAAGGGACATTATGCATCTTTTTTAAGAATTCCATAATGGTACTCTTCAGTTAGATAGATTTTGGAATTTATTTTGTGTTAAATTTTCCGTTGAGAGTTTTGTGATTCTGGTCGAGATGTGGGATGCCATGATATGTGGGATGCCATGGTGTCGATAGGGATTTCTAAATGCTTTGACGAGACAGTCTGACGTAATAATTTGAGTTGTAATAATTATAGTAAATTTTGAGATTTACAATTTTAAAATATTATAAATAGGAGAATCCGATCTATTGCCATCCATTCAAGCTTGTATTGGTGAGTTTACCTCACCGCTATCTCTAAGCTCATTTGGATGTGTGATTGCTAGTTGCTGTTTGGTTGAATTGGATGAATATGGTTGTATTGATCTCAATCTTTTTTGTATTGTTCATATTTCATATTGCTCAATTTCTAAATTGCTGAAACCCTAGCCTTATGATCTCATTTAGTTGACAATTATAATTGTTTATATGCTATACTGTTCTGATTTTGAAAAACTGATGTGTTTATTACTTTAGACTGAGATTGTACAAATGTTATTTCAAAGATTCAGTCAAATGGTAAGTATGACGTGTCAGTGTTAGTTTAAAGATATATTCACATTTGATCATCCTTAACAAGCCGTATTCTCTGTATTATTGGAAGACATTTTTTATTCTGTTCTAATAATATGGGTATAGTGGTGGGGTCGTTACATTATCAAAGATGTTTGCAGACCACATGCGCCCTTTAATTGGGACATCTCTTTTAACCATAATCTAATAAGGAATGTGCTTGGACAATATCTAAAATTAATTAATATGATCGAAAAATTTAATATCAGGGCCTGTCTTGATCATCTGACATGGTGTCGGGGAAAAAGGAATTTATACCTTCAAACCGATGTACACTCTCTTAATTTGCTCAAGATCAAAAGATTTTAATTACATCAAACCTATTTGGAGAATCAATGCCCCCCCTTAATGTTGAATTTCTTACGTGGATCATTTTACACGATAATTTTAACACCATAACAAGGCTTAACTCGATAATTACCTCCAACAATGATCCACATTCTTGCTACCTTTGTAACTTGATGCCTTAAACTACTTCCCATCTTTTCTTCGACTGTCACTTCTCCAAACATATTATCAGTAAGATTCTATAGGTTTTTATTATAAATAATACCTCTCCCGTACCCCCTAAGGATTATTGTAATAGCTTTAGATTTAACTTCATCCAACTGACCATGAGAACTCTAGACTCAATTTGTACGATAACTTGCGGTAGGTAGCCTATGGTCTAAACGTAACCAATGCATTTTTAACAAAATTTATAACAACCCCACATATATCATTTATTCCACCGTTTGGTACATGTCTCTTTGGACAAACACAAATTATAACCACACTAATCGGTGACCTCGCCTTGAAAGAATCGGGCGATCCGATAACGACGTACCTCCACCTATACTTGCCCCAATCTCCAATTAATTCTATTATTGTGAATTTTATCTTTATCCACCAGGCGAAATATCTCTTGATATAGTTTAATTTTGGATTTTCATACTATATACCGCCCTTCTACTGATTTATAACGATCACCTATCCTCTCAACTCAAGTGTAATTAACTTATACCTATCAAGAAGATTTTTATAAATTAACCTATTGACGTACAATTCATTCATTCAACAATTTTGTTTAAAGATTAATTTTCAAAAATCGTTTGTATTGTACATACATACATATATAGTTACCATTTTATATTATGGTCTAATTAATAACTATATTTAATAACTATATTTATGTTATGGTCTGATAAGTAACTAAGGGTATGAGAATAACTAAGTGCGCGAGGCATATTTACACAATTACACAAAGCCTTAAAACATGTTTACACATTTATATTAATATATAGTTACGTATACATAAACTTATAGCATTATAATTAGACATCTCTCGATATAATTCCAACAGGCTATTATATACTCTCATGCATATACTCTTTAGTCATAATTGTATTATAACTATACAATTAACTATGATTTGCGAAGCTTTAACAAATATTTTGAGATAATTATATATAACTATATAACATTACGCGTGCACATATATATATTAATTCATAATCTCGAATGTATATACATATGCTTAAGCAAACACATTTACATTTACATACATGTACATATAACAAATGGCTTTCGGATTTCAATTTAAAGGTTAGACAACTCTTTAAATAAATACAATAGATCTTAGGGCATACACTCATACGTTTATGCATATTATTGAACCCGTTATGAATTAACTATCCCTATTTTTGTTCACATTTAGTATCCCTTAGTATTTGAACTAACAAAGGTATACAGTAAAAGATAAGCAACGAGGCAACGAGTTTTTTTTACAGGTACACGCTCAGGCCCGGCCCAAGCCCAAGACAGGCAAGACAAATGTGTAGGGCATCAAAATGCGAAGGGGCAACATTTCTGCTATCGCGCTTAAAAATTATAACCGGGTTGCTTTCCTCCTCCGCTCCTCGACGCTCGACGTTGCTGCTGACCGGACCGGACCACGACGCTGTGGCTGCAACCATCGCCATTCGCCACCATCCCAACACGGCCCACCACCACTCGGCTGCCAAGTTGCCAACGGCACGGCAACGAATCGCGACTCGATTCGACGAATCAACAGGTGCGGCTCCTGTTTGGCTATTTAGACTTTAATCTCTTCATCAATTGATTCGATTTGCGTTTGATTTTACCTTCCCTGAATCTAGTTATGCTAATTTTAGTTTTAATTTTGATGTTGAATTGAGTATTGAGTTTTAATTTTGATGTTGAATTTTGATGGCTCATGTTCCCTCAATCTCTCATTTCAAGTAGAAATACTAAAACTGGATATTGACACCGACCAGGAAAACAAAATTGAGCACATAAGAAACCAATTGAACACCAAAATTATAATCAGAAATATCATGTTATCAACCAAAAATATATAAATATATAAACAATAATGATTTATTATTGTACCAAACTAGCTAACTTGAAAGAACTATGAAAATTGTTTCAGCTGATTTAACAATTTCATATGTCTTGAGAGATGGCAGGAAACACAATGGGAATTGATTTAGTTTAACAATATTTTGTGCATAGTAATTGGATTTGATTTTGTGCATATGAAGTGCTGCTGCATGTAAACTATTTTGTGCATATTTTGTACATACTCATACTATTTTTTAAAATGGGGCAACAGAAAATGGAGAAAAAAAATTTCGTCTAGGCCATGAAAAACCATCGGACCGGCCCTGTACACGCTGTACAACTTGCTCACAATTCGTGTGCCCAACATGCTTGCAATTCATATGCACATCCCATCAAACCATCTACGCATTGTCTTACCGCAACATGCTTGATTCAATGTAGCAGTACATGCCAGGTCATGTTTACGCCAAACTTCCATTTCTTGACGCTAAGGCCTCGATGCAGCAGTACAGCCTATTCACGTCTTATACCTCATTTGGAAACCTGAAGTGATTCTCGGCTCATGCCATGCTCGAAGCTCACTGGCAGCTGCAGTCCCTTGCCTCATGCCACAGTTTCATCCCTTAAGCCACAAATACAATGCAACAGTACAACCCCCTCCCTCATGCCATAGGTTCATCTCCGGGCCTTGACCGCAGTTCTTCTACAGGGTTCTAAATCATGGCCACTCAAGCTTCACTCATCCCAGATCATTGACTCTATCCATCGCCAGCTAGTCATCCTCCAAGCATACTATTGCGGTTGGCACCAACACCTGTCCAGATTGCACCAGTCAAGCTTCACTCATGCCAGCCTGTCATCACTTATCGCCACAGCTCACGCTAGTCAGTTAAGCACCATTTTCTCATTTTCAATTTGCACCAGAACCTTCAGCCAGCAGTACACCCATATCCAGACTTTAGCTAGCAATACGGATGACCAATCCTCATTGCATCGACCAGTTAACTACAACATCAAAGCTTGGCGACCTGCACCACCATTCAGTAGCTTGAAGGGCATCATAGTTTGCTACATATAGGGCTCAGACTAGCAACTGTTCACCAACCCAGTCAGCATCCATGTGCACAGCCCAATGTTGCAACTACATGCACACCTGCTCTTTCCAGTACCTTGCCAATGTCATCAATTTTGGCATCGAACTCTTGCTGTCACAACATTAATCTGCTGCATGAATACACCCTAATTAGGAGTGCATCATACATAGCTTACACATGCACCAATTCAAACTTATGCACTATCCATTTAGGGCCAATTTCTATAGTTATTTCCCCATCTTTCCCTATTATAAACGATTGTATATTTTTGGTTTTGCACACTTTACCTATTCACATTTTGTTGATCATCAAAGTGATGATCTTGCTCATACGTATTTGATTACACCCATGATGGACATTGTGTTATTGTAGGATCCTTTTCACCATAGAGGAAAGATGAATAAGGTCTACTAAATATTAATGCGGAAATAAAAATAAAAACAGAAAGTAATGTAGTAAAGATCACACATAGTTTTACCCAGCTTCGGCAATAACCTGCCTACGTGCTGCCCCCAAGGTTTCTACTAAAAATTAAGTAATCAGACGCTTACAGAAACACGTAAACTTGCGATACCCGCTGAATTGATTAACGTAACTCTAAGTTCAAAAAGCTGCCACAACTCAGTCACTGAGTTGCGAATTCTCCGAACTACGTCACGTAGTTCGTAACTTAGTTAAAACTAGAGTTTGATTCAAATAAAAAATAAAAAGACAAAAGTACTAAAAATAAATATAAAACCCTAAACAACTATTTGGCCCAATTTAAAATCAGAAAACATATATGGCCCACTTAAAAAATATAAACGAGTTTCCCTTTTGTATGCTTTCTGTTAATCTGAGCCGCCTTGTTCCTTTACGGTTTGGAATTAGGGTTTTCGTTGTATTGAAGACGCCGATTCAATTGATCGATTGCAGTGATGGTTTCACTTTGATTTGCTTCATCAATCGATTCCTTAGCTTTGATTGCACTCGGTCACTTCACTTGAGTCGAGCTGGATGTTGCTTTGAATTGGTACATGATTTCCCCCTTTTCGAATTTTTTGATTATGCTCGACTTTGATTCGAGTTTTGGATTTGTTTGTGATTTGTTCTAAGTAAGCTCTCTGAATTTTTGTCTCGAACTCGAACAAATTGCCAATGATGATAATGGGTTAATTTATAGGGATCGAAACCCTATTATTTCGTTCATATATTTTGGTTTGAATTCTTCAATTACTTTGCTCGGCCATTCGATTCTTGATTGAACGATTGTGATGATTTCTGACTTGTTCATCTCTGACTTGATCATCCTTCGATTTTAGCTTGGCATTTGAATTTGAGATATTTATTTCTGGTTCCGTTTTTTACTGCCAACAACTTGTTCAATTCAACATTCTTTGTTCCATTTTCTGAATTACGTTTCCTTATGACCTCTGATTGAATTCTCTTGACTTTGTTCAAATTGCTACTGATAATTACGATTTTTTTTAACACTTCAATAGTATTTTTTGTTTTACCATTTCTTTTTGAACCAACTCCTTGACTTTGTTTGAACTGCTACTGATAGTTACCCACGGCCACTTCGCTATTTTTGATGTGTATATGTGACTGCTGCATACTTATGTTTCCTTGATGTCTCCTCTGTTGCATATATATATACATGTCACTGTGCTTGTATACATGTCAAAGTTTGCTGGGTTGATTTGGTTGAACTCGAATTCCATGCTTTCCTTGTGCCTTTGTTATTCATGTTGAAACTGAACATTGCTTTCCTTGTGCCTTTGTTGCTTTAGTCTGGTTCCATTTGTTGTACATGTTGAAACTGAATGCTTGCATATCCATTTTGCTTGAACATTTTGCTTTGTACTTGGCCCTGTACTTTGAATGCCTGAATGCATATCCATATCCATATGTACTGATCTGGACTGGTTGCAGCCCTTGTGTTCATGCCTGAATCATATTGAGTTGTTGTCATGTTGTTATTTGTTTTTGTACATTTCTGGTTGCATTTGGTGGTCTGTGGTTTGCCTGGGTTATGATGACTGGTCTAGTTTCATGTTTTCATGTTGGTTGAACCTAAGCATGTCTGAAATGTTGTATGTTGTTTCTTTGCACCTGACCATGCCTGAAACTTGTATTTATGCATGTAGAACTGCTTGCATATCCATGTACATATGAACTAACCATTGAACTTGTATTCTCTGAAGTCTGGTTGCATGAACATACTGCTGTCCTTGTGCACTTGTATTCTCTAAAGTCATATAGAGTCTAGTTGCATGTTGTTGTTGTGGTCTTGTTCCTCTTGAAGTCTGAGCATGTCTGGTTACATTGATGACTGTTCCTGCCTTTGTTATTGAATCTGGTCTATGTTGCATTGTGATTTGCTTCGAGTTAAACTGCCCCTGTGCATGTGCAGACTTGCTGTTTTCCTCTAAACTCCTATGCACTGTTGTGTTTGTCTGCATTTGCTCATTCATGTTATTGTAGTCATGCCTGAATGTAGCTTGATGCATTGCTCCATTGCTGTGTTGTTTGTTTTTGCATATGCACCTGAGCTAAATCCAGTCTTGGTTCGGGTTTGACCTTGTGCTCACCTGTCCCTGCAATTTTAACAAGCAAGTGTATATCGAGAACTAAAACCCCGGTGGTTTTAAAATGACTTTCCAAAACTTTGAGGAAATAAACAATACTATGTTTTGGAAGTATTTGTGAATATTAGTGCTAAATGATTTGTCACATTAGAGAACAAAATGATTTGTTATATTACCGATGATTCGGGTAATCCGTATCTAAAAAGTGGACGAAAGGTTTTGGTAACCCTTAGTATAGTCTACTCTTGGATAAAGGGATATACTTATTGATTTTAGAGACGATAGGACCCAGTTGACTTGTTTATGAGAGAAACTTCTCGATCTGGTTGCATATATTTTGATATACTTCTATAGTAGAGTATTTGAGATTTCTAACTAAATATATCAAATACAACACTATATTATTATACAAAGTATTTGATACCATTTTCAAAAGTGATTTGTTTTAAATCCCAAAGAAAAATATGATTTGCTAAAAAGATATATATTATTATTTCGAAAGGATATAAAATGAAACTTGGAATGTAGTTCGATGATATTATTTTCGAAAAGGTTATATTTTAAAAATAATAAAGTTAAAAGGATTTCAAAAATATAAATGTGAATATTAAGCCTAAGTGGATAGTTTGAAAATTACATCTTTGTTTGTCCATCGTAGGCTCCTTGAGTCCTATTTATGGTAGGAGAACTACATTGGTGTATCTAATTGAGTATCTAATTAGTTGGGGGTACATAGTCAGTCATAAGTGGTAGTGAGGACAACCCTAGTAATAATATAACTTTTTTCTGTTTATTGTTTGTTATTATCATGTATAGTTGTTTTTTTCCTGCTTACCATTTTATTCCACGTTGACATGTTTATTGAGTTTGCGGGAATGACTATTGTTGTCACATCAAAATTATGCAGCAGTAGATTTATAGTATTTGAGTATGGTATTTATCAAAGCGTACCCTGTAGAAGAAATGATTACTTTGATAAGTTGTATTATTGAAATTGTATCCTATACATTTAATAGTGTTATATATTTATCAGAGTATGATAAGTTTTTGGTAGTTTCCATTTGTTTCTTTTAGAACGGACGGGTTTCCAACTATTTTGACTGGTCCAAAATTCCGGGTCATTATAGTTGGTAGTAGAGCTTAGGTTAGGTACCTAAGTAAAATTTTACCTAGGGTTAGTGTTAATCGACGGAAATTCTATCGAATTATAAAACCATCGAAAAATTTCAAATTAAAATATAACCGCAAGCGCACGGCGTACACTTGTAGTACGTGGCGAATACGGGTCGATCCGCAGGGAATTGATGATTTTAAAAATCTATTCAATCAAATTAAACCAAAGTCGAGTGAAAGTTGAGCTAGAGAATTAAAAAAAATAGCTAACTAACTTAAAGAAAAGAGATGCAAATATAAGAGTTAAATGACAATTTAGAGAATAAATCCACTCTCTAGATCATGTAGTTCAACATATATGAAATCATAATCTCTCTTTTATGGTCATTAGCGCTTTAATTGATGTGCTTATCATAAGTATGACATATTTGTGCTATTGATTAGCCAACATAAGCCATCAAACTATAACACACCCCTTAAACCACTTACTAACTCACATGAAACTTGACAATGAAAATGAAAATGAAATCTATTTTAAGTATGGCCTATTAACTATTGGTTAGAAATATAGACCATCAAATTTTAATTTCAAATCACTTTCTTATGCCATAATCATATTTTGATGAAGAGGCATTTGTGTTAGTGATTGTTTAAGCATAGCCTATTTGGTGTCAACAATATAGACTATCAAATTCAAGATAAAAACAACAATTAAACCACTTCAATCATTCTTCATTAAGCACAAAAGAGAGCATGAATTAACAAATAGCTGAAGCTACATAATTAGAGAGCTTCATTACCCCTAAATTGAAGGGGTTTAGCCTTTCATATTTGTCATTTGATTAACAAATGTAGCTAACAACATGAAAGCAAAATGAAAGGAAAAATGAAAGCTTAATGAAAAAGAGAGCTAATTAACAAGAATTAAAACTATTCTACTTGCATGGAAAAGAAATCTATACTAACATGAAAGGAAATAAACAAGAGAAGAAAAGAGCATGTATTTAAAATTGCATAAAAAAGAAAAGAAAAATTACATGAAATAAAAATGGCTAAGTAACCATGAAAAGAGAAAGAGAACTTGTCTTTTATTTTGATCCTAAACTAAACTAAGAGAGACTAAGAAGAAGAGGGTTACATGAAACATAAGGGGTACTTATACATGTGTTAAATCCTAACTCATATTTTTGGGGAATGTCCAAAATACCCTTGAGAAAGTTTGGAGGCGAAGTAATCATTAGCTTCTACTAATCATCATTTAAGTGTACATAAAGCCATTAATTTCATAAGCATGTGCATTAGCCTCTAATTTGTACATTAAGGTAGGTGGGTAGGTGGGGTCCTCCATTATCATGCCTTTGAATTATTTCCATCTCCATTCCTTTGTATCTTCTTTGTGCATGCATACATCTTCATAAAACCACTTGTATAAGAAGCCAAATTCCTATAAAATAATATAGAAATTTCTAATTAAATTTTCTCAAATTAATATATGCACAAAACTGACCATTTTGCCCTTGGATGAAGATGAATATGTAACGATTTGAAAATAATATGAATTTTGGTTTAAACAAGTTAAAATACCTGATATGATCATTTATTTGATTTAAATAGATTAAATATGGTGGTAAATATATGCACATTTACGTGCACATCAGTTAGTAAATGAACTTGGGAATTTTAAATGAAACTACCTTAATTTGATAAATAAAATGGATAGGATAAGGCACCATACCTCCGATCAGGGTTATGGGTGATATTATTTTTGATGTGCTTAACTTTTGTTATTTATTTGGGTTTTGTTATATTTCTCCATCCTCGGAATTTCAGGGACAAAATTGTTTTAACGGGAGAAAGAATGTAATAACCTGTAATTTCTGAATCTTCTAATTCTCTCGATGCTAAAGAGATTTATCTGGGTTTTGACCCCATTCTCCTTGATCCTGCTATTTATTCTTGTTTGGATCAGTCTTGTTGTATGCCATCATCGAAAGAATGTGAATTAGTTGAAGATCAGTGTCACCTTTTCATTTCTGCTCGAAGGAATAAACGCACATCCAAACATTGTGTCCAGAACAACTTCAAGCTATCTATATTCAACAAATTTGATTGTCTTTCTTCGAGTCCTGAAACAGACTTTCCTTTAGATATTCTTGTTGATGATAGTGATATATTACATTTTTCCGAGCATATTATTCCAGTTCATTCGAATAACTCGAGAGAGTGCCTTTCAATTTTTGATAGTTGTAGAGGGGTTAATTCTCTTGACTGCAGTTATTCGAGTATTGCTTTGATGGATTGGTCTGATGATTTTGGTGATGTTGTTTTCGATTTTATGGATGAAGACTCAATAGATCTAGGCAGTAACAGATATGGGGATCAATTGATTTTTGGAATAAAGAGTTTTGTGGTTTCTTCTAAGTTTAAAGTAAACGGTCTCGACTTTGTTTTAAATTCTCTAAAGTGTTGTGAGATTTCATCATTAGATTTGGTTAACACTTCTGAAAATTTACAAGAAGTTTTCCTATCGGCTAGTTTCTCAGTTTTGGATAAAGTTGACAACAACAGTATCATATGTAAGTCTAAAGCTTTTTCAGATAGTGCTTTGGTCAATGTTGATTTTGTGGAATGGATTGATGGCTCTTTTGTGGTTGAAGACATTATTGAAGATGAGTTGTTTGTTTCGTTTGATATAATGCCGGTGATCAAGGTTGATAAGGAAATGTCTTCAGCTGATTTTCACTCATGCACAATGGATATGCACACCAATCTTCGTGCACCCATTGTGGATTTTGGCATAGATTATCAGGGTTTACAATCAGAAGTCTTGTCTAAGAATATAGCTAGTGATAGATTGCATTTTTCTACTTCAGTTCTAGTCATATTCTCATTGAAGAATGCAAGCACGGATCAGTTTTCATTGGGTTTTCTTGCAGCTAGTTCAGTAGGGTTTGAATCAGATCTTAACCCTACAGATAGTGGTATCTCTTTGAACATTGGTGCGGCTACAAGTATTAATTCAGCGAAGGCTTTGGATTCATCGGTGAAGAAAGATAAGAATAAGAAAGTAGTATCTTCTAGTGGATCCGTTCGCCGAAGTGCTAGGCTTCATAACTGCCAGTCACATTCTATTGGTGAGTTACCTGGTTCGAGTGCCACATGTGGCACTACGAATCCAGGCTCAGGTATGAGTTAAAGTTTGGGTAGCACATATTCTACTTATGCATTAGGCAGCCTTTCTTCTGCTGAGTTTAGTCAACTTTCTCGTGATACTTCTTTCATTTTTACTGATGTAGAAGTGGATAGGGAGTATATTAGATGTAAGGAATTAGAGAGGGCTAGTTCAGTTAGTTTATGAGGATTGCTAGTTGGAACATTAGAGGCCTAAATGATTTAAATAAATGTGATAAGGTTAGAGCGTTCTTTAAAGATTATTCGATTGACATTGCATTGCTTCAAGAAACTAAAATTTGCTGTCCTGATGTTAGGTTTTTTAGAAGATTAGGCGGGTATCATTTTAGAAAATGGGTTTTTTTACCTTCTGTGGGTACTTCAGGGGGATTAATGATAGGGTGGCGGGATAATTATTTTAAATTACTTCAACGTATTGTTAAATAGCATTCTCTTCATGTTATAATTATTAATCTTTTTGATAACTCTTTTTTAAATATTTCAAATATTTTCGGACCTAATTCTAAAATTAATCGGAGAATTTTATGGAATGTGCCTAGATTTTAGATCCTTTGCCCCGGGTTTTTGGATTTTGGGTGGTGATTTTAATGTTACGCGTTTCATTGGTGAGCGATATCCTAGGAAAGGGGATTACTCTACAATGGAGGAATTCGATCAATTTATTAATAATTCTAATTTGATTGAAATTCCCCTTTCTAATAGAGAGTTTTCTTGGAATAATGCTAGAGAGTTTCTTTCCATGGCTCTCCTCGATAGATTTTTTGTTAGTGATGAAATTGAAGAAAAATTCCCAATATGTAGAGTCACTGGTTTACCTTATACATACTCCGATCATTGTCCAATTATACTTACTTGTGAATACCATAGAGTTATTATTAACAATTTTAAATTTGAAAAGATGTGGCTTTTGGAATCTAACTTTGTGAATCTAGTTAAAGGTAAATGGGTTTCTTTGAGTTTCCATAATATCAGAAATAAGGATAATTCTGCAAAAGCTTTTGTTTCTAAACTTAGGGATCTTAGAATTTTTCTTAAAAACTGGAACAAAAATGTTTTTGGCAATTTAAAAATTAAAAAAGATAATACTCTTAATGAAATGCTTAAAATTAATAAGATAGAAGAATCTAGACCTCTAAATATAGGTGAACGTAATGTTCTTGCTAATTTAAAATATGAATTAAATTCTATTTTAGAAAAGGAGGAGGTTATGTGGAAACAACGATCCAGAATTCAATGGATCAACGAAGGCGATAATAATACCAATTTTTTTCATAATATAGCTAATGGTAGAAAATGTAGTAATACAATTAACTCTATATTTGTTAATAATATAGAGTTAGTTGATCAAAGAGATCTTAACAAGGCTTTTACAGACTATTATAAGGATATTTTTGATTCTAAAATCGAACGTAGAATCAATGTTAGATGGATAGATTTGTATCCATCTGATTCTATTATTGATTTATCAGAGTTAGATAATCCTTTTACTGAAGAAGAAATTAGAAAAGCAATTAATGACATGCCTAGTGATAAATCTCCGGGACCTGACGGGTTTCCTATTTTATTTTATAATACTTTTTGGGATGTTTTAAAATTTGACTTAGTTAATATGTTTAATGATTTTTACAATGGTAATTTGCAATTAGGGAGATTTAACTTCGCAAATGTTATTCTGTTACACAAAAAAGTAGGAGCTAAAAACTTAAAATATTTTAAACCTATTTATTTGATTAACTGTTCAATTAAAATCATTTCTAAAGTTCTAGCTAATAGACTTAGTAAAAGAATGAATGAATTAATCAATTGTTCACAATCGGCTTTTATTAAAGGGAGAAATATCACTGATGGAGTGACAGTTGTTCAAGAATATATTAATTACTGTTGTAAGAATAACATAACTTGTGCAATTTTAAAACTTTATTTTGCTAAAGCTTTTGATTCAGTAGATTGGGATTTTCTTGTAGATATTTTTCATGTTAGAGGTTTTAGTCATAGATGGATCAATTGGATTTTGACTTTGCTTAGAACTGGAAACTCTAGTATTATGGTTAACAGTATATTAGGTAATAGAATTCAATCTAAGAGAGGTTTAAGGCAAGGGGATCCCTTATCGCCTTTATTATTTAACTTAGCTGCTGATGTTTTTGCTAAAATTATTAAAAGAACAGTGGATAATGGAGCTCTTGGACGTGTAGGCAATGAAATTTCGCGTAATGGTTTATCGGTTCTTCAATTTGCTGATGATACCTTACGTTTTTCTTCCCATCTTCCTAGACACATCATTACCCTTAAGTTTATCCTTTACAGTTTTGAACTTTTATCTGGTTTAAGAATAAATTTTGACAAAAGTTCCGTGTTAGTTTTAAATGATTTGATAAAGTTGAAAACTTAGTTGCTAATACTCTTAATTGCAAAATTATGAACTTTTCTTTTGACTACCTCGGTTTTGTGATTAGACCCACCAATCTCAAACATGATGATTGGATTATTATCATAGATAAAATTAAAAATAAGATTTCTAACTGGAATGGGAGATTCCTATCTAGAGCAGGTAGACTAGTTTTAATAAATTCGGTTTTATCAGCTCTTCTGATTTATTGGATGTCCTTGCATTTGTTCTCGGATTGGGTTATTGATAAAATTGATAAGATTAGAAGAGATTTCTTATGGAGTACGTGGAGAAAACTCTAATAATAATATTAAATTTCTAGTAAATTGGGAAACCATCTGTAAGGCCAAAAAGGAAGGTGGATTAGGTGTTATTAATTTGCGTAATATGAATTTGTCTCTGTTAGATAAATGGCTTTGGAAGTTTAAAGATATAAATGATAACGCTATTTAGAAAGAGATTATTTCTAAATATTACTATAATGGAAATAGTAATTTATATCAAATTGCTTCTCCAGCCACTCAAAATATCTCTAACTTTTGGAAAAATATTTTAAAATGTAGTGAGATATTTAATTTAGGAATAAATACAATTGTTCACTCTGGTAATCGTACTTCGTTTTGGCATGACCATTGGATTTCGATCTTGCCTCTTAAGATAGAATTTAAGGATCTGTATGAAATTTGTAACTTTAAGTATGCTTTAATCAATGAAGTTTATTCTCCAGAAAATGATCCTCCTTGGAATTTCAGTTTTAACAGAATTTTAGTTGATTCAACTTTTAGACAACTTTTTTTGCTTTATGCCAGATTAAATCTTTATAATATGGATAATGATAATGATTTTATTAGTTGGGAATGGGATAAAAGTAAGAAATATACTTCTAATTCTTTCTACAGATTCATTAATTTTTCGGGCACAATAAATAACTCATTTAAATATATGTGGAAATCTAATGCTCCTCCCAAATCCAAAATTCACATGTGGTTAATTCTTCATGGAAAACTTAATACAATCGGATTTTTAAAGAGAAAAAATATTCGAAATGATAATAAATGTTATTTTTGTAATCTGTATCTTGAGGACATTAATCATATATACTATAATTGAATGGATTCTAATTACATTCTAATTAATACTCTTAAATTTTTTAGCTTTAATATAACATCTAAAATTTCGGATTGTGAATTATACTAGAATAATTATAGATTCAAGTTCAAAAAGAATATTAGATTTTTACTAGACACTTTATTCATTATTATTAGTTGGTTTATTTGGTTTGAAAGAAATCAAAGAATTTTCAATAATAATAATTGTCATTTTAACAAATTGATTTGTACAATTTCTTCATTTTGTTTTAATTGGATCTCTAACCCCAAATATAAATTAGCTAAAAATATCCTTTTCAAAAGGTATCTTAACAAGGTTAATCATAATATTAACTTTTTTAAACATAACAATAATTTTTTTAACATTAATAATAGTATTGTTAATATTTTCTCTAATTTAGATGATGATTTCACTTCTAATCATAACTTACTTATGATTAAAGGTTCATAAGATAGATCCGTCTTAATATTTGTACTAGTCTCTGTTTGGTATTGGTTTTTAGGTATTTTATTTATACTGTTATTGTCCAGTTAGTCTTATTTAGGTTTCTATTTCCTTCCTTATAAATACATATATCTGTATATTTATTATATAAATATACATATATATGTATCATTCTAATTTTTTCTTTAGTCATTTTCCAGTTACAGGTATGGGAGATAGGATATCAGGTTTATTTTGCAGGTTTTCATATCTTCAGATTGCTGGACATCAGATGGTTGAGAGGTCACCAGAGCAGAGTATCTTTCATTCAGGACTACTAGCAGTTTCGCCTCAGATTTAGGATTCGGCTATCTTCATTATGGAGTACTTTTTCCTGGAGGATATATTCTTCAGTTTGGTACCCCTTTCTCTTGTTCAGCGGCTTCAGAGTGGTTTCTCCTTTCAGCAGATCCACTTCAGAGCAGAGCAGATCCTCTTTAGAGCGGGTTTTCCTGATTCAGTTGGTTGGAGCTTGCTTATTAGTCTAGGACGTCATTCAGTAGTTTTTGTTTTGTTTTATTTCCTCTAGTTTTTAGGTACTTCTAACACCTTAATATCGGGTGGTGGCCATGCCGGAGCTCGATATCGGGGTGTGATGGGTGGTGGCCTTGCCGGAACTCATCTTAGGAGTACCTGAGTTTTGATATATATGTATTTGGTTTTTGTTACCTGCCAGGCATGTTGGCAGCACTTTATATTGGTGATATATATATATATATTCGCATGTGTGCTCTCCTCTATTCATAGAGGATCACACATTTTTCTCAAATTTTTTTTAACATAATAAAATTTATGTTTCAAATAACTGTTCGATTTTTAATAACATGTTTTTAATTTAATTTATAGGATTTCTCCATAATTTTTATTTGGAAAATAGTTAAATTTTCGTTAGTCGCATTTTGTGGCAAACGTCGGTATTTTTGAAACTATACATAATCAGTTTACTAGTGCATTCTATTGTTGTTTTGTGATCGTTTCATATTGTTGTGCATGATCATATTTCTATTTCTGACGTTTGTGCCTCGTACGCGAACGTGATATTATATAGCATCTTACCGTAAAACTTTAAAAACAAACATACATAACTATACACACATGACATAAACATTATTCCTTATTTTATTCCTTGTTTTTTGCCTTGTATGTGGAAAGTTGTTTTAAAAACATAATCATTATTTTTCAAATTTAGTTATAAAGAAGGTAGCATGAACACAAGAAAACGAAAAACACACAACACTTTTCAACTTCATTTCATTTTTCCAATAACTTTGCCTACACAAAGAATCAGTCAAAGTCGCCAAGATCAAAGTTGAAGATGGTCGAATGAGCTACGATGTTCGTTCATGTTGTACTATAGATGGTGGCGTGTGGAGGTCGTGGTGGCAAGAAGTGCCGATGAGGAAAATGCGGGCCTGGGCTTCATTGGGAATGTCGAGCTTGTGATGGTGTTATCCATTGGAGAGGACGTAAAGAGGAGTTCGTTGGTGTAAACGTCGTGCAATTTCATCGAGAAATGAAGGAGAGAAGGAGGAGAGAAGGGTCGACAAGAAAGGTGGTGCATGATACTTATACAAGCATGGAAAAGAGGAGAAGGTGATTGTGATATCCCGGGATTCCAAGGGATTTAAAATATGATAATCCTTTAAATTTATTATTAAATTTGGTAAAATTGTTGTTTTCAAACAATTTAATAATGAGTTGTTTTTAAATATAGTTATAAACAGATTTTAAATAGGTATATTTCAAATTTAATAAGTATTGATTGAATGTATATATATATATATGTATATATTAAAATTGTTTTTAAATAAAATAATTAGTTACAAATCTAATAATGTGTATTTAATTTTATATATATGATTTTATTAGAATATAATTGGTTTATATTCTATTTCCTTTTAAAGATTTTATTTACTTAAGGTTTAGAAAAGTATTTATAAATTAAGAAATGTATTAATCAATTAGGAAATTAATAATAAAAGCTTTTAAAATCTTTTAGAAATAAATAAAAATGATATGTTTACAAGTGTTAGGATAATAAAGCTTGTAAATACATGTGTAAGTAGATTAAAGTGTGAATTTGACAAATGTAATCAAATTGAACAAGTGTACTTTTATTTTCTTTGTCTTTAATTTTTAATAAATCATAATTTAACTCTATATAAACATACATCTTCCCTCTTCCAATTCTCTTTTCTATTCTCATTCCTAAAGCAAGAAAACTCCACCTGAAATATTTTATCAAAATCAGAAAAGTTTCATAAACTAAAACCAGTGACAATTCTCAAACTCAAAGCCAAACTCAGTAAAACATTCTTCACAAACCTATAATCAACTCCTCAAACAAATTTCTCAAAACAACAAATCTGAAAACAGTAATCCTCCTCAAATCTGAAAAACTAAATCAAAAGCCTGCAAGTTCTCTTCAAATCAAAACCTGTAATATCATCTTCAAAGTATCAGTTTCAAAAATCAAAGCAGAGATCATCAAACAATTCTCTCTGTTTTGAAAGCAAATCTGTAACCAAGTTTTCTTCAACCTGGAGCATATTCCAGCAACTTCAATTCTGTTTGAAAGCAAGCAAATCAAGTATTTTTCAAGCAATAAAGTTTTCAAAGGCATTCAAGTTTTAAAGTTCTAAAAAAAAAGCAGTAGTAATGCAAGCTTCCAGTTTTAAAGTCAATGCAAGATTTTAAGGATGGAGGCTCTGTCTTCTTCAAAATTAGGTGAGTAACAATCATTTTTAAAATCATAAGTTTTGAAATTTTAAAATGAATTTGTTTTAAACTCTTCTTAAATAAACTTCTTTCCATACAAATTTATTCTTTATCATTGATTAAAAGTTATATGATGGTTTTAATTTAAATATGTAAGCAAGTTTTTAGTTATTTTAAAGTATATTCTAAATTAAGTTATAGAAGAAATGTTTTAAAAATAATATGATTAGGAAATAAATAAAGGAAGTGTTTTATCTTAGGACAATTAAAGTTTTAATAATTTGAGATTAATAAAGTAAATAAAGTAATTTAAGTATAATTAAATAAATTAATTTATTAATGATTAAGGAGTAATTAATTTATTAATTAAAGATTTTAATTTATTATAAATAGTAATTAAGATTTGATTAATTAATAATTAGAGATGAATTAATCAAGTGATTAAGATTTATTAATTAATGATTAGAGATTAATTAATTTAGTAATTAGAAATTAATTAATTAATAATTGGAGGTAAATAAATTAGTAATTAAGAAGTACTTAATTTGTAATTAAGTTTTATAAATTAATAATTAGGTTTTATTAATTATTAATTAAGGGGTGATTAATTTTGGATTAATCAATGGTAATTAAGGGTAATTAATTACTGATTGAAGATTAATCAAGGTGATTAATAAATGTTGTTTAAAGATTAATTACTTAATGTAATTAATTTAATTGAGTAAGTAATAATTAAGTTGTAATTAAGGATCATTAATTAATATAATTAATGATGTAATTAAGATTGGTTAATTAAGTAATAATTAATAAATGAAGTAATTAATCAATGTAATTAATTAAGGATTAATGTAATTAATTATAGTTGATTAAGTTAATTAATTTTAGTAAATTAATTAATGAAGTAATTAAAGGTTAATTACTATAATGGTTGAGGATAATTAATTTGAGTAATTAATTAAAGGATAAATTACATGAATGAAATTAAAGGGTAATTAGAGAATAATTAATTGATTATAATTAATTAATGGTTAAGTAAGCAGGATTTATAAAATGAAGTAATTAATTTAAATTCATTTTAAATTAATTAAAAATGGTATAAATCATTACTTATGAATGGATGAATGATGCTTTGCATTGATTGATATCTCTGATGAGATATATGCTGATCTATGATATGGATGTTTGGTTGAATTGAAATGATAATGTAGATTATCTATTGTGAATTATCTATCTTTGTGTATATAGATAAGAATTGAATTGTTTTAACCTTAAAACAACTTGGCCCTTAAAAGATACGTTTTGGATTTCGATGAGACCGGGATCGGGTTTCCGTATACCGGTATTCCAGGTCTGGAGACCCGAATACCACATCGATCCAAATTAACGATAGGTCGTGAATCTCAAGTGAAGATGAAGATTTAGAGTGCAAGGGTTATTGTCGTTAACTCTGAGGGTGATTCCAAAACGAGTGTAACGAGATAATGCCTTCGGTTTCGTTCGAACCCGGAACGAACTTGTATGGATTGAATGCTTTCAGCACATCGTCAGGCGGACGATGAGCATTCTAAGTGATATGTTCTGATTAAAGGTAATCGTAGCCTCAAGCCTCATCAACCAGGAATGGCTAAAACAGGGGAGGTGCAGCAAGGCTTCGTGGGTAGCACCCACTGAGAGCAAGATAGATCCCTGTCTAGAGGTCCCTTTTCTTTTATTCGGCTTAGTGTGTGGTTGGTCGCGCCAACTACGGGATTGCCTTGTTCGGGATTATCCAGTAAGGGATGGTTCCAGCTTTGTGTTGCAGGGGAGCGGGCGTACTCCTCGGTACGGTGATCTAGGCCACGTACTGTGACGGGCGGTACCCCAGTAGCCCTGCCATTGTATGGAATCCAAACTCCAATAAGTGCCGTACGTATTAGTTGTGCCCAACTATGTTGGAATGTGAGATGTAAGCATTTCAGCTATTTCTGTATTTTACTTGAAAACCCTAGACCCTATTATAATATAACTGGATTTCCTATCAAATGTTTTGGTTAGCGTAAGGTAAAAACTTACCCCTGTTTATTTGTGGGGAGTCTTACGTGATACCTTTTCTTTCTAAAGGTTTTGAAGTTAAGCAAGTTTAACCTGTTACTCACACCAGACCCATGTCTGACCCAAGTTGTTTATTTCTGTTTTATAAACTCTTAGGTACTCAAATTTTTACGAGTAGACAAGGGATTCAGGTTTAGCTTTGACGAATTGTGGAGGAGCAATGGAGCAGGAGGCTTCAGCGTTGTAGATATATATAGTAGTTCCGCTGTGTCTGTATCTCTGTAGTGTATTGAGTTGTAATGTCTAGACAGATGTTATAACTGTCTAGTAAGTGATGTATATGCTGTGTAACTCTGTAAAGTGTTGTATACTATGTAATAGTATATGTTATTAATATAATTTATTCGTTCCGCTGTGAGATCGTTGTTGTTGTTTCTTTCTTTCTTCTCTTCTTTTCTATTTTCTACCCCTTTCTTTCTTATTAACGATGCGACTTTCTATGGAGAGAAAGTCGTGGTCGTTACAGTGGTATCAGAACAGTAGGTAGAGTGAATACCTAGGCTCTGAAGTGGTGTCTATCTTGAGAGCGCGTAATTGTTAGTTATATAAAAATGATTTTATATTGTGTTAATTGATCGGTTGAGTGGTATATGGATTCTGGTCAATACGAGTAGCTAACGTTATTGATAGGGATCTCTAAACACTTGAACCAGGACAACGGACACAATATTGTTTTAAAGAGGTAAATGAAATAATTTTGCCCAGAAATAATTTCTATATAAAAATATATCATTTTAAATATATATATTTATGTATTTCTACCTATTTATTGGGTTACCTGTTCGGGTTTTCCAATATAAGTTATAAAGGTAGATAAGGTGGTAGTGTGTGTAACACAATTACCAATAGTTGGAGTTTGAATGTTGAGGTTGGAAGTGTATCTGTCGAGACTGTAGACCTAATACTGTCTCGAGTAAGCTTTGCTATGGTAAAAGATTTCATCGATCTCCGAAGGAAACTGTAATGGTTCGGAGTTTATCTTTGAAGTTTGGATGAATAAAGTTGGATCTGTCGGTTGAACAGAAGTGAGTAATGGTACCTTGATACCTCAAGTAATAGTAGCTGTATGATGAGATACAGTGACGATGGATGTTCCTGAAGATGTTTTCTTTGGAACAAGATTAAGGAAGTGTGTATGCTTTGGTATTGTGGCTGAGTTCAGCATGGTGTTTCTGTTTGGTTTGGAGATCGAGTTTCTCGAAGATCTTTGGAATAGGAAGTCCTTGGCATTAGTGTCAGCAGTGCAGCTCGGAGTATTCCGTGATGGCAGGAAGTTTTCTGGATGAGCAGTTTTTCTGGAGGTGAAGTTCAGAAGCAGTAAGAGGATCCATTTCTTCGATGGATTGGATAGTTAAGTTGAGCTGTTCTGTTGGGTAAAGAAGAACAGTTTTTCTTTGGAATTAGGATGGGTTGATCGCAAAAGTGACTTGCGATTGTCTGAGTGTTCTCTTGGGTTGTCAGAATTTTTCTGGATGTCTTCAGAGAAGTCAGAAGTTTGTCCGCATCTGAAGGTTGAGTTTTCTTATCGACTGGATTCCATGAGTGATACCGGTGGTTTAGTCTAGTGGAAGGATGTTTCCTAGAGATGGAGTTGGTGAAGCAGCTCAAGTTTTGCTGAAGTATCCGAGTTTCTTTATGGATCAGTGAACCTTATTTCTAGAAGTGAGTTGTCCAGTCTGTGCTCGAGTTCATCGACGGCATTTTTATTTTCTCCAGATCAGAGTGGTGCAGCGGAAGCAAGATGGCAGCTGTTCTAGAGTGGAAGCAACCGGAAGTTGGAATGATTTGGGATTAGAGAATTTCTACAGGAAATATTTTTAGATTTGAGTCCAGATTGGTGAGTGTATCTGTTTTGTCTTTTCCGGATAGGAGAAGAAGTGGTAGCCTACTGATGGTGGAGTAGATTTTCGGTAAATCTTGAGAGGATCACTATGTTGAGTTATTTTTGATCCAATTTGTCTCTGGAAGCATCAGTAAAGGTTGAGCTGATCGGTAAGGATGTAGGCAGCCAGGATCGTCAGAAGAGTCCTGAAGATTAGAGACGGAGGAATTTGGAATTCGAAGTTGGAGACTTCATTATTATAGAAGTTTTCTCTGGTAAAAGGGAGCTATAAGATTGGGTAAGTCTGGGAAGTCAGCTCCGAGTTGTTTTGAATCTCTTCTGTATTCTGATTTGGATAAGTGTTTGATCTACCAGTTTGGATAACTGGGATTCGGAGTATATCGCGTATCTTTGAGGAAGTAAGTGTTTGATCTATCTTTGGTTTTGGAACTAGTAGTTCGGGAAGATTTGGTTGTTGAGTCAGACTCGTCTGTAGTCTGATATCTTGTTTAGTTTTATAGATCTAGATGAGTAGGAGCTCTATAGCTTCGTAGTTTAGATTGTCTGAAGAACGAGTATCCCGATATATATATATACTTGGGGAAACTCGTGGAAATTTAGGAAGCTTATCTGGATCTGTGTCCGGATAACTAATATTGATTGTTTGATTTGAATTGTTGTTTGGATAAAATTGGTTGTTTATTTGTGTTGGCTGATAGGTATGCTTAGATTGGTTGAAATAAAATAAAAACTTTGGATTATCTTTTGTTTTAAATTTCGAGGACGAAATTATTTTAAGGGGGGAGGAATGTGATATCCCGGGATTCCAAGGGATTTAAAATATGATAATCCTTTAAATTTATTATTAAATTTGGTAAAATTGTTGTTTTCAAACAATTTAATAATGAGTTGTTTTTAAATATAGTTATAAACAGATTTTAAATAGGTATATTTCAAATTTAATAAGTATTGATTGAATGTATATATATATATGTATATATTAAAATTGTTTTTAAATAAAATAATTAGTTACAAATCTAATAATGTGTATTTAATTTTATATATATGATTTTATTAGAATATAATTGGTTTATATTCTATTTCCTTTTAAAGATTTTATTTACTTAAGGTTTAGAAAAGTATTTATAAATTAAGAAATGTATTAATCAATTAGGAAATTAATAATAAAAGCTTTTAAAATCTTTTAGAAATAAATAAAAATGATATGTTTACAAGTGTTAGGATAATAAAGCTTGTAAATACATGTGTAAGTAGATTAAAGTGTGAATTTGACAAATGTAATCAAATTGAACAAGTGTACTTTTATTTTCTTTGTCTTTAATTTTTAATAAATCATAATTTAACTCTATATAAACATACATCTTCCCTCTTCCAATTCTCTTTTCTATTCTCATTCCTAAAGCAAGAAAACTCCACCTGAAATATTTTATCAAAATCAGAAAAGTTTCATAAACTAAAACCAGTGACAATTCTCAAACTCAAAGCCAAACTCAGTAAAACATTCTTCACAAACCTATAATCAACTCCTCAAACAAATTTCTCAAAACAACAAATCTGAAAACAGTAATCCTCCTCAAATCTGAAAAACTAAATCAAAAGCCTGCAAGTTCTCTTCAAATCAAAACCTGTAATATCATCTTCAAAGTATCAGTTTCAAAAATCAAAGCAGAGATCATCAAACAATTCTCTCTGTTTTGAAAGCAAATCTGTAACCAAGTTTTCTTCAACCTGGAGCATATTCCAGCAACTTCAATTCTGTTTGAAAGCAAGCAAATCAAGTATTTTTCAAGCAATAAAGTTTTCAAAGGCATTCAAGTTTTAAAGTTCTAAAAAAAAAAAAGCAGTAGTAATGCAAGCTTCCAGTTTTAAAGTCAATGCAAGATTTTAAGGATGGAGGCTCTGTCTTCTTCAAAATTAAGTGAGTAACAATCATTTTTAAAATCATAAGTTTTGAAATTTTAAAATGAATTTGTTTTAAACTCTTCTTAAATAAACTTCTTTCCATACAAATTTATTCTTTATCATTGATTAAAAGTTATATGATGGTTTTAATTTAAATATGTAAGCAAGTTTTTAGTTATTTTAAAGTATATTCTAAATTAAGTTATAGAAGAAATGTTTTAAAAATAATATGATTAGGAAATAAATAAAGGAAGTGTTTTATCTTAGGACAATTAAAGTTTTAATAATTTGAGATTAATAAAGTAAATAAAGTAATTTAAGTATAATTAAATAAATTAATTTATTAATGATTAAGGAGTAATTAATTTATTAATTAAAGATTTTAATTTATTATAAATAGTAATTAAGATTTGATTAATTAATAATTAGAGATGAATTAATCAAGTGATTAAGATTTATTAATTAATGATTAGAGATTAATTAATTTAGTAATTAGAAATTAATTAATTAATAATTGGAGGTAAATAAATTAGTAATTAAGAAGTACTTAATTTGTAATTAAGTTTTATAAATTAATAATTAGGTTTTATTAATTATTAATTAAGGGGTGATTAATTTTGGATTAATCAATGGTAATTAAGGGTAATTAATTACTGATTGAAGATTAATCAAGGTGATTAATAAATGTTGTTTAAAGATTAATTACTTAATGTAATTAATTTAATTGAGTAAGTAATAATTAAGTTGTAATTAAGGATCATTAATTAATATAATTAATGATGTAATTAAGATTGGTTAATTAAGTAATAATTAATAAATGAAGTAATTAATCAATGTAATTAATTAAGGATTAATGTAATTAATTATAGTTGATTAAGTTAATTAATTTTAGTAAATTAATTAATGAAGTAATTAAAGGTTAATTACTATAATGGTTGAGGATAATTAATTTGAGTAATTAATTAAAGGATAAATTACATGAATGAAATTAAAGGGTAATTAGAGAATAATTAATTGATTATAATTAATTAATGGTTAAGTAAGCAGGATTTATAAAATGAAGTAATTAATTTAAATTCATTTTAAATTAATTAAAAATGGTATAAATCATTACTTATGAATGGATGAATGATGCTTTGCATTGATTGATATCTCTGATGAGATATATGCTGATCTATGATATGGATGTTTGGTTGAATTGAAATGATAATGTAGATTATCTATTGTGAATTATCTATCTTTGTGTATATAGATAAGAATTGAATTGTTTTAACCTTAAAACAACTTGGCCCTTAAAAGATACGTTTTGGATTTCGATGAGACCGGGATCGGGTTTCCGTATACCGGTATTCCAGGTCTGGAGACCCGAATACCACATCGATCCAAATTAACGATAGGTCGTGAATCTCAAGTGAAGATGAAGATTTAGAGTGCAAGGGTTATTGTCGTTAACTCTGAGGGTGATTCCAAAACGAGTGTAACGAGATAATGCCTTCGGTTTCGTTCGAACCCGGAACGAACTTGTATGGATTGAATGCTTTCAGCACATCGTCAGGCGGACGATGAGCATTCTAAGTGATATGTTCTGATTAAAGGTAATCGTAGCCTCAAGCCTCATCAACCAGGAATGGCTAAAACAGGGGAGGTGCAGCAAGGCTTCGTGGGTAGCACCCACTGAGAGCAAGATAGATCCCTGTCTAGAGGTCCCTTTTCTTTTATTCGGCTTAGTGTGTGGTTGGTCGCGCCAACTACGGGATTGTCTTGTTCGGGATTATCCAGTAAGGGATGGTTCCGGCTTTGTGTTGCAGGGGAGCGGGCGTACTCCTCGGTACGGTGATCTAGGCCACGTACTGTGACGGGCGGTACCCCAGTAGCCCTGCCATTGTATGGAATCCAAACTCCAATAAGTGCCGTACGTATTAGTTGTGCCCAACTATGTTGGAATGTGAGATGTAAGCATTTCAGCTATTTCTGTATTTTACTTGAAAACCCTAGACCCTATTATAATATAACTGGATTTCCTATCAAATGTTTTGGTTAGCGTAAGGTAAAAACTTACCCATGTTTATTTGTGGGGAGTCTTACGTGATACCTTTTCTTTCTAAAGGTTTTGAAGTTAAGCAAGTTTAACCTGTTACTCACACCAGACCCATGTCTGACCCAAGTTGTTTATTTCTGTTTTATAAACTCTTGGGTACTCAAATTTTTACGAGTAGCCAAGGGATTCAGGTTTAGCTTTGACGAATTGTGGAGGAGCAATGGAGCAGGAGGCTTCAGCGTTGTAGATATATATAGTAGTTCCGCTGTGTCTGTATCTCTGTAGTGTATTGAGTTGTAATGTCTAGACAGATGTTATAACTGTCTAGTAAGTGATGTATATGCTGTGTAACTCTGTAAAGTGTTGTATACTATGTAATAGTATATGTTATTAATATAATTTATTCGTTCCGCTGTGAGATCGTTGTTGTTGTTTCTTTCTTTCTTCTCTTCTTTTCTATTTTCTACCCCTTTCTTTCTTATTAACGATGCGACTTTCTGTGGAGAGAAAGTCGTGGTCGTTACAGTGATTGTGCGGGTTTAAGCCTTTGGTCTGTGGTAAATTAGTTGTTTAATTGGTTCATTAAAAGTTTAACATTGAAATTTAGTAACTCACCCATACAAAATCTTATTAACTCGTGGATTTTTGCATTATACTCGTATTAACGAGTTCAACACCATATTATAACTTGTTGAAAGTTTTAATGTAGTATAAAACAGTGATAAGTTAATTGTGGTAAAATAAAATTAAGCTGATTTAGATAATAACGTAGTTAAATATATTATATTTTGTTTATGATACCTGTTTAGGAGAATAAATCTCTATTCTGCTATATTTACATTTAATAGATTATTATGGATATCTTTTTAGCAGAATAAATCCTTGATCTTCTATTATATTAACTTGGACATTTATTATATGTACTAGTTTATTCTGATTTATATGTTATTGTCCATTAACAATTGTTGGTAAAAATGTGTTTATCATTACTTGTTGATTGTTTGAATTGTTCTCGGCTAGTCTATAAGCAATTAATTTCCATTTGCATGAGTTGGGTACTTGTAGGCTAACACCTTGTGATTTATTTCACAATTTGACTATAAGATGTTTAGTGATAATATTGGTTTATTAAATTATTATAATTAGTTATAATAATTTAACATTTAAGTTTGAACTTCAATTTAAAGGAAGTTGTTTTTGAAAGATGGTTTTCATAAAAGAATATGTTATGAAATGTTTATGGAAAAGAAATTGTTTACAAAAGACGATGAAAATAGTTATAAAGGAAATGGGTATAATAAAAGATGTTTATTATAATTTTAAAAAAGAAGAGGGACTTATCTATTGAAATTAAATGTTTTCCTTTAAAGAAATAGAAATATTTGGAAACAAATATTTTTGAAAGTGATTTTACGTAAAAGAATGTACATAAACATGGTTTATACAATGTGTTTTTATAAACGATAAGGGAATTTCGGGGACTAAAACCCCGATGGTTTTAAATTGGCTTTCCAAAGATTTTAAGGAAATAAACAATACTGTGTTTTGGAAGTATATGTGAATATTAGTGCCAAATGATTTGTTGCTTTGGGAAACAAAATGATTTGTTATGTTACAGATGATTCCAGTAATCCGTAACTAAAAAATTGGGTGAAGGGTTTTGTTATGTTTTGGTAGCCCATAACTATAACATGGTTTGTGTAACGACCCAGAATTTTAGTCATTTGATTTTAAATATTTAATTAATTTTAATTTTTAAAATGTTGGTTTATAATGTTTTAAAACTTGAATTAAAATATGGGATTGTTTAAAATCTTTGAATTGTGAATTATTATTTGAATGATGATTTAAATATTAGGATTTAAATTGAATATTAACTCTATGGATTAAATGGGCTTGTTCAACTCCTTTTAAATTTTAAAATGCAACAGTGAATTGAATTCGTAAAGTTATTTGCAATAATAAATGATTTAGATAAATAATCAGAAAATATATTTTTATTTCTACGATACGATTCTTGTTGATGTATTTTTTATTTAATTTATTTTATTTTTCCATAAATTTTAATTTGGAAAATATTGAAATTGTCCGTTTGACGATTTATGGGAAAACGACAGTGTTTTTGTGATTTTACAGAACTCAATAAGCAGTGTATATTATTATTATTCTAGAGTCGTATCGGTGTTGTGAGCACGACCGTATTTTTGTTTGGTCGACTCGGGGTCCGTATGTGAACAAAAATCTGGACGACGAGATCTGGGAATAGTTAATATATAAGTGAGTCAACACCCAACATTTTCTCAACTCAGCCACATTTTTGTCTCTCCCTATACTCCATTTCTTTCAATTTGAAAACCATTACACTCATTTTTTCCACCGACACTAAAGGTCTGAGCTTTTAGCACTGTCCATGCGGGGCTTAGATCTGTAGATCTTGACTGTTTCAATTGGAGTTGAGAGGTTACGGGAGCTCATTTGGTTTCTGTGAGATTCAAGGATGCCTTGGACCCTCTAGATTAACTCTGCTGTTTATTTTGGCAATCTCATCATATGCAAAACTAATAATCAATGCTTCATCTAGTATTCTAATATCTCATACAAGGGTCTCAGGATTACATGACTTTGCAACAAAAACACAAACTTCTGTGGATACTAGATGGACCCTTGCTATACCTGATCCGTCATTGACAGGAAATATTAGAACTCGAAGAGAAATAAGGGATCAATCAATTCTGAAGCAGAATCACAATCCAGCTCCTGAATCTTCTCCTTCTCCTCCTATAATAGAGGACACTGCTATGGCTTATTCCGATGCTACAATTCCTTACGGTTTAGCAACACCTCCCATCTCTCCACACAAGTTTGGATGTTGTGAGTCAAACATGGTGTTGAAGCGAGGCACCCAAGGTTTTCATTGTGTTTACCCAATAAAAGTTGAATTATTTCTTCAGAATGTTTCTCTCAGTACAAATTGGAGTAGCGGATTCCTTAAAGAACTTGCTTTGCAACTAAATCTACATGTAACTCAATTTGAGATTGATAACTTCTATGTTGTTGGGCTCCCTAGTCTTAATATATCTTTGAATACAGCTCCGCACACGGGGATCAGTTTTTCTGCCAACGAAGTTCGTAAAATGAACGATTCGCTTACCTACCATGAAGTACATATCAACCCTGCGCTAGTTGGTAACTACAAACTTTTAAATTTTACATGGCTCAAGCTATTGGCTCCTTCTCCAGGCATGAAGAGTCTTGTTGATCCTATGCGAAGGAACAGTAGTTTGTTAGCCGTTGCAACGCTCGAGGATAAGAAGGGTAAGGCAGCTAACTGGGGAGGCCGACATTTAGGAGGAATTAGGGTTGGAAATTTAAGGCACGATGGCTATCGATTTGCAAATCAGAGAGTGGATTTGGATTGGCGGTGGAAAGGAGCTTCGGCGTTGGGTTTTGGGGAAGATGAGATTTATATTAGGTCCGATCGAGACAAAACCTCTTACGTTGCGCACAATATGACGATAGCTTCACGATGAAACTGGTTTGGTCCAATTTGGAGCTAGTTGGGAATTTGGGCTAAAATCGGACATTGTTCGATTTTAGTTTGTAACGACCCACTATTTTGGACCATTCAAATCGACAATAATCCACACATGTCAGACTTGAATAATTCAAAATGATAGATTGTAATAAAATTTGGAGCAAATAAAAATCAAATACAGAATCACAGAGATAGAAATAGCAGAATAACTCGCAGCGGAAATTAAAATACCATAGTAGTTCATGAAGCTACTATAACAATCTCAAAACAAAATACATAATATCAGTCTGAAAACATATATAATAGAAATCTCAAATACATAGAAGTTTATAATACCAGAGTTGAAATAGAACAACTGAAACTGAAATGGATAGATACCTAGATAAGCAGAATCTCCAACGATTCCTAGCTCCAGAAAGAGATCCAAAGCTAAGCTGTAAATACTCAGACTGACCCGAGCGTAAAGAAAAATACAAAACACTCGAGTCAAGACAATATATACTTATATAATGTAAACCAACTCAATTGAACTGTAGCAGTAATGCATAATAACTTAAAGGATGCTTGGGATCGCCCATCCTCTAAGGATCAGTTAAACCATAAATTAAATACATCCCGTGGTTAAAATTTCAAAATTGGTATTTTATATTTATAAATCAAATATCATTTCAAAATTCAATATCATTTCAAATCCATTTCAAAATATCCAAATATCATATTTTTCCAAAACCACGTTCATTTTTATTTAACCTAAATACCATTTCAAATCACATTTCAAAATATCAAAATATTTTCAAATCAAAATATTCCAATTAAACCATTTCAAAAATGAAATTATTATATTTAATATTCAAATATTCGATTCTAAAAATTTTAGTCTTTTCACAATCCATTTATTCACTTAAATTTATTAGAACAGTGAAATTTCAACTTTCGCAGCACTTAGAAAATGCTACGGAAAGTTATGTTTAAAACAATTCAGTTAGCAAAAGACAGCATTTAAAATGCTGTAATAGGTTTAGATTTCAAATAAAACTTTAGTTAAATTCAACTACTACAGCACTTACAAAGTGAAGTAACGGCCCTTAGTTTATTTTAGCCATTTAGTTCATTTATATCAATTACAGCATTTACAAAATGCTGTAATATCCTTTATATTAGAAATGATAGCATTTCAAAAGGCTGCCAATTAAAATTCAAGAATTTAAATACAATTTAATAACCAATTAAATTTTAATTTAAATCATTTTAACTTATAAAATCATATAATTTCACACTTTAAAACAATCATTGAAATACCGTTATATTGATGATTTTATAAAGTAAAATTTGCATTCAAAATCAAATTTAATAATAATTTTAGTTATTAAATTCCAGCATTAATTTCTTTTCTTTATAATTAAATAATTTAACTTAACATTTAAGTTTATATTTCAAAATATACACTATTTTCATTTTATTTACTTAATTAAAAATTCACATTTTTACAAAATTCACAAATTTCCAATTTAAGTTATATTTCAAAATTCAACTTAAATATCCATTTATTTCATATTTATTTATACAAAATCATTAACACTTTATAAAATCATTTAATTTCATTTTAAATCAAAATTGTCATATTTTCTTACTTTACATAAATTCTATTTATAAACAAAATCATAAATTCCAAAATTAATTTATATTTCAAATTCCACTTCACCATTTACTTAATTCACTTATTTAATTTATAGAAAATCACTAATATTTTATAAAAATAATTTTTAATTAAATTTAAATCAAAATATCATAATATTTACATTTTTTTTATATACTTTAAAATTTAGAAAAATGTTTTAACCACAGTCTGTATATAAATTTCTAACTTAAATAAAATGATACAGATAATATATCATTTCAATCCGAAATTTTCAAAGGAAAAATCCGAGTTTTATCATTTCAAACCCGCAATCCCAAGTTAAATGAAATAAATAAAAATCGTTCAGGCCTATCATTTTAGCCCATAACGATTTTTCCCTATTCTAAAGTCCGTTCGGGTATGTATCATTTCAACCCATAGTGATTCTAATCTACAGGGAACTTGCAGTGTGATAAACTGATATAAATAAACAGAATAGCATTATATAACAGTAACATATGATATGACAGGTAATTAAACAGGTTTAACATCATATAAATAAATCATCACAGGCAGTTATAACATATCATAATATTCTACACATTCAGTTGTTGTCGCTTCACATTTGTATAAGTATAAAATGTCGTGTGAGATTTACTCACCTCTTTTGCTGGAGATGCAAGTTCAAATGACACAACAAAAACCAGAACACAATGACAAAGCTATGAACTCGAGTGGAGAGTGAGATCCAAGTTATAGATCTTGTGTTACAACCCAAAACAAAACCAAAATAATAGTTAAAAATCAATACGATTGAATTTGAATAACTTTGAAACAAAAAGCAGTTTGAATACGAAACATTTTGCCTTGCTTTCTCTACTTGTTTGCATGGCCTAGGGGGATCAATTAGGTCAGGTTTGTACTTGGTTTGGATCAGGTATGGGTCTGGAAAAGGTAAGGCTACAAGGTAGAACATGATGGAGGAAGTTACAACATAGGGATGTGAAGGGGTTTAGGCTAAAACATGGTTTTTGGCAACCAAAAGGGCTCGGTCATGGGGTTATATGCTTGGCCAGTCAAGCTCAGGTCTGGATAGAGGTTGGAGTGGTGTGGGGAGGTCTGGAAAAGGTGGTGGTGGCGGCCTATGGTGGTGGTGGTGGTGTAAAATGAAGGGAATGTTGCATACATGGCTCATGTATGCAATAATTGTAGAGTTTTCAATGTTTTTATGGAGTTTTTCTCAAGGGGAGGCCATGGCACTTTCAGGTCAGTGGAGAATTATGGTTTGGCTATGGATTTAGTGGGGAGGAAGGGATGGTGGTCGATGGTGGTGATGGTGAGGCTATGGGCCGAGCAACATAGGTGAAGATCAAGGCCAATTCAAGTGAAAAACAAGACAAATTCAAGGAAGAAAAGTAGAAAAAAAAAAAATAAGGAAGCAATTACCAAACATCAGAAATGTTTTGTGGCCGAAAATTGTGATGAATGAGAAGTGATTTCATGTGAGAAAGAAACTAAAACTCACAGCAAAAATTGAATAAAGGAACGGCCAAAATATGAAGAGTCTAGAAAATGAAAAGTCATATGTTTTAAAACTTTAGCCTCTTCAATTTCCATTTCTATTAAATCAAATAAAACAAATAAAATTTCAGTAAATGAATTTAAAAACTGAAACAAAGTAAAATAAAATAAAAATAAATAATTAAATTTAAAGAAAATAGAAAAAGAATTGAAGAAATTGCTTAAATATTGAAAACAGGGTTCAAAATTACAAATAGAATATCACCAGTTTTAGAAAAATTATAACTTTACTTCTAAACCAATAAAAGTCAAGTAAAACAAAATAAATGCTGAACAAAATTAAGTGTAAATGAAAATAAATTAAAGTCTTAAGAAAATAGAAAATAAACAAAGAATTTCTTTAATTAAATGAAACTGGAAATTAGAAATTATACACAGAATACAACTGACATTGGAAAATGTCAATTACACTATGAAAAGATATTTTAAAACCAAAATATATACATAACATGTTATTTTACCCATATAAATATAAATTAGAACATTACATGACCAAATAAAATATTATTTATATAATTTAAAGTAAACAATTTTGTTAAATACAGCAAATTACACTCAATAGTTAAAAAGGCATAACTTTCACAATATTAATCAGATTTTAATGAAACGAAAAGCATTATTCTTAAAATTTTATTTACTTTCATAATAAAAGATAAAATTAAAATTTTCAAACTTTCAAATTTTTAAATTTAAAAGTCAAAGTTTGATCATATTGACCAAAATTCACTTTTTTGGAAAATATTCTATTTAGTCATGTTTGGAATTCTAATTCATATCAAAAATCAAAATTTATATTTAAAATAACAAAATTTATCCATTTTAATAAATAAAATAAAGTTTTCAAATCAGGAAATTCAATTTAATTTTTTTTAAATATACAATTAAAATAATCACAAAATACAGGGTTGTTACACTCTCCCCCACTCAAATCTTTTCGTCCTCAAAAAGGAATGTGGTACGGAAGACACATAAAAGATAGAATGGAATAGGATTAAGACAAGATGGCAAAAAGATTAAAATTTATACCTGATAGCTGTTGTTATTGGTAAGTTTAACAAGGTGGAGAATAGGAATAGCTAGAAGGGAAAATAGGACGAAAGACAAGGATGAACCATTAATTTAAAACCATATAAATTTCAATTGGAATTCTTTAATACTTAATAATTTGGTTAAATCCATTTTATTATATCCATAAAAGTCATTTAATTCAAATTGTTAGTTAAAGAGGTAAACAATATTTAAAACACTTTAAAATCCTTTAGGAAGGAAAATAACTGATCAAAATATCTTTTATATAATATTTTATCAAAATACTTTTATAACTCGATGTCTTAACAAGTTTATCCTCGTTCCTGCAGACTCTGGCAGTGCGTTGATCAGGCGCAAAGCTAGAATTCTCCAGGTACTTAGTAGACTTGTTTCAACACCCAGTGAAAATACTGGAAAACTTTTAAAAACAGATATGGAAAGTACAATCCAAAAAAAATAAAACATGTTGATCATGGATCGCGGATACACAATAGTTACGCCTGGATCCCCCAAGAAACATCCGTACCCATAGGCCGCTCCCCAACCTTGCGATTACGCCATGAAGACTGGTAGTACTGCAGATACACAATGGTTACGCCTGGATCCCCCAGGAAAGATCCGTACCCTAGGCTCTCGCAGCCCCTGCTGATTACGCTACCAAGCAACCCAATAGATCGCAGATACACAATGGTTACGCCTGGATCTCCCAGGAAACATCCGTACCCGTAGGCCACCCCCAACCCTGCGATTACGCCATGAAGTTGCGCTCGTAAGACCATGGAGATTGCCATAGAATTCGATGGAAACTCGAGTATCATATCCGGAAAACCAAAAATCAGAGAAATATCGATAGAATGAATCCACAATGTGGCCACAAAGCGGATATCAAGCAGAAGGCACTTTCCATATCTTTACTACAAAAATATGTATCATACAGTACCTTTTCAAATCACTTTCAAATATCATACTTATATAAAGTCCATTATATATAAGATTTCATTTTCAAATCAAATACTTTCCAAAATCAATAGTATATCAAATCACACTTATATAGACTTCAATTATATAAGATTTCACTTTTCAAATTGAGTACCTTTTCAAATCCATAGTTTTCGAATCAACATCATACTTATGCAAACCAAATTTTATATAAGTTCGATAACTTCCAAATCAAGTATTTAGTAACACAAGGTTCTCAATTTCAATTTGTTTCTATATCAATACAGTTTCCAAAATCATAAGTTTAGAAAATAATCCAAATTTCTAAATCAACAAAATTTAAGTCAACCAATTCATTTCCAAAATCAATGGTTTTCAAAAATCATCTTATATTTACATAAGGTCCATCTTATATCAGAAATCAAAAATTTTTAAAATAAATTTCGCTGCATGAAGTGCTATATGGGATTGAACATCTTTGCTTACTAAAAGATTTTTTTTTAAGAATAGTTTTGTATATAAAATAGATTGTATGTAAAATAGAATAAAACAATTTTTTTAAGAAGAATAAAAGAAAAATAGTTTTGAAAAATGGTTTTAAATTGATGTAGTTTTTCATAAAAGAAATATTCCAATTAAATTACAAAGATATCCAACCCAACAACTTCCAATTTCAGTGCCAAGTATATCAATGATATTAGAATATAAGATGTACATATGTTATCATTTCGCAAAATCACATTCGATCACTCGCTCGATCACACAAGTTCGCTTTCGAACTAGTATTGCCCATTCGACTCCTCTAATGCGGACTTCGATATGGTTTCTCGACTAGAAACCATCAGTCTCCTTGCATAGCCATATACTATGATAGAGAATTCTAGAATCAAACCCAAAATCCACATCAAATATTCGCCATCAAGAATCAAATGAAAAATCCTAACACGAAATGGTGTAATTCACCTCGAACTTGTGTACTCAAACTTGGATCGATATAATTATGCGAATAAAACAGCATACGTACAACTTATGTATCTATTCCAACTTTTTAAATATGTAGTTTCATAAAGATGTTACTAAGTCAAACATTTAAACTAAATTTTATTCAAAATATTTTGAAGACCAAATTCTTTTCAAAACATTTAAAATCTAAATTTCATATTAGAAAAATTCAAAATAGCCTTATTCATTTACTTAACAAAACAGTTTCAACCTATTTAAATCATATTACTACATACTTTAAACATACATGCCAATCTTATATACTTTATACTTTTCAAAATTACTTAGCTTTGAAAAGTTAACCTTGATTTGGAAGTGCTCGAACCTTCAAAATAGTTGAAGAAATCATTTTCAAATTCAAGAGTTGGAAATCAACAACAAATCAGTAAATCAATTTCAAAAGATGGGTTTCAAATCCGAAACTCGAGGACTGAACACCGGCTCAATTCAAAATTTTCAAATATATATACATATATCTTTCGAATATCAAATCACACTTCAGAATTTGAAATCAAAAATTGGTTTCACAAATCAATCGCATAGCAAAGCTACCGAAGTGGCCTCTCCCCCACTCTGAAACTCGAAAATCAATGTCGATGATGCATGCATTCATCACCGAAATTATTTTCCAGTGACATAAGTGGGTTATGGACTTCTATTTTCTCAAACTTCTTTTGAAATTTATTCAAAATCATTTGAAACTCCTTAAAATCATTTGAAACATTTCATATTCGGAAAATACTTTCAAATCATATTATTTTATTTCAAAATCTCAAACCAGTTCCAAAATGCCAGAGTTCAATCACTCAAATTCACATTCAAAACCTTCAGTTATAAATTATTTTATATGAAACCATTTCTTATATAACTTTCAAAATTTCAAATCCTTTCGAAACTTCAAATTCTCATTTTTTTTTTAAAAGGTATATAATCCTTATCGAAAACATTTGTCCTTTACATAAAAATATGGTCATCCTTATCAAAATAAAAACTACGATGAATACACAATTTTCAAAAGACAATCAACCACAAATTTTTCCAAGGGATGATGCAAGGATGGATTTCAAAACAAAACAGAGATTCAAATTTAGAGGAACTCCAATTAAATAGAATTCTGATTCGAAGATAAGCTCGAACGAAGGTGAGAATATTAAATTACCAAATAGAAGATGGATAAGCTCATATAAATCACGGGCGACCTTAACTGGGTCAACCGTGACTTCAGGAATATAATCGATGCGAAAATCTAAGGCAAATCGACCTTCGATCGCCAGAGATAGAATCAAGGTATACCAGAAGATAGATAGCATTGTAAACCGAGGATACGGAAATCTCCGATGAATCAATGCCAATTGTAAAGGAGTATCACCCCTTTACAAATCATTCAAAGTTTGGCGGAATCGCCGGTCTTTATAGAGGTCATTCAAAGTGGAGTTATGGAATGCTCAAAAATCAAAAGAATACAATTAGGGGAGACTGGAATGGATTTCAGAACAAGTGGGAGCATTCCAAAATTCAAAGGAATCCTAATCGAAGAAATCCCAACTAAGATAGAAGTTCAGAATTTTAAGGAAATCATAATCAAAGAAATTACTAACAAGGTGGATACGAAAGGGATAAAGTCCAGAAAATTTTCTTTCAAAACAAGAAAATTTTATATCAAAATAATCTTTAAAAATCCTTTAAAATCATTTGAAAATCATTTTATACTTCGAAAATACGTCCTCTCACAACGAATGATTCTGAGATTGATTTCACTCATTCTAGGGTATTTCTACCCTATCTCTAATGAGTTTTTGCTCCGCAGGCTAAGGTTTGCCTAAAACCAAAGCTCTGATACCAAATGTAACGACCCACTATTTTGGACCATTCAAATCGACAATAATCCACACATGTCTGACTTGAATAATTCAAAATAACATATTGTAATAAAATTTGGAGCAAATAAAAATCAAATACAGAATCACAGAGACAGAAATATCAGAATAACTCACAGCGGAAATTAAAATACCATAGTAGTTCATGAAGCTACTATAACAAACTCTCAAAACAAAATACATAATATCAGTCTGAAAACATATATAATAGAAATCTCAAATACATAGAAGTTTATAATACCAGAGCTGAAATAGAACAACTGAAACTGAAATGGATAGATAACTAGATAAGCAGAATCTCCAACGATTCCTAGCTCCAAAAGAGATCCAAAGCTAAGCTGTAAATACTCAGGCTGACTCGAGCATAAAGCAAAATACAAAACACTCGAGTCAGGACAATATATACTTATATAATGTAAACCAACTCAAGTGAACTATAGCAAGAATGCATAATAACTTAAAGGATGTTTGGGATCGCCCATCCTCTAAGGATCAGTTAAACCATAAATTAAATACATCCCGTGGTTAAAATTTCAAAATTGGTATTTTATACTTATAAATCAAATATCATTTCAAAATTCAATATCATTTCAAATCCATTTCAAAATATCCAAATATCACATTTTTCCAAAACCACGTTCATTTTTATTTAACCTAAATACCAGTTTGAATAACTTTGAAACAAAAAGCAGTTTGAATACGAAACTTTTTGCCTTGCTTTTTCTACTTGTTTGCATGGCCTAGGGGATCAATTAGGTCAGGTTTGTACTTGGTTTGGATCAGGTATGGGTCTGGAAAAGGTAAGGCTACAAGGTAGAACATGATGGAGGAAGTTACAACATAGGGATGTGAAGGGGTTTAGGCTAAAACATGGTTTTTGGCAACCAAAAGGGTTCGGTCATGGGGTTATATGCTTGGCCAGTCAAGCTCAGGTCTGGATAGAGGTTGGAGTGGTGTGGGGAGGTCTGGAAAAGGTGGTGATGGCGGCCTATGGTGGTGGTGGTGGTGTAAAATGAAGGGAAGGTTGCATACATGGCTCGAGTAGGCAATAATTGTAGAGTTTTCAATGTTTTTGTGGAGTTTTTCTCAAGCGGAGGCCATGGCACTTTCAGGTCAGTGGAAAATGATGGTTTGGCTGTGGATTTAGTGGGGAGGAAGGGATGGTGGTCGATGGTGAAGCTATGGGCCGAGCAACATAGGTGAAGATCAAGGCCAATTCAAGTGAAAAACAAGGCAAATTCAAGGAAGAAAAGTAGAAAAAAAATAAAAATAAAATAAGGAAACCATTACCAAACTTCACAAATGTTTTGTGGCCGAAAATTGTGATGAATGAGAAGTGATTTCACATGAGAAAGAAAATAAAACTCACGGCAAAAATTAAAGAAAGGAATGGCCAAAATATGAAGAGTCTAGAAAATGAAAAGTCATATGTTTTAAAACTTTAGCCTCTTCAATTTCCATTTCTATTAAATCAAATAAAACAAATAAAATTTCAGTAAATGAATTTAAAAACTGAAACAAAGTAAAATAAAATAAAAATAAATAATTAAATTTAAAGAAAATAGAAAAAGAATTGAAGAAATTGCTTAAATATTGAAAACAGGGTTCAAAATTACAAATAGAATATCACCAGTTTTAGAAAAATTATAACTTTACTTCTAAACCAATAAAAGTCAAGTAAAATAAAATAAATGCTGAAAAAAATTAAGTGTAAATGAAAATAAAATAAAGTCTTAAGAAAATAGAAAATAAACAAAGAATTTCTTTAATTAAATGAAACTGGAAATTAGAAATTATACACAGAATACATCTGACATTGGAAAATGTCAATTACACTTTGAAAAGATGTTTTAAAACCAAAATATATACAGAACATGTTATTTTACCCATATAAATATAAATTAGAACATTACATGACCAAATAAAATATTATTTATATAATTTAAAATAAACAATTTTGTTAAATACAGCAAATTACACTCAATAGTTAAAAAGGCATAACTTTCACAATATTAATCAGACTTTAACGAAACGAAAAGCATTATTCTTAAAATTTTATTTACTTTCATAATAAAAGATAAAATTAAAATTTTCAAACTTTCAAAATTTTAAATTTAAAAGTCAAAGTTTGATCATATTGACAAAAATTCAATTTTCTGGAACTATTTAGTCATATTTGGAATTCTAATTCATATCAAAAATCAAAATTTATATTTAAAATAACAAAATTTATCCATTTTAATAAATAAAATAAAGTTTTCAAATCAGGAAATTCAATTTTTTTTAAATATACAATTAAAATAATCAAAAAATACAGGGTTGTTACATAGTTCAAAGCGGAACACTTCGGTGAGTTAAAATTCACTCTTTTGGTTAATTAGTATGTTTATCGTAAAAAAGATTATTTATGTCTGTTTAGATTATTGAATTTGCTGGTTATTGAATTTGATCTAGGATAACGATATAGCATCTTGAAATGCTATTAGATTGGTTAAACTTGATCTAGGATCACGATATAACATCTTGAAATGCTATTAGAATGGTTGAACTTGATCTAAGATCACGATATAGCATCTTGAAATGCTATTAGATTGTTTGAGTTTTAAAATTTGTATTCAAACTTGTTTTAAGTAATGGATCATATATGAGGTGATAAATTGATACTGATTTTGATTAATTACGTTGTTTAAAATTATAACGTAGTTATTGTAACATACTTCTTGGTGTTATCTATTTGGCCAAATAAACACTGTATTGTTAAGTAAGTTGGATAGTATAACTTTGACACCTGCGTAGCTGAATAAAACACCATTCCGCTAATAAAATTAATTGGTTATTTAATTAGCAGAATAAATCTCTATTCTACTATTTTACAGATTTGAATGTCTAATCATATATCATTAAATGATATGCCAACTTTGAACAAGTGATATGATAAACTACGACGGTTAAGTGCTGAATTTATTTATATAGTCGTTGATTATGTAAATATCAGTTATTAACTTGGAGAGTTAAATTAAATGATATGGTGGCTTGTTTAAGTATTCCGGTGATCGTTAAGCCTCCTTTAAATTTGAAAAAAAAGATTTCGATCTGAAAGTTATTTTAAGAATAATTATTATTTAGTAATAAGATTTTAAAAGTAATAAATATTTATTAAAAATGTTTTAAAGATAGTTAATAATTGTTTTTAATAACGATTTAAGTTAACTATTTTATTAATATGATTCTCAAAAGTTATTTCTTTATGTTATTTAAGAATGTTTAAATATTATTTTAAAGTTGTTTAGTTATTGTTTAAAAATGTTTTAATAATATTTTAATTATTTATTGAAAATGATTTAACTATACTTTAATTTTTAATTTAAGTTATTTAATTATATTGATTCAAGTTATTTAGTTTCATTTATAGGTTAATTAATAATCATATTAATATTATTTTTAAGGTTGATTGATTATTGTAGTAATAACGTTTTAAAGTTAATTAATTATTATATTAATATTGTTTTGAAGTTAACTTATTAATACAATAATAGTGCTTAAAATTTATTTAATATATTATTAATGAGATTCTAAAATTATTATCTTGGATGAGATTTAATTAAAATGGAATAAAAGGGTGTTAAAATAATAACTTGTATTTTAAAGTTATTTTGAATAATTATAGTTTATCAAGGGGAACTTATGGACTTAATGAGTTTATTAAATAAGTTTGTTTAAATATGGAAAGAGTTTTACAAATGGCTTTGGATATTTATAAAAGAATTTACGAATGAGTTTAATGACCTGAAAGTTGAAGTTTGTATAAATGGGTTTTGAGATTTATAAAGAAAGTTTATAAATAGATTGGAAATTTATAAAGAAACTTTTATATAAATAGATTGGGAGATCTTTATAAGATAAAGTGATTTGGAATGAAATGGTAGATTGTCATGGCATAATTCGAGGGGCAGGGATTTGCTTACATTTTACAATGGATTCGCTGAAATAGCGACATAACCATTGAGTAAACCACGAACCATGATTTTGCTGAATGGTACTTCCCATATCCATTTTTAAGAGTTTTCAAGTATTTTTGAAATGAATTGTTTGTGAATATACTTATTCTAATACGAAATGGATTGACTCCAGAAAGGGAAGGAAATTCTGTTAATTTGTAGAGACCCGGTTCGATGTTTTTCTTGTGGCAATTTTAGGCATAAGAGTAAAGAATGTGTGATTAAATCGAAGCCTAATTCAAACGAGACTAATCACGGTTTCCTTTTTGCTCTGAACTTCTTGAAGCTGAGAGGTGTTCTTCTCGATCATCTCTGGGATAAGAAAGATTTGGGTATTAGATATCTTGACGAATTGCTACTACATTTTAACATCATTAATGAACCGAATATTGGTAAGGGATATTGGGAAAGATTTGGAGATCCAGAATTATTCTTTGGCAAGTCTGTTGTTGGAGATGATAATTCCTTTGAATATATGTACAGTAAGAAGCGTAGTTCTTCGCCTTTCAACCATGGTTTTCAATTCGTTCTTAAATATTTGTTGTTAAGGGGTGTTTTGATCGATTTTCTCTGGACTAATAAAGATTTAGGCTTAAGCTACCTTGATGAGCTTTTCTATCATTTCGACATCATCAACGAGCCGAATTATGATAATGGTTTTGATAATTCCTGTAGCTCTCTAGAATTTATTGGTCAACCTGAGATCTTGATTTCTAAGCATGTTATGCCTGATGTTTTTTCTATTGTTTCGTTCAAACCAAATGATGATGCTAATGAATTCAATCTGGGCTTTGACCCCATTCTATTGGATCCTGCTGTCACTTTATGTTTGGATCAGTATAACTCTAGTTCCCCTTTGAAAGATTGCGAATTTGTTGAAGTTCTGGGTCATCCGTTTTGTTCTGTTCGAAGAAACAAACGTTCTACTAAGCTTCTGGACAACTTCGAACTTCCTCTGTTCAACAAATTTGATTGTCTATCTTCGAATCCAGAAGTAGTTAATCAGGATAGTAACTTGCCGTTTATCACTGAGCATCTTGTTCCTGCTAATTCGAAGAATGATGGTAACATAGTTTCGGTTGATAATGTTGATAGTAGTGACAGTCTTGAGGATTTCTTTTTTGTTAGTGATTTCTTGTTTGATCAAGTCCAGGATCTTCATGTTAATATCGTTAAAAAGGATATTCAATTGGAAATTGATCAGGTTTCTTCTCTGGATAATGACTTGTGGTCTTCGATTCCTACTGTTAATTTGCCTCTTGAATTTGATAATTTCGATCAGATCACCCAGTTGGAATCCTGTCTTAGCATCAGTGAGTTGTTGGATGAACTGGAGGTTTCAGTTGAGCCTGATGTTTCTGCTTCTTCTGTTAATTTTGGGCTAGTTGATTTTCGTGATGTTTTTCTTTCATTGGAGCATCATATAGAGGGTGTGAATCCTGTTGATCCTGAGAATTTTGATGTTATGCACACTATTTCTGTTGTGCATGAAGCATGGATTCAGGCTATTGTTGATGTAAATAGTTCTTCATTTTCTTCTCAGAGTGTGTTCAATCAAGATGCGGCGATTCTTTTGGGTGGGAATGTAAATCCGGTAGTGGCCCCATTAGGTTTTGGTGATTCTTTTGATGCTGGTGGTTTTCCTGTTAATTCAGAAGAACATCTGGAAGAGGTTGCAGTTGATGTTGCTTTACATACCGAGTCTCATGTGTTGCCTTTGGGAAGTTCTTCAGATGAGCTTGTAGTTTTTGTTCCAGATGTTTTGAAATCTGATGGATTGGCAGATATGTTTTGCTCTGCTCCTAGCTCTGCTTCGTTGAAGAGAGGTAAGCGTAAGCGATCTGTTATTTCTTGTGGTTCAGTGCGGCGTAGTGCCAGAATCCGTAGCAGTCGGTCTTCTTCTATAGGTGAGATACCTGGATCGAGTGCCATGAGTGGTGCGACGCATCCAGGCTCAGGTTTGGGTTCTTTTTTGGGTAGTATTTTTTCTTCTTATGCTTTAGGTAACCTTTCTTCTGCCGAGTTTAGTCAGTTAGCCCGTGACACTTCTTTTATTTTTACTGATATTGAGCTAGATAGGGAGTATATTAGATGTAGGGAATTAGAGAGGGCTAGTTCAGTTCATTTATGAGGATCATTAGTTGGAACATTAGGGGTTTGAACGATTTGAGCAAATGTGATAAGGTTAGAGTATTTTTTAAAGACTACTCCATTGATATTGCATTACTCTAAGAAACTAAAATTAACTGTCCTGATGTTCGTTTCTTTAGAAGATTATGTGGGTATTACTTTAGAAACTGGGTTTTTTTACCTTCCGTTGGCTCTTCTGGTGGCTTAATGATAGGTTGGCGTGATAGTTGTTTTAAACTGCTTCAATGTATTGTTAAGCATCATTCTCTTCATGATATTCTTATTAATCTTTCTGATAACTCTTTATTAAATATTTCAAATGTTTATGGGCCTAATTCTAAAATTAATAGGAGAATCTTATGGAATGAATGTCTTGATTTTAGATCCCTAGCCCCAGGTTCTTGGATTTTGGGGGGTGATTTTAATGTTACGCGTTTCATTGGTGAGCATTTTCCTAGAGAAGGAGATTACTCTGCTATGGAGGAATTCAATCAATTTATTGTTAACTCTAGTTTGATTGAAATTCCTCTATCTAATAGAGAGTTTACTTGGAGTAACTCTAGAGAGTCTCCTTCCATTGCTCTTCTCGATAGATTTTTTGTTAGCGACGAGATTGAGGACAAATTTCCTATCTGTAGAGTTAATGGCTTACCGTATACCTTCTCTGACCATTGTCCTATTATCCTTTCTTGTGAATTCAATAGAGTTTTTATTAACAATTTTAAATTTGAAAAGATGTGGCTTTTAGAATCTAACTTTGTAAACTTAGTTATTTGTAAATGGAATTCTTTGAGTTTTCATAATTTCAGAAATAAGGATAATTCTGCAAAAGCTTTTGTTTCTAAACTTAGGGAGCTTAGGATTTTTCTTAAAAACTGGAACAAAAATGTTTTTGGCAATCTAAAAATCAAAAAAGATAATATTCATAATGAAATGCTTAAAATTAATAAGATAGAAGAATCTAGACCTCTAAATATAGGTGAACGGAATGTTCTTGCTAATTTAAAAGATGAATTAAATTCTATTTTAGAAAAGGAGGAGGTTATGTGGAAACAACGATCCAGAATTCAATGGATCAATGAAGGTGATAATAATACCAAATTTTTTCATAATATAGCTAATGGTAGAAAATGTAGTAATACAATTAACTCTATATTTGTTAATAATATAGAGTTAGTGGATCAAAGAGATCTTAACAAGGCTTTTACAGACTATTATAAGGATATTTTTGGTTCTAAAATCAAACATAGAATCAATGTGAGATGGATAGATTTGTATCCATCTGATTCTATTGTTGATTTATCAGAATTAGATAATCCTTTTACTGAAGAGGAAATTAGAAAAGCAATTAATGACATGCCAAGTGATAAATCCCCGGGCCCTGACGGGTTTCCTATTTTATTTTATATTACTTTCTGGGACGTTTTAAAATTTGACTTAGTTAATATGTTTAATGATTTTTACAATGGTAATTTGAAATTAGGGAGGTTTAACTTCGCAAATGTTATTTTGTTACACAAAAAAGTAGGAGCTAAAAATTTAAAAGATTTTAGACCTATTTCTTTGATTAACTGTTCAGTTAAAATCATTTCTAAAGTTCTAGCTAATAGACTTAGTAAAAGAATGAATGAATTAATCGATTGTTCGCAATCGGCTTTTATTAAAGGGAGAAATATCACCGATGGTGTGGCAGTTGTTCAAGAATATATTAATTACTGTTGTAAGAATAACATAACTTGTGCGATTTTAAAACTTGATTTTGCTAAAGCCTTTGATTTAGTTGACTGGGATTTTCTTGTAGATATTTTTCATGCTAGAGGTTTTAGTCATAGATGGATCTATTGGATTTTGACCTTGCTTAGAACTGGAAACTCTAGTATTATGGTTAACGGTATATTAGGTAATAGAATTCAATCTAAGAGAGATTTAAGGCAAGGAGATCCCTTATCGCCTTTATTATTTAACCTAGCTGCTGATGTTTTTGCTAAAATTATCAAAAGAACAGTGGATAATGGATCTCTTGGACGTGTAGGCAATGAAATTTCGCGTAATGGTTTATCGGTTCTTCAATTTGCCGATGATACCTTACTTTTTTCTTCCCTTCTTCCAAGACACATCATTACCCTTAAGTTTATCCTTTACAGTTTTGAACTTTTATCTGGTTTAAGAATAAATTTTGATAAAAGTTCCGTGTTAGTTTTAAACGATTTTGATAAAGTTGAAAACTTAGTTGCAAATACTCTTAATTGCAAAACTATGAGCTTTCCTTTTGACTACCTTGGTTTTGTGATTAGACCCACCTAACTCAAACGTGACGACGGGAATATTATCATTGATAAAATTAAAAATAAGATTTCTAATTGGAATGGGAGATTTCTTTCTAGAGCTGGTATACTAGTTTTAATAAATTCGATTTTATCAGCTCTTTCGATCTATTGGATGTCCTTGTATTTGTTCCCAGATTGGGTTATTGATAAAATTGATAAGATTAGAAGAGATTTCTTATGGAGTGGTGAAAACTCTAATAATAATATTAAATGTCTAGTAAATTGGGAAACCGTTTGTAAAGCCAAAAAAGAAGGTGGTTTAGGTGTTATTAATTTGCGTAATATGAATTTGTCTCTGTTAGGTAAATGGCTTTGGAAGTTCAAAGATACAAATGATAACGCTATTTGGAAAGAGATCATTTCTAAATATTACTATAATGGAAATAGCAATTTATATCAAATTACTTCTCCAGTCACTCATAATATATCTAACTTTTGGAAAAACATTTTAAAATGTAATGAAATATTTAATTTAGGAATAAATACTATTGTCCACTCTGGTAATCATACTTCATTTTGGAATGACCGTTGGATTTCGGTCTTGCCTCTTAAGATAGAATTTAAGGATCTGTATGAAATTTGTAACTTTAAGTTTGCTTTAATCAACGATATTTATTCTCCAGAAAATGATCCTCCTTGGAATTTCAGTTTTAGCAGAATTTTAATTGATTCAACTTTTAGACAACTTTCTTTGCTTTATGCTAGATTAAATCTTTATAATATCGATAATGATAATGATTTTATTAGTTGGGATTGGGATAAAAGTAAGAAATATACTTCTAATTCTTTCTATAAATTCATTAATTTTTCGGGTACAATAAATAATTCATTTAAATTTATGTGGAAATATAATGCTACTCCCAAATCCAAAATTCACATGTGGTTAATTCTTCATGGAAAACTTAATACAATTGAATTTTTAAAAAGAAAAAATATTCAAAATGATAATAAATGTTATTTTTGTAATCTGTATCTTGAGGACATTAATCATTTATACTATAATTGCATGGATTCTAATTACATTCTAATCAATACTCTTAAATTTTTTAACTTTAATATAATACCTAAAATTTCGGATTGTGAATTTTACTGGAATAATTATAGATTCAAGTTCAGAAAGAATATTAGATTTTTACTGGACACTTTATTCATTATTATTAGTTGGTTTATTTGGTTTGAAAGAAATCAAAGAATTTTCAATAATAATAATTGTCATTTTAACAAATTGATTTTTACAATTTCTTCATTTTGTTTTAATTGGATCTCTAACCCTAAATATAAATTAGCCAAAAATATCCTTTTCAAAAGGTATCTTAACAAGGTTAATCATAATATTAATTTTTTTAAACACAACAATAATTTTTTTAACATTAATAATAGTATTATTAATATTTACTCTAGTTTAGATGATGATTTCTCTCCTAATCATAACTTACTTAGGATTAAAGGTTCATAAATTTGATCCGTCTCTATATTTGTACTAGTCTGTGTTTGGTTTTGGTTTTTAAGTTTTTTATTTATACTGTTATTGTCCAGTTAGTCTTAATTAGGTTTTTATTTCCTTCCTTATTAATACATATATATGTATATTTATTATATAAATATACATATATATGTATCATTCTAATATTTTCTTTAGTCATTTTTTAGTTACAGGTATGGGGGATAGGATATCAGATTCATTTTGCAGGTTTCCATATCTTCATATTGCTGGACACCAGATGGTAGATAGATCAGCAGTGCAGAGTATCTTCATCCAGGATTACTAGCAGTTTCTCCTCAGATTTAGGATTCTGCTATCTTCATTATGGAGTACTTTTTTCAGGAGGACGTTTTCTTCAGTTTGGTACCCCATTCCCTTGATCAGAGGCTTTAGAGCGGTTCCTCTTTTCAGCAGTTCCACTTCAGAGAAGATGCTTATTCACCTCTCCTGATTCAGTTGGTTGGAGCTTCCTCATTAGTCGGGGACATCATTCTGTAGTTTGTGTTTTTTTTCTTTCTTTTTCCTGTAGTTATTTAGGTACTTCTAACACCTTAATATCGGGCGGTGGCCATGCCGGAGCTCGATATTGGGGTGTGATGGGTGGTGGCCTTGCCGAAACTCATCTTAGGAGTACATGGGATTTGTTATATTTGTATTTGTTTTTTGTTACCTGCCAGGCATGTTGGCAGCACTTTATATTCGAGTTATATATATATTCGCATGTGTGCTCTCCTCTATTCGTAGAGGATCACACATTTTTCTCAAAAAAAAGTATATAAATGTTTTGATAAAGAGATTCAAATTAATTAAGATTTAATTGAATGAGGCTTAGTTGTTTCCATAGGAAATGTAATCTTTGTTTGAATGTTGTTTATTTGATAGTTAAATAACCAACTATCAAACCTAGCCAGTTTTAAATTATCGTTGTCGGTTCAGAGAGACTGGGATCAGATATATTATCCGAAAACCACTTCGAACCGGCATAAGCGTTCGAATTGGAACATTTTAAAGACGATTAAAGATGGAGATTTCAAAGTGCAATGGCTACTTGCTACTAATCCTGAGGGTGATTCCAAAATGGATGTAGAAGAAGTAGCGCCTTCGGTTTCGTTCAGACCCAAAACGAACTTTTATGGAAAAATGCTAGCATTGCAATTCTGCCTGGACGGCAGTGTTAGTGTTCCAAGTGGGATTGCTATATAAAAGGTAATCATAGCCTCAAGCCTCACAACATGAGAAATGACTAAAACAGGGTAAATGCAGCACGGTTATGTGGGTCGCTCCCATTAGGGTGTGTCATCACCTTTCTAGATCATCGTATTATGGATTTGGTTGTGCATGAGGGCTCTCAATCAAAGTTGGAAAGCAACCGGGGTGATGACATATTCGGTACTATCCAAGTTCAGGGGTAGGACGGTTCTGTGTTGGTAGGGATGGACCAAGTTCAGGGTCTAACTCCAAGTACATTTTATCTAGAGGTATAGTGTACGGAAGGTAGTCCCTTACCTTGCCATTGTTGGAATCCATTCTCCAATAAGCGCCATGCGGATTTGATTGTAAACCTATTATGCTGGAATTTAATAATGTAATAATTTCGACTATTTTATATATACTTATTTTCAACCCTAGACATTATTATAATATCACTGGATTTTCTGATATAAAGGTTTTGGTTATTGTAAGGTAATAACCCGTCTGTGTTTATGTGCGGCGTGATCTTACGAGATACCTTTATTTCAAAGATTTTTATAATTTTAAGAATCAAATTGGGTGTGCTTTCTCACGCTGGTCTACTAGACTGATCCGGGTGTAATTTTTCATATAATGCTCGGGTAATACCAACCATATTTGCAGGTCTAGTTTGGATACTGGGAGTTTCAGGAGATGAGCTGGTAGCCCAGAGACGTATTCACATACATTCTATTTTTTGTTGCATTAGTTGTTATTTAACAGCATTTATGAGGACATGTTGTTATAACTGTCCAGGATGTTGATTTAATTCGTTGACTCTGATTGATATATGTATAATAAAGTTTAATTTTTCTTTGGTAAAGATCTATTGTGTATTATATGTTACTCATTACGATGTGAGATTCTGTTCTGTCTTTTGTTCTTTTTTCCCAACAATTCTTCTTTCCAGCACTTGAAAATCGGCATGTGAATACCGTGGTTGTATTAGTGTCGACTTCTAAAGGTCGAAAAGGCAGGTTGTTATAGTTTAACTCTTGGATAGAGGGATATATTTATTGATTTTAGAGAGGCCGGGACCCAGTTACCTTGTTTATGGGAGAAACCACTTAATCTGGTTGCATATATTTCAATATGCTTTTATAGTACAGTATTTGGGATTTTCAAATAAATATATCAAATACAACACTGTATTATTATACACAGTATTTGATACTGTTTTCAAAAGTGATTATATCCCAAAGAAAATTTTGATTTTATACAAAAGATGTATATGTATGTATGTATATATATATAATTTAAAAAGGATTTAAAATGAAACTGGGAATTTAGTTCGAGATTATTTTCGAAAAGGTTATATTTTGAAAATAATAAAATTGAAAAGATTTTGGAAATCTAAATGTGAAGATTAAGCCAATGCGGTTAGTTTGGAAATTGCATCTTTGTTTATGAATCGTAGGCTCATTGAGTCCTATTTGTTGTAGGGGAACTATATTAGCTTGATCCTGTATCTAATTGGGTATCTAATTAGATAAAGGTATATAGGCAGTCACAAGTGGTAGTGATGTATCCGCAATAATAATATAACTTTGCCCTGTTTATTGTTTGTTATTATCATTTGTTGTTGTTTCTTTCCTTCTTATCATTTTATTCCACATTGACGCGTTTATTGAGTTTGTAGGAATGACTATTGTTGTCTCTCACATCAAAATTGTAAAGTGGTAAATTTATAGTATTTGATGTGGTATGTATTAAAGCACACCCTGTAAAATAAATGATTACACTGATAAGTTGTATTATTGAAAGTGTGTCATATACATTTAATAGTGTTGTATATTTATCAGATTATGATATGTCTTTTGGTAGTTTCCATTTATTTGTTTTAGAATGGATGTTTTTTCAATGGTTTCTACTGGTCCGAAAATCTAGACCGTTACAAAAACTCTAGCCATGGGTTAGTTTTTAAAGGTATATCAGTACTTGCATGGAAAATAAACTGATTAAAGTTACATTGCTTTAAGCAATTTCTCCCTTCTATCTTTTACAGGCTCGTTAGTTTCTAATCATCGACATTGCTTCATATAATGACAATAAATTTATATTGCTTTGCGAATATGGAGTTGTACTAGTGATTCAATCATAATAACTTTCATATCTGGACAAGAACATTCACTTATATTTCATAGGAAAAACTAAACTACATACCAACAAATTATCGACTGAGCCAAGTAATATGGAGGAAATGTCTAAAATTTTGGTAGATATTTTGAGGTTTCTACAACTGCTTATGGTATATTCTCCTTTATACCAACTATGTTGTGATTGTCTACATAAGATCAAAGTGGATTTCATCAACTATGCACAGGCTCAAAGTATGTTCTTGACAAAATAGCTCTAGTTATCCTGGATTTTATTTTGCTTAAACCTGGGTTTATATTGTAAATATATCTAGAAATAAGAGATATATATACAGACACACACACATATGTAAACATATGTATGTATGTATATATATCTATGTATATATATGTGTGTGTGTTTGTGTGTGTATATGTGTGCATGTGTGTGCATATATATATATATATATATATATATATATATATATATATCTGTGTGTGTGCGCGCACGCACACACACACACACACACACACACACACACATATATATATATATATAGACACACAGATATATATGTGTGTGTATACATACATACACAAATACTGTTAGTTCCTGAGATGATGGTTTTGATGACAACAACCTTAGGACTTGTTATAAAATATAAATACTAATATCTTTGTCTAGATATATATGTATATACAGGATATATATATATATATATACAGGTACTGAGAATGAAGACTGTACAGTATAGAGATTCGAGACTGACGAATTCAAGATTGTAGAAATCAAGACTGAAGACTCACGAGTATCAAGATTATCAAGAGTTCAAGATATCAAGATAAGTAATGAAGTCTAGATTTATGTTAAAACTTCATAATAGTACTAAAATCTTTATTCGAATTTTAATTATGGAATGGAATCCACTTTCTCGCTTTAATAGTGGGATGGAACCCACGACCTCTTTAGTGGGATGGAACCCACGACCTTCTCTAGTGAAATGGAATCCACGAAATTTTCAGAATGACTTATTTTTAGGTATTTTTTCAAAACTATCTTTTTTTTAAAAAGACATCACTCTCTCGGTTTAAATATTTTAGCCTTAATTCAAAAACTATTTTTAATCATATTAATTTCAAAATCATTTCTTGTTTTTAAACTATCTCCTGGTTTTAATGTTTTAGCTTTAATCTCAAAATATTTATATATTTAGTTTTTATTACTTTTATATTTCATAAGATCACTTTCCAAAGGTTTTTATAATCACAAAGTATATTCAAAATAGTTTACAAAGTTCTAAGATTGTTTAGACAAACTTCAGAAAGAAAATCTCTTTTAAAACAAAAATCAATTTTCTAAAAATAATAAGGGATGTCGACATGCCTATACCTCCTATGTCGACATGGTAGCCGTAGATTTTAAAATTTAAATTTTCAAAAGAAGTATCTATTCGTCATAACCTTTCATGAATGGACATGACCGTTATTCACCTATATATACTAGTAGTTTTCAACGAATTTTCACTTAAGATTTCTTTATTTTCTCTCCTTTTTCTCTTCCATTCTTATTTTCAAACATTCTTAACAAAACTCTACACAAATCCTAAGTGAATCAAACTCAATCATCTCTAGTTTAATTCTCTGCTACTCTCTCTCAAAGATCTCAGTGCTATTCAGAGTTATAGGATCATTTGTAATCAAAGATCGAAAGATCGAAGTGTATCAAGTCTTTCTCTATCAAAGTGTGATTGGAAATGGTGTGATTGTGGCGCGTAAATCAATTGGGTGTGATTCTAGCCCGTAAATCAATTAGGTAATCTTGTAGCCTGGTTAAATCAAGAGAGTTTGCCCTAGACTCGAAGACAGGAGGGTGTATCTTGTGGCCTTGAAATCGAGGTTGTAACATCGACATTATATTTGAAAAGAAATCCACACAAGAAATTGTGTGGAACTGGATGTAGGGTAACTCCGAACAAGTATAAAATTCCAGTGTGTTCTTTCCTTTACTGCTTTTATTTACTGTTTGCATCTATGTCTGGTTCTGTGATTGTCTTTGTGTTTGTGAATTGCATATGTTTGGGTTTAATTTGAAAAGATTTAAAAAAGATTTATAAAATTAATTAAACACTATTTACTCCTCCCCTCTAGTGTTAATTCTGCCTTAAGATTCGTAATTCGCATTTCCTACATTTGGTATTAGAGCATTGGTTTTCAAAGTTATCATAATCTGAATTTTGAAAATGTTTAAAATGGAAATTTTTGGAGATTCTGTTAACACTAGTTCAAAACTGTCCAAATCATCATTGTCTCATAAGTCTGCATATTGTTATTATAGAAAATCAAGTTATCTACCGAATTTGTGTGTTGTGTAGGAATAGATGTGTTATATGGCTTTTGAAGAATCAACACTCAATGGACAAATGGTGTAAATCAAGAAAAACAAATGGATACTTGATAGTGGATGTTCAAGATATATGACTGGTAATCCGGAGATACTGAATGGCATAATTTATGAAGATGGAGGACTGGTCAACTTTGGAGACAATTCAAAAGGATAGGTCATCGACAATGTAGGTAACTCTAAAACTCCTACTATTTCTGATGTTCTATTAGTTAGGAATCTAAAACACAACTTACTTAGCATAAGTCAACTATGTGACAAGGCTACAAAATTAAATTTGAAAAGGATAAGTGTCACATCGACGATAATAAATCAAATATTATCTTTGAAGGAATTAGGAAGAAAAATATTTATAATCTCAGTATGAAAATCTCAAATGATGACCTATGTCTTTTTTCTAATACAAGTGACCCTTGGATTTGGCATAAAAGATTTGGGCATTTGAATTTCAAACTCTTATCTAGACTTTCAAAACTTGATCTAGTAAGAGGTCTTCCTAAAATGGATTTTAAAGTAGATAGTATATGTGATGCTTGTCAATTAGGAAAACTTAGGAAGAGTTCATTCAAATTGAAAGATATGATTTCAACTTCAAAACCTCTTGAGTTACTTCATTTAGATCTGTTTGTTTCATCTCAAATTTAGTCAATAAATCAAAGTAAATATGTTTTTATAATTGTAGATGATTATTCCAGATTTACATGGACAATTTTTCTAAAACATAAAAGTGATGCTTTTGATTTGTTTAAAACTTTTGCAAAAAGAATTCAAAATAAACTTTCTTTAAAATCAAAACTATTCGTAGTGATCACGGTGGAGAATTTGAAAATGAAATTTTTGAGAATTTCTGTAATAAAAAATGAATAACTCATAATTTTTCTTTTTCAAGAATTCCACAACAAAACGGAATGGTAGAGCATAAAAATAAGACGATTCAAGAGTTTGCAAGAACTATGCTTTCAGATAGTAAATTACCAAGAAATTTTTGGGCCGAAGTAGTCGCTACTACTTGTTACATTTTGAATAGGATTTTAATTAGATTTCTAACCAATAAAACACCATATGGATTTCTTTTTAATAAGAAAACAAAGGTATCTTATTTAAAAGTTTTTGAAAGTAAATGCTTTATTCTAAATACAAAGGACAATTTGGATAAATTTGATCCTAAATCGGACAAAGGAATCTTTATCGGATATTCTAATAGAAGTAAAGCATACAGAGTTTTCAATTTAAAAACTAACACCATTGAAGAAACAATGCATGTATCTTTTGATAAAAATTTCAAAGATTTTGTTTAAATAAATGATGAATATGATTTTGTTACTTTAAATAATGAATCAAATGAAATAAATTGTAAAAATGTTCATCCTAATAAAAGGATCAGGCTTTTAAAAGATCATCATTGTTAGAACTAGAAATCAACTAAACAAAAGAGTAATGTAGCTTTTATATCAACTATTGAACCCAAAAATCCAAAGGAAGCATCATCTGATGATTCATGGATTCTTGCTATGCAAGAAGAACTGAATCAATTCACCAGAAATGATGTATGAGAACTTGTTCCTAGACCTGAGGACAAAACTATAATAGGAACTAAATGAGTTTATAAAAATAAAATGAATGAACAAGGTGAGGTTGTTAGAAATAAAGCTCGGTTAGTCGTGCAAGGTTATTGTCAAGAAGAAGGAATAGACTTTGAGGAAAATTTTGCACCCGTAGCAAGATTAGAAGCCATTAGAATTCTACTTGCTTTCGCAAACCACAATAATTTCAAATTATTTCAAATGGATGTCAAAAGTGCCTTTTTAAATGGTTTTGTTAAAGAGGATGTTTATGTTGAACAACCTCCACTTTTGAAGAAGAAAAGTTTTCAAATTATATTTACAGATTAAAGAAAGCTTTATATGGTCTGAAACAAGCTCCTAGAGCCCGGTATGACAGACTAAGATCTTACCTATTACAATCAAATTTGAAATTGGTAGAGTAGATAATACTCTTTTTATTAAAAGAAACAAAAATGATATCCAATTAGTACAGATTTATGTAGATGATATCATTTTTGGATCAACAAACAATGAAATGAACAAAGAGTTTTCTGAAATAATGACAAAAGAGTTTGAGATGAGTCATATGGGTGAACTTACTTTCTTTTTAGGAATGCAAATAAAACAATTAGATAGTGGTATTTTCATTAGTCAAGAAAAGTATGCTAAGGATCTAGTTAGTAAGTGGTATGACCACTGCGAGTGGAAAACTCACTCCTATGGAAATCAATGAAGCCTTGAATAAAGAAGACATGTCAAAAGATGTTGATCAAAAACTATACAGGGGAATGATTGGATTGCTACTCTATATAACTGCGAGTAGGTCTGATATCATGCATAGTGTATGTCTCTGTGCAAGATACCAATCTCAACCTAAAGAAACCCATTTAAAAGCTGTTAAACGTATCCTAAGATATGTTAAACACACTTTAGACTATGGTCTATTTTACCCTAAAAATGATTCATTTGATTTAATCCCATATTGTGATGCTGACTATGCTGGTTGTAAATCAAACCGAAAAAGTACAAGTTGAACTTGTCACTTTTTAGGACATTCTCTGGTATCCTGGTTTAGTAAAAAGCAAAATACCGTCTTACTATCAACAAATAAAGCAGAATATATCTCTGCTGCTTTAGCTTGTTCTCAAGTTATCTATATGCAACAGACCTTAAAGGATTTTGGATTAAATATTTCAAAATCACCAATTTATTATGACAATACAAGTGAAATAAATTTATCCAAAAATCCTACTCATCATGCCAGAACCAAGCATATTGATATCAGACATCATTTTCTCAGAGATAATATAAGTAAAGAGATTATTTCTCTTGAATTTATCAACACTGAAAATCAAATAGCTGATATTCTGACCAAACTCTTGAATCAATCAACCTTTACTAAATTAATAAGAGAACTAGGTATTTGTTCTATAACTAAGATATATAATATAGATATAGTAACATATATATTTAAATAAATAGAGAAAAACAAAATTGTCAAAATTTCCAAAGGGATGTCGACGTGCCCCTATCCCCATGTCGACATACAACGGTCTGATTTGAAATTTTGATTTTCCCTCTAAAATCAGTTTGGTGGTTATATAACCATAATATTTCAAATTCATCTATCTTCTCACTTCATTTTCTCTGTAATAAACTTCTAAAAATACAAAGTAATGGTCTCCTCTTCTAAATCAAACCAAAATGCAACCATTTCCTTCCTTTCTCCTAATTCTGGTCCATTCCAACGTACTACATTGGCTCGAGTAATGAAGATCGAGGAAATTATGAAGGATTCTCTACAAATGCTGACTGAATTACAAGTCATGCAAATAAGGATGGCAAAGGAACAAGAGAAACAAGGCAAGATTCTTAAAAATTGGCAAAAATTTCTAGTGGATAATCATGCAGACCCTGTTGTGATTGAAGATGATTCCTCTAACATAAGTATTCATAATCCATTAAAGGACGACGAAGAAGAAGAGGAAGAAGCGCAAATGGACGAGGACGATAATGTTGTTTGCGTTGGAGAAGTCTGTCTTGACAACGAAGAATGAAGACTGTACATTATAGAGATTCAAGACTGACGAATTCAAGATTGTAGAAATCAAGACCGAAGACTCATGAGTATCAAGATAAGTAATAGAGTCTAGATTTATGTTAAAACTTCATAATAGCACTAAAATCTTTATTCGGATTTTAATTATGGAATAGAATCCACCTTCTCGCTTTAATAGTGGGATGGAACCCACGACCTTCTCTAGTGGAATGGAATCCACGAAATTTTCAAAATGGCTTATTTTTAGATTTTTTTCAAAACTATATTTTTCAAAAAAAAGACATCTCTCTCTCGGTTTAAATATTTTAGCCTTAATTCAAAAACTACTTTTAATCATATTAATTTCAAAATCATTTCTTTTTTTAAACTATCTTCTGGGTTTAATGTTTTAGCTTTAATCTCAAAATATTTATATATTTAGTTTTTATTACTTTTATATTTCGTAAGATCACTTTGTAAAGGCTTTTATAATCATAAAGTATATTTAAAATAGTTTACAAAGTTCTAAGATTGTTTCGACAAACTTTAGAAAGAAAATCTCTTTTAAAACAAAAATCAATTTCCAAAAAATACTAGGGGATGTCGACATGCCTATACCCCCCATGTCGACAAGGTAGCCGTAGATTTTAAAATTCAAATTTTCAAAAGAAGTGTCTATTCGTCATAACCTTTCAGGAATGGACATGACCGTTATTCTCCTATATATACCAGTAGTTTTCAACAAATTTTCACTTAATATTTCTTTGTTTTCTCTCCTCTTTCTCTTCCATTCTTATTTTCAAACATTCTTAACAAAACTCTGTCGAAACTGTCACGGCCCGAATTTTCGACGCCCGAAAATCGACATCAATACATTCACTGTATTACATGCCGGGCAATCGAATGTCGGAAATACCAGATCGTAAGAGAAAGAAGAAAGAGGTAGAAGAAGAAGATAGAAATAACAACACAGAATCTCACAATCGTAGCGGAACAATATATAATAGATAATAACATGCCTTTATACAATAAGAACTATAACTGTTATTTACACATTACATCATCAGAGTACAGCACATCAATAACACAATACCGGACAGTAATAATAACTTGTTCTCACAAATGCTGAATATACAGCCTACAACACACGGCAGAATAAAATCAAATACATGAAATACGTCTTCGCAATCCAGCTCATCTCCTGAGCTCCATCGCATCCTGTCCTCTATCTGTAATACTCGGTCTGACCCGAGCATTTTAATAAAATAACACTCGAGCCAATTTAGAAAACCAGCGTGAGAAACACACTCAATTTGAATTATTGCTATTATTTTCAAAATCCTTTGAAAAATAAAGGTATCTCGTAAGACCACGTCATACATAAACACGACGGGTTTTTACCTTACGATAACCAAAACACTTTTATCAAAATCAGCTGATATTATAATAGTGTCTAAACCAAGTAAATAGAAAATAGCTGAAATGCTTGCATCTCACGTTTCAGCATAGTTGGGCACAATCAAAACCGTAAGGTGCTTATTGGAGAATGAATTCCATACAATGACTAGGCACTGGGGTACCACCTATCACCGTACACTTAAACAAAAATGTACCGAGGACCACGCCATGATCCTCTACAACACAAGACCGGACTACCCCTAACCTGGATAGACTGAATATGCTATTACCCCGGGTGTTCCCACCCTTTACGAGCTTCTTCCATGTATCGTAGTAATAGTATCCGAGGGAATCTAGAAAGGTGATAAACATACCCTAATTGGGTGCGACCCACTTAGCTTTGCTGCATCTCCCCTGCTTTTCAGTCATTCCCGGTTTATGAGGCTAGAGGCTACGATTACCTTTCAAAGGAATTTTCACTTAGAATGCTCATTGTCCTCCAATGACAATGTACTGATAGCATTCATCCATACAAGTCCGTTCTGGGTCCGAACTGAACCGAAGGCACTATTCCTACTACATCCATTTTGGAAAAAAATCCTCAGGATTAGTAGCGATTAGCCCTTTCACTTCACTGCTCCATCTTTGACTCCATGCTCTTTTTTCACTTCGAAAACGTACTCGTTGGATTGAAATGGTTTTCATATAACTTATCCGATGCCGGTCACTTCGAAACAATGTTCGATATTTCCGTAAACTCAACTTCGTTTCTTTAGGGAATAAACAGACGAAATAAGATCGGAGATCACCTCCTAACCGTTAGTGGACGGATTTCCTTATAATTGTCCTAGAAGAATGAAACGAGTTTATATATACAGTTGTGATAACCCTGATTTTATGAACAAGTTTTATAATTTAATTTTGTATACTTGTTTGAAATTTTGGTTGCCTAGGAAAAATATATATGATAAGTTGACCACATAAATGCATTGGGTAAGTATTGTTATGTATGCAAGATGGTATAATACACATGTACATACTTCTCTGAAGAAAAAGAAGTAGAAAATTTATTTGTAAGTTAGAGTAAACTATAAATACATGAACATGACATGATTATTACAGATATGAATGTGCCATTAAAACAAGTCTAGAATAAGGAAAATAAAGGCTTAGGCAGGGATAGAAACATAGGTATTAAACAGGTATTTTAAACAGAATGCTGGCTAAAGAAAAATTATTAGAAATTGCATGAAAATAGTATGAGTTGTTGAATAAATACTTTATCCACTTTTAGCAATTTTCTTAGCTTTTAAAAAGAAAAACAGAAATCATGCAAATAAGGTGACCGGGGTAATAAGGTATAATTTCTGTTAATAGAAACAGGGACCACTTACCCATTTTCTCTTGGAATAGAAAGAGAGGTTGATCACAAGTGGTAGGGTAAAATTGACATTGGGTAAATTTTAAAACCCTAGAGGCAGCCAAGGTCTTGTATAAAAAGGTTTAAGGGTAAAAGGATCAGTCATCATTTTCTTAAAAATAATAACAAAAATATAGATAGCTAGTAAAAGAAAAATGAGAAGCATTGGCCATTAGAGACAAGTAGGAAATAGCAGATCAAAGGAAAAGGATTAAGGTGAGTAACCTCACTGAAAATTGGCATTAAGTCCTGAATATTGAGGCAGCCTAAATGGTTTTATATTTTTATTTAATCTGTGCTTATTTTATGTTCTTGGTGTGTTGATGATCTGTTTAAATATTTTGTGTTAATATACCCAGAAAATATGTTTATGGCTTTCATGTTTAAATGATTATTGTGTCATGAATTATCTTTGAGATGAGATGCTCTCTTTATGTGACTTATATGTATATAGATTAATTCATGGAAATTCCAGGGATATATGTTATAAATCTATGGTCTAAAAATGAAAAAAATGAGGCTGTAGCATAAAGTGGTTGCTGCTTATGTCTCAAGATTAAACATATGGTAACATGGAAGTGCAATGTTCTACTTGTGCTGAACTTCTATGATTACAAATAAATCCAGATAAGAATAAAGGCTTGTGGTTTAGTCAGATCTTATGAATCTGTGAGTATCTGATTAAGCCAGAGGTAAATGGATACATCAGAGCAAACTATATATGACCATATATTTATAAGCATGATTCCTTAAAACCCATGATTTAAATAATATGTACACTGAGAAATCAAACTAGCTTATATGAATAAATCTATGATTATGAAATTATGATATGTTATTCTTTGAACATCTGCATGATGGTTGAGTTATTTATTTTCTCTGATTAATTTATGAGATGCAGAAGGGATTAGCATAAATGGGGGAAAGAGGGAAAATAAACACTTAGTAATTTAACTAAGGAATTTGGATCTTAGGGCTACAAAGTATGGCTTGGCAAGGGAAATATTGCAAGCTCACACATGGTATGATTATACCCAGGGGCCTGAGTGTGCTGGGTTAACAGTGAATATGCCCCAGACAATGTGTGTTTTAATAGAAGGAAAGTAGCTAAAGTCCATCATAAAATACCTGAGATTGAATCCTGAGAATAAGTTCTTAGGTAGGTTTGGGTAAAATCCCTGATAGCCAAAGAGTTATAGATAAGGAAAATAATTAAATGATGATCATATGGGTTGGTTTAGAGTGTTCTATTGGGAAATTACATGTTTGTGCTCCCTGATACAATCCATTGAATGATGTATTATTATGTTATGCTTTAATGAACATGCACAGGTGGTAGAGAAAAGTATACAAGAGAAATATTGCTTTACCTTATCTGTTTTAAAAGTTATTTGAGAATGAGAAAAATTATTTAAATTTAGATTTTCAGTAAGATTATTCATACCAGACAATTTAGTCTGACCCTTTGTGTGTTTGTACATCATTGGGTGTCTCATATTTTTATGAGGCAGCTCGTGGTGATTGTGCAGGTAAATAGGCATTTTCTTGATCAAGAATTGGATGAATTAGCTGCTAAGGAATTGGATATAATAGTTACAGACTCAAGGATATTAAAATAGATGTTAAATTGAACTTATGTTATGAAATGTTAGTTAAGTTGTTTGGGAGGAAACTCATGTAATGTTATTTTCTGTTTGCAAGTATTAAACTAAATTGTGAGATTTCTGTTGAAAGTTGTGAGTTGCTTTTGAGAATGTCTTATTAAGTAATACAATTTCTAGTATTAACTTCTGGAATGCTCAACAAAAATGTACAATGCTAAGAAAAGTCTGAAATGATTTGTAGATTGGAAATTAAAAGATTAACCTGATATCTGTTGTGAGAACTTATAAAAATAGTAGGATAAAAAGAACTGAGAGACATATAAAGAGAAAAGAAAACCCAGATTACTTTGTATGTTACTTGAGTAAAGTAGCAAAAGAATTCAGGTTAACTTGACCAATTTTGCCAAGCCTGGATTCAACCAGTCTAAATGACCTAAGCTTATTGGTTAGGAAAGGTAACAAATAAAGAAAACTAGTAAATCAGGATTGTTGTATTGGAAAAAAATTAGTTACCTGAAATCATCCAGATGCACACATGCACACAGAATACATGTACACATTTGCACAAGGGATAACTAAGGGTTCAGTACATCTAAAGTCATGGAAGTGTAAACAAACTCTAAAACTAGAGAAATAACATCTAGAATTTGCCCAAAATTAATTAAGACAGAAAAGCTTCTTTAGAAAATTATTTTGCCATGAGGAAATTATGTAGTAAATTCCAAAATGAATTCTCTGTTTCCAAAACTCTTCTACTCTGATTGAAAAAGAAAGAGAAAAACTCAAAGTATCATCTATGTATGGTTTCATATACGTGAGTTAGATGATTTGATTACAACAATATTTTTATATTGGTTGAAAGATCCTGGATAGTAGAGAAATGAGAAAGAATGTTCTCTTGAGCAGATGATCACTGAATAAAACTAAAAAAAAAATTTGTAAGAAGTGGGTCATCTCAACAGTATAGCACCTCGAACAGTAACTGTACCATATAATTCCCGTGTTTCCCCTAGATATTCCCAAAGTTAAATTTTGGGTCCAGATTTGATAGTCGGTTATTTAACTATCAAATAACATTCATCCAACCAAATATTCCTTTTCCCACTGAAAACACTAAATCTCTTTTTAATTTAATTTTAATAAATTAAATCTCTTATCAAAAGACATATACTTATCTTATCAAATTTAGTATATCCACAAACTATCCTTTTCAAAAATATTTGAAATCCCTTTTTAAAATAATAAGGAAAGTACCACTGCGGTATCAACCATGGATCCACAGCTCAATGGTTATGTCTCTAACCTAGAGAAATCCAAAACTTAACTGTAGGCACTCACTGCCTCCAATTACGCCATGAAAGTATACCATTACTTTCCGAAATTTATTTAATAATTTTCAAAATAATACTTATAAAATTCCTATAATAATTTTCCAAGTTAACTTTAGGCAAATACACTTTAATAAAAGTTATTATATAAAATATTAATATTGAATAGTTTATCCTTTTAAAATAATAATACCATTTAATTCTTAAATAATAATTGACTTAATATAAACTAACTTAATTAATAATTAAATGTACTTTAAACAAATTTAAAATAACTAAATAATCAATTTCCTGAAATATTCTTAAAACACTTTTAAATTACCAAGTTAATAATTAAAAATCCTAGTTTTTAAAACAAACTCAATTTCTCAATAAAAATATATTTCCAATTCCAATATAACCAGTCTAACATTTATAAATCTCTCTCGATTTATTCCTAATTAGATTTACGTCCCAATTCCGTAATTCCCCATTTACATTTGTAAAAATAAATCTACCATTTATTTTTAAGCCGATTTACCCATCTCCTTATAAATCCTCACCGTGAATTTATAACTTCTATTTATCCACTGATAATCACTTTAATTTATTTATAAACCTTGTTTATAAATTCAATAGTCTCATTTCCCGCTTATAACATTTTCACAATACTTAATCGATTACAAATCGATTTCTAAATTGAATTCCATTTTTAAATCAATTTCCCAAATAACCCAACTATATTCCAAAACCCAACTAAATTTAGATTCCCCTTCCTTTTCATAATTTAAAATCTTATTTAAAATCTAGTAGGCAAATTTCATATTTTATTTTCAAATTTCCTTTTTTATTTTCCCAAACTATTTTAAATCTTGATTTTAAAACAAATCATTTTACACTTAAATAAATATCGCTTAAGTTTTCTTATTTAAAATCCTTTTATTTAAAATGTTCAAAAATCTCTATTTTTCCATATTCCGAAATTATTAAGTACAAATTTAAAATCAAATTATTTATTTTACCTAAAATTCATTTCTCTTAATAAATCCAAATATCACTATAAATATTTTTACTTCCAATTTCCTTTTTAATTTCTTTCCAAATTAAAACACATATTTATGGTATTTTTAAAAATGCCAAAATCTAACACAGTAATACCATAGCACCAAATAAAATCAAATCATGCTATAATATATCATAGATTATTCAACATATCATATCGCTAAATATGAAATAAATTCAACATTTTTGAGGAATCCAGTTGGATCCCTCCAACCTGTTTTCCTACATCCACAGATGTTAATACAATATAAAAATACCAATCCCACTTCGAGGGGGATATCGTGGTCTATAGGTCATCCGCTATTATGTGGGGCGCATAGGGTCTCATCCGCTATATATATATGCGGGAATATCAATCACTCCAATTACTAATATATATACTACTATATATATAATAACATTCAAACTGATAATAGTTATCAAACTCAACCAACCACCAATAATTAATTTTACTATTTAAAATTAATTGCAATAATCCAAAATTGAGTGAGATAAACTCACATTGATTTTTATCGTCATTTCGCGTTCTGGTTCCAGTTAAATTTCCACGCGTTTGAAATTATCTGAAAATTTTGCAAGCTCCGATCTCGACCAATCAAATTCCAATGAGTAGGCGATGGCAATACGATCGCAACAAAACTTGAATCGTCCGAATTGGACCTCGTATGCATGAGATACAAATTTTATAAGTTTGAATGTAATTAATATAAACAATTTTTTTCTATTGTTGATTGAGAATGCTCGGCTACGTGATTTGAAAAGAAAAGAAGGGGAAAATGATGGAAAGCGTGTTTGAATAGGTTAGCTACAGTAGCCTAAAGGGAAAGGAAGGAGCTGATGTGAATAAAATTCAAGTCAAATATATATATATATATATATATATATATATATATATATATATATTTAAATTTAAATCGTCTCGATTTACACAACTCAAAATCTCGAACCCCTATCAAGGCATGCCACTAGGCGTTTATAATGTTATACCCTTATCCCGAACGTAATGGAAAATGTTTCGAGTCCTAATTCGATTGTATGGAGAAGATAGCTTTTTGAACCCAATTATTATATTGAATTTTCGATATAAATTTCAGCACGTTTATATCCTGTACGACCAAACGATAACTCCAAACGCTACGAAATTTGAAATCCAATAGTAATACACTATTACGAATCCAATGGAACAGGTTTCGTCAAAATCCGAGACTGTGCCCCGAAAGGCTATTTTTAAATGTCAATTTAAACGATATATTTTTAAAACTGAACAAATCACTTTTAAATTCAATTTAAAAAGTTTTATTATCTTCATTATTATAAATATAAATTTTATAAGCCATTAAATTATTTTTAACAAGCTTAAAAACCAAGATTCAATTATTAAATTCAAAAATTAAATTATCCAAAAATCGTTATATTTGAAATTCAAGTTCAAAATTGACTTTTAAATATTTAAAATCAATTAAATATTTTAATTTCAAATAACCAAAATTTTGGGTCGTTACATTCCTCGCCCCTTATAAGAATTTCGTCCTTGAAATTGCCAGGTAAGAAGAATGGTCCAAAACCCGCTAACTATTTTCCCAAAACCACACAGTTTTAAACAACTTCCCGAAAACAATTTTTATTGGAAACACACTATCACTTTTACTAATTTCCAGCTCATCCATAGATTCCAAATAATATTATTCCCTCGATCATTCAAATTATAATTCAAAACCAAATTTTAATTATCAAAGTTTTCTTCAAAATTTTCTAACTTCTTAAATTTTCGAAAAATTTCGCCACCGTCTCCTTTGCGCGGCTAGATCCGAAAAACTACAAAACTACCTCTACGGCCCAAATCATCAAAAGAAAAAAAATCCAAGTGGCCTAATCAGAAAATCATCAATTTCAAACACAATTTAAACAAGTACCTTTTTGTCGGTTAATCAAATTTTACTTCTGAAATCGAAGACATCAATTTAGCTTTTGCTTTCGAATACCTGCAGCTTATTTACCAATAATATCCGATCATACAATTCAAAATCTTTTTATTCAGCATTTTCAATTTCCAATATTTATTTCACAAAAACCCGTATGATGTACATATACCATCCGTACGCAATATCAACTCTGATCGCTCACTCGACCACACAATTTCACTTCCGAGCTAGTATCGTTCATATGACTCTCTAATGCGGACTCAGATCTGGTTTCTTGATTAGAAATAGTCATCCTCCTTGCATAGCCATAACTATGATAGAGAATCCCAGAATCAATCAAAAATCCACATCCAAGGTTCACTGTGGAAAATTGAGTGAAATATCCTAACTTGGATCGATTTAAATTATCTCAAAATTCTGTGCTCGAATCTGGATCAAATCGTCATGCGAATAAAATAATATACATACAACCTACGTATTATCTCAATTGATTATTAGCTATTTCACATTCTTTTTATTCCCATTTACTTCCTTCCCACTCAATTATTCTCAACCACTATTCACATCCCTTATTTAATCTGAATTCAAATATTTACTTAGTATATATCTTAAGTACCGATTCCACTTAAGAACTTCCTCTTTAAATTTCTTAATTCAATAATAACTTTTTATACAAAAGTTCTTATGCTTATTACCACTTCACAACTTAATTTTATATCCATCTATATTCAAATTCAATTCCAATTTCCATTTAATCCAATTTATCTCCAAATTTTTAAATATTGAATTTTATCAACCATACCTCCAACCATATTTAATCCATTAATTATTTTAATTTGTTCCACCCACCAATTCATTTCCAATAAAATTCAATTTCAAATCCGTTTAACTTACTAATTTAATCTAGTTAGCTCATTTACTAATTTATTTCAATCTTGACAAATTCCATTTTCAAACTTATTTCATTTAGCCCACTTAGGCTAAATTTCAGAATTCCTTTTATACTTAACTTAAGTTAAGTTTAATTCCATTTTGATAATCAAATTCCAAAATCAGATTTTAAATTTTTTTATAAGTCACAAAACCTACTCATATCCCATAAAACATTTTAAATCAAAACTCCAGAGTTTAAACAATTTCTTAAACATTTCAAAATCATTTTTGAAATCATATATACCCAAAATCCTTTGGTATATCAATTTTTTTTCCTTTGAATTCCAAATCAAATCAGTTTTACCAAACAAAACTCTAATGCAAATCATTTTGATAGCAATTCCTCCCTTGGAAACTCGAAAATGAACACCGATGACGTCGCGATCATCATCAGAATTATTTTTCAGCGACCGAAGCGAGTTCAATGCTTTTATTTCCTTTAAAAACCATTTTAAATATTTCCAATTCAAAAATATTCTCCAAATAATACCACAATTATTTTTCAAAACTTTGAAAAACATTTCAAAACTAGGAATTAAATTCCCAAATTTCCAAATTTTAAATCCTTTTAAATCTACATTTAAATATACTCCAGAATTTCATTTCATTTGAAATTATAAATCACATTTATAAACTCCTATTTACAAATTCCATTTTGTTATTTGAATTACTTTCTTAACTTTTGGTTATAATATCAACTTTTACTCAATCACCACAACAACAAATGATAATAGTAAATATTATCATTTCCTAACCAACAAGCACAGCATATACACTATAATAATTTATGAAAATTATTCCTTTTATATCTAAAAATAATTTAGGTAAAATTATCTCATTTACCCCATTTCAAACAATACCGCATCGAATTGTTCTGTTATAGTGTTTAGAGATCCCTATCAATAACGTTAATTACTCGTATTGACCAGAATCCATAAGCCACTCAATAGATCAATTAACACAATATAAAATAGTTTTATATCAACTAACAAATATGCGCTCATATCTATTAATACACTCAAACTCATTCTAGGGTGCTACTGACCCTATCTCTAATGAGTTACCCCATCAAAGCCAAGGTTCTCACTTAACCTTCAACTCTGATACCAAGTGTCATGGTCCGAATTTTCGATGCTCGAAAATCGACATCAATACATTCACTGTATTACATGCCGAGCAATTGAATGCCGGAAATACCAGATCGTAAGATAAAGAAGAAAGAGGTAGAAGAAGAAAATAGAAATAACAGCACAAAATCTCACAATCGCAGCGGAACAATATATAATAGATAACAACATGCCTTTATACAAAAAGAACTATAACTGTTATTTACACATTACATCATCAGAGTACAACACATCAATAACATAATACCAGACAGTTATAATAACTTGTCCTCACAAATGTTGAATATACAACCTACAATATACAGCAGAATAAAATCAAATACGTGAAATACGTCTTCGCCATCCAGCTCGTCTCTTGAGCTCCATAGCATCCTATCCTGCATCTGTAATACTCGATCTGACCCAAGCATTTTAATAAAATAACACCCGAGTCAGTCTGGAAAACCTGCGTAAGAAACACACTCAATTTGAATTATTGCTATTATTTTCAAAATCCTTTGAAAAACAAAGGTATCTCGTAAGACCACGTCACACATAAACACGATAGGTTTTTTCCTTACGATAACCAAAACATTTTTTATCAAAATCATCTAATATTATAATAGTGTCTAAACCAAGTAAATAGAAAATAGCTGAAATGCTTGCATCTCACGTTTCAGCAAAGTTGGGCACAATCAAAACCGTACGGCGCTTATTGGAGAATGGATTCCATACAATGAATAGGCACTGGAGTACCACCTATCATGGTACACGTCTAGAAAAATGTACCGAGGACCACGCCAGGATCCTCTACAACACAAGACCGGACTACCCCTAACCTGGATAGACTGAATATGCTATTACCCCGGGTGTTCCCACCCTTTCCGAGCTTCTTCCATGTATCGTAGTAATAGTATCCGAGGGCATCTAGAAAGGTGATAAACATACCCTAATTGGGTGCGACCCACTTAGCTTTGTTGCATCTCCCCTGCTTTTCAGTCATTCCCGGTTTATGAGGCTAGAGGCTACGATTACCTTTCAAAGGAATTTTCACTTAGAATGCTCATTGTCCTCCAATGACAATGTACTAATAGCATTCATCCATACAAGTCCATTCTGGGTCCGAACGGAACTGAAGGCACTATTCCTACTACATCCATTTTGGAAAAAAAATCCTTAGGATTAGTAGCGATTAGCCCTTTCACTTCACTGCTCCATCTTTGACTCCATGCTCTTTTTTCACTTCGAAAACGTACTCGTTGGATCGAAATGGTTTTCATATAACTTATCCGATCCCGGTCTCTTCGAAACAATATTCGATATTTCCATAAACTCAACTTCGGTTCTTTAGGGAATAAACAGTCGAAATAAGATCGAAGATCACTTCCTAACCGTTAGTGGACGGATTTCCTTATAATTGTCCTAGAAGAATGAAATGAGTTTATATATACAATATAGCACCTCGAACAGTAACTGTACCATATAATTCCCGTGTTTCCCCTAGATATTCCCAAAGTTAAATTTTGGGTCCAGATTTGGTAGTCGGTTATTTAACTATCAAATAACATTCATCCAACCAAATATTCCTTTTCCCACTGAAAACACTAAATCTCTTTTTAATTTAATTTTAATAAATTAAATCTCTTATCAAAAGACATATACTTATCTTATCGAATTTATTATATCCACAAACTATCCTTTTCAAAAATATTTGAAATCCCTTTTTAAAATAATAAGGAAAGTACCACTGCGGTATCAACCATGGATCCACAGCTCAATGGTTACGTCTCTAACCCAGAGAAATCCAAAACTTAACTGCAGGCACTCACTGCCTCCAATTACGCCATGAAAGTATACCATTACTTTCCGAAACTTTATTTAATAATTTTCAAAATAATACTTATAAAATTCCTATAATAATTTTCCAAGTTAACTTTAAGCAAATACTCTTTAATTTTAAAGTTATTATATAAAATATTAATATTGAATAGTTTATCCTTTTAAAATAATAATACCAATTAATTCTTAAATAATAATTGACTTAATATAAACTAACTTAATTAATAATTAAATGTACTTTAAACAAATTTAAAATAACTAAATAACTAATTTCCTGAAATATTCTTAAAACACCTTTTTAAATTACCAAGTTAATAATTAAAAATCCTCCTTTTTAAAACAAACTCAATTTCTCAATAAAAATATATTTCCAATTCCAATATAACCAGTCTAACATTTATAAATCTCTCTCGATTTATTCCCAATTAGATTTACGTCCCAATTCCGTAAATCCCCATTTACATTTCTAAAAATAAATCTGCCATTTATTTTAAAACCGATCTACCCATCTCCTTATAAATCCTCACCGTGAATTTATAACTTCAATTTATCCACTGATAATCACTTCACTTTATTTATAAACCTTGTTTATAAATTCCATAGTCTCATTTCCCACTTATACCGTTTTCACAATACTTAATCGATTACAAATCGATTTCTAAATTGAATTCCATTTTTAAATCAATTTCCCAAATAATCCAACTATATTCCAAAACCCAACTAAATTTAGATTCCTCTTCCTTTTCATAATTTAAAATCTTATTTAAAATCTAGTATGGCAATTTTATATTTTATTTTCAAATTTCCTTTTTTATTTTCCCAAACTATGTTAAATCTTGATTTTAAAACAAATCATTTTACACTTAAACAAATATCGCTTAATTTTTCTTATTTAAAATCCTTTTATTTAAATTATTCAAAAATCTCTATTTTTCCATATTCCGAAATTATTAAGTACGAATTTAAAATCAAACTGTTTATTTTACCTAAAATTCATTTCTCTTAATAAATCCAAATTTCACTATAAATATTTTTACTTCCAATTTCCTTTTTAATTTCTTTCCAAATTAAAACACATATTTATGGTATTTTTAAAAATGCCAAAATCTAACACAGTAATACCATAGCACCAAATAAAATCAAATCACGCTATAATCTATCACAGATTATTCAACATATCATATCGCTAAATATGAAATAAATTCAACATTTTTGAGGAATCTAGTTGGATCCCTCCAACCTGTTTTCCTACATCCACAGATGTTAATACAATATAAAAATACCAATCCCATTTCGAGGGGGCTATCGTGGTATATAAGTCATCCGCTATTATGCGAGGCGCATAGGGTCTCATCTGCTATATATATATATGCGGGAATATCAATCACTCCAATTACTAATATATATACTACTATATATATAATAACATTCAAACTGATAATAGTTATCAAACTCAACCAACCACCAATAATTAATTTTACTATTTAAAATTAATTGAAGTAATCCAAAAGTGAGTGAGATAAACTCACATTGAACTTTATCGTCGTTTCGCGTTCTGGTTCCGATTAAATTTCCACGCGTTTGAAATTATCTAAAAATTTTGCAAGCTTCGATCTCGACCAATCCAATTCCTATGCGAAGGCGATGGCAATACAATCCCAATGCAACTTGAATCGTCTGAATCAGACCTTGTATGCATGAGATACGCATTTTATAAGTTTGAATGTAATTTATATAAACAAAATTTTGTTTTTTGTTTTTTTTCTGTTCTTGATTTAGAATGCTCGGCTGCGTTTTGTAAAAAGAAAAGAAGGGGAAAATGATGGAAAACATGTTTGAATAGGTTATCTACAGTAGCCTGAAGGGAAAGGAAGGAGCTGATATGAATAAAAGTCAAGTCAAATAAATATATATATTTATTTAAATCATCTCGATTTACACAACTCAAAATCTCGAACCCCTATCGAGGCATGCTGCTAGGCATTTATAATGTTATACACCTATCCCGAACGCAATGGAAAATGTTTCGAGTCCTAATTCGATCGTATGGAGAAGATAGCTTTTTGAACCCAATTATTATATTGAATTTTCGATATAAATTTCAGCGCGTTTATATCCCGTACGACCAAACGATAACTCCAAACGCTACGAAATTTAAAATCTGAAAGTAATACACTATTATGGATCCAACAGAACTAGTTTCGTCGAAATCCGAGATAGTGCCCCGGAAGGCTATTTTTAAATGTCAATTTAAACGATATATTTTTAAAACTGAACAAATCACTTTTAAATTCAATTTAAAAAGTTTTATTATCTTCATTATTATAAATCTAAATTTTATAAGCCTTTAATTTATTTTTAACAAGCTTAAAAACCAAGATTCAATAATTTAACCAATATTCAATTATTAAATTTGAAAATTAAATTATCCAAAAATCGTTATACTTGAAATTCAAATTCAAAATTAACTTTTAAATGTTTAAAATCAATTAAATATTTCAATTTCAAATAACCAAAATTCTAGGTCGTTACAGAAATCCTAAGTGAATCAAACTCGATCGTCTCTAGTTTGATTCTCTGCCACTCTCTCTCAAAGATCTCAGTGCTATTCAAAGTTATAGGATCATTTGTAATCAAAGATCGAAGTGTATCGAGTCTCTCTCCAGCAACGTGTGATTGAAAACGGTGTGATTGTGGCACGTAAATCAATTGGGTGTGATTTTAGCCCGTAAATCAATTAAGTGATCTTGTAGCCTGGTTAAATCAAGAGAGTTTGCCCTGGACTCGGAGACAGAAGGGTGTATCTCGTGGCCTTGAAATCGAGGTTGTAATATCGACATTATATTTGAAAAGAAATATGCATAAGAAATTTTATAGGACTGGATGTAGGGTAACTATGAACCAGTATAAAATTCCGATGTGTTCTTTCCTTTACTGCTTTTATTTCCTGTTTGCATCTGTGTCTGGTTCTGTGATTGTCTCTGTGTTTGTGAATTGCATCTGTTTGAGTTTAATTTGAAAAGATTTCAAATAATTCATAAAATTAATTAAACACTATTCACCCCCTCTAGTGTTAATTCTACCATAAGATTCGTAATACGCATTTCCTACCCACACACACAGATATATATATATATATATATATATATATATATATATATATATATATATGAACACGTTGGTTAACCAGATGGGAAGTATGCACTTGCAATGCAAAAGAAAAATGATTCATTGTATGAATTATTGTGTGCTACCAACCTCACACACACTGTTTCATACATATTTCTTTGGTGTCGAACCATTCATTAGTTCAATCCATCTAGAAATAAGGGATATATATATATATGTATGTATGTATGTATGTATGTATGTATGTATGTATGTATGTATGTATGTATGTGTATGTGTGTGTATTATGTGTGTGTATGTGTGTGTGTATAATATTTATGTGCCTGTATGTGTATGTGTGTGTGTATGTGTATGTTTGTGTGTGTGTAATATATATATATATATATATATATATATATCTATGTGTGTGTAATATATATGTATATATATATATATACATACGTATATCTATATACATATGTGTATGTATGTATCTATGTATATATATGTGTGTGTGTGTATGTATATTATGTGTGTGTGTATGTGTATGTGTATGTATATACATATGTGTATGTATGTATCTATGTATATATATGTGTGTGTGTGTGTGTGTATGTATATTATGTGTATGTGTGTGGCATGTGTGTTTATATATATGTGTGTGTAATATATACATATCTATATGTGTGTGTGTGTATATATCTATGATATGTATATATGTATATCTATATGTATATACATATATATATATATACATAAACATACATACATACATACATACTGATATATATATATATATATATTTGAACACATAGGTTAACCAGATTTTGTACTATCAACCTCTCACACACTATTTCATACATATTTCTTTGGTGTAGAACCATTCATTAGTTCAATCCACCACTTGGTCCATCGTGCCATCAAATATATGCTTCTGAAGATGACTATATGATATTAGAACTGGGAAACATAGACATACTAAACAAGATATGGGTACTCTTATTCTAAAGCAAGAGCATAGATTGATAAATTGCTAGTTTGGTCACTTTGGTGGAAGTTTTTTGTATAGGTTAGTTAGTGTGGTCATGGTGTTTGCATGCTTGCTTTAGTTATTTGATGTATGCATTTTCTCATGATTTTGGTAAATGTATGCCTGCTCTTGATCCGCCTCTACCAAAAAACACTTGGATAGAAAATGGAAAATACAAATTGGAATTTTTTGATTACTAGTTTAAAAATAATCAAAGATCGAAAAAATTGGTCTTTACATTGTAAGATGAGTAACTGAATTAGTCTGTGATTGGTTTCAAAAAATTTAAATTGTTTCTAGATTGCATATCAGTCTTAGATTTCATTTATATTCAGTCTTTAAACGAACAAGCATATAATGAATGAGACTATTTTTATTATTAAATCTAACGGTTGAGTTTAGTAATCCATGTGATACTATTTTTTACACTAATTAGAACCTCTAATAAGTCTTATACTCTAAATAAAATAATAATTTTTTTTCAAATACACGTACAGTCCCACTGTTTTCCTAGAATAGGGTTCCCATTATCCCATTTCCATATATTTCTCATTCAAAGAAACCCATCATCTAAGCATCTCCATACTAGTTTATCACAAGAAAGTAAATCTATGGATGCTAATAATTGTAGGAAACTCAGACCGGAAGTATTCACTCGTGCAGAACCATAATTAATTCCATCACTTGGATGCAAAGTCGTCATCAATTGTGGTACTTTTTCGATTGAATTTGGTACTATCTATGGTGGTGTAATGCCTGAGGTATCAAGCAACATCTATAACTGGCTATGGTTCCAAACATTGCTATTGTTTCTGGAATGAAAGGTTATATTATACTTGATGCAGTTATTCGATATAATTTTTGTAGCAGCGGTAGGTCTGTAGGATAAACTAGATTCGTTTATTAATCTTGTTGGAAGTTTTCTTCAATAGCAAATAGATTTGATTTTAGAAGAAGATAGATGAGAGGTTGGAGAAGAAAAAAATGATTTTAATAAGGAGAAAAACTTAATTATTAAACTTTATTACAAAAGTTCATATTTTATTTCTTACTACATTTTTCTCACTTACTATTTTCTTACATCCAAGATTAGTGAATCCACTTTTATTTATAGGAGTTTACATTTAAGATAAATGGTGGAGATTCATTTAATCTAACGGTTCTCCATAAATATCTCCTAATTATTTTCTCATACAATTTCAAACATATTATTTCATAAATATCTCCTAAATATTCATAAAATTTCAAATATATTATTCTATATATTCTAAATTCTAGATATATCCTATATGAAAAAATCTAGATTAACAAAATCAAGTTTATTTCCAACACCCCTTTGTAAACTTGATTTTGTAGTACCAATTAATGCTTGAAATCTTTGTATTTCACATGTTTCGGTAGCAACAGAGATGTTATCCAAACTTTCTTCATTACATTGACCTTCTTACCAAATGTCGAGATCTTCAATGCACGTTCACAGAGTATTGTTTTCCTTCTTTCATTTCGTCCTTCTTCATCACAATAGAATTTTCTATAAAGTAAGCATTCCAACATCCGCCTTGTTTCAGTACCATGAATTTTGAATGAGTCATATATTTTATCTTTACATTCATTCATAACTTAGCTCTTGCCGTTTTTGACCAATCCAATTTCTATGTATATTTTTTAAATTTCACTTTTGCATGTCATTTCAGAAAACATTGCTTGAAAAATAGGTTTGTTCAAAATTATATAAGCTTTGCTCACCTCTTTATTTCCATGATGATGAAATTCATCGTTTGCCACTTTGGCTTCCTCTTTGACCATTTCTATTTCTATTTCTTTAAAATTCTCCTTTTTCATCTCTTTAGATTCTTGCTCGTACATCAAATTTCCTCTAACCTTTTGAATTTCATCTCATTGATTCACGTCTTCTTCGTTATCATCTCCTTTACTTTCGTACTTTTCATCATCGGCGTCATCGCTTACTTTATTTTCTTCATGTTCTATACGTTTTTCTCCTTCTTTCAAATTTTCCTCTTCTAACTCCTCAAACGGATTGTCTTCTTCTGTTATTTTTCATCAGTATTTCCAAATGCTTCTTTCAATAAATTCCACGACTCTTTTGCAGAACTTTCTCCAAGCATATGATCATACATTATTTCATCGATGTTCTCACTCATCACAATATGAGCACGATGATCATTCCATTGTAATTTCGTAAAAGCTTTCTTGTTTATTTGCAACATGCTCTCCAAATCATTCATCCATCCATAACCATTTTCGACGATCACCCATAATCCTTTGTAGATTAACTCCTCTTTCTTTTCTTTGTAAGCCAGCAGTAAAGTACCTTCTTCTTGACTGCTTTCTTTAATGTCATTGGCCTTCTCTTCAACTTTATTATTGCTAGGAGCTCTACATTCAGAAGCATAATGTCCAAAATTTTCACAATTGTAGCATTTGACGTGTGATTTATCATACATTGATTTTGAATTTCCTCCTTGTTTGTTGTTGTCATTATTCGGCCTCCAACCTCGTTCATGTCCATATCTACGACTTCGTTCTCGTTCTTGACCACATGCTCATCTTTGTTGGCTTCGATTTCTTTCTTCCTTGTTTGAATCAACTCATGTCTTGAGTACTTGCTCCACCTTCTTCCTTCTTCCTTTTCTTTTATTCATTAGCTTGCAATGAACCGAGAAGTTCCTCTATTACCATGGCCTCAAAGTTTTTTGTCTCTTTGATGACGACGACAATATGTTCGAATTTGGGATCTAATGACCTAAGAATCTTCTCCATAATCCTTAAATCATTTAACTTCTCACCATTTCTTTTTAGGTTATTAGTAACCATTAAAACTCATGAGAAGTAATCAGAGACAAGTTCGCATTCTTTCATATGCAAAGTTTCAAATTCTCATCTTAAAGTTTGAAGATGTACATTTTTGACTTGATCAGCTCCTTTGTAAGATTCGAAGCTTTTCCCATGCTTCTTTGGCTGACTTTGATCCCGAAACTTTGTCAAAAGTATCATCATCCAATGCTAGGTATATTAGACAGAGAGCCTTCTTGTCTCTCATCCTTAAGTCTCTCAAACTGTTCCTTTGAGTTTGATAAAGATTATCTTCATTCTCTTGTTCAATGTAGCTGTTTGCACCAAATATGGTCACAAACACCCTGTTGTATGTGAAAGCATCAATATCCAATATTTAGATCCAAACAGAGAAGTATAGATTCACAGATCACAGAATAGGTTGTAGAAAAGTAAATGAACAATAAAGTTTTATAGTGGTTCGGCAAACTCCAGCCTATGTCCACTCCAATAATCTTTTATTTATACTGTAAGATTACAAATACAGTTGTTTTTGCCTTAGAAAAATAATGGAGGGAGAGATAGGTAGTGATGATGGAGAACCCCCAAAAAAAGACCTCTGCAATGAGGCAAATCCGCTATATTTATAGGGAGAAATGAAGAGATATTTTGCTAAGATTTCGGAAGAAGGCTCTCTAGGTCCATAGGGGCCCATCATAACGATCGAAAAACATAACTGGCGATTTGGAACGATCGGCCAAAGTTTAGCCGATCGTTATTTTCACCTCCAATTTACATGCGATCATTTTTGGAGGGTTCACTATGCCTCTCAAACTTGTCCCTAAAATATGAAGTCAATCTGAGCTGTACATTGTGAGATATGGATCAATCTTTACTGAAATTGGATTATGCACTGGGAGACACCGATTGTTTTTAGGACTTGACCAAAACAATCGGCCAATAATGATCGGCTAAATCCTAAATGCAATTGTAGGACTCGCGATCATTTTTGGGAGGTCCCATATGTCTCTTGACACTACTTCTGATATATGGAATCATTCTGACTTGTAACTTAGGTGATATGCATCGATTTATGTTGAAATTGGATAGTTCATTGAGTAGTACCGATCATTGTTAAGGATCGGCAAAAATGATCGGCCTAAAACGATCGGCCATCCTTGAATTTCAATGTATTGATCCACGGTCGTTTTTGTAGGCTTCACTCTTCATTTTATTTATGCCCTTAAAGTTTCAAGTGAATTGGTCTTGTGGATCTTGTGATATTGATCAATCTTCGTCGATTTACACTGTTTTATGGATCGTTCTAAATCGATTCATATAAATTCTAGATTTGTCCATAACTCGATTATACGAACTCCGATTGACTTGAAATTTGAAATATGGCCTAATAGGGCATTTCCTGTCACTTCGTACCGATTACAGTTTAAATTGACAAATCAGACACACATGTCGATTCCAAACCATTCAAAAGGGCGGATGGTTAATGGGGTAAAAGAAAGAAGAGAAAAGAAACAAGAAACAATCACAGAATCTCGCAGCGGAAAGATAAAATATAATAATCAAATAAACAGTTCATGAAGCTGTTTAATATACTTTTGATTATCATTTATACAACATTTATCAGAGTTATACATATACAACAGAACAAATAAAATAATGCAGCAGACAGCATGATGCAAAGATAATAATAGTAATAGTATACCAAATCTTCGTCTTCGTCCTCCAGAATAGATCTTCAAAAATCTGAAAAACTCAGGACTGACCCGAGCGTAATGAAAAGACAAAACACTCGAGTCAGGACTAAAACATCCTTATGTAAGTTAAATCAATCGTAAATAAATATGGGTGTAACGGCGTCAGAGATGTTTACGGGGTTTGACATCTCCTATCCAGTGTCAATGTGCGTGCAATAACTCAAGTGATGTTACGGGATTTTTCCATCTCTTAAGGATCCGTTAAACTATCTACTATGTAGTACAATACGCTATATACAATAATGTCTATCATAAAGTAAAATATCAAACTAGCGTTAAGCCATGGCCCATTCCACCCTTAACACATTTTAATTCCCAAGAGCATATACAAGACCGTAGTTTCCCCAAAATCGGAAGTCACCAGAGGGTAATCCATATACTAAAGGTACAAACCAAAACGTAGTGGTCGCGAATAGGATAATCAGTATGACAAGGTACATGAGGCGATACCAACTAGGATACTAGTAGTTGCGTGATCCGGACTGATGTTGGGCATAGCAGCTACTACCCCAACACCGCGAAACAACACTCCCAAATCAAGGGGTGCACCCAAATCGAATCACAAATGTAATAGACATGGTATCGAAGAAGTGTGTCCGCTAGAGGTGGCGAACCTCAATGGCCCGGCGCGGCTCCTGTTTTAGTCATGTCAGGGGTCATCCAATATCGTTCTCTTTCTTCAATCAACGCGTTCATCAAACCATCCACTTCGTTCTGGATCAACACTCCGCGTATACTAGTTATTAAAGTGGTTTTCGGTATCGACAGAGAGTATGTCCATATCCGATCCCGGTCTCTTTAATAACTACGTATTACTACACCGATGGCTCTTTTACATTTTCAAAATCAATTCATAATTGATTATCAAAAATATCATATTCGCTTCAAAAATAAAAGCCATTTCAAAATCATCATATCTACTCAAAGTATACGATTTCATTTCAAAATCATTTCGCCTCAATATCTCATTTCGTTCTCAAAATCATTTCGAATTTCAATTTAGGTTGCAACTTCATTTAACCCAATTCGTATTTAAATTCGAGATTTAAACATAAACAATTCACCTTATTTACCAGCTTGAAAATTTTAGAAAATAGTTTTAAGTAGTTTAAAAGTAGTTTAAATAATCAAAATAGTTAAAGTAGTTTAATAGAAAATATTTAAATAGTTAAAAATAGTTTAATAGAAAATATTTAAATAGTTAAAAATAGTTTAATAGAAAATATTTAAATAGTTTAATCGAAAATAATTTGAATATAAAAATGGTTTATATAGTAAAACAGTTTGAAAATCAAAATAATTTCAATATTTAAAGAATATAGATTTTAAATCATTCATACTAAAATATTCATTAAAACAATTCCAAAGTCAAACCGGTCAACTTCCCAATTTCCTACCCAAATCAATTCCAATTTCCATTTCGATTTAATCGATTCAATTCCGATTTCAACTCGAATAAATTTTGATTCCATATAAATTTCGATCCCAATAAACAAATCCCGTTCACTTTCAATTTCCAATTTCAAATTAATTTCCAATTCCAAATTAATTTCCAATCCCAATTCCAAATGAATTTAAATTTCAATTCCAAATTGATTTAAATTCCAATTTCAAATTAATTTCCAATTTCAATTCCAAATCCAATTTCAAAATATCGGTTTAAACATTAAATCAAATTTACTTTCAATACCAATTTTTTTTTTGAATCCAAATTTCAATTCTAAACTCAAACCTAAAATATCATTTCATATAAATTTTCTTAGAAATATTCAAAGTTCGAATAAAAGTCCAATCTTTAAAACAAATCAACTTTCGAAAATTTATGCCGTATTTCAATTTTTAATTAAAAAAACTAAACCTCGATTAATTAAACAATTTCGTTTATCAAGTTTAAATTCCAACATTTCAAGCTCCAATTCAAAATAATTCAATTTCCATAATTTGGGTTTTATTCTTAAAATCAATTCATTTAAATAATTTCAAAACAACTTTTAAAATCAATTAATTTAGCCAACCCGGTGTCCGTATATAATTTTCTATCCTATGGCTAAGTGATTATTTATTTCAGTTAAATGTTAGGGATGAATATATATCACTTAACCGATCACAGGGTCATATGTATCACAGGATATATATATATAAGCAAATAAACATCCAAACAATTAAATATCAACCAATAACATCCATCGAAATAAATCATCCAATAAACAATACAATTCACAACAATTTCATAGTTATCAATATCAGGTAATTTAATCGCAATTAAATTTTAATTTCAATTTGACTGTCAATTTTTAATTTCTAACATTAAATTCGATGACAATCTATGTGACAATTAAATTTTATCAAATAGCGACAAATAAAACCGTAACACTTCATAATATCAAATTTAACTAGCATAAAGATATTTAGTACGTTGTGAGCGTTATAAAACACTCACCTTGATTTTCTGTTGTCGCCGAGACGTTCCGGTTTGGAACTAAAACTGGACGACGCCCAACTTTAGCCCAAATTTCCACCGTCTCCAAATCCATCCAAACCCGTTTCATTTCGAAGCTCTTGTCATTTCGATCGCAACGCAAAAAGTTTCGTTCCAATCGGACCTCGTATGAAAAGGTTATGCTATTTTAAAGTTTGAACGAATTATATAATATAATAATTCAATTTCTATTTTTATTTTATAACCCTAAAAGCAAATCTGGCCATTGATTTCTGCTCCATCATATCTGGGCTGTTGGTATCCTTCTTCCTCCATCAGGTTTGCACGTTCAAACCTAACCCATAGCCGCCGTCTCTTTATCAATTTTCGCGACCACCTCGACGACTTTCAGAACGATCAGCTAGCGCCACCACGAAGCCCATCACCAGAGCTACCAACGCCGTGAACCCTAGCAAGCTTGGCCACCCCCTCTGCCTCGAAATGCGTGAAAAACGCAGCAGCTTCAAGCACGATTTCCCGTTGATCCGTTGCTCCGTTTTCGATCATCTCCGTATGGATTTGAAGCTCTCATCGTCCTCTACAACTTTGTAGTTGACGAGTTTTGCTAATTCTTTATGGATTGGAAGATATTAGAGGAGAAAGAAGATGCATTTCTGGTCATTGATAGGAAAGTGGCGGCTAAGGGCTGAAACCCTAGTTCTTTTGCAAAATGAAATAAGTGAGGGGCTTTTTATAGAAAAATACGCGACACTATTCACCCGAAATTTTCCGAACTCCAAACGAAGCGTGCCGACTGGCGTTTCTAAGGTTTATCCCACGTTCCAAATGCAATGGAACATGTTTCGGAGGCTAATTCGGTCATCTGTGCCAGTTACGGAGAAAACGATCAGTTTTAAATTAAACCGATTTAAACCGATTTCAATGCGTTTTGGCTTGCCCCGGACAAACGGTAACTCCGATTGACACGAAATTTGAAACCATACAATAATATCAAATTACGGATCCGATGAAACTAGTTTCGTTGAAATCCGAGACTTTTTGAAAAATGACTATTTTCTCTCGCCGAATTAATATTAAAAACAATTCGATGCGTTTCGAGCTGCCACGGTCAAATGATAACTCTGATTGCTACGAAAATTGAAATCCGATAATAACAAACTATTACGGATCCAATGGACCTAGTTTCGTTCAATTCTGAGACTGTTCGAAAAATGGCTATTTTTCAATCGATAATTAAATATTAAAATATTCAATTTTCACAAATTAACTTTAAATTCAATTTTAAAAGTTCTATAACATTACTATACTCCAATATGATAAGATAAAATTTTACAAATCATTTTCAATCATATTCAACTCAATTTTCAATTATTTCTGAAATTTAACTTATTAAATTATCGATTTAATTGTCTAATTAAATCCAATATTCGAAAAATAATTTATTCGACTGTTTAATTTCAATTTAAAATTCCCAATTTTAAATTATTAACTTTTAAATCAAATTTCAATTGTTCACAAATTCCATTTTTAATTTCACAGTAATTAACAATCTTTTACAATGCAATTTTCCATTATAAATCCAATATAAAAGATTATATTAGATTCCACGTTCAATTATATTGTAATTCAAATTCAAGTTATTTAATTCCAAATGAATTCTTTTATTTCGATTTACACTTTCATTATTGAATCAACCATTTACTTATACATTATTATCAATAGTTTATAATTCATTTACTTTCATTTTCTTCAGCTATCATCGTATTTAAATTCACAGTAATATTAAATTACATTCATTTACGTTGATTTCCATATTATAACTTCAATATTAAATGTAACATTTTATTTATTTCGTTGCTTACAATCAAATTCAATTCAATTCAATTACTTGTTACATTCAAATTTAAATCTTTACTTACGTTCAATTACAAGTTAACATCTTTATTTAATTTACAAATAAGTTATTTCAGAATTCAGTTTTGTATTTTAACTTGTAATTCACATTTAACAACATAAAATTTTATTTCCTTCGGATTTTTATCAAAATTTTCATTTTAATTCGTATTTTTAAAGTGTTAAAAATACGGGTTGTTACATTCTCCCCCACTTAAAACATTTCGTCCGCGAAAAGGAACGAGGTAATAGTTATTATCATCTTATATACCTATAAACCCTATTAACATTTAGAAAATAGATTATAGGTTTTAAAGTTTCAAAAATTTTCTAACACTCAGATTTACGGAAAATTTCGAGAGCATTTCCTTTGCGCGGTTCGATCGGGAAAATATTTCCCATACAAATATAACAAATATAATCGATATACATCTCATTCAAATAATGAGGCATCCCATATATGGGGAAAACAATATATATATATATATATATATATATATATATATATATATATATATATATATAACCCAAATACGATAAATAATCCGAATACGTACCTTTTTTAGCGTTTACTTGCAAATTTTTACTTACATTTGCATTTAGCGCAGAAACGGGTTTCGGAAGTGGAGCGCAACCCCTTTCTACCTATTAAAATACTCAATAACCAGGTTAGAACCATGCATATAATGATAGATCAATATACTTTCCATATACAACATATACATAACATATTAACTTCCAAACTGAAAATTTTTTGTTCAGGACAGCAAGTAGATTCTAGTTTTTAGCCAACCAAACGACAGAATTTTGCAAGCTAATATAAACAAAAGTTGTAGCATTTGTTTCAGGGTTTCCGGAATGTCCAAAATCGTCTAATTCGGACTATCCGTTCAAAAGTTACGGCCGTTTTACTACGGGAATACGTTTCAGGTCCGTGCAGGTCAGCGACCTTCACACACACTTTCTACCTTCTAAACTTCAGCAAAATGCAAGGCTTCTAAAACAAAAGTTGGAGCATAGGTTCTGAGGTTTCCAGAAAGTACAAGATCATGAAAATCCGATAAACCAGTAAAAAATTATGTCATAAATACTAAGGTCAAATGCTATTGGTTTTGCTTATTCTTACACAGGACAGCGATAGACATTTACATTTTTAACCTAGTAAACGAATGAATTTTCTGAAATACTCTAAACAAAAGTCGTGCTACAGATTCTAAGCTTTTCGAAAAGTCCAAGATCATCAAATTCTGATTATTCATTTAAAAGTTATGGTACTTTTAGTTTCAGCACATACCGGATAATTTTAGATTTCTACATTTGTTTGTTATTACAAATACAAACTATCCAATTTAAAGTTTCCGGAAAATCAAGCATTAACCCAAAGTTGTTAATTTCTTTTATATTTTTATGAAATAAGTTTACATTAAATTCGTTTTCCGGTTTATTCACTTTATTACCTCCACATTTTAACTCAAGACAATTTTGCTTCACATTAAATTGAATTCAATTATATTCAACATCACCTTACTACAAATTGAATTTAATTACTTAAATTTTTATTCCATTTATTCAATTCCATTACATTATGAATCGTATTTACTCACCTAACATCCATCTACAACCAAAGCACAACAACATTAACGTCCATACCAAATTTACCACCAAGTCAATCAATTTCTTTTATTTGTCTCAATTGGTTTATTCATTTCCAAACAAATCAAGTTTACTCAATTCATTTACTTTGTTTGAATTATATCAAATTCCATAATTCACTTTACTTGTTTTCCTCATTGATTTAATTCAATAATTTTGCTTGTTCAAATTAAATTTCATACCATCAACTAAGTATATATTATTCATTTTTCAATTTGAATTTCTTTTATATTTGCAACTATCAATTTGATCTTCACATTTTATTTACACTATCATACTTGTATATTTTTTTACTTACTTATCAAAATATGCATTTTAAACTTTTAAATATTAGGTAAGTTATGGTTATGCAAATTTAGTGCAGTTGATAATATACAACTTATTTTCATTAAATTCTAGTGTTGAGCTTATTTAACAAATCTTCAATTTATTATTTATCACATTAAGGTTTACTATTACAATTTAAATTTTCATTTTAACCTTTAAATTCTATTTCATATTTTAGAAAAATTTCAATTTCTAGTTTATTCGAAGAGTACAGAAAACATTTAGTGGTCTCCCCCACTCGGACTCTTGAAAAATAAACGTCGATAATGCGTGCACACATTACCGAAACTTATTTTCCAAACGTCAAGTGGGGCATACATCACTTATTTCATTTCAAAGTCATTTAAAATCTTTCCTATTCGAGTTTCTTTCATATAATATGTATATTATTTTCAAACCATTTGCAACAAATTTCAAACATTGGAATTTATATTCTCAAATCCAAAATCATATTCATTTAATTCCATTTTCAATTATATTTCCCAAATTCATTTTTTTTTCATTTGTCAATAATTTAGAAATATTGACAAGTCAACCAATTGACGACGATAATCTAATATTATCATCTCCTACCAACCAATACAATCAAAATTTATATATTCATAATAATATTTATATAAAATATAATTCAAAACGATATTATGTCAGTTTGTCCTATTCGAGTGTTTAGAAATCCCTATCGATGCCATGGCGTCCCATGTACCGACCAGAATTTATAAATACTCAACGGAACAAATCAACACAATATAAAACCATTTTATAGCAAATAACAAGTACGCTCTCTCATATACACTCAAACTCATTCATAGGTTTCAACCCTATTTCAACGAGTTATTCCCCACTAGAGCTCAGGTAATCTAAACCAAAGCTCTGATACCAACTGTAACGACCCGCCTTTTTGGACAGTTTAAATCGACAAATCAGACACACATGCCGATTCCAAACCATTCAAAAGGGCGGATGGTTAATGGGGTAAAAGAAAGAAGAGAAAAGAAACAAGAAACAATCACAGAATCTCGCAGCGGAAAGATAAAATATAATAATCAAATAAACAGTTCATGAAGCTGTTTAATATACTTTTGATTATCATTTATACAACATTTATCAGAGTTATACATATACAACAGAACAAATAAAATAATGCAGCAGACAGCATGATGCAAAGATAATAATAGTAATAGTATACCAAATCTTCGTCTTCGTCCTCCAGAATAGATCTTCAAAAATCTGAAAAACTCAGGACTGACCCGAGCGTAATGAAAAGACAAAACACTCGAGTCAGGACTAAAACATCCTTATGTAAGTTAAATCAATCGTAAATAAATATGGGTGTAATGGCGTCAGAGATGTTTACGGGGTTTGACATCTCCTATCCAGTGTCAACGTGCGTGCAATAACTCAAGTGATGTTACGGGGTTTTTCCATCTCTTAAGGATCCGTTAAACTATCTACTATGTAGTACAATACGCTATATACAATAATGTCTATCATAAAGTAAAATATCAAACTAGCGTTAAGCCATGGCCCATTCCACCCTTAACACATTTTTATTCCCAAGAGCATATACAAGACCGTAGTTTCCCCAAAACCGGAAGTCACCAGAGGGTAATCCATATACTAAAGGTACAAACCAAAACGTAGTGGTCGCGAATAGGATAATCAGTATGACAAGGTACATGAGGCGATACCAACTAGGATACTAGTAGTTGCGTGATCCGGACTGATGTTGGGCATAGCAGCTACTACCCCAACACCGCGAAACAACACTCCCAAATCAAGGGGTGCACCCAAATCGAATCACAAATGTAATAGACATGGTATCGAAGAAGTGTGTCCGCTAGAGGTGGCGAACCTCAATGGCCCGGCGCGGCTCCTGTTTTAGTCATGTCAGGGGTCATCCAATATCGTTCTCTTTCTTCAATCAACGCGTTCATCAAACCATCCACTTCGTTCTGGATCAACACTCCGCGTATACTAGTTATTAAAGTGGTTTTCGGTATCGACAGAGAGTATGTCCATATCCGATCACGGTCTCTTTAATAACTACGTATTACTACACCGATGGCTCTTTTACATTTTCAAAATCAATTCATAATTGATTATCAAAAATATCATATTCGCTTCAAAAATAAAAGCCATTTCAAAATCATCATATCTACTCAAAGTATACGATTTCATTTCAAAATCATTTCGCCTCAATATCTCATTTCGTTCTCAAAATCATTTCGAATTTCAATTTAGGTTGCAACTTCATTTAACCCAATTCGTATTTAAATTCAAGATTTAAACATAAACAATTCACCTTATTTACCAGCTTGAAAATTTTAGAAAATAGTTTTAAGTAGTTTAAAAGTAGTTTAAATAATCAAAATAGTTAAAGTAGTTTAATAGAAAATATTTAAATAGTTAAAAATAGTTTAATAGAAAATATTTAAATAGTTAAAAATAGTTTAATAGAAAATATTTAAATAGTTTAATCGAAAATAATTTGAATATAAAAATGGTTTATATAGTAAAACAGTTTGAAAATCAAAATAATTTCAATATTTAAAGAATATAGATTTTAAATCATTCATACTAAAATATTCATTAAAACAATTCCAAAGTCAAACCGGTCAACTTCCCAATTTCCTACCCAAATCAATTCCAATTTCCATTTCGATTTAATCGATTCAATTCCGATTTCAACTCGAATAAATTTTGATTCCATATAAATTTCGATCCCAATAAACAAATCCCGTTCACTTTCAATTTCCAATTTCAAATTAATTTCCAATTCCAATCCCAATTCCAAATGAATTTAAATTTCAATTCCAAATTAATTTAAATTCCAATTTCAAATTAATTTCCAATTTCAATTCCAAATCCAATTTCAAAATATCGGTTTAAACATTAAATCAAATTTACTTTCAATACCAAATTTTATTTTTTTTGAATCCAAATTTCAATTCTAAACTCAAACCTGAAATATCATTTCATATAAATTTTCTTAGAAATATTCAAAGTTCGAATAAAAGTCCAATCTTTAAAACAAATCAACTTCCGAAAATTTATGCCGTATTTCAATTTTTAATTAAAAAAACTAAACCTCGATTAATTAAACAATTTCGTTTATCAAGTTTAAATTCCAACATTTCAAGCTCCAATTCAAAATAATTCAATTTCCATAATTTGGATTTTATTCTTAAAATCAATTCATTTAAATAATTTCAAAACAACTTTTAAAATCAATAATTAATTTAGCCAACCCGGTGTCCGTATATAATTTTCTATCCTATGGCTAAGTGATTATTTATTTCAGTTAAATGTTAGGGATGAATATATATCACTTAACCGATCACAGGGTCATATGTATCACAGGATATATATATATATATATATATATATATAAGCAAATAAACATCCAAACAATTAAATATCAACCAATGGCATCCATCGAAATAAATCATCCAATAAACGATACAATTCACAGCAATTTCATAGTTATCAATATCAGGTAATTTAATCGCAATTAAATTTTAATTTCAATTTGACTGTCAATTTTTAATTTCTAACATTAAATTCGATGACAATCTATATGACAATTAAATTTTATCAAATAGCGACAAATAAAACCGTAACACTTCATAATATCAAATTTAACTAGCATAAAGATATTTAGTACGTTGTGAGCGTTATAAAACACTCACCTTGATTTTCTGTTGTCGCCGAGACGTTCCGGTTTGGAACTAAAACTGGACGACGCCCAACTTTAGCCCAAATTTACACCATCTCCAAATCCATCCAAACCAGTTTCATTTCGAAGCTCTTGTTATTTCGATCGCAACGCAAAAAGTTTCGTTCCAATCGGACCTCGTATGAAAAGGTTATGCTATTTTAAAGTTTGAACGAATTATATAATATAATAATTCAATTTCTATTTTTATTTTATAACCCTAAAAGCAAATCTGGCCATTGATTTCTGCTCCATCATATCTGGGCTGTTGGTATCCTTCTTCCTCCATCAGGTTTGCACGTTCAAACCTAACCCATAGCCGCCGTCTCTTTATCAATTTTCGCGACCACCTCGACGACTTCCAGAACGATCAGCTAGCGCCACCACGAAGCCCATCACCAGAGCTACCAATGTCGTGAACCCTAGCAAGCTCGGCCACCCCCTCTGCCTCGAAATGCGTGAAAAATGCAGCAGCTTCAAGCACGATTTCCCGTTGATCCGTTGCTCCGTTTTCGATCATCTCCGTATGGATTTGAAGCTCTCATCGTCCTCTACAACTTTGTAGTTGACGAGTTTTGCTAATTCTTTATGGATTGGAAGATATTAGAGGATAAAGAAGATGCATTTCTGGCCATTGATAGGAAAGTGGCGGCTAAGGGCTGAAACCCTAGTTCTTTTGCAAAATGAAATAAGTGAGGGGCTTTTTATAGAAAAATACACGACACTATTCACCCGAAATTTTCCGAACTCCAAACGAAGCGTGTCGACTGGCATTTCTAAGGTTTACCCCACGTTCCGAACGCAATGGAACATGTTTCAAAGGCTAATTCGGTCATCTGTGCGAGTTACGGAGAAAACGATCAGTTTTAAATTAAACCGATTTAAACCGATTTCAATGCGTTTTGGCTTGCCCCGGACAAACGGTAACTCCGATTGACACGAAATTTGAAACCATACAATAATATCACATTACGAATCCGATGAAACTAGTTTCGTTGAAATCCGAGACTTTTTGAAAAATGACTATTTTCTCTCGCCGAATTAATATTAAAAACAATTCGATGCGTTTCGAGCTGCCACGGTCAAATGATAACTCCGATTGCTACGAAAATTGAAATCCGATAATAACAAACTATTACGGATCCAATGGAACTAGTTTCGTTCAATTCTGAGACTGTTCGAAAAATGGCTATTTTTCAATCGATAATTAAATATTAAAATATTCAATTTTCACAAATTAACTTTAAATTCAATTTTAAAAGTTCTATAACATTACTATACTCCAATATGATAAGATAAAATTTTACAAATCATTTTCAATCATATTCAACTCGATTTTCAATTATTTCTGAAATTTAACTTATTAAATTATCAATTTAATTGTCTAATTAAATCCAATATTCGAAAAATAATTTATTCGACTGTTTAATTTCAATTTAAAATTCCCAATTTTAAATTATTAACTTTTAAATCAAATTTCAATTGTTCACAAATTCCATTTTTAATTTCACAGTAATTAACAATCTTTTACAATGCAATTTTCCATTATAAATCCAATATAAAAGATTATATTAGATTCCACGTTCAATTATATTGTAATTCAAATTCAAGTTATTTAATTCCAAATGAATTCTTTTATTTCGATTTACACTTTCATTATTGAATCAACCATTTACTTATACATTATTATCAATAGTTTATAATTCATTTACTTTCATTTTCTTCAGCTATCATCGTATTTAAATTCACAGTAATATTAAATTACATTCATTTACGTTGATTTCCATATTATAACTTCAATATTAAATGTAACATTTTATTTATTTCGTTGCTTACAATCAAATTCAATTCAATTCAATTACTTGTTACATTCAAATTTAAATCTTTACTTACATTCAATTACAAGTTAACATCTTTATTTAATTTACAAATAAGTTATTTCATAATTCAGTTTTGTATTTTAACTTGTAATTCACATTTAACAACATAAAATTTTATTTCCTTCGGATTTTATCAAAATTTTCATTTTAATTCGTATTTTTAAAGTGTTAAAAATACGGGTTGTTACACAAACCAAGCTTTAAATACCTCAAAGTGTGGGGGTGCTTGGCAAAAGTTCCAGTTCCGCCTCCCAAGAAAGTCAAATTTGGCATAAAAACACTAATGAGAGTGTAATGCAACTGGAATACTCTCGTGTAATAGGATACTTAATGTATCTCATGAATTGCACTAGACCAGATATCGCTTACGCGGTAAGTCGATTAAGCAGGTATACAGGCAATCCATAAAAGGAACACTGGAAAGCACTAATGAGAGTGCTTGGATATTTAAAAATACCACTAATTATTCCTTACATTATGGAAAATATCCTGCCGTCTTAGAAGGATATAGTGATGCAAACTGGATTGCTGATGCAGAGGAATCAAAATCAACGAGTGGTTATGTCTTTACCTTAGCAGGGGCAGCAGTGTCATGGAAATCTACTAAACAAACATGCATAGCTCGATCATGGAATCGGAGTTCATCGCTTTAGATAAAGCAGGCGAAGAAGTAGAATGGCTTCGTCACTTTTTAGAAGATATTCCATTTTGGCCTAAACCTGTACCGGCCATATGCATACACTGTGATAACCAAGCTGCGCTAAGCAGAGCGCACAACTTTGTGTATAATGGAAAGTCATGACATATTCGTCGACGCCATAACACAGTTAGGCAGTTACTCTCAAATGGAACTATTTCCATAGATTATGTGAGAACAAATGATAACCTAGCGGATCCATTTACTAAAGGTTTATCAAGAGAGAAAATTGACTGCGCATCGAGGGGAATGGGTTTAAAAGCCTAAACCACCAAGAGTTATCTTATACGGAAACCTATCCTAGCAACTGGAGATCCCACGGACTAGGATCAATAGGCAAACCAGTTTTGAATAACTCAAGACATAATGCATTTGCATGGACAGTCCAACTCCATTCCTATGGTGCATAATATAAATGTATGCCTACAGAAGTATTTAAAGGTTAAAACTATGTTTTTTAATGATGACCATATCTTGGAAATAACAAGTGGGGTATATGTAGGATACTCTTAATGGTTGCGATCACCTATGTTAGTGTGAGCTGGGTCGGCTCTATGAGAATATTAAAAGGCTTTTATTCTCTAAAACACTCGCAGAACCAAAAATTGTTCAGGACCAAAATGAACACAACCAAGAGATTGGATGAGAAGGGAATCAATGCTTCGTAAAGCTTATTGTTTGGATATACAATAAAGGCCGACGGTTCAAGATGAAATAATTCACCGATTAGCCAAGTAGATCCGATAAGTTTTAACTAGGGAAAGTTCAAAATGAAATATCTACTTATCTACGATAAAGCATTATTCCATATGTACTTTGTGATATTTCGCTTTGTGTGGGGGATATGTATATTATCATTCATGTGGGGGATTGTTGGAATTCCTGAAGAACAAAATGAATGAAACATACATAAAGTCCCACATCACCAAAATTGCTAAGCCATACTAGTTTATATATGGCTTTGCAATGAAGATGTTGGGGCCTAGGGGCACCCAAATGTATGCTTCGTTGTGAATAGGGAGATCATGCATCACCACCACACACGCGCGCGCCGCCGCCGTCCGTCCGACCGAACCGAACCGGGCCGGGCCGGGCTCGAGTTTGGGCTTGGGTCTAATATGATCCTATTTTTACTGCAAAACTGGACCGGGCTTTCTGACAGTTGCAGGCTATACGAACAGGTGCGAATCTGTTCAAGCGGACGCGGATTGACTGAGGGGGTGCGACCTCTGAAGCGGGCGTAGGTTTTTGGCGAACGGACGCAGCCGGAAGCGGGTGCGGCCCGTTAGACACGAACGGGTGCGGCGTATGGCAGCAGTAGGAGCGAAAGGGTGCGGCCCGTTATTGAACAGTAGCAATGAAAGGTAACAGGTGCAACCTTTCAGGCAGACGCGACTGTTCGAAGGGGTGCGGACGAAATTATAAATAGAAGAGAATACTGATCATATTCTCATTCAATTTCAATCTAATTTCTTCCTTCTCTGCTGCTCTAAATAATATATCACAGAGTTGACATGCTCTTTACAATCTCATGCAGATTACGTCTGTTGTATCTTGGGAGACTTTAAATAAAGTCTTAAGGAAATTGTCATGACAAACCTCAGACGGAATTTCCCTCTTCAACCGGTTAGATTTATATATACATATATATTTCTTTTTCTTTCTGTGGTATACTATTTCATTAAATAGTATAACGGTTGATTTAGCACTATAGTTATTATTACTATAGTTGTTAATTTGTTGTTGTAATTTAATTACAACATAACTATTATTTAAATTAACTAACACAGACTTCTAGAGTAGTAGAAATCTATTTGATAAACTTGTGAGACGAGTTTATAATTGATTATTCTCTGTTTTGGTATACTAGACATATAACATCTTTTCCATTCATTCCCTTGCTATATTATGAAGTGCATTTTTGTGCTATTTAAGTTCCTAAATTTGATTTATTAGTGTGTCAATCCACATAATCTTCTGCACATATTTTTGAAACCCACATAAAAATCATTTATAGTTTCTTTCTAGATAAGGCTATATATTACTTCTATCTATATCTATATACATTGTTCAGTTTGCACATAGTTTGTAAACCAGTAGGTGAGAAGTGCGAATTAAGTTTGCACAGAGTGCAAACTACAAGTTTGCATTGTAAAATGGGTATATGTAGAGTGCAAACTGAGTTTGCTCTCTTTGCAAGCTCTGTTTGCATTCTGTGCAAACTGAGTTTGCTCAGAATCATGCTAGCTGTTTGCAGCATGAAGTGCAAAACTAAGTTTGCACCACCGAGTGCAAACTGCAATCTGCTTTTTGCTTTGTACAAACTCAAACTTCATCTTAACCAAGTTCACTTGGTTCAGATGCATGCCTTTAAATGTGCAACCCCCAATCATTTTTGTCAGTGCATAATTCAATGGTTTTTCTATTTTCCAATGGAAAATATGATTGTTTTTATTTTCGAACTTGTCCTTTCTTTTAAAGCACTGTTGATGACACTCATGTTTTTGTTTCTTCAAATATCTTAAATTATAAGCCCCTGGAACATATTAAGTTAGGGTATTATGTTTGCTATCCATAGCCATGTGTAATAAATATTTAGATTACAAATGTGATAACATCATTCATGGTGCTGTTTTTGTTGTGCTTTTTTCATTTTGCAGTATCTTTGTTTGTTACAGTACAAAAAATGTCCAACTCTAATTCTCCAGCCATCAGCACTAACCTTGTATCCTAAGCTACATGTCACCTTATACAGGCCCGGCCCGATGTAGTTGGTTGCCCAAGGCAAAGCGGAAAACTTAAAAAAGCGACTTGGGATGCTTGCTTGAAAGTTGAAACCAAACACCACTGAGATACACTACCATTTGATTTATTTACATTGTAAACACTTATTACTTATCAAAAACCAAAGACTGTTGCCCCTCTCCTCCCGATTGTTGCTGATGCAGCGGAAGATAACATAAGTGAATGAAACGATGAAAGTAGCAATCGGTGGATTGAAAATGCCAAAATGCCCAAATCCGTTGATCTCAAAGATACCGGATTCTAGCTATCTTCGTCACGTTGATCGCGCACGATGCCGTGAAAGAAGATCTACAATTCTTCGAACGTTGATCAAGCGCACTTGATACCGTGAATTGGCTTCAACAATCGTTGATTCGAGCGCACTCGAATGCCGAAAGTGGAGATAGGAGATAACACTCAACTACCAATTTCAAAGAGGCACAAAGCACTCAAACAAAGTTTTATTCAAAATCAACTAACTTTACAAATGACACGACTCGCCTATTTATAGGCTTACAACACAACACAACACTTACATCACAAAGCCCAACATGAATGACTTACGACCTATACATGCAGGTGATTCAACGACCTACGACCTAAGTACAAAACATCACAAACGACTCACGGCATAACACTATGTACAACATTCATGCGACCTAATATATACAACTCACACGATCTACGACTCAAACGACATAACGTATCCTCCAAGAGCGACTTAGCGGCCTATCTTCCCAGCGACTTAAGCTTTAGCATCCAGTAGCGATCTAATGGAACTGGGCAGCGACCTAACTTCACAGCGGCATAAGAGAAAGCACGGCTTAAGGAAATGCGACCTAGCGACGTAAGAAAAAGCGGTCTTGTTATCTTACAGGATAGGTCGTTGAGCGACATAGATGGAAGCGACCTAGGACTTCTGAAGCGGCATAGGTGAGCGACCTAATGAATTAGTGTCATAACTTCTAGAAACAGGAACGACTTAAGAAAGGAGCGATTTAAGTGAATGTACGACCTAGTTAGGTCGCTGGAATGCCATCCCGCTCGAGTTAGTTCGAAGCTTGCAGATAGAGTTAGGTCGCAACTCCTTATCTCATGACTCGTTAGGTCGTGAGCGACCTAAGGAAATGGCCTTTAACTCGCTAAGTCGTTTGAGCGATCTAAAACTTAACGACTTAAACTTCATGAACTTGCGACATAACCACTGGAACGTCTTAAGAAGGAGCGGCATAAGATGGTTAGGTCGCTCGGGCGACTCATCATGGAACTCTTCATCATCCATCTCTCGTATTTCTCTAGGCCGTAACCCACTAGATCGCTGGCGACTTGGGGTACGCGACCTTCGACCTAAAACTTGATGTGCTGTTTGTACCCTGTTGTGCCTTAACTCATAGTGGGCTGCATCATCCTCCCTCTGTTGAAAGAAATTCGTCCTCGAATTTACAGTTTCTTCTTCTTCAAAAAGTTTATGTTCATGGTACGGAATCAAATGTTTGACGTCGACAACATTAGCGGTAGGAAAATGATCCGGCAAGTTCAACTTACAGGTATTCTCAATAATTTCCTTCACAACTTCCAAACGACCCGTTCTTCCAGCATCTAGCTTGTTGTAAATACCAACAAGAAATCGTTCAACCATCATGTGGATAGATTCGTTGCCACATTGCGTCTTCATCAAACCCAATACAGAGTCCATACTTACCTCCACCCATAATCTAGTATGTATAGGTAATGACATACATAATCCTGACTTCGTCGCGGTCTCTGTTGAAATTTGATAATTATGGCTCCTCTGAACAAACCTTTCAACCTCCTTCCTTATTGACGGCCCAGAACAAGACGTTGCAATCAACTGCATGGTACGATCACAGTCCACGTGTCTTTCTTCATGTAAGTCTTTGATAACTCTTATTCGCCAACTGCAATCAGGAGTATACAATTGCCTTCCTTCGAACAAAAACCCATCAACCAGTCTTCTCAACTCTACCTGCTCTGTCGGACACATATGATTACGTGGCATATGCGGTACAATAGCACCTGGCACTTGATCAACATGATGTTGTACGTCCCTCAGTGGCAGTAATTCCTTGGACAACTCTGCAGGAGCTACATCTTCACATTCATTCACCACTGGCTTGACCTCTTCGAGAATTTCAACACTTTCACTGGTTTCATTTTCATTCGACAGGAATACCTCTGCACTATCCTCCACTTCTTTAACAAACTCTCTTGTAGATTGTAGACTAGTCGAATTCACCTTCTTCACCAATAGATTACCCTCTTCATCTCCTGACTTACTTTCTTCATCCTCATCCAACTTTGCTGATTGTGAATTTTCAACCTCATGTTCATCAGATTTCGTTGGTTGAAAATCATCAACTTTATCTTTATCAAACTTTGGTGGTTGAAAACAATCGACTTCATCTTCCACATCTACAAATTCCTTTAAAGACAACAAAGTCTTTAGTTCCTCGATTTCCTCCAATTTGTTTTCACTCTGTTGTCGCCTTTTAGGAACTAACGTGATTCGTGTACCTTCGAACATAAAACTGTAGCTGTTGGTTCGACCATCATGTTGCACAGCTCTATCATATTGCCATGGTCTCCCCAACAACAGATGGCATACATCCATATCAACCACATCACATCAAATTTCATCTTTGTATTTCTTCCCAATGGAAAAATTAACACAAGCTCTTCGATTAATCTTCACTTCCCCTCCTTTCCTCAACCAAGCTAATTTGTAGGGGTTTGGATGCTTCTCTGTTTTCAATGACAACTTCTTTACAGCTTCTGAAGAAATGATATTATCACAGCTTCCTACATCGATGACAAATTTACAAACCTTCCCCAGAATAGTGCATGTTGACTGAAAAATATTGCTCCTCAACCAATTAGAATCATCTTCTTGCTTTGGCGTTAAACAGGATCTCCTCACCAACAAACTACAACCCTCATCTCTTGTCAATAATTCTTCTTCTTCAACTGGTAGTGAATTGACACACTCTACCTCTGCATCTTCATTCTCAATCTCCGCAATCATTGCTCGCTTCTTTGGCTTTGTACATTCATTGCTTTTATGGCCCAACTCTTGACAATTAAAGCATTTGAGACTACTATTGACCTTTGCTTTGTTGGCTTCATTCACAATCGGCTTACTGACGACTTTGGAAACATCCGCACTGCTACTAACATCCTTGTTCTGGTTATTGGAATTCGTAAACACACCACCTCCTCGTCTCCCTTGCTTTTCCCAAGCCAACGCTTTCTGGTGCGCTTCAGCCACAGACATTGGATTAAACATATTCACCATATCTTGAATCTGCATTCTCAACCCTCCAACAAATCTAGCGGTCAACTGTTCCTCCGTCTCCATGATGTCATTCCTCGCAATCAATTGATAAAATTCATCCGCATAATCATTCACTGACTTTGTTACCTGTCTCAGATTCTGCAATCGTTGATACATAAGAGACTGATAATTATACGGCAAGAATGTAGCCTTCATTAACTTCTTCATCTTCTCCCATGTAGCAATCTTTGACTTCCCCATTCTCTCCCGTGTAAGTTTAGTTTGTTGCCACCAAGCCATAGCTCTCCGTCTTAATCTCGTAGCAACCAACTTCACTCTTCGATCCTCGGGAACTTCTTTGAAGTCAAAAATTTCCTCAACATTTGAAACCCAATCCAAAAATTCCTCCGCTACCATTCCACCCTTGAATTCTGGAATTTCAGTTTTCATCCCCGACTCCCATCGACGATCATCTTCAACCTCCCGATATGCATTTCGTACTTGGTCTCGATCTCGATAATGAGCACTGCATCTATCACCATCTTCATCAAAAACAGATGTACTTCGATAACGATCTCGACCATCCACATCTCAATGATCACGCATATCCCTTCTACTTTGTCTTTCAACATCACGATATGGCTCATGTTCAAACTCACATGGAGTCCTTCTCTCTTCATTTCTATACTCATGATGTTCTCTTCTCAATGAAACTGAAGATTCTCTTCTTTCTCGGTAAGATTGCGGCGACACCCTCCTCGCTTCCGTAACCGATGGCGAAACTCTGTTTCCTCCATGGTTCGAGATTGGCGACCTTCTCCTTTGACCTTGATTTATGTCATTCATCAGTTTCTTTAACTTCCCAATGCCTTCATCAAACTTTTCATTGACGCGTTGTTCCATTTGCTCGGCTTCTTCTCTTCTATACAACGCTTCAACATTCTGATGGCGATTAGCTCTTCTCGGCGGCATTATCAAAACTTCACAAACTTTAACTCTCGGCTTGAACAAATCTGAACTTGAACACTTCAATACAAACTCTTCTCCTTGGCTCCAAGACTCGGCTTAGCTATGATTGGCTAAGTCTAGCTCTGATACCAAATGATGCAGCGGAAGATAACAGAAGTGATGAAACGATGAAAGTAGCAATCGGTGGATTGAAAATGCCAAAATGCCCAAATCCGTTGATCTCAAAGATACCAGATTCTAGCTATCTTCGTCACATTGATCGCGCACGATGCCGTGAAAGAAGATCTACAATTCTTCGAACGTTGATCAAGCGCACTTGATACCGTGAATTGGCTTCAACAATCGTTGATTCGAGAGCACTCGAATGACGAAAGTGGAGATAGGAGATAACACTCAACTACCAATTTCAAAGAGGCACAAAGCACTCAAACAAAGTTTTATTCAAAATCAACTAACTTTACAAATGACACGACTCGCCTATTTATAGGCTTGCAACACAACACAACACTTACATCATAAAGCCCAACATGAACGACTTACGACCTATACATGCAGGTGATTCAACGACCTACGACCTAAGTACAAAACATCACAAACGACTCACGGCATAACACTATGTACAACATTCATGCGACCTAATATATACAACTCACATGATCTACGACTCAAACGACATAACGTATCCTCCAGGAGCGACTTAGCGGCCTATCTTCCCAGCGACTTAAGCTTTAGCATCCAGTAGCGATCTAATGGAACTCGGCAGCGACCTAACTTCACAGCGGCATAAGAGAAAGCACGGCTTAAGGAAATGCGACCTAGCGACGTAAGAAAAAGCGGTCTTGTTATCTTACAGGATAGGTCGTTGAGCGACATAGATGGAAGCGACCTAGGACTTCTAAAGCGGCATAGGTGAGCGACCTAATGAATTAGCGCCATAACTTCTAGGAACAGGAACGACTTAAGCAAGGAGCGATTTAAGTGAATGTACGACCTAGTTAGGTCGCTGGAATGCCATCCCGCTCGAGTTAGTTCGAAGCTTGCAGATAGAGTTAGGTCGCAACTCCTTATCTCGTGACTCGTTAGGTCGTGAGCGACTTAAGGAAACAGCCTTTAACTCGCTAAGTCGTTTGAGCGATCTAAAACTTAACGACTTAAACTTCATGAACTTGCGACATAACCACTGGAACGTCTTAAGAAGGAGCGACATAAGATGGTTAGGTCGCTCGGGCGACTCATCATGGAACTCTTCATCATCCATCTCTCGTATTTCTCTAAGCTGTAACCCACTAGATCGCTGGCGACTTGGGGCACGCGACCTTCGACCTAAAACTTGATGTGTTGTTTGTACCCTGTTGTGTCTTAACTCATAGTGGGCTGCATCAGTTGCCCCCTTCTTCCCTGTTGCTCTAGGCGGCCAGCTTGCCAACCTTACCCTAGGGCCGGGCCTGACCTTATACAGTATAATATTATTTTACACTTTCATATGAATAGGTACTACCAGCTCATGTTTGTGTTGACGGCAAGACTTCAAAAAACATCAATTATTAGGCAAGAACATTTTTGGCATCTTTATTTACCCTTTTCTCAATCTTTTTTATAAGAAATCCATTGACATGCAAGATATTTTGCAGCGTTGAATCAAGTCATGAAACTCCTGCAAACCTAATAGCAATGCAGCTCCTGAAACACCCGCAGAACAGGGTCCTACAGAAAATGCAAGTAAGCCATAACTCAGTAGACTAGGGGGCAGCATGTACATTATCATCAAGTATGAGGTCAAAATTTGGTAGTCATTTGTTAGTTATCTATAAGTTATTTGTTAGGAGAAGAAATTTTTGGTAAGTTAATATGTTCTTGTAACGACCCGTAAATTTTAACTGTTTTAATAACGTAATTAGTTGAAATTTTGTAAAATTTTAAACGATAAAATTTTGAAATATAAATTTGATATTTGGAATGCGTTTAGTTAAACATAGCAACTGGTAAATTTTCGTCCGAAAATATGAAAGTTTATTTCGCACGTAAAATTACTTCAATTTAATCAGTTAAAAAAGCGATGAAAATAAAATCTTTCCGAAACCTAAATATTTTTACATAGAAAAATTCTAAACCATCTTCTGAGCAAGATGTCAGTTTGTCGTTTTTCCAAATTCGGACATCTTTGGCTCCGTCGATCTTATTTTTCAGTGTTTTTCTTGCATTTTCCACTATTAGAAAATTCAAATTTTTATAATTCAAATCATACCACTGATATCTTTATACCGTTTTGATCATCTCATCGTGCTGATCTCTACGGAATATTCGCTTGTGTGTAACGGTGTCCGTTACGCTGTGAAACCGACGATCGGTAGCCGTATCGATAATCGTTTCGGTCTTTTGCTCCCTTGTGCCTTTCCATTTTCCAATGTGTTATACTGATAGCCACTAGCTATTAATCACACTCGGAATTCAGCACCTGATTTTCGCTATTTCCTATTCAAATTCAATGACATGCCGGTTCCTTTATTTGCTTTCTCTCTTTTGTTTTCTTTCTGGTTCGTTTAGAAAGAAATTATACATTAAATATGTGTTCACTTTTCCTTGAAAGAAATGAGACAACATATATTCAAATGTCTACAGTGCGTCTCTTTTCCTTTACACGCAACTTCTTCTTCCTCCACTATTCTCCCTCCCTTCAACCTTTCCAATTGTCGTAACCCCTTAAGCAGTGCACCACCGTCCTCGGCCTGAGCACGTAGAGCAATCTCCCTCTCCTTTTCTTTCTCGCATCTCCTCGCTCACTCATCCGTACGCCAAGCCCGACTGGCCAACCACTGACATTGCATCCCGCTCGGCCTTCCTTTCTTTTACCTTCGGCAAGTCATCCCTCCTCAAATCCGAGAAGGATCCGGACCGTATCCTCTCCATTTGCGAACCCATCATCGCCTCCTCCCGCCGCCACAGCATCTCCCATCTCCATCGCTCTGCCTTTCCATCACCGTTTCCTCCCTCTCTTATTCTATTTCCGTCTCCAGCATCCACTCCCTCCTCTTCGCCCTCCCCTTCCACCTCGGCAGCCTATTGCCTCACCACCACGCAACCCGCTCACCACCTCCACTCTGGCCACGTGCTCCCCAGCTTCGCCTTCCGACCTTCCTGCCTTGCTTCGTTCTTTTTATATAAGGTGCATATTTACGTACATTGAAAGTTTGACAATGTGTTGTTTTATAATAAATGGGTAATATCCTATCAAACTTTAGTATATTCTATTATATGGTTTGTTTGTTAAAGTTTTATGTATAGAGTAAAATAGCTTTACTTACGTACCAGCTAATATGCTTAAACCATATATCAGTGGAAGTGGGTTCGGGTTTTCATATATTCTGTTGACATAGTATGTATATAATATTGTTTTGTATACAATGATAGTATATATATTTTAACAGTTAATATATGTAGTGTATATACAGTTATAAAGGTACAGTCCTATGATATGTTAGTTATAGTATTTCAAGTTGCTGTGTTATATGTATATAGTAACGTGAGCTTTGTATAGTGTTGCATAGTGTTGTACATATATATGTTGTTTATAAGCATTATTTTGTTAGTATATATATACTTCACATACGGTTACAGTACATATATAGTAAGCATACATATGTTTAAAGTATTTTATATTCTATAGTAACTGTAATATATGCTGTTTTATATTTTATAATATAGTTAAGATGTCTAGCTTCTCCTCTGTATAAGATGAGTTATATTGCATATATGTTTATAGTATATACTAGATTACAGATGAGGTATTATAAAGGTTTTATTTTAAAATAGCTGTACTTCTATTGATTAAAAGTATATGAATACTGATTTTAGATATGATGAGTACGTGAATTTTATATGTGTGTATGGTTGAGGTTTGTTGTTGTTTGTTGGTATACGTAGATAGATGTAAACTTGGTCTTCCGTATAGCATGAGAGTTTTATTTTTAAATTTAATTAATTTATATTTGAGATAACGTTTGAATATAGATATTGCTATATAAATATGTATATGTAAAGTATATTTATTTAAAGTGTTATGTTATAATTGATATATATGAGAATGTATATTTTTAAAAACAGGTTGTACATAAGACTTCGTTTGTATCTATACCCTGTTGATCAATTTATATAGAGTTTGAACAGTTGTATGAAACTGAGCTTCATTGTTTTATAGTAAAAAGAAAAAAATTGAATTATGATTGTGAAACGTATATTGGATTAATTGTTGTAGTGTTAAAATTGAAATTGAATGACAAGTGAAAAACCATAATGTAATAATCTTTAATGTACATGAAATGATAGTGTAGATTCTAGAAATAATTATATTAATTCGTACAAATAACAATGCGAATTAATACGGTTATTTCGGGATTATTTGAATTGATTATTGGATTGTTATTGTTTGTTGTTATTGCTTGTTTATTTACTTTGACACCATCCCAGTTATCACACTGCAAGTTCCCTTTACTATGCTTTGATTTTTGAATTGAATTGGAATCGGGTTGAAATGATAAATACCCAAATTGAACTTTGACCTAGGATAGAAAATTAAATAAAACCCGATTGATCAATAATTTGATTTAAAAAAAAACGAAGATTTTATTTGAATAAATAATATGGTTTTGAAATGAAGTTGAAATTTGAATTTTTAATGAAGGGAAAATGTTAGTATTTAATAATCTGAAACAAAATATTAAAAATGAAATTGATGAAAGAATGTTGTTAAATTTGAGAAATTATTGAATTAAGTTTGAAATTATAAGTAAGTTTGAAATTATTAAACTTTGAAATTATTTAATAATTAAGTTTTGAATTATTTAATGATTAAATAAGGTTGAATTATTTAATGATTAAATTAAATTGAATTTGTGAATAAGTGAATTTTACTTCATAAATAATTGAAATTGAGTTTCTTTATTTATTAAGTTTGGAAAATTATTTAAGTAAGTAAATAAGTGAAATTGAATTTCTTTAACAAGAAATAAAATGTGATTTATTGAAATTAATGTAAGACTTGAAATTTAAAGAAGTCGATTTGATGAATTTAATTTAATTCAATTTGTAAGTTTTGATATAAGGAAGTTGAATTTAAATAATGGATTTAATGAATTGGAAATTTAATAGCAATTGTTTTGAATGGCAAATTTACTTAATGAATATTGAATGCAATCGATAAATGAAGTTAAATTGATTTGAATGTTAAATTAAATTAATTTAAATGATTTCGGAATGAAACTTATATGAACTTGAATCAATATTTGAATTTTTTTAAATAAAGATTGAAATTGAATTATAAGATTTTGAAATGATAATTTGGAAGGTTTGAAACATAAATTGTGGAAATTGATTTAGAAAGACAAATGAAATGTTGATTTATAAACTCTGATTGAAATTGAATTTGATTTGGTTTTGAAATTTATTAAACGACCAATCGGTGTAATAATTACGAAAGTTATTAAAGAGACCAGAATCGGTTAGGGACATACTCACTGTCTAAACCGAAAACCACTTTAATAACTATACGCGGAGTGTGATCCAGAATGAAGTGGTTGGAATGATGTACGTGATGATTGAAGAAAGAGAACGATGATGGATAGCCTTGACACTTGTGTCAAATTGGAAATGACTAAAAAAGGAGCCGTGCCGGGCCAATGGAGGTCAGCTACCTCAAGTGAACACACTTCTTCGAACTACTCATTACTTGTTGTCGATTGGTGCACCCTTGATTTTGGGAGTGTTGTTTCACGGTGTTGCGATCGCTGCGGCGATGCGTTCTCACCAGTCCGGATCAGGCAAACGGTAATATCACTACCTTGGGTATTGCCTCATGTGCCTTGTCATACTTGTATCACTTTATATGCGACCACTACGAATTTGTTTTGTGTTATACCTATGGAGTACTCCCTGATAGCCCACTAGTTTACGGTGGAGTTTACAGTGCTGTATAGACTATAACGCTTATAAAAATGTGTTAAGGGGGATAATGGTAACGCCTTAACACTATTTTGATACCTTATATTACTGATAGACATTATCTACTTAGCATACATTACTACCTAGTAGATAGTTTAACGGATCCTTAAAGGATGGTTATTCCAAACATCCTTTGAGTTACTTGTATTTCAATTGCTATTTCACTTGAGTTGGATTTATTAATATAAGAATGTTGATCCTGACTCGAGTGTCTTGTGTTTTTGCTTTACGCTCGGGTCAGACTGAGTGTACCAGTATTCGAGACTCACCTTTGGAGTTGGAGCTTTGCTTGAAGATCCAGCCATCTATTCTGCTTTCAGTATTCGATGATTCCAGTGATGTATTCTGATTTGTATCTGATGTATTGTATTACTCGTCCGTTGTATCTGGTTTAACTCTGATGTAACTTATACATTTATATAGTAGCTTCATGAACTACTATCTTTTATTTCCGCTGCAACTATTGCTCTGTGTCTGTGATCTGTGATTATTTATTTATTGTATATGTTCAGTTTTGCCAATTTAAATTAACAACGCGGTATTTTGAGCAATTCAATTCCGGCATGAGTGTCTACCTATACACTTATAATGGATGCGAATGGTCCAAAATATCGGGTCGTTACAGTTGGTATCAGAGCTTTGGTAGCTCTAGGCAAAACTTAGCATATAGGGTAAATGTATTTACAGAATCACTCTCATGCGAGTTTCAATCTCTTCCTTTCGACTCGATTTCTTTGAATTTTGGAACGTTCCCTACGGTTCCGAATTTCATTCGTGTCCCTCACAATTCGTCTCCTTTCAACTCTGGAGCATCACATAACTCAACTTCAATTGACCCTTATTGTGAATCGGCGGTCTCGCTTAACTTCAAATGATTTGTAAAGGGGTGAAACTCCTTTAAAATAGGCATTGATTTACCGGAGATTTTGTATCCTCGGTTTACGATGCTATCTATCTCCTGCTATACCTAAATTCTATCTCTTGAGATCGAGTGTTGATTTACCTCGGAATTCAGCATCGATCCTATTCTTGAAGTTACGGACGACCCGGTTAAGGTTGCCCGTGAATTAAATAAACTCATCCATCTCCCGATTGTGGTAATTGAATTATCTTATCTTCTGTTTCAAACTTATTCTCGAATCAAAATTCTCTTTATTTGAGTCCATCAAAATTTGAATCTCTATCCTTGCTTTGAATCCATTCTTGTATCGTCGAGCGAGGAAGTGTATTTGTAAATTTATATAAAAATGTTTTATGTATTGTGTTGTTTGAGTTGTTGATGTTGATTTGGGTTTCCGATCGATTCGTCTGATCAACGCTATCGATAGGATTTCCAAAACACTTGAGCAGAGCAAACTGACACAATTTCGTTTTCAACTTTGGTTAATAAAATAAAGTTTGTAAGATTATATTATGAAATTAATTTGTTAATGAATCTGTTGTCAAAAATGATAATATTTGATTGGAAAACCATTGATTATTCTAATTTGATAAATTAATGAAATTATAGAACATGGTTTAAAATTTTAATTTGGAATTCAAATGAATTAAATTCAGAAATTTGAGAATTTATTAGTTTCCGGTGATTTCGAACTTTGGTTTTAAAAATTTTAAAGTATATATTATTGAAAGTATTTTTGAATAGAAATCGTTTTAAAGAATTTAAAAAAAAATGTTGAAATCAGTGCTCTTCTCTTTGTCGCTGGAAAATAATTTCGGTGATGGCGGCCGCATCATCGACATTCATTTTCGAGTTTTGAAGGGGAGAAACCATTATGTAGCTTTGCTACGGTTTTGTTTTGAGAAAAAAAAATATATTTTGATTTGAATTTCGTCAGTATATTTTGATTCGCATATATATAGGTATCTTATTTTAAAATTTAATTTGATTTGATATAAATATATTATATATATCTCTAAATTGTTTAAAGTTAATCGGAAATCTAATTCTTAAATTTTGTTAAAGGATGATTTTAATTATAAATAAAACCAAAATTTGGAATAAATATTTAAACTTGAATAATTAAATTGGGAAATTTTATTTGTATATTGTCCAACTGCATTCTAATACAACTTACCTAAATCATTCAGAAGTTGAATATGTAATTGGATAATATATAAGATAAATTGAATTTATAAATAAAATTTGAGTGTTTATAATAAATGTTATACACTAAATTTTGATTGTAAAGATGTTAATAGAGTTAGATAGGATAATAAGTAAAACTCAGTTAATAATGAAATAAATTTGTTTTGAAAGAATTTATAAATTTGTTTTGAAAGAATTAAAAAAAATTGAAGTTTAATCAACTTATGAAAATACCTTGAATTTAAAAGAAATTAGTAAATATAAATTAATTTAAATCAAAACTTTTATGGTTTAAATTAATTTATATGGGTTAAATATATGTGATAAGATATATTAAGTAGAATAAATTTAACAATAATTTGGAATAAAGAAGAATTTAAATTGCTGAAAAAAATATGATGATAATAAAAGACTATTCAAATTTATGGTTTTAGAAATTGTAAATTGAAGATAATTGGATAATAAGATAATGAATTTAGAAATAGTTGAGATTGATTTTAGTAAAATCAAATGGATTAAATCAATTATTGAATATCAATTAATTTAAATTTGAATTTATAGGGTTTAAATTAATTGTTATTTTGTATTTCAAATCTGTTTCACTTTCTGGTTGTTTCTATTCTCCTACCTCGTTCCTTTTCGGGGACGAAAAGTTTTGAGTGGGGGAGAGTGTAACGACCCGTAAATTTCAACTGTTTTAATAACGTAATTAGTTGAAATTTTGTAAAATTTTAAACGATAAAATTTTGAAATATAAATTTGATATTTGGAATGCGTTTAGTTAAACATAGCAACTGGTAAATTTTCGTCCGAAAATATGAAAGTTTATTTCGCACGTAAAATTACTTCAATTTAATCAGTTAAAAAAGCGATGAAAATAAAATGTTTCCGAAACCTAAATATTTTTACATAGAAAAATTCTAAATCATCTTCTGAGCAAGATGTCAGTTTGTCATTTTTCCAAATTCGGACATCTTTGGCTCCGTCGATCTTATTTTTCAGTGTTTTTCTTGCATTTTCCACTATTAGAAAATTCGAATTTTTATAATTCAAATCATACCACTGATATCTTTATACAGTTTTGATCATCTCATCGTGCTGATCTCTACGGAATATTCACTTGTGTGTAACGGTGTCCGTTACGCTGTGAAACCGACGATCGGTAGCCGTATCGATAATCGTTTCGGTCTTTTGCTCCCTTGTGCCTTTCCATTTTCCAACGTGTTATACTGATAGCCACTAGCTATTAATCACCCTCGGAATTCAGCACCTGACTTTCGCTATTTCCTATTCAAATTCAATGACATGCCGGTTCCTTTATTTGCTTTCTCTCTTTTGTTTTCTTTCTGGTTCGTTTAGAAAGAAATTATACATTAAATATGTGTTCACTTTTCCTTGAAAGAAATGAGACAACATATATTCAAATGTCCACAGTGCGTCTCTTTTCCTTTACACGCAACTTCTTCTTCCTCCACTATTCTCCCTCCCTTCAACCTTACCAATTGTCGTAACCCCTTAAGCCGTGCACCACCGTCCTCGGCCTGAGCACGTAGAGCAATCTCCCTCTCCTTTTCTTTCTCGCATCTCCTCGCTCACTCTTCCGTACGCCAAGCCCGACCGGCCAACCACTGACAGTGCATCCCGCTCGGCCTTCCTTTCTTTTACCTTCGGCAAGTCATCCCTCCTCAAATCCGAGAAGGATTCAGACCGTATCCTCTCCATTTGCGAACCCATCATCGCCTCCTCCCGCCGCCACAGCATCTCCCATCTCCATCGCTCTGCCTTTCCATCACCGTTTCCTCCCTCTCTTATTCTATTTCCGTCTCCAGCATCCACTCCCTCCTCTTCGCCCTCCCCTTCCACCTCGGCAGCCTATTGCCTCACCACCACGCAACCCGCTCACCACCTCCACTCTGGCCACGTGCTCCCCAGCTTCGCCTTCCGACCTTCCTGCCTTGCTTCGTTCTTTTTATATAAGGTGCATATTTACATACATTGAAAGTTTGACAATGTGTTGTTTTATAATAAATGGGTAATATCCTATCAAACTTTAGTATATTCTATTATATGGTTTGTTTGTTAAAGTTTTATGTATAGAGTAAAATAGCTTTACTTACGTACCAGCTAATATGCTTAAACCATATATCAGTGGAAGTGGGTTCGGGTTTTCATATATTCTATTGACACAGTATGTATATAATATTGTTTTGTATACAATGATAGTATATATATTTTAACAGTTAATATATGTAGTGTATATACAGTTATAAAGGTACAGTCCTATGATATGTTAGTTATAGTATTTCAAGTTGCTGTGTTATATGTATATAGTAACGTGAGCTTTGTATAGTGTTGCATAGTGTTGTACATATATATGTTGTTTATAAGCACTATTTTGTTAGTATATATATACTTCGCATACGGTTACAGTACATATATAGTAAGCATACATATGTTTAAAGTATTTTATATTCTATAGTAACTGTAATATATGCTGTTTTATATTTTATAATATAGTTAAGATGTCTAGCTTCTCCTCTATATAAGATGAGTTATATTGCATATATGTTTATAGTATATACTAGATTACAGATGAGGTATTATAAAGGTTTTATTTTAAAATAGCCGTACTTCTATTGATTAAAAGTATATGAATACTGATTTTAGATATGATGAGTACGTGAATTTTATATGTGTGTATGGTTGAGGTTTGTTGTTGTTTGTTGGTATACGTAAATAGATGTAAACTTGGTCTTCCGTATAGCATGAGAGTTTTATTTTTAAATTTAATTAATTTATATTTGAGATAACGTTTGAATATAGATATTGCTATATAAATATGTATATGTAAAGTATATTTATTTAAAGTGTTATGTTATAATTGATATATATGAGAATGTATATTTTTAAAAACAGGTTGTACATAAGACTTCGTTTGTATCTATACCCTGTTGATCAATTTATATAGAGTTTGAACAGTTATATGAAACTGAGCTGCATTATTTTATAGTAAAAAGAAAAAAATCGAATTATGATTGTGAAATATATATATATATATATATTTGTAAATATGTTATATATATATGATATGGGAATTTATCTTAAAATGTGTACTTCTAAATTTAAATGTTGGCTTTAATATATTTCGTTTCAGTTTATATCAAAACTGATTTGATTTGTTTCATCGATTCTTGTTATCAGCTCTGTTCGTCGAATTCGTGCCAATCTCGTTTTTCTTTGGAGTTCGTGCTTGGATTTGTAACTCGTTCCATCATTGAATCTCTAGCCTCGAAAGGTGAGCAATCACTCACGATTAACGTTCTTTTATTTATTAAATTTGATTTCAATTGAAACGACAATTGAAATATGCTGTTGTTAGTTAATTACACTGTTATATATGCTATTACCTGTATCAGTTCACCTGTGACATCTGACACCATTATCTGTTAATTATTTATGTGATGATAATACAGTTGGTTGATAATTGATTGATTGTTGGTGTTTATATTGGACGTTAAATTGTTGGTGTTAAATGATAAATAGTATAAAAAATTTGAAATGGATATAGGATAGTTAACAATTTTAAAACTGATTTATATGTTAAATTTGATTAGTGAATATGACCCCTTTTAATTGTTAAATTGATTGACATGTAGAATAGTGATAATTACACTTTGAACCGTTGAACGTATATTGGATTAATTGTTGTAGTGTTAAAATTGAAATTGAATGACAAGTGAAAAACCATAATGTAATAATCTTTAATCTACATGAAATGATAGTGTAGATTCTAGAAATAATTATATTAATTCGTACAAATAACAATGCGAATTAATACGGTTATTTCAGGATTATTTGAATTGATTATTGGATTGTTATTGGTTGTTGTTATTGCTTGTTTATTTACTTTGACACCATTCCAGTTATCACACTGCAAGTTCCCTTTACTATGCTTTGATTTTTGAATTGAATTGGAATCGGGTTGAAATGATAAATACCCAAATTGAACTTTGACCTAGGATAGAAAATTAAATAAAACCCGATTGGTCAATAATTTGATTTAAAAAAAACGAAGATTTTATTTGAATAAATAATATGGTTTTGAAATGAAGTTGATATTTGAATTTTTAATGAAGGGAAAATGTTAGTATTTAATAATCTGAAACAAAATATTAAAAATGAAATTGATGAAAGAATGTTGTTAAATTTGAGAAATGATTGAATTAAGTTTGAAATTATAAGTAAGTTTGAAATTATTAAACTTTGAAATTATTTAATAATTAAGTTTTGAATTATTTAATAATTAAATAAGATTGAATTATTTAATGATTAAATTAAATTGAATTTGTGAATAAGTGAATTTTACTTCGTAAATAATTGAAATTGAGTTTATTTATTTATTAAGTTTGGAAAATTATTTAAGTAAGTAAATAAGTGAGAATTTCTTTAACAAGAAATAAAATGTGATTTATTGAAATTAATGTAAGACTTGAAATTTAAAGAATTCGATTTGATGAATTTAATTTAATTCAATTTGTAAGTTTTGATATAAGGAATTTGAATTTAAATAATGGATTTAATGAATTGGAAATTTAATAGAAATTGTTTTGAATGGCAAATTTACTTAATGAATATTGAATGCAATCGATAAATGAAGTTAAATTGATTTGAATGTTAAATTAAATTAATTTAAATGATTTCGGAATGAAACTTATACGAACTTGAATCAATATTTGAATTTTTTTAAATAAAGATTGAAATTGAATTATAAGATTTTGAAATGATAATTTGGAAGTTTTGAAACGTAAATTGTGGAAATTGATTTAGAAAGACAAATGAAATGTTGATTTATAAACTCTGATTGAAATTGAATTTGATTTGGTTTTGAAATTTATTAAACGACCAATCGGTGTAATAATTACGAAAGTTATTAAAGAGACCGGAATCGGTTAGGGACATACTCACTGTCTAAACCGAAAACCACTTTAATAACTATACGCGCAGTGTGATCCAGAATGAAGTGGTTGGAATGATGTACGTGATGATTGAAGAAAGAGAACGATGATGGATAGCCTTGACACTTGTGTCAAATTGGAAATGACTAAAACAGGAGCCGTGCCGGGCCAATGGAGGTCAGCTACCTCAAGTGAACACACTTCTTCGAACTACTCATTACTTGTTGTCGATTGGTGCACCCTTGATTTTGGGAGTGTTGTTTCACGGTGTTGCGATCGCTGCGGCGATGCGTTCTCACCAGTCCGGATCAGGCAAACGGTAGTATCACTACCTTGGGTATTGCCTCATGTGCCTTGTCATACTTGTATCACTTTATACGCGACCACTACGAATTTGTTTTGTGTTATACCTATGGAGTACTCCCTGATAGCCCACTAGTTTACGGTGGAGTTTACAGTGCTGTATAGACTATAACGCTTATAAAAATGTGTTAAGGGGGATAATGGTAACGCCTTAACACTATTTTGATACCTTATATTACTGATAGACATTATCTACTTAGCGTACATTACTACCTAGTAGATGGTTTAACGGATCCTTAAAGGATGGTTATTCCAAACATCCTTTGAGTTACTTGTATTTCAATTGCTATTTCACTTGAGTTGGATTTATTAATATAAGAATGTTGATCCTGACTCGAGTGTCTTGTGTTTTTGCTTTACGCTCGGGTCAGACTGAGTGTACCAGTATTCGAGACTCATGTAACGACCCTGAATTTTGATAATTAAAATTCGAATATTTAATTGATTTTAAATATTAATAAATGAATTTAATAAGTCGAATAACTTATTTAAAGGATATTGGGTTTAATTTGATAATTAAATCGATATATTAAATAGTGACATTCAAGAGATAATTGAAAATCGAGTTTAAAATGATTGAAAATGATTTGTAAAATTTTATTTAATCATACTGGAGTTATAGAAAGGTTATAGAACTTTCAGAATCGAATTTAGAATTAATTTGTGAAAATTGAATATTTTAATATTTAATTATCGACTGAAAATTAGCCATTTTTCGAACAGTCTCAGAATTGAACGAGACCAGTTCCATTGGATCCGTAATAGTTAGTTATTATCGGATTTCAATTTTCGTATCAATCAGAGTTATCGTTTGACCGTGGCAGCTCGAAACGCATCGATATCATTTTAATTTTAAATCGTCGAGTTAAAAATAGTCATTTTTCAAACAGTGTCGGATTTCGACGAAACTAGTTTCATCGGATCCGTAATGTGATATTATTGTAAGATTTCAAATTTCGTAATTTTTGGATGTACTGTTTGTCCGGTACAAATTAAAACGCCTCGAAATCGATTTAAATCGGTTTAATTTAAATTGATCGTTTTATTCCATATCTCGCACAGACGATCGAATTAGCTTTCGAAACCTGTTCCATTGCGTTCGGAACGCGGGGTAAACCCCAGAAACGCTAGTCACCGCGCGTAAATCGGAGTTTGGAAATTCCGGATGAATAGTGTTCGTTTATTCTTCTATAAATAGGCCCATTTTATCACAAATAAAAAAAGAAAAAAAAAGAAAATGAAACCCTAGTTCATACGTTCAGCCGCCACCCCTTAAAATGAATGGCCAAAATTGTTCCAATCTTCTCCTCTCAACCATTTCAAATCCATCCACTTTTAGCTGAAATCGTCAACTAGTAAAATGAAGGGCATCTCGAGAGCTTCATATCTATACAGATATGATCAAGTTTAAAGCATCCCTGGAGGCGCAGCTGGCCAGGGAAGTCACGCCGTTCGTTCGCGAAAATCGAGGAAATGGCGAAACCGAGTTCGACCGGTCTGGGCATGGTGGTGCGCGGCGGCGAGGTCTTCTAGGTGGTACCATCTGATCGTGGTAGAGGTCATCGTGGTGGTCGCGTCAATTAGGTTTAAGGGGCGGCCAGTGGGTTCGAACATCCTGGAGGAGACTCGCGTTTGGGAAGATGATGAAATAGCGGTCGTGATCTCTCCAATCTGAACGAATGGCCAGGATTAAAGGTTGTGGAAAATGTAAAAAGAAAATTGTATATTAAATCATATGATATTAAAAACGTTGTAACTTCTTGCTACGTTATCAGATTTCGACGAAACAAATTGCGTTGGAATCGTCTCGTCGTGTACTTCGCAATGCAATTGGATTGGAGTCGTTTGGAGCTAGTTGGAATTTCGGGTAAAATTAAACGCGTGTTTAATTTTATTCGAAAATAAACGCTGAAATCAGAATTAAAATCACGGTGAGATTATTTTCTCACTCAAATTGAAAAGTGGAATTTTCGGTTATTATTTGATTGTCTGTTGGGTTGTTGATATTAGATATTATAGAATATATCTATATATAGCAATATATACATATTGGCATATGTATATATTGGATTGATTGATTTCCCGCCTCGTATAGCGGATGAGACCCTATTGCGCCGTTAGTAAGCGGATTTATAAAAACCTATATACCGCGATAATTCCGTACTGGAGCGGAATTGGTATTGTGCTAACATCTGTGGATGCAGGGAAACAGGTTGGAGGGATCCAACTGGATTCCTCACCGTATTAATTATTTACAGATATTGATGTATATTCTGTTATCATATTGATATATGATATTGACTGTTGTGATGGACTGATTGGTGTTGTTGCATCATCGGATTCAGTTTTGAAATGTAAAAATAACGACTTTTACTTTAAAAGGGCTTTTAAAGTGATTTTTGAAAATATACGTTTTATGGAATTTTTGAATCGATTTATAAACGTAAAATTTTAAAAGTTACAAAAGTTATAATTTTTAGTGAAATATAACCGAAGTGTCGTTTTTGAAATAAAAGTCGATTTATTTATAAAATGGTTTAAGTTGGGATTTTTAAATAACTATAAACGATTTGTATAGGAAGATTTATAAAATTGATATTTTTGTAAATCAAAATATTGGACTTATAAAACGAATTTTATAAGTGTTAAAAAAGAAGTATAAATGGATTTCAAAAGTGAATGAAATAAATAGATTGATAACGTGAAGTTATAAAGTGAACAGATGTTGTAGAATAAAAGATTTATAAGAAATTTACTGATAAATTATATTTTTGCACTTAGATGGGATATGAATAGAAATTGCTAGATGAAACGATTTCATAAGTCGAAATTGTTATAAAGTATAAAATTGATTTGTAAACATTGTTTTATAAATCCGAAATCACTTATTTTGATAAGTAATTTTAGAAGTTAATAAAAGGAGAATTTTGTAAATCAAAGTGTTATGGAATATAAAAAGGTGAATTTATAAACGTTGTTTTATAAATTCGAAATCAATTGGATTTGATAAATTAAAATGTAAAGAAGATATATTCGCGATTTTGGATAGCGAATTATTATTGAAATAAATGTGTAGAAAATAGTGAAATGTAATTAGTGAAGTATATTCACGATTTTGGACAGTGAATATATTGTTAAGTAAAATGGATATGGTTTTGGAAAAGTGATATTTGAAATGAAGTTAATTGTTTTAAAAGATGTTTTAAAACGTGTTAAGTATCGAATACATAGATTTCAACAGTTCTTGTTGAAATAGACGTTTCGAGAAGTAGAAGGAAATGGTGGACTATAACACTGTTGTTATAGTAAATGATTTCCAAAAGGAAATGTTTTGATGTAGTATTGGGATTCATATACCTATCTAAATTCCGAATCCCTATACTAGTGATTTTGAGTCGTCGTAACGATGTTTTACGTAACATTCGTTTTGACTCAAATAAAATGTGTTTAAAGAATGATTTCCTTAAAGAATGAAATGTATACTTAATATTGATTTAAGTATATTGAATATTTTCAAATGTTGAAAATAAATAGATTTGTGAAATACTTATTTTTAAATAAGTATGGAAATGCTTTTCCAATATGAAATGAACTGTTTTGAGATTTTATCTCCAAAGATAAAATGAAATGTGGAAATTGATTTGAAATTGTTTTCAAATGGAAGTGTGGAAATTTTATATCTAGTAAAGATATTTTTGAAGATGAAATAATTTGGGGAAAATTATTTGGAATCTGATGATGTCGCGCATCTTTATTGATAGTTAAATAACCGACTATCAATAATTACCTTAGATAGGTATTTGTTGTGAATTGGGTGAATTTGAATGCCACACTTATTTTAAATAAGCGCTCACTATTCGGGTTAGCCGGGGAAGGACCATGGGGTCGTATAACCCATTCCGAATATGTGATACGTCGTTATGAATCGCATTTGAAGACCGGTGTTGAAGACCGGATATTTTTGAAAACGGAAGGATTACCGTCGAGTTACTCTACATCGGCTGATCTCCGGTTTAGAGGTTTTATCACCCTTAGTGACGGGAAGTCCGGACGTGATTAGAAAATTATCCGGGAATGCAAGGGCTTCGTGAGAAGTGCCTTCGGTTCTGTTCGATCCCGGAACAGACTTGTATGGATTGTGTGTCTGACGTTACAATTTGAGATATAAAGCTGATTTCTTTCAAATACATATCTGTTGGTGGCGGAGAATTTATTCTCTTAGCTTAACACCCTTCTCTGAGACGTACGAGCTCAGAGGTTATGTAGTTGAAATTTATCAGCGATATATTCCCAATTTGGTAACGTGGCATACTAAGTGTTGCTGTGAAATGATCAGTGTTTGATCATTTGTGATATGATCATTTGTTTGATCTTATATCTTTGTGATCATAGGTTGATCATTTTGTTTGACCCGAAGCAGGGCTTTTTGAGAAAGCGTAGCTTTGTGGACGAGACTTCGTCGAGCCTCACACCCCGGAAATGGTCGAAACAGGAAGGATGCGGCAAGGTTCTAGGGAGTAGCGCCCCTTAGTGTATGTCATTCCTTCTGGATAAAGGTGGTATCATGGTATGGAGCCCAGATACTTAACCTCTGTGGTTACTGCATTATTATTATCTATGTGGTTTGTTGGAAATCGGGGATCCTCGGGAAGATCGGTGACGATCGGGGGATGGCATACGCGTGTCAGTAGTTACCTATTTTTGCAGAGGTAACCCGGCCTTGTGTTGGCAGAGATCCGGTTAGGTTCTCGGGTCGTCTATTCCAGGGACGTACCCATCGTGGATAGGAAGTTCCTTAGCCTGGCCATTTGTTGGAAATCCAAAGAAACAATACGAGCCTTTACGATTTCAATTGTATAACCTGTCTCCTCAGGAGGCAGCTATAGCAGGCATAATATAATGGTACCTATGCTGGCTAAGATTTATATTATACTTTCGAAATGTTTTCCACTATGCACTAATAATAATATCAAAAAGAATTTGATTTTGCGTAGTAAGCATCTTTGACTATCATAAGAAGAAATCTCCTCCAAGTCTGCGTTTTCATTGTGTGTGTGGTGGGAGGTCTTATGGTAGTTTCATTTTCCAAAAGCATTTCGAATTGACTTAAAAATTATTTTGTTGTTATAAAGAATAACTGTTTTATGATCTCACACCAGTCACCATGACTGACTCGGAGTTTATTGTTCCCTTCTAAACTCTGGGTGCCCACCAATTTCCACACGGGCAGCCTAGAGTTATATTATCAGGATATTCTGGATATTCTGGAGCTTTGGAAGCAAGCTGGATGGCGAGACGTAGTATTTGTATCTGATATTATTTATTCCGCTGTGTATTCTGTATGAGGACAAGTTTATATAACTGTCCATTGAGGTGATGTATTGTATTGAGTTGTATATTGACTCTGATTGATGTATGTATAAAATGATATAGTTCTTTGTTTTAAAAGACTAGTAATTATCTATTGTATATTATTCCGCTGCGATGTGTAAGATTCTGATATTGTTTTCTGTTCTGATGTTGTTCTGTTCTTCTTTCTTTTTCTTCTATCTTCTTCTTCTACCTTTTTCTTCTTTCTTAAAACCCTCACTATTGGAGTTTCCGGCACTCGATTTCTCGGCAGTCGATAAAGCGAGTATCGATGTCGAATTTTCGAAAGTCGAAAATTTTCGGTATGTGACAACTCACCTTTGGAGTTGGAGCTTTGCTTGAAGATCCAGCCATCTATTCTGCTTTCAGTATTCGATGATTCCAGTGATGTATTCTGATTTGTATCTGATGTATTGTATTACTCGTCCGTTGTATCTGGTTTAACTCTGATGTAACTTATACATTTATATAGTAGCTTCATGAACTACTATCTTTTATTTCCACTGCAACTATTGCTCTGTGTCTGTGATCTATGATTATTTATTTATTGTATATGTTCATTTTTGCCAATTTAAATTAACAACGCGGTATTTTGAGCAATTCAATTCCGGCATGAGTGTCTACCTATACACTTATAATGGATGCGAATGGTCCAAAATATCGGGTCGTTACAGTTCTTATAGAAGAGAAAGTTGAATGTTTGTTTACAATCTGGGGATCATATATTTCCAGATTTCTAATATTTCCATGTTATTGTTTTTTAGCGATATACTATGGTTTTTTGTTATTTGATGCCAGTTCGTACGTTGAGCAATATTTACTTGACCTGCATGCCAGTTCGTGTGTGATATAATGTGGTTTTAGTTTTATATTTGAGAAGAGCATGCTAGTTATATATATATATATATATTAACTAGCACCAACTCATGCAAATGCTAAATAAGCAATGGCCACCGCTGCAAATACTAAATTCGCAGCGGCTCCGAGCCATTGTGAAATTTAGCCATTGTCCATTTCGTAACGGCTTAGGGCCATTGCAAAATGTTAAGCAACAGTTCAAAGCCGTAGCAAAATGGCTATTCTAGTGTAGTGTCAACTTCGAATTTTATTCTTTTGAGACTCTTTCTAAGTGAAAAATTCATTTTGGAATGTTTTTGTGTGTGTCATGAAAGATATTGTATAAGTATTTCTAGACCTACAGTATACAACGACTCTACAGAGATTTGGTGTTCATTAATTGAGCACTTCAACTGTAATCATTTTCCTTAATCTTCTTGTTCAATTTTCCTGAAATAATCAACCTATATATTTAGGAACTTATAGTTATCACATCAAAACTCAAAAAGTTAGGATTTAACATTCTCCCGCTTTTTGACGATGACAACTATACATTTACGTAAAGATATAAATATACGAAGTATCACTCGCTTTATTTATACGCCCAATTTTTTCTCGCCCTTGGCCAACAATAAAAAAACAAAACAAAAGAAGGAGAAAAAAGAAAAGTAAGGAAGCAAAAGGAATCTCACACACATATACGATGAAGCCACATTCAACTTAATGTTCTTGTACTTCCACAATCACATATAAAAAAATCATTGAAAAATACTTTAGAAAATATTTTTCCTATATTTTAATTTTATTAAAAAAATCTGATGTATTCAAAAATTTTGAAAGCATTTATTGGCACAATTATAATTATCTTAAAATATATCTTTTATTTTTGACAAGTGTTTTTTGGGTATAATCTAAAAATCCCAACTTTTGTCAAATTATCCATTTATTTATATACTTCCAAATATTTTTTATCAAAAATAAGTAATAACTTATTTAAAATAGTATTTTTATAATAAAACAAATCATATACTTAAAGATAAGTTTATTAATTTTTTTGATTTTCTCCATTTTTGGTGCCATTTTCACATGTTCCAATAGTTTCAAGATTCATCTCCTTCTCAATATGTGGTATATCTAAAACATAAAAAAAATATGTTCTGGTACCAACTTCCTACGTTAGGACTGGGGGTTAAATTTTAGATAATCATACTCATTTGTGATTGGTTAAACCTTTGAGAATAAAATTTGAGTTTAAATGCACTTTGGAAATAAAATTACTTATATTTTTTTTCTAATATCTGTATCATTGGTTTTAAGAGCCCAAATGCTAGTAGTCTTAGAATTTTTTGATTTTGTTTGACCTTTAGTATTTTTGGGTTTTCTAAATTTTGTATACAAACATGCATCTTTTTTTTAGAACCAGATTTACTATTTTTAGAAGTTTTAATCCCAAAACCTTTTTTATTAAAAGCATGTTTTGAAATGTTTATCAATTTTTTTATACTTTCTATGCCTTTATTAAAATTTGAAATATTTGTGATAAAGCATTAACCTTAGATTCTCAATTATTGACTTGAATTTTAGTCATGTTGACAGATTTTTAGTTCTTCTTACAAAGCTTGAATTTGACAAGTCAAATTTTCGTTAGATTCTTGCAATTTTCATAATTCTTCTTCGAAAATTACCTTTTGATTATTCAAAATATATATTTCTAATTTTTCTCTATTTAGTTTTGCATATGCTTCTTTTCTCAGTTTCTTCTCAATCTTCTTTTCTCCTAAAATACATACATTAATTTTAAGCATATCATCATTAAAGTAAGTTTGGCATACCTCATCATCAAATGTAATGAAACAAACATTTGCTTGCTCATTGTCTCATTCCTCGTCGGATGAATAAGAATCAAAATTGTCCTACGTAACTTGAGGTGCCTTTTTCTTTGATATCTCCTATTGTTGCCTTTTCACTTGTTTTCATTATTCAATTTTTGGAAGTCCCTTTTTATATGTTGCTCCTTTTCACATTCAAAGCACTCCAGAGTTGATGAATTACACTTTTTAAGATTGCTTGAGGCCATTTTGGATTTTAAGTACTTTTTGAAACCTTTCGTAAGATAGACCAAATCATTGTGATTAAAATCTGAATCATCTTTGGCTTGAAATGCAATTAATTTTTTTTCTTTCTCCTTTTGCTTCTTCATCAACAAATTCAATTCATAGGACATGTGATTACTAATTAACTCTTCAACCTTGATTTTGGAAAGGTCGTCTGCTTCTTTATAGGCTAGTACTTTCCTTTCCCACTCGTTTGTTAAAGTGTTTAATTTTTTTTGAAACAATATCAAATTCAGATATATTTTCTACTATTTGAATAACTGCATATGTAATGTCTTGTAAACATGAATACATATTTGAAATTGACTCATTGTCCTTCATTTTCAAAAGTTGTAATTGATTTTTCAACATGAAAATCCTGCTTTGTTTAACCTTGTTCGTCATCAATGTAATAACCAACACAAATATCTTTTGTTGCTACTTCTACCGATAAATGTGCAACCGAAATAAATTCAAATGTTCATACTTTCAATATACGATACATATGTGTGTGTGTAGACACACACACATGTGTGTGTATGTATATGCATGTATATATGTGTATATATAGTACTTACGTAATCCCATCAATTTATTTCCCCAATTTTCAAAAATAAGCATTATACAAATATGTGTATATATGCTTTGTTTAACTTCAATTTTCAAAACTCTTTTGTACAGACTCATCAAATTTAATCACAAAACGTGCTTACTTCTATGGTTAGCCCCTCCTTTATTTGCTCGTTGCTTCCCCTTTGATCTAACCACTATAGAACTCCAAAATCAAGGATGCGATGATGAGTTGATGGATAAAAATTAATTTACAGAGTGGAGTTGGAAAGCGAATTAATAAAAAAGAAGGGGAATAAGTGTTATGTTCTATCTTTTACTGTCACATACCGAAATTTTCGACTTTCGAAAATTCGACATCGATACTCACTTTATCGACTGCCGAGAAATCGAACGCCAGAAACTCCAATAGTGAGGGTTTTAGAAAGAAGAAGTAGAAGAAAAAGAGAAGAAGAAGGAAGAAGAAAGAAAGAACAACAGAACACACAGAACAGAAATAGAACAATATCAGAATCTCACATATCGCAGCGGAACAATATATAATAGATAAATGAATATCATTTAAAAACAAAAGAATTATATCTGTTATTACATTACATCACATCATATCATCAGAGTCAATAAACAACAATGGACAGTTATATAACTTGTCCTCATACAGAATACACAGCGGAATAAATACTATCAGATACAAATACTACGTCTCGTCATCCAGCTTGCTTCCAAAGCTCCAGAATATCCAGAATATCCTGATAATCTAACTCTAGACTGCCCGTGTGGAAATTTGTGGGCACCCAGAGTTTAGAAGGGAACAATAAACTCCGAGTCAGTCATGGTGACTGGTGTGAGATCGTAAAACAGTTATTCTTTATAACAACAAAATAATTTTAAAGTCAATTCGAAATGCTTTTGGAAAATGAAACTACCATAAGACCTCCCACCACACACACAATGCAAACGCAGAATTGGAGGAGATTTCTTCTTATGATAGTCAAAGATGCTTACTACGCAAAATCAAATCATTTTTGATATTATTATTAGTGCATAGTGTAGAAAACATTTCGAAAGTATAATATTAATCTTAGCCAACATACGACCAGTATCGTATGCCTACTATAGCTACCATCTAAACAGTGGTGACCACCGTACGTAAATGGCAGGTTCTACAACTAATACCGTACAAAGTTCGTATTGGAGTTTGGATTTCCAACAAATGGTCAGGCTAAGGAACTTCCTATCCACGATGGGTACGTCCCTGGAATAGACGACCCGAGAACCTAACCGGATCTCTGCCAACACAAGGCCGGGTTACCTCTGCAAAAATAGGTAACTACTGACACGCGTATGCCATCCCCCGATCGTAACCGATCTTCCCGAGGATCCCCGATTTCCAACAAACCACATAGATAATAATGCAGCAACCACATAGGTTAAGTATCTGGGCTCCATACCATGATACCACCTCTATCCAGAAGGAATGACATACACTAAGGGGCGCTACTCCCTAGAACCTTGCTGCATCCTTCCTGTTTCGACCATTTCCGGGGTGCGAGGCTCGACGAAGTCTCGTCCACAAAGCTACGCTTTCTCAAAAAGCCCTGCTTCGGGTCAACAAAATGATCAACCTATGATCACAAAGATATAAGATCAAACAAATGATCATATCACAAATGATCAAACACTGATCATTTCACAGCAACACTCAGTATGCCACGTTACCAAATTGGGATATATCGCTGATGAATTTCAACTACATAACCTCTGAGCTCGTACGTCTCAGAGAAGGGTGTTAAGCTAAGAGAATAAATTCTCCGCCACCAACAGAAATGTATTTGAAAGAAATCAGCTTTATATCTCAAATTGTAACGTCAGACATACAATCCTTACAAGTCTGTTCCGGGATCGAACAGAACCGAAGGCACTTCTCACGAAGCCCTTGCACATCCGGATAATTTTCAATCACGTCAGGACTTCCCGTCACTAAGGGTGATAAAACCTCTAAATCAGAGATCAGCCGATGTAGAGTAACTCGACGGTAATCCTTCCGTTTTCAAAAATATCCGGTCTTCAACACCGGTCTTCGAATGCAATTCATAACGACGTATCACATATTCGGAATGGGTTATACGACCCCATGGTCCTTTCCCGGCTAACCCGAATAGTGAGCGCTTATTCAAAAATAAGTGTGGCATTCAAATTCATCCAATCACAACAAATACCATTCAAGGTAATTATTGATAGTCGGTTATTTAACTATCAATAAAGATGCGCAACATCATCAGATTCCAAATAATTTTCCAAATTATTTTATCTTCCAAAATATCTTTACTAGATATAAAATTTCCACACTTAACCATTTGAAAACAATTTCAAATCAATTTCCACATTTCATTTTATCTTTGAAGATAAAATCTCAAAACATTTCATTTCATATTGGAAAAGCATTTCCATACTTATTTAAAAATAAGTATTTCACAAATCATTTATTTTCAACATTTGAAAATATTCAATATACTTAAATCAATATTAAGTACATATTCATTCTTTTAAGGAAATCATTCTTTTTAACAACATCTATTTGAGTCAAAACGAATGTTGCGTAAAACATCGTTACGACGACTCGAAATCAATACGTATAGGGATTCGGATTTTGATAGATATATATAAATCCCAATACTACATCAAAACATTTCCTTTCGAAAATCATTTACTATAACAACAATGTTATAGTCCACCATTTCCTTATTTTTCGAAAACGTCTATTTCAACAATAAATGTTGAAATCTATGATTTCGATAGTTCACACGTTTTAAAACATCTTTTAAAACAATTAACTTCATTTCATAATATCGCTTTCCCAAAACCCTATCCATTTTACTTAAAAATATATTCACTGTCCAAAATCGTGAATATACTTCCCTAACCACATTTCAGTCTTTTCTACACATTTTATTTCAATAAAAATTCGCTATTTAAAATCGCGAATATATCTTCTTTAATGTCCTTCTATATTTAATTTTTCAAATCCAATTGATTTCGAATTTATAAAACAACGTTTATAAATCCTATTTCTATTTTCTAACGACTTCAATTTAATAAATCTCCTTTATTACCAATTTGATCTATAAATCTTCTTTAATGGCCTATTCAATTCACAATTCAATTTTTCTACCACAATCCATATTATTAGTTAAATACTTATAATTTCATTTATTCCACAAAAATCATTTTCCATTTATAAGTTCACAATTTATAAATTTCATTTATTTATAAATTCTTAAAAATTCATTTTAACACTTATAAAAACTCGTTTTATAATACCAACATTTTTAATTTATAAAGTGTCAACCTTATAAACCTTTTAAATAAACCGTTTATAATATTTTTAAAAATCTCAACTTAAACCATTTTATAAATCAATCAACTGTTTATTCCAAAAATCACTTTTCGGTTAGATTTCACAAAGGTCTTGACTTTTATAACTTTAAAATTTGAACGTTTATTTATTTAAAATAAATCACTTCAAAAATTTAATAAAACGTATAATTTCAAAGATCACTTTAAAAATCCTTTTAAATTAAAAGTCGTTATTTTTAAAACTTGAATCCAATGATGCTACAGCATCAAACAATCAATCACAACAATCAAATATCATATATCATCATATGATAACAGAATATATCACAATATCTGTAAATAAATAAATACAGTTGAGGAATCCAGTTGGATCCCTCCAACCTGTTTCCCTGCATCCAAAGATGTTAGCACAATACCAATTCCGCTCCAGTACGGAATTATCGCGGTATATAGGTTTTTATAAATCCGCTTACTAACGGCGCAATAGGGTCTCATCCGCTATACGAGGCGGGAATCAATCAATCCAATATATACATATGCCAATATGTATATATTGCTATATATAGATATATCCTAAAATATCTAATATCACATTCAAACAAATCAATCATCAATAACTGCAAAAATTCCACATTCAATTTGAGTGAGAAAAATCTCACCTTTGCTTTTAATTTGCAATCCAATTTCAATCCCAGTTTGTTTTTCACGATCTTTTGACCTATCTGTACCGAAGAAATCGCGAGCACCCAGATCGCACGCCACTGCCCAATGCTTCGTGACCCACAGACTTGCGAGTATCACCATCACCGATTTGCTCGAACTCGAGCCTGCCATTGCCGCTTGAACGAGCAGAGTTTCGCACCTACCCTGCTCGACAGAAACCATCAAGGCTATTCCTAAAATCGAACTGCTCCCCACCTTCTACTTCGAGCACCTCGGCGCCGCCACGAATCGATCGCGCGCGCGCCCTCATCACCGCGTCGCACTTCTCCTGCCACCCAGTCGCGACATGCCGCGAATCCCTTCGCCTGCCACGCCTTAAATTCGAACGCCACCATCGCGAGGCAAGAAACCCCGAAGTCGCGATCGACACTGACCTCTCGAGCTGCTCCCAGCCTTCGACTTCGAACTAGGGCAACTCGCGATCTCCCTTTGAACGAGTCCCATATTTTTCTCAGTTCGAATTGATTTCCTGATCGTTCGATTTTTTTTTTCTTTGAGATGAAAAGGGAAAGAACGAAAGAATGAGGACGAGATGAGGAGAAGAGGGCTCGCGAATTTAAATTGAACGTATTAAATGTTCTCTGAAATTTTGAGGATCTCGGCCATTACTTTTATTTTCTCGTTCATTTTGATTTACGAAGAGGGAGAGGGGAACTTAAAAACGAAAAGGGATGGGTCGCACGATAAATTATCGTGATCTTCGGCGTGATTAAAGGCTGAAGCAAAGGGAGATAACGTGTGGTGATGTTGACCATTTTAAATTTAAATTCAAATTTAATTCGATAAAGATTTTTAATGTGTTTACACGCCGTACGATCACGTATTGACTCCGAAAAATACGAAATTGGAAATCCAGTAATAATACAATATTACGGACCCAATGGAACTGGTTTCGTCGAATTCCGAGACTGTTTGAAAAATGACTATTTTATAAATATCGGTTCGAACGATCTAATTTCAAACTGAACACTTTACTCCTAAATTCGATTCTGAAGCTTCTGTTATCTTCAGTAATATCAATACGAATTTTAAAAGCTTTCGAAATATTTTTCTTCAGCTTTAAATTGAAGATTCAAATTTTTATTCAACATTTAATAGATTAAATTTTATAATTTAATCACCAATTTTAAACTTATATCGGGAATTCAAATTAAATTATCGTTCAAATATTTAAAATTAATTAAATATTCTCAATTTAATTTGGTCAAAATTCCGGGTCGTTACAGACTTCCCTCCTTAAAAGAATTTCGTCCTCGAAATTACAAGTTAGAGAAAAAGGTCCTTAACTCGTCTACTATCTTTCCACATTCAAATAGTTTTATCAATTTTCCAAGACAAATCTTTCTATTAAAGATTCGTTATTAATCAACTACATTTCAACTTCAACTCTAAGTTTCAAAACAACATTGTTTAACTTCAAAATTCAAATTCGAGTTTAAATTCAAATTTTAACTTCAAAATTTTCTAAAAAATTTTCTAACACTCGGAATTTTCGAAAAATTTCGCCAGCATCTCCTTTGCGCGGCTAATACGGTACGACTACAAAATGTCCCTACGGACTCTCAGATTTCAAAAAGAAAAAGAAAAAGCCAAGCGGCTTGACCAGAAATCATCAAAAACTCATATTATAATTCAAATACGTACCTTTTGTCGAGCAATTCAAATTATCTGTGAAATCAAATTCAATTCCCTTTTTACCTGTATATCTACTAGCCATAATATCTAGTTACACATTCAAACCATTTGCAAATTCTATTAAAAATTTCAATATAAACTACTTATACATTTTTTACTTCACCATTGAAGTTACATATCCAATTTCATTCAATTTTTTTATTTCAATTCTCATTTGAATTAAATTTACCATTCAATTCAATTTGGATTCAGTTTTAATTCTAGTTTTATTCTTTTGCTCATTTCCAAAATTTGTTTTCAATTTACCCTACGGTTAAACCTACTTTCATTTAAACTGGATTTCAAATTCGAATTCAATTTACTTTTCTTTTGTAATTATTGAATTTAATTCGTTAAACCTTATTCATTCGGTCTATATTCAATTAGCTTCACTTACTAATTTTAGTTCAATACTTCACTTCATTTTTCACAAATCAAATTCGATTCAATCTATTTCTTACAATTTTGAAATGAATCACTTTTCAATCTCATTTTATTTAATTGATTCACTTGCAAATTTATTCATTCATTCACAAATTTATTCCTTTTCAATTTGAATCTTATTCCAATCAGATTTCTAATGTTTTATGAGTTATCAACTTATTTACATTTCATAAATATGGTATTCCAGAGTCTTTTCAACCTTTCAAAGCCATTTTGAAAACAATTCAAATCATCCTTTGAATTTTCTAAACAAATTTCAATTTTTTTCAAACAACTTCAGTTTTAAAACAATTTGGCAGCAATTCCTCTTCTGGAAACCCGAAAATGAACACCAATGATGCCGCGGTCATCATCGAAGTTATTTTCCAGCGACCGAAAAGAGTTTAGAGCTTTTCATCTCTTCAAAACATTTTTCAAACCTTTAAAATTCATTTTCAAATCAAAGATGGTTTAAACTTTTCAAATCTCCAAAATTTTCAAACTCCTTTCAAAACTTTTCCAAACTTCTCTGGAATTCCGTTTTAATTTACAATTCTCATTTATAATTTACATTCTCAAATTTCAGTTGTATGTGAATTAATTTCTTAACTTTGGAGTTACGATTTCAATTTCTTATTCAGTTTTAGTGATGATAATTTAATAATATTACTTCTAGCAACCATGCAACCATATACTATAGTGATTCATAGAAAAACATTTCTTTTATATACAAAAATAGTTTTGGGCAAAATTATTTCATTTACCCTATTTAAAACAATACTGTGTCGGTTTACCTTGTTTAAGAGTTTAGAAACCCCTATCGATTACAGTTAGCTAGACTGCACCGACCAGAATCCATAAACAATCAACCGATAAGTCAACACAATACAAAACAATTTCATATTCAAATAACAAATACGCGCTCATATCTATTATTACACTCAACTCATTCTAGAGTACTGCTGACTCCATCTCTAATGAGTAACACCCAACAGAGCAGGGTTGTCCCTTAACCATATGCTCTGATACCACGCTGTCACATACTGAAATTTTCGACTTTCGAAAATTCGACATCGATACTCACTTTATCGACTGCCGAGAAATCGAACGCCGGAAACTCCAATAGTGAGGGTTTTAGAAAGAAGAAGTAGAAGAAAAAGAGAAGAAGAAGGAAGAAGAAAGAAAGAACAATAGAACATACAGAACAGAAACAGAACAATATCAGAATCTCACATATCGCAGCGGAACAATATATAATAGATAAATGAATATCATTTAAAAACAAAAGAATTATATCTGTTATTACATTACATCACATCATATCATCAGAGTCAATAAACAACAATGGACAGTTATATAACTTGTCCTCATACAGAATACACAGCGGAATAAATACTATCAGATACAAATACTACGTCTCGTCATCCAGCTTGCTTCCAAAGCTCCAGAATATCCAGAATATCCTGATAATCTAACTCTAGACTGCCCGTGTGGAAATTTGTGGGCACCCAGAGTTTAGAAGGGAACAATAAACTCCGAGTCAGTCATGGTGACTGGTGTGAGATCGTAAAACAGTTATTCTTTATAACAACAAAATAATTTTAAAGTCAATTCGAAATGCTTTTGGAAAATGAAACTACCATAAGACCTCCCACCACACACACAATGCAAACGCAGAATTGGAGGAGATTTCTTCTTATGATAGTCAAAGATGCTTACTACGCAAAATCAAATCATTTTTGATATTATTATTAGTGCATAGTGTAGAAAACATTTTGAAAGTATAATATTAATCTTAGCCAACATACGACCAGTATCGTATGCCTACTATAGCTACCATCTAAACAGTGGTGACCACCGTACGTAAATGGCAGGTTCTACAACTAATACCGTACAAAGTTCGTATTGGAGTTTGGATTTCCAACAAATGGTCAGGCTAAGGAACTTCCTATCCACGATGGGTACGTCCCTGGAATAGACGACCCGAGAACCTAACCGGATCTCTGCCAACACAAGGCCGGGTTACCTCTGCAAAAATAGGTAACTACTGACACGCGTATGCCATCCCCCGATCGTAACCGATCTTCCCGAGGATCCCCGATTTCCAACAAACCACATAGATAATAATGCAGCAACCACATAGGTTAAGTATCTGGGCTCCATACCATGATACCACCTCTATCCAGAAGGAATGACATACACTAAGGGGCGCTACTCCCTAGAACCTTGCTGCACCCTTCCTGTTTCGACCATTTCCGGGGTGCGAGGCTCGACGAAGTCTCGTCCACAAAGCTACGCTTTCTCAAAAAGCCCTGCTTCGGGTCAACAAAATGATCAACCTATGATCACAAAGATATAAGATCAAACAAATGATCATATCACAAATGATCAAACACTGATCATTTCACAGCAACACTCAGTATGCCACGTTACCAAATTGGGATATATCGCTGATGAATTTCAACTACATAACCTCTGAGCTCGTACGTCTCAGAGAAGGGTGTTAAGCTAAAAGAATAAATTCTCCGCCACCAACAGAAATGTATTTGAAAGAAATCAGCTTTATATCTCAAATTGTAACGTCAGACATACAATCCTTACAAGTCTGTTCCGGGATCGAACAGAACCGAAGGCACTTCTCACGAAGCCCTTGCACATCCGGATAATTTTCAATCACGTCAGGACTTCCCGTCACTAAGGGTGATAAAACCTCTAAATCGGAGATCAGCCGATGTAGAGTAACTCGACGGTAATCCTTCCGTTTTCAAAAATATCCGGTCTTCAACACCGGTCTTCGAATGCAATTCATAACGACGTATCACATATTCGGAATGGGTTATACGACCCCATGGTCCTTTCCCGGCTAACCCGAATAGTGAGCGCTTATTCAAAAATAAGTGTGGCATTCAAATTCATCCAATCACAACAAATACCATTCAAGGTAATTATTGATAGTCGGTTATTTAACTATCAATAAAGATGCGCAACATCATCAGATTCCAAATAATTTTCCAAATTATTTTATCTTCCAAAATATCTTTACTAGATATAAAATTTCCACACTTAACCATTTGAAAACAATTTCAAATCAATTTCCACATTTCATTTTATCTTTGAAGATAAAATCTCAAAACATTTCATTTCATATTGGAAAAGCATTTCCATACTTATTTAAAAATAAGTATTTCACAAATCATTTATTTTCAACATTTGAAAATATTCAATATACTTAAATCAATATTAAGTACATATTCATTCTTTTAAGGAAATCATTCTTTTTAACAACATCTATTTGAGTCAAAACGAATGTTGCGTAAAACATCGTTACGACGACTCGAAATCAATAGTATAGGGATTCGGATTTTGATAGATATATATAAATCCCAATACTACATCAAAACATTTCCTTTCGAAAATCATTTACTATAACAACAGTGTTATAGTCCACCATTTCCTTATTTTTTGAAAACGTCTATTTCAACAATAAATGTTGAAATCTATGATTTCGATAGTTCACACGTTTTAAAACATCTTTTAAAACAATTAACTTCATTTCATAATATCGCTTTCCCAAAACCCTATCCATTTTACTTAAAAATATATTCACTGTCCAAAATCGTGAATATACTTCCCTAACCACATTTCAGTCTTTTCTACACATTTTATTTCAATAAAAATTCGCTATTTAAAATCGCGAATATATCTTCTTTAATGTCCTTCTATATTTAATTTTTCAAATCCAATTGATTTCGAATTTATAAAACAACGTTTATAAATCCTATTTCTATTTTCTAACGACTTCAATTTAATAAATCTCCTTTATTACCAATTTGATCTATAAATCTTCTTTAATGGCCTATTCAATTCACAATTCAATTTTTCTACCACAATCCATATTATAAGTTAAATACTTATAATTTCATTTATTCCACAAAAATCATTTTCCATTTATAAGTTCACAATTTATAAATTTCATTTATTTATAAATTCTTAAAAATTCATTTTAACACTTATAAAAACTCGTTTTATAATACCAACATTTTTAATTTATAAAGTGTCAACCTTATAAACCTTTTAAATAAACCGTTTATAATATTTTTAAAAATCTCAACTTAAACCATTTTATAAATCAATCAACTGTTTATTCCAAAAATCACTTTTCGGTTAGATTTCACAAAGGTCTTGACTTTTATAACTTTAAAATTTGAACGTTTATTTATTTAAAATAAATCACTTCAAAAATTTAATAAAACGTATAATTTCAAAGATCACTTTAAAAATCCTTTTAAATTAAAAGTCGTTATTTTTAAAACTTGAATCCGATGATGCTACAGCATCAAACAATCAATCACAACAATCAAATATCATATATCATCATATGATAACAGAATATATCACAATATCTGTAAATAAATAAATACAGTTGAGGAATCCAGTTGGATCCCTCCAACCTGTTTCCCTGCATCCAAAGATGTTAGCACAATACCAATTCCGCTCCAGTACGGGATTATCGCGGTATATAGGTTTTTATAAATCCGCTTACTAACGGCGCAATAGGGTCTCATCCGCTATACGAGGCGGGAATCAATCAATCCAATATATACATATGCCAATATGTATATATTGCTATATATAGATATATCCTAAAATATCTAATATCACATTCAAACAAATCAATCATCAATAACTGCAAAAATTCCACATTCAATTTGAGTGAGAAAAATCTCACCTTTGCTTTTAATTTGCAATCCAATTTCAATCCCAGTTTGTTTTTCACGATCTTTTGACCTATCTGTACCGAAGAAATCGCGAGCACCCAGATCGCACGTCACTGCCCAATGCTTCGTGACCCACAGACTTGCGAGTATCACCATCACCGATTTGCTCGAACTCGAGCCTGCCATTGCCGCTTGAACGAGCAGAGTTTCGCACCTACCCTGCTCGACAGAAACCATCAAGGCTATTCCTAAAATCGAACTTCTCCCCACCTTCTACTTCGAGCACCTCGGCGCCGCCACGAATCGATCGCGCGCGCGCCCTCATCACCGCGTCGCACTTCTCCTGCCACCCAGTCGCGACATGCCGCGAATCCCTTCGCCTGCCACGCCTTAAATTCGAACGCCACCATCGCGAGGCAAGAAACCCCGAAGTCGCGATCGACACTGACCTCTCGAGCTGCTCCCAGCCTTCGACTTCGAACTAGGGCAACTCGCGATCTCCCTTTGAACGAGTCCCATATTTTTCTCAGTTCGAATTGATTTCCTGATCGTTCGATTTTTTTTTCTTTGAGATGAAAAGGGAAAGAACGAAAGAATAAGGACGAGATGAGGAGAAGAGGGATCGCGAATTTAAATTGAACGTATTAAATGTTCTCTGAAATTTTGAGGATCTCGGCCATTACTTTTATTTTCTCGTTCATTTTGATTTATGAAGAGGGAGAGGGGAACTTAAAAACGAAAAGGGATGGGTCGCACGATAAATTATCGTGATCTTCGGCGTGATTAAAGGCTGAAGCAAAGGGAGATAACGTGTGGTGATGTTGACCATTTTAAATTTAAATTCAAATTTAATTCGATAAAGATTTTTAATGTGTTTACACGCCGTACGATCACGTATTGACTCCGAAAAATACGAAATTGGAAATCCAGTAATAATACAATATTACGGACCCAATGGAACTGGTTTCATAGAATTCCGAGACTGTTTGAAAAATGACTATTTTATAAATATCGGTTCGAACGATCTAATTTCAAACTGAACACTTTACTCCTAAATTCGATTCTGAAGCTTCTGTTATCTTCAGTAATATCAATACGAATTTTAAAAGCTTTCGAAATATTTTTCTTCAGCTTTAAATTGAAGATTCAAATTTTTATTCAACATTTAATAGATTAAATTTTATAATTTAATCACCAATTTTAAACTTATATCGGGAATTCAAATTAAATTATCGTTCAAATATTTAAAATTAATTAAATATTCTCAATTTAATTTGGTCAAAATTCCGGGTCGTTACATTTACTATGTATTTAGGGAAGAGAAAGGAAACATGAATCATGCTTTGTTTAGCACATGCTATAAATAAAGTTATATTAAGTGGTTATATATGGGTGTTTATAAGATCTGATTGGACAAGGGGGTAAATTGAGGAGGGGTGTTATGTAAGTATGTGTGTAGATAGTAGTACTTTAAAATAAATTAGAATAGATAACACATTCAGTATAAAGGCACAAATGATACACTAATCTTTGATAATCATTGACATTTGAGATGTATGAAAATAAAATTATAAGGTTACAACTACAAATAGTCCCTCAAATTGCTGAGAGGTATGAAGGATGAGGAGAATTGTGGAAAGAGTATGCTATGAATTAGAAATTCTCTGTTTATAAAATATGATGGATAGAAGAGACATAATGAATATAAATTCAAAAATAATGCAAATAACAAAGCTATGATTGTCTTGTAACATTCATTGGCTTGGACAAAAACAAAATATGACCTTGTAGTGTTCTCAATAAATATACTCGTTTAATTTTACTAAAACAATGCCAATAAATTATTCCAATGAAAATAACTATGTTATCATCTTTAAATAAAGAAAGGGACAAACAAGTACATTTTATCCTTTTTAATAGAGGCAAATGTATTTTCCAAAATAGTAGCGTCATTTAAAAAATAGATAAAATTCCTTCCAATCCCAAGAAGATACAACATGGAGACTGCATGCTAATGTTATAGGAAACTCAAGTGACATCAATGTGGAAACAAACATGAGAATTTAGAGCACGTGGTGTGCATGTTGTCATGATAGTAAGGAATGAACTTATGGTTATTGTCGAAATGTAATCGCTGTAAGTTTTCCATGTTGAGAGTATAGTAGACAAAAGTTTATGCAACCACTTATTTGAAATTTTCTCCTTTGTTCACTTCAAATTTAAAAAATATGTATTTCAAAGCATAGATTTATTTAAACATATTAAGTATTTATATACATGCAAGACATTCTCCAAAACCACTAAAACATTTTTCCATATTCGTTCACTATCTCGTCCTTAGCATAATAATTAAGTTCGGTGTACATATTACCAATACAACGTGTTTGTTATAATAAGAACATAAATATATGTTGGACTTATTTTATGTTTATTGTATAGATATTTTAATAATCCAGAAAAGAATAATTTAAAGCTAACAACTTAGGTCAGAAAAGAAAGAGCTCCAATGCGAACAGGGATTGGCATATTTAATTTCCTTTATTCAATCCATACTTTTGTACAATACATAGTAAATATGAAGTGGACGGAAAAACAACATATCATAGATAATGGATGATCCTAGTGACAATTGCTGAAAATACAGTGATAAGATTAATCTACAAAGATGCAAACATAGTCAGTCTACCTTTTGGAATCAAAATATTGGTATTATGTATTCAATATATGTAAAGCATTTTTATAAGAAGAACATGCAATTATTGTTGTGGAACATATTATGTATTCTACAACGAAGTTTATTCATCTATTCTTGTGCTAAAAAGGACCTCTTGTTTGCATGAATGGATATATATTAAACCAAAGGGCACGAAACATGTATTAAAAACTCACCCGGATTAGCTATCATACTTTGTAAAAGAAATTGAAACAAATGAAAAAATTAAAGGAGAAAGTGGAAAATCATTGAGACAAATAAGGATAAGTTAGGAGTCTATGTCATGGAATGATAAGACGTGAATACACCACCAAAGAAGATGAGGATACCTTCGTCGAATTTATTCCCATCTTCTCTATGAACATTTTTACCATTATGAAAGATTTATAAATTTATTATGTGTTGTACGATTAGTATTTCCATCATAATAAATCTCAACCTATTTATTTGATGATTTGCTATAGCTTTAGGGAAAAAATAATCATTTCGTCTGATGATTTGAATTTTCTACTATCTTCGCAACCCATCGTGCAATTTGTAAGATAATATGCTCATTTTTTTTCTCATAAAAAGAGTAGTTCAAGGATTTTTTAGGGCTTTTTTGATGGAAAAGAGAAGGAATTAATTCAAAATTATAATAACATTATATAGCTTGACATATGTTAGGGCACCAATTAATAAATGATACGATGAAATGAGAATTGATGAAAAATCTAGATATTCCAATAATGCATGAGAGAGGAAGTGGGAAAGATGTAGTTGCCTCAATTTGAAAGGAGACATAACATCGTAGAAGTTAGGAAAAATAAACACGTGAAATAACGTGTGAGATAAGTTGTGTTTTGGAGTAGGAAAGGGTGCCACCTTTTTTTATATATAATAGATTCTAAACAAATATTTTGGCCAACCTACAAAAAATAACCAATGAACAATATTCTACAATCTGGCATGTTGTATTATTTAACTTTGTATCGTTATATCATAATAAGATTCTATGAAAATGCATAAATCACAATGTTATTATCTTTAAATAATAGTCTTATCGACCAATGACCTTTTAGATGATACGATGAGAAAATGAAGAATGTATTTTGGAGCAAAAGGCGAGTCTAAAAAATTATAAGAAAATAAGATAATTCTCCATTTTTCCGTGTTTGATGTTAGTCCAGTTTGACGTCGATGGGGATAAATAATTTTATAGAATTAATAGGTAAAATGTTCCATCACTAACCCAAGGGATATTACATTTTCCATTGAATTTCCTTCCAGATGGTACTTTATGTTCAAACCTAGAACTAGTAACTATAAGGGGAACGACATGCGCAGCAACTCTAAGGCGAAGATGTGAAAATACATCCACTAATTCCTTAAAACCTAGTGACCCCTAGCAGTGCCATTCCGAACTAACACCAAACATTAAATGATGGAAAGTATTCTCTTTTGCTAATAATTTCTTTGCTTCCTTAACTTCCATGATTTTAATTCTTTCTTGTATACCAAATCATATAAAAGATCGTTATTGATGGAAGATTGAATCACATTGGGTTATTAGAAAAATGTTTGATTTATTAAATACTTCTTTTTATGTTTTTAAAGATTTATTTGAATATGAGTACTTTCTACTAACTGAATGAGGCAGAGTACAGTTGTCTCATTTTCCTGTTTTGTTCATATCTCTCTTTTTTCACTCGATGGTTTTTAGATGATTTAGCTTCTATTTATATTTGTAAAGATTTTTTTCACCACTGTTTTTCACTGACCTATGGTTTTCATGAAGGGCACACTGAATTAAATAAATTTAAGCTAACATAAAGAAGTGAAAGTGTTAAAAATGGAAAATTCTATTTGAACATCAAAAAATACTATACCCACACTAAATCTTTTAACAAATCAATATACACCAATTTTTGCTTTACCTACACCATAAATATACAACACTACCCATATCTTTCAATAAAATTACATTTTTTATCATGTTCTTCATTTTTTTCTCTTCTAAAATTTAAAACAAATCTTTCAAATCAGAATCTAACATAACAAATTCAACTCTATATGCTTGTATTGATTTTCATATCTTTTAATTCATATCTATCCTTAATTTTAGAGAACTATCAATATCTATTTCAAATAATTTTTGATGTTTGAATAGAATTAGCCATTAAAAATATATTAATAAAGGTTGAAGTTATTTCATTGCAATTGATGTATGTCAATTTAATATTGATTGCCAACTTTCCACATTTTAGTTTATACATTATAGAAAGCTACAATAATTTGGTACTTTAAATACAATTGCTATTTAAACTCATTTGGAAATGTTTTAATTTAATGTCAAATTAGTTATTATTTTCCACCGATCGGTTTATTTCAATGCATTTGTTTACCTCCACAAATTGATAAACACATAATTGTTAAATGAATGCTTGAATTAGAAAAGTAGGTAGGTACAATGGAACTGAAAGAATTTTAGTGGTATATGGTTGTTGGTTACTAGAACAAACTTTTATCTACTTAGATCCTTAGTTATTTGTAGAGTGTAATGGTAATATTTTGAACTTTAGTGGCATGTGTTTGAAAGTATTGGAGAAGGACATTTAGTATAACTACATGATAGTTGGCATCCGTTACTCACAAGTATGGTGAAAAAATCAACTTTACTTGATGCCCTGCGTAAATATAATATGAGTTACTTTATTTATGGCCAATTAATACTATAAATTTTCTTATACATTCTTGAAGAAATTACCATAGTCATTTTAATGCTAATTAACTAACAAACAAAATTTGTAATTAATTTTATATCAATCATGATCTCTTATTCTTATAATATCACAATTCAACAATTAAAATTAGAGATGCTTGCATAATACTATGGTTTATATCAAACACAATGTAGTTTCTATTATTTAATATATAGATATAGATAGTCATACCTAACAACACTTGCTATATGTATCATAATACAAATTTGTTATTATTTTCAAGCACATAAGACACACAATACACTTTTTTATGGATGGAAAACAATATTAACCCGTGCAAAGTCACACGACTCATGTTGGATACGAAGGATTTCACTTTTCAACTGCTAAAGGGGACCTTTTAAATTTTGACTTTATTAATTCTTTATAGTCCACTTTTTTGCAACCTAACATTGAGAAAAGAAAATAACTTAAATTATTCCATTAAAGTATTATAACTTTCTTCTTGGATTGATTTCCTCAACTCCTCACTACCTCTCGCTAGCTCTTATAATAGAATAACAAGGACTTAACAAGGTATTGAAATATATATTAGTTTCTCCCCTTTTGTATAATAAGAATTGGATTATTATTCTCAATGTTATTACAAGGCAAAATTTCTTGTCTTCTTTGTTAGATTGCATCTATTTGTATTTTTCGGTATTGATCTAAGATAATTTTATATTCAATTATCTCACAAAATGCTTTTCTAGGGTTAACATCTCTTTGATGTATGTAATAAAAGTCCTATATATATTTCTTTCAATTTATTAATTTTCCAAATTTAACATTAAACATCTTCCTTTATATGAATTTGAGGATGTATAGTTCAAGTAATAACTCGTGGGTTCAACTTTGAAAGCATTGTCCCAGACTCTCCTTAGATGCCTTCTTATTTTGGCTTGACGGTTTTTGGATGAATTCCTTCTTTTTATGTTTTGAAAGTTTTTTTGAATATGTGTACTCTATGCTGATTGAATGAGGCGAGTCTTTTAGTTCAGTTTGATTAATTTTTATCCCGTTTTCTTGTTCTCTTCCTATCTTTCTTTTTTCACTTGAAGGTTTTTGGATGACTTAACGGTTGTGTATATTTGTAAAGATTATTTTTCACCTCTATTTTTACTGACCTATGATTTTTAGAAAAGTAGGTAAGTACAATGGAACTAAAAGAATTTTAATGGTATATGGTTATTAGCTGTTGGAGAAAATTTATATTTACATCGATCTATAGTAATCTATAGACTATAGCGGTATATGTTTGAAATTTAGTGGCATATGTTTGAAAACATAGAAAAAGTTCGTTTAACACAACAAATACTTAATAGTTAACATTCATTACTCACAAGTATGGTAAAAAAAATCAACTTTAGTAAATATGGCATATGTTCTTATATATTCTTAAGGAAACTACCATAGTCATTTTAGTGCTAATTAACTAATAAACAAAATTAGTACCGGCATACTTTTTCTAATCAATCACGATCTCTGATTCTTATAATCTCACAATTCAGCAATTATATCTCATTCGAGATGCTTATATAACTCTATGATTTATATCAATCACAATGTAGTTTCGGTCCTTTAATTAACATGGTTATACCTGACAACACTTGCTATACATATTGTAATGCAATTTCGTTATTATTTGTTAAGCTGATAAAACACACTATTTACCTTTTTACAAATGGAAAACAATATTACACTATGCAAAGTCACATGACTAAGATTCTAATAATATGTATTTCACCCTTTTAAATGTTTTCTAAGCCTAAGTGGTATAATTAAGATTCTAATAACATTTTATCACCATATTCAATGTTTTTTGAGTTAGTGTGAATAGTTATACACATATAAATACTAGAAACTCACGATTAGTGCTTGCTTAGCTAAATCTCTTGATCTCATTCTTCTGCGTCTCAATGTGCTTATTACATCTACACCATCCATTTATAATAAAATTAACTAATAAACTAATAAAGAATAATACATAGATATAGTGGAAAAATTAATTTTAGGATCAGTGGATCTGACTCATAGCATTGTTCTAGTGAATAACGTGATGGGTAATGGATCCTAATAATAACCAAATAAATTCAGTGTGGTATTTGCATGCTTGGATATGAAGAAGTATCATTGTTATTTTTTCATATATAATCATTTAATTTAAATATGTATTGATCTTGACTTTTTAATCTTTTCGATTACCTAGCTATTTTGTTATTTTAATATAAATAACCCAATTGGCATCAAGTTTGGATCTTCTATTTTGTACCAACTCTCTTGCATTATGCCTCCTATTTGCTTTAGTTTATTCTTTGTAAATTATTATTTTTTAGACTTTATTATTAGTTAGGTACTATACATTCTTTATTTTTAAAACCTTTAAGCTGAGATATGAATTACCAATTGAATTACCACCATTTTTTCCAAACTAAAAGAGAAATTTGGTGCTAAAAAGCCTAACTACAAAAAGTTAAATGAATAAATTATGGCATGATATATCCATATATATTTATTTGCAATAATGTTAATTTGCTTGATCAGTTAGAGTATAAGCACTATAAGTGCATGGCGCTTAAAATGTTTAATGATACTATTTATTGATAACACAATTTTAATCAGGCTTACTATTTGCGTAGTATGGCATTCAAGCATTCAACATTAAACACATGAAATCTGTTAGCAGGCTATAGTAAATCATTTTCAATTCAAGAATACAAAGTAATAGTATATTGGATTACAATACTACATTGATATGCTAATAAGGACAATAATTTTTTTGCATATTTCAAATGATGGTTTTATGAACATTCCTTGTTTTGAAAAGGTAACTAAAAATGATATACATTTTGAAAAAGTGTTTAAGTGTATTTGGTTTTCTATTCTTCCATGTCGACCTTATCAATTATCCTATTGCAATGGAGTTAATATTAAATTGCTATGATGTAGATTTAAAAAAAATTATGTTTGGTTTTTAGCTGATTTAAAGAATAGATATCACATTTCCTCCACTTTACACAACTCTAATGCACATCCATAAAATTTGAATAATTTCGTTGTCCTAACATCAAATGCATAATTGATTTGAAATTTTTTAGATAAGAAAATGGAACAGATGCTATATTATTCATTCTAAAGTTCTACTGAATAGATGTCCATAAACCATACCGATCATATCAAACTAAGTTAATTGTGAAAAAGTAATTCATCATCGCATTTTCATACTTATATTATTAGGGACATCCATGTGCATAGCATGGGCCCGCACTCATCAACAATAAAACTCAAAGCCTTTTAATTTTCTCGACCTAGAGTGTTTTTTATTATGGGCGATCATTCCTATTTCTGTTATGTTTATTTATTTAGATAAATCTATTACTTTATATTAAAGCAGGAACTTCCCCGTGCTGACGTGGACTCTTCTGCTTTTCTCATTTCAAAATACCAATCTATCACTTTATATTAAAGCAGGAACTTCCCCGTGCTGACATGGACTCTTCTGCTTTTCTCATTTCAAAATACCAATTTGCTGTCCGCTTCTACGTTTTTTTCCTACTACCTTATCTCCAACTGCTATACCACGTACTCTATTTTTTTTCCCTCTGTTAGTTTCTCCAACTGTTCATTCTCTTCCATTGTCGACCTTTTACTCTTCACTTCCAATTTACTCAAAAACTACTACGGTTCTTTCTTAAACTCTTCATCTTCATCGATTCTCTTTTAAAACGCCCTAATCTTTAATGGCGAAGAGAGTAGATCTAGGGTTTCAAGATGGATTTGAACTATTGGTAACGGATCGATTTGAGGTATGAATTTCAAATTATGTCCCGTAATTTGAAGGTGTCTTCTTATTTTTTGTATAAAGTCTGTTTCTGTTTTCTTTCTTTTGGCAGACAAAACTTATTTCGACATGTGGATTTTGATTGCATAGTCTCGAATTGATATTGTTGATATTGTTTTCTTTCTCAACTCCGCTTGATATTTCTGCTCGGTCCTAAAATTCTTCATGTTTGATCGCAATTCAACAGACTTGCCCTAAATTAATTCTTCCACCAAAACATATGTTATTCCATAACCCAATTACACCTTCATTTTCACCATTGGTAACCTAATTTCATATTGGTTCCCCAATTATGTTGATATCAATTGACGGCCAAACTGATAATTGGACCATGTCGCCTCTACAATTATTGATGAACAAACGTCAATGGCTTATCGTCGACGTATTAACTGTCTCTCTCCGGTGGACTATGAGGTATAACTTACTGATCTTCCTTCTTCTCCTACGATTTGATTTTCAATCGTTGTTTTCATCCTTTAATGATATCCTACTCCAACCAGTATTTTTATTTTTTATTTTTCCCGTTTTGTTGCATTGGTTTTCTAGATATTCGCCTATTTCTCTAGCTTATGTACTGCGTTTTGCCAATTCGTAGTACTAATTTATTTTTGTGTTTGACATTCTTACGGAGATGAAAGTTTACAAAGTGTAGTATATTTTAGTTTGCTTCAACTCAAATAGACTGTCCTCAACTATTGATGATCCAAATTTGTTATGTCCACTAAGGCCTGTTAGGGAACAACTTATTTTTCTGCTTATTGATTTCTAAGTAACCCTATCAAAATAGTATTTTGTTATGGATTTGTAGCCTGAACTGTTATGTTACCTGTTATGGATTTGTATTAGCCTGGACTGTTATGTTAGTTGTTATAAATAACTTTGACAAAAATAAGGTAGCCGTATCGTTTATCATTCATTTAATCGTTGGTACGCTGAACATCTTTCGAGTTATTAGTACATCCTTCCACCTAAACAGTGTACTGTGTCCACTGTATTCAGTCTGTAATCAGTCTGTAAGTGGCAATATGTATGCTATTTCTATGTGGCATGCATGGTTATGTCAGGCTTGCTTTTTCCATGAGCTGAACTATGTTTACGTTGAACCATGTTCATATTTTTATGTTGTTCAATGAACTACGTTTTTATATCTAGCTGAAGAAAAATAAATAAAGTCTATTAAGTTAAACAATAAAAAATGACATATAATAGTAAGAATTTTGTGAAAGAGTTCATATAAAATATATTATTACAACAGCATGATTCACTGACCCTTATGCCATTATACAACAATATAGCAAGGTTTCTCAGTCATGGTATAGTCGTAACTCTAGGTTTCTAAACTTCCCCATTTTGTTGATGGGCTGACGTTTCTGTTTGCATATTGATCTTAAAACTTACTTTTGTATATTAAATATGCATACTAAGATAATGTTTGTTTAAAGAATTATTGTGTAGGTAGTTTGCTAGGACAGTGGACAACAAAGCTGCTGTTCATGACGAACCAAGAAAGCATGGAAGAATCAAAACTCTTCAGGTTTGTTCGTCATTTCAATTCGATAAAATATGCTTCATTTCAGCGGATCAAACTACTTATTCTTTACATTACTATTCAATATAAACAGTCATGCTTTGGTAAAATATTAATATTTAATATTTACATGTTATTACTATAAAAAACATAATATACAATTTTACATTCTATTACTTACATATAAAAACAGGAAGTTAACATTGCTTATGTGGAACATCTATCCTAGCGGAATTTCAAAATAATAGATGTCAGTTTCCCCGTCTCCTTTTTCTTCTAAAAACCGTTTCTGCCCCCATACTCTCCCAGTTTTTAACCCACCATCCCACTAATCAGTAACCACGTACCATTTGCCATTTCTTTTTCTTCCAATTTTGAACAAACATATTATTCACAAAATTAGTAGCGATCTCAATCCACTACCGATCTTCAGCACATTTTCACGAATTTGAACTGGACGATCTATATCTAATTCTTTTGGAATCTTCACAACTGATTGAATGTTCAACTTCAATTTCCACTATAACTCTATCCTACTCCTGACATTCACCAACTCTGAATCCCAGATATGCAGGTATTATATTTTCCTTACTCCAACTCACATTTTACTGCAGACCATCGACTTGCTAGACTTTAATCAATCCATTTGCTTTGCTTCATGTATTTTTCGCTATTCTCATGTTTAACAGTATGGTTTTATGTGTTGTTGCTGAAACTGGTAGGTTAATCTGTGAAACAATATTTAACAACCCTACCGAAGCTTGAAAATAAATGGTATATGGTTACTGAGTTCATATAGTTTATTATGCATTTCATGTTTAAGGAGTAGTGAGCCACTTTCATGATTATAACATTGTTTGATGTCTACTATTTGCCCTTTTTTGCTCTATTTTTAGATATATATCGAAGCTGGTGCCCATGTTTAATGAGCAGTGCCCATGTTACTGAGTTCATACGGTATACTGATTACTGCTATAAAATCTATTTATTTCTCTACTTTTGACACATCTACTTTTTTGCCCTATTTTTTTTCCAATTTTAATGAGCAATGCCCATGTTCCTGAGTTCATACGGTATGTCGATCACTGCTATTGAATATGGTGTCCTTTTTTGGCTCTATTTTTTGCCTTTTTAAAAAAAAAATCGAAATATATTCTCTTACTATTCATAAATTTGATCAACATGCCATTTATGTCCAACACTGGAAACTAACCGTTGCTTTCTTCAGCATTATTGATCTATTAAAACCCCACTAAATCCAAGATATCAAAATTTAGCTTTTAGATTAATAAAATTGTAATTTGAATCATATAGATGGAGATATTACGTTCACTAAACAAACCTCTGAAAATAATTCATACACGACGAGGGTAGAAGTTTAGATCAATGTCTATGAGGGACACCTATGATAATAAGTTATAACAGACTATTGACAACATGATGGACTATTTTAGTTTTTTTAAATATTTACTCATCTATTTTCAGCAATTTTATTATTGTCATTACTTACAATGTGAATATCAGAGATGAAGTCAGTCTGCAAAACAATGTTGAATTTATGTAATATGGCCCCAATTATGATACATGATTATGTGTACATGAGAGATGAGGACAATGGTGCAAAATTAGGACTAAATCATATACAAATAATAATTTTAACTGTGAATATTTTTTTTTCACGTATATTGGTTAAGAGAAATGCCATGTCTAAGAAAATTTGCTTTTAACTTATGCATTTGTATCGGCATACACTATTTTGAAATCTCACTTCCATTTGTTCAAACGACCAATAGCTTAGCTAATTTTTTTTTATTTCAGTTTATTTGCACCTATATTTATTTACCTACATCATCTGATAATTATTTGTTTACCTTCACTTTACAAAACAGCCTTCTGGACTGAAAATCTACTGAGTTATTTGTACATGTAAACCAAACATAGAGTGCTAGAAATGCAATGTAAATGAGTTAAAGATTTCGGTTTTTATAATCTGTTAATAAAAAAATTTCCAACTTAGTGCTCAGGCACACGATTTATAAATGAGATATCTTACAGAATTTACTATTTATTATTTGTCTTTTCTTATGTAATGCTGGGTAGAAAACCATTTAACACATATGTTCTTTGCCTTGCCGGGTCATCCTTTTGACTTTCTACTGACATAAAGGAACGTCATAATCTGCTGTTGCACAGTTGTACATTTCAGCTTTCGATGAGCATACTCTATAATAATTATGTGTTATTATCGTAAACATATGTCTGTTTACCAAATTCAGATTATGTACGATAAATACCTATCTTTGCAAACCTTTTTTCTGTCGTTTTCATTTCATTTTCAAATCGATGAAACAATATTGGTTTTCACTATAAGTTAACATCTTACGGTCTACCTTGCTCAATGCATCCACAAAATTTTCCTATTTCAACCTTTCGCTAACATTTCTTTACTCATATTGTTGTTAACCAGTCAGAAATTTGTTCTGAATATATAAACCTTCTTTTTATGAATGTTTACATTGATAGCAAAATGCCGATTTAATGAAATACGTACATATCCTTTCTAATACATATATGATACATTTACCTAACATGCTGTACACATATGATTAGACAACTTACTAACGGATATTTAGTTTCCATTTTTATATTTAACAAAATAATATATACTTATACAGACAGGATATGAACAGATAAATTCATCCTATAATTATGTACATATGGCATGATCCAGTTATTTATCATGCACAAATATGTCTTATCAATTTACAACATATAATATTTATTGGAAAGATTAGGATGCACTGATCTACATGTTATTGGGAAGTTATTTTAGTGACCTGCATTGTAAAGATTGAAGTGAGGGTTTTACTGACGGAATTCACTTGATTATTGTAAGCATTTTAGCATTACAATGTTGTATAAAAATAGCATAAAGCAGTATGGGAAACTTGCAACCCAATCTCATGATTGAATATACTTTACCCGATCATATCACATACATGTGATCATGAGTGCAAAATCACATAATAGATACCAGTAAAGTCAATTATACACTTCAACCGATGCATTTCATCGTCATGAAAGTCAAATCAACGATACATGAAAATGGTATTCTGATAAAAAAAATACAATGGTTTATATTTTAAATGTCATTTAGTTTGTTCGTTCATGTTTCTCATTAAAAAAATCAAAACGAGAAAAACAAACTCTTGGATTATTAATGGTAAATTATATACCATTAAAATTATTAGTTTACACATAAGTATTTATAATTTTAAAATATAAACAAATAATTTGATTAAACAAATGGATTAATTTGTTATATATTAATATGTACATTGAATTTTATAAATATAATTAATTGATATGTTGAATTCACATATATAAAAAATTGAGAGAATTTTACTTATATTACGCAATTAAGGCATATTATCGTTCCCACTGTGCTTAATGATACTAGCGCTGCTATAGTGTGATGATTATACTTCAATTGAAAACTTAATTATGATTTATACTTCCAAATCGCTAAATTCTATGTTACAAATTATAACGGTGAATATAATATGTGAATAGGACATGTATTCACGCATTTTACTTCAACAGACTGTGTAACTCTAGCTGATTATTCGAGGAGAAAAATGTACTTACAATAGGACAACTGAATCGTGCTTAGCTGAGAAGAAAATACATCAATACATTAGGTTCCTGCATCATATTGGCTAGACCTATTTACAATTAAATCTCTGTTTATTTGTAAGCTTTTTTATTCCAATATATTGTCTGCGTTTTTAAACCTGCATGTGATTTAGCCCAACTAGCTATTTCACCGAACATTTACACGTTTCTGATTTTGCAGATCAGGAGAAGCATATGTAAAAGTTACCTTGCTTTCTACTGCATTCAGCTTGTTTAATAAAATGCAAAAAAGGATGGGGTTTTCTACCTATGCTTTGTTCGTGCTACACACATAGGTAACTCCATGGGTAAAGTGTTAATTTGTTATTAAATATGCAGTGTTATATGTTTTATTTTCTAGTTTGATATGCAGCCAAATATACCTTTCATATATTAAAATTCGACAAAAAACATGTCGTTGTACATATGTTTTTTGATGTATGAGAAGATGATACGTATGCATATTGATAAGCAAGTCATTATTACTATTTGAATTTTTTTAGTTTCATAATATTGTCCCTTTCATACCAGAGTTCCTTTTGGGTTAGGTTGTCAACATTGGTTTTTTACATTGAATTTTCCATCGATGTCATTGTTCCTTTTAGGGATTAATTATGTTTAAGCTAGGTTGTGTGCATAATGATTTAATTTTGACTTAAATATGTGTGATTTGCTTACTGAATTATAACATAAACAAACTTATTACATGGTGCACCTTTAACCAACAACTTTTGACAGGAGGGTCAAATAGTGATGGAAATCAAACATGACAGACTTGCATGGAAACACTAGGATAAGGTACCTAAATTTAGCATTACAACATCATTTTTTGACAATAGTAGATTATTTCTATTACAAAATTTTTACAGATTCCAAATTAATGATTGATTACTGTTTCTATCTGCATTTGATGCATATTTTTCCTTGATAAACTACTCTTTTACTGACTGAACCAAATAAGGTGTTATCATTCTGTGTTACTACCAGTTATGCTTAAGGTAAATCCTCATGTGTTCGACTTATCTGAAAATACTTATGTGATTAATAAATTTAAAAACTATCATTTTAGTATTCTCATTCAGGGCAGATTTTTATTTTGACATAAAATTTATGATGCCTTCCAGCTTACTTTTCATGGATACTGAAATGAACACTCTACCCAATAAACTGACAAAAATATGAGAATATGCAAAGGATTCAAGGAAGAACTGTCCAAAAAAAGAGGAAGTATTAGTAATGAAGACTGCCAACCACCATATCCTACCGCTTGTGCATACCAAGTTCTCCTATGTGTACTTAATTCTGATGTACTTCAGCTGTTCCTGTTGTAACAAACTGCGCATAGGCTGTTTTATGATCTTTTTTTAATGTAAGTTTACTCAATGATGCACATTTGACTGATTCGATGTTTAAATTATTAGCATTTTATTTTGGAATCAATTACATACAGCTCTGTTTTTTAGGGTATGTCATATTCTGAAATTCTAATGTAAACACTCATTTCACCTGCATGACACCAGTACTGCAAACAAGCACTTGCTTTGCTTCTTACGATATGGACTAATAAAATTGTTGTATAAAGCACAAGATATTTGCTATTTAAAAGGACTGTTCACCGTATGACAAGTAGTTATCCAATATCAACTACACATTTTCTGTAATGGTCCAACTGCGTTCTGATTACAGTGGTGCACGCCAGTCAACTTCGTGCTTATTAGCTTTTAGTTTCTGCAAGTTACCAACTGAATACCTTTACATATGTTCTCTCTACTCAATATCAACACAAAAAACTGAAATTCAAAACAAATATACTAAGTGCAGTTGGTTTACATTAGACTTACGGAATACGGAATTGGTGATACAATACACTGTCCAATTAATAGCTTTGTACACAAAAAATTAACATAAAAAATACAAACATGATTCACACACTATAGCAATATTAAACAACAAGTATAGCTCTAAAACATAATTTCAACAAATAACGCTCTTAGTACTAAAAGACCATTCATAATACTCCAACCCCAAACTTCAAAGTTCACCCATCTACCCGTGTGCGTAGCACGGGCCACTCACTAGTTTAGTTCTAAGAGAGGCAAAATAAAGTTCAACATTCATTTTCCCTTTTGCACTCATTACTCTCTCTATATCCTTTTTCTTTTTTTATATCATATATAAACAGTAATATAGTTAATGAAAACATCTTCTTCATCTCTTTCTCTTTGTAATTTCTTCCAAAATAAATCGTCTTCCTTATAGTTTTAAAAGTACTAGGTAATGATTTCAAGAAATCTTCAATTTCTTAAACCCTAAGTTAAAAGGTTTGAAAGTTATGTTAACCTTCAAAAGCAAACATTAATTCTCGATTGCACCATAGTCATGTTGGATTTCGCTATCAAGACCGTGGTCTCGTCTGTGATACAACAATTCAAGTCCCATATTCTTCGTTTTTCCTACTTCAATTCCACTAACATAACAAAATACTAGATCTCATAAAATCATTTTGCTAGAGCATATGCAAATTTGAACTAGCACTCAAAGACCGGGTTTCATGAGTAGAAAATTGGATCGTAGAGAACAAAACTAAATAAAAGATGTAAGAAAATATCACTAGAAAATGTAATAAATTTTGTTGTTGTTTAAAGTCTGCATTTAGAACTTATTCATTTACTTTTTTGTAAAGCAAAAAGGAGAAATATTCGAACACACGGCATGCAAAGAATAATTCAATAATGTGATAGGTTCCTACATGTGCACTTTTTCCTTACTGCATTTCTTATCATTCTCAAAATACATGACCATTTCCCCTTTCTCGCATTATCTTACCTTTTGCAAACTTCAATATAATTCATGCCCACTCCAAAGCAACTGCATAATTTAATTTTGGATTCCTTATCAATGGAAGAATCTAGTCCATGTCGACATTGCTGATCAATTATTATATTCACGATACATAAAATAACAAAATATTCTATCTCTCTATCGTATCAAGAAATCTAATATTCTACTTCGAGCTATGAACTAAAGGATATATTAATTTTGTTATTTGAAAATTCAAGACTCTTTTACTACTATTCCATATCTCAAAGAAAAATTATATTTTTACATAAATTCAAATTTTTACACCCATTGTTAACACTACTCGATTAAAACACTAATTTGTTGTTGGTGAAGAGTATAATATGATTTTAGGCTTAGGTATATAATTAAACTTTAAATTGTAGATAACTTAGTTTCCTCCAAAGTCTTCCTTGTATAATATACAACATAGATATGGATATATGTACAATCAAAACTTCCAAGGAAAAAGAGAGAAAAAACTAAAAAAGGTGCACTCACCACTATGTATTCTATCTAGTTAGCCTCTCACCCAAACTAGTTGTTGGGAAGTAACATAATGATAGACCTCCTATGCACCCGACTGTAGTATGACGAGATCTAGCCTATGTTGTTATATACATTAGTTGAAATTTAGATCTACCCCTAATTTCCATGTTTCATTTATGGAAAACTCATCTCAAAAACATGTACTAAATTACACTTTTACTTTCATTTTCTACGAGAAAGCTTTATTTTGTTTTTTCAAAAACTAAAATCTGAACTTTAATTGCATGTTAATATGATCCTAGCTTTTTTAAAATTTTATTTTTAGTTTTTTCGAAAAAGTGCAAATGCTTACAGATTTTCGACAAATATTTATAGATTTTATTCAAATATTTACATATTATTAAACTAATTTTAGCAGTACATAAACTTTAATTATTTTCCCTGTTTTATGAAATATGCCAAAACTTAAAAATAGAATTTTTTTCGCTTATTTTTAAGAAAAGACTATTTATTTTAAGGTGCTTCTATTGGCACCTAGTTTTTTTTGGCTACCATAACTAAGGGATACCTTGATCTTTTTTGTTTCTTGTTTTTTAACACCGAACGTTTTTTTTCATTAACCAGGCACCCAAGCATTTCAAATTCCACCTCCTAAACCTTAAATAAAACAAAAACGCGCCTCTTTCTATGATGATAGTTAAGATGAACTTTGGTCATTGATCTCAACCAAACCCTAGTCACCTATAAAAGTAAACAAACCACTTTGAGATCATCATGATTTGGATTATTTACTAGATCTTTCTAATCATCACAATTAGAATTATATACTAAATCTTCACTCTTCTCCATCTATTAGGGAAAAAGCGAGGTTTTTTACTAAGTTCTATGGTTTGGAATTTTTAAGATAAATTATTGAGATTTTTCCAAAAGAGATAGAAATGTACACATTTTTAGTACTGAGTAAAATAACAGAATATGGTGATCAGAAGTACATAAAAATACTGATATGTAATAAAATCATAATGGTGATCTGAAGAAAAAACTGGATGCCAATAGCAACACACTATTTTAAATATAAAAAGAGGATGTTTTACTAAAGTTTCCTCTTCTTTATATCATACCTTACCCTTCTTTTCATGCGAGAGAGATTTAGGCCTAAATGCCCTAAGCTCGGTCTTACACTTGCATCCAAACTTGTTAGCAAAAACCATTGAGCACCAATATAAATGTGCTTGCATATGAAAAAACATCTCATACAATTGTTTTAACTACAATCAAATACTTTCAAAGTCATAGAAAAAGAATATCACATAACAAAAGAAAATATCTCATATTGCTTACCATACTCAAAGTCAACCTCAAACATCACCTTAACATAAAATCTTCTTGAAAAAAGTTGCTTCTGTAATGGTTACTCAATAACTATAACACCACCATCGAAACATATCATATGTCTACTAATTACCATTTATTAGCAATATAATCATCAATAATCATATATGTACTAATTAGTTTGCATTAGTAACACAAAAATAAATTATGTAAATGTCATATTTCCAAAATTGCTAATCGAATAAATAAATTCAAATAAAAAAACCAAATAAGGATAGAGAGGAAGTATCCATAAAATTCCAATCTTTTAAAACCATATTTCAACAACTCAGCAAATCATAAAATTCTCTTAAATAAGGAACAACCAATACTCATAATAACACTTGATAAAATATTGTCAATAATAAACAAATAGTACATCCCTATAGTGAAAAATAATAATAAAATGGTAAATAATAATAAGCAGTATGTCCAGTAATGAAATTTTTTAATGCCATAATAAATAAGTATACATTAGTCACTTTAAGCTCATATATTAACCTACTCAAAGAATTTTAAACTTGTATCATCGTCGTTCTTCTCAAAATAATAATATTTTCAGTTTGATATGTCAAAAGATCCTTTTAAATAATAGTTAAGTTATCATAAATCACATTTTCTGAAACCACTCATAATAGTAATATTATAAGTTACTAAATTTTTTCACATTTCATAAATAACAGTAATTCCTCTTAAATTTACTTAATAAATATTTATAACTTCTTTAAAGTTCAATTAGAATTCATTTCGCCAACTAATATTTAAGGTAATAATTTTTCTTAAACCCGCTACAATATTTTCTCTTACTTCATATAATTATTTAATGATTATAACCTTTTTAGAAAGTTTGTCCAATCTCAATTGAACAATAATATCCGAAGTGTTTGATATTAATTGATGACTAAACTCACATATATGAGTTGCACAACTAAATCTATCCAGTCTCTGAAATATCTACCGATTTAATTTGTTTATAATGTATTATAAAGTAGTCAAATTAATTAGTATAACTGTTATTCTATTATTGAGTGCTTGGGGTGCCTTTAGTAATTTTGGTATTTTTATAGAAACTTTTAGGATGCTTCTAGTAATTATGGTGTTTATACAAATTTTTTATATATACATATAAGAACCCACCATCCATTATGCCCAAATTCACACCTAAAAGTGGCACAATATCACAGACCACATAAACGGTGTATCCTTTTAGTGTAAAATATAAAATATATCATAGAGTGTTTACAATATTTTATGATTATTAAACTCATGGTCGAAGGAATAAAATATAAAAATTAATTATATAATCTTAGATAAATAAAGTGATGGAATATCAAATAAACTCCAATTACAATATCTCCCTATACCGTTAAGGGAAACAATCTAATGTTTGGAAATAACTAAAATAAAATACCAGATAGCAAGAGAAATATATGTGGGTATCCCCGTCATACTATCACACCACCAAGCCAATACTAGTCCTCTCAATTAACCTAACATGATATAACTAAATGAAGAAAATGAAAGAAGGAATCAGACATAATTTTGATGAGTGAAACACATCATATAGGTGTATAACACTAATAAGCTAGTAGACCAAAACTTATGTCAAAAAATCATACCTTAACTTATGACAACCCGCACCTCCCAACACACTGATCTAAAACATAGAGTGACTTTCAAACTTGCATCGGTGGCAAGAAGTATGAGCTATCAGATTTTTAAACATTAGAAACTAAGAATATAACGATAGAGTCTAAGGAATTCTAAAATTTCAGCTCTCACAGTGGAAGGAATAAAAATATAAGTATTAAAAATAGACTTTTGAGAAAAACAGTCTCTAAAATACTTAATTCATATACATTGTTTCCAAAGTACAATATAAATTTGATAGACATTTGATACAATAAATAACTATATGTGGAACAACGTAAAATAGTGGAACTCCATTGCTTAGCTCATTTCTCTACATATTATGCTAAAATCAACTATTGTCATGTTATTCTATGGTGGGGAAAATGAAAGGAAAGGTGTTGGTCGAATAGAAGTCTTTTGAATGAGTACATCATTAATATACGATCACATGAAACTGACTTTAATAGTACTCAATGTGACCTAGGATGTCCTATAAGTGTCCATGAATTACTTGTTTATTTTACTTAAGGGGTTTAACTCAATACACAACTACACTATTGACCCATGCAGGCTTATACTTAGAGTCGAACAACTAATCAAACCTAGAGACAACTAATGATCAGTTAATAGCAATAGAACTATTCCATATATGCTTCCTTACAAATTTTTACCATGGAACAGCATTTCCCACAAATACGACTATACATAACCTAGCAACAAATTGAGGGGTAGCCCACAATGCCGACTCGTTGAAGTGTGTCATCATCGCTGCATCCATTTCCACCTCTTAATGGTAATGTAGCACCTCTTACTGCACCGTGCCGGTCTCAATTTATCTGTCGATCGATGGAGCTTTCTAGTTTTCAAAATATTTGTTTTCTTGTTTTCTAATATAAATATATTCAATTCAAAAAATTTAAAATATTTATATCTTCTTCATACTAGCTCCAATTTCAAAATGTCATATACGAAAATTTTCCAAAAAATCACTATGAATGCAAAGGTTTAAGTTTCGTAGCCAGATTTAGATGTTCTCAATTTTTTTAATTTTTTCTCTTGTTATATTTAAATTTAATTCTTTTATTTAAATTTCCAGTTGGGATGTTACATTCTCCTCCCTTAAATGGATTTCATCACCGAAATCTCTAAGGACGTGTAACTCGTACGTACAAAAATTAATAACTACAACTATATACTCATCTGACCAGCACCACCATCCCGGTGGTTAAGCGCTTCGACTTTGGTGCAAGTGGTCACCGGTTCAAAACTTGTGTAGCGTGATTTGAACATATATTGACATATAGTATGTTATATAATACCTAAGACTTGTAACACTAATATGTGTATTACCATCGAAGTACCCAATTTCAAAAAAACATATCTACTTATCCACCAACCATTGGTAATTATTGCGCTTAACTAAAATTCCAACGCAATATGTACATATAGGAGGAATGCATATGAACCTATACTAGTGCGAAGATTGGGCGGTCTTCTGATCTAGTCGACCTCTTAAAATGCAAGTGCCTATGACATGTGTCCAAAATATATGCAGTATCCTACACAAATATACAAGCAATTCTATGTAACAAACCAGATTTTCGACCCTTGAAAATCGACACTAATACGTCCATTATATCACATGCCGAACATTCAAGTGCTCGAAATACCGATTTGTTCGGTGAAAGAAGAAGGTAGAAGATAAAAGAAAACTAAACAACACAGAATCTCACAACGCAGCGAATAATATATAATACAACAATGATCTTTACAGAAAGGAAACATCTTTATTTATATAATATCAGAGTACACTAGGCTTATCCTAAATTTTAACAGTTATAGAAACCTGTCCTTAAATTGACAAACATACAAACTCTATAATACAGTGGAAAAAAAACGTGAATACATCTTGACTATCCAGCTCCTCTTCAACTCCAAAGTATCCAGCTAAACCTAGGAAAACATACTCGTCTGACCCGAGCATTACATGGAATAACGCTCGGGTCAGTCTGGTAAACCGTGTGAGTAAAACTCGATAACAAGTAATAACCAAACTGGTTTCTACATTTGAAAACCTTTCAAACAAAGAGTATCTCGTAAGACCACACTGCACATAAAAATGGATGGTTTTTTACCTAACGATAACCAAAACATTTTATATCAAAATCCAGTGATGTTATCATAGTGTCTAGGTTTAAAGTAAATAGATAAAATAGCTGAAATGCTTGCATCTCACATTCCAACATACTAGGCTCTACAATCGAAAACGTAAGGCACGCATTAGAGAATGGATTCCAACCAATGACTGGGCTACTGGGGTACTGTCCGCCACAGTACACCTCTAGAAAAATGTACCGAGGTCATACCTAACGACCTCTGCCAACACAGAACCGGCCTACCCCTTGCTGGATAGTATCCAATATATCATCACCCTGGTTGCTTCGCAACCATTAATCGAGCGCTCCCACATACACGAATACATTGATGATTGTGCATATATCTGGAAGGGTGATGATATATCCTAATGGGTGCGACCCACATAGCCTTACTGCATATCCCATGTTTTAGTCATTCCCAGTTGATGAGGCTTGAGGCTATGTTTTACCTTTCCGAATAGCAGTCCCTCTTGGAATGCTAACACTACCCTCCTACCAGTAATGCAGTGCCAACATTCTAATACAAGTTGTCCAGGATAAGGAAAAACCGAAGGCACTACTTATACTACATCCATTTTGGAATCACCCTCGGGATTAGTAGCAAGCAGCCCTTGTACTTCAATGGCCCCATCTTTGATCCCATGCTTCAAGATATCTTCATTACGAAACTCTTGGGTTGGAACGAAGTGGTTTTCAGATAACATATCCGATCCCGGTCTCATTGAAACAACTTTTGATATTTTTCGGTAAACTCAACCCCGATTCTTTAGGAAATAAACAGGCAAATGACAAGAGTGGAGTTCACCTCCTAACCATTTGTGGATGGATTTCCTTATCATTCGTCTTGAAAAACGAAACAAGTTTATACGTATAGTATAGCACCTTCGACGATAACTGTACCATATAATTCTCGTGTTTCTCCTAGATATTTCCAAATTTACGTTTTGGGTCCAGCGTTGATAGTCGGTTATTTAACTATCAAATAAACAAACATCCAATCATGGTTTATTTTCCATATGGGATCCACTAAGTCTTTATTAATTCTCTTTAATTAATAAAACCACTCTATAAAATCTGATCAAAAGATCTTTTCAAAACACTATTCCCAAACCCCTTACATTTCTTTTATACTTGGAAACCATTATATACTTATCTCAACGGTATAAGTATATTACCAAAACATTTTACTTTTCATCTCTTGAAACAAATTCATATACTTATCTTATCAGTATAAGTATATTCACAAACTTTTCAAAGTTTCCTTCTTCCCAAATCCAAACATTTCTACCAAATAAAACATTCCGCTAATCCTTTGTCAAAAATTCCTGTTTTAAAAGCTCATCTCATATTTCAATTAACTTATAACTTTCAAAATAAATTTATAACCCACTTTTATAAACCTTTAAGTTATTTTTCTTTCCAAATCTCTGTAATGATTTTTAAACCTTTTTCCTATTTTTATAACTCTTTATATAAACCTTTCTACACTCCTTTATAAAATATCCTTTATAAATATCATTTACAAAAAATCATTTGTAAAACACCTTAATAGCTCTTTTCATTAGAAAAACCCCTTTCTATAAACAAGTTATCATTTATAAATACCTTTATAAGAATTATAACTTGAAAAACCATTTATAAACCCTTAGCCTCAAATTGATTAAAGAATTAAAGTAAATTCAAACCATACTTTATAAATTCCAAATGAGGCTTAGCAGTCCCAATGATACTAATTTAAGTTACCATTTAATTTCAATTCGATTTCCAAATCACATAACAATTATTTACATAAGCTACCATATGTGTAAATAAAGTTCATATCCAATCAGGGAATAACACGTTAATATAATAGTTGGCATATACAAGTCCGAATAACATAACAACAGGATGGTGATTATCCTGCTAAATAGATGTCCAAACAATTCAATAAATTTATAGTAGAATGGAAATTTATTCTGCTTAACACATGTCCACACAATCAAATCACTTACACAATAGTAGAATGGTGTTTTGTTCAGCTAACGGATGTCATTTAATTCTCCTAATCATATGGGTTATTTAAGGGTCTAGACAAGAGATCCTTTACTATGGAATCGATTTACTTTGAAAAAGAAAATTGATTAAAACACATTTTGTTTAGTTTAAAATCACCTTTGAAAAGTTAAAAGTATATTTAATTAGCTTAAACCCTAACTAAATCTTAATTAATCCAATTTAGATCAAGATTAAATCATAATTAAACTCTAATTAGGCTTAATTAACTTGTTTAAGTACTAATTAACTTCGTAATGCAACTTGGTTAAGGTTAAACCAAATTGTTTAAGAGTTAAACCCTAATTAATTAAATATTAATTAAATAATTAATTAATTGACCATTGATCTTAATTAAATAATTATTAATCACTTAATTACTTCTTAATCCCATTAACAAAAAATTAAAACTTTATAAATCAGTTAATAGTCATTAACTTAACTTGAGTGATGATTAACCTCTAATCACCTTCTAAATTACCAAGTAAGTGCTAATTACCTTTTAATTAACTAATGAATGAATTAATTAATTACATTACAACTTAATTAATTTTTAATTTTAATAATTAGTTTGAAAAACTTAGTAAACTAATTTCAAAATAAACAAATTTGAAATAGAAATTCAAACCTTTGCTGAACTGCATCGATAGCGACTGTCGCTATGAGTGCAGTTTGCTCTAACCTACCTTTAAGCGAAGCCACTTTACTAGAACCATACTATCTCAAGATTGAAACATACCTTAGTAAATTTTCACACTTTTAAACCTATTACGCAAACTTTAACCACAATCTAAACTTTAAACTCTTGAAACGAGTTTGTTTTCTACCCATCATGACTATAGTCAAGTTCATCATCAACCCTTTATATTCACACATCACATTCATACAACAAATTGTATACATATACCAATATATATATAATTACTAAATTTGCAATAACACATCCATTCGAGTGCTAAAACTAACCCAAAAATTTGCACTTATCATCACATTCAAACATGCCAAGATCCAACAAATATATAACATGCATATAGCTAAAGATAAACACAACATATAAAATAAAGTTCTTTCCAAAAGATTAGGAATTTACTCACCAAAAGCTATCCAAACTCTCACTAAATTAGAGTATGACATAGCACTTCCATTCCTAAGCAATAAGATAGAGTCAGGAACCCTGAATGCACTAGGTAGGGTCGGCTTTGTAGGTAAGAGGAAGCAAGACTTGTTTTGGTAAGGTGGAGCGACTTGGATAAACATCGAATTCTCAATAATAAACCCGAAAATATGTCATTTTGCAACTGATTTTTGGGCTACCTACTCATGGAATTTCAAAAAACACTCAAAGAGAAAGTTATTGGAATTTCTTTCTCTATCATTTCGAAGAAAGGATCACTCATTTTCGATTTGTTTTGAAGAAGTTATGCTCAAAAGAAGAAGGGTAATTTTCGTACTTGAAATTCTGGGTGAAAAATTGCTTTCCAAAGATTGGTTATTTTGACATAGCTATGATAGAAATTTAAAAAAGTGGTTAACTAGAATGTTATCGCCATTAAAATATCACACGGTTTCAAAAAAAAGAAAAAATCCATTTGAGTTTGAAATGAGGAAGAAAATTTTGGTGGAAAAGGAGGAAAAATGGAGAAACATATGGGCTATTTATAGGCAAGATTTCACACCTAATCACTTTGTCAAGTCACATCACAAATCTTTTATAACATAATATATATAATTATGTTTAATCACATCACTCTTTATATATATATATATGTGTGTGTGTGTGTATAATTATGTTTAGTCACATCACTTTCTTATATATATATAATTATGTTGTTTAGTCACATCACTTTCTTTATATTTATATTATTATTATGTTTAGTCATATCACTTATATATATATATAAGTTTAATTATTAATTAACTAAGATGTGACAAGAGATAATTATGGTTAATGATTACAAATCTAAGATGTAACAATACTTAATAGATATATTTATATAAAATGTTTATTATTTTTAAAACTATGTCTTGTCATATCACTTACTAATCCAAATTAACATAAGATAATTTATTTCTAAGCGTATTATTATCTAGTTAATTAACTCTTATATATGTGTACATATAGTGCACAAAGATGAACAATGTTCTCGACAACTTTCCAGTGTCCAAAGGTCGAAATTTCGAAAAAAGCTTTTTCGGTCACATTTTCTGTTTTTCTACGAACTATTTAATTTGGTAAAAAAAATTGAAAACGATTTTACCATCATTATTAATTAATTAAAATGAGTTTATTTTCATTATAAAACCAATATATTGAATATTTAAAATTAATTAAATATTCACTAATCAAAGTAGTGAAATTCCAGGTCGTTACATTCTTCCCTCCTTAAAAGAATTTCGTCCTCGAAATTACACCTCGACCTATCCCAGAAAACATTTAATACTATGCATAAGCTCGTATGATGTACATAGATCATTCTTATGCAAAATCTGATTTGATCTCAACTCGAATACATAACTTTCCTTCCGAACTAGTATCGATATCTCGATTCTCTAATGCGGACTCCTATCGGGCTCCTTGATTTGGAACCTCTATTCTCCTTATATAGTTGTAACTATGATAGAAAACTTTGGTCTCATACCAAGAACCCTCATTAAGTGCTCTCCGTCAAAATTCGAGCAGTAGATCCTTATTCGGAACGGTGCCACACCTCAAAGCCATGTATTCAAACCTTGGATCAACCTATGTGGAAAGAGAAATGATCTACATCCAACTTACGCACTTACTTAATTGGTCCTCCCTAATACCAATTCTATTTCCACCAAATTATTTATGAAAACATTTCATAAACTACACTGGTTCAACTTAGATGCTATTCCACTACATCCTTAGATCATATATTCCTATCTGATTCCATTATTCCATTTCGAATTTATCTCTCAAAGAAAACTCAAGATCCAAATACCCTGCTTTTATTCAAAACTTTTTCAAATTAAACTCTATATTTCAATCATAGAAATATATATCTATAGCCCGAGTAACTCCAAAATGATACTAAGGAACTAGGTACTACCAAACAATATCCTACATTCCCTTACCAAGAAGGGTAATACTCAAGAGAAGTGTTTACCATATAAACACATTCCTTCCCCAATTTTAAGTTATTTTCGAGCCACTCGAACTAGTTAACTTAAAAATATTCTTTTATTTCAAAATCTCTTTTCTGGAATAATACTTTACATTTTCCAACAGAACATCTATTTCCAACTTACTTTGGGATCATTCGGGTTAAGCTTGTTTCGACCGTACAATGATAAGGAGAATAATTTACTAAGTGCACTACAATGTTCGCCTAGGCAAACATCTGATGTCACTTAAAAGATTATTTTGATCATCACAAAAGAATCAAGACTTGTTCCCCGTACCAATCCAATGATAACACTTCTTACTTGCACTTTTATCCCTAAAAATTTATATTTAAACCAAATTGGTTTCAAATATTATTATTATTATTATTATTTTCCCAAAATCTTGAAAATCATTTTTCCAAAAGCACTGGGATATAGGTTCTCAAGTTTTCAACCTAAATTCTTCCAACTTAAATGATACATTTTTATAAACCCATTTTATAAATTACTTCTATTAAACCATTTTAAATATTTATCTCAAAATATTCTAACTTTTAAATCAAATTCTACCTCAACATTAACATCAAACGCCCTATAGTCAAACTGTGAAACTTAATTCACAAGGTGTTCATAGCCATATTTTTCCCAATCCTTATCTGCACAACCCATATCTTAAAAAGGGAACATACTAACAATAGTCAATGCTCAGCTAAACGAGCATGACTAAACAAACCCTAAATGATAATAATAATAACATATTATTATCTCATAACACCCAACCAACTATCTACACTATTTGTGAAAATCATTCTTTTTTGTATATAAAATATATTCTAGGTAAATTTATTTCATTTATCCAATTTTAAAACAATACCTCTTAGCACCCAACCAACTATCCTACACTATTTGTGAAAATCATTCTTTTTTTGTATATAAAATATATTCTTGGTAAATTTATTTCATTTATCCAATTTCAAAACAATACTAGGTCAATTGAACTTGTTCCAGCATTTAGGAAATCCCTATCGATAACGTTGGCCAGACGCATTGACCAGAATTCTTAAGCCACTAAATAGCTCAAACAACACAATATAAAACCTTTTTATAGCACCAACAAATACACCCTCTTATATAATATACACTCAAACTCATTCTAGAGTCTCACTTACCCTATCTCAAATGAGTATACCCTACCAGGGCCAAGGTTCTCGCTTAACCTTCAGCTCTAATACCAAATGTAACGAACCAGATTTTCAACCCTCGAAAATCGACACTAATACGTCCATTGTATCAAATGTCGAACATTCAAGTGCCGGAAATACCGATTTGTTAGGGTGAAAGAAGAAGGTAGAAGATAGAAGAAAATTAAACAACACAGAATCTCACAACGCAGCGAATAATATATAATACAACAATGATCTTTACAAAAAGGAAACATCTTTATTCATATAATATCAGAGTACACTAGGCTTATCCTAAATTTGGACAGTTATAGAAACCTGTTCTTACATTGAAAAACATATAGAATCTATAATACAACGGAAGAAAAATATACGTGAATACGTCTTGACTATCCAGCTCCTCTTCGACTCCAAAGTATCCAGCTAAACCTGGGAATACATGCCCGGGGTGACTCGAGCATTACATGGAATAACGCCCGGGTCAGTCTGGTAAACCAGCGTGAGTAAATCTCAATAACAAGTAATAACCAAACCGATTTCTACATTTGAAAACCTTTCAAACAAAGGGTATCTCGTAAGACCATGCCGCACATAAAAACGGATGAGTTTTTACCTTATGATAACCAAAACATTTTATATCAAAATCCAGTGATATTATCATAGTGTCTAGGTTTAAGGTAAATAGATAAAATAGCTGAAATGCTTGCATCTCACATTCCAACATACTAGGCTCTACAATAAAAAACATAAGGTGTAACGACCCACTATATTGGATCATTTAAATCGACAATAATCCACACATGTCGGACTTGAATAATTCAAAATAACAGATTGTAAAAAAATTTGGAGCAAATAAAATCCATTACAGAATCACAGACACAGAAATATCAGAATAACTCGCAGCAGAAAATAAAATAAATAGTGGTTCATGAAGCCACTACAATACATAGTCTCAAAACAGATTCAAAATACATAGTATCAGTCTGAAAACAAATACAATAGAAATCCCAAATACATAGAAGTCCACTAATACAAGAACTGAAATAGAACAACTGAAACTGAAATATATAAATAACTAGATAAGCGGAATCTCCAGCGATTCCTAGCTCCAGAAAGTGAAATCCAAAGCCGTGAATACTCAGGCTGACCCGAGCGTAAATAAAAAACACAAACACTCGAGTCAGGACATACATACTTATACAATGTAAACCAACTCAAGTGAACTGTAATAAAAGCACAAGTAACTTAAAGGATGCTTGGGACCGCCCATCCTCTAAGGATCCGTTAAACTATTTACTATGTAGTAATATTTCGCTGTTATAATAATGTCTAATAGTAAAATAAACATACTTTTAAATAGCATTAAGGCTTTACATTTTCCACCTTAACACGTAATACTCCCAGTAGTCCATCCAGTATCAGCATACCTCCAGATCGGGAGGCTACCCTAAATACTCCATGGGCTACGGGAGAAAACCAAACTCGTAGTAAAGCTCGCTATAGTAGATGACACGGCACACAAGGCAATGCCAGGGTAGATATACCAATTACGCACACGGGCTGGTGTAAACGCGTAGCAGCCACTACCGCCCACCTCGGACACACTCCCAAATCAAAATCGAAGATGGCCATCAAATCAATCACAAGCTAAGAGTATAATATCTAAGGAAGGTGCCCGATCGGAGGAATGACCTCACTTGGCCCGAGATCGCTCCTGTTTTAGCCACCTTAAGCCAACTCACGGGAGTCGGGTCCACGTATATACCTTAATAGGATCGTCGCCACCATCCTACTTCATTCTAGAAATTCCACCGCGTACACAGTTGTGAAAGTGGTTTTCGGTATCGACAGAGAGTATGCCCATATCCGATCCCAGTCTCTTTAACAACCAATTGTTATTATAAACTGTGGTTATACATTTCAAATTGGTTTATATTTCAAATCAAAATACATCATTTAAACCATTTAAAAGTAAAGTCATTATACTTACAAATCAAATATTCAATTCCCAAAAATTTACCCTTTTCTAAGCTCATTTATTCAGTTAAATACTTTAAAACGTTAAAATTTTAGCTTTTCTAGAAAATGCTGCGGTAAGTTATATTTGAAAACAATTCATTTCAGCATAGACAACATTTATAAACTGCTACAGTAGTTCAATTACATTTGAAAACTAGTTCAATTCAGAAAAGACAGCATTTACAAAACTACTGCAGTAGTTCAGGGTTAAATTTGAAAAATTAGTTCAATTACATTTGAAAATCTCATTTCAGCAAACTGTAGCACTTATCAAGTGCTAATCTAGCCCTTTTTATTAGTTTCATATTTTAACTTTCTTTCTGCAACCACAGCACTTACCAAGTGCTGCAGTAGCCTTTAGTTAATTAGCCTTTAGTTCATATGCATCAACCACAGCACTTACAAAGTGCTGCAGTATCATTTACTTCAGATTTTAAGTTAATTTCAGAAATGATAGCATTTCTGAAGTGCTACTCATTCAATTTCCATATTTATAAATAAATTTCAGAAACAAATTAACTTCGATTTTTAACCATTTAAACTTATAAAAATCATATTTTTCCACTTCAAAAATGTTCATTTAAATACCCTTTAACTTATGATTTTATAAAGAAAAATTTTACAATAAAATCAAATTTTCCAATAATTTCACTTATTAAATTCAAGTGTACCATTTTCCCATTCTTTGCATTTTTAACAATTTACTTTAACACTTAAATTTAAATTTCCATTTCATAAATAAAACTTAATTTCCATTTTTATTTAATTAACTTAAACTTCCATTTAAAAATCAAATCACAAATTTCCAAATTAAGTTATGTTTCAAATCACAAATTTTCCATTCATTTATTTAACATTTTTAATACATAGAAAAATCATTATCACTTTATTAAATCATGTTAAATCCAAATTTAAATCAAAATATCAAATTTTACATTTTAAAATACTTAAAATTTTCTAGAAAAATATATAAAATAACCACGGGTCTGTATAATATTTTCTAACCTAGGTCAAGTGATACGGATAATATATCATTTCAATCCGTAATTTACAAAGAAAAATCCAGGTTCTATCATTTCAAACCCGCAATCCCAAGTTAAATAAAATAAATAAAAATCGCTCAGGCCTATCATTTTAGCCCATAATGATTTTTCCCTATTCTAAAGTCCGTTCGGGTGTGTATCATTTCAACCCATGGTGATTCTATTCTACAGGGAACTTGCAGTGTGAGAAACAGAATAAAATAAACAATATAACAGAATATAACATAGGAGATGATGTGACAGGTTTATAACAGGGTTTAACATCATATAATACATATCACAGGCAGGTATAACATGGTATAACAATTCTACACATTCACTTGTTATCGTTTCGCAATTCTATAAGTATGAATGTCAAGCATGAATAACTCACCTCTTTAAGCTGGAGTTCACAAATCAAAACACACAAATAAATCCAGAAAGCACGATATAACACGACTTTGGATTCAAGTGGAGAGAGAGCCAAGATTTTGATCTTGTATATAACAAATAAAACAAAGCAATATAAATATATTTTCAACACCAAATATATTGAAACAAATTGAAATAGAATTAACAAAAGACACAAATGGCTTAACCAAGCTTTGAAATCACAATTGCTTGACCATGACTCAACATATGCTCGGCCACAACATGTTTATAGGTGGAAATGGCTCGGGTTTGACTCACTAGCACACGGCTAAGCTAGAGAAGATGAGGAGTTTGGAGTTATAAATGGAGGAATGCTAAAGGTCAAGGCTAGGGAAGGAGTTTGGTTCACCATCTAGGCTCGGCCAGAGGTCATATGGGCTCGGCCATGGCACTACAGGTCAGGTCAGGGGTAGGAGGTGATGGCCAGAGGTGATGTCATCGGGTGGTGGCTGAAGCTAACATGAAGGGGATGTTGAATTTATGGGCTCGGCTAGGCATTTTTGGAAGGGTTTTGCAAGTTTTAAGGTGTTTGTTTCATATAGTGGTCATGGCCAGATCTGGTCAGAGAAGGAGGAGATGTTGCCGTGGATGATGAGTGGAAGGTGATGGTGGTGGTGGTCGGTGAAGGAGTGGAGGCTATGGCCGAGCAACATGTAGATGAATCAAGGCAAAAATAATGGAAAAATGAAGAGGAAAAGTAGGAAAAAGGAGAAGCCATTGCTTACATTTTTTTTCTAGAAAATAGATAGCCGTGAATTGATGATGAAATGAAAACTTCTCACGTGAAAAACAAAAGAAATACACGGCTACCATCAAGGAGTTGAACGGCAAAGGCAATGAAGAGACAAGAAAAGGAAAAGTCACAAGTTTTAAAAACTTTTGTCTCTTTGAATTTCCAATTCATTTTAATTCAATATAAACAAATAAAAATCAATTAAACAAAATAAAAGTTAAAACAAAATAAAGTAGAAATGAAAATAAATAAATAGTCTTAGGAAAAATAGAAAAATAAATAAAGAAAATAGTTTATTATATTGAAACTAGAATTAAAAATTGTGAACAAAATACAACTAATATTTGAAAATTACAACTACACTTTTAAAATGTTTTAAAAATAAAAAATATTGAAATAAAATTTAATTTAAAATAATTGCAAAAATATTGGGTTGTTACATAAGGCACGTATTGGAGAATGGATTCCAACCAATGACTGGGCTACTGGGGTACCGCCCGCCACAGTACACCTCTAGAAAAATGTACCGAGGTCGTACCGAACGACCCCTGCCAACTTAGAACCAGCCTACCCCTTGCTGGATAGTACGGAATATATCATCACCCTGGTTGCTTTGCAACCTCTAGCCGAGCGCTCCCATGTACATGAATTCATTGATGATGGTGTATATATCTAGAAGGGTGATGATATACCCTAATGGGTGCGACCTCATAGCCCTGTTGCATATCCCCTATTTTAGTCATTCTCGATTAATGAGGCTTAAGGCCACGTTTTACCTGTCTGAATAGTAGTCCCTCTTGGAATGTTAACATTGTCGTCCCGGTAGTAATGCAATGACAACATTCATCCATAAAAGTTGTCAAGGATATGGACAAACTGAAGGCACTACTTCTACTACATCCATTTTGGAATCACACTCAGGATTAGTAGCAAGCAGACCTTGTACTTCAATGGCCCCATCTTCAATCCCATGCTTCAAGATGTCTTCATTACGAAACACTTGGGGGTTGGATCAAAGTGGTTTCTGGATAACATATCTGATCCCGGTCTCTTCGAAACAACTTTCGATATTTTCCGATAAACTCGACCCCGGTTCTTTAGGAAATAAACAGACAAATGACAAGAGCGCAATTCACCTCCTAACCGTTTGTGGATGGATTTCCTTATCATTCGTCCTAGAAGAAGGAAATGAGTTTTTACGTACAGTATAAAACCTTCGACAGTAACTGTACCATATAATTCTTGTGTTCCTCCTAGATATTTCCGAAGTTATGCTTTGGGTCCAGCTTTGATAGTCGGTTATTTAACTATCAAATAAACAAACATGCAATCATGGTTTAATTTCCATATGGGATCCACTAAGTCTTTATTAATTCTCTTTAATTAATAAAACCACTCTATAAAATCTGATCAAAAGATCTTTTCAAAACACTATTCCCAAACCCCTTACATTTCCTTTATACTTGGAAACCTTTATATACTTATCTCAACGGTATAAGTATATTACCAAAACATTTTACTTGTCATGCCTTGAAACAAAATCATATACTTATCTTATCGGTATAAGTATTTACAAATTTTTCAAAGTTTCCTTCTTCCCAAATCCAAACATTTCTTCTAAATAAAACATTCTGCTTATCCTTTATCAAAAATTCCCTTTTTAAAAGCTCATCTCATATTTCAATTAACTTATAACTTTCAAAATAAAGTTATAACCCACTTTTATAAACCTTTAAGTTAATTTATAAACCTCTTTCCAAATCTCTGAAATGATTTATAAACCTTTTTCCTATTTTTGCAACTCTTTATATAAACCATTTTATACTCCTTTATAAAATATCCTTTATAAATATCATTTACAAAACATCATTTGTAAAACATCTCAATAACTCATTTAGTTAGAAAAACCCCTTTCTATAAACAAGTTATCATTTATAAATACCGTTATAAGAATTATATAACTTGAAAAACCATTTATAAACCCTTAGCTACAAATTGATTAAAAAATTAAAGTAAATTCAAACCATATTTTATAAATTCCAAATGTGGCTTAGCAGCCCCAATGATACTAATTTAAGTTACCATTTAATTTCAATTCGATTTCCAAATCACATAACAATTATTTACATAAGCTACCATATATGTAAATATAGTTCATATCCATTCTAGGAATAACACGTCAATATAACCAGTTGGCATATACAAGTACAAATAATATAACAACAGGATGGTGATTTATCCTGCTAAATAGATGTCCAAACAATTCAATCAATTTATAGTAGAACGGAAATTTATTCTACTTAACACATGTCCACATAATCAAATCACTTACACTATAGCAGAATGATGTTTTGTTCTGCTAACGGATGTCATTTAATTCTCCCAATAATATGGGTTACCTAAGGGTCCGGACAAGAGATCCTTTGATATGGAATCGATTAACTTTGAAAAAGAAAATTGATTAAAACACATTATGTTTAGTTTAAAATCACCTTTGAAAACTTAAATGTATATTTAATTAGCTTAACCATTAACTAAATCTTAATTAATCCAATTTAGATCAAGATTAAATCATAATTAAACTCTAATTAGGCTTAATAAACATGATTAAGTACTAATTAACTTCCTAATGCAACTTGGTTAAGTTTAAATCAAATTGTTTAAGAGTTAAACCCTAATTAATTAAATAACCCATTAATTAAATAAATAGTTAGTTAACCATTAATCTTAATTACATAATTATTAATCACTTAATTACTTCTTAACCCCATTAATCACTAATTAAAACTTTATAAATCAATTAATACTCATTAACTTAACTTAAGTGATGATTAACCTCTAATCACCTTCTTAATTACCAATTAGGTGCTAATTACCTTTAATTAACTAACTAATTAATTATATTACAACTTAATTACTTTTTAATATTACTAACTAAGTTTGAAAAACTTAGTAAACTAATTTCAAAATAAAAAAATTTGAAATAGAAATTCAAACCTTTGCCGAACTGCATCCATAACAATTGTCGCTATGAGTGCAGTTTGCTCTAACCCACCTTTAAGCGAAGCCACTTTACTAAAACCATACTATTTCATGATTAAACATACCTTAATAAATTTTCACACTTTAAAACCAATTACGCAAACTTTAACCACAATCTAAACTTTAAACTCTTGAAACGAGTTTGATTTCAAATCCGACCTCAAATCCATCGCGACTACATACAAAGTTTCTACTTTGTTTTCTACCCATCATGACTATAGTCAAGTTCATTATCAACCCTTTATATTCACACATCACATTCATAGAAAAAATTATATACTTATACCAATATATATACAATTACCAACTTTGCAATAACACATCCATTCGAGTACTAACACTAACCCATAAATTTGCACTTATCATCACATTCAAACATACCAAGATCCAACACATATATAACATGCATATAGCTAAGGATCAACACTACATATAAAGGAAAGTTCTTTCCAAAAGATTAGGAATTTACTCACCGAAAGCTATCCAAACTCTCACTAAATTAGAGTACGACATAGCACTTCCATTCCTAAGCAACAAGACGGAGTCTTTAACCCTGAATGCCCTAGGTAGGCTCGGCCTTGAAGGGAATAGAAAGTGAGACTTGTTTTGGTAAGGTGGATCGACTTCGGATAAACATCGAATTCTCAATAATAAACCCAAAAATAGGTCCTTTTGCAACTGATTTTGGGCTACCTACTAATGGAATTTCAAAATGCACTCAAAAAGAAAGTTATTGGAATTTCTTTTCTCTATCATATCAAGAAAAGAATCACTCATTTACGATTTGTTTTGAAGAAGTTATGATCAAAAGAAGAAGGGTAATTTTCGGACTTGAAATTCTGGGTGAAAAATTGCTTTGCAAAGATGGGTTATTTTGACATAGCTATGCTAGAAATTTGAAAAGGTGGTCAAATAAGATGTTGTAGAAATTAAAATTTTACATGGTTTCAAAAAAAGAAAAACTCCATTTGAGTTGGAAATTAGGAAGAAAAGATTGGTGGAAAGAGGAGGGAAAATGGAGAAACATATGGGCTATTTATAGGCAAGATTTCACACCTAATCACTTTGTCAAGTCACATCACAAATCTTTTGTAACATATATATACATACATATATAATTATGTTTAATCACATCACTCATTATATATATATATGTATATAATTATATTTATTCACATCACTTTCTTATATATATATATATAATTATGTTGTTTAGTCACATCACTTTCTTTATATATATATATATAATTATTATGTTTAGTCACATCACTTTATATATATATATAAGTTTAATTATTAATTAATTAATATATGACAAGAGATAATTATGGTTAATGATTACAAATCTAAGATGTGACAATACTTAATATATATATTTATATAAAATGTTTATTATTTTTAAAACTATGTCTTGTCACATCACTTACTAATCCAAATTAACATAAGATAATTTATTTCTAACCGTATTATTATCTAGTGAATTAACTCCTATATATATGTACATATAGTGCATAAAGACGAACAACATTTCCGATAACTTTCCAGTGTTGAAAGGTTGAAATTTCTGAAAACGTTTTTTAGTCATATTTTCTGTAGAACTATCTAATTTGGTAAACAAATTTTGAAAACAATTTTACCATCAATATTAATTAATTAAAATGAGTTTATTTTCATTATAAAACCTATGTATTGAATATTTAAAATAAATTAAATATTCACTAATCAAAGTAGTGAAATCCGGGTCGTTACATTCTACATGTATGTGCAAACATCTAATCCATATGCAACAACCAATTGCATATAACTAAGTAAAATTAAACAATTGCAGTTGTGTGTGTATGTTGTCACAAGAATATGTTATATTTTTTCTACAAGTGCAAAGAATATAGCTTCCACCATCCAAAACATGTGCGTGAAAATGTAAGCTGAATCTCGCATGTCGTTGGTAGTTACTAATTCGATAATTCGAGCGTCAATTCGATGAGTATTTTTCACTCACTACTATGTCTAAAATATATTATCCGCCATACATATGCATATAATCCCAATATTGTTAAATTACTTAATTGAAATTTATTTGAGTTTTGATGGATTGTGTATGTTGAATTGGATTGTTTGGATGAAATGTCGATCGAGATATTTAATTGATTGAGTGAGATAGGATTTGAGATTGTTGGATGTCTGAAATGCAATGGAAATGTTATTCGCTTGCATTTTAGCTTATGTAATTTATTTATATTACATATACAGTGTGCCTATGGCCGAAATTCTATGGAATTCGACTCGGCAACAAGGTCAAATTTACAATCATGATTTTATTATTGATTTTTGAGAATATTTCTTTATAATTTATATTTTGGATTTTTGATTGATTTTTTGGTTTTGAAATATATATATTTGAGAGCTTCGATAAATTATTTTAGGATTTTAAAATTAAATTGAATTATATTTATAATAAATATAATTGGTTGAAAAATATTTTGATTTCTTGGAAATTATTTTGGATATAAAAGTTATTTTAAAGTTTATTTATTTTTAGCAGTTTGAGTATTAAGTAAATATTTTTGAATTATAAATTATAGTTTGAGATGAAATGAATTATTTTTGGATTTATAAATTTATTTTAGAAGTATTTTTTAGTTATTGAAAATTATAGAATAATTTATATAATTAGTTTAGATTTGTGTGAGTTTTGATGATTTGGAAAATATGTATAAAAAGAGAAGGAAATAAATTTTAGTAATTTGAAGATTGAATTACATATATTTATATAAATATTGATTTGTAAATAATTTATATTTAAAAATTTTATGTTGGGATAACTATATTTAAACAAAGAATTAATATTAAATTTTCATATTCAAATCTTATTCTATGTATATATATCCATGTGTGTGTATATCAAAGGTATTACCCAAAGTACCAATATTTTAAGAGTTATTTATGATTAATGAGAATAATTAATTAAGATATTTTATATATTAGATTTAATAATATTTTATTATATTATTATAATTTCTTATTCCTTTTATGTTGATTTATTTGTTATGAATGATTCACCATTGACACTGATTAGTGTTATATTTAAGATGATATGGTGATGACATCTTTATATTTGATTTGTGAGGTTTCACTTTTGTGTGACGAGAGATTTGAATAAATGGTTTAGCGATACCATATGGTATGGGAATTTTGGTAACACTTTTCTAGTTATTCATTGGAGTTTCCATATAGAGATATTTAGCGTGGGTCGAGTGTAGTTTATGAGCTTTGAATAATTAATCGAGTAACATGCAGTGATATGAGATGTCGTTATGTTATTTATTTGATTATTCTCTATATGTAAACGTCACACGAATAGGGATTACGCTCATGGGTATATGCGATACTCCTTGCGAAGAGTATTCGTTTGTCACATGGTGACTACTAAGTCCATGTGTCAACCTATAATTAGAGATGTGTATAGTAATGGGGGTGAGAACCATATGACCATCCATATTGTGTCCAACTCCCTTTATGGTTTGGGAGTGAATCAGATTGGCCAAAATCCACCCTGGCAGTCTAACCATGGGGTCGCGCCCCAGATTTACGACACCTTTGTTCGATATATTATATTTGATGCGCATCATATGATTTGGGTTAGGTGACCTATTGGGTAGGTGCCTCAACATCACGAGGAATGGGTTAGGTGACACATAGGGTATGCCCCTTACAACCCCTTTGGTTATGTACATAGGCCAGTAGTCTCTTATCTATAGGGGCAAAGCAGGGTCGTAGCCAAGGCTACGCATTAATGAGCCACTGGTGGATATGTGTTATGATGTCCATCGAGGTAACTGAAGACTGTAGGAGCAGATCCGATTAGGTGACCCTAGGCTCCTTGAGCAGGTATTCGACCATCAGTCTCCCGTTTGTTTCGGTTTATAGTGTATAGTGGATTGGCAAATATGTCCCTTTCCTATAATGAGTTGACTAGACTGGAGACTAGTTGAGTCTAAAGTGTAGTTAGTCCTTGTATATCCACACTCTTTGATAATTTGGTATTTATGAGAAAGCCTTACTTTATTTGTAATGACCTAGAATTTTATCACTTTGAATAAGCATTATTTAAAGTATTTTAAATAATTAATTATGGATTTTGTAACCCAAGCATACCCTTTTTAAAATAATAACTAGCAATGGTGAAATTATTTTCAAAATATTCTACAAAAATAATTAATTGAAAGAAAAACCGAAAATGTGACTAGAAAGTTTTTTCCAAAAATTCAATTTTTCACCATTAATTTTTTTTAAATGTTGTAAACACCTTAATACACTTAAACACACACTTATATAAATAATGTGTACTTAGTTAAGGGTTTTAAAGTGTAAATATATGTGTACTAAAAGAAAAGAAAAGATGTGACCATTTTCAACATTTTAAATAAAAGAAAATAACTAAGGAAAGGTCATTATCATTTCATATCATAAGGACAAGGAGGTGAATTACATGGTGGATAAAGGGGTGTAGCTTGGGTTCTTGTGTGTATAAGAAGGGATGGAGGGTGGTGTGGTGATGTGGCAACAAATGAATGGAGGGTGGGTACTTTAAGGGCTTTTTGGTAAATTGATTATTTCAATTTATATAAAAACAATTTCAAACTCTCTCTCCTTCTATTTTTTTTCTCATTTTTTTTCCAAAAAGTCAACCTTCTTAAGCTTTCCAAAACCACTTTAATGGCTTCCAAATATTTTCAAATGTTTTAAAAATCAATTCTTTCTTACTTTTGATTCTTAAATACACTTAGAAATCACTCCTTTCTTCTTCTTACAACTTCCTCTTCCTCAAACAAGCCTTAAAACACCCCTACACCATTTAAGCCGAGCCTACCCACCACTAGGCTGAGCCCTATAAGCTTATCTAAGGTCCAAAAATCAAGTCTTTTGCAAAGAAAGACAAAGATCTAAGGCCTTTTCAAGTTTTACTGAAAGTTAGGTTGATTTTCATAAGCTTTTGGTAAGTAAAAACTCACATCCTTTTTGAAATGTTTAAACTTTTATTTCATTATCTATTATTGTTGTAAAATGTTGGTTGTTTGATGGATTATAGTGTTATGTTTGTTTGGTATATAGGTGCTTGTATGTCATAATGAAATTAGACTTGAAAATGAAGTCTAATGTGGTGATTAGTTAGAAAGTTAAGATCTTGCTTATGTTTTGATGTGATGGCATGTAAATATATGATCTTGTTCATGTATGGGTTGTATAAACCAATAAAGTTGGCATCTTATACTTGTATAAGTGACCTAGAGGCCCCTTTTGTTTTAAAATCATGGTTATTCTTTTGGATTTACAAGAAAGGTTTTTCAAAATTTAAAACATTATACTAGTTTCAAACTCTCTACTATGTTTTATAAAGTAAGTCAAAAGCAAAGTTTTTTTGAAGAGTATTAAACTAGTAAACCTAGTGTAAAAGTAATGGTATCCATTGCGATAGTCGTTATGGATGCAATTCGATAAACGAACAATTTTTGTAAACTAAAGTGGTTTCTTTTTAAATGTTTTTAAAAAGTATTCAAACATATTTCAAAGTATTTAAAAGATAATTATTATTAATTAAGTAAGGATTAATGATTATTTAATTTATTAATGAAGTAAAAGTAATAGTACCTAATTATTTATTAAGTAAAGATTTATTTTTAATTAATTATTTATTAAGTTAAGTTTTAGTTTTAGTTAATTATTAATTACGTAAAGATTAATTATTAGTTATGTATTAAGTAAAGACTTATATTTAATTAATTATTATTTAATTAAGGTTTTACTTATTGATTAACTACTAATTAATGAAGGTTTAATTATTAATTACTTATTATTTAGGCAGGGTGAATTATTAATTAATTATTAGTTATGTTGAGATTTAATAAAATTTAACTATGATTTAATAAAGGGTTTAACTTGTAATTAATTTCTTGAAAAAGAGGTTTAAGTTTTTAATACTTTGCTTTCCAAGGATCAATTTGTTTAATGGTAACTTTCTTTTACGAATAATTATTTCGAGCACAAGGGATTCTATTGTCGATACCGTTAAGTAACCATGCAAATGTGACTAGGTTATACTAAACTTTGACATTTGTTAGTAGGATAAATCCCCATTTTGCTATACCTTAATTAAATAGATTATCTGGACATCTTTAGCCGAATAAATCCCATTATGTTATAATTAAACTTAATAGATTGTTTGGACATCTATTTAGTAAGACAAGTCATCGTCCTGCTATTATGTTATTGGACAGGTATCTGCTGGTTTATATTGAAATGTTATTCCCTAATTTAGTTATGGATTTTATTTATATATATGTTGGCTTATGTAAATAACTATTATGTGACTTGGAAGTCAAATAAAATTAAAATGGTAACTTGTTTTAGTACCATTGTGATCGCTAAGCCTCTTTTTGAATTCGTAAAGCTGTGGCTTTAAATTAACTTAAATTCTATATTAATTTGAAGTTAAGTGTTTTAAATGATTTTTTAATTTATCTAATTATTTTATTAAATGGATTTATAAATAATATTTTGTTTACAAAAGGAATTTTATTTCATAAAGGATACATTTATAGGAGATTTACAAATGATATTTTATAAAGGATTTTTATAAAGAAACTATAAAGAAAGATTTATAAAAGAGTTTTATAAACAAAAAGGGATTTTATAAATCATTTTAGAGATTTGTAAAGAAGTTTTATAAATTAACTTGGAGATTATAAATGTGTTTTTATAAATTGATTTTGGAGATTTGAAAACGGTATTTGAAATTATAAAATGTTTTTTTTAAAAGAAATTTTTATAAAGGATAAGTGGTTTTGTTTTTTAGTAAGTAATGGTTTTAAAATGAAAATATTTTGGTCCATTTAATATGGAAATTGAAAAGAGGAAATCTTCCTTAAAATTTTGTTAATATACTTATACCGTTGAAACAAATATATGGATATATTTTCTAAGTATTGAAAAGTATGATGTTTTGATAATACACTTATACCGTTGAGATAAGAATATTAATGTTCCAAAGTATTGAAGAAGTACAAGTGATTTGTAAAATAATATCCTTCGTAAAAGGTATTTTAAATCAAATAATTTTTAAAAGATATTTAATTAATAGAGGCTTAGTGGATCACATATGGAATTAAATCAATGACTGATTGTTTGTTATCTGATAGTTAAACAACAAACTATCAAATCTTGGCCAAAATATAACTACGGAAATATCTAGGAGAAACACACGAGTTATATGGCATAATCATCTTCGATGATGTTGTATGTGTGTATAAACCTCGTTTTGTTCTCCTAGGACAAAAGATAGGGAGATTCATCCACTTAAACGGTTAGGGGTTCCCCACTACTATCTATTGTCTGTTTATTTCTGGAAGAACCGAGGTTAAGTTTACCAAAATTAGCGAACGTTGGTTCGAAGAGACCGGGATCAGATAAGTCTAAATTATCCAAAAACCACTTCGATCCAACTAAGTGTTTCGAACTAAAGACATCTTCGGTATGTTCAGACCTAGAACTACTTGTATGGATGGATGCTGGCATTGCGTTGTTGCCTGGAGGGCAGTGTTAGCATTCCAAGTGGGATGTGCTAAATAAAGGTAAAATATAGCCTCAAGCCTCATCAACCGAGAATGACTAAAATGGGGGATGCAGTAGGGCTATATGGGTCGCACCAGTTAGGGTATGGTCATCTCTGATCAAGAGCAATTACTATCTACTCATGTATGCTTCAGGGCCAAGTGCGATTGTTAATCACAACCCAGGGGTGATCGTATTTTTAACTATCTAGTAAGGGGTAGGCCGGTCCTATGTTGCAGGGGTACAAGATGTTCTTGTTAGACCCTAGGTACATTTTATTTAGAGGTGTACTATGCGTAAGGTTGTCCCTTACCTTGTCATTGATGGAATCTATTCTCTAATAAGTGCCTTTGGACTTAGTTGTAAGCTTATTATGATGGAATTTAATTAATGTAACAATTTTGGCTATGATTAATATGTATCTGTAACGTAGACATTATTATAATATCATTGGATTTTCATATAAGATGTTTTGGTTATCGTAAGGTAAAAACATGTACGTGTTTATGTGCGACGTGGTCTTATGAGATACCTTTGGTTTTAATGGATTTTAAAAGTTATAATAAATAAAAATTCCTTGTGATTTGAGTTTCTCACGCTGGTTTTACCAGACTGATCCGGACATTATATTTCTTATAATGCTCGCGTTAGCCTGAGCATATTTTCCAAATTTAGCTGGACACATTGGAGCTCCTAGGAGATGAGTTGGATGCCACCAAGACATACTTTGGTATTTTCTTATACCTTCCGCCGTTTATGCTTTTTGTAGTTATCAACAATCTGCAAGGATTGGTTGTTATAACTGTCCAAGGCTAATGATAAGTTAGTGTTGTACTTTGATTTATATATGCATATAAAAGTTTCATTGTCTTTTGTAAAGACTTGTTTATATTATATATTACTCGTCACGTTTGTGAGATCATGTTCCGTCTTTTCTTTCTTTCATCCCTATTGACATGCCTTTTGGATGACTAAATGATCAACACACGAATACCGAGAATGTATTAAGTGTCGCCTTTAGTAGTAAGAAAGGCAGATCGTTACATTATTATTGGGCTTTAGTTTATGGATGATTTATATTGATGGTTTGTAAGATATTGGATATGGTTTAGATGATTTGATAAACTATCTCACATTTCATATAAATCAATTTTGATAATGATTTCTTAATATGGATGAGTCACCTTTTTGATGTTGATTTCATGATTTTTGAGTTGCATTTTTTATATGGGTGATGACACTTTATTATGTGAATCATAATGGTTGTTATCTTGAGATATTCGAACTTGTTAATGTCATTTTTATTAGTAATATTAAATCTTTCATTGATTTTACATATTTCATATCACCCATCATTCTAGACATATTACATATTTCATAAAACTTGGGTCAATCTGAGACATTTTAGGTACAAGGACATCAGGGACATTGAGACCAGGTTGTATTATTTGGGCATAGAGGAGATTAGTTATTCAGTATTGTTTTATATTAATTTGTATTGTATAGACTCATGTATATTATTCATTATACTTTGTATAGGGACATTGAGACCTGGTAATGTATATTATACTTTGTGTATTGTATTATCACTACGATTGTCTTTGTTATTTACTATATATTGTGTGTTATTCTATCCTAGAGGCACATATGTTTATTGCTTTGTGCTGATACTGTTTATGTTTGTTGGTGAGTTGTATTCCATGTTTTAATATGTATGAGTGGTAACCCAAGGGAATATTCACATGTGTACCCCATTTGGCCTAATTCTTTGTATTATCTGACAGTATTACTCAGTAGTACTCTTGGATAGTATGAGAATAGAGGATGGGGTGTTATAGTTGGTATCACAGCAGGTTCAGAATAATACATTATATATATACACACAAGATACGAGTCATTGGTTTAGAATAGACTTAGAGTCCCTGTCCTTTGGGTGTGTTGGAAATTTAGATTATAGAAAGATATAATAGAAGTGTTACTACTATGATTGTCAACAAAGGAGTTCGGCCCACTGCATAGCCTTAATGTCGCTTCAATAAGCAGTGTTTTTTAACAGAGTCAACATCAATATAAGAGCTATGATGGAGGAAGTCAAAGACTTATGAAGTGATATGAATATCATAGGTACCAATGTTTAACAACAGGCACATGAGGATATGTCGACGTCGAAGAGATAGGATTATGCACTCCGTCAATAAAAGAATGTAAGGGTACCAAATATAATCAACTCCGTATAACACCAATGAACATCGAAGTGGCCCATAGCGCATTTCTTTGAAGCTAGGTTATATTAGCACTGCAACTCACCTATTGATATCGAAAAGGGCTCCTCGTCGATAGCTCGGAAGCCATCAACATTACATTGAAGTTGCACCGCACCTCCTAAGCACTTCGAGAGTATTGTCCTGCGATGATGTCAAAGGAATACAAAGTAATGCTGCTTTACAATGAATACTGCACTTCACCTTTTATGCAGCGTTTTTCTTCAATATTTGGAGGATGCCGCATGTCTAGGCAAAGTAGTGTTGATGGTGAGCACCATCGATACCCATGAACCCCTTAATACCACTTTACGATTATCATTGCTGAAGTCATCAACCGCTCATAAAAGACATCAATCACCATGAATGATGCCATCGATGTCATAGTTTGTCACTGCCGCATCTCTCCACTAAGGGAATAAAGAGGAAACTTAGTGCATGGAATCATCGAGGCCACCAAAGTCGATGATCACTCCATTGCCACAGCCAATGATGAAGCACGCGGAAGCCGCTAATAAAAGCCGAACACCCTGAAGCCACTCAACCCCTATAAATATGTAGCTAGGGGTGCCATTTTGGGGATGAATTCTCTTTTCCTAGTTCATACATTTTCAATTTTGTAAACTCTAAATCGATTAGGGGATTTTTGGAGACTATTGTAACATTTTGAACTTTGTACGCATAGGAGTTGGCAATTAAACATTTGCATAGACTTGGGACTCAATTCGAATTTATGATTTGCATATTCTTTTGACTTAACATATTAACTACTTGGACTTGTAACTTGGATAACATATTTGGCTTCGACTTTGAACTTGGATATTGACTTGACCAATGACTTCGACCATTACAAGGTTTTACATGACTTTGACTTTAATGACAAAACTAAGAGTTGACATAGATGCATACTTCAATTTGATGACTTCGAATGACTTCAACAGGGCCTCTCTTTGAATTTGCTCTGCTTTTTACACACTTTTGGGGTTAGCAAATATATTTGCTAACATTTTTGTCACTAGACTAAGGGTATGAACCTCCGACGCTATTAAAATCCCAAGTGGAACTACCCTAACCTGCATATTTAGGGCATAAAGAACTTTCTTAACCAAGCATATCCCATTCTAAGCTAACCAACCTTAAGCCTTAACAACGTGTCAAATAACCCCGTTTAGATGTCCGAACAAGGGTCTTCTAAACCTAGAACAACTACGCCCACTTATCAAATCTCTAATGATCCCAAGCTTCAAGAAGAGCAAGTGCTAAGAATTAGAGCGATATAGATTATAGAAAATAAGAGAAGACAAGCAACATCTTATAACCTAGATAAATAGTGCTTGAATCCGTTTCATATAGGGCGATCCCTAATTTTTGTTCTAGGAAAACAATGCAAGAGAGATCACGTCTTCTCAAGAATAAGAAGAGAAATTCAACTTTAAGCTAGGGGAACCATTTTCCAAAAAGAAATGACAATGGATTTGAACGATTCACTAGAAAGTGGAAAGTATTCTTAGCCACTCTCAATGACAAATGAAACTCAAGATTCTTTAAAAAGGAAGCTTGTTGTGAAAGAGAAGGAACCTAGTATAAGAAATAAAAGGGCTAAATAGGAGCCAAAAGGGCCAGCCTCTAAATCACGACTTCCAAACGATTGCATTCTTACCACTTCTCTTGAAAACATCTATTTCTTGACTAAGGATGAACTCAACTATCGGCCTTTGCAAAAGAGGAGACCCAATTTCAAATGGAATCATGGAAAATCATATTGTCATTATCACCTCGCAAACGGCCATGAAACTAATCAATGTTAATGCCTGGAAGGGATGATCATTAACTTTCTAGGTCAAGGAAAGCTCAATGAATCTGTAAAGAGATGTTAAAGAAGTTTTCAATAATGAAAGATTCTTCAAATAAATGAATCTACGTGGTCGGGGAATAAGACTCCTCTAAATAATGGAAATGCCTAAACCACTGCCTAAGATGGCAATAAGGGGCTAAAGCCTTTGTCTTAAGCTAACATGGCCTAGACAATGCACCTCCTAGTCAGAGGATGGAGTAAGCCATTGGTCACGTCCAAAAGGGCCTGACCAAAGCACCGACTAAGCCTTTGGTCCTGCCTACATGGCATGGCTGGAGCATAAGCCCTTAACCTCATCATCGAAGGCCTAGTTAAGTCATCTCCTGTAGGGAGGCTAGAATAATCCTTTGATCCCATCTGAAAGTGTCCGTCTAGAGTTTTTGCAAGCCTTCAACCCCTGCCTATGTGGTCTGGTTGGAGCGCCTCCTAGAGGAAGATCGGAGTAAGCCTTTAGTGCTGTTATCAAAGGCCTCATTAGAGCATCGAACCAGCCTTTAGTGTCGTCATCGAGGGCCTCACTAAAGTGCCTCCTAGAGGGAGGTTGGGTAAGTCAATTTTTCTTAAGGTAGCTAACCAAATGCACTGGATGACACCCTAAATCATCACCTAAGACGGTGATAAGGGGGAAAGATCCAAGTTGTGATCATCAACTAAGATGGTGACAAAGCAAAGGACTAAGACGTCCAAAGCCCAAAAAGTGGCACAAAGCATAGGACTAAGACTCCAAAGCCCAAAGAGTGGCGCAAAGCAAAGGACTAAGATGTTCAAAACCCAAAGAATGGCGCAATGCAAAGGCTAAGATGTCCAAAGCCTAAAGAGTGGCACAAAGCAAGGATCAATACGTCCAAAGCCCAAAGAGAAGAAAAAGAAATCTGCTCAAGAATGAGCCAATTATGCTTTAAAACAAGAATCGAGCAACCTTATGGAGAAAGATCTACTGAGTAAAAGCGGCTATGCTGCCAAGAAAAGAGATATGGATTTCTGGTCTTCTACTATTACTGCCAGATGTAGATTTCTGGTCTTTTATTATTAATGCCAGATATGGATTTCTGGTTGTTTATCATTGCTGGCAGATATGGATTTCTGGTCTTTTGTTAATACTGCCAGATATAGATTTCTGGTCTTCTATTAAAAATGTCCAAGGATAGATTTTTGGTCTTCTATGACTATTGCCAGATCAAATTTCTGGTCTTCTACTTCCGAAAGGGTCTCTGGATTCTATTCAGATTATTATGACAATGGAATATCACTAGATCTGTTTTCAACTCAAATTTGAATTAACAGGAATCTCTGTTACTAAATAAGTTATTGAGTGTTTATAAATGGAAAAGCGAATTCTTATATCAAAGTCTAAAAGTCAAATTATCAGGAAAAACAAAATGTTCATCAAGCAATCACAACCAAGGATCAGTATTCAATTCATGGTCACACACTTTACATTTGTGTTAACATTCATTCACTTATAAATTCATTTGCAATCTAATACACTATGTACATAGTTGCAGGCACAAGAATCGGATAAAAGAAGAAACTGATTGAAGCAAGTCTTGGTCACATCCCAAGGTTCTGCACTGACTTGCCCAAATCCTTAGTAATTAAAGGAACAATAATGTGGAAGATAGCTATGTCCAAATTTTTTTAATTTTCTTCTCCTTTTTCCGAATGACGCCTCCTTCATCAATTGACTCGATTTGAATCTCTAAAGCATGCTCCAGAGTTCTAGTAGGCCCTTTCAAAGTTTTCACCATGTCTTTCAGTCCTTCAATCTCTTTGTTTAATAGAATATTTCTCATGCTCAAGCTTCTGGTCTTTGCTCTCGTATTCATTTAGGCGTATAGTTACCCCGTCATTCCATTTCTTGTTAAAATATTGCATACATTCAAATTTAACTTGCTTACTCCATCTGGAAATCATCCCATCACTAAGGCCTAGAGGTGGGTTTAATAAGGTAGGAAACTCTTGAATAGCCAAAGAATGAGATCTAGTCGCTCTTCTAGGAGTGTGAGTAGGAATGCCAAATTCGCCTCCACTCACAATAAGCTCTAAAGACTGATAGGATACTTGACTCTACATTAAGTTCACTTCGAGATCACTTATTCTTTGATGCAATATAACAATCTCTACATTAGTTTCAATTGAAAGACCAAACCCATACTTGAATGCTTCTTTACTTAGAAATAAAAGCGATCTCGAAGTGACCAGCAAGCTTGAATGTAGTTTGGACATGATACTTGATTTAGAAATAAAACCCATACTTGAATGCAATTTGGACAGGATACTTGAATGCTTCTTTACTTAGTAATAAAAGCAAGAGCATACTTGGTTTACTAGGAAAAAGAAAAGAAATGATCAGCAAGATAGAGTAAACTATCAAGGAAGGGTAGAGTAGAAATCCAAAGAATAGTTTTGGAACTTAGCTTCTAAAGGATATAAACATAAAAGGAGAAATTACCATAATGACAAGTCTTACTTGAGGGACTTGGCAGAAAAAATGGCAAAAGACATGCTCAACCTCAAGGGGAAGAGGACTTTAGATGATCGCGCCAATGATAACTATCGAGAGGCTCCCTTTACAGATGAGATCATGAACGCAAAGATTCTTTCTCACATCAAGATCCCTTCTATCAGATATAATGGAACAGCCAATCCAGATGACGATCTATTAGCCTTTGAAAGTTAGATGGATCTATATAATGCATCTGGAGTTATTCACTGCAGACTCTTTCCAACTACCTTTCAGGGAGCAGCAGTCAAATGGTACCAGCGGTATTGGGATTGGACCATCTATTTCTTGAACCAGTTTTATTATGAATTACAAGCACAATTCTATATCTGCAAAGACCCTACTGGCAACTACACTATGGTAGCTAATATCAAGAAAATACGGGGAGAGCTATTAGACGACTATCTTAAAAGGTTCAACAAAGAAGCCCTGAAGGAAAAAATATGATTGATAGAGATAAGCTGATAGCGGTACATTATGGGATGATCGAACAAATCCCATTTTGGCGGGAACTTTACATAAATGGGTGCAAAGATTTGCAAGACTTTCATTGCTAAGCTGATAAATTCATCCACATGAATGAGATGAATCATACTCGAAAGAAGACCTAAGGCAAGAAGGAGATATGGAGGATTAACAACAATCATAGTCACAAGAAGATGAGATGGGATGAAGACTCAAATGCAAGCCATGTTGCTTTAAACAAGCTGATATCTTATATATATATATATGCCACAATGAAGGAAAAAGATGACTGCCCGCTTTTTTACAAAGCTAAAACCGGTCCTGAGCCAAGGAAAGGAGTGGACTACTTCGCTTATCAGAAATCCAATGGGAAAATAACAAATGAGTGATGAGTGTTAGCAGTCATAATCCAGTGGATGATTCGTAATGGACAGTTAAAGGAATTTATTAAGGATAACTAAAAAGCTGTCCGTCCCGAGAAGGGCACCCCGAGGCTTCTGAATAGCACTGCAAATATTGTGGAAGAGGATATTCAACGTGACTTCATTCCCCTCTTAATAGAATTGGCGTGACCCATGGAAGTCCACATATAGCAGAAAATAGCAAGGGTACCAGAAACTGTTATATTAGGGAGGCAAAAGAAGGGATTTTCTCAATCCAGGAGGAACCACCGCACAAGAACCCCAGGTTTCAGATTCAGATGCATAACCTAACCTTTACTTCACAAGAGCTGAGTGTAGTTTGTTATCCCCATAATGGTCCACTCCTATGTGCACTTAGCCTTTCATGTAGTGCAATTCATTAATAATTGGAGGACAGCACATGTCTAGGCAAGGCTATGTTGATGGTGAACGCCATCGATATCCACAAAACCCTTAATACCACTTTACGTTTATCATTGCCGAAGTCATCAACTGCTCATAAAGGACACCAATAACCATGAATGATACTGCCGATGTCATAGTTTGTCACTGCCACATATCTTTGCTAATGGAATAAAGAGGAAACTTAGTGCATAACCTCATCGAGATCGCCAAAGTTGATGATGACTTCATTGCCGTAGCCAATGATGAAGTGTGCCGAAGCCGCTGATGAATGCCGAAGACCCTAAAGCTGCACAACCCGTATAAATATGGAGCTCGAGGTGCCATTTTGAGGATCGAATTCTCTCTTTCCAATTCTTACATTTTCAAAATCGTAAATCTAAATCGATTTGTGGATTTTTAGAGACTATTGTAACATTTTGAACTTTGTACACATAGGAGTTGGAAATTAAACAATTGCAAAGCCTTGCGACTTAATTCAAATTTATGACTTGCATATTCTATTGACTTTGCATATTGACTACTTAGACTTGTAACTTGCATAGCAAATTTAACTTCAATTTTGAACATTCATTTTGACTTGAACATTGACTTTGACCATACACGATGTTTCGAATGACTTCCACTTTGATGACGAAACTAAGAGCTGACTTAGGTGCATACTTTAATTTGATGACTTCGACTGGTTTCAACAGGACCTCCCTTTGAATTTGCTATGCTTTTTACACACTTTTGGAGTTAGCAAATTTATTGCTAACAAGAAGTAGGTGTATATACATATATTACTTAGTACACGATGATTACTAGGGTAATCATTTGGGGATATACTTATTATTTTTTCTTACTATATATATTGTTTTATCCCTATCTCTTTGGTGTTTTTGTCTCCAAGTGGAATTTAAGTTATTGATGAGGAAGTGAAATAAAGAGTTGTTAGCCGGACCCATAGTGTCGGCAGTAGTGAAGATGAATAAACCTCTTTGTGACTTTGAATAAAGTAACCTGATCCAGTAGTGATCAAAATTGCACAACGGAAACTGATAAATAATTTCCCATTGAAGGCGTTATATTGTTTGAAAATGTGTGTATTATTGTGTTGTTGCTTGCTTGATTTTATGGCTGATGTTTGTTTATTTATTATTGTTGAGGATAGAAATTGAATATAAATATGGATTTATGAAAATAAATATTATTATTCAAACAAGCAAATGATTTAAAAAAAATATGAATTTGATTTATAAGGTGTTTAGAAATTATTTTAGTAGTTGATTTTGGTATTAATTTGTCAGTCAAGTGCTTTAAGAATCTGATCGATGCATTTGGCCAACACTATCGATAGGGATTCTATAATGACCCGAAATTTCACCACTTTTGTAACGACCCGGCTTTCTTTGCCCAGAAAGACGCATCGTTACATTTGGTATCAGAGCAGTTGGTTGAGTGAATACCTAAGCTCTGGAGTGGTGTCTATCTTGAGAGCGCGTATTTGTAATTTTTATATAACTATATATATATTTATTCTACCTATTTATTGGGTTACCTGTTCGGGTTTTCCAATATGAGTTATAAAGGTAGATAAGATGGTAGTGTGTGTAACACAATTACCAATAGTTAGAGTCTGAGTGTTGAGTTTGGAAGTGTATTTGTCGAGACTGTAGACCTAATATCGTCTCGAGTAAGCTTTACTGTGGTGAAGGATTTCATCGATCTCTGAAGGAAACCTGTTAAGGTTCGGAGTTTATCTTTGAAATTGGATGAGCAAAAGCGAGTGATGATATCTTGGTAACTTCTGGAAGAAGTAGCTGTGTGGTGAGACGCAGTGACTATGGATGTTTCCGAAGATGTTTCTTATGGAGCAAGTTTTAGGAAGTATATCTGCTTCGGTGTTGTGGCTGGGTCCAGCAGGGTGTTTATGTTTGATTTGAGGTCCGAGTTTCTCGAAGAGTTTTGGATTAGGAAGTCTTTGGCGTCAGTGTCAGCGGTGCAACTCGGAAGTGTTCTGTGTTGGCAGGAAGTTTTCTAGCTGAGAAGTTTTTCTAGAGGAGGAATCCAAAAGCAGCAGAGTGGATCCATTTCTTCGATGAATTGGATAGTTAAGTATGAGCTGTTCTAATTTATGAAGAGAGAACAGTATCTGTGGAAGTTAGGTCGAGTTGATCGCAAAAGAGACTTGCGATTGTTCGAGTGTTCTCATGGGTTATTGGAGATTGAGATTCCGTATCAACTTGATTAGTGGAGTTACCGGTGGTTCAGCTTAATAGAAGGATGTCTCCTAGAGAAGAAATTGGTGAAGCAACTGAAGATTGTTTGGAGAGGGATTGATCACACCTAATTTTCTGGAGGGAATTCTTCTGGGATGTTTTGACCAAGTGGAATGGTTCACTAAGAATTTATGGTATGGTGAACTGTGGAGGATCAAGTTTGTGCTCGAGTTTCTTCGACAGCATTCTCATCTATTCCAGATCAGAGTTGTGCAGCGGAAGCAAGATAGCAGCTATTCTAGAGTGGAAGCAACTAGAAGTTGTAATTTTCTTGGAGTAAAGGATTTCTATAGGAAATTCAAGTGTATCTCTAAGTATGAAGGATTTTTCAGGATTTGGAGGTAAGGTTGTCAAGTGCAACTGTTTGGCTATTTCAGATAGGAGAAGTAGTTCGAAGTGCTCTAATGATTGTGGAGTAGAGTTGTGTTCTGGATTTTGGCGTATTTTTGGAAACCATTTTGTTGAGTAGGATCCGGAAATTGGTTTGATATTAGTCTAGTCTATTTCAAGAAGCATCAGCAAGGGTTAAGCTGATCCGGAAGGATGAAGTGACTCAGGATCGTCAGGAGAGTTATGCAGTTAAGAATTGATGGAATTTGGAATTTGAAGTTGAAATTTGGATATTGTTTAAGTTTTCTCCGATCAAAGGAGATATAAGATTTGGTAAGACTGGAGAGCTAGCTCCGGAAGTATTATGAGATTTTTCTGTGTTCTCAAAAGGATTAGTTCTTTGATCTATAGGATTAAATGGCCAGTTCGGATAACTGGAATTCATTGTATTTCACGTATCTCTGAAAGGATACGTGTATGATTCATCTGGTTGTGGGATCAGCAGTTCAGATGGTTATGGAAGTTGGGTTGTTCTTGAGTTTAGTCTGATATCCTGTTTAGTTCTGTAGATCTAGATGAGTAGAAGCTTTATAGCTTAGTAGTTTTGATTGTTTGTAGAGCGAGTATCCCGGTATATATATACACTTGGGGAAACTCGAGGAAATTCTATCCAGAATTTGTCTGGATAGTTAAATTTGTTTGATTAAATTGTTTGCTATGATTGTTAGAATATGATTGATATGTATGGTTGCTGTTTGAAATTAAAATTGAAATTTTGCTGGGTTATTAAATTATCTTTGCTTTTAAATTTCGGGGACGAAATTATTTTAAGGGGGGAGGAATGTAATATCCCGGAAATTTGGCAATATCAATTTAATAATCATTATTAATAATTAAATTGATTTGTTGATTTTATTTTATAAAATTGACAAGTTTATTCATTTTAAAAGGCTAATAATATTTTAATTGGCAATATGTATTAATATCTTTTCTAACAATTTAAAATTGGGAAGATTTATCTTTCTAAAACTAATATAAGTGTTTATATTTATAATGTATATATATAGGTATATATATTATAAATAGGGAGTCTTTAATTTAATAAAACTATGTTTTCAAATTTATAATATGTATGAATATATATATTGTTATTTGAAGTTAGGTTATAAAATTCAATAAAGTATTTATCAAAACTAATGTTAAAAGTATTTTACATTTAGAATATATATATTTGCATATATTGAAATGAAGAAGTATTGATTTGAATTTAATAAGTATTTTCAAAACTTTAATATATAATTTGTAATTTGAAATGTTAATTTGGTTTAATATTTTTTTTAAAATGATATTTGAGATTTAGAATCAAAAGTTCATTTGTTTAATGGTCTTTCATTTTTAATTTTTATCATAAGATAAATGGATTTAAAATTTTGTATAAGAAGTTGAAACTAAATTTCTCAAATTTATAAACATTTGATTTGATCAAAATTATAAGTAAGTGTTCATATGAAATTTAAAAGCTTATTAATATAAAATAAAAAACATTTTATAACCATGTAAATATTACATACATATGCATATTACATGCTTATAGTTTTAATAAGTTTAAATAAGATAATAACATTTGTAAATAATAAATAAACATTAATTAAATCTTTAATAACACTTGTAAATCAAATAATACTTATAAAACACTTGTAAACATATCAATTTATGTTAAAGACAAGTGTAAACTTAGGAGCATATGTGTAAGTTAACTAAAACATCTATGGGACAAATGTCTTTCCCTTAATAATTAAGTTTAAAATTCAATTGTAAATAAAAAGAAGGGTTTTATTTTTTCAGAAAAAAATCCTTCTTCTTCTTAACTGAACGTACAAAAAAAAATAGATCAAAAATTGAGGAAGTAAAACTGTAAGCCTGGAATTCAATATGAAAACAAAGATCAAAAACAGAAAGATGATAATCTGGAAATTTCAAACAGAGGCATATGCAAGATTTTTCAAATAGGAATCAGAGGTAAGCAAGTTATCAAGCAAAAGATGTAAACATCAACAAGAAAAAATTGGAAAATCATCATCAGCAGATTTCAATTCAACATGCAAATTAATTCAAGAACATACAGTGAAATTTCAGAGCCTGGAACTAATAGCTGCTCTTTGTTCTTTGCTAAATTAGGTGAGTAAATGAAATTTAAAAACAGTTTTTAATCTTGAATTTCTGCTCGTTCTTGTGAATGAACATCTTCTGTTATCTGGATATTGGAATTAAAATTGGATGCATGCTTGAATTATACAGTTTTGAATGTCTGTGTAGTTTATATGAGCTCTGTGTGATATTAACAGATATCATTTCTCTAATAAGATCAATAACTCCATTTTTAATTAGAATTTGCTTATGATCTGTAAACAAAAGATGTTTGAAATCAGGTAGTCTTCCATCTAAAAATAGTTTTAGGTTTTTAGAATGGATATTTAGTTCAAATTTTATAATTTACAGTAAAATCTTAAAGTGAGTCAAAAATTAATTGAATCAAATTTGAGTTTGAATTGCATAATTGAATTCACTATAGGAAATCATGAATTTTAGTATATATATCATGATTTATAGTTTGGTAATTGAAGAGAATTTTGGGATTTTCTGTTTTGGGTTTATCTGGCAATTCACGGCGAACTATGGTGATCTGGGTGCCGAGGTTGAGCATGTAGGATGAGGGGATGATGAAGTTCATCGGAAAAATCAAATTGGAATTTATTGATGTAAGGGTTGATCGATAATCGAGGAAGTAGGGTTTTCATGCTTGTTTGTGTCGTCGAGTTTTCAGAGGGGATCGCGACGTCGAGGTGTTATCGGAGGCGATCGCGTGGCGTGCTATGGGAGCTGAAAGACGAGTGTGAGATACGGTGAGGATGGTGAGGCTTCTCGAATCAGAGATCATCGGAGGCGAATGGGTTTTCCAGTGAGGTTGTGTTCCCAGGTGATGGTTCGAATGCTCGAATTCGAATCTCGTTCGAATCGTGGAAGTCTGGATGGTCGATCGTGGTGTCGTGGTTGAACTCGAGTTGCCGGAGGCCAAGGCGATGTTCGTCGTCGATCACGGAAGGTGTGCACGTGCACAAGCACGATCGCGTGCATCAGGGAAGCAATGGGTTTGGGAACGAAAGCTTGTTCTCGGGTGTTCGTTCGGGGAATATCAGGTTTTACTCGAAGCAAGTGGTAACGTGGGTTGGTCTCGTGGGCTACTTCGAGTTTTTAAGTGTTTTACTCGGGTTTGGTTTTGGAGCAGACTTTGGAATTTTAAGAAAAATGTTTAAAAACAAAAGAAATTGTTTAGAAATGTTTCTAAGTTTTTAAAACAAGTTAAACAAGTTTTGTTTATAAAATTAATTCGTTTTAAGTTAATGTTTTAAACAAAGTTCTTGTATTTTGAAATGTAAAGGTTTTTAAAAATAAAATAAGTGAATTTTAATAATAAATTTTGTATTAAATTTTATTTGATAATTTTGGAAAAGTTTAAAGAATTTAAAGGTTTAATGATTAAGATTTAGTAATCAATTAAAATAAGAATTTTCTTAAGTATTTAGAATGTTGATTTAATTAAAGATAATTAAATTTGAAAAGGAAATTTAGATAATTAAATTATTTTAATTATCAAGTGTTATTGGTAAATAGTTGATTTAATTAAGATAATAGTTTCTTAATTAAGAACCTTTAATATAGTAAGTTAAGAATCATTTAATTAAATTTAAATGATTAAGTTAAATTAATTAATTTGTGATTAATTAAGAAAATCATTTATAAATTAATTAGGTATAATTAATTAATGAAGTAACTAAGAAATAATTACTGGATGTAATTTAGTAAAGATAAAATATTTAATAAAGTAATTAGAGGATAATTATTTTATGAAAGTAATTAAATAAGAAGTGATTAAGAGTTAATTACTTAGTGTTATTAATTAAATAAATTATTTAATTAAGTTAATTAAAGGATTAAGATTAATTAATAAGGTAATTAATTATTTGTTAAGGTAATTAATTAAAGGTAATTAATTAAGGGAAGTAATTAAGGGAAGTTAATTACTGGATTAGATTAATCAAACATGATTAATAATTATGGTTTAATTAAGATTAATTATTTAATTAATTTAAATATAAATAATTAAAGATTGTAATTAGGAATCATTAGTTTATAATTAATTAATGATGTAATTAAGAGTTAATTAATTAAGATTAATTAATCAAATGATAAGTGATTAATTGTAATTAATTAAGGATTAAAGTAATTAATTATAATTAAAAAATTAATGAAGTAATTAAAGGTTAATTACTGTATTTGGTTAAGGATAATTAATTTGTGAAATTAATTAAGATAATTACTTAAATGTAATTAAAGAATGATTAATCAAGGTGATTAATTAAAGTGGATAATTAGAGAAAGAAGATAATTACTTAAATGTAATTAAAGAATGATTAATCAAGGTGATTAATTAAAGTGGATAATTAGAGAAAGATTAATTAATTTATTTGTAATTAATTAATGATTATATAAGTAAGATTTATAATGAAGTAATTAATTTAATTTACTTTAAATTAATTAAGAGATGAAGTAATTAATTTAATTCACTTTAAATTAATTAAAGATAGAGATAGTTAATTTAAATCAATTTTAAATTTATTATGTTATGATTAAGTAAATCATTGCTTATATAAGAATGGATGACATTGATTTGTCTTGAATGGATGTAATCTCAGTAATGAGATAAGATGATATGTGGTATGAATGCTTGGTTGCATTATGATGGTAATATAGATTAACTATTGTGATGTTGATATGGATTACCTATTTGGTTATGAATCATCTGTTTAAATGATAATGTGATTATCAATTGTGACTTGTGAATTATCTATCTGTATAGATAAGTTAAATTGTTTAAACCTTTAAACAACTTGGCCTTAAAAGATACGTTTTGGATTTCGATGAGACCGGGATCGGGTTTCCGTATACCGGTATTCCAGGTCTGGAGACCCGAATACCACATCGATCCAAATTAACGATAGGTCGTGAATCTCAAGTGAAGATGAAGATTTAGAGTGCAAGGGTTATTGTCGTTAACTCTGAGGGTGATTCCAAAACGAGTGTAACGAGATAATGCCTTCGGTTTCGTTCGAACCCGGAACGAACTTGTATGGATTGAATGCTTTCAGCACATCGTCAGGCGGACGATGAGCATTCTAAGTGATATGTTCTGATTAAAGGTAATCGTAACCTCAAGCCTCAACAACCAGGAATGGCTAAAACAGGGGAGGTGCAGCAAGGCTTCGTGGGTAGCGCCCACTGAGAGCAAGATAGATCCCTGTCTAGAGGTCCCTTTCTATATTTCGGCTTAGTGGGTAGTTGGAACTGCAGCCAACTACGGGGTTGTCTTGTTCGGGATTATCCAGTAAGGGATGGTTCCGGCTTTGTGTTGCAGGGGAGCGGGCGTACTCCTCGGTACGGTGATCTAGGCCACGTACTGTGACGGGCGGTACCCCAGTAGCCCTGCCATTGTATGGAATCCAAACTCCAATAAGTGCCGTACGTATTAGTTGTGCCCAACTATGTTGGAATGTGAGATGTAAGCATTTCAGCTATTTCTGTATTTTACTTGAAAACCCTAGACCCTATTATAATATAACTGGATTTCCTATCAAATGATTTGGTTAGCGTAAGGTAAAAACTTTTCCACGTTTATGTGTGGGAAGTCTTACGTGATACCTTTGTTTTCAAAAGGTTTTGAAGTTAAACAATTTTAACCCGTTTACTCACACCAGACCCATGTCTGACCCAAGTGTTTATTTTCTGTTTTATAAAACCTTGGGTACTCAATTTTTACGAGTAGCCAAGGGATTCAGGTTAGTCTTGACGAATACTGGAGGAGCTGAGGAGCAGGAGGCTTCAGCGAGTAGATATATAGAGTTTCCGCTGTGTTTGTATTAGTCTGTATTGTACTGGTATATTTGTGTTGTATAATAGACAGAAGTTTATAACTGTCTATTCTGTGATGTATAAATTGTGTACTCTGATGTATATGATACTATGTAATATCTTATGTGATAATATATTTCTCGTTCCGCTGTGAGATTTCTGATGTATTGTTGTTCTCTCTTCTTTTCTTTTCTTCTTCTATCCCTTTCTTTCTTCATAACGATGCGTCTTTCTGGGCAAAGAAAGCCGGGTCGTTACAACTTTGATTTGCAAATATTTAATTAATTTTAAATATTCAAATAATAGGTTTTATAATTAAAATAAAACTCTTTTAAATAATAATTAATGATGGTGAAATATTTTTTCAAATTTGTTTAAAAAAAATATATAGTTCGAAGAAAAATCGAAAATGTGACAGGAATTAGTTTTTCGAATTTTTGACTTTTCGTCGGCTAAAAGCTATCGAAAATGTTGTGAACTCTTTAGCATAGGTATACACATTTGTAAATAATTTAAAATGTGCATATATGTGTGTATTAGTGTATGTATATATGTATTCATACCTAAGTATATAAAGTTTAAAGTAAAAATATAAATGTCACTTCATTAGAAACATTAAGTACAAAGAGTACTTAAACGTGTTTAATCATGTTTGCGTGGAAATAAGAAGAGGGAACGAGGGTGTGGGCTTGAGTACATGAGTTGGAGGAGGCCAGATGAGGTGGCAAGAGGGTAGTGGAGGGTAAAGGACAAGGGTATTTAGGTAATTTACTTTTTCTCTTTTTTATAAATAGTCCTTCATTTATTTAAATTTTTCTTCCTCTTTATTTTATCATATCTTCCTCATCTTTTATCCTAATGGAGAAATTCATTTTTTGAAACAACAGAAAATTGCAGTGGCTATAACTTCTATTTGTACAACTTCTTCAAATTGTGAGCTTAGTCATATCGAAATATCATTTCTTTGCAAAGTGTTTTCGGACCCATATTTTTAAGTCTGAAAATACTTTTTCTTCTTTTGACCATATCTCACTCAAAACAAATCCAAATTGAGTAATTATTTTATTTAAATGGTAGGGAAGATAATTTATAAGAACTTTCTCATTGACAACTTCTCCAAATTCCAAGAGTAACATAGCCAAAAATCCAATAGAAGATGACTAAATTTTAGGTCCAGTTTTGTGAATTCAACATTATCTAAAGTCCCTCCACCTCTCCAAAACAAGTCCTCACCTCCCTCCTCTTAACATGGCCGAACCATAAGGGCCCTAGGCCAAGCCATATTTGGATTTCAAGCTCTCCAAAACTTCATATTTCCAAAAGCAAAGTAAAGCTTTTAGTCGTATACAAAATTTAGTGAAGTTCGAGTCAAAATGGGATAACTTTAGGTGAGAAAAGTCTACTTTTTCTTACTAAAAGTTTTAACTTAAACATAGAAATAATTATTGCTTACTTGGTTGCTTAAGTACGCTACTTGTTGAATGAAATTTATGTTGTATGTATATATCCATGCTTGGTTATGTTGTGGTATAAACATGGGGAGTGATGTATCAGTTAGTAAAAGTTTATAAGTTAAGATCTTGGTTTATATTATGATGTTATGGCATGTAAATTTTTGTTGTAATCATGTTTACAATGTTGTAGGCCGAGGAAGTTAGTATTTTGATTTGATAAAGCGACATCGAGCTCCTTGGTTAAAACTTGTTTCACTTAAGATTGAGTATTTGAAATGGTTTTCAAGATTAAACTTTGATTTCGTTTTTTAAAATCTTACTTTTGTCCCAAATTCTTTTACTAAGTTATAAAGTAGTTAATACACAAATGTAAGTGTTTTGAAAGTGATTTGAAATGTAAAATAAAGTTTTAAAATTACGGTTCTTATAGCGACGCTATAGGCGTAGTTCGTAAAACGAACTATTTTTGAAACATATAAGTGTTTTCAACTTTAATGTTTTTGAAAATAGTTTTTCAAAACTTATTTTAAGTATTATAAGTAATTAGAAAATTTATTAATTAATTATTTATTTAATGATTATTTTATTAATTAAGTAAGGTAATTAGCACTTAAGCTTTTATTAATAAAGGTAATTAGTACTTAAGTGAAATTAAGTAAGTTAATTACAATTTGTTAGTTAATTTCAGATTAATAGTTAATTAATAATTTATTTAAGGAATAATACTTATTAGATTATTATTTTAAAGGTCAACTATTATTTTAATAAATAAGAAAAGGTTTAATTATTAATTAAATTACTAATTAAGTAAGGATTTAATTAAAGACTTAATCAAGATTTAAATTGTTATTTAATTAAGGTTTAAGTTTAATTAAGGATTATTTAATTACTTAATCGAGATTAAATAATATTTAATTATTATTTAAAGGTTTAAATTATCATGTAATAATTAAGTAAAGATTAATGATGGTTTAATTATTTATTTAAAGTATAACTATTATTTAATTATTTATATTGTTAACCCACCTTTTGGCAAGGCAGTCCATAGGTAGATTTAACCCAACAGACTTCATAATTATCAAGGTTGATGAGTGCAGAGTGATGGTTGTAGGATCCGAAGGTAAAGTACAAATGGTTATACAAAGTCAGAGTTGGATGGAGTTGGTATATAAACGATGCAGGATCCTTGAAATATGGATGTTAGCTTGGACAAGCAAGGGTTCGACATGGATGGAAGTATCGTAGGGCTCGGGATAGATGAAGGCAGAGGGATCGGCATGTTTTACTAGTTTGGGAGTTATAAAGAATGGACCGTCATGCTTCGATATAGAGGGTCAGTATGAGTTGGATTCATTGAAGGGGGATCGGCATACTCCATCAAGAGGGTTTGGCATACCTCATTCCACAGAAGAAGGCTTGGCATAGTTGGTTAGGATGGCTCGGCATACATCCACTCATAGATAAAGGATCGGCATGATTGTATAGGCAAGGGGTCAGGGTGGTCTAAGCAAAGGAGGGATCGGTATAGGTGAGAGTAGATGGGTCGGCATTTACTAAGGAAGGATCGGCATGTGCCTATTTGAAGGGTTCAACATATCATATGAAAGAGAGGGATCGACATTCATTTATGGGTCGTCACACTTTATGAATGGGGTTCGGCATGCAACCCTTGGGAGGGTTCGGCTGAAAGTAGCTTGCAATGGGATTTGAACCAAAGGTCAGTCAAAATCAAGAGCTCCCTTAGTCCAAATGACTTGAAAATTGAAGGTTAAACACATTTTAGCATTCAGAAGCCATCGTAGGTATTGTTGCCCAAAAGTCAACTAATGAAGGGATCGGTATCGATTCCTCCTTAATGGGATTTGGGCCTAGCGATCCCTATGGTGGGCCCATATGGATAAGAAGGTCATTTAGCTGAAGTTTCATGGAGATTGGTGGTCTCTTCACCTATAAATACAGCAGACATGGCTTCAGAAAAGGGGATCTTCATTCTGCTCCTCTTCATCTTCTACCTAGGCTATACTCTGCAAGTTTTACTATTGAATTTCACGGATTTGTAACTATAATCAGCAATATAAACTAATAAAAAGGAAAATCTTTGGACTAGACATAAGCCGGAGTTTTCCGAACCACTATAGATTTGTGTCTCTATTTATTTGCTTTCTAATAGTTTTAATTTTGTTCTTCATTTATTTCTCTTCATATTTCTGTGATTGGATTGGATATTGGCGCTTTTATATAACTGGGTGTTGGTGGTCAATTTCGATGCCAACATTTTGGTGCTTTCACTAAGAAGGACTTGCACTCGAGGATTTGGAAGCTAGGATCTTAGATTTGGAACTTAGATACTTAGATCTAGAAAGAAATGACTAGGCAATCAACAAGGAGAGTGCTACCGGAAAGGAGCCACCATGGAGGGAGTTAGGAGGCTTCCTCAGGAGCTAGAGCTAATTAAGCATCTGTCTACATCACCAAGGATGAAATGGAAACAATGATAGATGCTATGCAGGAAAGGATGCTGAAAAGACAGGAGGAGATGATGCGAAATTTACTCCAACAGATTAGATAAGCTGGAGCACAGAATCAAGGAGTTGAAGAAACATGTATCACTTGAAATCAAAACCAGGAACATGAAAATGAGGCCAATGGACAAAGGAATAGAACAGAGCAGCCGGGAGCAGTTCCCTGCCATCCTAGAGGGGTTGGCACCGATCCCTCCAGGGTACCGATCCCCAAAGACTAGGGGTCATGCCCCCCGGATCTTCTTGGTCATGGTGCTGGAGGACCGCGATCGATCCTATGGAGCTTGGTACGAATCAGAATTTGGATGCTCGTTTGGAGGAGTACATTCCGGAATTCCCTCGTAGACTCGACAGCCGGGAGCAGTCCCCTGCCATCCTAGAGGGATCGGCACCGATCCATCTAGAGGGATCGGTACCGATCCCCAAAGAGTAGGGTGTATGCTCCCGGGTCTTATTGGTCATGGTGCTAGAGGACCCGCAATCGATCCTATGGAGCTTGGTGCGAATCAAAATTAGGATGCTCGTCCGGAGGAGTACGTTTCGGAATTCCCTCGTAGACTCGGGGGGCAGCTTGGGCATGATGTTAGGAGACTACCATTGGATGACGATGACAGGTTTGTGGAGATGATAAGGCAAGCTATGCGTGGAGGATTAGTGAACAGGGATTTGGAGGATGTAAATAGAAGTCCATTCGCTCCAAATCTCAAGCAAGCTAGAAATCCGCCGGAGTTCAAACTACTAACGCTTGAGACATATGATGGAAAATCGGATCCTGTTGTTCATTTGATGAGATACATGAGACACATGGAAGTATTGAGGGCATCGGAGGAAGTCATGGCATGGTGCTTCCCCTTGTACTTAACGGATATAGCTGCATTATGGTTCAGACAGTTGGAAAGCGGCTCTATTAGCACATGGACGGAATTTATCGAAAGGTTTATGAGGTAGTTTGGGGTTCACATCTCGAGACCCAAAAATGTGATGAGTTTGGCAACACTAAAGTAGAGGGCTGGAGAGTCCCTGAGGAGTTTCCTAACACGGATTAATGCCGCGGCGGTATCGGTAGATCGTCCAGATCCGTCTATGGTTTTGATGGAAGTTGTATCTGGAATTGCCAATGGTACGAAGTTTAAGGATTCGCTGGCGCGGGATCCACCTATGGATCTCGAGTAGTTTTATCATGAAGCGAAAAGGTTCCTGCGGCAGGAAGACGCACGAGCAAACAAACCGGAGGTGAATGCTTTGCAAAGTGGAGGATTATAAGGAGATGTTAACAAGAATGATAAAGGCAAACGGAAAATGAAATATGGCATTAATGTTTCAAAGAGCCAATGGAGAGAACCAAAATTCTCTTCTTATAGAGTTTTGAAAAAATATCTGAAAAGGATTTATTTGGATACTCGAGGATGTCTTCAGTATCGAAGGCCGGCAAGGAGGGAACCCTCGAAACATGAGCGCGCATCAGGAAAGCATTGCCTATTCCATGAGCTGGATGGGCACAATACAAATGACTAGAAGCATTTGAAGGATATCATTGAGGAACACGTGAGGAATGGTCAGTTACAACAATACACAAGGACTCGGGCTGTGGTGGTGGAACAAGAGCAACCACCGTCCACCTCGAACGAAAATGGCACTGGATCAAGGCATCATCATCAATTGATCAGGATGGCACGGAATAAGTAATAAACTCCGCAGTAATATGGCCAAGTCACTTACACATGTACGGGATCAAGGACGGTCCCTAGGCATGCTTTGAGAATACGACAGACTGTTGTGCTCAGGTTTGTGAAATTCGTTTTATTTCTTCTTATTTGCTTCGAACTTTGGTTTATTGGTTGTACAAAATCTTATTTTATGAACTTAGGTATGCCCAAGTCTGGATTAATGCAATAAATAACCACGAGTCACGAGTCCCTTCGTCGAAGAGCGACATGATAGATTCATATACGGATTAAGTCCTCGACTGGGGATCGAGGTCAGAGAAGGATACCCCACGGATTAAGTCCTTAATTGGGAACCAAGGCCAGAGAAGGATACCCCACAGATTAAGCCCTCGACCGGAGAGTTATGGCTGAAGAATAAAACCCAATAGGTCGTTGAGTATGGATTGTGCTCGGCAAGGATCCGGAGAGATCAGGGTCGTCGGAAATGGACTATGCTTGGCAAGGGGTAGGCCGCTTCGCCGGAGAGCGACAGGATCGGCCTACTCAGGTCGTCGACTATAGATTCTGCTAAGGAAGGATCCGGTGAGATTAAGGATTTGGATTAGGCAAACGATTTGGAGAGATCTATCGATTTGGATATGGACCCGAGGAGGTCCCGGATTTAGATAAAATGACCCGTAGAGGTCTATGGATTTGGACATGGACCCAAAGCGGTCCCGAATTTGGATAAAATGATCCCGAGAGATTGTGGATTTTGCTAATGAATTTGGAATGGATTCGGAATGGGATATCGACTTAGAATAGTCATGGATTTCACTAATGATCCAGAGAGATCAAGGAATTGGATTGGAAACGGATTGGATTCTGGATTGGATAATATGGCAATCAATGGATTATGGACTTCGAATTTTGGATCTATGGCAATTTAAAACACGCCTTCCTATATCAAGGCATGTTTTGTGGGGCAAAGTGTTAAACCGCCTTTTGACAAGGCCGTCCACAGGCGGATTTAACCCAATAGACTTCACAATTATCAAGGCCGATGAGTGCAGAGCAACAATTGTAGGACACGAAGGTAAAGTACAAATGGTTATACGAATCTAGAGTTGGATGGAGTTGGTAGATAAATAATGAAGGATGCTTGAAATATGGATGTTAGCTTGGATAAGCAAGGGATCGACATGGAATGGAAGTATCATAGGGCTCGGCATAGATGAAGGCAGAGGGATCGATATGTTTTATTGGTTTGGAAAGTTATGAAGGATGGATCGGCATGCTTCAATATAGAGGGTTGGTATGAGTTGGCTTCGTTGAAGAGGGATCGACATACTCCATCAAGAGGGTTCGACATACCTCATTCCATAGAAGAAGGCTTGGCGTAGATGGTTAGGATGGCTCGGCATACATCCACTCATAGATAAGGGATCAACATGATTGGATGAGAAAGGGGTCAGCATGGTCGAAGCAAAGGAGGGATCAGTGTAGGTGAGAGCAGATGGGTCAACATTTTACTAAGGAGGGATCGACATGTGCCTACTTGAAGGGTTCGACTTATCATATGAAAGAGAGGGATCGACATTCATTTATGAGTCATCAGACTTCGATGAATGGGGTTTGACATACAACCCTTAGGAGGGTTAGGCTGAAAGTAGCTTGTAAAAGGATTTGAACCAAAGGTCAACCAAATAAGGAGCTCCCTTATTCCAAATGACTTGAAATTTGGAGATTAAACACATTTTAGCATTCAGAAGCCATCATAGGGATCGCTGCCCAAAAATCAACCAATGAAGGGATCGGTACTGATCCCTCTTCAATGGGAATTGGGCCTAGCGGCCCCTATGGTGGGCCCATATGGATAAGATTGTCCTTTAGTCGTAGTTCTAGGGTGATTGGTGGTCGTCTTCACCTATAAATACAGCAAGCATGGCTTCAGAAAAGGGAATCTTCATTCTGCTCCTCTTCATCTTCTATGTAGGCTAAACTCTGCAAGTTTTACTCTTGAATTTCACGGATTTGTAATTGTAATCAACAGTATAGACTAATAAAAAGGAAAATCTTTGGAGTGGACTTAGGCCAGAGTTTGCCAAACCACTATAGACCCGTGTCTCTATTTATTTTCTTTCTAATAATTTTAATTTTGTTCGTCATTTATTTCTCTTCATACTTCTGTGATTGGATTGGATATTGGTGCTTTCATATAATTGGTTGTTGGTGGTCAATTTCGACGCCAACATATATAAAAGACAATTATTATTTACTTGTTGATTTAAAAGTTAATTATGGTTTGATTATTAATTAAAGGTTTAATTATTATTAAATAAAGAGTTTAAATGTTATTTAATTTTTAAATAAATGTTTTAAGGTTTTAAAACGCTTTATTCTGAAGATCGGTTTGTTTTAAATTAACTTTCCTTTAAAGAATGTTTTTAAATCCAGGGATTTCTTTGTCGATCACTTTTAAGTAACTTCATTGAATATGAAACCCAATGACATTTGTTTAGCAGAATAAATCACCATTCTGCTAATTAAGTTATATTTGACATTTGTTAATAGAACCAAACACCATTATGCTATTATACTAATTTGGACATGCATTTAGCAGAACAAATCCCCATGTGCTATTATAGTAACTTGGATATCTTACCTATATGTTGATTTGATTGTCGTTGGTTGATTCCCTTTACATACCTGTTTGTTATGTAAATACCCATGATATAGCTTGGATAAGTTAAACTCAATTAAATAAGTACCATTGTGGTCACTAAGCCTCTTTCTGGTTTTGTGAAATCAAATATTTCATTTTATCATTTTGATAATGGTTTCAAGTTAAGTATGATTTTATTAAAGGTGTTTTTGAAGTTAATAGAATACTTCTTAAATGACTGTTTAAAATCATTGTTTTGTTAATTAAAGAAAATTTAATGAAGGATATTTTTAAATAATAACTTGTTGTTTTAAAGGTGTTTTAAATAATCATATTGTTTATCAAAAAAAGAACATTATTAAATAAGATTTATTTAAGGAGTTTTGTTTTAAATAAGGAATATTTATAAGAAGTTTTGTAAATGATTTTGGATATTTATAAAAGAAGTTTTATAAACAATTTTGTAGATTTATAAAGAATTATATAAATGGTTTTGATATTTATAAAAGAGTTTTGTAAATTAACTTGGAGTTTATAAATGGATTTGGAATTTAAGTAAAGGAGATTTCATAAAGAAAAGAGATTTATTAAAAGGATTTGTCAAAGTAAATTATAAAAGAATTTGAGATTGGGTTTCCTTTAAGTGACTTTCTTAATTTTGGTGGTATGGACATCCGCTCCACACTTAACACCGAAAGAATAATATTTGAGGTTATCTTTATCTCCAATTTAAATAACACTTGTTTGACCCTTTTATCATGATTTTGTAATAGGAAATCTTTCGCAAATGTTTTGTGAAAATACTTATATCAGTGAGACAAGTATACGAATGTTTTGATAAACGTTTTGAAAAGAGATTTAATAAATGAAGATGTGTTTTGAGTCTTAGTGGTTGCTATGGGTAATTAAATCTCTGAATTGTTGTTTTTTGATTATTTGATAGTTAAATAATCGACTATCAAATCTTGACATGTTTTGACTCAAGAAGTATGATTGTATATTCGAGTTCCTCGGTGAGGACTCGAATACTTGTTGTATACTTAAAAAAGAACCGGAAATGAGTCAACCAGAAATTATCGTTACTGGTTTGGAGAGACCGAGATCGGATTTGCTTTGGCACATGGTGCAACATGATAGGGGATTCTCGCTTTGTGTTTGGTGTCGAGCCAGAGATCCTTACTCCTACATGTCCTTCGGGTTGGTGCAGTCGACAACCTGGCCGTAAAAGCAAACGGTGAGGTACCAATATAAGCCACAGTGGTTGTACCCACTACTGAAGGGCCGAAGGGCCAAGGCCCAGGTCGTTACAGTTGGTATCACAGCGCAAGGTTAAGCAAAAACCTTAGCCCTGGTGGGGTTGACCCATTTGAGATAGGGTAGGTGAGACCCTAGAATGAGTCTGAGTATATATATATGAGCGTGTATCTGTTATTTTTATAAAAATGTTTTATATTATGTTGACTAATCTGTTTAGTGGTTTACAGATTCTGGTCAATACGAGTAGCTAATGTTATTGATAGGGACATATAAACACTTAAACAAGGCCAAACTGACATAATATTATTTTAAAAGTGGTAAACGAAATAATTTTACCTAGGAATATATTTTATATATTAAGGAATGATTTTCAAAAATAAAATATAGTTACCTATAATGTGATTATTGTTAGGAATTGATAATATTAAATTATTATCATATAGAGTTGTGGATTCATCTGTAATCTTTCTCTTTCGAAATCATAAGTTGGGTAGATAGAATTTGTAGGAATATTGAAATGAACACCTTGTGAATTAAGTTTCACAATTTGACTATAAGGCATTCGATCAAATGTTCGGTTAAAATTTGATTTCAATAAAAGTTGTTTTTTAAAAGAAAATTAGAATATTTTGAAAATAAATAGTAAGAAGTTGATTAAAATATGTTTCATAAATAAGGTAATTTTGAGGACATAAATTAAATATCGGTGTCTTTCAAAAGGATTTCAAATAGTTTTGGAGAAAAGGTAATAACAGTATTACTAGTAAATAGTTTAAAGTATACATATTTTGAAAAGGAATTTTAAAGAAAATTTTTCTTTGGACAGTTCGAGGAATGAGTTTCGATCTGTTTAGTGATGATCTGAATAATCTTCTAAGTGACAATCTAATGTTTTCTTAGGCAAATATGATAATGCACTTAGTAAATTATTCTCTTTGTCATTGTACAAGCAAAACGAGTTCGAATCCGAATGAATTCGAAGCGAGTGTATGATTTTTTAAAACTATTTAGTTGGAAATATATAAATAATATTGTTTCAAAGAGAGATTTGAAAAAGAAGTTTTTATAATTAACTAGTTCGAGTGACTTGAAAGTGACTAAAATTGGGTAAGTGATATGTTTGGATGGTAAACACTTTTCTTGAGTATTATCCTTCTAGTAAAAGGATGTATATGATACTATTTGGTAGTACCCAGTTCCTTGACATCATTTTGGGGTTACTCGGGTTATATGTATGTTTCTAAAGGTTAAATATAAAGTACAATTTCAAAAAGATTTTTGAAATAAAACCCAGCTATTTGGCTCCTAAATTTTCAAAATAATAAAGTATTTAGATTTGAAAAGAGGTAAACAAATGAAGTTTTGATTTGAGGTTTAATGAATTTTTTTATTAAACCGCGTCTTTTGGTTTTAACATCTAGGGAGTGAAAAAAATTATTTGATATTACTGGGTCGGCTAATAAACGTCTTTACCTTGGAGGTGTCTAAGAAAAAGTAGACTACAGGATGGAGTTTGGATACCAGCATCCTACTCTTCTTAGTTACTTACCAGACCGATTGGGAAAAGAGGTTGAATTGGTCGACTCAGTTTAAGACCCTAGTTATTTTGGGCTTACATCTGAATAGAAAAGATGAATAGAATTAAAGATCAAATGTTCTATATATACCCTTAGGACGTAGGAGAGTATTATACAAGTAATAAATTAAAATGATTTTATGAAAAGGTTTCATAAATAAGTTGTGACATTTTAAAATGCTGGACATAAGTTGGAATTATTATAAAATATTTTCATAAATATTTTGGAAAGGGTAGAAAGTAGTTGGGTAGTAAGAACCAATAAGATAAGTATTTAGGTTGTACGTAGATCATCTCCCTTTCTCATATAGTTCTAGATCCAAGATTAGAATATATGACTTGAGGTGTTTCACACCATTTCAGATAAGGATTTATCACTCGATTATTGACAGCGAACACTTAGTGAGGGTTCTTAAAGTGGAACCAAAAGTTTTCTATGGCTATGTAAGGAGAAGAGAAGTTTCCAATTAAGAAGCCAGATTAGAGTCCGCATTAGGAAGTCGGGTGAACGACACTAGTTCGGAAGTAAAGCTATGTATTCGAGTAAGTGATCAAATCAGATTTTCATAGGAATGATCTACGTACATTATACGAACTGATGTATAGTGTTATGTATTCCTGGGTTGGTTTATTATGGTAAAATTTTAGGGTCGAAATTCTTTTAATGAGGGAGAGTGTAACGACCTGGAATTTCACCGCTTTGATTTGCAAATATTTAATTAATTTTAAATATTCAAATAACAGGTTTTATGATTAAAATAAAACTCTTTTAAATAAAATTAATAATGGTGAAATAGTTTATAAGATTTGTTAAAAAAATATATAGTTCGAAGAAAGATCGAAAATGTGACCGGAATTCGTTTTCTGAATTTTTGACTTTTCGTCGGCTAAAAGTTATCGAAAACATTGTGAACTCTTTAGCATAAGTATATACATTTGTAAATAAGTTAGCATTAGTGTATATATATTCAAAGCTAAGTATATAAAGTTTAAAATAAAAATATAAATGTCACATCACTAGAAACATTAAGTACAAATAGTACTTAAACATGTTTGCATTGAATGAGAAGAGGGAACAAGGGTGTAGACATAACTACATGAGGTGGAGGAGGCTAAGTGAGGTGGCAAGAGGGTAGTGGAGGGTAAAGGACAAGGGCATTTAGGTAATTTACATTTTCTATTGCTTATAAATAGCCATTTACTTCTTCAAAATTTCCCCCTCTTTATTTTATCATATCTTCCTCATCTCTGATCCTAATGGAGAAATTATTTTTTTAGAACTATAGAAAATTCCAGTGGCTACAACTTTTATTTGTACCACTTCTTTAAATTATAAGCTTAGCCATGTCAAAATATCATTTCTTTACAGAGTGTTTTCGGACCCATATTGTCAAGTCTGAAAATACTTCCTCTTCTTTTGACCAATCTCTCTCAAAACAAATTCGGGTCTGAAATTTATATATGTTAGCTAACGTATTAAAAGTGAATTTCTATGATTTCTGGTGATTTTTCCTAAGTAATTTACAATGTAAATTATATTATTTAAGATGGAGGACTTAGATGCCTTAATTGTTTTGTTAAAGGGAAGTGCTAATTTGTTAATTATCTTTAATTAATTCTTGAATAAATTCAGCAGTCTTTTAGAAAATATTTTGTTAAAGTATATGGCAACCAATCATATTTTTACAAATATGCAAGTTAGTTTAAAAGTATTACTTAAAAAGGCAATAAAAACAGTTTTGCATAAGATTATTGTTTTGCCACTTCCAATAGCTACCTTTCGACCATATACTTCCGCCTCCATCAAGTCGAAACCAAATACACAAGATATCAAGGCTTTGGTACCTAGTGGATTGGAGAAAGGCGGTAGGTATGGAGTCGAAACCAAGCTTTTGAAGGGGTCGAAGCCTTCGTTTTGCTTTCTAAAGAAACACCACTTGCCTTGCTTTTAAAAGAATACTTTCGAAAGGGTTTAACATAGCTTTCAAAGAGGTTGCAACCTTTTGCCTAAAGGATAGCATTTTCGAATGAGTTGCCTTGTTTTTTAAACAAATGCTTTTGAAAGGGCTCCAGTAGCCACTTATACTAAAGTTTTCGAAGGCTATGGCTTCGAAAGGTGTTTCGACGCTAACCTTCCAATTTTTTTATTTAGAGGGTAAAAAGCTTTCGAAAGGATGGTTTCGAAACCATCTTTTTTCCCTAAACTCTTTTATTTGAAAATTATTGGTTTCAAAAGGGGTACTTTCAAATGGTTTGGAAGCTATGCTTCTATAAGTTAGCAAGTGATGCTTTAATACTTTCAAAGGGTATGTTTTGTTGGTTTAGAAAGAGATGTTTTAAAGTGTTTTGAAAGGCATATGCTTAGTGTTTTGAAGTGAAGATTTAAATGCTTTCGAAAGAGGTATTCCAATGGTTTCGAAAGTAAAGATCTAAGGTTTCGAAAGCCTTAGTTTTTAAAACAAAGAACCCAATATCATTTTTAAAAGGGAAAACCCGTGGCACTATAAAAGAGCTTTAAAAGGCTTTTAAATTGGACCTTTTGAAGAAACTTGCCTTGATAAAAAAAGGTTAAAGGGTTTAACCAAACTTCAACGGGAAATGATTTCAAGGATATTAAACCATAAACGTTGGTATTGTTTCTGTATATGCTTCTTCTATAAACATATTCACTATGTAATGGACCTATAATTGTATTTTTTGGAGTACGGGCAGAATAATCCGGTAAGTTGATCCAACAGTGAATATAAGTTAAGTAACTCCTGAATGAATAGACTTGCATCTAGGAGGTCAGGTAGACCAGAATATAGTATGACCAAAGACTAATTAAGAAGTTGTCAGTTTAGACAGGTTCATAGTAAACCCATGAAAGCTATGTTTAGTAAGAGTTATTAGTAGGGGCCAACAGGTTTGTAGTGAACAAATGAAAACTATATCCAGATTAAGTTATTGACTGGAGTCAATAGGTTCATAGTCAACCCATGAAAACTATGATATAGGGGGAGTTATTGGAGATACCAATAGATTAAGGGAAAAATCATGAAATAATTGAATGAAGTTATTGGCAGGGGCCAATAGATTCTTAGTGATCCTATGAAAACTATGAGACCGGACAGATAGTCCATAAGCTTTAAACGGTTATTAGTCAGCCCATGAAAGCTAATAGGTTAATAGTGACCTTATAAACTTTAACAGAGACAGATGGTCAAATGAATGGGGATGGGAAATCCGGGATATTTTGCTTTTTTGCATATCATCATGATATTTTAAAGTGCTATGTTTTTAACCATTATGGACACAGGAGCACAGTGTATGGTTATTATAAATTTTTAGGTAAGATATTAGTGAGGGGAAAACCCGTTCTGCTAAGCGGTGTGGTCTCACTAGATATCTAAATTGTTCAAGATGGTAGGTTATTATTCATACTAGTCTTTTTATCTGACTTGAAGTTTATGTTTTCCTCTTAAACTCTTAGGTGCTCAAATAATTATCGAGTAGTTTAAGAGTTGATGATTTTTAGGTACTCCTTAGATTAATAAGCTTCCAAAAACGTGCGGGAGGCAAGCTAGCTATTAGGAACTCTTCTTTTATTCCACTGTATTTTAATGTAAAGGCAAAGTTGATTACTTGCCTATGTTTAGACTCCGATCATCCAAGGGGCAATATTGTCGCTCTTGGCGTAGTTTGTAATAATTTATTTGCTCTAAACATGGTTCCCGAATTTGGGGATTATGTAATGACTTTGAAATTATTGAAATGGAATGAGAAATTTGTTTAATGGTTTGTAAAAAAATTCATATCCACGTGCTTGTGTTGTATCAATGCATCTAACCTTACCGCATTTGGTCACCGAGAATTAATAACTATGGATGACTGCAACATCCCTAGCCGTTAGTTTTGGGTCTTCAAGTGGGGGATGTTGCAAGTTGGTATCAGAGCATACGTTTATGAAAACTTAAGAAAAATTAAACCTAAAAGAATTTTCGAAACATAATCCCATGAATCAGAAAATAAGATCGGGGTTTGGTTTAACGCTATAGTAACGTACTTGTATACGATATATATATATATATAAGTATGTATTCCCCTCTCTCTTAGACCATTCTTCTGTATCTTACTAAAGTTCGTATGCAAATTTACGAGAAAGGAAGATATGGAGGCAGGAAATGGAAATGGAAATCTCGGTGGAGGAAGCACCACAACAAATGGAAATGCCCGACCTAATACTAGGAGGAACCCGGGTCGATAGGTAAATGCAAATCAAAATGCAAATACCAACATAGGTGTTGAAAATCTACCAGTAGATATGAGGATGATGTATCAGTTCTTCATCAATCTGATGCAAGCTTGAGCAGCAGCTGGAGTAGCTAGGAATGCTGGAGGAGCTAATCCTGTGGCTCCAATTCGAAAAAACTATGTTAAATTGAGCAGAGATTGTAGTAGTCTTGGTAGGAAGCTGTTTTTGGGAATAGAGGATGCTATAGAAGTTGAGAATTGGCTTTTGCATTGTGAGAGAATCTTTGCTGACTTGGGATTGAATAATGAGCAGAAGAGAAGACTAGCCTTTAGGCAGTTGCAGGGAACAGCGCTTTATTGGTGGAACAGTGTTACTGCTGGAGTTCCCAAGGAAGAATTCACTTGGGAGGAATTCCATAGGAGATTTGAGGAAAGGTTTTTGTCTGAAGTTGCTAAGTCTGCATTGCTAAGGAAGTTCATGGACTTGGTGCAAGGCGAGACGTCGATGATTGAGTATGCTGCAAAGTTAGATGAGTTATCCAGGTATGGGTATGCTACTATTGACACCATCATCAAGAGAAATGAGAAGTTTATTTGGGGACTGAGACCCGAGATTGCTAGTGCGACCTTTGCACATCTTCGTGATCCTTGTAATGTTTTTGTGGAAATGGCAATCCGACATAAGGAGATGCTTGCTACTTATGGGAATGAGAAGTAGGTTGAAACCCAGAATTCTCTTAGCAAGAAGAGGAAGTTCTTTAAGAAGAAGGGAACCCATAAGGGAGAAGCTTCCAAGAAGGCAAAGGCTAATCTGGTTTGCTTTAAGTGCGATAAGAAGGGTCACTATGCTCATGAATCCTGAACTGGCAAGGGGAAGAAGGCCATAGACAAGAAGGGTGTGAAGTGCTTTAACTGCGACCGGGTGGGGCATTATAAGAATCATTGTCCAGAACCAGTAAGGGCGGATAAGGGAAAAGTCTTTGCTGTTGGACCGTCATCTGCTAGGCCAACTATTGCTGAGAAAGGAAAGATTGTGATGGATGGTACGATTTTGATTCGAAGTATACCAGTTAGGGTACTATTTGATACCGGTGCATCACATTCATTTTTATCCCAGTGTTTGGTTAATAGGTTATGTTTAGAACCCATATACCTTGTCACTTCTTGAAGGGTTTCGAATCCAATAGGAGGGTATGCAACTTTGGGAATGAGATGTGACCAAAAAGAACTTGGCTTGTTAGGTCATAAGTTTGCATGAAGTCTGTATGTTTTCGACTTTGTAGATTTCGAAATCATTTTGGGTATGGATTGGTTGGGTAGATACGAGGCTAGGATATTTTGCCAAGATAGGGAAATATTACTGAGACACCTATATAGTCATAACCGAATTATATTCTCAGTAGAGGATTCTGACCGGAATGCTTCCACTCCATTGAGTTTTATGGAAGTAGAAGAAGGGTTAAGTCAGGTTCGGGTAGTAAGAAAATTTGCAGATGATTTTGAGCTGGTTATAGGATTACCATCGAAACGAGCCATTAAGTTTCAAATAGATCTTATGCCCAGAGCAGAACCTGTAAGTAGACCACCTAGCAGGATGACACGACTGAGACGAAAGAATTGAAGGTGCAGCTAGTGGTAGGCCAAGCAGTTCGCCTTAGCATGCGGCCGTGGTGTTCTTAAAGAAACCGGATAGATCGTTGAGAATGTGTATCGACTATCATAAGTTAAACGAGAGGATGATCAAAAATAAGTATCCTTTTCCGAGAATCGACGATTTATTTGATCAGTTGTGTGGAGCCAGATTATTTTTCCAATTGGATTTGGCGATAGGTTTCCATCAGTTAACAGTGGCAGAGGACAGTATTCTGTTAACATCCTTTCAGACTAGGTATGGTTCATACGAGTGGTTAGTAATGCCATTTAAGTTAACGAATGCACCAGATTTCCCCGTAGATTTGATGAACCGAGTTTTCCGAGAGTACTTGGATTGGTTCGTATTGGTATTTATAGATGACTTTTTAGTATACTCCTAGAATTAAAGAGAGCATGAAGATCATCTTAGAGTAGTGCTTGAGACGTTGAGGCAACATCAGTTGAAAGCAAAGTTTTCCAAGTGTCATTTCTAGAAGAAAGAGGTTAGGTTTCTTGGTCACGTGGTTTCAGAGAAGGGTTTGTCAATCGATCTAGAGAAGATTGAAGCTGTTAATAACTAGAAGAGACCAGAGACGATGACTGAGATTAGAAATTTTCTTGGACTTGCTGGCTATTACCGAAGATTCATTAAGGATTTCTCGCGGATAGCAGCGCCTTTAACTAAGTTAACCCGGAAGGACGTGAAGTTTATTTGGTCTGACAAATGTGAGGAAGCATTCCTTAAATTAAAGCATTTATTGACCAATGCACATGTGTTAGTGGTTCCAAACGAAAATCAAGGGTTGGTGGTGTACACTGATGCATGATGCATGTGGAACTGGATTAGGAGCTGTGTTGATGTAGAAGGGTAAAGTCATTACCTATGCTTCATGACAGCTTAGATCGCATGATGTGAGATATCCTACTCATAATTTAGAGTTGGTTGCGGTGATCTTCACATTGAAAGTATGGAGACATTATCTCTTAGGGGAGAGATTTGAGCTATATATAGATCATAAGTCCTTAAGATATTTATTCTCTCAAAAGGAGTTGAATATGAGACAGCAAAGGTTGTTGGAGTTTTTAGCAGCTTATGATTTTGGTATAGAATATACACCTAGGAAAAGAAATAAATTAGCGGATGCTCTTAGCAGAAAACATCAAAATGTGTTGTTAGCTATGTTGGCAGAATGGAAAGATTTAGAAGTTTTGATTACTTGTAGTGTGGAGTTAAGATTGACTACTAGTTCTAGTCAGAGCACTACCACGTGGTTCTGTTTGGAAGTTCGACCAGTATTGATCGAAACAATCACTTCTAAGCAGAAAGAGGACCCATTATTAGTCGAGAAGGTTAGAAGGCTTGAGGTTGGATCGGAGATCAATGATCTAAAGGACTTTAGTCTTGACTAGAGGGGATGGTTGAGAAAGAAGGGAGGGTTGTGTATCCTGAACGTTGAGGACTTTAGGAAAGAAGTTCTTAGGGAAAGTCATCGATCCAAATTAAGGATTCATCCTGGAGGAACCAAGATGTATCAAGATATGAAGAGGAGCTTCTACTGGGAAGGAATGAAGAAGGATGTTGGCTTGTGGGTTAGGTAGTGTGCGAACTGTCAACAAGTGAAGGCCAAACATCAAAAGTCAAGTGGATTGCTTCAGCCCTTTGAAATTCCAGTTTGGAAATGGGATTCTATATTCATGGATTTTATGGACGGGTTGCCAAGGTCGAATAGGGGAAATGAGAATATACGGGTCATAGTTGACAGATTGACCAAGAGTTCCCATTTCATTCCAGTTAAGTCAACCAGGACAACACATGTTTTAGCCAAGTTGTTCATGAAGAACATAGTGAGACTGCATGGAATTCCTAGTAGTATAGTCAGTGATAGAGATGCTTTGTTTACTAGTGAATTTTGGAAGAGTCTACAGGATGTGTTGGGTACCAAGCTCAAGATGAGTACTGCGTATCACCCTTAGACGGATTGGCAGACAGAGAGAGTCAATACGGTATCGAGGATTTATTGAGGGCTTGTGTGCTAGACTTTGGTGGATCTTTGGAAGATCACCTACACTTAGTTGATTTTTCCTATAATAATAATTATCAGACTAGTATAGGAATGGCGCCTTTTAAAGCTTTGTATAGGTGGCCATGCAAATCACCAGCATGTTGGTTGGAAACTAGAGACAGATTAGTCTTGGGTCCAGATCTGGTTAGAGAGGTGAAAGAGAAGATTGAGTTGATCCGAGAAAGGATGAAGGAAGCTCAGTCTAGACAGAAGGGTTACGCAATAAAAGGTGTAAAGATCTAGAATTCTCAGTTGGAGATAGAGTTTTCATTAAGGTATCACCGATGAAGGGTATGGTACGATTTGGAAAGTCAGGGAAACTGGCACCAAGATATGTTGGTCCATTCCAAATTATATAGAGGATCGAGACGTTCGCATACAGAGTAGAGTTGCCGAGCACTATAGAAAGTGTCCATAATGTGTTTCATGTATCTCATCTTCGCAAGTATGTGTATGATCCGGAGACTAATATTCATTCGATAGAGTTGGAAGATTTGATAGTAGAACCAAATTTGACTTTTGTTAGACAACCAGTTCGGGTGGTAGCGAGAGATTAGAAGAGGTAAAGGAACAAGACAGTCAAATTGGTGAAAGTTCAATGGAGTGACAATGAGAAGAACTGTACTTGGGAGACAGAAGATAGGATTAGAGATACTTATCCCGATCTACTATGAGGGTATGTTCTATATTTGCTTTAGATAGACTGTTGCTAGTCATGTAGGCTAGTATGGTAGTTAGGAGATGTTATAGATTATTGCTATGCTTAGTATTTAGTCCTTACCGAATTTTGAGGACAAATTTCCTCAAGGAGAGGAGCCTGTAACACTCCTAATTTTAAATAACATTATTCAGGAGATTAATTTATATAAATGAAATAGAATAATGTAAATATTAGAGTAATAAGGGAATTGAGATTTGGAAATTTATTAGAGGTCGTGCTAAACTAAATAAAAATTAAAGGAATGAGTTTATGGAAATGATTTTTAAGTTAACTTATAATAGAATAAGGCAAGGTTATTATGGGGAATAGCTGTCTACCATAACCCTTAACCCCTAAACCCTTATTCCCATTTTCATTTCACAAGTTCATAATTTTAAAACATAAACCAAGAAGCTCAAGCCAGCCATAACCTAGGGGAAAAGAGGATTAAAAATCAAGTATAAGCTAAGGAATTAAGCAATACCAAATCTCAAGTTCCTTATCCAAATCAAAGTGAATAATTATCCAAACCATCTCATTTTCACCATTAAAGAGCATTTGATTTTGGGTTTAAGTTTAAATCCTTTATGATGATTTTAATGATGATACACTTGGATTACATGATATGTTATATTCAAACAAGTTTGTTTGGTAAAAGGTTTTATTCGATTTTAAGGCTAAAATAATATACAATGGGTTTCGAATGCCATGAGGATTTAATATGTCGTGAAAAACATTATTTTGGAGATGGGTTTAAATTTTCGAAATTATCCAAGATATGGATAATTTATTATGAATTTTAAAAGAAAGATATGAATAATTGGGTTTAGATATCTATTTTGGCAATTATATAAAAGGATTTGGGTCTGAAATTTATATATGTTAGCTAACATATTAAAAGTGAATTTCTATGACTTTTGGGGATTTCTCCTAAGTAATTAACTATGTAAATTAGATTATTTAAGATGGAGGACTTAAATGCCTTAATTTTTTTGTTAAAGGGAAGTGCTATTTTGTAAATTATCTTTAATTAATTCCTGAATAAATTCGGCAGTCTTTTAGAAAAGATTTTCTTGAAGTTTATGGCAACCAATCATATTTTTACAAATAGGCAAGTTAGTTGAAAAGTATTACTTAAAAAGGCAGTAAAAATAGTTTTGCATAATTTTAGGGCCCGTTTGGTTTCATTTTGTATTTTGAGTTTTGTGTTTTCAACCTGCACTAAGAAATAGCAAGGAACAAGAGAAGAAAATTTATAATTCTTAGCCATTGCGACGACCAACGGACAACGAAGGAGTTAGATTGTTCTCCGTGCTTTTGTTATTCCTCGAAACACGAAAAACAAAATAAACTTGTTTTCTATTTTACATGTTAATTTCATTTTTCAAAATTGTTTGTTTTTCAACAATACGTACAACGGACGCGCTTTTGTATATACGAAAACACAAAACTAAAAACGACAAGCCAAACGGGGCCTTATTGTTTCACCACTTCTAGTAGCTGCCTTTCGACCCTATACTTCCGCCTCAACCAAGTCGAAACCAATACACAAGATATCAAGGCTTTGGTATGTAGTGGATTGGAGAAAGGCGGTAGGTATGGAGTCGAAACCAAGCTATTCGAATGGATCGAAGCCTTCATTTTGCTTTCTGAAGAAATGCCGCTTGCCTTGCTTTTAAAAGAATGCTTTTGAAAGGGTTTAACATAGCTTTCAAAAGGGTTGCCACCTTTTTGTTTAAAGGATAGCTTTCGAATGTGTTGCCTTGTCTTTTTGAACCAATGCTTTCGTAAGGGCTCCAACAGCCACTTATATTAAAGGTTTCGAAGGCTGTGGCTTCGAAAGGTGTTTCGACGCTAACCTTCCAATTGTTTTACTTAGAGGATAAAAAGCTTTCAAAAGGATGGTTCCAAAACCATATGTTCCCCAAACTCTTTTATTTGAAGATTATTGGTTTCGAAATCGGTACTTTCAAATGGTTTCAAAACTATGCTTCTATAAGTTAGCAAGTGATGCTTTAATACTTTCGAAAGGTATGTTTTGTTGGTTTCGAAAGAGATGTTTTAAAGTGTTTCGAAAGGCATATGTTTACTATTTTGAAGAGAAGATTTGAATGCTTTCAAAAGAGGTATTCCAATGGTTTCAAAAGTAAAGATCTAAGGTTTTGAAAGCCTTAGTTTTCAAAACAAAGAAATCAATCTCATTTTTAAAAGGGAAAACCCATGGCACTATAAAAGAGCTTTAAAAGGCTTTTAAATTGGAGTTTTTGAAAAACTTGCCTTGCTAAAAATAATGGGTTAAAGGGATTAACCAAACTTCGGGGGAAATGATTTCAAGGATATTAAACCATAAATGTTGGTATTGTTTCTGTATACGCTTCTTCTATAAATATATTCACTATGTAATGGACCCATAACTACATTTTGGGGAGTAAAGGCAGAATAACTAGGTAGGTTGACGCAGTAGTGAATATAAGTAACTCCTGAATGAGTAGAGTTGCATCCAGGAGGTCAGGTAGACCAGAATATAGGATGCCCAAAGACTAATTAAGAAGTCGCCAGTTTAGACAGGTTCATAGTAAACCCATGAAAACTATGTTTAGTAAGAGTTATTGGCAGGGGCCAACAAGTTTGTAGTGAACCCATGAAAACTATATCCAAATTAAGTTATTGACATGAATCAATAGGTTCATAGTCAACCAATGAAAACTATAATATAAGGGGAGTTATTGGAGATACCAATAGGTTCAGTGAGAACCCATGAAATAATTGAATGAAGTTATTTGCCGGGGCCAATAGATTCTTAGTGATCCCATGAAACTTATGAGACTGGGTAGATAGTCCATAAGCTTTAAATAGGTTATTAGTTAGCCCATGAAAACTAATAGGTTAATAGTGACCCTAGAAACTATAACAGAGAATGATAGTCAAATGAATGGGGATGGGAAATCTAGGATATTTTGCTTGTTTTCATATCATCATGATATTTTAAATTGCTACGTTTTTAACCATTGTGGATGCAGGAGCATAGTGTATAGTTATTACAAATTTTGGGTAAGATACTAGTGAGGGGAAAACCCGTTCCACTAAGCGGCGTGGTCTCACTAGATATCTAACTGTTTCGAGATGGTAGGTTATTATTAATACCAGGCTTACTCGAGGTTTATGCTTTCCTCTTAAACTCTCGGGTGCTCAAATAAATATTAAGTAGTTTGAGAGTTGATGATTTTTAGGTACTCCTTATACGAATAAGCTTTCGGAAACGTGCAGGAGGCAAGCTAGCTATTAGGATTTCTTTTCTTTTATTCCGATGTAGTTTGATGTAAAGGCAAAGTTGATTACTTGCCTATGCTTAAACTTTGATCATCCAAGGGGGCATCTTCATATGTTGCTCTTTTCGTAGTTTGTAATAATTATATTTTCTCTGAACGTGGTTCTCGAATTTGGGAATTATGTAATGAATTTGAAATGTGATTAAAATGGAATGAGAAATTCGTTTAATGGTTTTAAAAAAAATTCATACCCATGTGTTTTTGTTGTATCAATGCATCTAACATTACCGCATTTGGTCACCGAGAATTAATAACTATGGATGACTGCAGCATCCATAGCCGTTAGTTTGGGCCTCCAAGTGGGGGATGTTACATTCTATAAGCCCATAATGATGTTGGGAGTTCATCCACCCACTTTCCTCTAGCTTTTTCCAAACGCTTCTTCGGGATGGACGTTATGATTTCATTCACGGCTTCAACTTGTCAATTTGCTTGAGGGTGAGCAACTGCCGCAAATCTCTTTTCAATATGATGCTGACAACAGAAGTATTTGAATTCAATGCTGCCGAATTGAGTCCTATTATTAGTTACAATGGTTCGTGGAAGGACAAAACGACAAATGATCTTCCAGACAATGAATTTGACTACTTTCTTTGTCATGATCGTGGCTAAACGTTCTGCTTTGGCACATTTAGTGAGGTAATCAACTGCCACGATGGCGTACTTTGCACCACCTTTAGAGATCGGTAAGGAATCGATAATATCTATGCCCTATATGGAAAACAACCATGGACTGACCATTTGTGTGATTTTTGTCGGTGGAGCTCTCAGAACTTTCGCATACATCTAGCACTTGTCACATCGCCTAGCATAATCGACAGCATCTCGGTTGACAGTCGGCTAATAATACCCATAATGGAGTATTTTCTTTGCTACAGTTTGCACCCCAGTGTGATCGCCACATTTGAAAGTCTACGAGGTGAATCGTGTAATGTATATGCAAGTATATGTGACAAAATATATGATGCAACTAAAATAATATTAATCTAAGTAAAAATAGAATAAGCACTGGTTCAGACCTCCCGTCCTACGTCCAGTCCTGAAGCTCCCCTTCGGAATTCGACTATCAAAAACCCTCGCTTCACCTGGAGGAATAGGCTTGGTTACAGTGAGTCGTTCTTGTCAAATATGTGTTCTAATATAACATGGATGTTGACTAATTAGTACAATTTCTTCCAATATATATCTCTAAAGAATTTTGTCTATGAATAACTGAGTATATAGAAGAGTGAATACAAGTAAAGATTGCTAGAGTGCAGAGATCAAGAATATAATATAGAATTAGAAAGCGTAAGTATGTAAGGTAAGTCCTTTCTCTTGATTCTTGATGCTATATATAGTTGTAGATAGGTATCTTGAGTAGTTACGTCCATTAATGAATGTTCTTTAGTTGCTTCTGTTGATGATGAAGAGTTGCGGCGAAGGGAAGCGGAGATGTCCATTCGAATGTGGCAGTTGAAGTCTATTTCTGAAATTCGAGTTTGAAATCAGACATCTGGGATATGTTTCAGACGTCTGATACTATATATATTTTTGAATATAGTAGAAGATCAGACGTCTGAGTGCTATTACCAAACGTCTGGTTTTGCCTGACTGTTGTTCTAGAGAACTGATTCAGACGTCTGGCTTGTGCACCCAGACGTCTGATATTGTGCATATCAGTTTTTGTGCACCTTTTCTTTTGCTTCTTTGTACCTATCGACTTGTAGTCTCTTGTAGTGTCCTTTGAGCCTCGTTCTTGTCTTTATAGTGATGTTGTTCTAGCAAGTACCTGTATATATAAATATATGTGTATATTCGATTTCCATTGTATAGTTGTTATCATCGAAACCGTAGATTGAATTTCTTAACATTCTCCCCTTTTTTGATGATGACAACTATTCAATGTACTTAGATATATTTTTATAAATCTCCCCCTGAATATGTGCTTTCCATTATTTCTCCCCCTTTGGCATTATCAAAAAGTGTTAATATCTTTTTAACTTTGAGAACATGTTCGTAATATGAAATATGTACCAATTGTAGGAAGGTTATATCAATATAAATAGAAATAACAAACCAAAAAGCACTTTTCATTAAACAAATTGATTGATTACCTGCATAGATTTTTTATTATTATAATACAAAAGAATGGAATCCTAAAAACTAAGGATTTTTTGGGGAAGCTTTAACTTGACCATCTCCTTCATCTTCTTTCTTGGAAGAGCTAGCTTGTTTTTTTGGAGATGTCGGAGTTTGTTGGAGAGGTTCTTTTTCCTCTTCAAAAAGTTTAGAGTGTTTTGACGGAGGAGGAGAAGGCGTTGGAGTTGGCCAATCTTCCGAAGGTGGTGTAGGACCACGAACTCGTTGAAGAACCACTTTTAGAACTGATAGTGTAGTTGAAAGTGATTCTTCAACTATGGCTAGGCGTGAAGCAAATGTTGTTTCAAAGCTATCGATATGCTTAGCCAAAAAATAATGATTCCTTGACAGAATGAGTTGATTTTGGAGAGTTAACTCGCGAATACTCTCATTTGAATTCGTCTTAGTGCGGGTCTCCAAAATGTTGTCTTGGCATGAATAATCAAAAGGTGCAGGAGGAGGAGGAGGCTCGCGATGTTGCTCTTCCTCCTGTGATTGTTCAGGTTGTTGTTGGGGTGGAGGGATAGCTTGGCTATCTTGTTGACGACGTTGCGTCCATTCTTCAAACGACATAAAATCCGGAGGATTTTCTAGTAAGTGCATAAGAGAGAAGAACTTTGTGGACGCGTACTTGGGAGAAATTTCTTCAAAAGTTGATAAATATGAAGGGTGTTGTGAGCTCGCAGAAGTCACATGATGTAGGTAGGGTAGATGATAGATGGGCGTGAGCGAGTCCATTAATGTTTGAGCTTGTCAAATATGAATTTCGCCCAATTAACCCTCGTACCACTGAAGATAGCATACAGAGCCTTGTGCCCTAACTCTGTGATCTGCTCATGGCTACCAAGACGAGGAATGACAGTGTTGATAATCATTCTAGTGAGAAGTCTCGCCTTAGGTCTTAAGTATTTTGATGCAAGTCTAGGCATTTCATCTTCCCATATTTGATGTGTGATATTATCTCTCGATTTCAGCTCATATCCAGAATATTATACAAGTCTTCTCCAGAGTCGGAACAACCCAGAGTTCAGCCTATGATCCCCGGAGTTAGTCTAATAGTGTTGCCGTAAACACTTGACCATAGCCAATTATCGTTGTTATCGGTATTCCAAACGGCTGTTCTATCTAAATTAGCATAGAATAAGAATATCGTAAGTTGGTCTATTTGGATATTATTCGAGTTGAAGGAGATCAACTGATGTAACCTCGCATTATCACATATTTCATCCAAATCGTACATAGGAAATTTGAGCAAATTGTAGAAAGGACCTGTATGAAGCTTCTTCTTTTGAATGTCTTCATATCTTTTGATCGAATGTGGTACGCGATTCATCCATCTCTCAAATCGTCGGAGCAAACTTGCAGGTTGGATGAAGTAGCTTGGTCTTGCTTGCGCTTAGAGATTTTAGGGTTTTTCATTTTAGGTGCCATGAGATTCGAGCGTGTTTGAAAGGAGAAAACGATTTGGAGAATTTAGGTATTGAATTTGCAGTAGAAAACGAAATGAAATGAAATGGAAAAAAAGTGGGAAAAATAGACGTTATAAGGTTACTTAATAGTGTCGATTGAATTTCAAACGTCTGGAAAGTAAATCAGACGTCTGATTTAACCTAATATGAAGACAGTAAATATGTTCAGACGTTTGGTTATTGGTGGTAGAAGTCAGAAATAGATAGAGTTGTAAAATTTCGAAGTCAGAGAGTTTTGTCAGACGTTTGGATGTAGAATCAGACGTCTGAAATTTACCTTGTTCGTATTTTTAGAAGGCAGAAACTTTGTTCAGACGTCTGAAATAAACTGTTGTGTTTTTTATGAGGCAGACACTATTTTCAAACGTCTGGAGGGTTATATTAGACGTTTGATATATGCACAGAGTTGAAAAATTGTGTGATACAAGGGTGTCAAACGTCTGATGGCATTGTTCAGACGTCTGAAATAGTCAGTTTATCTTAAAATAGCCTTATTTTGAAGGGTGTTGCTTAATTATCGAGGGATTGATTTTCGTGAAACATAATATTATTTATTTGGGAAAAAGAATACAAATATAAAATATAATGAGAATAAGCAAATATATATAGATGGAGATGGAGCATTGCAATCCTTAGATTTGCTATCCTTCCACGGCTTGAGTGGAGACCAAATATTTCCATGTTTGTTGGTTCTTGGGGAACCAGAGGATTGCCTAGGTGGAGGATCCCAAGGTGTTCGATAAGAGGTAAAAGGATCCATAGGATTGCAAGGAATCGAAAGTGGTTCATGTACATCCTTCTTTTGTGAATTGCAAAATTTGATCGCTACTTGCTCCAGAAAACTTAGTCGTCTTGCAGTGACTTTTTGTTCGAAGTATAGTTCTCGTTGTAACTCCATTTTTTGCTTTTGATAATTATGTATATCACCGGTTTTTTCCTTGGTGTTAGGAGATCCAAATAGTGATCGTTTGGATCGTTTTTTGTCGGGAGTGAATCCCGTGTGGTAGGAGGACCACTTATAGGTCGGTTCTTGACCTGGTGTAGGAGTAGGAAGTCGATGAGGGGTATCCGCTGTACTATCCAAGGTTGGTGTTGAAAAGAAGAGGTGAGAGTTGTCGGAAGACATGTTTTTGTTTTGCTTTTGTTTATTTTAAAAGGAACCAATAAAATCTGTATAAAAGTAGGAGCTATTTATTCATGTTGTAAAAAGTTATAAATAGTTAAAATAAACATACTAAAAAATTGTTGGTTAGTGTTACAAGATTTTTTTTGTGGATTAAAACTTTTTTAACCAAAAATAAACAAATGAAACTCAGAATTAGCTGATACTATCATTAAGAGAACATATTCCTAAATCACGTCGTAGTTTAACAAACGTTTGTTCATTTAGTGGTTTTGTGAAAATATCTGCTATTTGATTCTCAATATTTACGTATTCTAATGTATTAATTCCTTTTTCAACATTGTCGCGTAAAAAGTGATGTCGTATATCTATGTGCTTAGTACGTGAGTGATTTACAGGGTTTTTCAATAAAAATTTTTGTAATGCCCCAGAAATTCATGGAATCTTATTTTGGTTGGATTTTGAAAATATATGAATTTATTTGTATAGGAATATATGGAATTAATTGTGTGCAAATGTGTGTGCATGTGTGCACGTGCACACTGATATGGCACAAGGAAGAACTCCAAATCTCATGAAATTAAAACAAGAATTAAAAAGCATTACAAACATGATTTTGTGATATGGATATTTGATTTCTGGAATTATATGAATCATCCCAGAAAATAAGAAAAGTAAGTTTTGTTTTGAATCAGTAAACAGATTTTATTTAAAACCCAGAAAAAAAAATGTTACAAGGATTTGAAAACCTGTATGCACATATAGGTGCATATCTTTCTGAAATTAAGGAGGAGTTAAATAAGCCTAGATAAGATATGTATGCATATGTACATTTCTGTAAGTACTGAAAATATTAAAAAGAAATAAGCAAGGGAAAGTGTAACACTAAAATAGCAAAAGACAAATTGCAAGCAAAATAATTGCTTTAGGCAGAAAATAGAAAGGAGGATTTTTAGAAAATAAACAAGTGACAATGTCACACAATTATCATGACTTGGTAAGAATATGATATATTTTGGAAAAGTAAAAGGGAAGGTAAGCATCACATATGGTCGGGGTATTAAGGGTGAAAAATAAGAAAATCTGAAATGCAGAATGCATGAGTCTTGGCCAGGGTAGGAATGGGATTTTACAATGATAAAACCCTAGAAAAACCTCTCTTATAAATCCAAGTATAAACCAGAGAAAAAAATCATTTGCTACCCAAGACATTTAAGAAAACAAAGAAGAAAATATTTGCAAGCAGAAAAGCAAGTTTTAAAAAGGTTTCTTTTCTGGATTAAGCAAGAGAAGCATTTTTCTGTGAGTAATCTCATTAAACCCATGGCATTAAGTCCTGTTGTGAGGCAGCCAAGCTTATGTTATTTTTCTACATATTTTTGATTTATTACTATAGTTTTAATGGATGCTTTAATGGGTGCTTCTGAATGCTTTTGATTGCTTTGATAGTTGAGTATTTTGCTCTGTTTGGTTATACCCAGAAATGTTAAAGTATGACATTATGAAAGTAAATAGAGAATACTTGTAACTGGTTCAGATATGGCATGAAAAATATAGAAATCAAAATGTATATGAGTTGCATTACACTTGTGTAAGTGCTGAGGCTCAAATGAAAGACTCAAGGTTGCAATGGAAATATCCAAAAGTGCTGAACCCTTGATCAAATAGAAATCCATGAGCCAGAAATCTTGTTTAAGCTAGATCTTGAGTTTAGTTCAAACATGGTTGCTTATGAAACAATAATAACCCACATGCCTAGTCTTTATTTCCAGTTTTAAATATTCTTGTATTTTCTTTAAGCCAGAATATTTGAAAATATGATTTCCATTGGACATGAATGTTAGCTTGTTCTTGAATTATGCTTGTAAGCTCTATGTAATGTTTCATGTACACTGTGATTCAATCACCTAGCTATCTCATGATAGGATCAAACATGAACACTTAGTAAATAAACTAAGGATTGTGAGCCAAGAAGACTGCTGGAATGCTTGTTGTATTTAAAGTATACAAGTTGGCACATGGTTTGTTTAAGCCCTGAGATCTTTGTGCAATATTGTGAATTATTTTATTGCAATGTGTCCCCGTGATTCCTTATGGCAGATGAGGCTAGGAAGTATTTGGTAAATGCAACCTTAAATTGATAAAGTAGGAACTTGAGTTATTCCTAGGATGGATGGACTGGAGCTATGATAGTTCCTGAGTATTTCTGTTTAACATGTATGTTTGCATAGTTGAAAGTGTGTACATAAGTAGTTTTAATACTGATCATATATGCACAATATTTTAGAAACAAGTCAGGCAAATTGATTAAATAAATTATGCCAACCCATACAAAATGCTTTTGTCTCACTTATCTACTTAATATCATGGAATTTTTGATATTGCTCATACCAGATCTTGTATCCGACCCTTGTTTGCTTATGGTATCTGGGGTGTCTCATTTAAAATGGGGCAGCCTCTAATGCTCTTTCAGGGAATGCTGGTTCTAAATAGGAAGCTGCTATGGCTAATGAGAATGATTGGATAAGCATGCTAAATTAGAATTAAATAAGAACTTAGAATGAATTATTTGCATGTAATCCAGGAAGTTTTTATAGTTCTGCTTTGGTTGTTATGTAATGATCTTGAATGTTTGGATTTATTTAGTTGTTTTAATTGAATCTAGTAATGTATTAAGCTTGGGATTAACCAAAGACTTAGTTGAATCTATGCAAGAAAATATATATTTGAGTATTATGGTGGAAATCTGTAAATGACATTTGCCTGTATTTGAGAAATGGATATGTATATACATATACTGTATTAGTTAATTTCAAGTTACTTAAAACTTTAAGTTTGAAGGTTAAAAATCTGAATTTTTAGCTAGAAGTAATATTTCAAGAATTTAGAAATAATATGCAGAAGTGTTTTGATAAAAGAAGAATATATATATATATATATATATATATATATATATATATATTTGTGCATTTTATAAAGAGGTGTACAGGTTCTAAGAGATTTTCCAAGTATCTTAAATCTGAATTCACATTGCAATAGCCAGGCACCAGTGTTTTGATGATCTAGTCATGGGGTTAACCCACTTCAAAAATAGTGAGGTCTGGGTTGATCAAGATGACTAGAGTTTTTGGGTGTAAAGTTTGAAAATGCATTTGTAAAATCTGAAGCCTTCTTTGCAAATGCAAGTACAAAGACATTTTCAAATACTTGAGCAATTCTCTTTTATTTTTGAGAAGCTTTCTTAGTCCAGAGAGCACAATACAGCTGATATGCACACATATTACTTAATTACTACTTTTGTTAAGTAACCATAAAATCTGGATTCTCTAAATCCAGTAAAGCAACCTGTAAATTAGATGCAAGCAGAGGTAACCCATGGATTAGGGAATAAATTTGGTTCAGAAAAATACAACTATATAGATTATGAAAGAATTACCAAACTGACTTGGTTATAAGTAAAGAAATTTGTGATAAAATCACCTGTGTTGAAAATGATAAATGAGTATATCATTTTCCTTTCTGGCTTTGATCAAATACCAAATAATTAAACTAAAATTATGGTGGCTTGCTATATAATCTGAGACCACTTTGCTATCTCAAACTAACAGACAATCACTATAGGAATGGTCAAAAATTACTAAGTATAGATTGCATATGATTATGGGATTCATTACCCTAACTCAAATATCAATAGGCATGGAAAATGAGCTATGTACTGGTTGATTAGATATTCAAATTCAATCAGGATGCACTCTTGCTAAACAACACTCTGATCCAAGCAAGAGGGTCACATACATCTTCATATGTATGTGAATATATTTATTAATGTACTGATATAAATATATTAGTAGAAAAATTAGGATCATGGATAATTTAGTAGAAAGGCTAAATGACTCTAGGAAATTATTGATGTAAAAAAAAATCCTAGTAAAAATTAGGTGAAATAACTAGGGTCATTTCATTTGGTATCAGAGCTATGTTAAAATTATACATAGCTAAGAATGATTGTATTGATTGATTGAAGTATTATAACCATGTGTATGTACTGATTGTTTGTTTGAGTAAAATAATAATTCAGATAGAAAAGTTATAGCAAAAGAAAATACTCATGATAAACTAACCCTATCTACCCATATTCTAGTTATCCAAACATGGTAGGAAGAGGATCTCATCACAATGCAGGATCAAGTACACCAGAAATGCTTGATATGCAAGAATTTATGAGGGCTTTAAGGGATGGAGTAGGGCAGAGACTTGAGAACCCACATGAGGAACTTTCCAAACTATTAAAGACTTATACCAATTTAGGAGGCAAGAGCTTTGAAGGGACTGAAAATGTGATGGAAATTCAAGCATGGTTGAGAACACGGGATAGAATTTTCAATGACATGCAATTGGATGATCAAAGGAAGAGGCAAGTGGCCTCAAGACAACTGAAAGGTGTGGCTTTAAGCTGGTGGGAGGTATTCATAGCTGGGAGGATTGAGAATGAAATCACTTGGAATCAATTCAAGGAGATGTTGGAAGCTAGATTTGTTCCAGCATCAGCCAAAACTCTATTGCTTGAAGAATTCATCAGGCTTAGGCAGGGAAATTTTAATGTGACTGAATATACTCATAGGTTTGAGGGCTTGTCTAAGTATGGAGCTATGCTTGTGGCTGATGAGACATCAAAGAATGATAGGTATATTAAGGGTTTAAACCCAGGACTTAGTAGGGCTATGTTGCCATATGCAGATAAAACTTTTGATCAAGTCATTGATCTGGCCTTAAAATTTGAGCAACATGACAAGGAAAGGGAGAAGTATAGGAGTTTTAAAAATAACAACAACAAGAAAAATAAGGGAAGATATCACCCCTATGACAAAAAGAAGGAGGAGACAGAAAGCAAGAAAACCAATGATACTAAGACCACTGATACAAAGAGGAAAATAACATGTCATCATTGTGGAAAAGAAGGACATATCAAACCAAAGTGCCCAGAATTGAAGGGAGGAGCTTTCAAGTGCTACCTATGTGGTAAGGAGGGACATATCAAGAGAAATTGCCCTGAGTATAAACAACAAGGGAAGCTAGCAAGTTTGGAGAGCAAAAGCAAATCCACAGTAGAGGCTATTGCAGAAAACCATGGTCAAGTGGAAGGTACCTTATTTATTTGTACCCTACCTATATCAGTAGTGTATGATACAAGGGCAACACATTCTCTGATTTCCCATGAATTAGTTGCATTTCTTAAATTAAATTGCATACTGGTTGAAACCCCTTTGTTAGTGCAAAGCCCATTGGGAAGTTCTAGTGTTTTAAACATGATTTGTGTGGATGTGGAATTAAACATAGGAGGAAATGTTTTTATTTCCAATTTATATGTTTTAAATTACCCGAATATAGGTGTTATATTGGGTGTAGACTGGTTAAGGCAATACAAAGCCATAATTAATTTAGACTCATCCACCATATCATTACAAAATTCTAGAGACCAAAGAATCACAATTTTGTGTGAAGTAGCCAAAGAAAGGAAATTATATCATTTGATTGACTTAAATAAGGATCCCAGTGAGCCTTCTATTGAAGAAATCCCCATAATTAACAAATACTTGGATGTGTTTGGAGAAGTTGAGGGTGTTCCACACCACAGACCAGTGGAATTTCAGATTAGTCTGATACCAGGAGCAAGTCCAATTATTAAGAAACCCACTAGGATGGGGCCAAGTGAGTTGAAGGAATTGAAGAAATAGTTAGAAGAATTGGAAAGCAAAGGATTTATAAGACCAAGTAATTTATGCTGGGGTGCTCCAGTAGTGTTTGTAAGGAAACATGATGGTACTTTAAGAATGTGCATAGATTACAGGGAGCTAAACAAAGTCACTATCAAAAACAAGTACCCCTTACCTAGAATTGATGATCTTTTTGATCAACTTAGTGGAGCAAAAATATTTTCTAGATTAGACTTGGCATCTGGATTTCATCAGATGAAGGTTGAGAACTCAAGTGTTAAGTATACAGCCTTTAACACTAGGTATGGTCTATATGAGTTTCTTGTCATGCCTTTTGGGTTGACAAATGCCCCATCATACTTTGTAGACTTGATGAATAGGATATTCAGGGATTATTTAGACAAGTTTATATTGATTTTTATTGATGATATTTTGATTTATTCTGAAACAGTAGAGAAACATGAAAATCGCTTACACCTTGTTTTCTCAAGATTAAGAGAAAAAGATTTAAAAGCAAAATTTTCTAAGTGTGCATTTTGGAAAGAAGAAGTGCATTTCCTTGGGCATGTTATATCTGCCAAAGGCATTTCAGTGAACCCCAATAAAATTGTGGCAATCCAAGCATGGAAAAGGCCAAGCACAGTAGGAGAGGTTAGGTCATTTATGGGGATGGCAGGGTATTATAGAAGATTTATAAAAGATTTTTCTAAGATGTCATCACCTCTTACCAACCTAACTAGAAAGAACCAACCCTTTATATGGACTGAGAAATGTGAACAAGCCTTTAGTAAAATCAAGGAGGCCTTAGTCAATGCACCAGTGTTGAAAGTACCAAAAGGAAATGAGGATTTAATTGTTTATACTGATGCAAGTGGTTCTGGGCTAGGAGCTGTATTGATGCAGCAAGATCAAGTTATAGCCTATGCATCAAGACAATTGAAGCCACATGAGTCAAAGTATGCAACCCATGATCTTGAGTTGGCAGCAGTAGTGTATGCACTAAAGCTCTGGAGACATTATCTTCTAGGTGCTAAGTTTATTTTATACACTGACCATAAGGCATTGAAGTATCTCATTTCACAAAAAGATTTAAATATGAGGTAGCATAGATGGGTTGAGTTTCTAGCAGCATATGATTTAGACAGACTTTATACTCCAGGAAAAGCTAATAAGGTTGCAGATGCTTTGAGCAGGCAACATGCAAAAGTAGCCATGTTAATGATAGAAGAGTTTAGAAATTTATCTCTACTTACTGATTTGGAAATTGAGGAAAATGGTGAGGTAAACATGGAGATGATTGAAGAAGGGAGTAAAGGAAAATTAAGTTTGATAACTTTGCAATCAGATTTAATTTTGAAAGTGGGGAAAATGCAAGAGGAAGATCCAGATTTATTAGAAAAGAAAACTCTAATAGAAAAAGGAGAAGAAGTAGCAAACTACCACATTGATAAGAATGGTTACTTAAGGAATAAAAGTAGGATATGTGTTCCAAAGGATATAGGATTGAAGGAAGAGATACTTAATGAATATCATAGGAGAAAATATTCTATACATCCAGGCAGCACCAAGATGTACCAAAACTTGAAGAGGGATTATTGGTGGAAAGGGATGAAAATTGATGTGGCCAAACATGTTGCAAAGTGTATGACTTGCCAACAAGTCAAAGTAGAAACCCAAAGACCCTCAGGCCTATTACAACCTCTAAGCATACCACAGTGGAAGTGGGAAGATATATCTATGGATTTCATAGATGGTCTGCCTAGATCAAAGAGAGGAAATACAAGCATTTGGGTAGTAGTTGATAGATTGACTAAAGTGGCACACTTTATACCAGTGAAGGCAGAAAGAAATGCACCTAAACTAGCTCAAATATTCATGAAAGAAGTAGTAAGGTTGCATGGAATTCCTAAGACTATAGTGAGTGATAGGGACACAATCTTTACATCCAGATTTTGGAAGAGCTTTCAAGAAGCCATGGGGAGTGAATTATGCTTGAGTACTACATACCACCCCCAATCAGATGGTCAAACTGAAGTAATAAATAAAGTTTTGGAGGATTTGTTGAGGGCATGTGCATTGGATTTTGGAGGTAATTGGGAAGATCACCTCCATTTGGCTGAATTTACATATAACAATAGTTATCAAAGCACCATAGGCATGGCACCATTTGAAGCCTTGTATGGCAAACCATGTTTGTCACCAATATGTTGGGTTCAAGCAGGAGAAAAGGCTGTCTTAGGGCCTGAGTATGTTAAAGAGACTACAGAGAAAATTGAACTTGTGAGGAGAAGAATGGCAGCAGCTCAAGATAGGCAAAAGAAGATTGCAGATGTAAGGAGGAAGCGGGTAGAATATAAAGTTGGTGATCATGTTTTCATCAAAGTTTCACCTATGAAGAAGGTGTTGAGGTTTGGCAAGCAGGGAAAACTTACCCCAAGGTATGTTGGACCTTACAAGATTTTGGAAAGAGTAGGTTCATTAGCATATAAGTTGGAGCTACCAGAAGAGATGAGTGCAATGCACAATGTATTTCATGTATCACAACTTAGGAGATAGGTGCATGATAAAGAGGAAATTCTAGAGAAACCAACTCAAGTTCAAATAAATCATGATTTGGTCTATGAGAAAGAACCAGTGGGGATTTTAGCTAAAGAGGAAAAGAAGTTGAGGAGCAAAACTTTGAAATTGGTAAAGGTTCAATGGAGCCTAGACCCTAATGATTGTACATGGGAATTAGAGGATAAGATAAAGATGGATTACCCTAAGCTTTTTGCAGTGGAAGGTAAAAACTAAATTCCTAAAAGTTTAATATGTATGGTTGTTCTGACTGAATTGTTTGCTTATGCAATGTTTGATAGATTTTATAAAAATCTGGAAATACCTAAAGTAAAATGAGAAAATTGTGAGGACACAATTCCTAAAAAGGTGGGGTGATTGTAATGCCCCAGAAATTCATGGAATCTTATTTTGGTTGGATTTTGAAAATATATGAATTTATTTGTATAGGAATATATGGAATTAATTGTGTGCAAATGTGTGTGCATGTGTGCACGTGCACACTGATATGGCACAAGGAAGAACTCCAAATCTCCTGAAATTAAAACAAGAATTAAAAAGCATTACAAACATGATTTTGTGATATGGATATTTGATTTCTGGAATTATATGAATCATCCCAGAAAATAAGAAAAGTAAGTTTTGTTTTGAATCAGTAAACAGATTTTATTTAAAACCCAGAAGAAAAAAAAAATATGTTACAAGGATTTGAAAACCTGTATGCACATATAGGTGCATATCTTTCTGAAATTAAGGAGGAGTTAAATAAGCCTAGATAAGATATGTATGCATATGTACATTTCTGTAAGTACTGAAAATATTAAAAAGAAATAAGCAAGGGAAAGTGTAACACTAAAATAGCAAAAGACAAATTGCAAGCAAAATAATTGCTTTAGGCAGAAAATAGAAAGGAGGATTTTTAGAAAATAAACAAGTGACAATGTCACACAATTATCATGACTTGGTAAGAATATGATATATTTTGGAAAAGTAAAATGGAAGGTAAGCATCACATATGGCCGGGGTATTAAGGGTGAAAAATAAGCAAATCTGAAATGCAGAATGCATGAGTCTTGGCCAAGGTAGGAATGGGATTTTACAATGATAAAACCCTAGAAAAACCTCTCTTATAAATCCAAGTATAAACCAGAAAAAAAAATCATTTGCTACCCAAGAAATTTAAGAAAACAAAGAAGAAAATATTTGCAAGCAGAAAAGCAAGTTTTAAAAAGGTTTCTTTTCTGGATTAAGCAAGAGAAGCATTTTTCTATGAGTAATCTCACTAAACCCATGGCATTAAGTCCTGTTGTGAGGCAGCCAAGCTTATGTCATTTTTCTACATATTTTTGATTTATTACTATGGTTTTAATGGATGCTTTAATGGGTGCTTCTGAATGCTTTTGATTGCTTTGATAGTTGAGTATTTTGCTCTGTTTGGTTATACCCAGAAATGTTAAAGTATGACATTATGAAAGTAAATAGAAAATACTTGTAACTGGTTCAGATATGGCATGAAAAATATAGAAATCAAAATGTATATGAGTTGCATTACACTTGTGTAAGTGCTGAGGCTCAAATGAAAGACTCAAGGTTGCAATGGAAATATCCAAAAGTGTTGAACCCTTGATCAAATAGAAATCCATGAGCCAGAAATCTTGTTTAAGCTAGATCTTGAGTTTAGTTCAAACATGGTTGCTTATGAAACAATAATAACCCACATGCCTAGTCTTTATTCCCAGTTGTAAATATTGTTGTATTTTCTTTAAGCCAGAATATTTGAAAATATGATTTCCATTGGACATGAATGTTAGCTTGTTCTTGAATTATTCTTGTAAGCTCTATGTAATGTTTCATGTACACTGTGATTCAATCACCTAGCTATCTCATGATAGGATCAAACATGAACACTTAGTAAATAAACTAAGGATTGTGAGCCAAGAAGACTGCTGGAATGCTTGTTGTATTTAAAGTATGCAAGTTGGCACATGGTTTGTTTAAGCCCTGAGATCTTTGTGCAATATTGTGAATTATTTTATTGCAATGTGTCCCCGTGATTCCTTATGGCAGATGAGGCTAGGAAGTAATTTGGTAAATGCAACCTTAAATTGATAAAGTAGGAACTTGAGTAATTCCTAGGATGGATGGATCGGAGCTATGATAGTTCCTGAGTATTTCTGTTTGACATGTATGTTTGCATAGTTGAAAGTGTGTACATAATTAGTTTTAATACTGATCATATATGCACAATATTTCAGAAACAAGTCAGGCAAATTGATTAAAGAAATTATGCCAACCCATACAAAATGCTTATGTCTCACTTATCTACTTAATATCATGGAATTTTTGATATTGCTCATACCAGATCTTGTATCCGACCCTTGTTTGCTTATGGCATCTGGGGTGTCTCATTTAAAATGGGGCAGCCTCTAATGCTCTTTCAGGGAATGCTGGTTCTAAATAGGAAGCTGCTATGGCTAATGAGAATGATTGGATAAGCATGCTAAATTAGAATTAAATAAGAACTTAGAATGAATTATTTGCATGTAATCCGGGAAGTTTTTATAGTTCTGCTTTGGTTGTTATGTAATGATCTTGAATGTTTGGATTTATTTAGTTGTTTTAATTGAATCTAGTAATGTATTAAGCTTGGGATTAACCAAAGACTTAGTTGAATCTATGCAAGAAAATATATATTTGAGTATTATGGTGGAAATCTGTAAATGACATTTGCCTGTATTTGAGAAATGGATATGTATATACATATACTGTATTAGTTAATTTCAAGTTACTTAAAACTTTAAGTTTGAAGGTTAAAAATCTGAATTTTTAGCTAGAAGTAATATTTCAAGAATTTAGAAATAATATGCAGAAGTGTTTTGATAAAAGAAGAATATATATATATATATATATATATATATATATATATATATTTGTGCATTTTATAAAGAGGTGTACAGGTTCTAAGAGATTTTCCAAGTATCTTAAATCTGAATTCACATTGCAATAGCCAGGCACCAGTGTTTTGATGATCTAGTCATGGGGTTAACCCACTTCAAAAATAGTGAGGTCTGGGTTGATCAAGATGACCAGAGTTTTTGGGTGTAAAGTTTGAAAATGCATTTGTAAAATCTGAAGCCTTCTTTGCAAATGCAAGTACAAAGACATTTTCAAATACTTGAGCAATTCTCTTTTATTTTTGAGAAGCTTTCTTAGTCCAGAGAGCACAATACAGCTGATATGCACACATATTACTTAATTACTACTTTTGTTAAGTAACCATAAAATCTGGATTCTCTAAATCCAGTAAAGCAACCTGTAAATTAGATGCAAGCTGTAACGACCCAGAATTTCGAACAATTTAAAATAAAAATATTTAATTAATTTTAAATATTTGAACGAAGATTTAATTTGAATCCCCGATTTAACTTTGATATTTGCGATTAAACTTTAAAATTTAATCTATTGAATGCTGAATAAAATTTTAAATCTTCAATTTTGAGCTGAAGAAAAATATTTCAAAAGCTTGTAAAATTTATATTGCTAATACTGAAAATAATAGAAGTTTCAGAATCGAATTTGGGAGTGAATTGTTCAGTTTGAATTTATATCGTTTTAATCGATATTTAAAAATAGCCGTCCGAGGCACAGTCTCGGAATTGGACGAAACCAGTTCCATTGGATCCGTAATATTGTGTTATTATCGGATTTCAATTTTCGTATTTTTCGAAGTTGATATGTGAGCACACGACACCTAAACGCATTGGAATTTAATCAAATTCAATTTAAAATTACAATTTAAATTTTTGGTCAAAGACAGCACGTTGTCTCCTTTAATCACGCCTAAATTCACGCAGACGATCATTGAACGAAATCGTGCCACCATGCTCCTTTAACTTTAAAAAAATACCCTCTCTGTTCCCTCTTTGTGAAACAAATCTCAGACGAAATCTTCCCTCGTTCGAAACGAAAATGGCGACATCTCTTTTACCTTTCCTCTCGTTCAAAAAGAAAACAAAACCGAGCCATCTTCGTTTAAACAAACACCCTTCCTTTCTTCGTATCTCAGATTCGAATCAAACGAAATAAAAATGGCGGCAGAGTTCAGGCGCGCGAACGCGTGGAGCGACGCGTGGGTTTTTGATCAAGTGATGGAGCTAGCGAATGGGGTTGGCGACGTGGTTGAAGGCGACGAAGGAGAGGGCCGCGAACTCGATTAGGGTTTCGCGAATTCGATTGGAGCCGGGGTGTCGCGATGATTTTGAGTTCGACTCGAACACGGCAAGGATGGAATGGAAGCTCGCGATCAAAGTTGGAGGCTCGAACTAGGGGCAGCTGGAGGAGCAGGGTTCGATTGAGGGCTCGAGTTCGAATTTTGGTGGTAGGCAGACCGATCCACTGTTCAGGTTGCTGGCATTTGGGTGGGGATCGGAGCATTGGAAGATGGAGCGAAAGCAGGTCGATGGGGGACTCGCAACTTTAATGGTGGCAAGTGGGTCTTGGGGGTCGGCGATTGTAGTCTGGGTGGCGGTGGCCTCCAATGTTCACGTGAAGATGCTTGGGAATTTAAGGTATAGCATTACTGTGATTAACCTAGTCATTAGTTAAAGAGAAAAGAATTGTTACAGTAAAGAAAAATTTGTTTAAAGTATTTTGTAAAAGAAGATTCGTTAGAAATTTAATTTATTGGATAAAAAGATTTATTTAAGGGAAGAAAATTTGTTAAGATAAAATCATTGGTTAATATAAATTATCAAATAGAAGTTTGTTTAAAATTTAAGGTGTTATTTTAAAATAAGAAAATTTGTTAAAGAGAATTAGTTTGAAAGTAAATCATTGGATAATTAAAATTACTAAAAACGAAATTGAATTTTAGTTAGATGAATTTATAAAAAGAAAATGGGTTTAAAGAAATTTAAATGTTGGTTAAATAAGATTATTAATTGAGAAATTGGTTTAAAACAAAACCCTTGGATAACTAAAATTACCAAATAAAAATTTAAAAAGTTCGATTTAATTCGGATATTGATAAACTGTGTAAATATTTATTTTAGGTATAAATCAAGAAATCGAGTCAAGAGGGAATATTGGATGGCAAATAAAAAGCTAAGGTGAGATCTTTCTCACTCAAAAAGTTAAATTTGAATTTACAGTTATTTATTGATTGATGATTGCTATTGGATGTGATATTAGATATAGTAGGATATATCTATATATATATAGCAATATATACATATTGGCATATGTATATATTGGATTGATTGATTTCCCGCCTCGTATAGCGGATGAGACCCTATTGCGCCGTTAGTAAGCGGATATTTTTATAAAACCCATATACCGCGATATTCCACCTCGAAGTGGAATTGGTATTGTGCTAACATCTGTGGATGCAGGGAAACAGGTTGGAGGGATCCAACTGGATTCCTCACCAGTATTTATTTATTTACAGATATTGATGTATATTCTGTTATCATATGTTGATATATGATGTTTGATGTTGTGATTGACTAATTGGTGCTGTTGCATCATCGGATTCAAGTTTTAAAAATAACGACTTTTAATTTAAAAGGATTTTAAAGTGATTTTTGAAAGTAGACGTTTTATTGAATTTTTGAAGTGACTTATTTTAAATAAATAAACGTTCAAATTTTAAAGTTATAAAAGTTAAGATCTTTGTGAAATATAACCGAAAAGTGATTTTTGGAATAAATAGTTGATTGATTTATAAAATGTTTTAAATTGAGATTTTTAAAATATTATAAACGGTTTACTTAAAAGGTTTATAAAGTTGACATTTTATAAATTAAAATGTTGGTATTATAAAACGAGTTTTTATAAGCGTTAAAATGAATTTTTAAGAATTTATAAATAAATGGAATTTATAAATTATGAACTTATAAATGGAAATGATTTTGTAAAATAAAGGAATTATAAGTATTTAACTTATAATATGGATTGTTGGTATAAGATTTGAGTTATGAATCGAATTTGTTAATAAAGGAGATTTATTAAATTGAAGTTGTTATAAAGTAGGAATAGAATTTATAAACGTTGTTTTATAAATTCGAAATCAATTGAATTTGATAAATTAAATATAGAGGGTTATTAAAGGAGATATATTCACGATCCTAGATAGCGAATTATTATTGAAATAAAATGTGTAGAGATGATTGAAATTTGGTTAAGTGAATTATATTCACGATTTTGGACAGTGAATATATTATTGAACAAAATGGATATGTTTGGGAAAATGAATATTTTAAAATGAAGTTAATTGTTTTAACGATGTTTTAAAATGATTAAATATCGAAAACCATAGACTTCAACATTCATTGTTGAAATAGACGTTTTCGAAAATATAAGGAAATGGTGGACTATAACACTGTTGTTATAGTAAATGATTTCCGAAAGGAATATTTTTATCTAGTATTGGGATTTATATATCTATCTTAATTCCGAATCCCTATACTACTGATTTTGAGTCGTCGTAACAATGTTTTACGTAACATTCGTTTTGACTCAAATAAATGTTGTTATAGTAAACGGTTTCCTTAAAAGAATGAAATATATACTTAATTTGATTTAAGTATATCGAATATTTTCCAAATGTTGAAAACAAATGATTTGTGAAACACTTATTTTTAAATAAGTATGGAAATGTTTTTCCAAATGAAACGAAATGTTTTGAGAATTTATCTTCTTAAAGATAAATCGAAAATGAATTTTTGAAATCAATTGAAAATCGAATATCAGTAGATATTCGAAAATATAAATTCACTATGGAATTTATAAAAGAAAGGGAAGTTGTTTAAAAATAAATATTGATTTATTTTTGAAGTGTGGAAATTATATATCTAGTAAAGATATTTTGGAAAATAAATAATTTGAAAAATTATTTGGAATCTGATGATGTCGCGCATCTTTATTGATAGTTAAATAACCGACTATCAATAATTACCTTGAATGGATATTTGTTGTGAATTGAATGAATTTGAATGCCACACTTATTTTTGAATAAACGCTCACTATTCGGGTTAGCCGGGAAAGGACCATGGGGTCGTATAACCCATTCCGAATATGTGATACGTCGTTATGAATCGCACTTGATGACCGGTGTTGAAGACCGGATATTTTTGAAAACTCAAGGATTACCGTCGAGTTACTCTACATCGGCTGATCTTTGATTTAGAGGTTTTATCACCCTTAGTGACGGGAAGTCCGGACGTGATTAGAAAATTTATCCGGATATGCAAGGGCTTCGTGAGAAGTGCCTTCGGTTCTGTTCGATCCCGGAACAGACTTGTATGGATTGTGTGTCTGATGTTACAATTTGAGATATAAAGCTGATTTCTTTCAAATACATTTCTATTGGTGGCGGAGAATTTATTCTCTTAGCTTAACACCCTTCTCTGAGACGTACGAGCTCAGAGATTATGTAGTTGAAATTCATCAGCGATATACTCCCAATTTGGTAACGTGGCATACTGAGTGTTGCTGTGAAATGATCAGTGTTTGATCATTTGCGATATGATCATTTGTTTGATCTTATATCTTTGTGATCATAGGTTGATCATTTGTTTGACCCGAAGCATGGCTTTGTAGAAAGCGTAGCTTTGTGGACGAGACTTCGTCGAGCCTCACACCCCGGAAATGGTCAAAACAGGAAGGATGCGGCAAGGTTCTAGGGAGTAGCGCCCCTTAGTGTATGTCATTCCTTCTGGATAGAGGTGGTATCATGGTATGGAGCCCAGATACTTAACCTATGGGTTGCTGCATTATTATTATGTGGTTTGTTGCGAATCGGGGATCCTCGGGAAGATCGGTTACGATCGGGGGATGGCATACGCGTGTCAGTAGTTACCTATTTTTGCAGAGGTAACCCGGCCTTGTGTTGGCAGAGATCCGGTTAGGTTCTCGGGTCGTCTATTCCAGGGACGTACCCATCGTGGCATAGGAAGTTCCTTAGGCTGACCATTTGTTGGAAATCCAAAGAAACAATACGAGCCTTTACGATTTCAATTGTATAACCTGTCTCCTCAGGAGGTAGCTATAGCACGCATAATATAATGGTACCTATGCTGGCTAAGATTTATATTATACTTTCGAAATGTTTTCCACTATGCACTAATAATAATATCCAAAAAGAATTGATTTTGCGTAGTAAGCATCTTTGACTATCATAAGAAGAAATCTCCTCCAATTCTGCGTTTGCATTGTGTGTGTGGCAGGAGGTCTTATGGTAGTTTCATTTTCCAAAAGCATTGCGAATTTGTTTTATTTTCTTTGTGAAAAATAACTGTTTTTACGATCTCACACCAGTCACCATGACTGACTCGGAGTTTATTGTTTCCCTTCTAAACTCTGGGTGCCCACCAATTTCCACACGGGCAGTCTAGGGTTATGTTATCAGGATATTCTGAATATTCTGGAACTTTGGAAGCAAGCTGGATGGCGAGACGTAGTATTTGTATCTGAAATTATTTATTCCGCTGTGTTTTCTGTATGAGGACAAGTTGATATAACTGTCCATTGTAGTATATTGACTCTGATTGATGTATGTATAAAAACTGATATAATTCTTTGTTTTAAAAGACTAGTGTTTATTTATTATATATTGTTCCGCTGCGATGTGTAAGATTCTGAAATTGTTTTCTGTTTCTATTGTTGTTCTGTTGTTCTTCTCTTCTTCTTCTACTCTTTCTTCTTCTACCTTTTTCTTCTATTTAAAACCATAACTTTTCAGGTTTCCGGCATTCGATGGCTCGGCAGTCGATAAAGTGAGTATCGATGTCGATTTTCGAAAGTCGAAAATTACGGGATGTTACATTTGGTATCAGAGCATATGGTTAAGCGACAACCCTGCTCTGTTGGGTGTTACTCATTAGAGATAGAGTCAGCAGTACTCTAGAATGAGTTTGAGTGTAATAATAGATATGAGCGCGTATTTGTTATTGAATATAAAAGTGTTTTATATTGTGATGGTTGGTTTATTGAGTGGCATATGAACCTTCGTCGGCACAGTCTGCAAAACTGGATCGAAGGGGTTTCTAAACACTCGAATAGAACAATTCGGCACAGTATTGTTTTTGAATAGGGTGAATGAGATAATTTTGCCCAAAACTATTTTTGTATAGAAAAGAAATGGTTTTCTATGAATTACTATAGTATATGGTTGCATGGTTGTTAGACGTGATAATATTAATCTATTATCATTGAAATTAAACAAGAAATTGAAATCATAACTCCAAAGTTAAGAAATAAAATTCACATACAAATGAAATTAAGGAATGTAAATTATAAACGTGATTTATAAATGAAAATAGAATTCCAGAGAAGTTTTTGGAAATGTTTTGAAAAGAATTTGAAAATTTTGGAGATTTGGAAAGTTTAAATCATTGTTGATTTGAAAATGAATTTCAAAGGTTTTGAAAAATATTTTTGGAGAGTTGAAAGCTCTAAACTCTTTTCGGTCGCTGGAAAATAACTTCGGTAATGACTGCAGCATCGCCGGTGTTCATTTTCGGGTTTCCAAAAGAGGAATTGCTGCCAAATTGTTTTAAATGGAAGTTGTTTGAAAATTTGGGTTTGGTTTTTGAAATTCAAAGGATAATTTAAATTGTTTTCAAAAATGATTTTTGAAATGTTAGTAAGACTCTGGAATACTATATAAAAATATTTATGAAATATTATTAAGTTGATAACTTATACAATTTGAATTGTGATAGAATAAACTTAACTTAAAGGATGAAGTTAAATTAATGTAAGTACAAGTGAATCAATTTAATGAAAGTGAAATTGAAAGTTGAGATTCATTTCAAATTTGTAAGCAATAGAATGGAATTGAATAATTATAAATGAAAGATGAATTAAAATTCATATGGAATTGAAATCCAGTTTAATATAAGTGGTTATAAACCAAAAATAGTGAATTGAAAATAAAATTTTGGGAATGAATAAATGAAGATAAAACTGGAATTGAAACTGAATACTGAAAACAAATTTGAATAAAGTGAATTGGAATTTGTGATGAATTAGTAAATGAAACTAATTTTAAATAGTGCAGTTATGAATGAAAGTTAATCGATGAAATTCAATATTCAGAAGCTAAACTGAATCCAAATTAGATTGGGATTGTGAATTGAATTCAAATGAAATTTGAAATTTAAAATTGAATGAAATAGAATATGTAACTTCAATAGTAAACTAAAAATGTATAAGCAGTTTATATTGGAAAATTTTGTAATAGAATTTGCAAAATGTTAGTTCGAATGTTGTAACTAGATATTATGGCTAGTAGTATACAGGTGTTATAAGGAATTGGAATTTTGATTTCAAAGATAAATTTGAATTGCTCGACAAAAGGTAAGTATTTAAATTTTAATATGAGATTTGCTGATTTCTTCTCTAGCCGCTTGGCTTTTTCTTTTTCTTTTTGAAATCTGAGAGTCCGTAGGGACGTTTTGTAGCCGTACCGTATTAGCCGCGCAAAGGAGATGCTGGCAAAATTTTTCGAAAATTTCGAGTGTTAGGAAATTTTTGAGAAATTTTTTGAAAGTTTAGAATTTGAATTGAAATTTAAATTTAAATTTTGAAGTAAAGCAATGTTGTCTGAAACTTATAATTTAAGTTGGAAAGCTAGTTGAATAATAATGAATCTTTAGTAGAAAGATTTGTTTTGAAAATTGATAAAACTATTTAGATTGTGAAAAATAGTAGACGAGTTAAGGACATTTTTTTTCCTAACTTTTAATTTCGGGACGAAATTCTTTTAAGGAGGGAAGTTTGTAACGACCCAGAATTTCGAACAATTTAAAATAAAAATATTTAATTAATTTTAAATATTTGAACGAAGATTTAATTTGAATCCCCGATTTAACTTTGATATTTGCGATTAAACTTTAAAATTTAATCTATTGAATGCTGAATAAAATTTTAAATCTTCAATTTTGAGCTGAAGAAAAATATTTCAAAAGCTTGTAAAATTTATATTGCTAATACTGAAAATAATAGAAGTTTCAGAATCGAATTTGGGAGTGAATTGTTCAGTTTGAATTTATATCGTTTCAATCGATATTTAAAAATAGCCGTCCGAGGCACAGTCTTGGAATTGGACGAAACCAGTTCCATTGGATCCGTAATATTGTGTTATTATCGGATTTCAATTTTCGTATTTTTCGGAGTTGATATGTGAGCACACGACACCTAAACGCATTGGAATTTAATCAAATTCAATTTAAAATTACAATTTAAATTTTTGGTCAAAGACAGCACGTTGTCTCCTTTAATCACGCCTAAATTCGCGTAGACGATCATGGAACGAAATCGTGCCACCATGCTCCTTTAACTTTAAAAAAAATACCCTCTCTGTTCCCTCTTTGTGAAACAAATCTCAGACGAAATCTTCCCTCGTTCGAAACGAAAATGGCGACATCTCTTTTACCTTTCCTCTCGTTCAAAAAGAAAACAAAACCGAGCCATCTTCGTTTAAACAAACACCCTTCCTTTCTTCGTATCTCAGATTCGAATCAAACGAAATAAAAATGGCGGCAGAGTTCAGGCGCGCGAACGCGTGGAGCGACGCGTGGGTTTTTGATCAAGTGATGGAGCTAGCGAATGGGGTTGGCGACGTGGTTGAAGGCGACGAAGGAGAGGGCCGCGAACTCGATTAGGGTTTCGCGAATTCGATTGGAGCCGGGGTGTCGCGATGATTTTGAGTTCGACTCGAACACGGCAAGGATGGAATGGAAGCTCGCGATCAAAGTTGGAGGCTCGAACTAGGGGCAGCTGGAGGAGCAGGGTTCGATTGAGGGCTCGAGTTCGAATTTTGGTGGTAGGCAGACCGATCCACTGTTCAGGTTGCTGGCATTTGGGTGGGGATCGGAGCATTGGAAGATGGAGCGAAAGCAGGTCGATGGGGGACTCGCAACTTTAATGGTGGCAAGTGGGTCTTGGGGGTCGGCGATTGTAGTCTGGGTGGCGGTGGCCTCCAATGTTCACGTGAAGACGCTTGGGAATTTAAGGTATAGCATTACTGTGATTAACCTAGTCATTAGTTAAAGAGAAAAGAATTGTTACAGTAACGAAAAATTTGTTTAAAGTATTTTGTAAAAGAAGATTCGTTAGAAATTTAATTTATTGGATAAAAAGATTTATTTAAGGGAAGAAAATTTGTTAAGATAAAATCATTGGTTAATATAAATTATCAAATAGAAGTTTGTTTAAAATTTAAGGTGTTATTTTAAAATAAGAAAATTTGTTAAAGAGAATTAGTTTGAAAGTAAATCATTGGATAATTAAAATTACTAAAAACGAAATTGAATTTTAGTTAGATGAATTTATAAAAAGAAAATGGGTTTAAAGAAATTTAAATGTTGGTTAAATAAGATTATTAATTGAGAAATTGGTTTAAAACAAAACCCTTGGATAACTAAAATTACCAAATGAAAATTTAAAAAGTTCGATTTAATTCGGATATTGATAAACTGTGTAAATATTTATTTAAGGTATAAATCAAGAAATCGAGTCAAGAGGGAATATTGGATGGCAAATAAAAAGCTAAGGTGAGATCTTTCTCACTCAAAAAGTTAAATTTGAATTTACAGTTATTTATTGATTGATGATTGCTATTGGATGTGATATTAGATATAGTAGGATATACCTATATATATATATATAGCAATATATACATATTGGCATATGTATATATTGGATTGATTGATTTCCCGCCTCGTATAGCGGATGAGACCCTATTGCGCCGTTAGTAAGCGGATATTTTTATAAAACCCATATACCGCGATATTCCACCTCGAAGTGGAATTGGTATTGTGCTAACATCTGTGGATGCAGGGAAACAGGTTGGAGGGATCCAACTGGATTCCTCACCAGTATTTATTTATTTACAGATATTAATGTATATTCTGTTATCATATGTTGATATATGATGTTTGATGTTGTGATTGACTAATTGGTGCTGTTGCATCATCGGATTCAAGTTTTAAAAATAAAGACGTTTAATTTAAAAGGATTTTAAAGTGATTTTTGAAAGTAGACGTTTTATTGAATTTTTGAAGTGACTTACTTTAAATAAATAAACGTTCAAATTTTAAAGTTATAAAAGTTAAGATCTTTGTGAAATATAACCGAAAAGTGATTTTTGGAATAAATAGTTGATTGATTTATAAAATGTTTTAAATTGAGATTTTTAAAATATTATAAACGGTTTACTTAAAAGGTTTATAAAGTTGACATTTTATAAATTAAAATGTTGGTATTATAAAACGAGTTTTTATAAGCGTTAAAATGAATTTTTAAGAATTTATAAATAAATGGAATTTATAAATTATGAACTTATAAATGGAAATGATTTTGTAAAATAAAGGAATTATAAGTATTTAACTTATAATATGGATTGTTGGTATAAGATTTGAGTTATGAATCGAATTTGTTAATAAAGGAGATTTATTAAATTGAAGTTGTTATAAAGTAGGAATAGAATTTATAAACGTTGTTTTATAAATTCGAAATCAATTGAATTTGATAAATTAAATATAGAGGGTTATTAAAGGAGATATATTCGCGATCCTAGATAGCGAATTATTATTGAAATAAAATGTGTAGAGATGATTGAAATTTGGTTAAGTGAATTATATTCACGATTTTGGACAGTGAATATATTATTGAACAAAATGGATATGTTTGGGAAAATGAATATTTTAAAATGAAGTTAATTGTTTTAACGATGTTTTAAAATGATTAAATATCGAAAACCATAGACTTCAACATTCATTGTTGAAATAGACGTTTTCGAAAATATAAGGAAATGGTGGACTATAACACTGTTGTTATAGTAAATGATTTCCGAAAGGAATATTTTTATCTAGTATTGGGATTTATATATCTATCTTAATTCCGAATCCCTATACTAGTGATTTTGAGTCGTCGTAACAATGTTTTACGTAACATTCGTTTTGACTCAAATAAATGTTGTTATAGTAAACGGTTTCCTTAAAAGAATGAAATATATACTTAATTTGATTTAAGTATATCGAATATTTTCCAAATGTTGAAAACAAATGATTTGTGAAACACTTATTTTTAAATAAGTATGGAAATGTTTTTCCAAATGAAACGAAACGTTTTGAGAATTTATCTTCTTAAAGATAAATCGAAAATGAATTTTTGAAATCAATTGAAAATCGAATATCAGTAGATATTCGAAAATATAAATTCACTATGGAATTTATAAAAGAAAGGGAAGTTGTTTAAAAATAAATATTGATTTATTTTTGAAGTGTGGAAATTATATATCTAGTAAAGATATTTTGGAAAATAAATAATTTGGAAAATTATTTGGAATCTGATGATGTCGCGCATCTTTATTGATAGTTAAATAACCGACTATCAATAATTACCTTGAATGGATATTTATTGTGAATTGAATGAATTTGAATGCCACACTTATTTTTGAATAAACGCTCACTATTCGGGTTAGCCGGGAAAGGACCATGGGGTCGTATAACCCATTCCGAATATGTGATACGTCGTTATGAATCGCATTTGATGACCGGTGTTGAAGACCGGATATTTTTGAAAACGGAAGGATTACCGTCGAGTTACTCTACATCGGCTGATCTTCGATTTAGAGGTTTTATCACCCTTAGTGACGGGAAGTCCGGACGTGATTAGAAAATTTATCCGGATATGCAAGGGCTTCGTGAGAAGTGCCTTCGGTTCTGTTCGATCCCGGAACAGACTTGTATGGATTGTGTGTCTGACGTTACAATTTGAGATATAAAGCTGATTTCTTTCAAATACATTTCTGTTGGTGGCGGAGAATTTATTCTCTTAGCTTAACACCCTTCTCTGAGACGTACGAGCTCAGAGGTTATGTAGTTGAAATTCATCAGCGATATACTCCCAATTTGGTAACGTGGCATACTGAGTGTTGCTGTGAAATGATCAGTGTTTGATCATTTGCGATATGATCATTTGTTTGATCTTATATCTTTGTGATCATAGGTTGATCATTTGTTTGACCCGAAGCATGGCTTTGTAGAAAGCGTAGCTTTGTGGACGAGACTTCGTCGAGCCTCACACCCCGGAAATGGTCAAAACAGGAAGGATGCGGCAAGGTTCTAGGGAGTAGCGCCCCTTAGTGTATGTCATTCCTTCTGGATAGAGGTGGTATCATGGTATGGAGCCCAGATACTTAACCTATGTGGTTGCTGCATTATTATTATGTGGTTTGTTGCGCATCGGGGATCCTCGGGAAGATCGGTTACGATCGGGGGATGGCATACACGTGTCAGTAGTTACCTATTTTTGCAGAGGTAACCACGCCTTGTGTTGGCAGAGATCCGGTTAGGTTCTCGGGTCGTCTATTCCAGGGACGTACCCATCGTGGCATAGGAAGTTCCTTAGCCTGACCATTTGTTGGAAATCCAAAGAAACAATAAGAGCCTTTACGATTTCAATTGTATAACCTGTCTCCTCAGGAGGCAGCTATAGCAGGCATAATATAATGGTACCTATGCTGGCTAAGATTTATATTATACTTTCGAAATGTTTTCCACTATGCACTAATAATAATATCCAAAAAGAATTGATTTTGCGTAGTAAGCATCTTTGACTATCATAAGAAGAAATCTCCTCCAATTCTGCGTTTGCATTGTGTGTGTGGCATGAGGTCTTATGGTAGTTTCATTTTCCAAAAGCATTGCGAATTTGTTTTATTTTCTTTGTGAAAAATAACTGTTTTTACGATCTCACACCAGTCACCATGACTGACTCGGAGTTTATTGTTTCCCTTCTAAACTCTGGGTGCCCACCAATTTCCACACGGGCAGTCTAGGGTTATGTTATCAGGATATTCTGGAGCTTTGGAAGCAAGCTGGATGGCGAGACGTAGTATTTGTATCTGAAATTATTTATTCCGCTGTGTATTCTGTATGAGGACAAGTTGATATAACTGTCCATTGTAGTATATTGACTCTGATTGATGTATGTATAAAAACTGATATAATTCTTTGTTTTAAAAGACTAGTGTTTATTTATTATATATTGTTCCGCTGCGATGTGTAAGATTCTGATATTGTTTCTGTTTCTATTGTTGTTCTGTTGTTCTTCTCTTCTTCTTCTACTCTTTCTTCTTCTTCTATGTTTTTCTTCTATTTAAAACCATAACTTTTCGGGTTTCCGGCATTCGATGGCTCGACAGTCGATAAAGTGAGTATCGATGTCGATTTTCGAAAGTCGAAAATTATGGGATGTTACATTTGGTATCAGAGCATATGGTTAAGCGACAACCCTGCTCTGTTGGGTGTTACTCATTAGAGATAGAGTCAACAGTACTCTAGAATGAGTTTGAGTGTAATAATAGATATGAGCGCGTATTTGTTATTGAATATAAAAGTGTTTTATATTGTGATGGTTGGTTTATTGAGTGGCATATGAACCTTCGTCGGCACAGTCTGCAAAACTGGATCGAAGGGGTTTCTAAACACTCGAATAGAACAATTCGGCACAGTATTGTTTTTGAATAGGGTGAATGAGATAATTTTGCCCAAAACTATTTTTGTATAGAAAAGAAATGGTTTTCTATGAATTACTATAGTATATGGTTGCATGGTTGTTAGAGGTTATAATATTAATCTATTATCATTGAAATTAAACAAGAAATTGAAATCATAACTCCAAAGTTAAGAAATAAAATTCACATACAAATGAAATTAAGGAATGTAAATTATAAACGTGATTTATAAATGAAAATAGAATTCCAGAGAAGTTTTTGGAAATGTTTTGAAAAGAATTTGAAAATTTTGGAGATTTGGAAAGTTTAAATCATTTTTGATTTGAAAATGAATTTCAAAGGTTTTGAAAAATATTTTTGGAGAGTTGAAAGCTCTAAACTCTTTTCGGTCACTGGAAAATAACTTCGGTAATGACTGCAGCATCGCCGGTGTTCATTTTCGAGTTTCCAAAAGAGGAATTGCTGCCAAATTGTTTTAAATGGAAGTTGTTTGAAAATTTGGGTTTGGTTTTTGAAATTCAAAGGATAATTTAAATTGTTTTCAAAAATGATTTTTGAAATGTTAGTAAGACTCTGGAATACTATATAAAAATATTTATGAAATATTATTAAGTTGATAACTTATACAATTTGAATTGTGATAGAATAAACTTAACTTAAAGGATGAAGTTAAATTAATGTAAGTACAAGTGAATCAATTTAATGAAAGTGAAATTGAAAGTTGAGATTTATTTCAAATTTGTAAGCAATAGAATGGAATTGAATAATTATAAATGAAAGATGAATGAAAATTCATATGGAATTTGAAATCCAGTTTAATATAAGTGGTTATAAACCAAAAATAGTGAATTGAAAATAAAATTTCGGGGATGAATAAATGAAGATAAAACTGGAATTGAAACTGAATACTGAAAACAAATTTGAATAAAGTGAATTGGAATTTGTGATGAATTAGTAAATGAAACTAATTTTAAATAGTGCAGTTATGAATGAAAGTTAATCGATGAAATTCAATATTCAGAAGCTAAACTGAATCCAAATTAGATTGGGATTGTGAATTGAATTCAAATGAAATTTGAAATGTAAAATTGAATGAAATAGAATATGTAACTTCAATAGTAAACTAAAAATGTATAAGCAGTTTATATTGGAAAATTTTGTAATAGAATTTGCAAAATGTTAGTTTGAATGTTGTAACTAGATATTATGGCTAGTAGTATACAGGTGTTATAAGGAATTGGAATTTTGATTTCAAAGATAAATTTGAATTGCTCGACAAAAGGTAAGTATTTAAATTTTAATATGAGATTTGCTGATTTCTTCTCTAGCCGCTTGGCTTTTTCTTTTTCTTTTTGAAATCTGAGAGTCCGTAGGGACGTTTTGTAGCCGTACCGTATTAGCCGCGCAAAGGAGATGCTGGCGAAATTTTTCGAAAATTTCGAGTGTTAGGAAATTTTTGAGAATTTTTTTGAAAGTTTAGAATTTGAATTGAAATTTAAATTTAAATTTTGAAGTAAAGCAATGTTGTCTGAAACTTATAATTTAAGTTGGAAAGCTAGTTGAATAATAACGAATCTTTAGTAGAAAGATTTGTTTTGAAAATTGATAAAACTATTTAGATTGTAAAAAATAGTAGACGAGTTAAGGACATTTTTTTTTCCTAACTTGTAATTTCGGGACGAAATTCTTTTAAGGAGGGAAGTTTGTAACGACCCCGAATTTCGAACAATTTAAAATAAAAATATTTAATTAATTTTAAATATTTGAACGAAGATTTAATTTGAATCCCCGATTTAACTTTGATATTTGCGATTAAACTTTAAAATTTAATCTATTGAATGCTGAATAAAATTTTAAATCTTCAATTTTGAGCTGAAGAAAATTATTTCAAAAGCTTGTAAAATTTATATTGCTAATACTGAAAATAATAGAAGTTTCAGAATCGAATTTGGGAGTGAATTGTTCAGTTTGAATTTATATTGTTTCAATCGATATTTAAAAATAGCCGTCCGAGGCACAGTCTTGGAATTGGACGAAACCAGTTCCATTGGATCCGTAATATTGTGTTATTATCGGATTTCAATTTTCGTATTTTTCGGAGTTGATATGTGAGCACACGACACCTAAACGCATTGGAATTTAATCAAATTCAATTTAAAATTACAATTTAAATTTTTGGTCAAAGACAGCACGTTGTCTCCTTTAATCACGCCTAAATTCGCGCTGACGATCATGGAACGAAATCGTGCCACCATGCTCCTTTAACTTTAAAAAAAATACCCTCTCTGTTCCCTCTTTGTGAAACAAATCTCAGACGAAATCTTCCCTCGTTCGAAACGAAAATGGCGACATCTCTTTTACCTTTCCTCTCGTTCAAAAAGAAAACAAAACCGAGCCATCTTCGTTTAAACAAACACCCTTCCTTTCTTCGTATCTCAGATTCGAATCAAACGAAATAAAAATGGCGGCAGAGTTCAGGCGCGCGAACGCGTGGAGCGACGCGTGGGTTTTTGATCAAGTGATGGAGCTAGCGAATGGGGTTGGCGACGTGGTTGAAGGCGACGAAGGAGAGGGCCGCGAACTCGATTAGGGTTTCGCGAATTCGATTGGAGCCGGGGTGTCGCGATGATTTTGAGTTCGACTCGAACACGGCAAGGATGGAATGGAAGTTCGCGATCAAAGTTGGAGGCTCGAACTAGGAGCAGCTGGAGGAGCAGGGTTCGATTGAGGGCTCGAGTTCGAATTTTGGTGGTAGGCAGACCGATCCACTGTTCAGGTTGCTGGCATTTGGGTGGGGATCGGAGCATTGGAAGATGGAGCGAAAGCAGGTCGATGGGGGACTCGCAACTTTAATGGTGGCAAGTGGGTCTTGGGGGTCGGCGATTGTAGTCTGGGTGGCGGTGGCCTCCAATGTTCACGTGAAGACGCTTGGGAATTTAAGGTATAGCATTACTGTGATTAACCTAGTCATTAGTTAAAGAGAAAAGAATTGTTACAGTAAAGAAAAATTTGTTTAAAGTATTTTGTAAAAGAAGATTCGTTAGAAATTTAATTTATTGGATAAAAAGATTTATTTAAGGGAAGAAAATTTGTTAAGATAAAATCATTGGTTAATATAAATTATCAAATAGAAGTTTGTTTAAAATTTAAGGTGTTATTTTAAAATAAGAAAATTTGTTAAAGAGAATTAGTTTGAAAGTAAATCATTGGATAATTAAAATTACTAAAAACGAAATTGAATTTTAGTTAGATGAATTTATAAAAAGAAAATGGGTTTAAAGAAATTTAAATGTTGGTTAAATAAGATTATTAATTGAGAAATTGGTTTAAAACAAAACCCTTGGATAACTAAAATTACCAAATGAAAATTTAAAAAGTTCGATTTAATTCGGATATTGATAAACTGTGTAAATATTTATTTAAGGTATAAATCAAGAAATCGAGTCAAGAGGGAATATTGGATGGCAAATAAAAAGCTAAGGTGAGATCTTTCTCACTCAAAAAATTAAATTTGAATTTACAGTTATTTATTGATTGATGATTGCTATTGGATGTGATATTAGATATAGTAGGATATATCTATATATATATATAGCAATATATACATATTGGCATATGTATATATTGGATTGATTGATTTCCCGCCTCGTATAGCGGATGAGACCCTATTGCGCCGTTAGTAAGCGGATATTTTTATAAAACCCATATACCGCGATATTCCACCTCGAAGTGGAATTGGTATTGTGCTAACATCTGTGGATGCAGGGAAATAGGTTGGAGGGATCCAACTGGATTCCTCACCAGTATTTATTTATTTACAGATATTGATGTATATTCTGTTATCATATGTTGATATATGTTGTTTGATGTTGTGATTGACTAATTGGTGCTGTTGCATCATCGGATTCAAGTTTTAAAAATAACGACTTTTAATTTAAAAGGATTTTAAAGTGATTTTTGAAAGTAGACGTTTTATTGAATTTTTGAAGTGACTTATTTTAAATAAATAAACGTTCAAATTTTAAAGTTATAAAAGTTAAGATCTTTGTGAAATATAACCGAAAAGTGATTTTTGGAATAAATAGTTGATTGATTTATAAAATGTTTTAAATTGAGATTTTTAAAATATTATAAACGGTTTACTTAAAAGGTTTATAAAGTTGACATTTTATAAATTAAAATGTTGGTATTATAAAATGAGTTTTTATAAGCGTTAAAATGAATTTTTAAGAATTTATAAATAAATGGAATTTATAAATTATGAACTTATAAATGGAAATGATTTTGTAAAATAAAGGAATTATAAGTATTTACTTATAATATGGATTGTTGGTATAAGATTTGAGTTATGAATCGAATTTGTTAATAAAGGAGATTTATTAAATTGAAGTTGTTATAAAGTAGGAATAGAATTTATAAACGTTGTTTTATAAATTCGAAATCAATTGAATTTGATAAATTAAATATAGAGGGTTATTAAAGGAGATATATTCGCGATCCTAGATAGCGAATTATTATTGAAATAAAATGTAGAGATGATTGAAATTTGGTTAAGTGAATTATATTCACGATTTTGGACAGTGAATATATTATTGAACAAAATGGATATGTTTGGGAAAATGAATATTTTAAAATGAAGTTAATTGTTTTAACGATGTTTTAAAATGATTAAATATCGAAAACCATAGACTTCAACATTCATTGTTGAAATAGACGTTTTCGAAAATATAAGGAAATGGTGGACTATAACACTGTTGTTATAGTAAATGATTTCCGAAAGGAATATTTTTATCTAGTATTGGGATTTATATATCTATCTTAATTCTGAATCCCTATACTACTGATTTTGAGTCGTCGTAACAATGTTTTACGTAACATTCGTTTTGACTCAAATAAATGTTGTTATAGTAAACGGTTTCCTTAAAAGAATGAAATATATACTTAATTTGATTTAAGTATATCGAATATTTTCCAAATGTTGAAAATAAATGATTTGTGAAACACTTATTTTTAAATAAGTATGGAAATGTTTTTCCAAATGAAACGAAACGTTTTGAGAATTTATCTTCTTAAAGATAAATCGAAAATGAATTTTTGAAATCAATTGAAAATCGAATATCAGTAGATATTCGAAAATATAAATTCACTATGGAATTTATAAAAGAAAGGGAAGTTGTTTAAAAATAAATATTGATTTATTTTTGAAGTGTGGAAATTATATATCTAGTAAAGATATTTTGGAAAATAAATAATTTGGAAAATTATTTGGAATCTGATGATGTCGCGCATCTTTATTGATAGTTAAATAACCGACTATCAATAATTACCTTGAATGGATATTTGTTGTGAATTGAATGAATTTGAATGCCACACTTATTTTTGAATAAACGCTCACTATTCGGGTTAGCCGGGAAAGGACCATGGGGTCGTATAACCCATTCCGAATATGTGATACGTCGTTATGAATCGCATTTGATGACCAGTGTTGAAGACCGGATATTTTTGAAAACGGAAGGATTACCGTCGAGTTACTCTACATCGGCTGATCTCCGATTTAGAGGTTTTATCACCCTTAGTGACGGGAAGTCCGGACGTGATTAGAAAATTTATCCGGATATGCAAGGGCTTCGTGATAAGTGCCTTCGGTTCTGTTCGATCCCGGAACAGACTTGTATGGATTGTGTGTCTGACGTTACAATTTGAGATATAAAGCTGATTTCTTTCAAATACATTTCTGTTGGTGGCGGAGAATTTATTCTCTTAGCTTAACACCCTTCTCTGAGACGTACGAGCTCAGAGGTTATGTAGTTGAAATTCATCAGCGATATACTCCCAATTTGGTAACGTGGCATACTGAGTGTTGCTGTGAAATGATCAGTGTTTGATCATTTGCGATATGATCATTTGTTTGATCTTATATCTTTGTGATCATAGGTTGATCATTTGTTTGACCCGAAGCATGGCTTTGTAGAAAGCGTAGCTTTGTGGACGAGACTTCGTCGAGCCTCACACCCCGGAAATGGTCAAAACAGGAAGGATGCGGCAAGGTTCTAGGGAGTAGCGCCCCTTAGTGTATGTCATTCCTTATGGATAGAGGTGGTATCATGGTATGGAGCCCAGATACTTAACCTATGTGGTTGCTGCATTATTATTATGTGGTTTGTTGCGCATCGGGGATCCTCGGGAAGATCGGTTACGATCGGGGGATGGCATACACGTGTCAGTAGTTACCTATTTTTGCAGAGGTAACCACGCCTTGTGTTGGCAGAGATCCGGTTAGGTTCTCGGGTCGTCTATTCCAGGGACGTACCCATCGTGGCATAGGAAGTTCCTTAGCCTGACCATTTGTTGGAAATCCAAAGAAACAATACGAGCCTTTACGATTTCAATTGTATAACCTGTCTCCTCAGGAGGCAGCTATAGCAGGCATAATATAATGGTACCTATGCTGGCTAAGATTTATATTATACTTTCGAAATGTTTTCCACTATGCACTAATAATAATATCCAAAAAGAATTGATTTTGCGTAGTAAGCATCTTTGACTATCATAAGAAGAAATCTCCTCCAATTCTGCGTTTGCATTGTGTGTGTGGCAGGAGGTCTTATGGTAGTTTCATTTTCCAAAAGCATTGCGAATTTGTTTTATTTTCTTTGTGAAAAATAACTGTTTTTACGATCTCACACCAGTCACCATGACTGACTCGGAGTTTATTGTTTCCCTTCTAAACTCTGGGTGCCCACCAATTTCCACACGGGCAGTCTAGGGTTATGTTATCAGGATATTCTGGATATTCTGGAGCTTTGGAAGCAAGCTGGATGGCGAGACGTAGTATTTGTATCTGAAATTATTTATTCCGCTGTGTATTCTGTATGAGGACAAGTTGATATAACTGTCCATTGTAGTATATTGACTCTGATTGATGTATGTATAAAAACTGATATAATTCTTTGTTTTAAAAGACTAGTGTTTATTTATTATATATTGTTCCGCTGCGATGTGTAAGATTCTGATATTGTTTTCTGTTTCTATTGTTGTTCTGTTGTTCTTCTCTTCTTCTTCTACTCTTTTCTTCTTCTTGTACCTTTTTCTTCTATTTAAAACCATAACTTTTCGGGTTTCCGGCATTCGATGGCTCGGCAGTCGATAAAGTGAGTATCGATGTCGATTTTCGAAAGTCGAAAATTACGGGATGTTAAACAAGCTGAGGTAACTCAGGGATTAGGGAATAAATTTGGTTCAGAAAAATACAACTATATAGATTATGAAAGAATTACTCAGCTGACTTGGTTATAAGTAAAGAAATTTGTGATAAAATCACTTGTGTTGAAAATGATAAATGAGTATATCATTTTCCTTTCTGGCTTTGATCAAATACCAAATAATTAAACTAAAATTATGGTGGCTTGCTATATAATCTGAGACCACTTTGCTATCTCAAACTAACAGACAATCACTATAGGAATGGTCAAAAATTACTAAGTATAGATTGCATATGATTATGGGATTCATTACCCTGACTCAAATATCAATAGGCATGGAAATGAGCTATGTACTGGTTGATTAGATATTCAAATTCAATCAGGATGCACTCTTGCTAAACAACACTCTGATCCAAGCAAGAGGGTCACATACATCTTCATATGTATGTGAATATATTTATTAATGAACTGATATAAATATATTAGTAGAAAAATTAGGATCATGGATAATTTAGTAGAAAGGCTAAATGACTCTAGGAAATTATTGATGTAAAAAAAAATCCTAGTAAAAATTAGGTGAAATAACTAGGGTCATTTCATTTTTGCACTTGTATTATCGCAATATATTGGTGATTTATCGATAACTTTTCCGAAATCCTTAAGCGTTTGTTGCATGTATATCACTTGTGCACATGCTAAGGCCGTTGAAATATATTCGGCTTCACAAGTGGATAAAGAGACACAGTTTTGCTTTTTGCTAAACCATGAAACCAACGATTGTCCAATAAAATGACACGTTCCGCTAGTACTCTTACGATCTGTTTTACATCCACCGAAATCCGTGTCACTATATGAAACAAGTTCAAATGATGATCTGTTAGGGTAAAACAAATCGTAATCTCTAGTGCTGGATAGATATCATAAGATACGTTTAACAGCTCTTTGGTGAGACTCTTTTGGTTTTGCTTGAAATCGGGCACAAAGACATACGCTCGTCATAATGTCGGGTCGACTAGCCGTCAAATATAGTAAGGAACCAATCATACTGCGATATAATTTTTCATCAAAATATTTTCCATTATCATCTTTTTCTAAGTGAACACTAGTACTCATTGGTGTTGGTTTGCTTGAAGTTTTATCCATTCCAAAGCGACGTAATAAATCGTTACAGTATTTTTCTTGATGTATAAAAATACCATTTTCAAGTTGTTTTATTTGTAAACCTAAAAAGAAATTTAATTCACCCATATGAGACATTTCAAATTCACTTTTCATCATATTTGAAATTGAGAGCAAAGATTTTCGTTAGTTGAACCAAAAATAATATCGTCTACGTAAATTTGTACAACTAAGATGTCGTTATTTTCTCTTTTAATAAATAAAGTCGTATCAATTTTACCTATTTGAAAACCGGATGTAATTAAATATTCTTAAGTCGTTTGTACCAGGCACGGAGGGCTTGCTTTAAACTTTATAGGGCTTTGTACAATTTAAAAACATGATCGGGATATATTTCATGAACAAATAATGGAGGTTGTTCAACATAAACGTTTTCTTTAATAAAACCATTTAAAAAAGCACTTTTGACGTCCATTTGAAATAATTTAAAATTGCGATGACTTGCAAAAGCAAGTAATGTACGTACGGCTTCGAGTATTGCTACTGGAGAAAAAGTTTCGTCATAATCGATACCTTCTTCTTGATTATACCCCTGAGCGACTAAACGTGGTTTATTCCTAACTATATTTCCGTTTTCATCTGCTTTGTTTTTAAATACCCATTTTGTTCCAAATAACTGATTGATTTTCTGCTCTTGGTACTAATTCCCAAACATTATTACGTTCAAATTGATTTAATTCTTCTTGCATGGCTATTATCCAAATATCATCATTTGAAGCTTCTTTATAATTCTTTGGTTCAAAATTTGACACAAATGCAATATGACTTATTTGGTTAAGTTGATTTCTAGTTACTCTGGAATTAAGATCCCCAATAATATTATCTTTTGGATGGTCTTTTAGAATTCTAGGAGGTGATACTAGAGTATTATTTTGTGCATTTGTCTCATTATTAGATGAGTTTGTTGTATTTGTTATAGGAATAATTTCTTCATCGTCATATCCAACAAAGATTCCTTTATCGGCCTTCGGGTCGAATTTTCCTAAATTATCTTTTGTATTTAATATAAAACATTTTGATCCAAAAGTTTTAAAGTATGATACTTTAGGTTTTCTTCCACAATATATTTCAAAGCAAGTATGTTTAGTCATAGGTCGTATGGTCACTCGATTCAAAACATAACAAGACGTAGCAATAGCTTCAGCCCAAAAATGTTTTGGTAAACCACTACTATTTAATAGTGTTCGTGCACATTCTTGTAACGTACGATTTTTTATTTCTACTACACCATTTTGTTGTGGTGTGCGAGGAAAAGAAAAATTATGACTTCTGCCCTTTTTATTACAAAAATTAGTAAAAAGATCATTTTCGAATTCTCCGCCGTGATCACTTTGAATATTCTTAATTTTTAAATCAATTTGAGTTTTAATTTTTTTAGCAAAAATTTTAAACATACCAAAAGTGTCACTTTTATGTTTTAAAAATAAGGTCCATGTATATCTTGAAAAATCATCAACTATTACGAAAACATATTTGTTGTGATTTATAGATCGAACTTGAGTTGGACCAAATAAATCTAAATGTAATAATTCTAACGGTTGTTTTGTAGAGATATTATTTTTAAATTTAAAAGAGCTTTTCTTTAATTTACGGATTTGACAAGCTCGCATAAATTTTCTACTTTATAATTTATTTTAGGTAAACCTCTAACTAGCTCATATTTTGCTAACTAATTAATATATTTGAAATTAATATGACAAAATCGTTTATGCCATAACCATGGATCATCATGTTTGGCGGTTAAACATAAGTTTAAATTTCGATTTATATTCATATTTAAGACATAAATATTTTTGTTCCTAAAACCCTCAAAGATAAGTTGTTTGTTATTATCGAAAATATTACATCTATCTTTTTCGAAATTGATTTGAAAACCTTTATCGCATAATTGACTAATACAAAGTAGATTGTGTTTTAAATTTTCTACTAACAAAACATTTGTAATAATAGGAGAGTTAGAAATACCAGAGTTGATGACTTCTCCGATGCCAACGACATATCCTTTTGAATTATCTCCAAAAGTTACTGTTCCACCATCGATATATGTTATATTTGATAACATTTTGCATTTCCGGTCATATGCTTGGAGCATCCACTATCAAGTATCCATTTCTCCCTATTTTTTATTTTGGGTACCTGCAAGATAAAAATGATTTAATTGGTACCCATATACTTTGTTAGGGTCCTAGATGTTAGGAGGAGTAGTAGCCATACCCAAGAAGGTTTGGTACCTTTATGAATATAATTTTTATTATAGACTACGTTATCTAGGAAATTATTAACATGTTTTTGTCTAATCAATTTATTATTTGTCTTAGGAATCCAAATTTTTATATTTTTGGTATTTGTATTAGACTTAGGTGATCTTTTAGTCTTTTGATAAATAAGACTATATTTCTTAACATTGTTCCCTTTTTGTTTAGGAATATTTTTAAATCCTATTCCATTTTTATTTCCTGAAGGTTTTGAAGTTTTGATAAGATTTTCCAAATCTTGTTTTCCTTTATTAGATTTTGTAACATTTTTTGTAATTTTATCTAATTTTTCTTTTAATTAAAATTTTTCAATTTTCAGTGTTTCTATGTTACTTTTCAAGTTGATATTTTCTTTTAACAAGATATCCTTTTCTAGTTTAACTTTTCCAAAATCAATATATATTGTCTCATATTCAACCAAACTACTTTTAACTTTTTCTTGAGATAATTCTAGTTCCTCCTCTAAAATAATTTTTTCATCTTTTAACATTCTTATTTCAAGTTCCAATCGATTTATTTTGGCTGTGTTCTTTATTCAATTTTTTAATTTGTCTAAATTAATCATCTAGTTCCATGCTAAGCTCTAATAATTCATCATAGCTAAGTTCAGGACATACCTTATCAGTTTGTGCGATAAAACATACATTAGCTTGTTCTCCATCACGCTGTCACTATCTGATGATGATGAAGAATCTTAGTCATCCCATGTTACTTTGAAAGCTTTCTTCTTTTTGAATTTTTCAAATTTGTTCTTCTTTTTATCATTGTTGAGTTTGGGATAATCTTTCTTCATATGTCCAAATTGATCACATTCATAGCATTTGATTGACGTTTGATTTGTTGAGCTCGATTTTCCTCCCTTCTAAAATTTGTTCATTTTCCTAAACTTCTTAAATTTGTTGTAATTTTTGGCAATAAATACGATTTCCTCTTCGTCTAAGTCAGAGTCTTCATTTGTTGCTGGGAATGCTATGTTTTTCTTCTCCGAATTTTGTTCTTTTCTTGCCCGCAAATTAGCTTCATAGGACATTGAATTTCCTATCAATTCTTCAACTAAGAGTGTTGAGAGGTCATTAGCTTCTTCAATAGCTAATACTTTTCTTTCCCCCTCTGGAGTTAAAGAATTGAGTATTCTAGATACTAAGTCAAAATTTGTGAATTTAACTCCTAGTGCCATTAAATCGTGTTGAATAGTTTGGAATCTAGAGTACATGTCCACTATAGAATCATTTTGTTTCATTTTAAATGAAAAGAATTGATTTTGAAAAATTGAGATCTTAGTTTGTTTAACTTTGTTCGTGCCTTCGTGTGTAACTTGTAAGGTACGCCAAATATCATATGCAGTGTTACATAACATGACACGTGAAAATTCATTCTTATCTAATGAACAAAATAAAACATTCATAGCTTTGGCATTATTAGAAGCTGCGATTTTTTGTGTATCATTCCATGTATTCATAGCAGTAGTAGGTGCTTTATATTTATTTTGAGTGGCTGACCAAATTTCTAATCCATTAGCTTCCATAAAAATTCTCATACGTGTTGACCATTATGCATAATTAGAACCATTAAGAAGTGGGGGACGTGCTGTGGATTGTCCTTCTTGAAAAATACTTGCCATATTAAAGTGAGTCAAATACGTGTTACTGTACTTTGATCAACCTTGCTCCGATACCAATTGAAAGTCTACGAGGTGGATCGTGTAATGTATATGCAAGTATATGTGACAAAATATATAATGCAACTAAAATAATATTAATCTAAGTAAAAATAGAATAAGCACACCAGGATTTTATACTGGTTCAGACCTCCCGTCCTAAGTCTAGTCCTAAAGCTCCCCTTCGGAATTCGACTATCAAAAACCCTCGCTTTGCCCGGAGGAATAGGCTTGGTTACAGTGAGTTGTTCTTGTCAAATATATGTTCTAATATAACACGGATGTTGACTAATTAGTACAATTTCTTCCAATATATATCTCTAAAGAATATTGTCTATGAAGAATTGAGTATATGGAAGAGTGAATACAAGTAAAGATTGCTAGAATGTAGAGATCAAGAATATATTATAGAATTAGAAAGCGTAAGTTTGTAGGTAAGTCATTTCTCTTGATTCTTGATGCTATATATAGTTGTAGATAAGTATCTTGAGTAGTTACGTCCATTAACGAATGTTCTTTAGTTGTTTCTATTGATGATGAAGAGTTGCAGCGAAGGGAAGCGGAGATGTCCATTCGAATGTGGCAGTTGAAGTCCATTTCTGAAATTCGAGTTTGAAATCAGACGTTTGGGATATATTTCAGACGTTTGATACTATATATATTTTTGAATATAGTGGAAGATCAGATGTCTAAGTGCTATTACCAGACGTCTGGTTTTGCCTGACTATTGTTCCAGAGAACTGATTCAGACGTATGGCTTGTGCACCCAGACGTCTGATATTGTGCATATCAGTTTTTGTGCACCTTTTCTTTTGCTTCTTTGTACCTATCGACTTGTAGTCTCTTATAGTGTCTTTTGAGCCTCATTCTTGTCTTTATAGTGATGTTGTTCTAGCAAGTACCTGTATATATAAATATATGTGTATATTCGATTTCATTGTATAGTTGTTATCATCGAAACCGTAGATTGAATGTCCTAACAACATTCCCCTTCATGAATTTCACCTAAGACTCGTTTTATTTCATTATGAACAATACACCAGAGCAGGTAAATGGAAAAACCATTTTTATATGGGACTCCTTCCTGAATGATATACCGCGAAGCTTTGCAAAGGACTTGTCGCCTTTCATTCCTTCATTCGAGAAAGACTCCCTATTGCAAATAGTCTTTAATTGGAGTCATCCACGTCTCCTTCTCAGGTTTCGTCTCTAGTACCCAGTCGATTTTCATCTTATTTATGATCAGAGCATCTAGTACTTCAATTGGGACCAAGCCCATTTGTTGTGCATCCCTAGTGCTAGTAAACTTTGCCAATGAGTTAGCTTCCTTGTTTTGATCCCGAGGAATGTGCTTGATGTCATAATAATCAAAACAAGTCAATATCTTTTGGACTTGGGTAGGGTACAGGGCGAGTTGTTGTCGTTTAGCTTGGTATTCTCCCTTGACTTGGTATACTACCAACTGTGAATCGCAAAAGATTTCAAGAGATTTTATCCCCAGTTCTTTGGCAAGTTTGAGTCCAGCAAACAGAGCTTCATACTCAGCTTCGTTGTTCGTTGCAGGGAAGTCAAGCTTCAAAGCATAGCAAATCGATCAATCTTCCAAAGTTACTATCACGATTTCGGCTCTAGAGCAATGATCATTAGATGCTCCATTAGCATACATTTTCCACCGAATGGTAGGCGCTTCACCACTCTTTAGGAAATCATCGTGTGCAGTGAATTCTGCTATAAAGTCTGCCAGTGCCTGTCCCTGGATGGCTCTCCGAGGAAGACAAGTGTGATGGCCTGGAATTTTCGACACTCAAAAATCGACAACAATACGTTCACTATATTACATGCCAAGCAATTGAATTTCGGAAATACCAAATCGTTTGGGAAAAAGAAGAAAGAGGTAGAAGAAGAAACAGGAAATAACAATACAGAATCTCACAATCGCAGCGGAACAATATACAAAGATAATAACATGTCTTTATACAAAAAGAACTATAACTGTTATTTATACATTACATTATCAGGGTACAACACATCAATAACACAATACCGGATAGTTATAATAACTTGTCCTCACAAAAGTTGAATATACAGCCTACAATACACATCGGAATATAAATCAGATACGTGTAATACGTCTTCGCCATCCAGCTCGTCTCCTGAGCTCCATAGCTTCCTATCATGTATCTGTAATACTCGGTCTGACCCGAGCATTATAATAAAATAACACCCGAGTCAGTCTGGAAAACCAGCGTGAAAAAACACACTCAATTTGAATTATTAAAGTTATCAAAATACTTTGAAAAATAAAGGAATCTCGTAAGACCACGCCATACATAAACACGGCGGGTTTTTATCTTACGATAACCAAAATACTTTTTATCAAAATCATCTGATATTATAATAGTGTCTAAGCACAAATACTTATTCAAATAGCTGAAATTGTTACATTAATTAAATACCATCATACTAGGCTCTACAACCAAAACCGTAAAGGCACATATTGGAGAATGGATTACATACGAATGACTAGGCACTAGGGTATCACCTGTCACAGTACACATCTAGAAAAATGTACCGAGGACCATGCCAGGATCTCCTAAAACACAAGACCGGACTACTCCTAACCTGGATAGACCGAATATGCTATCACCCCGGGTGTTCCCACCTTTTCCGAGCTCTTCCACGCACCATAGTAATAATATCCGAGGGCATCTAGAAAGGTGATAAACATACCCTAATTGGGTGCGACCCACTTAGCATGCTGCATCTCCTCAGATTTTCAGTCATTCCCGGTTGATGAGTCTTGAGGCTAGGATTACCTTTTTAAGGAATTTTCACTTAGAATGCCCGTTGTCCTCAAATGACAATATACTGATAGCATTCATCCATATAAGTCCGTTCTGGATCTGAATGGAACCGAAGGCACTCACTACGCCATAAATGACCTTCTGCAACACTTTTGCAAGGTGTTGCCAGCTAAAATGTTGCGACAGCTATAAAATTTTGATCCTACTGCAACGTTGCATTTTTGGTGTTACCTTAGCCATAAAAATGTGTTGCTCTAGCTAAACAAGTGTAACACGATGCAACATTTTTATATAGTGTTGCAATAGATGTATTCAAATTAAAAAATTAATAAAATTAGCAATCCGCGTGAATACGATCCAACGATCTACATTTAATCTGGTTGTTAAAATGGATCACCACTGCAATTTGGCCCAAAATTTCGTTTTCCCGCCTAAACTAGTTCATATCCCCTTTTGGTTTTCATTTCAATTCGTCTCCTCCCATTCGCCTCCTCCCAGTCGCCTCCTCCCATTTGCCTCCGCCACCAAATTGTCTCCCTCCTTTTCTTCTGCTTCCTCATTCGCCTCCGCCACCAAATTGTCACCCTCACCCCCAGCTACCCCTTGACCCATCGCGACCATCTAGCTCCAACCAGAGCCCTGTCACGACACCAAAACCCGAAGCCAAACAAAGTTTTCCGTTCAAACCCCTTTTGCCACCGCTGTCATCGCCATCAGCTCTCGCCTCCAACAGAAGACCTGCTCGCCACCAACCCCTCTACCTTTCTCCTTTAGACCACTTCACCTGAAAACCCTTCTAGTGCCTTAATTTCTCCCAAAACCCGAACTGCTCTCGAGATGTAGCTGTCATTCTCGCAACAATTAATCTGCTAATGGTAATAGATTGCAAGATGATGACATTATTAAGGATAAGCATAGGAATGGTACTGGTAATTTCAATAAGGTAGTACGCCCCCCATATGTTTGTGCAAATGCTCCTTTGGAACTTATATCATTTTCTAGTTATATTTTTGCAGGTATCATGTGTATATAATTCACATTATATCATTTTCTTCATGTCGGTTACTAGTTAATACTCACAGACTTGTATATATACATCCTCCTTATAGATAATTTTTAGTGTTTTATTTTTAAATTGTTGTTAAGGGAGATAGTGTTGAATTTAGGAGCTCCAAGTTCAGTTTTATAATCTAGTGCACGTTTTCATGTATTACTGCTGTTTGATGGTGAATTGATGATTACAATGTTCAGGTTGTGAGTGGCAGAGGTGATTGTTGGTAGAAGTTTTATTGTGGTGATGTGAGTGTTCGGCAGGGGTTGTTGACGGTTTGAAGGTGGTTGTTGGTCCAGTTATTACAGTTGCCTCATTTATTGTTGTAGTGCTTGCAATTACCATTTGTGCATCATTTTACGTCGTTTCAAAGAAGGCTCGATCTTCCGAAATCGGATGAATCGGACTGCGGTGCCCCGGACCCCCGCCGGCACTGCGCCCGAACCCGCTTCTTGGCTCGCCTTCGGCTCGGCACTCGGCTCGCCTTCGGCTCGCCTTCGGCTCGGCATATATTTGTCAGCGTCGGTGTATGTATAAATTGAAACTGCATATGTAATGAGTGAACTGAGTGATGTAGTGAGGAATATCTGTATATGTGAATATCAGTGTTATATATCATTGAATTGTAAAATAGTGGAGTCAGGAATTTGTACTATTTCAAATGTTGAAATAAAATATTTATTTAAATAAATTACTGTTTAAATATCAAATTCTATGTAATAGCATTTTATTAAATAAATATTTATTTTTATTAAAAAATCAAATATGCTCTACATTGTGGGCCCCACAAATTCAAAAAGTTCATATCTATAGCAACATTTTGGAATGTTGCTACAGATACCTATGGGTGTTGCCATAGACCCAAATAGGGTTCTATTGCAACAATATTACTTATGTTGCCTTAGATAGTCAAAATGTTGCCTTTGAGGTCTAAGGCAACGGCAAAAATTGCATCACCCTAAAAGTGTTGCCATAGACCTATGGCAACATTTTTCGGGCCTGAGCCAACATTTTTTTTGTGTTGCAGTAGGCCATTTATGGCGTAGTGACTATTCCTACTACATCCATTTTGGAATCATCCTCGGGATTAGTAGTGGTTAGCCCTTGCACTTCACTGATCCATCTTCGACTCCATGCTCTTGTTTTCACTTCGTAAACGTACTCGTTGGATCGAAGTGGTATTCGGATAACTTATCTGATCCCAGTCTCTTCGAAACAACGTTCGATATTTCTGGTAAACTCAATTCCAGTTCTTTAGGAAATAAACAGACGAAAATAAGATCGAAGATCACCTCCTAACGGTTAGTGGATGGATTCCCTCATCATCGTCCTAGAAGAACGAAACGAGTTTATACGTACAGTATAGCACCCCGAACGATAACTGTACCATATAATTCCCGTGTTTCCCCTTGATATTCCCAAAGTTTTGTTTTTGGGTCCAAATTTGATAGTCGGTTCTTTAACTATCAAATAACAACCATTCGACCAAATATTTTCTTTTCCACTGAAAACACCAAGTCTTATTTTATTTAATTTTAATAATATAAATCTCTAATCCCAAGTATATACTTATCTTGCTGAATTTAGTATATTCACAAACTATCCTTTTCAAAAATATTTGAAAACCCTTTAAAATAATGTGCAAAGTACCACTACGGTATCAACCATGGATTCACAGCTCAATGGTTACGTCTTTATCCCAGAGAAATCCAAAACTTAACTGCAGACACTCACTGCCTCCGATTTCACCATGAAAGTATACCATTACTTTCCAAAAACTTTATTAAATAATTTTTCAAAATAATACTTATAAAATTCCTATACAAATTTCCAAGTTTATATTAGGAAAATACTCTTCTATAAAAGTTATTATATAAAAATAATATTAACATTGAATAATTTATCCTTTAAAATAAAATAATGATTAATTCTTAATAATAATTAACTTAATATCAATTCATTATAAGCTAACTTAATTAATAATTAAATATACTTAAAACAATTTAAAACAAGTAAATAATTAACTTTCTCAAATATTCTTAAACACTTTTTAAATTACCTAGTTAATAATTAAAAATCCTCCCTTTTAAAACAAACTTAACTTCTCGAAAAAATTTATTTTTCAATTCCAATATAGCCAGTCTAATATTTATAAATCCCTCTCGATTTACCACCAATTGATTTACGTCCCAATTTTGTAAATCCCATTTTCACATTTCAAAAAAATAAATCTATCATTCACTTTTAAACCGATTTACCCATCTCCTTATAAATCCTCACCATGAATTTATAACTTCAATTTATCCACTGATAATCACTTCACTTTATTTATAAACCTTATTTATAAATCCATAGTCTCATTTCTAGTTTATAACGGTTTCACAATACTTAACAGATTATAAATCGATTTCTAATTTGAATTACATTTTTAAATCAATTTCTTAAAAAAACCCAACTATATTCCAAACCCCACTAAATTCCGATTCCACTTCCATTTCATAATTTAAATCCTTATTTAATATCTATTATACAAATTTTATATTTTATTTTCAAATTTCCTTTTTATTTCCCAACTATTTAAAATCTCGATTTTTAAATTAAATCCTTTTACACTTAACAAATATCGCTTAAGTTTTATTATTTAAAATCCTTTTATTTGCACTACTACAAAATCTCTATTTTTCCATATTCTGAAATTATCAAGTACAATTTTAAAATCAAACTATTTATTTTACCCAATTCTTTTCTTTAATTAATCCAAATTTCACTATAAATACTTCACTTCCAAAATCCCTTTTAAATTTCTTCTCATACTCAATTTATATATTTATGATATTTTAAAATATCAAAACCTAGGCCAGTAATACCATAGGATCCAATAACTTCAAATTACACTATAATCTATCACAGATTATTCAATAGTTCATATATCGCTATATATGAAATTAAATTCAACATTTTTTAGAAATCCAGTTGGACCCCTCCAACCTGTTTCCTTGCATCCACAGATGTTAGCACAATATAAAAATACCAATCCCACTTCGAGGGAGATATCGCGGTGTGTAGGGTCATCCACTATTATGCGGGGCGCATAGGGTCTCATCCGCTAAATAGATGCGGGAATATCAATCCAACTACTAATATTTATACTACTATATATAATATCACATTCCACTAATAATAATAATTATCAAATCATCCAATCAACCAATAATTTAAATTTTCAACATTTTAAATTAAACTGGCAATCCAAAAATGAGTGAGATTTACTCACCTTGATTTATATTGTCGCTTTCACTTTCTGCTTTCAATTTAGTTCGAATGCGTTTGAATTTATTTGAAAATTCAGCAAGCTCTAAATTCGATCAATCCAGTTCATGTGCGTCGTATTCGTCGATACGAACACTATGCAACCAACCACGTGTCGATTGGACCTGAAACGAATGAGATATAAATTTTATAAGCTTTCACATTTATTTAAACACTTTTTTATTCACTAATTACATATTAAAATTCATACCGGAAATCCAACCCAGCCCTCAAAGCCCAAGCCCGCGAACATCCTTCTTCCCAAATGCACTGATCTTTCTCTTGTACACGCATGCTGCTCACCATCTTCGTGCACGGCCAAAAATGATACTAGAAATTGCTCCATGAAACCAAGTTTCGACCTCGGCAACGTTCTTCTCACGATGAACCTCATCTGCTTGACCCAACCGCCTCGTTCAACAACCATTCCTACCCATCGCGAACAGACCACCATCGAACACCCCTTGCAAAATCACGATGGTCAGTTCACGATCAGAATCCTCTATCTTTCGAGCTTAAGTGCGGTTTTTCTAGATGACTTCAAATACAAATTCAAAAAAATGAATCGAGCACTGAATTGAGCAAAATCTCTAACCCTAGCCTATACCCACATTGTTGAGCTCGACAAAATTGCAACAGCAGCCTCTAAAAATAACCCTGACCGAAGCTAAAGACCACATATGAATTTACAAACAAGTTTTGGATTTTTTAGTTGAGAATATTGTGAGAAATATTTTTTTTGAAGTTCTGTTTTCCTTTTTTTCTCTGGCTTTACTCCTGTGTGCTATTTCAAATGGAGGGAACATGTTCGAATGGGTTAAGGTCAGATCTTAGGTGGCTGAAAAGAGACAGAAAGCCAGTTGATGTGAATAAGTCAATCAATATAAATATATATTATTTAAATTTCAAAACGTCTCGATTTCATTGCTTAAAATGTCGAACTCTTATCGAGCTGTGCCACTAGGCATTCATAATGTTGCACCCCTATTCCGAACGCAATGGAAAAGGTTTCGAGTCTTATTCGATCATATGGAAAAGATAGCATTTTGGACCCAATTACTATATTGAATTTTCGATATTAAATTCAACACATTTCTATCCCGTACGACCAAACGATAGTTCCAAACGTTACGAAATTTGAAATTCGATAATAATACACTATTATGGATCCAATGGAACTGGTTTCGTCGAATTCCGAGAGTGTTCCTCGAAAGGCTATTTTTAAATGTCAATTTAAACGATATATTTTCAAAATTTAACAAATCACTTTTAAATCCAATTTTAAAAGTTTTATTATCTTCAGTATTATTAATATAAATTTTATAAGCTTTTAAATTATTTTTTTCAAGCTTAAAACTCAAGATACAATAATTTAACCAATATTCAATTATTAAATCAATAATTAAATTATCCAATATATCATTATATTTGAAATTCAAGTTAAAAAATAACTTTTAAATATTTAAAATCAATTAAATATTCCAATTTCAAATAATCAAAATTCTAGGTCGTTACATTCCTTCCCTCATAAAAGAATTCGTCCCCGAAATTGCCAAGGTAAGAAGAATGGTCCAATACCCATTAACTATTTTCCCAAAACCAAACAGTTTCAAACAACTTCCCAAACACAATTTTTATTGAAACTGCATTATCACTTTTACTAATTTTCGACTTCATCCATATATTCCAAATAATATCATTTACTCAACCATTTCAAATTATAATCCGAAATCAATTTTTAGTTATTAAAATTTTCTTAAAAATATTCCAACTCCTTAAATTTTCAAAAAACTTTGCCAGCGTCCCCTTTGCGCGGCTAGATCCGAAAAACTACAAAACTGCCTCTACTGACCCAACTCATCAAAAGAAAACAAAAGCCAAGTGGCTCAATCATAAAATCATCAATTTCAAACACAATTTAAACGTGTACCTTTTTGTCGGGCAATCAAATTATTTCTAAAATCGAAGACATCAACTTATCTTTTGCTTTTAATTACCTGCACCTTACTTACCAATAATATCCAATCATACAATTCAAAATCATTTTATTTAGCATTTTCAATTTCCAACATTTATTCCACCCAAAACCCATACGATGTACATATATCATCCGTACGCAATATCAACTCTGATCTCTCACTCGATCACACAATTTCACTTCCGAACTAGTATCGTTTACACGAATCTCTAGTGCGGACTCAAATCTGGTTCCTTGATTAGAAACCGCCATCCTCCTTGCATAGCCATATACTATGATAGAGAATATCAGAATCAATCAAAAATCCATATTCAGGGTTTGCCGTCAAAAATCGAGTGAAAAATCCTAACCCGGATCAATATAAATCATCTCAAAATTCTATGCTTGAATCCGGATCAAACCGTCTTGCGAATAAAATAATATACGTACAGTTTACGTATTTATTTCAAATTGATTATTAGCTATATCCAATTCTTTTTATTCACATTCACTCCCTTTTCTATTCAATTATTCACATTGCTTTATTCACACTCGTTATTCACTTAGTGTATCCTTCCCAAACTGATATCATTTCATTTTTAACCAATTATCACATTCACTATTTTCTTAATATATTTCTTTCCATACTAATCTCACTTGAGAATCTACTTCACAAGATTTCCCTAAGTTTAAAAACATTTTATACAAACTCTTATGGCTAATACTATTTTTCTCACTTAAGTCTATATCCATTTTATATCAATCAATTCAATTTCCAGAATTTAGTTTATTAAGTCCAACTCAAACTAATTTTTCAATTTCAATTTATTTAACATAGTTCAAGTTGAATATCATTCCAATATTCAATTTCAATTCCATTTTCTTACTAATTAAATTAGTTAGTTCATTACTAATTTATTTCAATCTCAACAAATTCCATTTTCAAAACTTATTCCATTTAGCCTACTTAGGCTAAATTCTCAAATTTCTCTTATTTAACTTAGTTCAAGTTAATTTCCATTTCAAATCAAATTTCAAATTTTATAAGTTTCAAACTTATTTATATTCCATAAAACATTTTAGATCAAACTTTAGAGTTTGAACAATTACTTAATATTTCAAAATCATTTTTGAAATCATATATATCCAAAATCCCTTTGGTATATCAAATTATTTCCTTGAATTTCAAAACAAAAACCAGTTTTGCAAACAAACTCCAATTCAAATCATTGAGGTAGCAATTCTTCCCTTGGAAACTAGAAAATGAACGCCGATGATGCTGCAGTCATCACCGAAATTATTTTTCAGTGACTGAAGTGAGTTCAGTTCTTTTATTTCCTTTAAAACTCCCTTCTAAATATTTCCACTCAAGAATATTCTCCAGATAATACCATCATTATTTTCACAATTTTGAAAAACATTTCAAAACCAACGGGATTTAAATTCCCAAATTTCCAACTTTTAAATCTATATTTAAATATTCCCCTAGGATTTCATTCCATTTCAAATTATAGATCACATTTTCACAAATTCCATTTTGTTATATGAATTACTTTCTTAACTTTTGGTTATAATATCCACTTTTATTCAATCACCACAACAACAAATGATAATAGTTTAACATTATCATTTCCTAACAACCAAGTACACCATATACAACTATAATAATTTACGAAAATTATTCCTTTTATATATAGGCAAAATTATTTCATTTACCCCATTTCAAAACAATACTATGTCTAATTGCTCTGTTATAGTGTTTAGAGATCCCTATTAATAACGTTAATTACTCGTATTGACCAGAATCCATAAGCCACTCAATGGATCAATCAACACAATATAAAACAGTTTTATATTCACTAACAAATACGCGCTCATATATTAATACACTCAAACTCATTCTAGGGTGCTACTGACCCTATCTCTAATGAGTCACCCCACCAAAGCCAAGGTTCTCGCTTAACCTTCAGCTCCGATACCAAGTGTGACGGCCCGGAATTTTCGACGCTCGAAAATTGACATCAATACGTTCACTATATTACATGCCGAGCAATTGAATGCCGGAAATACCAGATCGTTAGGGAAAAAGAAGAAAGAGGTAGAAGAAGAAATATGAAACAATAATACATAATCTCACAATCGCAGCGGAACAATATACAATAGATAATAACATGTCTTTATACAAAAAGAACTATAACTGTTATTTACACATTACATCATTAGAGTACAACACATCAATAACACAATACTGGAAAGTTATAATAACTTGTCCCCACAAAAGCTGAATATACAGCCTACAATACACAGCGGTATATAAATCAGATACGTGCAATACGTCTTCACCATCCAGCTCGTCTCCTGAGCTCCATAGCTTCCTATCCTGTATCTGTGATACTCGGTCTTACTCGAGCATTATAATAAAATAACACCCGAGTCAGTCTGGAAAACCAGCGTGAAAAAACACACTCAATTTGAATTATTTATGTTATCAAAATCCTTTGAAAAATAAAGGTATCTCGTAAGACCACGCCACATATAAACACGACGGGTTTTTACCTTACGATAACCAAAACACTTTTTATCAAAATCATTTGATATTATAATAGTGTTTAAGTACAAATACTTATTCAAATAGCTGAAATTGTTACATTAATTAAATTCCAACATACTAGGCTCTACAATAAAAACCGTAAAAGCACGTATTGGAGAATGGATTACATACGAATGACAAGGCACTAAGGTACCACCTGCCACAGTACACGCCTAGAAAAATGTACCGAGGACCATGCCGGGATCCCCTGCAACACAAGACCGGACTACTCCTAACCTAGATAGATCAAATATGCTATCACCTCGAGTGTTCCCACCCTTTCCGAGCTCTTCCGCGCACCATAGTAATAATATCCGAGGGTATCTAAAAAGGTGATAAACATACCCTAATTGGGTGCGATCCACTTAGCCTTGCTGCAACTCCTCAGATTTTCAATCATTCTCAGTTGATGAGTCTTGAGGCTAGGATTATCTTTTCAAGGAATTTTCACTTAGAATGCTCGTTGTCCTCCAATGATAATGTACCCATAGCATTCATCCATACAAGTCCATTCTAGGTCCGAACGGAACCAAAGGCACTATTCCTACTACCTCCATTTTGGAATCATCCTCAGGATTAGTAGCGATTAGCCCTTGCACTTCACAGCTCCATCTTCGATCCATGCTCTTGTTTTCACTTTGAAAACGTACTCTTTGGATCGAAGTGGTTTTCGGATAACTTATCTGATCCCGATCTCTTCGAAAGAACGTTCGATATTTCCGGTATACTCAATCCCGGTTCTTTAGGAAATAAACAGACAATAATAAGATCGAAGATCACCTCCTAACCGTTAGTGGATGGATTCCCTCATCATCGTCCTAGAAGAACAAAATGAGTTTATACGTACAGTATAGCACCCAGAACGATAACTGTACCATATAATTCCCGTGTTTCCCCTTGATATTCCCAAAGTTTTGTTTTTGGGTCCAGATTCGATAGTCGGTTATTTAACTATCAAATAACAACCATTCAACCAAATATTTTCTTTTCCACTGAAAACACCAAGTCTTATTTTATTTAATTTTAATAAATTAAATCTCTTATCCCAAGTATATACTTATCTTGCCGAATTTAGTATATTCACAAACTATCCTTTTCAAAAATATTTGAAACGCCTTTAAAATAATGTGGAAAGTACCACTGCGGTATCAACCGTGGATTCACAGCTCAATGGTTACGTCTCTATCCCAGAGAAATCCAAAACTTAACTGCAGGCACTCACTGCCTCCGATTTCACCATGAAAGTATACCATTACTTTCCGAAAACTTTATTAAATAATTTTTCAAAATAATACTTATAAAATTCCTATACAAATTTCCAAGTTTATTTTAGGCAAATACTCTTCTATAAAAGTTATTATATAAAAATAATATTAACATTGAATAATTTATCCTTTAAAATAAAATAATGATTAATTCTTAATAATAATTAAATTAATATCAATTCATTATAAGCTAACTTAATTAATAATTAAATATACTTAAAATAATTTAAAACAAGTAAATAATTTACTTTCTCATATATTCTTAAACACTTTTTAAATTACCTAGTTAATAATTAAAAATCTTCATTTATAAAACAAACTCAACTTCTCGGAAAAATTTATTTTTCAATTCCAATATAGCCAGTCTAATATTTATAAATCCCTCTCGATTTACCACCAATTGGTTTATGTCCCAATTTTGTAAATACCCTTTTCACATTTCAAAAAAAATAAATCTATCATTCACTTTTAAACCGATTTACCCATCTCTTTATAAGTCATCACCGTGAATTTATAACTTCAATTTATCCTCTGATAATCACTTCACTTTATTTATAAACCTTGTTTATAAATCCATAGTCTCATTTCCCGTTTATAGCTTTTTCACAATACTCAATCGATCATATATCGATTTCTAATTTGAATTCCATTTTTAAATCAATTTCTTAAAAAAACCCAACTATATTCCAAACCCCACTGAATTCCGATTCCACTTCCATTTCATAATTTAAATCCTTATTTAATATCTAGTATAACAAATTTTATATTTTATTTTCAAATTTCCTTTTTATTTCCCAACTATTTAAAATCTCGATTTTTAAAATAAATCCTTTTACACTTAACAAATATCGCTTAAGTTTTATTATTTAAAATCCTTTTATTTACATTACTCCAAAATCTCTATTTTTCCATATTCCGAAATTATCAAGTATAATTTTAAAATCAAACTATTTATTTTACCTAATTCTTTTCTTTAGTTAATCCAAATTTCACTATAAATACTTCACTTCCACAATCCCTTTTAAATTTCTTCTCAAACTCAATTTATATATTTATGATATTTTAAAATATCAAAAACTAGGCCAGTAATACCATAGCATCCAATAACTTCAAATTACACTATAATCTATTGTAGATTATTCAACGGTTCATATATCTCTATATATGAAATTAAATTCAACATTTTTGCAGAATGTAGTTGGATCCCTCCAACATGTTTTCCTACATCCACAGATGTTAGCACAATATAAAAATACCAATCCCACTTCGAGGGGGATATCACGGTATATAGGGTCATCCGCTATTATGCGGGGCGCATAGTGTCTCATTCGCTAAATATATGCGGGAATATCAATCCAACTACTAATATATATACTACTATATATAATATCACATTCCACTGATAATAAAAATTATCAAATCAGCCAATCAACCAATAATTTAAATTTTCAACATTTTAAATTAAACCGGCAATCCAAAAATGAGTGAGATTTACTCACCTTGATTTTTATTATCGCTTTCGCGTCCTGCTTTCAATTTAGTTCAAACGCGTTTGAATTTATCTGAAATTTCAGCAAGCTCTAAATTCGATCAATCCAGTTCATGTGCATCTTATTCGTCGATACGAACACAACGCAACCAACCGCGTGTCGATTGGACGTAAAACGAATGAGATATGAATTTTATAAGCTTTCAAATTTATTTAAACAATTTTTATTCACTAATTACATATTAAAATTTATACCATAAATCCAACCCAGCCCACAAAGCCCAAGCCCGCGAACATCCTTCTTCCCAAATGCACTGATCTTTCTCCTGTACACACATGCTGCTCACCATCTTCGTGCACGGCCAGAGATGATACAAGAAAATGCTCCACGAAACCAAGTTTCGACCTCAACAACGTTCTTCTCGCGACGAACCTCATCTCAGGAAATAAATCGACTTCGGGCAGCAACCTTCCCAATCAAGCTCTGTACTTGTTTAATGGTCTTTGGCGCTTAGACTTTGCGAATTGCTTGAATCTTCTCGGGATTAGCATCAATTCCACGAGCATTAACGATGAAACCCAAGAACTTTCCTGATGCAATACCAAAAGAACATTTCAGAGGGTTGATTTTCATTTTGTAATATCGGAGAATATCGAACATTTCTACCAAGTCTCTAATGTGGTCGGTTGATCGTTGTGACTTCATTAGCATATCATCCTCGTATACCTCCATTGTCTTTCCAATCTGGTCTTTAAGCATTCTGTTGACCAGGCGCTGATAAGTTTCTCCTGCATTCTTCAATCCAAATGGCATTACCACATAGCAATACAATCCAACATCGGTAATGAAGCTGGTGTGCTCTTGATCGGGAATGTGTATCGAGATTTAGTTATATCCAAAGTACGCATCCATGAAAGATAGCAACTCATGTCCTGTGGTTGAGTCTACCAACTGGTCGATCCTTGGAAGAGGAAATCTGTCTTTTGGGCATGCCATGTTCAAGTTTGAATAATTAACGCAAGTCTGCCACTTTCTATTTGCCTTTCTCACAAGTACAGGATTAGATACCCATTTAGGGCAGAGGGCATCATGAATAAATCCATTGCTTTTTAGCCTATCCATCTCCTCTTTAAGCGCAGCAGATCTCTCCGGATCCATGCCACACCTTTCCTATTTCACCAGGACATTCCTCGGGTCGCTATTTAATGCGTGGCTGCGCAATGGCAGGCGAGATCCCACACATGTCAAAGTGAGTTCAAGCGAACACGTCAAGATTCACTCGGAGAAAACCAACTAGGTCTTTCATCATCGGGGCACTGAGCTGTGATTCGATCTTTAGGACCTGTGATGGGTCATTGTGGCTGCCTTGATGTTAATCGTTAGCTCAGCCGATGCACCTTTGGTCTCTTTGGGCTCCTCTTTATCATCGCTTGGATCTATGTTTTATAGAACCGACTATAGAGCCCGAGCCAAGGCCTAGGCGCTAGTGGTCAATCTTCGATGGTTTGGATGTAGAGGGACTTGTCCACACCCTTACCTTCCTCCTCCAGTTGAGCATCTCTCAATTCAGCTACATAGCAGGCACGTCCAATCACCTGATCACCATGCACAACTCCAACACCGTTATTAGTTGGGAACTTAAAAGTCAAACACCATAGGGCAAGAGCTACCCAGATTCGGCTAGGGCTGATCAACCCAAAAAAGCATTGTATGGAGAGTCAACATCCAAGACAACAAATGGCAAAATTCTCACTCTCCTGCGGTCGCCTTCTCCCAACACCATAGGCAATTCAGCATATCCGACAGCTTCAGTTGCAGCACTGTTAAAGCCATGAATGCAGGCTTTAGATGGTTTCAGGTCCTTGGCTTCCATCCTCAGATGATCATAAGCCTTTTTGAAAAGTATATTAACAGAACTTCTACAATCAACCAAAATCCTCCTCACTAAGGCAGGACCGTCATAGTCGAAATGACCATTGGGTCGATCGTCGGTGCCTCCACCTTGTTTGCGTCTCTATTTCTAAACACAATGTCATCTGCCATTATACGGTGCTGTTTAGCTGGAGCTCCTTCTTCTATACTTGAACAACATTCAAAATTCATATGCTTGATTGCGCTAGCATAGCACTCCATTTCATGCCAACTCTTACCAGCTAGATGCAGTCCTCCTGCTATTATATTGATCACTAATCTTCCACTAGTCCATGCATGCTCCTCGGCCCTGTGCGGAACTTATCCTCGGTTGGGGTCAGAATCCCCTTGCTTGCTATCTTGGAGGGCCTTTAACAATCTACCATAACTTTCTTTCCTGAATTAGTTTCTCGATAATATTTTGGAGATGCCTACACTCATTCATGTTATGTCCATAGCATTCGTGGAACTGGCAATATTTTCCAGCCTGCTTCTGCTTCTCTGTTGATTCTTTCGGAGGTGGCTTCCTATACTTAATGGTATTGTACGTAGAAAAATAGACGTTCTCCAGAGATGTATTTAGTGGTGTGTAGGTATCATACATTTGAATCTTAGGCTTTCCTCTTTCAAAATCCCTTTTTCATTCATGGTTCCGATCATCGCCTCTCTTTTGCTGATTCAGTTTATTTTGGACATTCACTTGAAATTTTCCATAACTATCACCAGACTGCTTCACCGCAATGTTACTCTACACACCTTCTCCACTTGGTCCCACAACATTCTTCTTCCTAGAGCATCTAGCTTTCTCCTTCCTCAAATACTGAGCTGCTTTTGCATAGAAATGTTCCAATGTTGCAGGTGGTTTACCAGCTAACTAATCGTTAAAGTCAGATTCTTGATCAATCCCTCTTATTACTGCCATCAATATTGAATGGTCAGTCAGATTATTGACTTCTGTGACAGTTGTATGAAATATCTCCAAATAATCTTTCAACGATTCTCCCAGAGCCTGGATAATGCTAGATAGGGACATCACATATTTGGGCGATTTGCATGTATACGAAACTGCTCCACAAACGTTGTTGCTAAATTGTCAAATCTAGAGATTGACCATAGGGTAATCACATAAACCACATCGTTGCTATTTCGAAGAGGGTGATAGGAAAACACCTACACTTTTTTGCATCATCAGCTCGTGCGGAATCCATTAACCATTCATATGTCATGATGTGCTGCCTGGGGTCTGTTTTTCCCTCGTAGGCAGGCGTCGACGTCATACTAAACCTCCTTGGATACTCAGCATGTAAGATATTGTCTATGAATGGGGTATGGCTCCTCGAGATTCCCAAATCATTATTGGTTAACTCTTAGCTCTCTCTCACTAGCTGTCTAACCATAGCTGACAAGTCCAGCGTTTGAATGGTTGGAGCCAAGCGATGGTCGTGCTCCACCTTATGTGAATGGTCCGGTCGATGTCTATGGGCCGTTCCATGCCTTCTTGGCTTAACATCCTCTTGATGTATATCACGTATGTTCACTTCATCATCATTCTGGGGAGGTAACTTGTCTGCATCCACCTGAACTCCAACATCCAAATCAATGCAGTAGCACCAGCTCGTGCTCCAACATGAAGAGGCAATCTTCCCCATCTGGAGGAGGGATCAGCACCGATCCCTATAGAGGGATCAACACCGATCGATCTCGGCAAGCCAGGTTGGCTTGCCTGTTGATGTCCAGAAGCTACTGTGTGATTTTCGTCAACTCTGTGACATCTGCATCTGTGATAATCATTTGATGAATTAGAGCTCTTCAGCGTAGAATAAAGGGTTGGGTCCGTCCTAGCTTTCCCATACTGTTGCTGACTGAGTTGGTTCATTAAATCAATATTAGCTTGAATGTGAGGATCCTGGACTCGGCCTTCGAAAATCGGCACCCGTACTTCACTTGTACTCAAAATGCCGCAGATTCAAACGTCGAATCTGGCTCTCCGAAGCTTATAACACCATTAAGTACAACAACACAGCGGAAGAAAGAAATAGATGATATCATATACAACTCCAATGAATACAATATCCAGAATGATATACAACAATGATATCAATATGATACAACAATATCAGAGATAAATAATGATACAGCAGAAATAACAGAAGTGATAACTCCAAATGATTAGTCGGAGAGGCTGAGTCCAACCACTCCAATGTTAAGCTCAAACTACAAAGATAAGCAATGTCGGTCCATGAACTCAAAGAACTGAACTAGCTCCAGATAATCTACTAAACCTGACTATCTGAAAAACCCAACTCTAGACTGCCCGTGTGGAAAATTGTGGGCACCCAGAGTTTAGGAAGGGAACAATAAACTACGAGTCGGTCATGGGACTGGTGTGAGCAACAAAAACAGTTATTCTTTAAAACAAACAACAAAAGAATTTTAAACATTGAAATCCGCAATGCTTTTCGAAAATGAAACTACCATAAGGCCTCCCGCCACACACACAATGCAAACGCAGAATTGGAGGAGATTTCTCCTTATGATAGTCAAATATGCTTCCTACGTAGGAAAAACTCTTTTGATATTATGATTAGTGCATAGTGCAGAAACATTTCGAAAGTATAATATTAATCTTAGCCAGTATAGACATTTCGAACTATGCCTACTATAGCTACTATGTTCAATAGCAGGTTATACAACTAAAACCGTACAAGGCTCGTATTGTTTCTTTGGATTTTCCAACAAATGGTTAGGCTAAGGAACTTCCTATGCCACATGGGAACGCCTTTGGAGGGACGCCCCGAGAACCACTTGGCTCTCTGCCAACACAAGGCCGGTTACCCCCTTCCCAGGTAGTAAACCTAAGATATGCCACCCCCGGTCGTTTGAGACCTTTATCCGAGGGCCCTCGATCACAAAGCAACAATCACACAGTAAATGAGATTGGAGCAACCACACGGGTAAATATCTGGGCTCCATACCATGATACCACCTTTTTCCAGAAGGAATGGTCATACCCTAGGGGAGCTACCCCTGAAACCTTGCCGCATCTTTCCTGTTTCGACCATTTCCGAGGTGTGAGGCTCGATGAGGTATCGTCCATAAAGCTACGCTTTACACGAAAGCCATGCTTTGATCAACAAATGATCAGCAACACACAGCAACACTCAGCATGCCACACTACCAAATTCGCAGTATATCACTGATAACCTTCAACTACATAACCTCTGAGCTCATACGTCTCAGAGAAGGGTGTTAAGATAAGAGAATAAATCTCCGCCACCAAACAGAAATGTATTTGAAAGAAATCAGCTTTATATCTCAAAGTGTAGTGTCAGACATACAACCATACAAGTCTGTTCCGGGTTCGAACAGAACCGAAGGCACTTCTAAAGAAGCCCTTCAAATCCGGATAATTTCTAATCACGTCCGAACTTCCCATCACAAAAGGTGATCTAATCTCTATAACGGGACCAGTCGATGCAGAGACATTCGACGAGTTGTCCTTTCATTTTCGAAAATATTCGGTCTTCACCACCGGTCTTCAAATGCTATCCATAACGTCATATCATTATTCGGAATGGGTTATATGACACAAAGGTCCTCTCCCGGCTAAACCGAATAATGAGCGCAATATTTAAAAACATATGGATATTGGGATTTCGGTTAAGTCACAACTTATTACCCAAAACTTTTCTTTAAATGGTTTAAACACATTACCATTTTAATCTTTTTTAAACAAAAGATTCAATTCACAAAGTTCACCCAGTTTCACAAAGATCCATTCATAGATTTCCAAATCGATTTCCATTTCAATTTGGATTAACTCGTCCAATCTTTAACACAAAGATTTAATTGATAGCTTTCAAAACAATTCCATTTCTACCTTTTATACAAAAGTTACACCTTTCCAATTTCAAAACAAAGTTCAACAATCTTTCACAAAGAATTATTTATAACTTGGAAAACCATTTTCATTTCAAACATGAAATTCCTTTAATTAAATTGGAATTTCATTTCTTATATGAAAGCTTCTATCATTTGAAAACAATTAGTTTCCCAAATCATCGAATTTAATTTCAAATATTGAATCTAAATCAATTTATTTTAATTTCAAAGTTTTATCAAGTTATTTAAAATAACTTTTACATTTGAAACTCATTTACAAAGCTCTCAATTCCAATTTCCAAAACCATGTGGATTCAAGAATTCAATCTTTAAAATTGTCAAAAATCTGCGACTTAACTGATTTCCACGTAAAATCCATATTTGTGTGTGTATGGTGTAGTCCAGGGGTTTCACACAGTAGTGCAACATCATTCGATCATCACAGATCAGAATATAGAAATATAGTTGATAAGCGGTATAAACTATAACGCTTATCTTTCATTCACAGATATATAAGTCACAGATAATAATTTACATTCATCCCAGATAAATAACTATAGTACAGATCACACACAAATCAGAATATATCACAAAGCATTACAGATCGGGGATATCAAACAATTCAACATCTAATACAATCCAAACATCCATAGATAGGATCAATTTAATTATCTGATAAATTTAAATCAGATTAATTTCTATGAATAAATTTGCTAGTTATGGTAAATTAAAAATCAATTAATTACACCCAATTAATTATACTGAATAATTAATTCCTTAATTATTTCCATTAAATAATTACACTTCACAATTGATTATTATTAAATTAATTAATCTAAATTAATTATAAAAATTAATCACATTAATTAATTATTTAATAATCTCAAGTTAATGACCTTCATTAACTATTTAAATTTCTTTAATTACTTCTCCTAAGTAATTAATCTTAGATTAATCATTTTAATTACAAGTTAATTAATCTTTAATTACCCATAAATTAATCTCTAATTATTAAATTATCATTAACAATATAAATTAACTTAACTTTTAAGTTAATAAATTAAAACACGTTTGATTAATTCCTTAATTACTTAATTAAGTTTTCATTTAAAATAAACTCTTTTCAAAATATAAGTTTAAAACATCTTAAACTTAGTTAATTTGAAATATTTTACTTTCAAAACCTTTATCTACACATTCCAATTAAACAACAATCTTCATTTAAAATAAATAGATTTAGAAATTTAATGGCTTAAATTGTTAAAGTTTTCAAAACTGGAAATGTTGTTACCCGAGTCAACCCCGAGTGTCACTCCGAGTGAGCTGCCTATTTACTTCGGGTTTTCCCCAAATCAACCCGATACAAAAAAATTTCCAGCTTAAAATTTGTTTAAGTTTTAAACGACCCGGTGCACAACATCAAACTACACGATCCACAACACGAGCCAGTAACTCAATTCCCCGAAGACTTCTTCGAGTCGAACCCTTCCTCCCCAAAACTTACTCCCACCTGATATACGTGCACGCGGTGCACGTCCACCATCACTCTGACCATCGGAGATCACTATTGTGGCTCTCGACAAGCCATCTATACCTACACTAACCCCCACGTAAACCCCGATCGCCAGAAAACGACTTTGAATCGAAAAAGAGCTTCTCGATCGAACTGGAATAAAACTCGACCGGATAAAATCAACTCCAACCACCAACTCCGACCACCAGATGCTTCGAGCATTCAGCCACGTCTTCGTCAACCACCGAGGCACCACCTCCCCAGAGCACGTGCGACTCGATCTATCATAGACGGAGAACGAATCAACCTACCCGTCCTTACTAAAACTAGGTTAAAAATTTTCAAAACCTCTCCGCCGCTTCCACGTCGGACTGGAGCACTTTCCATCATTTTTCCCTGGCACACAGTACTCCCCTCTACCTTCACACAAAGCCTCGAGCTCCACAAACTAGTCGACCGCCGGAAATCGCCAAGTCGATGAATTTCGAACAAACTCGAACTGCTCTTTGATCCTAACTCTAAAAATTATGATTTAAGCTTTAAAATTCATGTTTTAGTATACGAATCCAAATTGCATGCCTGAATTCACGAATTAGCAAGTTTAAAATTTGACTAAATTAAAGTTTTTCTCTGTTCTTTTAATTTCCAGAACATTAACAAGTTATTTTAACTTGTATACAATTTTAAAACTTAATATATACTGTAACAAACAATTTTTGTTTTGACCCCAAGTTCAAAAAGTCACTAGATCAAGAGAAATTAATTTTTGAAGCAAATTTATGTTCAGAGTTTTAAAATAGAGAACATCCATATGAACAAAAGCCTGCAAACAATTCCTCTACCATTCACTTATACACAGAGAGTTTAAATAAATATATATATTTAAAAAGAAGTTACTCACAGTGTTTCAAAAGAAAAAGAACAAAGCCTGAAACTTGCAAGCTGAAGCTTCTTTTGATCTCTGGATTCCATTGATTTGAGTTTGTGTTGTTGTAGTTGAAGTTTGTTTATGTTTTAAGTGATGTTTACTTTAGTTTCTCTCAGTTTGGAATGGAACGAATTTGAAATGAGGAGGAGGTATAAAGAAATGAAGTTTACAGGATACATAATTTTGTACATGTTGATTTTTTTGTTTGTACAACATAAATCAGAGATTTTTTTTTCTTTGGAGGCTGAAAGCAAATCTGAATAGATGGCATTTAATGTTAAGTACTTTATATCTTTTATATGTTTGCTTGTTTTGTATTTAAATGATTTGTTTACTTCAGCCTACATACTTACTTTATTTGCTTATTCATAGAGCTATATTTTTTACTGTCTTGTTTATAGATATTTACATATCTTCCTTTGCAAACTTACATATATGTCTTATGTCTTCATTTGCAGTTGTACATATATAGTTGCTGTCTTCTTTCATGCTTCATATTTCATTCTACTCCTTATGTATTTGTATTAGTGTTCATACTTATATTTATTTGTTCTTATGTTTACTTGTTTCATTACTTTATAAGGTAAATGAACTTCTATTATATTTTATTTTTCTTTTATTATTTTTGTATCTATTTTATTTGTATTATTTTGTATTGATTTATAAATATGATATTAAGATTTATATTTTACTTTATATTGTATAAAACTATATAATTTATTTATTTCGTAATATAGATGAATTTCTATATTTAATATGTTGTTTAAATTTAGCTAATGTGTTACTTTGGATTTTATAGTTTACCCTTTTTATATATTTATTTCTAGCTTAAATTATTATTATAAATTTTACTTTAATATTTATTGTCTTGTATTTCTCTATATATATATATATATTTTATAAATTCAAATTATTACTAACCATCAATTCTAAATTTTAAAATTATTTATTTATTTTATACCTGTGTCAATGAATATACTTTTATATTTATTTTCAAACCATTTATATTTAAGATTTTAAATTCAAATAATTTAACGCATTTTTATTTGAACTTGGGGAAACTCGCATCAATTTATCCATTAATTTCACAATTTTAATTCAAAAACTCAATTAATTATCAATTTAAATTTAATTAAAATTCGGGATCGTTACAACCTTCCCCTCTTAAAAAAATTTCGTCCTCGAAATTTTCCAGGGAGACACAAAATAGATGAAGAAGATTTCATCAAATTAAACTGAATATCTATTCTGCATTTGGCTTACCAAATCAGAATATGAATAATAGGTACAAGAACGAATCTTTTTTCACAAGATACTCGGGTTATCCAGATCTACGAAATATGCAGTGAAATTGGTCAGTTCGAAGGGATAACTAACCGTTCGTAGAATATATCCGGACCCAAAAATAGACAGATATATGGATACAATTCCAAAACTTTTAGTTTAGAAACTAAAGCATATCTATCAACCATAGCAACCAATTCATCCAAACAAACAATTCTGGCCTATTTGGAGTTTATGTCCCATGCAAATATATCAAATCTTCTTCCTAGATCTACCAGGAACCATCGAAGAATTGAAAAAAAAATGACGAACAAAATAGATTGATAGAGAAAAGATTGTTTCCTTGTTGTTACAGGGTATTGACCATTTATAGTCGTATTCCCCTGTCCCCTATCTCATCCTCTTCTTGCACTTATACTCACTATCAGTGAATAGTAAGAGAATTTACTGAGGCATACGGACGGATATCTTAGGGATCACTCATTCTAGTGTATACTTCACCCTATCTCTAATGAGCTACTTAATGTGTTATACTCCTTAGCTAAAGTTCAACCTTAACTCTGATACAAATATGATGGTCTAGGCTTTTCAACCATCGACAGCGGCCACTCTCGACTGGTAGGCTTTTCAACCATCCCAGCCCCGCCGTGGCACACACTGGTACCTCACATTTGCTTTTACGGCCAGCCTCTCGACTCGTAACCAACCCACCCAGGGACATGTAGGGGTAAGAGTCTCCTGCTCGCCACCAAACACAAAGCGAGAACCCCCTATCATGCTGTAATATAGCAAATGCGATCCATAACATTGTATCATTATTCGGAATGGGTTATATGACACAAAGGTCCTCTCCCGGCTAAACCGAATAATGAGCGCAATATTTAAAAACATATGGATATTGGGATTTCAATTAAGTCACAACTTATTACCCAAAACTTTTCTTTAAATGGTTTAAACACATTACCATTTTAATCTTTTTTAAACAAAAGATTCAATTCACAAAGTTCACCCAGTTTCACAAAGATCCATTCATAGATTTTCAAATCGATTTCCATTTCAATTTGGATTAAATCATCCAATCTTTAACACAAAGATTTAATTGATAGCTTTCAAAACAATTCCATTTCTACCTTTTATACAAAAGTTACACCTTTCCAATTTCAAAACAAAGTTCAACAATCTTTCACAAAGAATTATTTATAACTTGGAAAACCATTTTCATTTCAAACATGAAATTCCTTTAATTAAATTGGAATTTCATTTCTTATATGAAAGCTTCTATCATTTGAAAACAATTAGTTTCCCAAATCATCGAATTTAATTTCAAATATTGAATCTAAATCAATTTATTTTAATTTCAAAGTTTTATCAAGTTATTTAAAATAACTTTTACATTTGAAACTCATTTACAAAGCTCTCAATTCCAATTTCCAAAACCATGTGGATTCAAGAATTCAATCTTTAAAATTGTCAAAAATCTGCGACTTAACTGATTTCCACGTAAAATCCATATTTGTGTGTGTATGGTGTAGTCCAGGGGTTTCACACAGTAGTGCAACATCATTCGATCATTACAGATCAGAATATAGAAATATAGTTGATAAGCGCTATAAACTATAACGCTTATCTTTCATTCACAGATATATAAGTCACAGATAATAATTTACATTCATCCCAGATAAATAACTATAGTACAGATCACACACAAATCAGAATATATCACAAAGCATTACAGATCGGGGATATCAAACAATTCAACATCTAATACAATCCAAACATCCATAGATAGGATCAATTTAATTATCTGATAAATTTAAATCAAATTAATTTCTATGAATAAATTTGCTAGTTATGGTAAATTAAAAATCAATTAATTACACCCAATTAATTATACTGAATAATTAATTCCTTAATTATTTCCATTAAATAATTACACTTCACAATTGATTATTATTAAATTAATTAATCTAAATTAATTATAAAAATTAATCACATTAATTAATTATTTAATAATCTCAAGTTAATGATCTTCATTAACTATTTAAATTTCTTTAATTACTTCTCCTAAGTAATTAATCTTAGATTAATCATTTTAATTACAAGTTAATTAATCTTTAATTACCCATAAATTAATCTCTAATTATTAAATTATCATTAACAATATAAATTAACTTAACTTTTAAGTTAACAAATTAAAACACGTTTGATTAATTCCTTAATTACTTAATTAAGTTTTCATTTAAAATAAACTCTTTACAAAATATAAGTTTAAAACATCTTAAACTTAGTTAATTTGAAATATTTTACTTTCAAACCCTTTATCTACACATTACAATTAAACAACAATCTTCATTTTAAAAAGAATAGATTTAGAAATTTAATGGCTTAAATTGTTAAAGTTTTCAAAACTGGAAATGCTGTTACCCGAGTCAACCCCGAGTGTCACTCCGAGCCAACTGTCTATTTACTTCGGGTTTTCCCCAAATAAACCCGATACAAAAAATTTCCAACTTAAAATTTGTTTAAGTTTTAAAGGACCCGGTGCACAGCATCAAACTACACGATCCACAACACGAGCCAGTAACTCAATTCCCCGAAGACTTCTTCGAGTCGAACCCTTCCTCCCCAAAACTTACTCCCACCTGATATACGTGCACGCGGTGCACGTCCACCGTCACTCTGACCATCGGAGATCACTGCTGTGGCTTTCGACAAGCCATTTATACCTACACTAACCCCCATGTAAACCCCGATCGCCAGAAAACGACTTCGAATCGGAAAAGAGCTTCTCGATCAAACTGGAATAAAACTCGACCGGGTAAAATCAACTCCAGCCACCAACTCCGACCATCAGACGCTTCGAGCTTTCAGCCACGTCTTTGTCAACCACCAAGCCACCACCTCCCCAGAGCATGTGCGACTCGATCTATCACAGACGGAGAACGAATCAACCTACCCGTCCTTACTAAAACTATGTTAAGAATTTTCAAAACCTCTCCGCCGCTTCCACGTCGGACTGGAGCACTTTCCACCATTTTTCCCTGGCACACGGTACTCCCCTCTACCTTCACACAAAGCCTCGAGCTCCACAAACTAGTCGATCGCTGGAAATCGCCAAGTCGATGAATTTTGAACAAACTCGAACTGCTCTTTAATCCTAACTCTAAAAATTATGATTTAAGCTTTAAAATTCATGTTTTAGTATACGAATCCAAATTACACGCCTGAATTCATGAATTAACAAGTTTAAAATTTGACTAAATTAATTTTTTTCTCTGTTCTTTTAATTTCCAGAACATTAACAAGTTATTTTAACTTGTATACATTTTTAAAACTTAATATATACTGTAACAAACAATTTTTGTTTTGATCCCAAGTTCAAAAAGTCACTAGATCAAGAGAAATTAATTTTTGAAGCAAATTTATGTTCAGAGTTTTAAAATAGAGAACATCCATATGAACAAAAGCCTGCACACAATTCTTGTATTTCTCTCTATATATATTTATTTTATAAATTCAAATTATTATTAACCATCAATTCTAAATTTTAAAATTATTTATTTAGTTATTTTATACCTGTGTCAATGAATATACTTTTATATTTATTTTCAAACCATTTATATTTAAGATTTTAAATTCAAATAATTTAACGCATTTTTATTTGAACTCGGGGAAACTCGCATCAATTTATCCATTAATTTCACAATTTTAATTCAAAAACTCAATTAATTATCAATTTAAATTTAATTAAAATTCGGGATCGTTACATTGAATCTGCTGATTCAACTGTCGGCGGTTATCCACTAGCTCTCTCATTAGATTTTGGAATTCAACTCTCGTAATGGAATCAGTCGGGTTTTGGACATCAACTAGATTGGTAGCATTCACATCTACTGGTAGATTGCACAGGCCTCCTTACTGGATGCTAGCATTCTCGTTTCCTTCCACGTTTTGAGATGTGGATCTAGTATTCCTAACCATTGTCAATAGTTTTCCTTAGACTTTTGCAAATTTAAATAGAACGAATAAGCTTCTTGAAGATAATTCCAGATCTCTTTGGAGGATTTATGCAATCCAGTAGCAACAAAGTGATCCAAACAGGGCTGAGAATCTCGTTTACAGTAAAACCACCAAAATGTTTGCACTAAAAATAGACACAAACACTCAATAGAATTTTTAAAGAGAAATAAATGAAGAATTTAAATAAAACCAGAGGACATAAGCAACTAAATTGCAGAAAATCAAAGCAAGAAAATGAACACAATGATTTATAGTGGTTCGACAATGTTTGCCTATGTCCACTTTGAATATATTACTTTATTAATCACTTTGTAAACTGAGTACAATAAGGATCAGATGAAAATACTTAGTTACAATAGAGTTCAAAGCAACAATACAAAGTCTAGAAAATGAACAATTAAGCCTGTATTTATAAAGGAAGATGGCAAAATATCTCCCTAAAAATTCGACAGAAGGATCTCCAAAACCATATGGACCCATAAGAGGGACCGCATAGCCCAAATCACAAAAAATAGTGCAGATCTCTATTTGGGAGGAATTTAGGGGTGCGATGCCTATGGAAACTTTCCCATGTTGTAATATGCTTACCCTCTAAGTTTCATATCAATTGGATTAGTAGAACTTGAGTTATTGCTCGATCTTTGTTTCAATGTGAGTTTTTTTTTATTTTAGTCGATCCCTGTTGAGGGAAGAGGGTCGACCTCTCTTGCTTCATCCTTTTGAGGTGCAATCCCTAGGTTAGTCCCTAGGATCACCACATCTTTCTCACAGAATTTCATATGCATCAGACTTATGGATCTTGAGATATTGATTGTTTCCCATTGACTCGCACTTGGTTAGCTGAAATATGTCGATCCCTATATTGGAGAATGACTATAGCCAATCCCTTTTCCTTGACAAACTATATTCCATAATTTTAACGTTCTACATTGCAAATCTCTCAATTCTGTTCGATAATGGTTTCATATTATCACCCGTACTTGATCTTTGGACCCAACAATCATTGCTTTGGACTTGCCGGCCTTGATGACAGTCGAATCCAACTTGGTCAATTCGGATATAGACTGGTCAAAATGTCAAATAACATATATGGTAGCGTATTTGGATTTGTTATAGTGTATGCTTTAAAGGTGTTCCAACTACAAAAATTAAAGATCAAATATAAGGTTGTTAATACTTCAATTATTGATTTTGATGACAACAAACATATACAACTATATAAAATATAGATACCAATGTTTTCCCAAGTTATATAGTATATCGTGCGAATATTACACAGGTGCTGAATAAAAAAGAAAATAAAAAAGCTCTCTTTCTCTTTTAGGCTCTCTTCTCTTAGTCTTAGTATCTCTTTCTCTTTTAGGCTCTCTTCTCTTAGTCTCTTCTCTTAGGAAAATAAAAAAGAAAGCTCTCTTTCTCTTTTCATGGCTACTTAGCCATTTTTTTATTTTATGTAATCTTCTTTTCTTTTTATGCAATGTTAATTATTGTTTCCTTTTACTTACATGTTCATTTCCTTTCATGCTAGTAGTATAGATTTTCTTTTATGCAAGTAGATTAGTTTTTTCTTTCATTTAGCTCTCTTTTCCTATTTGTTTTGTTCTATGTTGCAAGCTATATTTGTTGATATGATAACAAATATGAGAAGCTAAACCCCTTTAATTTAGGGGTAATGAAGCTCTCTAATTATATAGCTTCAACATTTTGATAAATGTTATGCTCTCTTTTTGTGCTTCATGGAAAATGATGTTTATGTAATTTTGTGCTTATTATTGAGTTTGATAGCTTATGTTGTTCAAAACAAATAGGCTATGCTTAGTCATATGAATCACAAATTGCCTCATCGTCTATATATGATTATGGCAAAGAAGTGAATGTTTAAATCAAAATTTGATGGCCTATATTTCTAAATAATAGTTAATAGGCCATGCTTAAAATAGATTTTCATTTTCAACTTTGTTGTCATTTTCATGAGAAGTAAAAGTGGTTTAAAGGTTGTGTTATAGTTTGATGGCTTATGTTGAGCTAATTAATAGCACAAATGAGCCATACTTATGATAAGCACATCAGTTAAGCTAACTAATGACAAAGAAAAGAGAGATCATACCTTCATTTTGTTGATTTATGTGATCTAGAGAGTGGAAGTTGCCCCAAAATTGTCTTAACACTCTCATATTTTTATCTATTTTCTTTTAGCTTGTTTTTACTTTCTTTTAGTTAGTTAACAATCCCTCGACTTTGGTTTAATTTGACTGAATAGATATTTAAAATCATCAATTCCTTGCGGATCGACCCGTATTCGCCACGTACTACAAGTGTACGCCGTGCGCTTGTAGTTATTTTTATTTCTAAATTCGTTCGACGGTTTTCTAACTCGATAGAAAATTCGTCGTCGAACAAGTTTTCGGCGCCATTGCCGGGGAATTGCTTTGATTTTTTTTCTATTCTTCGGATTATTTTTGTTTAATTTTTGTGTGTTTTAATTTTTGTGTTTGTTTATATTTTAAAAAAAAATTGTGTATATTTGTGTGTTTGTGTGCTTGTTTTCTAATTGCTTTGCATCTCTAGTTAAAAAAACATACAATTTCAAAAAAAAAATATTTTATTTCCTTTTCATTTACAATATTGCATTTACATTTTACTACTGCATTTTTCTTTTTCTATTTACATTCAAAAAGAAAAAAAACTGCTCTCTGGTTTTCTTCCTCCACTATTCTGTGCACCGCTACATGCACTGTTCTGTCCACTGCTTTCTGATTTTCTTCCTCCACTGTCTGTTTACATCCCATCCACTGCCTACAACAAGACCACCAAGCTGCAACAACTATCCACCACAAACAGGGCATGTCCTCTGTCATTCCTCCCTGTCTTGCCCACATCAAAATCCCCTCCACCAACATCACACCACTTCACCACAAAACCACTTCACCATAAAACTGCTGTAGTCATCTACTACTCAAAACTTTACATTGCTACTCAAAATTTTGCCTTCCTTCACACAACCACAACCATACTTACCTCCTGTAACATTCATTTATACTGACCATACTTCATTTCTACAAACACACTGCCTGTTCAACCCAACACAGTACTGCACATTTCCTACAGTCTCCTCACTGCAGTGCCATCCTCCCCATCTCATGCATACAACCATCCATACCATATCACCACATCAAAGCACAATCAAACCATTCCAATACTTCAGACTTCAACTGTCATTCATACTTCATTTTGTACAAACTCCATTTTCATACATCATACCCACAGCAATTTGTAACTATCATACTTCATAATTGCCTCATTTCATACAACACTGTGCATATCGGTGAATAATTGCATACTTGAACAGTAGCATACTTCATTACAAAACTGTCACCCTCCAAATTCATACATTCTCCACCACATCACCGTGAAACTCAACACTGCCTTCAAGAGCAACAAACCACATTACATTTGCCTTCCCCTCTGTTCACTTTCATGTGCATATCATAGTGCACTTCCCTTCACCCGCCTGAACTCTGCCTACTGTTACATCAGTTCACCATAATGGCCAACCAACCCAACCAGCCTACACTTAAACCTTCCTGCAGCCTCTACTTATAGTCATACTCCTAGTCGCAAGCAATCACCACTTCTACTTCATAATCCACAACTCCTCTGCCTGGAAGTACATACAAACCAACAACTTTAAATTCATATTCCCACTTCAAACAGCTCAAAACTCTACACTGCTCTGTCGAAACCTTCCACATGATACCTAAGCCATCCACTGCTTGTCTCCCAGTAACCACAACTACACTCTTACCATCAACCATCTCTATATCCTGTACAAACCATACCTATCCCACTTCACAACATCACAACAATTCACCATATAACAACCCCTGACATTCAACCGAGCAAATAACACTTCCGAGTCAACCACAACTGACCTACCTAGCTTCACAACATCACCATTACAAAAACTAATCACCTGAACTTCCTCCAAAATAGTTCACCGCTTCTCTTACACACAAATCTCACCATTGCTCTGTCTACTGCTGCCATACTGTGCACATAACAACTCCACAATTCTTTCATTTCATCCTCTACAACATCCCCAACCTCCCATCTACTGACATACATACACACCTATGACTTCCCCACAGCCATTGCTTCATCAAATACATCACCACACAGCAACATCTCAACTGCACATTCCATCCCCACATCATATCCCACCTCTGCTTTCAACAACACAGCTACAGGATTACCACTTCCCCATAGCCTGAACAGTGGCCTACCACACAGCCATCAAATTTCCACTCCGCCTGCCTTCTCACTGCTAAATTACCTGCCTTGACCATCCCTGACAAACACACTGCCTTACTACCACTGACCAAGACTTCATCACTGACCACTCCCCATTCCACTCTCTCTATCATATACATTCACAATCACCAAATCGCCACACGAATTTCTACAACCTAATCGCGATCAAAAACACTCCAGCGTCTGCTGCCCCAATTCAATAGCCGCCTCCTCAGCCCACAACGCGACTTCCATTCCTCTACCGAGCACTACATACACTCGCGAACTGATACGACCATCTACCTCCAAATCAACCACCGCAAACTGACTTTCCTCTTCCCACCAATCGCCTCGTCATCGACCGAAGAAACCACTCACGAGTTCAAACCAAAAACCAGCCGCGGGCAATTCCAATCACCTCAAATCGTGTCAAGAATCAATTTTAGTATTTGTACGAATTTCGACTAGTTTTTTTTGGGAATTTTAGGTGTTGTATTTCGCTTATTATATTTTAGTTTGGAAAATTGGAGAACGAAAATTCTGAAGGGGTAGATTTGTTTTTGGACCGGGTTTGGGCTGAAGCTTTCTTCTATAAAAAATTTTTTGAAGTAAAACTTCACTTTTAAGTTTCCTTTTCAAAAAAAAATAGTTTTAATTTGTTTTGTTTCTATTTGTTTTGAGTTTCATCCATATTTAAAAAAACCTCATTTGTTAAAAATATGGAAGGTTGTTTTTAATTGCTTTAGTTAATCTGTTTTGATTTTTCCATTTGTTTTAGTCTTCCTCCTCTTTAATTTAAAAAAAAGAGAAAGAAACTATTTTGTTTTATTTTAAATTATTTAAAGTTCCATCCAAAAAAAATTTGTATATATTTTTGTGTTTAATTTCTTTTCAGGTTGCCAAAGCAGAATTTCCAAAAGAGAAGAACTACGGCCAAAAATAACTGCTTGATTGCTTATTAAAAAAAATTGATGCTTTTAATCTTTGTCTATTGTTTTCTTTGCATTGTTGATTACTTGCATTTGCATTTATATATTTAAAAAAAATTCAAAAATTCAAAAACAAAAACAAAAATCCATTCGTAGTTGCATTGTTAATACACGTTTATTTTATGCTTTGCATTTCATCTTTGATTTTGATTAATAATAGCGGTTAGACATTGAAAACTTTTAATTGTATATTGACAAGTTATCTTCTTTGAACAATTTAATTTCTTAGTGTCTAGGCTACGGCAGAGTAATAACCATTTATAAATATTATGGTGATTCGTAAATATTATAGTGGTTGTTCCTCTGAAGGTACTTAAACCTTCGGCTACATTGCTACGGTGATTCGTGGTGCACCGATAAATCCTGTCTGTTACCTGGCTGAGAACTATCTTGTTGAACTAAGACAATGTGTAATTATACAATTTTGGGTTACCTTAGGATAAATCATTTGTAATTAATCCTTGCATTCATTTAGTTGCATTAGTTCATGCATATTTAAAAAAAAGTTAAAAATCCAAAATTTAAAAAAAAGTATATATTCCTTTCTTTGAAATTTTTAAATCCTTTTTCTTTGAAATTTTAAAAATCTAAAAAAAAATAGAAAAAAAAACCATAATCCAAATTTTTTTTATAAACCTTCTCAAAAACAAAGAAAAAATCGAAAAACCAAAAAACAAAACAAAAATCAATTTCCCTTTTTAAAAATAAATTTTATTTGTAAATATTTTCCTTTACAAAAAAAAACATGAACATTCTTGAAAATGTCCAAGTTTCCCTATTTACGTGAATTTTACAATAGTTGTGAAAATCAATATAATCCATATGATTTCACTCCAAATTCGTATGGATATTTTAACAACAACTATTGCTTAAATGATTCAAATTTTGAACCACAAAATTTTCAAAACGATGACCAACCCTTAAGTCTTGAAAAGAGCATTTCATCTTTACTTGAAATCTCTACACAACAAAATAAAATGATAAATGATTTGTGTAATTCATATTTGGGCAATGATTCAAATCAAAGTTTTCAAAATAATCAAAATTTGAATTCACTTCAAAATTCAAACGATTTCGAGTATAACCCATGCCAATTCAATTTTGAACTCTAAAATGAATTTCAAAATAAAAACGGAAATGTGATCCACTTTTCAAATAATTTTGGCAATGGGAATAATCTCGAATATAATGCAAGTGAAAATTTTTGTTCTCAACAAATCCAAATCGAAAATCCTCAAGCTAATAATTATAAATTGGATTTTGTTGAACAAATGAACGAAATTTACGATGATCACACGGATTCGTTGTTTGAAACTTATATGAAACAACGTAAACAACAAAACCAAATCCCAACGTGTGACGAGTTAAGTGATAATCCATCTTTTACCCAAATTGATGATTTTCAAATAACAACTTTTGAAATTGAAAATAATAATCTTAATGAAGTTGTTGAAAACACGGTAATTGAGTTGGATTTCAATTCATTTGAGGGTGTGGAACCAAATTTAAAATTCGATCTTCCTTTTCTCGATTTTGAAAATTTTAATACAACAACTTTGGATTTTGAACTTGAGATACACAATGAAGTTGTTGATAATCCAACAAAGGAAGTCGAATTTAACGAACATGAGTTTTATGGACTTTTTGAAAACGAGTTGTTGAATTCTGAAGGGGATGATTTAAATCATCACTTTGATTTTGAAATCAATAATTCTGAAGAATTTTTCAATGAAGAGCTTGAATTTCAATTCGGTGAAAATAAACTTGAACTTCAACCAATTGTTTTATTGACCCCAAAAATCATCGAAAATAAAACAACTCGTACGATTTTTAATAAAACGACATTCGTTTTTCCAAATCAACGTTCAACTTCGAAATCTTTTACGATTTGGTTTTCCGAGCTTAAGCTGTGTCTCGCATATTTGATGAGACAAATGAATCGGTCTTTGGAAGACCATTTCATTTACTTTTTGACGATATACTTTCTGATCTCGTGTAAATACCGTTAATTTTCATTTAAATAAAGGTCGTGTTTTTTATTTTTATTTTTCTCCTTTCACTTGGGTTGACTGTGGAGACGTAGTCAAAATCAAGTGTGGGGGGAGACTCATCGTCATTTTTTATTTTTCATGGTTTATTTATTTTTATTTTCTTTCCAAAATTTAAAAAAAAATCTCAAAAACAAAAAAAAGAGAAATTTTATTTTTAGCATTTTTGATTTATTTTTAAAGAAACAATATAGGATAAATATATGGTTTTGGTTTATAAAATTGAAATTTTTGAAAATTTATTTATCTTAAAAAAAATGAAGTTTGATTGCAAATAACAATGGTTTAACTAGTACATAGGAAGATTCATACGTGATAATTATGAAATATATCCTAATTGAAAATCTTTGTTTTAAAAAATGGTAGATTTAAAGTAAAGGATATAACATTTTTTTTGTCTTCTAAGTTAAATGGTGCTAAGATGATTTTGCGAAACTCAAAAACAAAAAAAACACTGAAAAAAAAGTATTTCTTATATATATGTATATATTTTCTTAATAAACACCTAGAGTCATGTGTTCACTCGCCATGCTCTGTAGCCTTCTCACGTAAGCCCGAAAGGCAGTGCATGATCGGTATATCTGGCCTTAGTATATCTGAGTTAGGTGTGTGTATATAAAAATTATTTTACTAATAATGCCTACAGTCGATAAGTGTTCACACTTGTATGTTCACTCGCCATGCTCTGTATTCCCCTCACATCAGTCCGCAAGGTAGTGCATGGGTAATATATCCGGCCTCAGTTTACCTGAGTTAGGCATATGTAAATATTGTTAATATCAACAAAATTTTCAAAATAATAATAATAATAATAGAGAGAGAGTAAGCAAATGAAATCCAAGCACCATTTTAACTTATTTGATTTGACTTGTTATTGAAAAGAAATGAAAATATCACTTTGATAAACTTTCATAATCAACTAAGGATCCATTTCAAATTACACCGTATTATCAACCAAAACAACGAGTTAAACTATTGTCTATTTGTTATGATAACTTGATTTTTGTTGGAAATTTTGATGAGTAAAATGACTTAAATTTCAAGATAATGACCAAAACTTATATTTAACTTATCTGTTTCTATTTAAGAGTAAATCCTCCATTGTAAATATTTTCAAAAATTCGCATTCATCTCTTTGTAAATAAATCTAGCATTTTGTAAATATTTTCATCCTGCATTTGGATTTTGTGGGTAATATCCGCTGAAAACCCTCACGAGACAACACTCGTCCTACTGAGGACACCCAGAGGTTTAACGGCTTTTTGCATACGCTCAATGCAATTGTGCTCCCTACGAAAATAGATTTATCTTAGTTTTTCTTTATTGGAGGACGAATAAAAAGATAAGTGTTGGGGTATTTGATGTGCACGTAAATGTGCATATTTTTACCACCATATTTAATCTATTTAAACTAAATAAATGATCATTTTGGGTATTTTAACTTGTTTAAACCAAAATTCAAATTATTTTCAAATTGCCACATATTCATCTTCATATAGGGGTAAAATGGTCGTTTTTATGCATTTATTAAATGGTGAAAATTTACTTGGAATTTTCTATGTTGTTTTGTAGGAAATTTGGTGAATTTTACAAGTGGCTTCATGATAATATATGCATGCACAAGAGTGAAGAGAACAAATGAAGATGGAAATAATTCAAAGTGATGATCATGGAGGACCCCACCCACTTACCTTGATTTTCAATTAGGAGCTAAGCACATGATAAAAGGACATTAAAACTTCATGCACATTTAAGTGGGGGGATTAGTGGATGTTAATGATTATTGGCCACCACACTACCTCAAGGGCAATTTGGGCATTCCCCAAAAATATGAATTAGGGTTTAACACTTGTATAAATACCACATATCTTCATGTAACCCTCTCCTTCTTAGTCTCTCTTTTAGGCTCTCTTCTCTTAGTCTCTTCTCTTAGGAAAATAAAAAAAAGCTCTCTTTCTCTTTTCATGGCTACTTAGCCATTTTCTTGTTTTATGTAATCTTCTTTTCTTTTTATGCAATGTTAATTATTGTTTCCTTTTACTTACATGTTCATTTCCTTTCATGCTAGTAGTATAGATTTTCTTTTATGCAAGTAGATTAGTTTTTTCTTTCATTTAGCTCTGTTTTCCTCTTTGTTTTGTTCTATGTTGCAAGCTATATTTGTTGATATGCTAACAAATATGAGAAGCTAAACCCCTTCAATTTAGGGGTAATGAAGCTCTCTAATTATATAGCTTCAACATTTTGATAAATGTTATGCTCTCTTTTTGTGCTTCATGGAAAATGATGTTTATGTAATTTTGTGCTTATTATTGAGTTTGATAGCTTATGTTGTTCAAAACTAATAGGCTATGCTTAGTCATATGAATCACAAATTGCCTCTTCATCTATATATGATTATGGAAAAGAAGTGAATATTTAAATCAAAATTTTATGGCTTATATTTCTAAATAATAGTTAATAGGCCATGCTTAAAATAGATTTTCATTTTCAACTTTGTTGTCATTTTCATGAGAATTAAAAGTGGTTTAAAGGTTGTGTTATAGTTTGATGGCTTATGTTGAGCTAATTAATAGCACAAATGAGCCATACTTATGATAAGCACATCAATTAAGCTAACTAATGACAAAGAAAAGAGAGATCATAACTTCATTTTGTTGATTTATGTGATCTAGAGAGTGGAAGTTGCCCCTAAATTGTCTTAACACTCTCATATTTTTATCTATTTTTTTAGCTTGTTTTTACTTTCTTTTAGTTAGTTAACAATCCCTCGACTTTGGTTTAATTTGATTGAATAGATATTTAAAATCATCAATTCCCTACGGATCGACCCGTATTCGCCACATACTACAAGTGTACGCCGTGCGCTTGTGGTAAATTTTAATTTCAAAATTTTTCGACGGTTTTCAAATTCGATAGAAATTCCGTCGATTAACATCCCTATATGTCGACATATGGACCGTTGGGTCGTTTTTTAAATTGTGATTAGAAGTTTCTATTCAATACAATAATTCACGAATGGCTACATCTGTTCATTTACTATATAAAGAGGAGCGCAAATGAATTTATTAATAGCTACTTACTTACTTTCTTCCCACTCCTTACTCTTGAAAATTCTCTTGAAAAATATACTCTATTCTCCTAAAAATATATAGAATCAATTCATACTTCATTGTATTTATTGAATACCACTTTCTTTCTATTTTGGAAACATCACACTATCAATTCAAAGATAAAGTGCTATACATGAGGCTATAGGATCCATTTTATCTATAGTGCAAGAATATGTCTTTGAAAAAACTATCAACTCTATTTGCGTTTGCTTGGGTGTTCTTATAGCCCGTTCAAATCAAGTGGGTATGCTTATAGCTTGTTCAAATCAAATGGGTAGGCTTAGTAGCCCATTTAAATCAAGTGGGTGTGCCGTATCCCAGTTAAATAAAGTGAATTTACCCTAGACTCAAAATGTAGGAGGGTGTGTCTTGTAACCTTGAAATCGGGATTGTATTTGGGTTTATCTTTTATCTGGTTAAAGATTGGCATTTGAATAGAAATCTATAGAAGCAATTGTATAGGACTAGATGTAGAAGAAATTTAAACCAATATAAAATCCCTTGTGTCATTTCTCTAAGTCTTACTCTACTTTACTGCTTTTATTTTTTATCTGTGATTGCATCTATGACTGGATGTTAGTATAATTTTGTGTTATTAGTCTATGATTTAATATTAATCTTGAAAAAAAATTAAAAAGAATAACATAAGATAGAAAACACTATTTACCCTCCCCCTCCTCTAGTGTTAAATTAGCCTTAAGATCCATAATTCTGTAACCCACATTCAGTATCAGAGCACTAAGTTTTCAAAACTTGTTTTTTGAAAAGTATAAATGGCTAGACATATTGTTAGTGCTCTTTTTAACACTTTTATAGAAAGACAATTTTGTGAAACCAAAATGTTATTACAAATTAATATTTTTGAAAAGTCACTTGATATGTTGGAAAGGTATATTGTTGTATTGCTGAAACAATTTGTATGGCTGATGGTGAAGAGGTATTTAATATTCATTCATCACACATCAAGAAGGACAAATGGATACTAGACAATAGATGCTTAAGATACATGACTAGAAATCTGAAGATCTTGAAAGATATTGTTTACAAAGAAGGTGGATTAGTTAACTTTAGAGACAACTCTAAAAGATATGTGATTAGCATCGGTAACTCTAAAACTCCTACTATTTCTATTATTTTGCTACTTAAGAATTTAAAACATAACCTGCTTAGTATTAGTCAACTATGTAATAAGGGTTTTAAAATTAAGTTTGAAAAGGATATTTCACATTGAAGATAATGAGTAAAACTTTATCTTTGAAGACATTGGAAGACGGAACATTTATATCTCAAGTGTGACGACCCGTCTCCTCGACCCTCAGAAATTGACATTAATACATCCACGGTATTCACGTGTTGTAAATCCAAGTGTTGGGGAGGTAGATTATCAGGGGTGTAAAAGAAAATAAAGATAGAAGATAACACAATAATAGAATCTCACATCGCATTCAACATTTTAATTATACATAAATGATCAGAGTCAAATACAAATCCAGCGAGATAGTTATAACCGTCTATCCGTACATATGCTGGGAAATACATACTACATAACACAGCGGAATATAGGTAGATATCTACATAGGGTACTTCATCTTCATAGCTCCAAAAGACTTATCCAAAATGCTCCAAATGCTCCTAAGGTATCCTGACTACACGGCTATCCGAAAAATAGGGCATCTAGAGTTTAAAGGGAAAAACAAACTCCGGGTCAGTCATGGGACTGGTGTGAGAACTCAAAGTACGATGTTTTGAAAACAAAAAGGTATCTCATAAGACCACGCCACACATAAACAAGGAATGGGTTTTTACCTTATGATAACCAAAACTCTTTATTACGTAAAATTTTGGGGATATTATTTTTAATGACATTCTTTGAAAATATTTGCAAATAAACTTATTAATCTTAGCCGAAATGGTTACCCATATAGCATTTTGGGGTTATTCATTACGCCAATATAAACAAAACTGTAGGTTCTTATTGGAGAATGGGTTTCCATACAAATGACTATGTGAAGGGACTACCTTCCGATGGATACACCTCTAGATGGATGTCTCGAGGAACCATCAAGCTCCTCTATCAACACAAGAAACGGCCTACCTCTATAACTAGATAGTGCCGAATATGTCATCCCCCAGTTGTAACCGACCTTTATCCGAGAGCTTTCTTCGCATACATCAACATTAATTTACATCCCGAACATCATAGCGGGAAGAAGTATATCTAGAAGGGGACGATCATACCCTAATTGGGAATGACCCACTTAGCCTTGCTACATCTAACCCTGTTTTGGTCCTTTCCGGTTGATGAGGCTTGAGGCAACGATTACCTTTTAAAATAGCACATCTTCTTTTCACTTTGACCGCCAAATTGCCATTCCATATTCACATGATTGGTCTCTACAAATATATAACTTCCTGAGCTTGTATGTCTCGGGAAAGGGTGTTAAGCTAAGAGAAGGTGTCTTCTCCGCCACAGACTTATATACATTATATAGAGATCACTCAATGTGATTAGAATGCAAGGTTAGACACCCGTCCATACAAGTTTGTTCTGGGACTGAATGAAACCGAGGGTACTTTCCTACCACATCCTGTCAGGTTTAGTTGCGAATAGTCCTTACATTGGATATTTCATAACGAAGAGACCATTGCTATTATATGTGTATTGGGAGTTTATCCCCCAAACAATCAACAAGCAGCTCTTCACTATGAAAATCCTATATCAATGTCTTCAACATATTTTACTTCGAAAAGTAAATTGGTTCGATGTGGTTTTTGGACTGGAATCACCCAAATCCGACCCCGGTTCCTTCGAAATCCAATCATCGATAAAAATGATGTAATTAGATGATTGTTGTTTGATTCATTCATTTCTCTTTATCAAAAATATCTTCAAGAGATATATATCTTTAAAATCTTCTTCTTTAAATACGGAATCATTTAAACCTCTCTTTTGAATATTTCTCAAATTATTTTTAAAGAGTATCTTTTGATAAAATAGGATTATAGAAATCACTCTACTTTTATTCAATATCAACTTCCATATTCAACAAGTGCTATGGGTGGAATAACGGTGAGATCACCTTTTAAATTCCCCAAATATGACAAGTTCCCTCTTCGGATTTTAATAATGAGTATAAGAAGATTATTTATATAAAATCCAAGTTGAGCATCTAGGCTTTCCCTTCGATCTGTTCCACCCCTCACCTAAAAGAGAAAATCGAGGCCAGGTAAGTTCAGGGCGCTGGTTGCTCCATCCCTAACCTTAGTTACACACCTTTTTTCACTTTTAGATCTCAAAGGCGGGACAAATGTACTAGTCGTTTCCGCATACTCATTTTCCCTTTTTAAATCACTTAATTATTTGTTTAACCACCTTTGAAATAGTTATGAATCGTTCAAATCTCTTTTAAAATACTTTATTATTTACTTAAAACATTTACAAAGGATTTGGCAAAGAATTTTTAGGTTTTAACCTTTATTTCAAAAGTTATAGAAAAGCGTTGAATAAGTGTTGCAAAAAGTGTTACAACAAGTTCTTTAAAAGCTATATTCTCCAAAACGACTTTTATATCATTTAGAATACCATCTTTTCAACTTAAATAAATTTTAAAACATTTTAAAAGATTTTTAGAATTTATTTCATATTTTCAAAACATTTAAAATATCAATTTTAAACTTTGGTCGCTTTACTACAAAAGCGTGATTTTTCTAGAAAATTATTTTGGATATATTTTAAACTCTAGTTAATCAAATCTTTATTTTCTTTCTTTGTTTGAAGAATATGGATATAATAGTCTGGAAAATCCTTATTTCGAACGATTCCGAGCTATAATCCACTTCGTATACTTATTTAAAGTTTTCGGCGCGAAATTGCGAACTACTGTTGCGCGACACGCCTAGTTTTGACTTATTTTATGTTTTTCGTTCAAACTTTGTTAAAACAAGTTTATATGTTTATAAAAAAATTCTAATACATTTTTAATCATTTTAGAGGGCATTAAATGATTCCATATCACTTTTCAATTTATTTTGGAAAGTGTTTTCCGTGTGAATCAAAGTCGTGTATATCGTGACTTGTTTCAATATTTACATGCAATAAAAAACATATGGAATCAATATCATCACCAAACATCAAACAAACATATCACACATCAAAACCATATACTTATAGATATAAATAGGTGTTCTCACCTTAGTCGCAAATGAACTAACTTTAAAGTGATTATAACTTTCCTAACTTCAATCGGGTGCTCATGAATGCTTGTTTTAAGGCTTCTAGGTGGCTTGACTTGACTTGTGGATGGGGAACATGCTCAAAGCCGTGAGTTTTAGGGAGGGTTTGGGCTTGGCTTGATGGTACAGGGGTGGGTCGTGGGTTGTGAACGAAGGAGGAGGAGTTTTGGTGAATATTTAAGGTGATTTGATGATTACTTTCTTTAGTACACTTTTAGAATAAATTTTGGCAATATTTTATTAAGGTTGGAAGCCATTAAAAATGTGAGAAGAAGCTTGAAATTTTGAGAAGAAGAAGTGTGGAAGGAAGTGAGAAAGTGGGTTGGTATTTATAGGAAAAAATTTGGATTAAAATAGTATTTTGTAAAAAGACCAAAATACCATTTACTTATGCTTTAAGCAAACTACGTTTTTCAACACTTAACATCACATTTCAAATCATCAGTTTACGTTATTTTCACTTAAGTATTAAGTAAAACATATAATAATTATGTTTGTTTGATTTGATATTTACCTTTTGACTTTTATAACACTTTTTGTCTTTTTATGCTTACTTTTTGTTAATTACATTCTAGAATTTTCTAAGTATGCTTAGTAAAAGTAAACTTGATTAGTAAATTAATTAATACTTATACTATTTGAATATATGTTCATATGTAAGGAAAGAAAGGTGCAACAACGTTGTGACAACTTTAAATCGACAAAACGTTGATTTTTGGCAAAAAGTTTTACGGTCATATTTTGACGTTTTAGTTAAACTATTTATTTATGTAAACCAAATTTAAAACTAAATTTGTATAATGTTATTTAAAAATATAAACACTCATAAATTAATTAAAATAACTCATTAAACCATTTAAATTTACTTTTTTGAAATCAGGATTTTGTCACTTTTGTCGATATAAGCAAATATTACTATTTTTATGTATATTTCTATTTCCAAATCCTATCTAATATTATTTAAATCATAAAACCTTTTATATTTTATATTTAAAATCACTTTAAATGTTATATTTGAGGTGGTCAAATTCTGGGTCGTTACATTCTCCCCTACTTAAAAGAATTTCGTCCTCGAAATTAGATAAGAAGAAAATAACTTCAAAAAGAAATATATATTCAATAAAATGGAATATATACAATAAGTGACTACACTACAGGCGATGAGTACACTCAATCGATAGATAAAGTCTATACATCGATCCTAAACTCGGGATATGCTTTTCTCATTCTATCTACTGTTTCCCATATGCAATCATCAGCATCCCCGCTTCATTGAACTTTGACCAATCGTACTACCTTCCTTCTTAATCATATCTCATCTTGGCAAACTATTTTGAACGGGCCTTCTAATAACTGCTAAGTTTGGTTCTATCTCCAATTCATCCTGAGCAACCGTTTCTATGATTTGTTCTGGGTCATATACATGCTTCCGTAAATGTGATACATGAAAAACATTGTGTACACCAGACAATCTTTCACACAACTGTACTCAATAAGCTAGTGGGCCGATTCGTTCGAGAATAAGAAAAGGTCCAATGTATCGAGGTGCTAACTTCCCAGCTCTTCCAAATCTTTCTACACCTCTCATTAGAGAGACTTTCAAAAGGACTGAATCTTCAACTGAGAATTCCAGATTTCTACGCCTTCGGTCTGCATAACTCTTCTGTCTACTTTGGGATTCTTTTAGCTTCTTTCTAATCATATCAACTTTCTCTGAAGCTTCTCATATCATATTTGGGCCAAGCACTAACCGATCTCCGATTTCTATCCAAGATGCTGGCGATTTAAATGGACAACCATACATAACTTCATACGGTGCCATGTCGATACTAGCTTGATAGATGTCATTGTAGGAGAACTCTACTAGATGTAAATGATTCTCCCACGAACCTCCAAACTCTAGAATGCATGCTCTTAAAAGATATTCTAAAACGCGGTTGACCCTTTCCGTCTATCCATCAGTTTGGGGATGATATGCAGTGCTTATACTCAGCTTCGTTCCCAAAGCTGTCTATAGTGATTCCTAAAACTGACTAGTGAAGATTGGATCACGATCGCTTACTATACTGCTCGGAACTCCACGCAATCGAACAATCTCCTTCATATATATCTCCACAAGGCTTGTTGTAGTTCTTGTTGGCTTTACCGAAATAAAGTGTGCACTTTTGGTTAATCGGTCTATGATAACCCAAATGCCTTCATTTCCTTTCCTTGTTTAGGGTAAGCCGTCAATTAAATCCATGGATATTTGATCCCACTTGCAAGCTGGAATCTCCAAAGGTTGAAGTAATCCTCCCGTCTTCTGTTGGTCACTTTTGATTCTTTGGCAATTTTCACAACGACTAACATAGATAGATATGTCCCTCTTCATACTTTTCCACCAAAGTGTACGCTTCATGTCCTTGTACATCTTATGATTTCCTCCATGAATGCTAAGTTTGGCTGTGTGGCATTCAGCTAGTACTTCTTGCCTAAGATTTCCAACATCTGGAACACAAATTCTTCCATTTAACCGCAAAACTCCAAGGTTATCTAATTTAAAGCTTGAATTATATCCTTGACGTATATTCCTAAAGATCTCCTTGAGAAATAAATCCTCCTTTTTTTTGCTGGCGATCTTTTCTAGGAGAGTTAGAGTAACTACTAAATACGAAATAACAGCTAGCTTTCTACTCAATGCATCAGCTACTACGTTGGCTTTTCTGGGTGTATATAGAATATCTAGATCGTAAGATGCGAGAAATTATAACCAATGTTGATGTCTCATATTTAAATCCTTCTGGGTGAAAAGATACTTCAAAGATTTGTGGTCCGTGAAGAGTTCGAATTTTTCACCTAAAAGATGGAATATTATTTACTAAGGTCAATTCAAAGTTTTATCAAAATAAACTGTGAAAAATTCTTACCCAGCAAATAATGCCTCCATATCTTTAGAGCGAACACAGTGGCTAATAGTTCAAAGTCGTGTGTTGCGTAATTCTTCTCATGTGTCTTCAGTTGTCTACATGCATAAGAAATCACCTTCCCATCTTGCATTAAAACTGCACCAACTCCTTCTCCACAAGCATCTGTATAAACGGTCAATCCACTATTTCCATTTATAATTGCTAAAACTGGAGTGGTTGTCAACCTCTTCTTTAGTTCCTAGAATGCTTCTTCACATTTAGGAGTCCAAAAAAATTTAGCATCCTTCATTGTCAACTTCGTTAGGTGATAGGCAAGCTACAAGAAGTCTTGAACGAATCTTCTTTAATATCCTGCCAAACCTAAGAAGCTACGAATCTCTTTAGAAGTTTGTGGCTGCTTCCAATCCTAAACAGCTACAACTTCCCTGGATCCACTGAAATTCCATCCCTTGATATTATATGTCCAAGGAATCTTACCTCCTTCTCCCAAAAATGGCACTTTGAGAATTTTGCTTAAGCACATTATTCCTCAATATCTCCAACACAGCTTCTAGATGCCTTGCATTCTTCTTCTATCTTTGAGTAGATAAGGATATCATCACTAAAGACTAACATGAATTTGTTTAGCACATCTCTAGACACTCTATTCATAAGGTCAAAAAAATAAGCAGGTGCATTAGTCAGCACAAAAGGCATAACCAACCACTCATAGAAAGTATTTGGACATTTGAATGCAATTAGATGGATGCAATCTTCTACGATCCTTAACTGATGGAATCCTGCAGCTGGGTCCATTTAGAGAGAACTCGAGCTCCGTGTAACTGGTTAGTCATCTATTCAGGGTAGAGGATACTTGTTCTTAATGGTTTGCTTATTTAGATGTCGATAGTCTACACACAATCTCAAAGATCCATCGACTTAGCGACAAAATCTACTGCTGATCCCCAACTTGAACGGCTGGGTCTTATCAATCCTTTATTTAATAGCTCTTGGGTTTGGTTACTCAACTCATCCCTTTCTTTCAGAGCCATCCTTCTATCTCGTTGTTTAATTGGCATCGCACCATGAACTAAACCGATATGGAATTTGATTTTACCTCTTTAAAGACATCAGCAAATTCTTTAACAACGGATATTGTTTCTAGTCCTGTCTGGGATGTATCTAAAGCATAAAGAAAACTATCCCTTCTTGGACTTGGATCTTTACAAGGTATTTCTATGAGTTTCCCTAACTTTGTTTTCACTGCAACCGTTCTTTTCAAACAATCTAGAATAGGTTCGTTTTTAGTTAACCAATCCATACCAAGTAAAATTTTGAATCCAATAAATTCTAATACGAAAAGATCAAAACGAAAGTGATGGGGAGGATAGGAAATTGGGACTTTTTCACATTGCATACAAAGATTAGTGGAACCTTCTATAGGATTCGTCATGCAGATAGGGTCGTCAATAATTTTTGGTTCAAGTTATAATTCTTCTACAGTTTTTTTAGTGATAAAACTATGAGAAGCTCCTATATCAAACAATACTCTAAATAAAACATCTTTGATAAAAATATTACCTTCTAACACACCTTTGCACTTTACACCTTGGGAGGTTGAAGGCTCATCCTTGATAGCATACACTTTGGCTTGTTCTCTTTTCTTCATTAGGGGACAATCCTTTATCATGTGCCCTGATTGATGAGAATTAAAGCAGCTTCTTGGTGTCGATCCTTGAGTTCCTTGAGTTCTGGGTTTTCTACAATGAGTTGATAGGTAGCCCTTTTGTTGGCAATTGTAACAAGTGACATCTTTAAAGCGGTTATCCTGAGATCCTCCTTTGGGTTTTCCCTGCCACGGCTTCTTCCCATTGAACTTCCTCTTCTTCCAGTTACTATTGTTGCTTTCTTGTACTATATGTGGATCTATCTTATCCAAAGCTTCATATATGTATCCCATGTCTACTAAGTTTACAAAGGGTACTTTCAATGCTCAGTCATTCTGACATGGTATTGCTTCTTCATTCTCGAGATAAACTTATCATTCTTTTTGAGGGGCGTATCTATCAATCCAGGCCCAAAACGAGATGACTCGTTAAACTTGTTAGCATACTCCTCAAACGACATCTCCTCCTCCTGTTTAAAATCCATAAAATTTATGTAAAGATAGGATTTTCCTGCTTCCGGCATATACTGCTCCTCCAGAACTTCTTTGAATCATTCCAATAAGAAGTTATCTTTTGACTCATTCTGAGTAATAGATTCCCACCAAACTAGAGCTCCATCTTGTAGTTGCCAAGAAGCTAAGAATCTCTTCTGCTCATCTCCAATATTCAATGCTTTGAAAATTCTTTCACAAGAGCATATCCAAGCTTGTACTTCAATGATGGTTTTCGTTCCTTTGAAAGGTTTACCCCCAAGGCAGGTATGGTTCTTGCATAAAGTTGCAAAGTTGATTTGGGGCTGTACCAAAACTACCACTTCCTCGACTACTGTAGTTGCGGGAGTTTGACCATTTGTGGTATTACTTCCTCCCCTACCTCGTATTCTTCTTCCACTCATTTTCTACTATCTGTATATAATAAGAAAAAGATTTTTAGGATATATAGATGAGATATCTTAGGGAATGCTATACAGTATGAGTACACTTATTCAAGTCAAAGTTTTAATTATGCGCTCTCTCAAACTAAACTCATTCTAGGTTATTACTAAACTTATCCCTAATGAGTCATACCCTAACAAAACCAAGGTTATCGCTTAACCTTCAGCTCTGATACTGATACCAAATGTGACGACCGGTCTCCTTGACCCTCAGAAATCGACACTAATACATCCACGGTATTCACGTGTCGTAAATCCAAGTGCCGGGGAGGCAGATTATCAAGGGTGTAAAAGAAAATAAAGGTAGAAGATAACACAATAATAGAATCTCACATTGCATTTAACATTTTAATTATACATAAATGATCAGAGTCTAATATAAATTCAGCGGGATAGTTATAACTGTCTATCCGTACATATGTTGGGATATACATACTACATAACACAGTGGAATATAGGTAGATATCTACATAGGGTACTTCATCTTCATAGCCCCAAAAGACTTCTCAAAAATGCTCCAAATGCTCCTAAGGTATCCTAACTACGCGGCTGCCCGAAAAATAGGGCACTAAAGTTTAAAGGGAAAAACAAACTCCGAGTTAGTCATGGGACTGATGTGAGAACTTAAAGTACGATGTTTTGAAAACAAAAAGGTATCTCATAAGACCACGCCGCACATAAACACGGAATGGATTTTTTACCTTATGATATCCAAAACTCTTTATTGCGTAAAATTTGGGGATATTATTTTTAATGACATTCTTTGAAAACATTTGCAAATAAACTTATTAATCTTAGCCGAAATGGTTACCCATATAGCATTTCGGGGCTATTCATTACGCCAATACAAACAAAACCGCAAGTTATTATTGGAGAATGGGTTTCCAAACAAATGACCAGGTGAAGGAACTACCTTTCGATGGGTACACCTCTAGATGGATGTCCCAAGGAACCATCAAAAAGCTCTTATACCAGCACAAGACCGACCTACCTCTATAACTAGATAGTACCGAATATGTCATCCCCCGATCGTTACCGACCTTTATCCGAGAGCTCTCTTCACATAAATCCACATTAATTTACATCTCGAATGTTATAGCGGGAAGAAATATATCTAGAAGGAGATGGTCATACCCTAATTGGGAATGACCCGCTTAGCCTTGCTGCATCTAAGCCTATTTTGGTCATTTTCGGTTGATGAGGCTTGAGGCAACGATTACCTTTTCACATAGCACATCTTCTTTCACTTTGAATGTCACATTGCATATAACTTCATGAGCTCGTATGTCTCGGGAAATGGTGTTAGGCTAAGAGAAGGTGTCTTCTCCGCCACCGACTTATATACATTATATAGAGATCACTCAAAGTGATTAGAATGTAAGGTCAGACACTCGTCCATACAAGTTCATTCTAGGACTGAACGAAACCGAAGGTACTTACCTACCACATCCTGTTAGTACTAGTTGCGAATAGTCCTTGCATTGGATATGCCATAACGAAGAGACCACTGCTACTATATGTGTATTGGGAGTTTATCCCCAAACGATCAACAAGCAGCTCTTCACTATGAAAATCCTACATCAATGTCTTACACATATTTTACTTCGAAACGTAAATTGGTTCAAAGTGGTTTTCTGGTAGGAATCATCCAAATCCGACCCCGGTTTCTTCGAAATCCAATCATCGATAAAAATGATGTAATTAAATGATTGTTGTTTGATTCATTCATTTCTCTTGATCAAAAATATCTTGAAGAGATATATATCTTTAAAATATTCTTCTTTAAATATGGAATCATTTAAACCACTCTTTTGAATATTTCTGAAATTATTTTTAAAGAGTAACTTTTGAGAAAATAGGATTATAGAAATCACTCTACTTTTATTCAATATCAACTTCCATATTCAACAAGTGCTATGGGCGGAATAACGGTGAGATCATCTTTTAAATTCCACGAATAGGACAAGTTCCCTCTTCGGATTTTAATAATGAGTATAAGAAGATTATTTCTATAAAATCCAAGTTGAGTATCCGAGCTTTCCCTTCGATTTGTTCCACCCCTCACCTAAAAGAGAAAACCGAGGCCAGGTAAGTTCAGGGCACTGGTTGCTCCATCCCTAACTTTAGTTACACACCTTGTTTTCACCTTTAGATCTCACAGGCGGGAAAAATGTACTAGTCGTTTCCGCATACTCATTTTCCCTTTTTAAATCACTTAATTATTTGTTTAACTACCTTTGAAATAGTTTTGAAATGTTCAAATCTCTTTTAAAATACTTTATTATTTACTTAAAACATTTACAAAAGATTTGGTAAAGAATTTTTAGGTTTTAACCTTTATTTCAAAAGTTATAGAAAAGCGTTGAAAAAGTGTTGCAAAAAGTGTTACAAAAAGTGCTTTAAAAGCTATATTCTCCAAAACGACTTTTATATCATTTAGGAAACCATATTTTCAACTTAAATAACTTTTCAAACATTTTAAAAGATTTGTAGAATTTATTTCATATTTTCAAAACATTTAAAATATCAATTTTAAACTTTGGTCGCTTTACTGCAAAAGCATGATTTTTTTGGAAAATTGTTTTGGACATATTTTAAAATCTAGTTAATGAAATCTTGATTTTATTTCTTTGTTTGAAGAATATGGATATAATAGTCCGTTAAATTATTATCTTTAATGATTCCGAGCTATAATACACTTCGTATACTTATTTAAAGTTTTCGGCGTGAAATCGCGAACTACTGTTGCACGACGCGCCTAGTTTTGACTTATTTTATGTTTTTCATTCAAACTTTGTTAAAACAAGTTTATATGTTTATAAAAAATTTCCAATACATTTTTAATCATTTTAGAGGGCATTAAATGATTCCATATTACTTTTCAATTTATTTTAGAAAGTGTTTTCCGTGTGACTCAATGTCGTGTATATTGTGACTTGTTTCAATATTTACATGCAATAAACAACATATGGAATCAATATCATCACCAAACATCAAACAAATATATCACACATCAAAACCATATACTTAAAGATATAAATAGGAGTTATCACCTTAGTCGCAAATGAACTAACTTTAAAGTGATTATACCTTTCCTAACTTCAATCGGGTGCTCATGAATGCTTGTTTTAAGGCTTCTAGGTGGCTTGACTTGACTTGTGGAGGGGGAACATGCTTAAAACTGTGAGTTTTAGGGAGGGTTTGGGCTTGGCTTGATGGTAAAGGGGGGTCGTGGGTTGTGAAGGAAGGAGGAGGAGTTTTGGTAAATATTTAAGGTGATTTGATGATTACTTTCTTTAGTATATTTTTGAAATAAATTTTGGCATTATTTTATTAAGTTTGGAAGCCGTTAAAAGAGTGAGAAGAAGCTTGAAATTTTGAGAAGAAGAAGTGTGGAAGGAAATGAGAAAGTGGGTTGGTATTTATAGGAAAAAATTTGGATTAAAATAATATTTTGTAAAAAGACAAAAATACCCTTTACTTTTACTTTAAGAAAACCACTTTTTTCAACACTTAACATCACATTTCAAATCATCACTTTATGTAATTTTCACTTAACTATTAAGTAAAGAATATAATAATTATGTTTGTTTGATTTGATGTTTACTTTTTGACTTTTATAACACTTTTTGTCTTTTTATGCTTACTTTTTGTTAATTACATTCTAGAATTTTCTATGTATGCTTGGTAAAAGTAAACTTGATTAATAAATTATTAATACTTATACTATTTGAATATATGTTCATATATAAGAAAATAAAGGTGCAACAACGTTGCGACAACTTTAAATCGACAAAACGTTGATTTTTGACAAAATGTTTTACGGTCATATTTTGACGTTTTAGTTAAACTATTTATTTATGTAAACCAAATTTAAAATTAAATTTTTATAATTTTATTTAAAAATATAAACACTCATAAATAAATTAAAATAATTCATTAAACCATTTAAACTTTACTTTTCTGAAATCAGGATTTTGTCACTTTTGTCGATATAAGCAAATGTTACTATTTTTATGTATATTTCTATTTTCAAATCCTATCTAATATTATTTAAATCATAAAACCTTTTATATTTTATATTTAAAATCACTTTAGTCAAATTCTAGGTCGTTACATCATGTATGAAAGTGTCTAATGATAATATGTCTTTTGGCTAAATATAGCGACCCTTGGATTTGGCATAAAAGATTTGGTCATTTAAATTTTGAGCATGTATCTAAAGTTGCAAGATATGAACTAGTTACGTCTCTTCCTAAAATGTGTTTTAATGTCAACCACTTATGTGACGCATGTCCACTACGAAAACTTAAAAAAAAGTTCTTTTGTACTAAAAATATGATTTCTACATCTCAACCTCTTGAACTTCTTCACCTAGACCTTTTTGGACCCTTGTAAATGCAATAAATAAATCTTAATAGATATAGTTTTGTAATTAAAGATGATTTTTCTAGATATAAATGAACAATTTTCTTAAAAATTAATAGTGAAGCTTTTGAAATGTTCAAGATTTTTACTAAAATAATTAAGAATCAAATGTCAACTAAAATTAAAACGAATAGAAGCGATCATGGATAGGAGTTCGAAAATGAAATTTTGAAATCTTTTGTAATAAGTAAGGGATTACACATGGCTTTTCATTCCTAAGAACAACCCAACAAAATGGAGTAGTATAACATAAAAATAGAACTATAAAAGAATGTGCTAGACTGATGCTAAATGATAGCGATTTACCAAAACGTTTTTGGGCTGAAGTAGTTGTTGCAGCATGTTATATTTTAAATAGAATAATAACAAGAGCTTTGACAAAGAAAAATTCTTATGAATTATTTTATAGTAAAAAGCATAAAGTATCTTATTTTAGAGTTTTTGGTAGTAAATGTTTTATACTAAATACAAAATATAATTTAGATAAATTTGATGCTAAATCAGATAAAGGAAATTTTATTGGTTATTCTAATAGAAGTAAAGTCTACTGAGTTTTTAACACAAGAACTAATCCAATTGAAGAAATTTTACATGTTTCATTTGATGGAAATTTTATAATCAATAATACTAGTTTTGATGAAGAGGAAAATATTGATTCAAATAAAAATAATGATGAAAATAATGTTAACTCTAAAAATTATATCCAAATAAAAGATTAAAATATTTGAAAGACCATCCTATAGAAAATATTCCAGGAAATATAGGGTCGGTTGAAAAAAACATAAAATCGCCTGAATAAAATGAGTAATATAGCTTTAATCTTAACTAATGAACCTAAAAATCCAAAGGAAGCATCATTAGATGATTCATGGATTATTGCTATGCAAGAAGAACTAAATCAATTTTCCAAAAATGATGTTTGGGAATTAGTCCTAAGACCTGAAAATAAGTCTGTAAAAGGAACTAAGTGGATCTATAGGAATAAAATGAACGAACAAGGAAAAGTCATTTAGAAATAAAACATATTTAGTCACTCGAGGTTATAATCATTAGAAAGGAATACATTTTGATGAAACCTTTTCTTCTAGAGCTAGATTAGAAGCCATTAGCATCCTACTTGCTTTTGCCAGTCATAAAAATTTTAGATTATTTCAAATGGATGTCAAAAGTTCCTTTTTAAAATTACTTTATTAAGGAAAATTTCTATTTTGAGCAACCCTTACTTTTTGAAGATGAAAATTTTCTAAATAATATTTATAAATTAAAGAAAGTATAATATGGTTTAAAACAAGCTCCTCGAGCATGGTATGATAGACTTAAGTCCTATTTTTTACAATCTAACTTTGAAATAAGAAAAGTAGATAGCACTCTATTTATTAAAAGAAATATAATAATATTCAACTTATACAAATATATGTAGATGATATTATTTTTGGATCAACAAATGGACAATTAAAAAAGAATTTTCAGATATAACGACTAAGGATTTGAAATGAGTGATATGGGAGAACTAACTTTCTTTTTTACAAATATATAAGACAATTAAGTAATGGTATTTTCATAAGTCAAGGAAACTATGCTAGGCATTTAGTTAAAAAATTTGGTATGTCAAATATTAGTGGTAAGCCAACTCCCACGGCAACTAATGGGAAATTAAATAAGCAAGAAAATTCAAAAGATATAGATCAAAAAAATGTATAGAGTTATGATATGATCCATACTCTATATAATTGCTAGTAGACCATATATTATACGCTGTGTTCGTCATTGTGCAAGATTTCAATCTCAACTTAAGGAAACTTACCTAAAATAATACTAAGATGTGTAAACAACACACTAGACTATGGACTCTTCTATCCAAAGGAAGATTCATTCGATTTGATTTCATATAGTAATTCTGACTATGTTAGAATATGCAAATCAGATCGAAAAGTACAAGTGGAACTTGCTACTTTTTAGGGCACTCTCTTATTTCCTAGTTTAGCAAAAAGAAAAACTCCATGTCTCTATCTACAGCAGAAGCAGAATATATCATTATTGCATTAGCCTGTTCACAAGTAATCTATATGTAGCCAACTTTAAAAAAATTATTTTAAATTTCACTAACTCTCCAATATATTGTGATAACCCTAGTGCAATAAATCTATCTAAAAATCCAATGCATCATGCTAGGACCAAACATATGGATATAAGACACTATTTTTTAAGAGATAACATGGATAAAGGAGTCATATCACTCGAATTTATAAATACAGAAAATCAAATAGCTGAACATAAACAAAACTACTAACTGAAACATCTTTATTAAACTTAAAAGAGAATTAGCAATATCTTCTTTCTCCGAAATATAAATATAATGATCTTTAAATTCTAAATTTAAAATATATATATATATATTTACCTACATATGTAGATATACTCACTACCTTTATGTCGACATATACTACAGTTTTCTAAAAATTAATTTTCCATCTTAAATTAAAAATTCAAAATATGATTATATAACCACCAAATTTGAATTCTTTCTCATTTTCCTATCTTCTTCCTTTTGAAAACTCAAAATAAATAAAGAACTAATCGATTCTTAAAGTTCCAAAAGACCTAAAAAAGAAATTACCCCCTTAAACTACAGTTAGGCCCCTTCCAAAACACCACCATGGCCAATGTCCTTAAAGTAGAGGATAATCTGAAGCATGTCCTTAATATGCTTTCAAAAATAGAAGTGGTCCAACTACACCTCTTAAAGGAACAAGAAAAGCAAGAGTGAATCTTTTACAACCATCAAAAGCATCTATTGATTAATGAAGCCAACCTTAAAGTGATTGAAGAGGAAATTCCAAATCTTGTCATTCATAATCCCATGGATAATGAGGAAGAGGAAGATGTTGTTGAAGATGACGACAATATCAAGTGTGTAGGAGAAGTTCTCTTTGATGGAAATATTCTGAAACAAAAATGAAATTTCTATCCCCATTGTCACTTTTTCCCCATCCATAAGTCTTCCATAATCGAAAAGCATTAATCCACATGTTTAGATTTGGCTTGTCTAGGTTTGGATTATTAGTATTATTAGGTTTTGATTTGATTTGGTTTGTTTGGATTATTAGTTTGATTTGTATAGTTTGATTTAAATAAACAAAGATTATCTTATATTAAGTCTCCATATATTAATCATTATATCATATTGCATCATAATAATTTTGTTTGAACCAAAAAGGGCACAAACACCTAAAAGATTAAGTAGAGAATAAAAAGTGAAGAAAATTAAACAAAAATGAGTAAAAAAGAATACACAATGATTTACAGTGGTTCAGCTAATCTTGGCCTATGTCCACTTAGTGGTTTGACTGATTATCTTACTAATAATAGGCAGGAGCTCTTACAGGTCGGTATGACTCTGATACTTGACTAAAACAAATAAGTATAGAGAAGAACAAGAGCCAAAAGATCCTCAAAATTGAGCCCTACCCTCCTATTTATAGAGGTAGAAACCTATCGCTCATAAAATCTCTACCTCGTTTTCCATGCCTAGACCAAGTCTGTTAGAGAAAATGGAGGCCGCATCATCAATTACCCTGGATTGCTTCCGATCCAAGGGCCTGGATCGGTACTGGTCCATAAAATTAGTGTATGGATCTTCATGAACTTCTTTTCCTAGCTTGATTTTTGTTAGCTTCGTGATTCCATAGTTGTTCGCAATAATATTAACTTATTTCTGAGTCCAAATGATGGTTCAGTGGAAGGACAAAGTTGTCGATTCAAATGCTCATGGAGATCGATGGATAATTGCACGGGATCAACAAAACAAGACTTAGTGTAGGCTTCTAGATCAAGTAGAGTGTGTAGGAAGAAGATGGACGAGTATGGAGGAGCATTCTTGGACCGGTACTGATCCAGTAGGTTGGATCGATACCGACCCACAACTTAGGCGGGTTTTTGCTTCTCCTGTCTTGGGTTTGTTTGGTATTTGTCCCATGGCTCTGTTTGCGCTTGGTTTCTAGATTCTCAGGCTATCTCTAGGCTCCCTGCCTTGTTAACTCCAAGTTCAACTCATCCAATATGTCCGAATATTGCCTGGTCAAAAGTCTAGATAACACTTGCTCCCCAAAGTACATATCATTTCAAATGTGATGTCCTGTAACGACCGGACTTTTCAACCCTCGAATGTCGACAATAATACATCCACAGTATTCGTGTGCCGAACACCTAAGTGTTGAAAAGATAGAAAGTTAGGGTAAAAGTAAAAAGAAAAAGAAAAAGAAAGGAAGAACACAACATCAGAATCTCACGGTGAACGATAATTTATAATATCAAAAGAACAATACAAAGGGTTACTCTGAATACAGGATTTTAAAAGCTATAAAACTTAAGTACTATCATCAGCCTAGATAGTTATAACTGCCTATCCTTACAGCGCTGATATATGCACATAGCTAAAAGGGAACAACTAAAATAGAAATAGATAGATAATGGAGGCTACCAACTCATCTTCTGAACTCTGAAACATCCAAGGTAAAACCTAATACTCAGCCTACTCGGAAGAGTACACGAGGAATTAGGGAAAATAAAAACCAAGCATCAAACATAAGTCTGGTATGAGAAAACTCGAGATATATGAATACATGTAACAATAACTACTGAGACCGTAAGGATTCCCGCAACAGTTTTCCCCTCTAAAGAAACCAACCATTCAATAAGTTTAATACAGTGATACGATAGATAATGTCTAGGTGTAGGATATAATCATATCAAATAGCTATGATGCTTACATTAGCCACACCACAACATATATAGGTTACATTTAAAACTGCTAAGGTACGTTTACATATTGGATTTCTATTGAAGACATCCCCAGATAAACTGAGGCCAGCCTCCTGACAAGGGTCAAAAAGTACTTTACGAGCATCGTATATCTTTAGATAAAATATCCATTAAGGTAAACAAAATTGTCCCACGCACGAACCTATCGAACCACATGGAACTAAGTACCATCAACTCATGTGTGCAACATCGATAAGCATACTCTAGATAATAGAGTTGATATACCCCATCGTGGGTCAGGAAAACCCCGGGTTATGCGTCCTACACTGTTTTCTGTCATTTCCGGTGTCGAGGTTATGTTTGGCATCTTTCACTCGAATCTTCATTACTCGAACAGAACATGAATCCCCAATTGGATTCCTTCATCTCAAACAGATCACGAATCACTACATGGGTTCGAGCATCTTGAACATATCTTGAATCTCCACATAGATTCCCCTTCTGCAACCGCTTCCAAAACATAGAACAAGCATACTAGTTTTGAAGTGGTATTCGGTAAGTAGAACACTTACCGATCCTATAATTTTCAAAACCAATCGATGAATTTTCGGCAAACTCAATTCTGGTTCTTTCATAAGTAAGTGAAAGCTAGAGACGTTTCGTACCAATACTCCTCCCCATTGGGTTCAACCATTTGGCCATTTAGCAATTCTAACTCCTTTTTGAAAACATTTAAAACGCCTGGAAATACTTAAAATAGGTTATAAAACATTTATCCAAAATAATACTTAAAAATAACAAGTTTTAAAAATCAACAAAACTTGGAAAAAGAACATGTTTTATTCTAATAATTTTTCCTTTAAAAATTCATAACTAATTCTTAAAAATTTATAAATATCTCAAACTACTTTTAAAATACTCTAAAAATAGTTAGGCAATACTTTAAAAAGAATGAAACAAATCGCTCGAACTTAAAGTCCTTTTTGAAACAATTAATGTCCAAAAATCAAGGTTAAACGAGGCAGTTTTGCACTAGTGATGTTTTGACCATTTTCGAGATGTTACCTTAACTTTTTACTATTCAAGCTTTTGATAATAACAACCATACATATAAAACAATGCAAATATGATGCGAAATCCCTAGGATCTCTCTACAAAGTTTCATAACAATTGTCAAAAATAAGACAATTCTGAACTGCATCCGTAGCGACTATCACTGTAAGTGCACTTTCAAATCTGAGTCATATCTCAACCTATGTTCAACTACAACCTATGAGCTTTGTTCAAAGCCTATTCATATGTCATAAAAGTCCATTCAAGTCCATATATGGTTCCTATGTGCCACTTGTTTTCAAAACAAGGATCAAAATCAATGTTTTCAACATATGTCACTTAACAATTCAAACACTTTAACACAACAGAATATAATCATATATGAGTTATATTATCAATCCAAGTGGTGAGTTAGCTCACCTTAAATCCAACAAAGAACCAAGCTTAAGCACTCAAGTTCAAACCCAATCTAGCAAACTCCTTCCCTTCCTCTTTCTTCCTTGCTTCACTTGCTCCTTTACCTCCCTCTACCTCACAATGCTCACGGCCCAAGTAAAGTGGAGGAGTGTGGCTTCACTTTTTCAAAATCTAACTAGGTAGAAGGTGTTGTTATGTGGTGGTAAGGTTTCACTCCACGTTTGAGGTGATTTGGAGATGGTTTGCAAACTATTTGTTTTAAAAAGTTAAGAAGAAGAAGATCATGAAGGCATTGAAATTTTAGCTCAAAGCTTTAGGAATTTTTGTGAATGAATAATAAAGGTTTACCCCTCCTTATATTGGCTTAGGAATGGTGCTCTTTGAGCTTGCCTTCACCCCCCCACCCCCCGGCCCCCAACCATGCTATGGAAGACTCACCTCCCATCACTTCTCTGTTATGTCTCTTCTTCTTTATGTCACTTCTCCTTTATGGCTGATTACTCTTATATCCTTCTTATAATATCATATCTTATCCTAATATAACTTTCTAGAAAATTCCATGCATTATGAAGAGGAGAGTGTGTAAATTAGTTGCTAATATGTTCATTTGGCCATCAGTTAAGTGTATGATAGTTGGAACAACTTATATCGATCGAAAAGCTGTTTACCAGTAAACCAATTTTCATTCACATTATCGATTTTGCTTCGAATAATATATTTTTGTAAGCACTTTTAAAAAAAAAAATTCCTATCATTTTATATTAATTAAATGATATTAAACATGGTTATAAAATCATATTTATAACACTTCACTATTATTTAAAATGTATCGATATTCGAAGACAAAGTGTTCAAATTTAAACCTCGTACCTCCTAATCTCTCATAATCGTGGCAAAGCTAAGAAAAGTTCACCTGAGGCCTGACCTGTACGGCCTCCACTACAATATCGACCTTTGGTTCTCCGATTGGAGCAACATCCCCTGGTGCGCGATCTACACCATTAGTGACGGTACTACCCCGACCACCTCTACCTCTACCACCTCGAGCATTGGCAACCCTAGTACTCATGATGTATAACCTAAACATAGCTGAATATATTTAAGATATGAAAGGCTAGAGTTATTTCAAAGAAATAGATTATTCTTAAGGAAAGTTGAAAAAGGGGTATAGGTTTATAGAAAATACAAACATGCTATCTCGTACACATTCGACTCATTCGACTGTGTCGCTTACCCTATCTCAAATGAGCCATACACAACCAAAGCCAAGGTGTTTGCTTAACCTTGTGCTCCGATATCAAATGTAACGACCCAACTTTTTGACCCTTGAATGTCGACACTAATACATCCCCGGTATTCATGTGCCGAACATCCAAGTGCTTGAAAGACAGAAAGTTAGGGTAAAAGTAAAAAAAGAAATAGAACAATAAAGGAAGAACACAACATCGTAATCTCACAGCGGAATGATAATTTATAATATCAAAAAAATGATACAAATGGTTACTCTGAATACAGGATTTTTAAAGTTACAAAATCTAAGTATTGTCATATGAAAAGGGTGTATGGATCGTACTTATATGGAGATAACAACAATAGTGCGGAATTATAGCAATAGCAAAGTAAAAGCTTGCACACCAGGATTTTTATACTGGTTCGAACTTCCCGTTCTACGTCCAGTCCCAGACTCCTTCTGGAATTTCACTAATCAAAAAACCCTCACTTCACCCAGAGGAATAGGTTAACAACACACCCGAACAGCCGAACGGGGACCTGAGCAACAGAACAGGATTTCGTGCCTCAACAGCAGAAGAGGACTTCTCAGTGCCTGAACAGCCGAACAGGACTTCAATAATACAACAAAAGTTTCTGACTTCTTGTGTTCTAGCAATAACACGAATGAGTCAATAAAGTACAGACTTCCTATAATCTTCTCCTTGTAGAAATGTATATTTATAATCTTGAAGAATTATGGAAGAATAAGTGTGATTTGAATATGGAATTGTTTTCACACAAGAGTTAGAATCAGAGAGAATAAGAAAGATATAAAACAAGAGATTAAGATTTTTTAAATTGTGATTCTAACATGTATTTATAAAGAGTCAAAGGTTGCAATTATTCGAGAAAAGTTTCTAAGAAGAGATATAGTCATATCTCTTAATTAAGAGTTGTATCCCTTCGCGAATGAAAGTAACCCTTCAGAAAAAATATAGCCGTTATAGAAAAACAGCCGTCTGAAAATAATTTTTAGCCAGTTGAAATTCATCAAATTACGACCAGAAAGGAAATAGGCAATTTTTGCCTCAAAACAGCCGGCTGTTTATAAACAGACAGCCGTCTGTTTATTGTGGTATACAAAATTTTTGACTTCAGAAACAGCCGTCTGTTTGTGTCCAAACAGTCGTCTGTTTCTGGTTATTTTTGTATATCTTGCCTATATGAGTTATAAATATATTCATATCATATCAAGGAGAGATTTCAACATATGTATAAACTCTAGACGCATGCAAAACCATACAAATATTCTTCTTCAAGAATCTTGAATCTTCATATAATTCCTGCAATAAATGGTTAGTGTATAGAAGAATATAAAAATATATAGTTGTTGATGTCAAAATATAGTATATATGGAATATCATATAGAATGAGATTCCAACATTCTCCCCCTTTTTGACGATGACAACTATATACAATAATCTCTATATATTTACTCCCCCTGAATATAAACTCCCCCTACAAAAAAGAGTTAGTGCTTATATATACGAATATTTTCTCCCCCTTTGGCATCGCCAAAAAGACATGTATAAATCGATAATAACCAACATATGCATAGATATTACCGTAGATATATTACATGCCATAGAGTATCATAACTACCATCACAAGACAAATAGACCAAGAGTAGCAAAAAAAATATTACAAACCACATAGTTTAACCATAAATCCATAATATAGTAAGATAGGGTAGGATAAATACTAAAAGAGGGAACTATAACTCGTTATAGGAAATTATTCCTAATTCGCGTCGTAGTTTAATAAAAGAATTTTCAAGAAGCGGTTTTGTAAAAATATCAGCTAACTGATTTTCAGAGGAAACAAAATCTAAATTAATTAATCCTTTTTCAATATTATCACGAAGAAAGTGATGACGAATGTCAATATGCTTTGTTCGTGAATGGTTGACAGGATTTTTGGATAGATTAATAGCACTTGAGTTATCACAATAAATAGTTGAATTAGATAAATTAATATCGAAATCTCTAAGTGTTTGTTGCATATAGATTACTTGAGCACAAGCCAGAGCAGCAGAAATATATTCTGCTTCACACGTAGAGAGTGAAACGCAATTTTGTTTCTTACTAAACCAAGATACTAGTGATTTTCCAATGAAGTGGCACGTACCACTAGTACTTTTTCTATCCGTTCGTGATCCACCAAAATCAGCATCACTATATGATACTAATTCAAACGGACATTCTTTCGGATAGAATAAACTGAAATCTTTGGTGTTAGTGAGATATCGTAATATTCGTTTAACTGCTCTTAAGTGTGATTCCTTTGGTTTGGGCTGGAATCTAGCACACAAGCAAACACTCATCATTATGTCGGGACGACTTGCAGTTAAATATAGTAATGATCCAATCATACTTCGATATAATTTCTGGTCTACACTTTTGCCATTTTCATCTTTATCAAGATGGGTTGTTGTACTCATAGGAGTTGGTTTGGCAGAAGTATTTTCCATTCTGAAGCGTTTGATTAGATTATTACAATATTTTTCTTGATTAATAAATATACCATTCGGTAATTGCTTAATCTGTAGACCAAGAAAGTATGATAATTCTCCCATATGGGACATTTCAAATTCCTTAGTCATAATATCCGAGAAATCCTGACATAATTTTTCGTTGGTGGAACCAAATATGATATCATCAACGTAGATTTGAACTATTAAAATATCCCTTTTTGAATGTTTAATGAATAATGTTTGATCAACCTTTCTAGTTTGAAATCCCGAAGAGATTAGATAGCTCTTAAGACGTTCGTACCAAGCACGTGGTGCTTGTTTTAAACCATATAGAGCCTTCTTAAGTCTATATACATGATTGGGATATTTTTCATGAGCAAACAGGGGAGGTTGTTCAACATACACATTTTCTTTAATATATCCATTCAGAAAGGCACTTTTAACGTCCATCTGATAAAGTTTGAAATTATGAAAACACGCATAGGCCAGTAATATTCGAATTGCTTCTAGTCTTGCTACAGGAGCGAATGTCTCTTCATAGTCGATACCTTCTTCCTGATTGTATCCTTGAGCCACCAATCTTGCTTTATTTCTAGTGATATTTCCTTGTTCATCCGCCTTGTTTTTGTAAACCCATTTTGTTCCAATAATAGTTTGATTACTTGGTCTAGGAACTAATTCCCAAACTTCATTGCGTTCAAACTGATTTAGTTCTTCTTGCATTGCAATGATCCAGTATTCGTCGGTAGAAGCTTCCTTTGGGTTCTTTGGCTCGATAGTAGATATGAATGCTACGTGGCCCATTTGATTTAATTGATTCCTAGTTCGAACGTTTGAATTAATTTCTCCAATAATGTTTTGAACAGGATGATCCCGTAAAATATGTGGTGGAGATTTTAATTCATTTTGAATATTGTTGTTCTCACTAGGATTATCAATTTCGTTTTCATTTATTTCAAAATTTTCAGATTCTGTATTTATGATGTTATCATCATCATCATTATTTATACTTGTTATTTGTTGAAAATTTTCATCAAACGATACATGTAGAGTTTCCTCAATAGTATTTGTTCTTTTATTAAACACTCGATAGGCCTTGCTTCGATCCGAATATCCTAGGAAGAAACCTTCGTCAGATTTCGCATCAAATTTGCCAAGCTGATCTTTAGTGTTTAATATAAAACATTTTGAACCAAAAACTTTGAAATAGGATATGTTTGGTTTTCTGCCATTAAAGAGTTCATACAGAGTATTCTTAGTGAGAGGTCGAATGGAAACCCTGTTTAAAACATAACAGGCAGTTGCTACGGCTTCTGCCCAGAAATGTTTTGGAAGTGTGCTTCCATTTAACAAAGTTCTTGCACATTCCTGTAAAGTTCTATTCTTTCGTTCTACAACTCCATTTTGTTGTGGAGTTCTAGGAAACGAGAAATTATGAGAAATTCCTTTTTTTTTACAGAATTGTTCAAAAGCTTCGTTTTCGAACTCTCCTCCATGATCACTCCGAATATTCTTAATTTTTAATCCCTTCAAGTTTTGGATTCTCTTGACGAAAATTTTAAAGTGATCAAAAGTATCACTTTTATTTTTCATAATAATTGTCCAAGTATATCTAGAAAAATCATCGACAATTACAAACACATATTTGTTATGATTTATGGATTGCACTTGTGTTGGTCCAAATAGATCCATATGAAGTAACTCAAGTGGTTGTAATGTCGAAATGACCTTTTTAGATTTAAATGATGATTTTGTTAACTTACCTAATTGACAAGCATCACAAATATGATCTACTTTAAAGTTCATTTTTGGTAACCCCTTTACTAAGTTATTTTTAGATAACTTATTAATGGATTTGAAGTTAATATGACAGAATCGTTTGTGCCATAGCCAAGGATCATTTTCATTAGCTATTAAGCACATATCTGAATTATGATTGACTTTCATATTCAGAACATATATATTTCTGTCTCTATTACCTTCAAATATGAGATTTCCACTTTGATCTAAAATGCTACACCTATCTTCGGAAAAAGAGATTTTGAATCCTTTGTCACACAATTGGCTAATACTTAACAAATTGTGCTTCAGGTTTTTAACAAGTAAAACATTAGAGATGAGAGGAGTATTAGAGTTACCGAAGTTGCTCACATCGCCTTTGCCGATGATATAACCTTTGGAATTGTCTCCAAATGTGACTGAGCCTTCATTTGCGTAGGTAATATTTGTCAGCATACTTTTGTCTCCAGTCATATGTTTAGAGCAACCACTGTCTAGAATCCACTTTCCTCTCTTTTTAAGTGGGACCTGCAAAAAATAGAATTAAGACATTAGTACCCACCTTTTTATAGGGTCCTAAGAGTTAGGTCTTAGGAAACCAAACCCATTCGGGTCCGGTATTCCCTTTGTAAATATAATTCTGACTTTTATGAACAGTTTCCAAAAAGGATTTTATATATTTATTCCTAATCAAACTATTGTTTGTTTTAGGAACCCATATTTTTATGGTTTTAGACGTCTGTATCCTTTTTGGTTTATCTATAGAAGCTTTCAACTCTTGATTCCTTTTAGATTGAGCCAATGTGGATTTTGATTTAACAAACTGTCTCCAATTATTTTGAGGAGCTATTTGTTTCTTAATATATCCTAGTCCCTTTTTACTGGTAGAAGGCTGAGAGTTTTCAATTATCTTAGATAAATTTTCTCTCCCCTTATTAAAATTAGAGATATTTTTAGAAATATCTTCTAATTTAGCCTTTAATCCAGTATTTTCCAACTCAATCAGTTTGACTTTAGATTTTAGCTCATGATTTTCTGAAGACAAAGCATCGTTCTTTTCTTTTTGAGTTTCAATTTCTTGACTCAAGAAAGTTAATTGAGAATCATTATTAGAAGATGAAAGTTCAACAGCTTCTTTATACTTTTTCTTGAGATTTTTCATAGTACTAATTAATTCAGTATTAATTTCAACCATATCATCGAAGGTAAAATTTGGTACCTCATTTTCAGTAGCCATGAAGCATACATTGGCTTGTTCATTTTCGCTTTCACTGCTACTATCAGAAGATGAAGAGTCTGAATCATCCCAAGTGACGGAGAATGCTTTCTTCTTGATCTTGTCCTTCTTAAACTTGTTGTATTTCGATTTCTTCTGGTCTGGACAATCTTTTTGCATGTGTCCTTTCTTGTGACAGTTGAAGCATTCTAGAACTGATGAAGATGGTTTATTAAAGTTCCTTTTTCCATTGTTTCTATTTCCCTTTTTGTATTTGAGAAACTTTTTGAAATTTTTAGCAATAAATGCTAAATCTTCATCATCTGATTCTGATTCAACTTTTTCAGCATGGAAGGCTATATTCTTCCTGTCTTGAGTTTGAACTCGTTTTGCCTGCAGATTGACTTCATATGACATTAGATTTCCTATAAATTCTTCTGGCTTCATTTCTGAAATATCGTTAGCTTCTTCAATCGCCAAAACTTTTCTTTCCCATTCGTCAGTTAGAGAGTTTAGGATTTTTGAGACAACATCTACATCTGAATATGTTACACCAAGTCCGATCAAGGCATGATGGATATCTTGAAATCTAGAGTACATATCATTTATGGACTCGTCTTGCTTCATTCTAAAATTTTGGAACTGATTTTTGAGCATAGATATCTTGCTTTGCTTGACTTTGCTTGTTCTTTCATGAGTTGTTTTTAGTGTTTTCCATATTTGATATGCTGGTGCATATGCTAACACGATTGAACTCATTTCTATCTAGAGCACAAAACAACATGTTCATAGCCTTGGCATTTAGGGTAGCTTCTGCTTTTTGGGTTGTCGACCAATTAGTATATTCAGTGGTTGGTGCAGTGTATTCGGCTTGTGTGATATTCCAAGCATCAAAACCATTAGCCTGCATATAAATACGCATTCGTGTCGCCCAATAGTTATAATTTAATCCATTGAAGAATGGAGGTCGTCCAGTGGCTTGTCCTTCTACAATGCCAGAGTTAGTGACAGTGACAGGATTTGGAATAGCATTGTTATCCGTGTTGGCCATATAAGCAGATTATCAAATAACTGTGTAACGATTATTAGATTCCTGCTCTGATACCAAATGAAAAGGGTGTATGGATCGTACTTATATGGAGATAATAACAATAGTGTGGAATTATAGCAATAGCAAAGTAAAAGCTTGCACACCAGGATTTTTATACTGGTTCGAACTTCCCGTTCTACGTCCAGTCCCAGACTCTTTCTGGAATTTCACTAATCAAAAAACCCTCACTTCACCCAGAGGAATAGGTTAACAACACACCCGAACAGCCGAATGGGGACCTGAGCAACAGAACAGGATTTCGTGCCTCAACAGCAGAAGAGGACTTCTCAGTGCCTGAACAGCCGAACAGGACTTCAATAATACAACAAAAGTTTCTGACTTCTTGTGTTCTAGCAATAACACGAATGAGTCAATAAAGTACAGACTTCATATAATCTTCTCCTTGTAGAAATGTATATTTATAATCTTGAAGAATTATGGAAGAATAAGTGTGATTTGAATATGGAATTGTTTTCACACAAGAGTTAGAATCAGAGAGAATAAGAAAGATATAAAACAAGAGATTAAGATTTTTTAAATTGTGATTCTAACATGTATTTATAAAGAGTCAAAGGTTGCAATTATTCGCGAAAAGTTTCTATGAAGAGATATAGTCATATCTCTTAATTAAGAGTTGTATCCCTTTGCGAATGAAAGTAACCCTTCAGAAAAAATATAGCCGTTATAGAAAAACAGCCGTCTGAAAATAATTTTTAGCCAGCTGAAATTCATCAAATTACGACCAGAAAGGAAATAGGCAATTTTTGCCTCAAAATAGCCGGCTGTTTATAAACAGACAGCCGTCTGTTTATTGTGGTATACAAAATTTTTGACTTCAGAAACAGCCGTCTGTTTGTGTCCAAACAGCCGTCTGTTTCTGGTCATTTTTGTATATCTTGCCTATATGAGTTATAAATATATTCATATCATATCAAGGAGAGATTTCAACATATGTATAAACTCTAGACGCATGCAAAACCATACAAATATTCTTCTTCAAGAATCTTGAATCTTCATATAATTCCTGCAATAAATGGTTAGTGTATAGAAGAATATACAAATATATAGTTGTTGACGTCAAAATATAGTATATATGGAATATCATATAGAATGAGATTCCAACATCATCTGCCTGTACAGTTATAACTGCATGTCCTTACAACGCTGATATATGCACATAGCTAAAACGGAACAACTAAAATATAAATAGATAGATAATAGAGTCCTCCAGCTCGTCTTTTGAACTCTGAAACATCCAAGGTAAAACCTGATACTCAGCCTACTCAAAAGAATATGCGAGGAATTTAGGGAAAACATAAACCAAGCGTCAAACATAAGTTTGGTATGAGTAAACTCGAGATACATGAATACACGTAACCATAACTATTAAGACTGTACAGATTCCTGTAATAGTTTTCCCCTCTAAAGAAACTAATCATTCATTAAGTTTAATACAGTGATATGATAGATAATGTCTAGGTGTAGGATATAATCAAATCAAATAGCTATAATGCTTACATTGGTCACACCGTAACATATTTAGGTTGCATTTAAAACCGCTAAGGTACGTTCGCATATTGGATTTCCATTGAAGACATCCCCAGATAAACCGAGCCCGGCCTCTTGACAAGGATCTGAAAGTACTTTTCGAGTGTCGTATATCTCTAGATAAAAAAACCACTATGGTAAACACAACTAACCCATGAACGAACCTATAGAACCAAGTACCATCAACTCCCGCATGCAACATCGATAGGCATACTTTAGATAATAGAGTTGATATACCTCGGCGTGGGTCAGCAAAACCCCAGGCTGTGCGTCCTACTTTGTTTTCTGTCATTTCCGATGTCGAGGTTACGTTCGGCATCTTTAACTCGAGTATTCATTACTTGAATATAACATGAATCCCCAATTGGATTCCTTCATCTCGAACAGATCACGAATCACTACATGGATTTGAGCATCTTGAATAGATCTTGAACCTCCACATAGATTCCCTTTCTTCAACCGCGCTCAAAACATAGAACTCATATACTAGTTTTGAAGTGGTATTCGTTAAGCAGAACACTTACCGATCCTAGACTCTTCAAAACCAATCAATGAATTTTCGAAAACTCAATTCCGGTTCTTTCATAAGTAAGTGAAAGCTAAAGATGTTTCGTACCAATACTCCTCCCCAGGGGTTCTTATTGTTATAAAATTGTAAAGCCTTTCGATTACTTCCTAAGTTAATATTAGGTCAAGTTCGATAATCGACCAATCGATTATCCAGTCAAAATTATTGCTTATACAAAACACGATTCGTATGCTTAACTCATTTCAGACATTCCAAATTAACTATTCCTCGCCCAAGAGTGAAGCCAAATAAGTTTGGGCACTGGTTGCTCCAAGCCTTGCCTAAAAACTTAAGTCTTGAATCTCACATATAGATAAGTGTACCTCATCGGCTTTTAGTGTTACAAATAGTATTTATTATTTCCATAAACAATAAGGGATCAACTCGATTATCACGTTTCCAACATTTTTCACTTACCTATTCCTCGGTTAAGAGGGTAGCCTAGTAGTTTAGAGCCCTATTGCTCCGTCCCTACTTGACATCAGTCTTAAGTCTCACAAATAGATAAGATTACTTCGTCGGTTTATTAGTGTTAAGCATAGTTAATTACTTTTCTAATAAGTATTAAATAATCAACCATTTAGTGATTTAGCAATTCTAAACCTTTTTTTGAATACATTTAAAATACTTGTAAGTACTTATAATAGGTTATAAAACAGTTATCCAAAACTAACAAGTCTGAAAAATCAACAAAACTTGGAAAAATAACATATTTTATTCTAAAATTTCTTTCTTTAAAAATTATAACTAATTCTTAAAAATTCATAAATATCCCAAACTACTTTTAAAATACTCTAAAAATAGTTAGGCAATACATTTGAAAAGAATGAAACAAATCGCTCAAACTTAAAGTCCTTTTTGAAACAATTGAAGTCCAAAAATCAAGGTTAAACGGGGCAGTCTTACACTAGTGATGTTTTGACCATTTTCGAGATGTTACTTGACTTTTTTATATTTAAGCTTTAGATAGAAATAAACATACATATAAGACAATGCAAATACGGCGAGAATTCCCTATGTATCTCTCTACAAAGTTCCATAACAATTGTAAAAAACAAGAACTACATACATAGCGACTATCGCTATAAGTGCACTTTCAAATCCGAGTCATATCTCAACCTATGTTTAACTACAACCTATGTGCTTTGTTCAAGGCCTAGTCATATGTCATAAAAGTCCATTCAGGTCCATTCAAATCCATATATGGATCCTATATGCCACTTGTTTTCAAAACAGGGATCAAAAATCAATGTTTTCGACATATGTCACTTAACAATTCAAACACTTTAACATAAAAAAATATAATTATATATAAGTTATATTATCAATCCAAGTGGTGAGTTAGCTCACCTTAAACCCAACAAACAACCAAGCTTAAGCACAACCCAAGCTAGCAAACTCCTTTACTTCCTCTTTCTTCCTTACTTCACTTGCTCCTTTGCCTCCCTTTACCTCACAATGCTCACGGCCCAAGGTAAGTGGGGGTGTGTGGCTTTACTTTTTCACAATTTAACTAGGTAGAAGGTGTTGTTATTTGGTGGTAAGTTCTTACTACAAGTTTGAGGTGATTTGGAGATGGTTTGCAAACTATTTTCTTTAGAAAGTTAAGAAGAAGAAGATCATGAAGACATTGAAATTTTAGCTCAAAGCTTTAAAAAAATTGTGAATGAATACTAAGGGTGTACCCCTCCTTATATAGGCTTAGGAATGTGCTGTTTAAGCTTGCCTTCATCCCCCATCATGCCATAGAAGACTCACCTCCCATCACTTCTCCTCTATGTCTCTTCTTCTTTATGTCACTTCTCCTTTATGACTAATTACTCTTACACCCTTCTCATAATATCATCTTTTATCCTAATAAAAATTTCTAAAACATTCCATGTTTTATGAAGAGGAGAGTGTGTAAAATAGTTATTAATATGTTCATTTGATCATTAGTTAACTGCACGATAGTTCGAACAACTTATATCGATCGAAAAGCCGTTTATCAATAAACCAATTTTCGGTCACATTATCGATTTTTCTTCAAAGAATATATTTTTCTAAACACTTTTCAAAAGCTAGTTTCTTATCATTTTCTATTATTTAAATGATGTTAAACAAGCTTATAAAAATCATACTTATAACACTTAACTACTATTCAAAATGTATCGATATTCGAAGACGAAGTGTTCGAATTTACGGGTTGCTACATGTCCTTTAAATTGAGACAAATCACAATTGCTATGAAGAACTCCACTCTTTACTTTGAATAGTCTTTATCCTTCCTGCGAATCATTTCTATAAGAAGTTATGTCCATAACTATTCGTTGTGATGCTCTACCAGCTTCTGACATTATAATTCTGGAACGTATTCCCGTGATTTGTCATATCAAACTTGATAATTCCGAACTAGTTCATTTCATAGATCTTCTATGTTCAATTCAGATTTATCTTTGACTCTAGTCACTAGGTTTCAATAGAAATAGATCATAGAGGTTCCCAATGTCTTACCACTTTAGCCGTAGGTCCATTTACCTCCAAATATGACGAATCTGATACCGATTCTAGCTCGACTATGGTTTTGCCAGTACCACAAGCTCCAATTCAGCATGTACAACAACTAGAAAATCCATAGGTTGAACAAGAAGTTTTGGAAAATCCAATAGAACCTCTATATGGTCCAGAAATAGAGCATGCCCTGGACACTGTCGAAGATGTCATTCTTTTAGACGATCCCATCGATTCCATCGCTTCTTAGATCGATGAGGGATCACTTTATAGAATCTGTAACAAGCACAGAATCCCATTTGAGGACATACTAGCCCCATCTCATTATCAATGAGCTCACAATCCCTTAGAGAGTTATACTGCTTGCAATAAATACATGTGTTTGGGGGTTGCGTTCCATGGTTCAACCAGTTCGTCCACCGAGTTCTAAATTTCATGCAATTGGCTTTGACGCAACTGCCTCTAAATAGCTATGCCTTTCTCCTTGGCACATATATTTTTTCACCGAACACTTGGATCGAGTGCCCAGTGATGAAGAGATCTGGTATATTTATAGTTTCAAGAGCCAAAAAGAAAGTCTGTCTTTAACTTACTTGGAACCGAATAAGTGTTGTAGAGTAATCACCGGTTTATGGAATAAGCTTAGCTACTTCAAAATTGAATGCCTCTACATTCATTGTCCACTTGGTTCACACATAGATGGTTATCCAGATGTAAGTTCCATTCATTGTACTTTTTACAAATTTGCATTGTAATTCGTAGCTTAACTCATATCTTTGTTATCATTCAGATGTTTCGATGAGGCTCGGTGGCATAGTGCTTGGAGATGCATAAAAGCTCTTGTGGCACTCTCGGTTGAAGATAAGGATGTCAGAATTCTTCTTTTTGATAAGAACATTTACCTATAATCTGTTGGAAGCTGGCAGCAACACCAGTCAAGTCTACGTAGTTGCTAGTGACGACGACGACGATAATAACAGCTTTCCTAGAGGCGGCGAGGTGAATCTAGATGTACCCCCACTCCCAAATCGAGGGTTGGAGAATGTTGAGGACATACAAGAGCTCGTCGAGGAAGGAGAGATCGTAGGAGAAAGTGGCAGAGCTGGCCATGACGACATCGACATAGGCCATGAATATCAGACCGAGCAACCCAAATATGACCAACAACTGGCTCCAACAAAGAAATTAATCATGAAGATTTCCAAAGCACAAACTTCCACAGAACCTACACCAGTCATAGATGCAGAGAAAACTCCATCTCTTCCTTCTATGAATACATTCTCTAAGTTGGGGTCGAATCCTACTGAGTTTGGCTCCTTCGGTATTATGGACATAAGCCTTGAGGGTCTTGAGCCTCCCATCCGCTTTAATGATGACATCATTCCTACCAGCGTGGAAGAGGTATAAATACCAACCCTTGAAGAAAACGCATCCTGACCACAAAGGCATCATCCAGGCTCATACCATTAGGGCAATGGTCGAGATTCTGAGTTACGCTATCGGTCTAGCTATGATAGAGGCAATTAGGATAGAAGCAGTTATGATAGAGATTATTTATCACATGAATCTGCTTCCAAACCTTGTTGCAGATCCTGGTTACCCCTGCCAATGGGCCTGGATAGGCAACTTGATCATAATGATGACATGCCACTGGGTGATGGCTCCCATGCACCACCTCCAGCTTTTATTCCTATGCAACATCTAGCACCAACTCATTTCTATCGATCCTCCGGGCCCAAGCATCAAAAGATTGGTTCTAAGACTTCTCATAACAGATCTAACAGGCAAACTACTCATGCTCCAAACGTAATCGCTGAGCGAACATGTAACACTCCGTAAAAGGAACCATAAATAAACGAATTAAATTAAATGTGATAAGGTAGAAAATGGAAATTTTATAAAAGTTGCAATTTTACCACGAAACCTATACCGTTGCATTCATGGTGAAATTTTGATTAATTTCCATATATAATATGCGGAAAATGGAGCTCGAACGAAGAAGCTATGAGCGTTTGTAGTTTCAAATTTAAAGTAATTTGAATAGGATTCAAATAAATAATCAATTCCCTAATTTGAAATTTGAAATTAATTGTGATTAGAGTTGGGGGTTAAGTAACATTAAAAATTAGCAATTAATATTAAAAGTTAATTAGGGTATGAAATCAATAAATAATCAAGCGACGGTAAAATAAAATAAATACCTTCCCAAAATAAGGGAAGAAGTAGACCCGGCACCTCAAGCAGTCAACCTAAAGGTCGACCGTAGGTGTCGATCGCTTAGAGCAGGGGAGTCGACCACTTTCTTTTTGTGGAGCCTATTTTGATGGGTTGCATGTTCCAGATTTATCCGTTTTTAATCTATTCTCATTCAATTGTTCTGGTGTGTTTCCAACCACTATAAATTAGACCTAGACCTTTCACTTTTATCCACAAATATTTTGGGAACAATAGTGAAACTTTGCCATTGTTATCTCTTCAAATTAGATTCAGAAACTCCGTAGAGAATTCAGGTAAGTAGCCAATTTATTTTCTATTTATTTCTTCTTCCTCCAACCTATTCATATTCTATTCTCCTCCAACTATTCTAAATCTAATAAATGTATATACCTCTTATCTATTGTGTGTGTGTATCAAAAAAAAGAGATTCTGGAAGAGATTGTGAGGTATGAAAATCCAAGGAAGGTGAAGCTAAGGCTATTCTGTGAATGGAAATCTTGGTATTTCTTTTCAGCAATTGTTTAGTGTATTTCTTTTTGGATTTGAATATGCCTTAGGGATTTTGGGATTCGAAAATATGATAAATAAAATCCCATAAAATTCCTTTTTATTTAAATATGTCAATTCTATGTTGAGATTCCCAATTATTTACATTAATTTGATGAAATTTGTTTCGTTTATGCAATTCTTAATAATTTCATAGTCTATTCCACTTTTCTTTTGGAGTTCTTAGATTATAGTCGCTAATTGTCTTCCTTTGTTATTGGAAAAATGGGTGATGTGGTATAAGATATATTCTCGTTTTATTCCTATGTAGACTTTATAAATGGGATTTAAACCACTTGATATATGTTAGGAATCAAAGTAAATAAGGAAATTTTATTGGAACACTTAACTAGCGATAAACCATAGGTAAAACTAGAAGTTAATGAGGAAATTAGGTTAGCAGCCTAAAGTGAGTAAATGTTTCAATCTCAAAACTTTATATTTTGGGAAGCATAAGGGATTTAGCTCACAAAATGCCACCATGCAAGGAAAAGAGAAAATGTAAAGGAATGAAAATTGAGTTTCCGGTTAAGGATTAAGAAGAAGGTGGCAAAAATTTCCATTAGAAACAGTGGAACCGTAGCACTCCAACACAGCTTTATGCAGTTGTGCATTGCATCATCAGTGATAAGGACCCTTAGTTTACTAGCAAGTTTGGAGGGGTTTGCTAGTAGCTTTAGGAACTAGCTTTAGGAACTTCGTTGAATCGGAGCATCACTTACCCACAGAAGACCGATGGACAAACTAAAGGAGTGGATGGGAACTTGGAGGATTTGTTGAGAGGTTGCTTCTTGGACTTTGGAGGACCTTAGGATAGCTCTTACTCTTGGTAGAATTCATTAGGATTGTAGTCATCAATAGACGATTGGTATGACACCTTTGAAGCATTTTTCGGAGGCCATGCAAATCGCCAAATTGTGGGTGGGAAACCACCGACAAATTCTACTCGAACCAGATGTATTGTGGGACTTTGGAAAGTCAAAATTGATTAGGCAACGTACAATTTGGGTAGTTGCAAAAGAGGCACCAGATTTATTGGGCCTTTCCCAGTATGGAAAAAACAAGAAAACTTTTATGTTGGCTAGAGTCCATGACGTTTTTGCATTTGAGGAAATACATTTATTGCATAGTAATTGTTGTATAGCCTAATCAATTGGGGGATTTTAAGATAGCGCCAATAGCATCCTGTGCCACTGTGTGTATCATAGAGCATGGAACTCGAAGGCTCCACGGTAAAAAATTACATTGGTTCGAGTACAATGCTGATAAAATCTGATGGGAGGCATGACGACTCTTCGTCCTAAACCTTTCTCTGGAAATTTTCTCTCCAAAATTAGGATTTTGGTTACTCATGGTTGCTAGATTGGATGGTAGGGGTGGTTGCTACACTTTTCACAACTACTTTATACTCATGTCAAAACTTTTATGCATGTTTAGGGTATTTGCATACATACTTTCATTACACGATTACACACTCACGCTAAGATTGACTACGATTGAGCTCATTTTAGTATGTCTACGGTACATAATCACATTGCACTATTGGTTGAGTAGATGGTTGTGTAGATAACTTAGTTGTATAACATTAATGATATTGTGCATTACGCTGTTTGCTCCTACAAAGACTTCGGGACGAAATCCTTTTTAAGGGGGGTGGAATGTAACACCTCGTAAAATGAACCATAATTAAACAAAGTAAATTAAATTAAATGTGATAAGGTAGAAAATGGAAATTTTATAAAAGTTGGAATTTGACTACGAACTTATACGTTGCATTCGTGGTGAAATTTTGATTAATTTCCATACATAATATGCTGAAAATGGAGCTTGAATGAAGAAGTTATTAGCATTTGAAGTTTTCAGATTTAAAGTAATTTGAAAAGGATTCAAATAAATAATTAATTCCCTAATTTTAAATTCGAAATTATTATGATTATACTTGGAGATTAAGTAACGTTAAAAAGTAGTAATTAATGTTCAAAGTTAATTAGGGTATGAAATCCATAAATAACCTAACGACGGTAAAATTAAATATATACTGCCGAAAATAAGGGAAGAAATCGGCCCAGCACCTCAAGGGGTCGACCGTAGGGGTCGACTGCTTGGAGCGTGGGGGTCGACCACATCCTTGCTGTGAAGCCTATTTTGATAAGTTCAACATTCCTGATTTATCTGTTTTTAATCTACTGTCATTGAATGGTTCTGGTGCGTATCCAACCACTATAAATTAGACCATAAACCTTTCACTTTTATCCACAAATATTTTTGGAACAATAGCAAAACTCTGCCATTGTTGTCTCTCCAAATTAGATTCAGAAACTTCATAGAGAATTCTGGTAAGAATCCAATCTATATTCTATTTATTTCTTCTTCCTCCTGCCTATTCTTATTCTATTCTCCTCCAACTATTCTGAATCTAATAAATATTTACACCTCTTCCCTATTTTGTGTGTATATATGTGTGTATGTGTATGTGTGTGTATATCAAAGGAGAGAGATTCTAGAAGAGATTGTGAGGTATGAAAAACCAAGGAAGATGAATTTAAGGCTAGTCTATGAGTGAAAACCTTAGTATTTCTAATCTGCAATTGTTTAGTGTATTTTGTTTTGGATTTGAATATGCCTTAGGGATTTTGGGATTTCGAAAATATTATAAATAAAATCCCCTAAAATTCCTTTTTATTTAAGTATGTCAATTCTATGTTGAGATTCCCAATTATTTACATTAATTTGATGGAATTTTTTTCGTTTATGCAATTCTTGATAATTTCATAGTTTATTCCACTTCTCTTTCTTCTTTGGGTCAAATTGTGATTCTTCAATAAAATAAGGGGTTTAGACTACGAATTCTATTTATAGTTTACACCACTTATTCTTATTTATTTCTTTGTAAAAGAGGAGTTGAATAGAATATGGGGTTTAGATTACAATCCTTATTCTTTAAGATATTCCATTGATTTAGTGTAATAAATTGAATTTCTGCTTTATTTACAAGTCTGTTATTGCGGTTTTGGTTATGGATATTCATTCCTTGTTTTGGACATTAAAACCCCATGAAATCTTGGGGATTTGAGGAAAAAGGACTTGTAACAATAATGGGTGTAGTGGAGGTAGTGCCTTCGGTTTCGTTCATTCCCAGAACGAACTTGATGGATGAATGCTGGCATTGCGTTGTTGCCTGGATTTGGCAGTGTTAGCATTCCAAGTGGGAAGTGCTACATAAAGTTAAAACGTAGCCTCAAGCCTCATCAACCGGGAAATGAAAAAAATTGGGCATGCAGCAGGGCCATGTGGGTCGCTCCCATCTAGGTATAGTCATACTAAATCAAGATCGATTACTATCTACTCATGTATGCTTCGGGGCCCAAAGTGGGGTGATCAAATTTAGTACTACTAATCAAGTGGTAGGCTAGTCTAGTGTGGCAGAGGTACAAGATGTTCTTATCATACCCCGGTGCATTTTATCTAAAGATGTACCATCGAAAGGTAGTCCCTTACCTTGTCATATTATGGAATCCATTCTTCAATACGTGCCTTTACGGATTTAGATGTACCCAACTACGTTTAAATGTGAGATGCAAGCATTTCAACTATATTCATATTTTACTTGAATCGTTACACATTATTATAATATCACTGGATTTTCTATAAAAGGTTACTTGGTTATCGTAAGGTAAAAACAGTCTGTGTTTATGTGCGGCATGGTCTTACGAGATACCTTTGATTTTAAAAGGATTTTAAACATAATAATTCAGTTGTTTGAGTTTACTCACATTAGACCCATGTTTAACCCGGAGTTTTATTTTCTTTGCCTAAAACTCTTAGGTGCTCAAATTTTTATGGGAAACCAAGTAGTTTGGGTTTTCCTCGGATGAATCTTGGAAGAGCTCGGAGCAGGAGGCTTCATCGATAGCTAGTTATTATCTTGTTCCGCTGTTTATATGTATGATCTATGTATCAGTTAGGTAGGGACAGGCTTTTATAATCGTCCTAGGTTAGAATTTGTGTTAGTATGACTCTGATGTATCATTTTGGAATGAATTTTTAAAGAATTATGGTGATTAATATATGCTATTCCGTTGCGTTGCGAGATTATGTGATTGTTTAGTTTCTTCTCATCTTCTATCTTCTTTCTTTCTCTTAACAATCGGTCTTTCCGGCACTTAAATGCTTGGCATGCAATACAGTGGACGTATTAATGTCGATTTTTCAAGGGTTGAAAAACCCGGTTTGTCAAAATAAATATGCAAGTTGTACGTAGATCATTTTATTCACATAACTGGTCTTGATCCAATATTCGAGTACATGATTTCAAGGTGGTTTACATAGGTCCGAATGAGGATTTTTCACAAGATTCTTGATGATGAATACTTGATATGGATACTTGATATGATCCTGACGTTTTCTATCATAGTATATGGCTATGTAAGGAGAATGGAGGTTTGTAATAAAGGAACCTAATCGGAGTCTGCACTAGAGAGGTAAGCGATCTATACTAGTTTGGAAGTGAAATTCTGTGATCGAAGAAGTGATCAAATTTGGTATTGCATACGGATGGTCTATGTACATTGTACGAGCTTTATAACATTTGCATGATGTGTTAAGTTGACTTATAAAGAGTTTGGGGAATGACTCTTTGATTTTTTTAGAGGTATTGTGAATCGTTGACAAAGTAATAACCTGAGGTTTTAGGTACGCTTAGTAGATTGTTTATCATCCTTGTGAGACGGTTGGAATTTTAAACCTAAGGAAACCGTGATCTTCGTTTGCAAATGAATGAGATACTATTAAGTATTGCTATGTAATTATTTGTTGGGTTGCTCGTATTAGAATTTCGAGGACAAAATATTCATAGTAGGGGAGAGTATAACGACCCTGAATTTCACACACTTCGTATTTAAACATCTGAACTATTTAAATATTTAAGTTTGGATTTAATGTTATTAAATGATTTAATACGATATTTAACCTCCTTTTAAGTCATAATTAATGAAGGTAAACTAGTTTTGGAAAAATATTTATATAAATAAATACTTTGAAAAAATATCGATAAAGTGACTGAAAATCGTTTTATCGATAAAGGCTTTTTAACCTTCAGAAGTTGTCTAAAAAAATTTTAACATAAGCTTATTTATTCTAGATACCATTAATTAAAAGTAAATACACATTTCCACAAAACCCTTGAGAAACTTCCTAAGATCATCTAGTTAGGTGTGAAAGGAAATATGAGCAAATAAGGAAATAATTTAAACTTATGTAATTTTGACAAAAAGTTTAAGTGATTTGAGTAATTAATGGTTGGAACTTGGTGCAGGGTTTTTGGTCTTTCAACATCTCATTCCTAAGAATATATAAGGGAGGGAGGGGTTCAATTCATATCACACAAAAATCAAAACCAAAACTAAGCCTTTTTAATGGCTTCCTTCTCTTCTTTTCCTCTCTAACTTTCTCAAATCTTATTCAAATCAACTCAAACCATAGCGAAACTTTCCCAAAGACCTTAGAATATCATTATAACATTTTTTAGCTTCTAAAAAGTTGAATAATGATAGAGTAGTGGTGGGAACCTAACTTGACCGTGAGCAATTATTTTGTGGAGAAGCATGGTTTTGAGATTTTGGAGGCAAAAGGTGGTAGATTTGGTCTTTCCATGGTTTTTAAATACACTAAGGATATACTTACTATAAAAAAATTTAGTCTTAAATTATTTGTTTAAGTGATTAAAACTAGTCGCAAAGATTGTGCTTTTCAATGTTGTTTTAACAAGAACTTTTAACGGCATTTATAATTGCCATGGTAAGTTGCTTATGGTTTTAAGAGTTTAAAATGCGACGTTTTGACTAGTTTTTCATGATTTAAATGGTATTTAAATTCATTTCATAATAAATCTTTCTGTGGAAGTTCTAATAAAATGTATTTGAGTATGAAAAAAGGATTAGAAGTTTAAATATAGTTTTAATGATTATTTACGAATTTTGAAAGTAAAGTGCTGCAAAATGTAAAATATGTTTTTGTTGATTTTTAATCAAACTTCTAAATTAGTTATTTTAAATCAATATTTTACATAGATATTTAAAACTTATTTACAAGTATTTTTAAAAGTATTAGTATACATATATATATATATATATATATCTAAGTTTTGAAAAAGGTAATTGACTAGGCCCAACTCTAAAAGCCGACGAGGTAGACTTCTCTATTTTTGACAGTTAAAGATTGATATTGAGTAGGGATGGAGCAATAAAGCTCTAACCTACCTCTTTCCTCTTGAACAAGGAATAGTTAAGTCGGTAATGTCAGAAATGGGTTAATCATGTTGTTTGTTACTTGCTTATGGAAGTTAGTAATACCATACTTAACACTAAAAGCCGACAAGTAGACTTATCTGTTTGTGAGATTCAAGAATGAAGTATCTAGGCAAGGCTTTGATATGCAACCAGTGCTCTAACTTATCTGGCTTCACTCTTGGATGAGAAATGGTTAAGTTGAAATATCAAAGATGAGATAAGTATACGAACATTGATTTGTATAAGCAATTGTTTTTAGTAGATAATCGATTAGTCGACTATCAAACTTAACCTATTATTAACTTAGATCTTTAAAAGAATGTTTTTAACAATGATTCAAGTATGGAATGGATTTGGGTTTGTTGTGACAATGTGTTAATAACATTCTTCTTTAACCCTTTTTTATTATACTTATGAATGTAAATAGATCTTTAAACGATTGCTTTAAAGATAAGCATAAGTGAAATGCTTTTGGGTTTGTAGTGACATTGTTTAAGTAACATTAGTTTTAAACATTTTGAATGAATTTGTAAAAGTACTTATCTCCTTAAAAAGGGATATTTTGAAGGAAATTATAAGTAAGGAATATTTTGGAAAAAGATAGAAAAAGCAAAGGTTTAAAGTAAGAAATCTTGATAATGATTTGTGAATATACTTATACCATTTGAGATAAGTATATGAATACTTTTTGAAGTATTGAAAGAGTACTAATGGACAGTAGGAATTCATAATTTTAGTTTTATTCGATGAAAGAAGTTTTACTAATAAAAAGGGGATTTAATTAATAAAATATTAATTAAACAAAAAGGGTATTAGAAGTCTCTTATGTGACTTTAACATGCTTTGTATGGCTTGATCATGCTTATTATGTTTACTCGTTTATGGAAAACATTTAGTCGTACACTTAGCACTAAAAGTCAATGAAGTAGTCTTGTCTATCTTTGGGAATTAAGAACATTGATCATGTAGGGATATGAGCAACAGAGCTCTAACCTACTGGCTTCACTCCTGATCGAGGGATATTGTGAGATGAAAATATCGAAAACCTGATAAGTATACGAGACTTGGCTTCCATATGCGATCATTCTTAATATTATTGAATGACCAAATCCGTCAATTCAGTCTTGAAGAGTGTGAGATCAATAAGTGATCGATAAATGTTTTACTTATTGGAAATCGCTTCAAGACTGAGATACGCATTCTATCTCTTGGAAGTGGATATGTTCGAGATACCAGAATCCATGGATGGTTTTGAGATCTGTTTAAGATGTAGGCATCCAATTGGGGATCTATGTTCTGTTCGAGTGATAAAGGCTCGTGTGAGAGATGTCGAAGGTAACCTTGACATCAAAATGGTAGAGAACAGAGTAGAATGTATGACATGGGGTTCAGCTAACCCATGTCAGGGTCTTATCAACTCCATATCTAGAGATACTTATTGTTTGTTGGCCGGCAGGAGTAGATGATATTTAATTCACGTTGTTCATGTTTTTGTTCAGACGATGAGCCTCTTGTGTTTACCTTAATGGTATATTTTATCTAGAGATATACGATGCTCGGAGTTACTTTCTAAACCTTATGCAAGTGATTTGATCCGGCTCAACCGGAGTGATCTCCATGGAAAATTCATTATGCGAATGTTCCTTATTGGATTTGTATTCACCCTCTAATATGCTATTGAATATAATGAATGTAACCATTCCAACTATGTTACATATTTATATTCTACACCCTAAACATTATCTATTATATCACCTTATGTACTTATTAGATGGTGCTTCTTTTGAGGGGATAACCATTATGTCATTCAGCGCAGTCTCAAAAGTACAATTATATGTTGATCGCATATTTTTTGAGTTTTTCATACCAGACTTATGTCTGACATGTGGCTTTTGTTTTCTCTGAATTCCTCATGTGCTCTTTCGAGTATTTTGAGAAAGGTAGGTTTTCGTCGATGTTCATTGGAGCTTGAGAAGACGAGCTAGATGTTTCACCTATCGTAGTATTCTTATTTCCGCTGCATTACTATTAATGTATCAGCATTTATGTGGACAGGTTTTTATAACTGTCAAGACTGATGATAGTACATAGGTTTTATAACTCTGAAATTTCTGTATCGGAGTAACCCTTTGTACCATTCTTTTGATATTATATATTTGTCGTTCCATTAGTTAGATTCTAATGTTGTGTTCTCATCTTTCTTATGTAACGACCTATAATTTTATCACTTTAATTTGGAATATTTAATTAATGTTAAATATTCGAATATACGTTTATTAAACATAAATAATCATGTTTTATATGATAAATAATTATGGTATTATTATTCGGGAAAAATGTTCACAAAAATATATTCTTTGGAAAAATATCAATACTATGACCGAAAATTGTTTTATCGATAAACAGCTTTTTAACCATCAAAAGTCATACACTGTTTTTTCATACACTTATTTAACTATTTAAACAAAAATAAGGAATAAAAATATTTTTCCATTTTTGGAAATAAAAATAATTATGATGTCAGCGATGATGTCATTATTTTCAAAAATGAGCATTTAAGGAAAATTTTGGTATTTTTGGTATTTAAATATTGAATAATTGTTTTAAATGATAAATGATTCATTTTAATTATTATATAATGATAATAAGTGATTTATAATAGTTTTATAAATATATATATATACTTGTTTTATAAAGATATACGAATTTCATCGCACTTTGGCAATTTAAAGGTGGGATTTTGCAACACTTGTTCATAATTTATAAAAATAGTTTTATAATTCAAATGAGCATGTTTTAATTATTCTATGAAGATAGAAAAACTATTTTTAATATTTGTTTACATATAGTCTAACATAGAAGTAAAAATATGATAGGAATTTGGATTCTAGATTTTCAACGGTTTATCAAATAAAAGCTGTAATTGAATGCTGCACCATGGTTTGTTAAATGAGACATATATATGCATATATACATGCACATAACATGTGCATACATATAAGAAGTTACCATGTGCATTTACAAATTTACTTAAAGTAAACAGGAGAAAATATCATGATATTTATAAATAAAAGTCAAAAGATGCTTTACTTAAACATTAAAAAAAGGGACAAGATGAGATGGTGGTGATGTGGGAGGGTGAATCACGGCCAAGGAAGTGATGGGGGGATGCATGATGATGTTGGAGATATTTTTGGTGATTACTTCATGGTTAGGGCATGGAAATGCTATAAATACCCACCTACATCTCTCATAATTTACAAATTCAACTTCCAAGCTATCTTCTTCTCTCTTAAGCTCTCTAATGGCTTCCATGAAGGCCTCTCTTCTTAATAAAAATACTGCAAAAGAACATAGTAAAAAGAAGACATATATATATATATACACACACACATATTGTTAGCACCAAAAATTGATCACTGACACCCAAACGTCGTTGAAAGCACCAATTCACAGTCCCAGATAACAGATAGAGTGTATGTAGAGAGTAAAAATATGAAGAACAATCAAGATTAAAAAGAAAACAACAATAATAGAGGATTTATAGTGGTTCGGCTGACTCTGGCCTACGTCCACTCCAGAAATTTCCTTTTTATTGATATCAGAATCAATTACATTTACAATAAGGAGTTTTTAAAACAATAATGGCAGCGTAGCCTTAGTGGAGAAGATGCAGGGAAACAGAATGAAGATCCCCTTTTTGAAGCCCTGCTTGCTGTATTTATAGGCAAAATCCGGGTTATTGGGCTTCCTAAGTGAACCGAGCCCACCAAGACCATAGTCGAACCCGAATCCATCATCACTACCGACCCCGAGTGCAGAATATGCCAACCTGATGTCGCCCTAGGAATGACTCGAAGTAAATGTATATACGACCCAAAGCAAACCTGCCTGTGACCCAAAGTAAGCTAGACCACGACTTGTAGCAGAAAACATGTCGATCCCTTTTTCTTTGATATGCCAACCCGGAGTTTATAAGTAGCCGACCCGGAGTTTTTAAGTAGCCGACCCGGAGTTTTTAAGTAGCCGACCCGAAGCGGAATATTAACTCCGATCCCCTTGAATATGCCAACCTGACTTCAATGCCGACCCGAAGCAAGTAGGAACATGCCGATCCCTCAACATGTCGATCCCACTTCATATGCCGATCCGAGTTTGTGAATGTGACAACCCGAAGTCGCCTAAACGTGCCGATCTAAAAAGATGCCGACCCAAGGACTTCTATGCCGACCCGAGTTTGGAGTGTTGACGACCCGAGGTGCTCGTAACTTGCCGACTAGAAAAGATGTCGAACCGAGAGCTCGGTGCCGACCCGAGTAAAAGCTCATGCCGAACCGAAGAAGATACCAACCCGACTTCCTTTAGCTGACCCGAAGCCTTTGTCTCACCAACCCGGAGTTAACACAAATGCCGAACCGATTGAACCCCAAGTAGAGCCCAATTTGACCCAAAGTAAACACCATGAAAACTTGAAGCAAATCAAAGTGTGACTCGAAGCAAACTTTAAGCAATCTAAAGCGACTCGACTTTAGTCGAAACTCATATTTCAAGTATCCCATGCTTTTTGTCCATCGACCATGCCGAATCCTGGCTTCATAATCATGTTTATCATTCGTGATTAATCGTCTATCCATCAAGTCTAGTCAAACCTATTGTATTTCAGCCTCGATATCCGAGCAATCGATTTAGTTAAATCCGCCTGTCTACGGCCTTGCCAAAAGGCGGGTTAACATTTGCCCCCCAAAACATGCCTTGTTATTGGAAGGTGTGTTTTGAATAGCTCTAAATCTGATAGCCAAATCCACGACCGTTCCAAGCCGTTATCCAATTCCAAATCCATTAACAGAATCCATGATCTCTCCGGATCTTTTTATCTAAGTTCGGGACCTCGCCGGGTCCTATAATCCATACCCGGGACCTGTCGGGTCCTTATCCAAAGTCGAGACCTCATCAGGTCCTCATCCAAAGTCTGGACCTCACTGGGTCCTTATCCAAAGTCGGGACCTCACTGGGTCCTTATCCAAATCTGTAGTTGTTCGAAGCCCCTATCCGGATCCATATCGCATTTTGGAAGTCAGTAATCAAATCCTACGATCTCTCCGGATTGTTGACGGCCTCTCCGGACCCTTGTTAATCTCGATCCAAACTTAACGATTGAATAGGCAGATCCTGTCGCGCTCCAACGAAGCAACCTATCCCTTGCACTCCGGTTCAGCGTCCCTAAACATTAAGCGATGCCCTGGTCCTCCTAGACCGATATCAGCCTCTCTAGGCTCTTATTGGATCCCATCCTATCACTCTCCAGTGAAGGGGAAACAGCGTTGAGCGAGCCGATCCTGTCGTCCTCTGATGAAGCGGCGTCGCTCCCTGCACTCCGGTTCAGTATCCTTGAACATTAAGCGATGTCATGGCCTAAGTCCTAGATTGATTATAGCCTCTTCGGACCTTTGCTATATCCCATCCTGCCACTCTCTAGTGAAAGGGAAACAACGACGAGCAAGCTGATCTTGTCGCTCTCCGACGAAGCGGTGTCGCTCCCTACACTTCGGTTCGGTATTTCTAAACATAAAGCTATTAATTTCCAATTGACTTCCAATATCCATCCCGTAACTCTCCGGTTAGGGATTTATTTCATAAAATCCAAATTCATTTATTAAATCCAAGTTCTAAATGTCCTATAAGAAAAACAGAAAAAACTAAGTGTTGCCTCTCCGGGTAGAGTAGCCTATTACCATCTCAGAGCATGCCTAGGGATCGCTCTGGTTCCCCTACATGTGTAAGCGACATAGCTGCTTTATTTTTTAAAACAAAATTAGAAAAATTATTTGATGACCGAAGTCCAAATACTAAACTCGGCCCTTGCCATCACGATCAGCGGATGATGAGTCGTGACCCCAATCCAAGGTCGTTCCTGTTTGATCCAAGCGGTAGCTGCTCGTGTTCTACCGCTCTCGTCCGGTCCCTCGCATATTGTGGCAGTCTACCATTTCTAACTTGCTCATCCACCACGTCCTTCAAGTGGTGGCATTCATCTGTGGCGTGCCCTTCCAGCTCATGGAATGGCAGTACTTCCCGCTCCTACGTTCCTATTCTATGGGGTCCCTCTTGGGTGGTTTCCGATAAGGGGGCAGCCCCCGTGTATCCAAATAAATCTATTCCAGATTATCGGTCTAGTCCGCATACGTTGCAAATTTGGGTTCCCAACCTCTCCTTCGTTTGTCAGAACCGCCATATCGATCGTCCTGCTTTCGCTTTCCTTTATGCATTCCTTGTCCTTCATCAGACGTTCTTTCGCCTTGCACGGCGTTGATATCTTGCCTTTCGACGCTGAATCCTCTAATCGAATGAATCTTTCCGCCTCATGATATAACTCTTCAAGATCCTGTGGTGGATCCCTTGCCAATGAATCCTTGAACTCAGTGCCTTCTGCAATCCCTGCTACCACCGCCATCAAAATCATTAATGGATCCGGGCGATCTACCGAAACTATGGCTGCATTGAACCGCATTAGAAAACCCCTCATGGACTCTCCTGTCCTCTGCTTCATCGATGCTAGTGTCATTACATTCTTGGGTCACGTCACGTGGACCCTGAACTGTCTCATGAAGCGTTCCACTAGCTCGCCCCATGTCCTGATCGATCCATTCTCCAACTGCCTAAACCAGAGCATAGCCAAATCCATCAAGTATAAAGCAAAACATCTTCCCATCACCTCCTCAGATGCCCCCAGCACCTCCATATGTCTGATGTATTTGATTACATGCATAGTTGGATATGATTTTCCATCATAGGCCCCCAGTGTTGGCAATTTAAATTCTGGAGGGTTCCTTGTGTTTCTAATATTCGGAGTGAACGGACTCCGACTGACTTCCTCCAAGCCTCTGCTCGGTAGTCCTCCTCTCATAATCATCCTTATTAATCCAGCCATCCGCTCCTCTCCATTTGGGTGTGTTCCCCTGTTTGCATCTCCACCCTGCCCCTTATGTCCTAGAGGATATTCCGGGTAGTACTCTTCATGTTGCTTATTTGCAGTTATGTTGGTCCCAGCTCGCTAAGCTTCATTCACGGTCCTTCCAGTATCCAATCCCGAGGGTCTGCCCCCAAGCCTTTGTTGATTTCCTTCAATCTCTCCAGTCTCGTTCTAGTTCTGACCTCTAGAGACTTCTACAGCTCCGGCTCCTTGTTCTGCATTGCCAGCAGCTGCAGTTGGTCCATTCCCTTGAATTTGCACTCCAACTTGTTGGAGTAGGTCATGTATCATGTCCTCCTGCCTTTTCAGCATCGTCTCTATCAAGTCTCTAGTGATATAGATTGAGGCTTGATTAGCTCCAGAGGAAGCCTCCTGACTTCCCTCTTGCTGATTCCTTTCCGTCCTCTGTCTCCTTATTGACTGCTTTGCCATAATCTCCAGAATCTGAGTCCCTAAGTCTTAAAATTCAAAATCCAAGCTTTAGAATCCCTGAGTGCAAGCTTTCTCAGTGGAAGCACCAAAATGTTAGCGCCAAAAATTGGTCACTAACACCCAAACGCAATTGAAAGCACTAATTCACAGTCACAGATAATAAATAGAGTGTATGTAGAGAGTATAAATATGAAGAACGATCAAAATTAAAAAGAAAGCAGTAATAACAGAGGATTTATAGTGGTTCGGCTGACTTTGGCCTACGTCCACTCCAAAAATTTCCTTTATATTGATATCAGAATCAATTACAGTTACAATCAGGAATTTTTAAAACAATAATGGCAGAGTAGCCTTAGTGGAGAAGATGAAGGGAAATAGAATGAAGATCCCTTTTCTGAAGCCCCGCCTGCTGTATTTATAGGAAAAATCTGGGTTACTGGGCTTCCTGAGTGAACCGGGCCCACCAAGACCATGGTCGAACCCGAATCCATCATCACTGCCGACCTCGAGTTCAGAATATGCCGACCTGATGTCGTCTTGGGAATGACTCGAAGTAAATGTATATATGACCCGAAGCAAACCTGCCTGTGACCCGAAGTAAGCTGGACCACGACTCGAAGCAAAAAACACGCCGATCCCCTTTTCTTTGATATGCCGACCCGAAGTTTATAAGTAGCCGACCCAGGGAAAACATGTAGCCGACCCGAAGTGGAATGTTAACACTGATCCCCTTGAATATGCTGACCAGAATTCAACGCCGACCCGAAGCAAGTAGGAACAGGTCGATCCCTCACAATGCCTCAACATGCCGATCCCACTTCCATATGTTGATCCGAGTTTGTGAATGTGCCTACCCAAAGTCGCCTAAACGTGACGATCCAAGAAGATGCCGACCCTAGAAATTCTATGCCGACTCGAGTTTGGAGTGTTGACGTCCCGAGGTGCTCTTAACTTGCCGACCTAACAAGATGTCGAACCGAGAGCTCGGTGCCGACCCGAGTAAAAGCCCATGCCGAACCGAAGAAGATACCGGCCCGACTTTGTTTAACTGACCCAAAGCCTTCGTTCCACCGACCCGGAGTTAACAGAAATGCCGAACCGATTGAACCAGAAGTAGAGTCCAATTTGACCCGAAGTAAACACCATGAAAACTCGAAGCAAATCAAAGTGTGACTCGAAGCAAACTCCAAGCAATCCGAAGTGACTTGACTTTTTTTGAAACTCGTATTTCAAGTATCCCATGCTTTTTTCCATCGACCATGCCGAATCTCGGCTTCGTAATCATGTTTATCATCCGTGATTAATCGTCTATCTATTAAGTCTAGTCAAACCTGTTGTATTTCAGCATCGATATCCAAGCAATCGATTCAGTTAAATCCATCTATCTACGGCCTTGCCAAAAGGCGGGTTAACATATATATATATATGTATGTATGTATATATATATATATGCAGTATTGTTTCGACCCTAAACAAGTGCCAAAACACTCCTCTACCTCTATAAAACCAACGGCCGTCACCACCATTCCACCGTGGTCGAGCATCGACCTCCATCCTATGCATGGCTCTCTCTTGAGGTGGGGGAGTGAGATCCAGAAGCCTCGAAGTGAAGAAAGCAGAGAGAAGTGTTGCCAAAATATCGTCGGAGTAATTTGAAGGAGTTACAGAGGGAATACTACAATTGTGAATACTTGATTAAATATATACTTCTTATAATTATAAATTAATTATGAAGTGGTTTTAAATAAGTTAGCATGACTATTAAAAATGGTTATGATGTTTGGTTGGTTAATTTATGATGCTTGATGGTTTCTTAAGAAGTAAATAGTGATATATAGTGAAATATGTTACATAAAAGTGAGAATTACTCCATTAGTTTATTCTATAGAAATATATGATGATATGATATGTTTTTCCATGCTTGTTTTCTATGTTTGTCATCATGTTTGGGATGTGATGATATGTTTTCTTGATTGTAGAAATAATTCACAGTAAATACACGTCGAATTTACGCAAAGAAAAAACTCTCTTACGAGTTATAAAAGTGTTACAGCATAGTTAAACCTCTTTAAACATGAAACAAAATGGTTTAAAATGGTTTATAAATGTTTTATAAACATTAAAATTCATTTCGGTAAATTTTTGAAAAGATGTAGAATTAGAGCCAAAATAGGTGCGTCGCATATCAGTAGTTCGCGATTTCATGCCATAAAAGCTAAATTAGTGTGTAGAGTGGAATATAGCTCAGAATTATTCAAAAAAAGAATTTTCTAGACTCTTATAACTATAGTTTCCAAATGAAGGAGAAAAATCAAGATTTAATCTATGGTAGCTTGTTTAAGTACCTGTAATATTACCTGGAAGGTTGAACTAAATAAGTGGTAGCTTGTTTAAGTGCCATTGTGAACACTAGGCCTCTTTCCAAACTAAAAAGAAAGTAATGGTTTTAAATTAACCTAAATCTTATAACAATTTGAGTTTAATTATTTTATTAGTAGCGTCTTAAGTTAATTAATTATTTTATTAATGATGTCTTAAGTAAATTAATTATTTTATTGAAGATGTCTTAAGTTAATTAATTATCTTATTGATGATATTTTAATGTAAACTAATCATTTTAGTAATGATATTTAAGGTTAAATAATTTATTTAATAATAATGTTTTAAATTAATTAATCTTTTAATTTATGGTATTTAAAGTTAATTAATTAGTTTAGCAATGGTGTTAAGCTAATTTAATAATGTTTTTTAAATAATAGTATTGTTTTATAAAAGATGTCTAAAATATAATAAATTATTTTATAAAGAGAATTATTTTTAAAAGAAGGGTTTATTAAAGTTTATAAATTTTAAAGAGGCCTTGGGAATGGGAAAAGAAGTTTTCTTTATAAAACTTTAATTTTAAATCAATAGTATAGAAGATTTTGGAACATATATTTGATGTTAAACTTCGAGGTAGGGAAACATCTACCTATCCTATAAGGTAAGAATGTTGTTGAGTCAAGGTGGGTGTAGTAATATCCCAACTTGAATGACTTCATTGTTAACCGAAGGATATATAGTCTAAGTTTGAAATCAATGGTTGATGTTTGATGTATAAAGTATTATTTTAGTATATAAATTGGATAATTATAAAATATATTTTATGAAATAAATAAATAATCCTTCTTAATTTTGGTGGTATGGAAGCATTTTCCATAGTTAACACCAAAGGATTAGTGTTTGGGCAGATAGTAAACAATGTTTGAACGACTTTGTTTTTTATCTATGTAATATGATTTTAACAGGAGAAATCTTTGGATTGAGATTTGAATAAATACCTAGTGGCCGAGCTTAATTAAACAAATGGGCTTATAAATGGTTTTATATGTTAAGTAATTAATGCAAGGGTATTTGGGGTAATTGCGTACCATAATCCCATTACCTTATATTCTCGTTTCCTATCCATTCACGTTCATTTTACAAAACACGAACAAACATAAACAAAGAGGAGCAAAGCCGGCCATTAGGAGAAAAGAGGAGAAAATCAATTTAAAGCTAAGGATTCAAGCTAGGGGAAATTAATCTCAATCAAATCTCAAAGTTCTTATCCTAATCAAAGTGAATAATAATCAAAACCATCTCTACTTTGTTTTATGATCATTTGATTTTCGGGTTTAAGATTAAATCCATTATGATGATTTTTGATAATGATATGCTTGGATTTTATAACATATTTGATTCAAACAAGATTGTTTGATAATTTTTTATACACGGTTTTAAGGGTAAAATCGTTTAAAATGAATTTTGAATGCCATGAAGAATTTATATGTTATGTAAAACATGATTTTGGAGATGAGTTTTAATTTTTATAATTTTCCAAGCTATGGAAAATTTATTATGAATTTTCAAAGGAAAGTATGAATAATTGGGTTTAGAAATTAATTTCGGTTGTTTTATGAAGAATTTGGGTCTAAAATTTTTATATGTTAGATAACATATTGAAAGTGATTTCTATGATTTTTGGGGATTTTTCCTAAGTAATTTACTATGGAAATTAAATTATTTTAGAAGAAGGATTTAATTGTTTTAATTGTTTTGCTTAATGGAGGCTTAATTGTGAAAATTAATCTTTTTTTAGATCTGAAATTATGCGGCAGTTATTTTTGTAAAGAATTTGAAAAGTTATGGCAACCAATCAAATGTTTACAAATAGGCAGGTTAGTAATAAAGTATTCGCTTTAAATGGAATTAAATTAGACTTTATACAGAAAATATGTTCCGCCTCTTTTAGAAGCCACCTTTCGACCCTATGCTTTGGCCTTCTACCAAGTCGAAACCTACTAGGTCGAAAACAACTAAGCCGAAACCAATACACAAGGTATCACAATGTTGGTACGTAGTGACTTGGAGAAGGGCGGAAGGCATGGTGCCGTAACATAGCTTTCGATGAGGTCGAAACCTTTGTTTATTTTCCAAAGAAATGTGCTTGCCTGTTTTACTAAATGCTTTCAAAGGAGTCGAAACGTATGCTTCCAAAGGGGTCTTTTTAAATTGCTTTCGAAAGGGGTTGCTACTTCTTGTTTAAATTGTAGCTTCCGAATGAGTCACTTAGTTTTAAAATCAATGCTTTTGAAAATGGTAGTTTTGACCAAGTCGAAACCCTTCTGCCATTCCTATGCCTTTTGAATGGATTGAAATCATCAACCAATTCGAAAGGTAGCTTTTGTTTTAAACCTGTACTAAGCCACTTTCTAAAACCTTCGAAATGATTCAAGGGTTCCGAAGGCAATGGCTTCGAAAGGGGTTTTGAAGCTATCCTTCAAATGTTTACTTAAATGGTTTGAGCTTGCGAAAGGATGGTACCGAAGCCATTTGTTTTTCCCCAAACTCTTTTTAATGGTTTCAAAAGGGGTACTTTCGCTTGAATTCACTTAGACCCAATAAGATATGTTTTAAATTAAACCCAATGGTTTCGAAAGGGGTACTTTCAAATGGTTTCGAAGATATGCTTCTATAATTGAATGGTATTACTTTAATACATTCAAAAGGTTTCGAAAGAGAGGTTTTAAAGTGTTTCGAAAGGCAGGTGACTAATATTTTGAAAAGAAGATTTGAATGCTTTCAAAATGAAGTTTTCCAATGGTTTTGAAAGTAAAGATCAAAGGTTTTGAAAGCCTTAGTTTTCAAAACAAAGAACCCAATCTCAATTTTTAAAGGTAAAACCCATGGCATTATAAAAGAGCTTTTAAATGCTTTTAAATTGGAGTTTTTGAAGAAGCTTTCCTTAATAAAATAATAGGTTAAAGGGATTAACCATGTTTTATATGAAATTGATTTCAAAGACATCAAACCACAGATGTTGGTATTATATGTTAATATGTTTGCTTCTTCTAATATATATATACATATATATATATATATATATATATTCACAATATAATGGACCCATAGCAGCATTTTGGGGAGAAAATGGTAGAATAACCAGCTAGGTTGACCCAGTAGTGAGTATAAATTGAGTTAATTCATGAATGAGTAGAATTGCATCTAGGAGGTTAGGTAGACCAGAATAAAGGATGCCTAAATACTAATTAAAGAAGTTGTCAGATGGACAGGTTCATAGTAAACCCATGAAAACTATGCTTAGAATAGGTTATTGGAAGGGACCAATAGGTTCATAGTAAACTAATGAAAACTATGTTTAGAAAGAGTTATTGGCAGGGGCCAATAGGTTTGTAGTGAACCCATGAAAACTATATCTGAAATAAGTAATTGACAAAAGTCAATAGGTTCTTAGTCAACCCATGAAAACTAGGATAAATGGGAAGTTATTGGAGATACTGTAATGACCCTAATTTTTAGTAACATTATTTAGGATATTTAATTGGTTAAATTACATAAAATAATATAATGATTAGGGGATTGAGATTTTTGTAAACTAAGGGGTGGTCGTGCCTTGTTAATAAATAAACCAAAATGAATTAGAATGAAATAAATAAGGGGCAAAATAGGAAAAGACAAATTCTAATACCATAAACTCTTAAGTCATGTTCATTCTACACATTCATTATCAAAATCAAAATATAGAGGCTGACCACCATTAGAAGACACAAGAAGAAGATAAGCAAAAGGAAGAAGCTAAATCAACTTAATCCATTCTCAAATATCAAACTCTTTAATCACAAAGCTAAAGTGAATAATGACTATATCTCATGTTTTCTTATTGCTTTCGGTTTTAGGTTAAATCCGAATTATTTTGCAAGGTTTTTCCATGTTTTGATTGTTAGAAATAAATATATATGCTTGTTGATGATTTATGATATTTCATATGGATTTTATGATATGTTTTAATGTGAAAACCCTATTAAATGACATCCAAATGCCTTGAGATTTTAGATTTAGATCAGAAATGATATTTTAGAGATGGGTTTCAATTTTCATAATTTTCTGAATTAATTTGGATTTTATATTAATTTCTAGTGAGGAAACAGGATATTTGAGTTTAAAATAATTTACGGCTAAATAATATATGTTTTGGGTCTGAAATTTTTATATGTTAGAAAACATATTAAAAATGATTTATAGGAATTTTTGTACAATTTTTCTTAGTGTTTTAATGAATATATAAAATTATTTAAGGTATGAGACTTAAATGTTTTATATATTTATAAAAGGAGAAGGGGTATTTTGTAAATAATTTAATTTGTTTATTTTTGAAATCTCGGTAGAACTTTTAAAAAAGAAAATTAGCAACCAATAATATTTTGAAAAACAAGGCAGCTTAGTTGAAAAGATTGCTTTAAAAAGCTAAAAATCATATTTTACATGCTTTTTAAATGTTTCACCACTTTCGGTACCTAGGTTTTGATTGAGTACTTCCGCCTCCATCGCCATCGAAACCAATGCACATAGTATCAATGATTTGGTAAATAGTGAATTGGATATAGGTGGAAGGTATTGGGTCGAAACAAGGGGTTCCGTTGGGATCGAAACACTACTTTGCTTTCAAATAAAAATGTGTCTGCTTTGCTTTCGAAAGGAATGCTTTCGACTTGGTTGGCTTCCGACTAGTTCAAATTGATTTAAGGAATGGTTTCGAATGACGCTGCGCGTTTTCTTTTAAGTAAACGCTTTCGAAGCGGTTGAAACCCCTTGCTGCTGTTTTTACCTTTCGAAGCAAATGGTTTCGAGAGGATACTTTGTTTTTAAAACCTAGCTTATGGAAGAGTGCTTTCGACTTACATGTTTTATGACCCTTTTTTCTATTGAAGGTAAAACCCAAAGATTTCGAAAGGAAAGGTTTTTAATGGTTTCGAAAGGTTTCCACATGTTTTACTTGAACCCAAATGCTTTCGAAAGGTTTGATGTTATTAAAGGATTTTAATGCTTTTGAAAGGCCTAAATAAAGGTTTCGAAGGGGTGATTCCCTAATGGTTTTGAAAGGTTTAAAAAGGAAGGTTTCTAATGTTTTCGAAAGGCAATGTTAAGTGTTTTAAAGATAGGATGTCTACGGTTTTAAAGCTTTCGAATGTGATGTTTTCCAATAGTTCTGAAAGGTTTATTATGAAGGGTTTCGAAAGCGTATGTTTTGGCCTTCGGCCTAAGGTTATAAATCAAAGTGGTTTTACTTGTATCGAAAGTGGTACTTTCAATAGCTTCGGAAAGGGTACTTTCAAAGGAGAAATGTTTTCATCAACAAAGTTTTGTGTAAAGTATATATAACATGGCAAAGTGATTTCAGTAAAGCAAAGAGTATATTTTTCTTGTTTAAAGTATGATTTAAAGGATTAAATCATTTTGAAAGAAATGGTTTTCAAGAAAGATTTATGGGTACTTAACCCTAAGTAAAATGACTCAGATATTTGGGACTGGTATAGGGTCACGCCCTATACATTAGCTATTAGCCCTTAGCTAATTTAGTTCAAAATTCTAGTGTGTAGGGCTTTGTCATAGGTAAGACTAAAATAATGTTACACACCGAAAGGAATATACATGTACAGAGATAGGTTATTAGTGAGCCCGCAAAAAACATTAGGATCAGTTGACCCTGGGAGAATTAAGTAAGGGACAGACCGCCCAGAAAAGGAGTATATAACAGAAGTTAGATTATTTGTTTATTTTTTCTGGTAGGCCCGAGTCAGCCAAAGGTTAATAGTTAGTCAAACAAAACTATATTGTTTAGACAGATAGTCCATTTGTTATTTGATTTATATGCTTTCGTGATATTGATATTACGGTTTTAACCAGTTTTGGTTGCAGGATTAAGATTTGCAAAAGATATGTTTTAAAAGGATATTAGTGAGGAGAAACCCGTTCCGCTAAGCGGCATGGTCTCACTTAATATCAAATAACCGAGATGTATATTATTATTCACACCAGGTTTTATGTCTGACTCGAAGTTTATGTTTTCTCCTTAAACTCTCGGATGCTCAAAATGGGTTTGAGTAGGCTGAGGGCTGAGGATTTTCAGGTTTTAGTAGGTGGACGAATAAAGCTTCCGGTGATGAGCAGGATGCTGATGCTAGTTATATTTAGGAGTTGTTTTGTTTTATTTCGCTGCGTTGTATTAAGTCAGTTATGACTATTTAGTAATCTGGTCATTCAATGGGGCATCTTCATATGTCGCTTTTGGCATATTTATGTAATAATTATATTTGATCTGAACCTGTGAAACATTTGGGATTATGTAAATTGGATATGAAATGTTGTTTTGAAATGTAATTAGAAAAATGTTTTAATCTGCGATGATTTTATTTCATATTCAAGTGCTTCTGATATTATGGATACCATTAATATTACCGTATTTGGTCGCCGAAAGTTAATACTATAGATGACTGCTGCATTTGTAGCGCTTAGTTTCGCGCCTCCAAATAGGGGATGTTACAACTTGGTATCAGAGCATAGGTTTATGAAAAAATTTAAATTAAAATGATTTTTGAAAATATAATCCTAAGGAATTAGAGAAAAGATCGGGGTATGGGATAACGCTATAATAACGTACTTGTATTTGCTATATATAAGTATACGCTATATCTCTATTCTCCTATCTCTCTTAGACTATTCATCTGTATCTTATGAGGCTTGAATACAAATATGGATGTTAGAAGTGAAAGAGTTAACCTTGGAAGGGGAAGCACCACAACAAATGGAAATGCCAAACCAAATACAAAGAGAAACCCAGGTCAGGCACAAGTGGAAATGTTGGTGCTGGAGTCCCGCAAGTTGACATGGGAGCAATGTATCAGTTCTTTGTCAACATGATTCAGGCGGGTATTGCTGCTGGAGTAATTGGAGGAGGAGTTCAGGAAGCTCCGATGGTGTATAACTGTGCTATTCTGAGTAGGTATTACGCTTGGTTGGGAGGAAAGCCATTTATTGGTACTGATAACGCAATCGAAGTAGAGAATTGGCTGCTTTATTGCAAGAGGATTTTCATTGATTTGAGACTCAATGATGACTAGAAAAGAAGGCTTGCTTCCAGAAAGCTTCAGGGAGCAGCGTTGTGCCAGTGGAACAGCGTTACAGTTGGAGTTAATTAGTAGACCATGACATGGACCGAGTTCAAAAGGAGATTTGAGGAGAGGTTATGTCGAAGATTGCTAAGTCTGCACTGCTCAGAAAGTTTTCCGAATTGGAACAGGGAGACATGACTGTGCTTGAGTATGCGAGGAGGTTTGAGGAGCTAGCAAGATATGGCTATGCTACGATTGATACTAATATTAAGAGGAACGAGAAGTTCATTAGGGGGTTGAAGCCTGAGTTGGCAAAGGCTACATTACCGCATATTAGAAACCCTTGTGATGTTGTGGTTGAAATGACTTTGAGGAATGAGGAGATGCTTGCTTTTCTGGAGAGAAACAAGGCAAATGAAGTCTGGGTGAGGCAGAGTCAGAAAAAAAGTTTTCCCATAAGGGCGGAGTTGCCAAGGAAGGAAAGTCGAAGGTTGTCTGCTTTAAGCGTGACAAGAAGAGACACTATATCCATGAGTGCCGAACAGGCAAAGGAAAGAAAGCTACGGAGAAGAAAGAGATGAGGCGTTTCAATTGCGATCAAATTCACTACACCAGAAAAGGCCTTTTGTAGCGTTGAAAAAACGCTACCAAAACTTTTAGTAGTGTTTCAATAAACGCTGCGATATGACATGCAACTAAAAGTCTAAAACTTTTTGTAGCCATATAGAAAACACTACCAAAACTTGACCTATTGTAAGGTTTTAGAAACGCTACAAAAAGTTTCAGACTTTTAGTAGCATGTCGTATCGTATTGTTTACTAAAACACTACTAAAAGTTTTGGTTGCGTTTTTTCAACACTTCAGAAGTCGTATCGCATCTATTTACATTTATTTTAGCGTTTTTAAAACGCTAGTAAAAGTTATTAACTGTTTTATAGCATACTGTACATGCTACTATTTCATGTTAATGGTTTGTATCATTTCCCGCCATCGCTCACATATAGTATTATTACAACCAACAATCAACAACATAATCGTCGTATGCAATCAATCAATCACATAATCGTCGTATTCAAACAATTAAATAAACACGATAATCACATAATCAAATATACTATCCATAACCATTTTGATAATAGTTTTTCGACAAACCGAGCAAATTCACATAAAATCCATAGTTATTCATAAACAAGTTCACACAACAAGTGCTACCAAAATGTTATAGTATATATAACAAATAAAGACATTTTCGTTACTTGATTACCCACAATTCTTTGCTGTAGCTGGTCTTTACTCCTAAAAAGCTAATTACCTGTAGACAAGTTTAACAAACAACAAATGATTATGAAACTGTTTCATTTTTAAAGTATATCAAATATCCTTAGTTGAACTTTTCTTAAATTTAAATAATTTTAATAAAACTTAGTTAAATTTTTATAAAACTTGGTTAATTTTTTAATAAACTTATTTAATTTTTAAAAACTTATTTATGTAGTTAAATTCTAATAAAACTTAATTAATTTGTATAAATTTATTTAATTTTTATAAAGCGTAGTTAAATTATATAACTCTTAGTTAATTTTTAAAATTTTGGTTAATTTTTATAAAAATTAGTTAAATTTTTATAAAGCTCGGTTAACTTATTTATAAATTTATTTATATTAACTCAATCTTATAAATTATCTCAATTAGTTGAACAACAAACACATGCATCGCCCGATGTTTACATTGTCCGGAAAGAAGAATATCATCATCAGCCAATAAGATTGAAAAAAGGTACTGTCCAAGAACCTGAGAAAGCGATTCAAGTTTTCAACTTCCTTTTTCAATTTAATTAATACAAGTTGCCATATAATTAATTACTAAACTTTTGATATTTACCATAAACACACATGTATATGATATGTTGACTAGTTCTCACTGGGTTAGCCACCCAAGCACTAACTTGTAACATTCTATGTGAAACCTAGCAAAATCTAAAGAACACTGAAACCTATCATTTGTCCAACGAAGTATAAAAGTGAGAGAATATATTACTGGGAGATATAACTACAGATTCATTCTATTTTCCCCTATTAAAAATGCATCCATTGGTATAATATGTATTGAACAAAATATATTGCTTACCATCTAACAAGAGCAACATATCTTGTGAGCACAGAACCTCTCCCATCACATGCATGGCAGCTTATCAACCCACGTGAGGCACACATTACACATTGCAATTTGCCCATGCCATTGCACAATTGCATCTGCAAGAAACCAAATTTGTATAAATAATGTAAATTTCTGGTTTTTGAGAAACTTGTCATATACCTTTCATAGCTGCCAACCCTATACAAAAAAAGGTTGGAATGAATCATAAATATTACCCCTCTTAACATAATTTTTTATATTACCATAACTGTCAGATATTTTTGTGATTTGATTTAGCTGTAAACTTCCTTTTTTTCTAATTTTTTTTTTTTGAAAATGAGTTGTAAACTTTAATACACGCACACACTCACTCGCATTCTGTTTTAACCTGATGGATTAATCTGATCTTCAGTTGAAACCAAATAATATAACAAAAAAGTATCTATATGCAGAAAATATAATGGTGCTACAGATTAATTCCTCACATTGTGTCTGAACCATCTCTATGAGCTATCAATCCCCTTCCATGACATACAAGACATTGCGTCATTTGGTTTGGCTTATAAAATCCGGGTTCTTGACCAGCATTACAAGTAGGACAGGGTATCTCTCCTCGACCATCACAATCTGCAAGTATATATGATTGAACACATCTAAAGACAATCAAAACAAGTGGCATAAGTGATAAGATATTTTTATTAAGATGAAATAATCAATTAACCTCATGGATCTAGGCAAGAGCAGACAACAAGAAATTAAGGTCACTATCAGCAGGGGGCCTGTGCTATAGTAAAGACCCCCAACAGGTCTGCCTTGGGCATTTCGAATGAGGAAACTCAAGGTCAATGATTTGGCCAACTTTCTAAAGATGGGGTAACCATTTCTATCCCATCCATGTTTGAACTTTGAACATGTGACTGGGCTGGAAGGTAAAAGAGAAATGTCTGTGTGGCTGAAATTTCATATAAGAAGATAACCTGCTTTATAAAACCGTGTAATTTTTGAAAATAGACCCCATATTGGGTGTCCACAGGGTCTGTTCTTCTAAAGTCACTACAAACTTAATAAAAAAATCGAGGGTGAAGAAGAACAGAAGCACCTGCTAGTATGTCACATCTAATCTTTAGATAGGCAACATGTAACATCCCATATTTCGTAGTGATCCAACTATGAGAATATTTCTGTAAAAATAGAGGAATAAGAATCTTAGGCTTAATGGTTACCGTTGCGGTTGTGGCCATAGGAGAGGCAAAAGGCCAGAGTTCCGCAGAAGGCGACACTATTGACCGCACGGCGATGTTAGGAGGAAGAGTTCCGGGTGTGTCAGACCCTTCTACTTGGTAGTAGATTCTTCCGAGCAGTTTGGTGACCGAGGAAATACAAAAGAGATCATAGGCGTCCGTGAAGAAACCCATGCCGGCGATCATTATATTGCAGTGAAGTGGTACAGTTGTGTTTTCGCCAAGTCCAGCGATTTTAAGACTTGGAGTTGATCTCCTGCCATTGTTGACTTCTTTTTGGTTTACCTGCAAAAGATTCATTACTAAAGATTAAGCATGCCGGTAAAGAAGACTGGCCGTCTCTACGACTTATTACTAAAGATCAAGTTACTCCATCATACAAAGTACATAACTGCTATCATCTGTTTCTTATTACATAAGATTCATTTTTTGGGTTGAGGCATTTTTGTTTTTGTTCAGTTTTTAGAATTAAGCATTGAACATTAGATATTCCAGAAGTTTTACCTGACCATAAACTTTGTCGATGTTAGTACCAGTAGAATTTAAAGTCTTGAGTAGATAATCAGTTCCCGACTTGATAATACTTCTAACATGTTCATATTCGCCATTTGCTTTATACTTATGACTATACTCGACCACTGACCAACTTATAATGTCATCAAGAAAGCCATCGAAAAATGAAATTTTATGTTATCTTGCATCATAATACCCTCCAACAAGACCGCCTTTGATTTCTGCTATGGTTGATCTATCTTTCAAACCTGAATTTCCTCTCCATTTCACTCCATTGTTCTTTGGTAATTTATCCGCTATAAATCAAATAATGAAGCACGCAAATACGAGTGTGCTTTCTTTTAATCTGCATCAGGCTGGCATATCTAATCTCCACCGCTGGATCATATCAAAGGCTCATATTTCATCATAGCTAAGCACATGGATTACCAAGTCATTCTAGCAGGCCTTCGGCCCATGCTTTATATTCTTATAAATACAGAAACTATGTAAAACATTTAGTATCAAATATTATTCTGTGTAAATCAATACAAATGTTATAAAAGTTTCTTTTATGGTATCAGAGCTTTATACAGCCTAACGGCTCAATTATATCTGAAATTCTTGTCAGAAATTAAGAGTTTGAATCTTATTCAACTCCCCTCAGAAAGATATCATCATCGGGGGATTTACCCTCTGAAAATCTGTGTGAATCCCTGATCATATCAGTTTCGTATCTTTCAAGGTGCCATCCAAGAAGGAAGATCAGATCCAAGATCTTCATCCCTCCTTCTGGTTGCATCCTTTTTGTTCCAGAACCCAAGATCTCTCGAGAATCTCAGTTCTTTCTTTCTTCCTGGCATGTGCATTACTGATTTGCAGTAAAACAGTAATACACATTTCTTTTGTATTCTTTACCCACAAGAAATTCGTCACTCTGTCAAAGATCCATTACCCAATCAAGAAATAAGGCAAAACAGAGTTCTTGATTCATCATGGCCAATGAGGAAGATGAAGTCACATCAGCCAACACTGGCAACAAACTCAGGGACGATCAAAAAACCTGATTGCATTCTGATCAGACCTAAAAATCAAGCAATAAGTACACCATTAGATGAGGATAATTATATCATATGGAAATATCAAGTTGAAATAGCATTAAGGGGATATGATCTGCAGGACTATGTCAAAGGAACCAAGACTATACCACCTATCAACATAACAGATGACAAAGGCAACACTATTGGGAACCCAGATTATTCCTTATATCAAAAGCAAGATAACTTGCTTGCATCATGGCTACTTTCGTCGATTAGCCAAAGTCTCTTATCACAACTAGTTGGATGCTACACATCATATGACATATGGTCATCGATTGAGAGAATTTTTAACTCACAATCAGCAGCAAGAATTATGCATTATAGAAGGGAATTACAGAATGCAAGAAAGAATGATACAAGCATGAGGGAATACCTTGCCAAAATCAAGAATCTTTGTGACAAGTTAAAAGCAGTTGGTCATGAAATATCCAACAGTGAACAAATTCTCATTATTACAAATGGTCTAGATCAAGATTATGAATCTCTTGTTACTTTCATTGCCACACAACAAACCCTTCCTGACCTCAACTATGTGCACTCAGCCCTCCTTGCTCACGAAGGAAGAGTTGAGCAGAGAAAACACATGCAAGAAGACTACTCTGTAAACTATGCTTCAACCACGAAAAACAAAGGTCAAAGAAACAATCAAAACAACCAAAACTCAAGGGGAGGCAGCACTCAAAGGGGCAGAGGCAGAGGAAGATTTTTTAACAATAATAGAATAAAATGCCAAATATGTGAAAAATTTGGTCACATGGCAAACAGATGTTACTTTAGATTTAAAGAGGACTACAATGCAACACAACAAGGACAACCCAGCAAACAACCAACTGCAAACATGGCACAAACCAGTAATCAAACTAGAAACACTTCAGAAATTTCTGGAGATGGTGATGACAAAACTGATGACATCAACACAGCTGAGTGGTTCCCAGATTCAGGAGCCACAAATCACATCACCAACAATTTACAGAATCTCAATTTGGGAAGCAAAAGCTACACAGGTAAAAATTCTGTTTTAATGGGTAATGGTGAAACTGCAAATATATCTCACATAGGGGTAGAGACTATAAATGGTACAAGGCTACTCTACCTTAACAATTTATTAAGGGTACCAAGTATCAAAAAGAATTTAGTCAGTGTCTCTCAATTTGCTAGAGAAAATGATGTATATTTTGAGTTTCACCCTAAGTTCTGTCTTGTTAGAGATTTGCTAAGCAAGGATATATTATTACAGGGTAAACTGGAACAAGGGCTATACAAGTTCAGCAACATGAAAAACAAAAACTCTTGTAATAATGCTGTATGCAACAATGTTAGCTTGAATCATAACAAACACTGTGATATTTTTCTGTGGCATTGCAAACTAGGGCATCCTAGTTATGATATTGTTAAACAAGTATTGAATGATAATAAGATTTCTTTTTCATCTTCAAAAAATCTGTCTATATGTAGTCATTGTCAAATTGGTAAAAGCCATAAATTACCTTTTCAAAACTCTGAAACTATCCATGAAAAGCCACTGGAACTAATTGCAGCAGATTTGTGGGGACCTTCACCACATAGTTCAACCAAAGGAGACAGGTATTATCACTCTCTTGTTGATGCTCACACGAGATACACATGGGTTTACTTCTTAAAGGCTAAATCAGACACATGCAGTGCCATAAAACACTTCATTACTTGTGCTGAAAAGCAATTCAGTAATAGTGTAAAGATTATACAAACTGATGGTGGGGGGGAATTCAAACCCTTAAAGGATTTCTTTGATACAAAAGGAATTATACATAGAATGACATGCCCCCACACATCAGAACAAAATGGGTTAGTTGAAAGAAAACACAGACATATCGTTGAAACTGGATTAACACTCTTGTCGCAAGCAGGTCTACCAATGAAATATTGGAGAGAAGCATTTGCCACGGCAGTTTATCTCATTAATAGAATGCCAACGAGAGTGTTAAACCATGCTTCCCCTTTTGAATCATTGTTTGGGGTTAAACCAAATTATAAGTTCTTACGAACTTTTGGTTGTCTGTGTTTTCCCTACCTTAGACCCTATAACAAACACAAGTTAAGCCTGAGATCTAGTCAATGTACCTTTTTAGGCTATGCAAGTAATCAAAAAGGGTACATATGTCAAGATGATCATGGCAGGATTTACATCTCTAGGCATGTGGTATTTAATGAAGAAGTTTTCCCTTTTGTAGGAAAAGGGAGGCATACACAAGGGACCAATACAAACCAAGTTACCACAAGTCTCATTTCTGATCTATCAGACTGGTTAGGCACAGAAGGTCAAACTCAAATATATTCAGAGAAAAATAAACCTGACAATCATCCCAGACAAACAATTAATCCACAACATGAAGAACAACAACAGGTGGATACACAGCAATATGAAGTGGATGATCAACAAAATCATGACAATGAGGACATAACAAATGAAACAAATGATGTCAGCATTGAAGTACAGCATGAACCAGAGACCACTGCCACTCAACACCCTATGATTACCAGATCAAAAAGTGGGATTTTTAAACCCAAAGTTTACAGCACTCAACTTGATGAAGTAGAACCAACATCATATGATTCAGCAGTTGAAAATATAAAATGGAGAAAAGCCATGGATGAAGAGTATAATGCTCTAATTAAAAATCAAACATGGACTCTAGTAGATCTACCAAAGCATAAAAATGTTGTGGGAAGCAAATGGACATACAAAATCAAAAGAGATGCTAATGGCAACATCATCAAATATAAGGCCAGACTTGTTGCAAAGGGATACACCCAACAATTTGGATTCGATTTCAAGGAAACTTTCTCCCCTGTTATCAAACCAACCACCATCAGGATTATACTGACCATTGCTATGCATAAGCAATGGAGGATAAGACAACTAGATGTTCACAATGCATTTTTGAATGGGGATCTAATGGAAGAAGTATACATGCAACAACCTAAAGGCTACAGTTCTGAAGCTAATAGCAGTAAAGTATGCAAATTGCACAAGGCAATTTATGGTTTAAAACAGGCATCACGGGCCTGGTATGAGAAACTAAAGGGCATACTAGTAAGACTAGGATTTACTAGTACCAAGTCTGACAATTCTTTTTATACGAGAAGAAAAGGAAAAGAAGACATCTACATTTTGGTATATGTCGATGACATACTTATCACAGGTGAAAATCAACAGGAGATCGAATTCATCATAAAATATTTAGAAAGACAATTTGATATAAAAGATATGGGTGATGCAGACTACTTCTTGGGCATTCAAATTCAAAGACAAGCAGATTCTAGCATCATTTTATCACAGAAGCAATATATGTTGGATATATTAGTCAGGGCTAACATGAACAAAGCCAAAAGTCTTCCCACTCCCATGACAAGTAACCTCCAACTAAGGAAGAACAAAGGTGAACACATGGAAAATGTCAAACAATTCAGAAGCATTGTCGGGGCACTACAGTACGCAACTATCACTAGACCGGATATTAATTTTAGTGTTAACAAAGTATGTCAGTATATGCAAGCCCCAACTAATGAACACTGGAGTGCAGTAAAACGTATCTTACGATACATAAAGGGTACAATCAACTATGGATTACGATTAATACCTTGCAAAAACCTAAGTTTACAAGCTTACAGTGATTCCGATTGGGCCAATGACCTTGACGACAGAAGATCTGTAACTGGCTACTGTGTATTCCTTGGCAAAAATCTTATATCCTGGTGCACCAAAAAGCAAGCAACAGTCTCGAGATCAAGCACAGAGGCGGAGTATCGTGCCATTGCAAGTACCACAGCTGAAGTCATCTGGGTCAACACCCTACTCAAAGAATTAGGGTTTGAGACCCATCAAAAACCAATCATCTGGGTTGACAACATGAGTGCCATATCGCTGTCCATGAACCCAATTCAACACTCGAGAACAAAACACTTAGAGATCGACCTTCATTTTGTTCGAGAACAGACAGGAAGCGGAAAGCTACAGATCCAACATGTTCCTTCCTTTTATCAGCGAGCAGACGTGTTAACCAAAGCTATTTCGTCAAAGAATTTCACTCGTTTTAGAGATGAAATCAGAGTCGGACCAGCCGCCATAGAAGAGAAGGGTAAATGAAACCCTAGCTTTGTTTAAGGGAGCGTAATGAAGCACGCAGATACGAGTGTGCTTTCTTTTAATCTGCATCAGGCTGGCATATCTAATCTCCACCGCTGGATCATATCAAAGGCTCATATTTCATCATAGCTAAGCACATGGATTACCAAGTCATTCTAGCAGACCTTCGGCCCATGCTTTATATTCTTATAAATACAGAAACTATGTAAAACATTTAGTATCAAATATTATTCTGTGTAAATCAATACAAATGTTATAAAAGTTTCTTTTATCAAATAAGTCAAAACTGTTAATACATTCTCTTCTAATGAATCTAACATATCTAAGTCTAAATACCATGATAAATACATATGAATGAAAAACTTACATCGTTGAGCATTGGAAAACATAAGTGCCTTATGCAGCACCTTGGAGTACTCGTCCAAAGGCTCAGGTCCTTTAACTTTCTTGGCAGTGTCTTAATAACAATGACCGGAATCCCAATAACAACAAAAGCAACCAAAATTGCCCAAAATACCCACCAAAGAACCTTTCTCTTAATAACAACGCATCCCAAATCGACGTATTTAACCTTCTTTTTTCCTCCATCTTGAGGGCCCAGAAGCCAACTCTGTTGAGTCTCATCTAATTCATGATGCTGCCTTGACAGAGCTGCTCAATCGAGATCGAGATTTCTACTATGTTCATCGTCTGTGTTGATCACAAATGATCCACCCCAATGAGTTGTTGAGTGCATTTTTTTGTAATAAGAAAAAAATGAACTTAGCGTGCTAATATGAATAGAACAGTTTGTATATAAGGATTTGTTAAGTGAAATGGAAGATGCTTTGTCTTATTCATGTAATGGTCGACTAGAAGACAGTAGGAAGAAGGGAGGATAGTTTCATGTGATAACTTGGGATTCCTGTCATTTTCTTTTATTTTATACCTACTTATTTTAAAGTATGATAACAGAGAGGCATGCATTAAGACTAGTAAAGAAAAAGAATGATATTGTCTTATCGATGGATTCTTGAGCAACAGACGTGGTGTCCAATTAAAATAGTCGTTGATGAGGGAGAGGGCTAGCGCGACGATGACGACGGAAAGCGCTAGTGCGACGATAGTGATGGGGGAATCGCAGACGAGGTGAATTTTGCCGAAGTGAAAAGTGGAAATTTTTTGTTTGAAGTATTGAAGAGGAACAAAGGAAAGGCAAATTTTTCTTGAGTATTGACAATAGAGGAAAACAGGACAGAACAAACGACTAAAGCTACCCCAACCATCTCGTTAACCTGTTCCTCCTCCATGAAACTGCATACACCACAATTACACTGTCATCTCCACAATTACACTTCACTGCACTCCACAACTGGCGACCAAACTACAACCCTCTGCAACCTAAAACAGTTCAAAATCACCAAAACGCAACCACCTTCTCGCTGCCGTCTACTCTAGTGGCCGCTCTACTCTAGTGGCCTAGAAATTTCATATACTCTAGTGGCCGCTCTACTCGAACAAACACCTGCATCCAGCTCACCTTCATGAACTGAGCTAATTATTTTCACTTCGTCGGTGATATTATGCCCATTTACATATATGCACGCACTATCTCCATGCATAAACCCCACTGGAATTGCATCTCACCATTCACGTCCACATTTGACCCAACACCAAACTCATTCGCATGCACTGTTGAACTCGCATTAAACTCATCAACATCTGAACCCGCATTAACCCCACTCGCAAGCCCAAATGTACCTGTACCCTTATCATATACCCAAACATACAAACCCGCAACCATCATATTCACATGCATTTTGAATCCACTCTCAATTGAATTTCAGAACCCGTACTTAACCCACCCACTTCAACACCCATCCATCACCCCTCACATTAGAATCCAAACCAGCCCCACACACCTTCGTACCCAAACCAACTCCTTTCCTACACATTACCATGAACGGCTTCTTTTTTTGAATTAACTACCCCTTACTTTTTGTACTATCTTCCTTGTATACTGATAATTTCTCTAAAACAACATCCTGACATTTCAATCAACCTCATACCATGCTTCAGACGTTTGTGCTGTTTATTTCTCAATCCCATATCTGTCCCTACATAGCAAAATTCCTCTACATTTGAATAACCCTAATTTTGTACCATATTCCAGTCAACCAACACATTATCTTCAACTGTACACATTGTATCATTATGAAAAAAATTCACTTTTTTGCACTATTTGACCGTACTTCCACTTTACTACTACCTTTCAAATTCGCTTCTGAGATTTTTGGCATATTATAAGGTATGGAATTTGAAACTGGAGCATGTACATCAACTACAAAAGGATTAAGAGCCATAATTCCTTTAGTAGTTTCAAACATGTGCACATCTGCTACATCATTGTGCATAACACTAACATTGTGTTTCATATCCACTTAATCCTCCATGACCAAACTTGCCTCAACAACATCTAACTTGCCCTATTAGTGACAACGGTTGTGTGCACCGCCTCTTCAACAACTAAATTTGCATAAACATTACATTCAACAGCTGGCACAAGTCCCTCATCTCAACAGGACCTTCGGCATTAACAATTAAACACATGCACATCTTTTGTATCTTTAGAAGGTCATAAAGGAAGTATGAACATGAATTATGAATTAGGTCCTTTCGAAAGAAGCATTCTTTAATGAAGCAATAACTGGTGAATATATATATATATATATATATATATATATATATATATATATATATCAGTACATTAGGCACGTCCGTTGGACGTATGCAAAGAAAACCGAGAGCAAATTTATTATTTTAAAATAATGATGTTATGCTTATATTATTGATGAAGCAGCATACCTAAGCTCCAATCCAATTGCCGACCTAACTCCCAATCCCATTGCCGACCTAACTCCCACTCCAAGTGACGACCTAACTCCCACTCCAGTTGCCGACCTAAGCTCCAACTCAATCGCCTCCGACCTAACTCCCACCTCAATCGCGACCGACCTAAACTTAAATCATTGCCAGAAACTCGCGAGCGACATTGATAAGTCGCGGCACCTGAATAAGTCGCGGTTCGTTGAGTCGTTGCCGAGATACCCCATAAGTCGAAGACGAGATACCATAAGTCGGCGACGAGATAACCATAAGTCGGAACCGAGATACTTTCCCCTGAGTCGGTTGCCGAGATAAGATCCATAGGTCGTTGCTGAGGTAACGGAAATCACTGCAATTTTAAGTCGCGATTTGTTGAAGACGTTGCCGAGTTATTTGAGTCGGAACCGAGTTAAATACTTGTATTTTTCTTTAATGTTTTGGTCTGTTTGTTAAAGTCGCTGAAGGCGTGTAAAGTTGTAAATGTTGAGTCGGAAGCCTTAGCTCGGAACCGACTTAATACTTGTAATTTTGTTGTTTTTTTTTTTGTGAGTTGTAAAATGCCTATAAATAGGCCGAGTCTCTCATTTGTAAAGGTTGTTGAATATTGAATAAAATTCTCTTTTGTTAGCTTGTTGCTTTCAATTTCAATTGGTAGTCGAGTATATCTCCTATCTCCACTAACGTCATTCGAGTGCGCTCGGATCATCGTTTGTTGAAGCCGATTCACGGTATCTTGTGCGCAAGATCAACGTCGAAGAATCGTAGATCTCTTTCCCGGTATCTTCGGATCAACGAGTCAGAGATAGCTAGAGTTCGGTATCTTCGGATCAACGAATTCGGGCATTCCAGTATTCATCATTCCATCGACTGCTATTTTCTTCGATCGAAGATCGTTTTGAATTATCCGCTGCGTCAGTTTTGGTATCGAAGCTTGTTTTAGCCAATCATAGCTAAATCGAGTCTTGGAGCCGAGAATTTGAAGTGTTGAAGTTGTGTTCATCGTGTTCATCATATTTTGCAACAAAGTTGGAGTTTTCGATCCATTTCATTTTGGATCAAAATTCGAAAGGTGTTTGAATCGTGAAGTGTGAATTTGTTGAAGTATTTGAGAAGTATTCAATTATGCCGCCAAGACGAGTTCAACGTCATCGCAATATTAATGCTTTGTATGGAAGAGAAGAGGCCGATGAAATGGAGCAACGAATCAACGAGAATTTCAATGAGAAGCTTACGGAAGGGATTGGTCGATTAGAGAGGATGATGTTGGAAATGAGTCAAAATCAGAGAAGGGTTTCACCTGAATCGAGCCATGGAAGAAGTAGAATTTCCCCACATTCTAATCGGGAGAGAAGTGTTGATAGTGATCATAGAAGCGTGGATCGAGATCGTGATAGAAATGTGAATGATCGTGATCAAAGGAATGTAGATCGTAGGAATGTTGGTGGAAGGAATGGTGGTGGTAGAGATGTTGGTGGTCAGGATCGACATCGATATACATCGGATGGTGAAGAAGAGTATGATGGTGGTAGTGTTCATGGACGAGGACGTGGACGAGGAAGGAATCAGTCGGAATACGATCACAAGTGGGAATCGGGAATGAAGACAGAAATTCCAGAATTCAAAGGTGGTATGCAGGCTGAGGAGTTTTTGGATTGGATGGCTAATGTTGAAGAAAATTTTGATTTCAAAGAAGTTCCAGAACGTCGTAGAGTGAAGTTGGTTGCTACAAGGTTGAGGGGTAGAGCTTTGGCATGGTGGCAGCAAACTAAACTTACACGTGAACGAATGGGGAAGTCAAAAGTTGAATCTTGGGAGAAGATGAAGAAATTGATGAAAGCAACGTTCTTACCTTACAATTATCAATCTTTGATGTATCAACGTTTGCAGAACTTGAGGCAGGGCACAAAGACTGTTAATGATTATGCGGATGAGTTTTACCAGCTTATTGCGAGGAATGATATTATGGAAACAGAAGAGCAGCTGACATCTAGATTCATTGGGGGATTGAGAATGCAGATTCAGGATATGGTTAATATGTTCGATCCAAGATCTGTGGCGGAAGCACATCAGAAAGCGTTGGCTTGGGAGAAGCAGGGTCGACGAGGAGGTGGTGTGTTTACGAATTCCAATAATCAAGTGAAGGGTGTTGGTGGAAGTTCTAATGTGTCTAAACCTATCAGTAAACCAGTGGTGAAGGAGGTTGAGAAGGCAAAGGTTAACAACGGTTTCAAATGTTACAACTGTCAGGAGTTGGGTCATAAAAGCAATGAATGTCCAAAGCCAAAAAAGAGAGCAATGATTGCTGAGGTTGAGGATGAGGATGAAGAAGCTGAATGCTCTAATTCTTTACCAGTTGAGGAGGAAGACTTGCTGTCGGGAGATGACGGGTACGCATTAATGATGAGGAGAAGTTGTTTAACACCGAAGCAAGAAGAGAAAAGTAGTTGGTTGAGAAACAATATCTTTCAATCTACATGCACTATTCTGGGAAGAGTTTGTAAATTTGTTATTGATGCTGGGAGTTGCGATAATATTATCTCTACAGAAGCAGTGAAGAAGTTGGAGTTGAAAACTGAGAAACATCCTAAACCGTACAAGTTAGCTTGGTTGAGGAAGGGTGGTGAAGTGAAAGTTGGACGTAGAGCTTGTGTGAAGTTTTCAATTGGGCAGAAATACAAAGATGAAATCTGGTGTGACGTCGTAGATATGGACGTTTGTCATTTGTTGCTGGGGAGACCGTGGCAGTTTGATAGAGCAGTACAACATGATGGACGGACCAACAGTTACAGTTTCATGTTCGAAGGTACAAAGATTACTCTGGTTCCGAAGAAACGCCAACAGGAAGAAAACAAAGTGGAGGAAATAGAAGAGCTGAAAACTTTATTGACTTTGAAGGAGTTTGTTAAAGAAGTTGAAGAAGAGCCGGAAGTATTCTTGTTGATTGGACGAGAAAGCAGTGAAGAGATTGAAATTCCAGAAGAAGTTAAACCAGTTCTGAAAGAATTTGACGATGTATTTCCAGATGAGTTACCAACGGAGTTGCCACCGTTGAGGGATATACAACATCAGATAGATCTTGTTCCCGGTGCTGTATTGCCACACAGACCACATTATCGAATGAGTCCGAAGGAACATGAAGAATTGCGGAGGCAGGTAGAGGAATTGCTTGAACAAGGGCGTGTGCAGGAGAGTCTGAGTCCTTGTGTTGTACCAGCTTTATTGGTACCCAAGAAGGATGGGACATGGAGAATGTGCACTGACAGTCAAGCATTGAATAAGATTACCGTGAGATATAGATTTCCAATGCCGAGGTTGGATGACTTGTTGGATCAGATAAGCGGAGCTACTATCTTTTCTAAGATTGATTTGAAGAGTGGATATCATCAAATTCGTATCAGACCAGGAGATGAGTGGAAAACTGCTTTTAAAACCAGAGAGGGTCTATACGAGTGGTTGGTTATGCCGTTTGGTTTATCAAATGCACCGAGTACTTTTATGAGGGTGATGAATCAAATTTTTCGACCATTCATTGGGAAATTCGTGGTGGTGTATTTCGATGATATTCTTATTTACAGTGGGAGTCCAGAGGAACATTTGAATCATCTTAGAGAAGTGCTGATGGTATTGCGACAAGAACAATTCTATGCTGCAACGAAGAAATGCGTGTTCATGACGCATAGTGTTTTATTTCTGGGGTATGTTGTTTCAGAGAAAGGAATACAGGTTGACCAAAGTAAAGTTGAGGCGATCAGAAACTGGCCGCAGCCCAAGACGATAACGGAAGTTCGTAGTTTTCATGGGTTGGCTTCATTTTATCGAAGGTTTATCCCACACTTTAGTAGTGTGATGGCGCCTGTTACAGATTGTATGAAAGGCAAACAGTTTTCATGGTCAGAGGAAGCAGGGATTGCTTTTGGAAAAATCAAGGAATTGCTGACATCTGCACCAATTCTAGTGCTACCTGATTTTCAGTTGGTGTTTGAACTACATACTGATGCATCCAAGGTTGGGATTGGAGGGGTGTTGAGTCAGAAGGGGCATCCTATTGCATATTTCAGTGAGAAGTTGTCCAGAGCGAAGATGCGATACAGTACATATGATGTGGAGTTTTATGCTGTTGTGCAATCTATTAAACACTGGAGACACTATCTATTTCAGAAGGAGTTCGTTCTTTACACTGATCATGAAGCATTAAAGCATTTGCAAGGGCAAGACAAGATTTCAGCAAGACATGCATCGTGGATTGCTTATTTACAGCAGTTTACTTTTGTCGTTAAGCACAAGTCAGGGGTAACCAATCGTGTGGCTGATGCTTTGAGCAGGAGGAGTCATTTGTTGACGACAATGAAAGTTGAAGTGACAGGGTTTGAATTATTGCCAGAATTGATTGAAGAAGATCCTTACTTTGTGAAATTTGTTGAAAAAGTAAAGGAAGGAAATACGGATGAATTTGTGTTGGTGGATGGTTTTCTGTTTAAGGGAAATCGTTTGTGCATCCCAGACTGTAGCTTGAGAATGAAGATTGTTAAAGAACTACATGAAGAAGGCCATGTGGGTAGAGATCGTACGTTGCAGTTAATTTCTCAATCTTATTTTTGGCCGTCAATGAGGAAAGAGGTGGAAAGATTTGTTGAGAGATGTCATATTTGTCAGGTTTCGAAAGGAACTGCGACTAATGCTGGTTTATATATGCCATTACCCGTACCAATTAAACCATGGGTTGATGTGAGTATGGACTTCGTGTTGGGATTACCGAGGACACAACGAGGTAACGATTCCATATATGTGGTGGTGGACAGATTCTCGAAAATGGCCCACTTTATTGCTTGTAAGAAAACGGCAGATGCTGTTCATGTTGCTCAGTTGTTTTTCAAGGAGATCTATCGACTTCATGGATTGCCAGAATCTATTGTGTCAGATAGAGATACTCGATTTCTGAGTCACTTTTGGTTGAGTTTGTGGAAAATGGTGGGAACAAAGCTGAAGTTCAGTAGTGCTTATCATCCGCAAACTGATGGACAAACGGAGGTGGTTAATCGATCGTTGGGAAACTTGTTGAGGTGTCTTGTTCAAGATAATCTAAAGAGTTGGGATGTGAAGTTATGTCAGGCAGAATTTGCCCATAATCGTGCTGTGAATCGAAGTACTGGGTTCAGTCCATTCCAGATTGTTTATTCGAGCTTACCAAAGAGACCGTTGGATTTAACGGTAATACCACAATCAATGAAGACAGTTAAGAAAGCTGCTGATTTTGTTGAAGGGTTGACGGAGTGCCATAGAATCGTTCAGGAACGATTGGAAAAGACAAATGAGAAATACAAACAAATGGCGGATAAGAAACGAAGGAGTGTAGTCTTCAAAGAGGGTGATTTTGTTTACGCGGTATTGACAAAAGATCGTTTTCCAGTTGGGACTTACAACAAGTTGAAAGCTCGAAAGATTGGACCAGTAGAAATCTTGAAGAAAATCAATGACAATGCTTATCAGTTAAAGTTGCCAGATCACATTCACACTGCTGACGTTTTCAACGTTAAACATTTGATTCCGTACCATGGAGATGAGCTTGTTGAAAAAGAGAGAAGTACAAATTCGAGGTCGAATTTTTGTCAACAAGGGGAGGATGATGAAGCAGCATACCTAAGCTCCAATCCAATTGCCGACCTAACTCCCAATCCCATTGCCGACCTAACTCCCACTCCAAGTGACGACCTAACTCCCACTCCAGTTGCCGACCTAAGCTCCAACTCAATCGCCTCCGACCTAACTCCCACCTCAATCGCGACCGACCTAAACCTAAATCATTGCCAGAAACTCGCGAGCGACATTGATAAGTCGCGGCACCTGAATAAGTCGCGGTTCGTTGAGTCGTTGTCGAGATACCCCATAAGTCGAAGACGAGATACCATAAGTCGGCGACGAGATAACCATAAGTCGGAACCGAGATACTTCCCCCTGAGTCGGTTGCCGAGATAAGATCCATAGGTCGTTGCTGAGGTAACGGAAATCACTGCAATTTTAAGTCGCGATTTGTTGAAGACGTTGCCGAGTTATTTGAGTCGGAACCGAGTTAAATACTTGTATTTTTCTTTAATGTTTTGGTCTGTTTGTTAAAGTCGCTGAAGGCGTGTAAAGTTGTAAATGTTGAGTCGGAAGCCTTAGCTCGGAACCGACTTAATACTTGTAATTTTGTTGTTTTTTTTTTGTGAGTTGTAAAATGCCTATAAATAGGCCGAGTCTCTCATTTGTAAAGGTTGTTGAATATTGAATAAAATTCTCTTTTGTTAGCTTGTTGCTTTCAATTTCAATTGGTAGTCGAGTATATCTCCTATCTCCACTAACGTCATTCGAGTGCGCTCGGATCATCGTTTGTTGAAGCCGATTCACGGTATCTTGTGCGCAAGATCAACGTCGAAGAATCGTAGATCTCTTTCCCGGTATCTTCGGATCAACGAGTCAGAGATAGCTAGAGTTCGGTATCTTCGGATCAACGAATTCGGGCATTCCAGTATTCATCATTCCATCGACTGCTATTTTCTTCGATCGAAGATCGTTTTGAATTATCCGCTGCGTCAATTATACTTGACAAAAATAAATACGTGAGTTAACTTCTTTTTAATGCGAAATAGTATGAATAAATATATGCAACAATCATTGTTATAATTTTTGGTTATTTATTTGGTTTCTAATTAAATATTTGAATGAGAAGAACACTCATAACCTTGAAATAAATGCATGAACAAAAGTGAAATGGTCAAGAGTTAAAGGAGTCACCTACACACCCTTCGCATTGAATATTATCATGATAAAGCTTATCGTGGTTTATGGAAGGTATTTCCAATAAGTTTACTTTAGTATGCTCCAAGCAACTTTTTGCTGGGCTATTTAAATCGTAAAATATTTATCAACACACATCAATATTTGCAACATTTGAAGCAAATTTTCACGGTTTAAAATTACTTTGAGTTTTGGCCGTAGATTAATATAAATAGTAAATTAGTGAATTTCCTGTTAGATTGTATAATACGTGTGAATACCAATTAATAATTTGAATACGATAGAGTTAAAAATAATAAATAGTTTAGATGAACTGTTGTTGAAGTAATTATGTTGTAGTTTATCAGTTCTGTTTGTATCCGAAAGTCCAACTATAGATATAGATACTTGACATGCATCGGTCTATAGCCATAAGGGGGTGAACTTACTATAACTGCAGCCAATATAAAATCATTGAACTTCCACTGTGAATGTAGAACATTTCAGTTATCTTATACTTAAGCTTAGCAATATCAAACACTTGTGTGAACTCAATTAAATACAATAGCTTTCAAATTTGATTTCACTTCATTCATTTCCCTAATCCAGCGATAAGTACCATCGACGTCTGCTATGGAGCACGCCATCTTTTGGATACTAACAAAAATTCCTTCAAATGATTTGTACATATTACTACGAACAAAAAATGCAACATATATTCACAGTGCACTCGCTTTTGTATGAATGCAATCATAGTAACTTTCTACAAAAAGAATCTATTCAATTTATAATTGGATTTTACATTGTAAACCTATAAAAAAAGCTACAATTAAAAGGCTAACAATCCCTTCAGAAACGGGCTTCTGCGTTTTTTGTCAGTATGTAGGGCAGTCCTCCGTTACAATCCGACGACATCTCCATCCTCTCATCCATGCCAGTAGACGGCCACTCCCTCATCCAAGTGGTTAACCCCACCAACTCCGAAGCCCTCCTAGAACCGGAAGTTGCATGCAATGTCATATCTACTTGATTAGAGTCACCGTCGTCGAAAAGTTTGTAGAACACACCCCCGTAGGGTCTATACAACTGGCTAGTGTGAACACGGGCGGCAACCCTGTATTCCAGTTCAACTAATTTGCAATCTGGCATGATGTAGACACTTGTGTGGTTGGAGTCAAGAAGGTGGCAGATGTGCTGTACTCAATAGTCATGGATGGGTTCATGATGTGCTAGAGGGACTTCAAGATTGTGGACACTTGTATAGAAGATAAACACTAAAGAATTTGGAGTAGTGTTAGTTGATGGATGTATCAGTTGTTACAGAGGTTTAATATTTTGTTTTATCCATCAGTTTGACAACCTTTAGAAGTCATTAGATTCATCATTGTTAAATTTCTTAATCTTAGTTTGGCTCTCTGTTTTATTATCTCCAATCTAAATCCTAATAACTGAGATCCTACCTGCTTGAATGAAAGCTAAAGTGCAAACATAACATATAAAGACATATATGTGTACATATACATGTGTCCATATTCCCATCTCTTTTTCCTTATTTACTCCTTAACATATATATCAACAATAAGAATCATATTCCTATTTTGTGAATACTGGTAATAGAAGATCATTGTTTAATGAAACACAATTGCATTCTTAATTAATTTTTGTTTAAGGTTACTTTGACACTCATAAAGTATTATTATTAATATTTGAACCATTACTACATATGAAATATGCTAATACTTCAAAAAAAATTCTTACAAAATTGATTAAACACAAAGGACTATGATTCATCATAGTGAAATTATTTCATCACAAAATATAATTCTTCATAATCTTGTTTAGTAATAAGTTTGGTACACCCATTGAGCTTATATAAGGTTGACACATAAATGCAGCATAAGATGATAATGATGTACTTTGAATGACCGTTGTTGGTATTCATGTAGGCATAAAATAGCCATTAAATTCATTGAATACACCTAAATTTCTAGATTAGAGTGGGACTTAACCGCTTTCAACTTGCTTCATTATATTCATTTGTTATAATTGGCATTAAGAACTAAGATGGAAGCAACTATGAACTAACAACTATAAAGCAGCTACTAAAATTAGGTATAGTTTTGGAGTTGAGAAAGGAGAGAGGGGAGAGATATTATTCGGAAGTTATGCAATCATAAGAACGTGTCTAGGTGTCTAAGTTATGAGAAGGAAATGAGCTAAATTGTCTCAAGTTAGTGTACTACACAAAAGGATATTTTAATATTGTAAAAGCTTCAAACGTGTTATAAACACTGTAACATATTTGTACATATGGTCTAACATCTTATATATACTTAATACTCAAAGTTTAGTACAAATAGAAAATATTGCTAAAACCATAAAACACTGTAAAAATATCGCCTTGAAACACTCTCATAGCCTGCATATTGAAAGATGATCCAAATCTAAAACTTGAATTCACGATACATTATTGAGTAGTAAATGTTACCTCAATTGCAAATCATTTTTACATTGGACTATTCACTTCCTATTAAAACATCTAAATATACAATTCTGGGTCATAAAGTCTTAAAGATATTTTACATTCACTTGCTGACATAAATTCAGTTCATGCCTAATAACTGAATGTAAACTGAAAGTGGCCTTCACCCACTTCTCTTTCTTTTTATAGAAAACATGAATAAAATCATGTAATAATGGACAATATATTATCATAAAACTTAACAAAACCTTAACGGTTAAATTTCAATTTGTGTTAAGAAATGTATTGAACACAAAGTGTGGAGTATTATAGTACCATTTCAATTTTTTCCTCCCTACATTTTAAAATTAACCAAACAAAAATTATGATTTTAGAACTTTGCACAGTAGCATAAAAGTTAAAAACTGAAACCAAAGAACTACCGCCAGTCGTATATTAGTAAAGATAAAGCTTTCCTAAAAAATGAAAAGCAGCAAGAAAGCCAACTGAGTAGATACCAATTACCAATACTATAGTTGGTCACATTTTCAAATCTGGAGCAGCAAGCACCTAGCTTCCAAATCCAAATTTTATGTAGATTGATTCTGGATTTTCTTGTGTTGTAGTTTTATTGCTTTGTAGAAATTGCAAACGAATAGATTGTAGTTTTATAAAGAAAAACATCAATTCAACTTTGCTTTATTAATTTATTTATTCTTTTGATAAATGAAGAAGGATAAGAAGAAGATGGAGAATGCGCTGAATTGGGGATGAATTTGACGTGCAAATAACTGAAAAGATTTCCTTGCAGTATGGAGAGTACAAAATTGCCCTTTGCTATCTAACTATAAGCGACAAAAGGTGTTAGGGTATTTTAGTAACTTCAAAAGCTTCAAATCATGGTATTCATATTATATATAGACGAGTAGATTGGCACGTGCGATGCACGTGCGCAGAAGGAGCTGGTGTTAAGAAACAATGTCTATGAGAGTTTTTGAATGCGACAAAATGACTGTGACGTACATGTATTGTTGAATATTTTGGATATTGACATGCAGAATGAATCTACAGCAGATGCACGTGGACGTAGAAAATTTGTATCGAAAATGGGAAGAAGCGTTGGATCAAACTGACATTGGGTGGGTAGGAAGAAATGTAATATACATATGGTGTAACGAATTATTAACGCATGTTCATGCAAACCATAGAGAATAAGTTCGATTTGTAATGGAAATAGAATATGGTCTTCGTTACGTATAGTAGGTGATCAGAGGTAGATATGAAACCATTTTGTGGGGATAAGGAAACAGAATGAGTTGTTGCACCTAAGAAACTATTTGATAGTAAATTGTAGGTAGTTAGTGTAGTTCTCGTAACCGTTTTCTCTCCTCCTTGTTCCGGGCTTGAGACCGGCATCAGTAGTAAGTTGATGGCGGAGTTAAAAACGTTTATTAAGGGAATTTTTATGTGGACCGAAAGTGAGTTATGGTAGTAAAGGAGGAATTTTTTGTAAACCCAGTTTTGTATTTTGTATATTCTGTAGCTAAATATATGACTGGAAAACAGTAAAATGGAGAAAAAGATTATAAGTGCAGATATTACTCATTTATGGTCAGATTAAAAATCCCTTAATTATTTAAGTGGAGTAAGAAAATAATGGTAAAGATCTTATTTGTGTACCCAATGTTGTAGAGTAATAATTATAGTAAAACTGCAACATGTGAAGTGGAAAAATGAAGTATTGTTAATTAAGTTCATGAGTACATTGTAATAACACATCCTTGTACACAACATTTCTAGTATGTGTGCCATTTCTATTTTGAATCTTTCCATTTTTTACCAAAACTTTTGTTGTTTTTCGTGAAACGCCTCTTGATAACGCAACATATAACTGACCATGACTGAAAACATGTTCGGGAAGATAAATACCAACCCGAGGAATGGTTTGTCCTTGTGATTTATTAATCGTTAATGAAAAAGCTAATTTAATTGGAAATTGTTTACGTATTAGGTTGAAAGGCATGTTAGTATTCTCAGAAGGTTTTAGTGGTATACGTGGAATAAATACTCTTGTGCCACGAAAATGTCCAACAGTTATTTCTGCATCTATGACATTTCTGTGAAAGACACGACATAATAATCTGGTTCCATTACATAATCCAATTCGTGGATCAATATTCCTAAGCAACATGATTGGCGCACCTACTTTCAGTCTTAATTTATGTGGGGGTAGACCTCCCGGAGCAAGTGAGTTTAAGAATTCATATTGGTATAGATTATGTGTATCTTCTTCGACCTTGTCAAAGGAGTAGTAAATGCGCTCAGTACCTGGAAACAGTTCTATAACTTTGTTATTAATGTCATCCACTGTTTCGTTTGTAGGGGCTAATATTGCTCTATCCATTATAAAATTAGGATCACCTAATCTGTCATTGAGTTCAGCAAAGACTTCATTAATCAGAGCATAGAGTGAAGAAGTGTTGGTCCAAGGTTCAACGATATCATTTGGGAGTTGTATAATATCGTCTTGAACATAGACTTCATCTCCATTTCCAATACGTAAAAGAAACTGTGCATATGATTGATCGTCTTTTGCGCGCATATTTTGTGTTAAATGAATTACCTGAACATTTTGCCATAAGTACGATCGTACTATACATGCATCGACGGTTTGAGCTCTAGTACCGTTTACGACTATTGGTAGAACTTGACGAAAATCACCACCTAAAATAACAATCTTTCCTCCAAATGGTGCGTCGAAATTAGTTAAATCTCGTAATGTTCTGTCTACGGCCTCAAATGCATGGCGGTGAGCCATGGTAGCTTCATCCCATAGGAAAACAATAGCAGACAGTAAAAGTTTTGCGAGTTCAGATTGCTTAGGAATATGACATGTAGATGAAGAGTCTAAATTAATTGGTATTTTAAATCGAGAATGTGCAGTTCGACCTCCTGGAAGAGCAAGAGAAGCAATTCCAGAAGTAGCGACTGCAATTGCAATATGACCTTGAATTCGTAAATGGGCTAAGATTGCTCTATATAAATATGTTTTTCCTGTACCTCCGGGACCATCTATGAAATATATACTATTAGCTCCACTTTCGACAAAAGACATTATCGTGTCAAATGCCTTCTTTTGTTCGGAGTTCAAGTTATCTACAGAATTGATATCATTATTGGGTATTTTTATGCATTGTTCTTCTGAAATAAGAGTGGATGTGTTTGTATGAGTAAAGTTGGTGAAATTAGTATGTGGAATGTCATAGTCAAAAATTGTTTTGTTATATTGTTTGAGAAGGTTGTCGAGGTCAGACAGACATTGAATTATTGAAAATGAATTGGTCACAGTAGTAGCAGATGTAGTAGGATAGTCTTCAAGTAAGAAAGGAGAAAACTCTTCCCACAATTCACGCACATGGCATGGGTCACAGTATACTAAAATTGTAACAAATAATCTTCTTAAAGCATTAGGCATATGTGTGTTTGAAGCATCTGTCAAACAGTCCTTTATACTATTATCATTTTCAAGTAAACCTCTATGTTCAGCTGATTCTTTAAATGTGTTATATTCTATTTGATTAACTGTTAGTAAGTCATTAAAAGATTGAGGACCTCTAACATGTGTTAACAGTAGACGCAAATAGTAACGATCTCCTTCAGTGGGAGATACAGTGTAAATTCTACCAATTGCCCTACGGTTATTTCGCCTACGGTTCCATTGCTTACTTGTAGAATCCCACCAATATTTTTCAGGAAACTCGTAGTATAAATATTGACGTGCTTGTTCATCAAAAACATTTTTACAGAAAAATTCAGTAAGCATTGTTTTAGATCTATGTTGATCATCCAGAATAGTGTTTATGTGCTCTTCTGCACGAAATAATAATTGTTGTCTATTTGGTAAATGTATTTGTAAGCCGGTAACAGAAGGAAAAATATTACTTAGGGAAAATTTAGATATTCTCCATAAAGCTTCTGGAGCACAAATCCATCTAGCGTTAACAAATTTTGAAATTTCATCATTATCGTCAGATGTACTGGATAATCCTACAGAAACGCGGTCTGAACCTTTGTAAACATATTTGTAGAGATATTTCACAGATTTAATACTTGAACAAATCTCAACATTTATATGACAATCGTATTTCAAAAGTAAGTAAGGATTATAAGGTACTATCCAACGGTTATCGATTATGTGGCTTCCAATTTGATATTGTATTCCATTGTCGCGTCTTTTGTAAATAGGGTAAGAGTCGGTTCCTTGTAAAGTAAATGGAGAGAAAGCTTTTGGAAAACCCTTCTTACAGCAGTTATTTTTCATGCAGACAGCTCTTGGGTTAAAATGTCCGCATGGATAATGAATCATATGTTTCATTACAGCGTTGTGTAGTTCGGGTTCTAAATGTGTACATGGAATTTCAGCGTGAACTAAAGCATCATAATCATCAGGATTGTTAATTTTATCGTTTTCATCTAGGATAAGTAGAATGTGAGAATGTGGTAGTCCTCTTTTTTGGAATTCAATAACGTGAACATGGGCAATGACTTTACCTAAAACACCTGTGTCAAATAGGTCAGTTTTTAGTTGCTCTAGTTTTGATCGAAAAATCCTAGTTGTTAAATCCGGTCTATCTTGTGGTTGTTGACCGGGAAGCAATTCTTGTGTAATTTCTACCCAGTTAGTATTACAGGTCATAGTAATAAATAAGTCAGGCTTTCCATACCTTCGCACTAACGCCATTGCATCTTGGTATCTTTGATGCATATCTCGTGGACTACCAATATGGGAGGAAGGAAGAATCTTCTTGACACCAACACTTCCTAATATGTGAAAACGCATAGGATTGAGTAGTAGTGAAATAACTGGTTAATAATTAATGGGAACAACAAATGGTTGATTGAAGGAGGTAACGAAACTTACTGGCAGATGTTTCTCCAGTAGCTAAGGCATCTTGTAAACCTTGGTATAACTCCGCTCTGATAGTAGTCTGATTGTTGCGAAGAAACCTTAGCCGCATTGTTTCTATTTTTACATACATATCAACGACATATTGTTGAAATAGGCGACCACCAAGCAGTATAAGTGATGTCTCAGTTGGTCGTATCTTTGTGTGTAGGCGATAGACAAAATGCAAGCAACATTAGTATTGATGTTGATATAAATTAGGTTTTGTGCTATTTACGAACAAATAATAATGGATATCAATTAAGGTATACGTACCTGTAAAATATGGGAGTAGTAAGATGTACAACTTATAGGTGTACTTCCATTTTCGTGGATGCTCAAATCCCATCCATGCTGACCGTAAGGCAACAATAGTGGATATTGCAGCGGATCGTAAAAACCTGCAGTATCAGATATTCTCTGTAGATTTCCACTGGTTGTCCGAACAATGATATCTCGACCTTGCAAATTGTCTGGTTCATCTCCAATTATTATTCCTGCTACTTGGGATGTGGTTGGCAGCTCATGGAGATGGCGATCTATTGTGATCTCTTTGATTTTGATCCTACATATTTGCACGTCAGGTTGTTGCCCCAACTGTCGAAGTATGGAGACATATGGGTTATGAGTATCTAAAATTTGTTTCAAAATCATAATTATCTCCGGTCTCATTGCATCACTATCTTGAAGTCGGTTTTCAATCTCATGGTCAGTGTCATATATGTACAGTTGCAAATATCTTGGTCTACTTCCAGCTAAGGGTAAAAGACTTCCAATACTATGATATATTGAACCTTGCGCGCGATATGTGTAAACTCCTTCTCTAGCATTGGCCAGGTTATTATCAATTGATGCACCCATAGACGTGAATGAAAATGCATTATTATAAGATCGAATGTTTGTACGAAAATGGGTACCCACTTCACCTTGATCTTGGAATAAGCTCAGTAACTGTTGTGGTGTTGTGGTAGGACGATGAATGTCGATGGAACCTCCAGAGCAACAATTTTGTAAGCTTTCGTGGAAAAATATTTTAGCATTGCAGAAATCACAGTAAGTGGGCTGAGGAAGTCGATGTTTGTGGTACGGAATGGTTGCGTTAAAATTTCGACCACAGTTATGACTACTGTTTAGTACAGTCCGCGGTATCGTTTCTTCGCCATCCCATGTTATTGAAGAACCTAAAAAAATAAGGTTAGTATTCAGTGTAGTAGTCATACTTTTACAACTTCACATCACTATCGTTGTACTTGAAATGATGATTTTTGCAAACATATCAGCGGTTTAAGTCAAATAATGACCGTGCAGAAAGTGAAATAAGGAAAAATACTTCCCAAAATTTTATCTTTTATCTTCTAAAAATAATTGTAAAGAATCTTTGTGGTTTTGCTCAGAATAATAAGAAAGAAAAAAAAATTAAGTTAATGCGAATTTTATTCCCCAACCGTCTGTTGTACTACTACTCTTTTGTTTCAAAACCGTTGATATTTGATGGTGCATATTTAGTCCAACACAGTAAACAGAGTTCCTTACAATTGTAAGAATTTTAGTTGACCGTTTAAAAACCTCAAACTGATAACAGAAATAACGTGCTAAGTATAGGTATGGTACGTAAAAATGTGTATTTGCTTGCATAAAGCTGAAAACATATACGCCTTGTTAGAAAATTGACAGAAGGTTGGATTTTAAACGCACATTTATTAAAGAAAGAATATGTACGAAATATTTAAAGGTGGTAGGGAAATAAATTGTAATTTACTGTACAACTGAAACATATTTTGGCATCATTTATACAGTCAAAGTCGCATACCTATTTAGTAGCATAAACGCGTACAAAGATAGATGAGAAGTTTATAAAAATTTAGTACAATTAAGATGGGTACAGTTTGTAAAGCCATATATAAAATGCGTTTGAAAACAAAATATCTTTACAGACTTATACGTGTACAGTAGAAGTTGTTTGTACGTTATTACGTGAAGAATAAAATGAATGCGGACTGTTTTTTTGTGTGACACAGGTTATAAATTTTGTGCGTATTTTAAAAGTGGAAATAAAATATTGACAGATGGTTGTTGATAATGTATATATAATGACTAAAATATATTTCAGTTAAAAGTACAGTACTTATTCCAAACTAAATAGGGTGTTGTACATAATACGCCAACGCATGTACATCATACAATAAGTTCTATCATGGATTTGTCTCCTCATCTAAAGAGAAAAATTCAATGTACATACCCTAAGTTTATTTTGCACTTTTCAAATAACTTTTTAGAAATTGTGTAAAAGTTCACCTTGCTGGGAAAAAAAATCAGTTAATAAAATACGTACTCAAACAATTATACATTCTTACTAATAGCTCAAATGGATTTGTTGATGTAACTCAATCTTTCGGAAATCCCCAAATTAGATTGCACTATCTATTTAAAAAATTCTGATCTAATTTAGATATTTATGGTAACATCGATTTCGTACAGCCATTTAAAAACACGTGCTTGCACTTCTTTCATAAATGAATTGAAACTTCAAACGGTTTGGTTATATATCTTGAAATAAAAGCACATGCAACTGAATAATTCACAAACAGTAAAATGATATTTCATTTTCAAAAGATACAATCGTGGATTTAAAAATCAGATTAAAGGAATGATTTAGTGAACATGTCCGCATGTACATATCCGTCATATCATAAGGTAATAAAGCATCATAACAATTTTCATTTAGTGGTGGGAATTATGTATCAAGTAGGGTTAGCACGGAGAATATCAATGTGATAAGCCTTATGCGTGTGGTCCTCTATTACAATAATGACTTGAGAGCTGCTACCACTTATAAAGGGCATAGGGCATGCAATTGCTTAGGTGAACAACACAAATTTCAAGTGCTATATGAACAGCAGCTGTAGCTGCAACTAACTTCACGTGCCATACATGGAGTTGTAATAGGACAGTGAAAAAGGAGCTAGAAGATGACTGAAACAAATTGTCGCAAGGCTATTGTAGAGACAGGGCAAAGGGATCTAAAGAAGGGCTAAAGAGAGATGAGCGAAGCTGGCTGGAGCATACTGGCTTGTATGAGTTGAAATAAAGAGTTCTCAAATGGCTTGTGTGAGTTGAAATGAAGTATATGTATTTATTTATATATGTATGTATGTATATTTATATAGCTTTAATATCAACAATATATATATATATAAACAATTTTCATTTAGTAGTCCAACTCAAGTACAGTATATCTGTATTAGCGTAAAAGCAGTGGTTTGGTAATATTAGCAGTAGAAGAAAAAACAATTTATGTCAATTATTTTGTATGCAGCCTGCATAGGGTCGACGATTGCCTGTGTATCATTTCATATTGGTAATTTATTAGCTATAGTACTAATAGTGTAATGTGCGTACGGTACGGTTGCCTTTGTGTCAATTTTTTTTTACAATTTCCTATTCATAAGCATGGTATAAGCAGTTGGTTGGGGTGTGTGTCAACTGTATATGGATATTTTGTCTTGTTACATAAAGCAATAGGTCGGTTGTGAAGTAGGTTGTGTTATCCATCGTTGTGTCATATCATGCAAGTGCATTTAAAAATTGGCGTACGAAATGGACGAAGACGTGGAGAGAAGAAAACATAAGAATGAACGGTGTAAATGTGGTACACAGTGAAGTAACGGAGTAAAGCAAATTAGCTATAGAGTTTGTGGTAAGAACGTAAGAAGGGGGGAAAAAATACCTGTTAAACGTCGACCGTGGAAGCCTTCACTCAACCGTGTTCTTGTGTTTGCAATACGTATTTCTCTTGCTTGTGCACGTCTAGCTTGTTGACTAAGTCTACGTCTTTCTCTTTGTTGCTATTCCATCAGATGCAGAGGATAAAGTGAAGAGGTAATTAATAGTAGTGAAGGGAGAAAAATTGTGACTGATTTGAAGAGATATACGGCAGCAGTAGAAAAGGCAGTACAGTAGTAAGTGAAGGACAATGCATTGAGAAGTGTGTGTATATATAGGTAAGGCAATGGTTACGTAAGTTGGTATAACTGCTGAAAATGAGTATGTAAACGTTGTTGAATTAGTAGAGATCCGAGATTTGCTCTGCTGATTTTTGGTAACGGGATGAAATTGTCTTATATACATTGCGTGAAAGTGGCCATAATAACAGGTAGTCATAGAAAAATTGGTATGCAACAAACTATGCACGTATATACAGTTGTAGTGTGTATTAAACAATGGACAAATGTTTATTTATAATCTTCACAACCATTCGTTCACATTTATTTACATATGCTAACTTGTCAAAGTATTTGAGTTTTGTTAGTCACCTCTGTAAGTTATAGATTTTTTTAATACAATGAACGAAAATCTGTTTTGCAAAATACACATCAATTTGCATGCGAATATGAAGGTTGGTTAATAAGTAGTGATGGGTGGCTGAGTATATTTGGTTAGTTTGATGGGTTGGTGAATTATGTGCTATAAGATATACACACACACTAGACGGAATAAATGAGTAAGGTCTAGCATAATTACTTGAGCTATATATATTAAATATTACCTTGGAAAATAGCCTTCTTCACTTTCTTCAGCAAAACCTTTAAATCGCAAACATTAAAACGTTGTTAAGCGATTTCAACTTCCATGTGAACACACACACACTTATAAAATTACCAATTACATAAAAAAAACTATTAGTTCAGAGAAGGTGAGAGATGGATAAGAAGTTCCAAAAAAATCTATAAAAAAAACTATTAGCTCTACATGCAAACCTTGTTGAAAAGCACATCACATCCATTGAGATGCATCATACCCTTCGTAAGAGTGCATTTCCACCTACTTTCTGTCTGAGTCACCGGTTACCATTTTAAAGCATAAACTAATTAGAAAAGGAAAGAATTGTCTTCAAGAACCGCAATTCTTACCTCTAACTCAAGATTTACATTCGGATAATGCTTGAACATTAAAGAATACATATAAATACATACATACTTTAAACCGTAATTATAAATTTTTCTTTCAGGCTTCCTTGCGATACTCAATTCACCAAATATTTGATGCTTCGTGCAATAGAATGAACAGAAAAAACATAACTTACTTTTAAAGGCTAAATGATTGTGATCTCTAGTGGTCAGTTCATTAATAACTTGTATTCCAAATTGTTTAGCTTATATATAATTCTCAAAGTTACTTCATCAAGCCATCTACAAATCAAACTCAAGGATAAATAATAAAATTAGTTAGAAATTGTAAATATGTCTGTAAATAAAAGACACACACGCATTTGGTTTACAATTTTCATAATCAGGCTCTTTCAAGTATAAGTTGGAACACTCATGCCACTCATGCACTAACAGTTGCTACCTTCACTTACTTAACAACAAACATAGCCTGTTAACATATGTTACACCTACACACACAAAAACATAGTACCATAGTGCACCAGTAATCTCAATATACATCTGAACTTAGCACAATAACTCATCACACAACTACGAACGCATGTTCCCATGCACCTACCTACACACAACCTGTACGTAGCAACCTATATATACACTGCTCGAACACACATAACACAGACTCACACAACTCGAATACTGTCACTACACAAAACACACACTAGGCTTTACACAACAACATGCATGCACTTGACTCCACTTAACATGTACAGCCCACTACATGCATATTTATGTATATATGCTGCTAATTCACGCAATCCCTCATGTATAAAATTTTGCTTCCACATGCACTCATCTAAGAATTGCAAAAATTACAGAGTAACTCTGCTTTTATCATTTCAGTTCCACAGGAAAATACATACATACACACACACATACATATATATATATATATATAAGGTTTAAAATAATTATTTTCACTTCATTGTAGAGTTTAAGGTGCTCACATTTGCTCGAAATTGCAAACACATAGCACGCACACGGCAAATACACAGCCCTCTACTATTACACACGCATAGCGCACTTTGTGTTCACACACACAGCACTTAGCAAAAACCCACCCACACAGCTCACTACAGAAATACATATACGCATGGTCTTGCTCGCACACAAACATGCAGCACTCATATACATAAATACGCTGTAACGCCCCACTCCGAGACCCATTCTAAAAAAGAGTATTACGGAGTAATACCGTCTGCTGGAACGGAGAATAGAGTATAATGGAAGTGACCATATGTAATCAAGCTATAACTATCTACTGAATACGTCGAAATGTGGTATCGCTTTTTTTTTCAAGTGGTTCGACATATCCAATAGATATTTATAACGAAATTACAATGGCTAAGGAAAATAGGTTCAGAACAAACATAATACTAAATGATAACATCATCATCACAGAACAGTCACATAACAGTCACAGAACATAGGTACAATATATCGTCAATACAGATCCAAATATCAAAAAGGTGGGTACAAAGCCACCGCTCACACATGTGAGTCAAAGATATGTACATAATAGACTGAATAATCAGAGTATCAAAATAGTGGACAAATATAAAGAGCTATCTATCAGCATAGCAGATAATGTCTAAGCGGAAGCACAGAAAGGTAAGTCCAGAGACCTAACCTGAAACAACTCGGTCTGACCCGAGCGAAAAACACTCGGGTTAGGCTAGCCAAACAATCAGTTAATAAACTTAGATAAACATGATAGATAATGAGGCGATATATAACATAGTACTATAGACCACAAACTCTCACATAGAGAAGAAATAAACATCTAAGTAGAGATGTATAGCAAGCCCTGTATCATTGGCATAACATAGTCACAAATGTCAAAACAAAACATCTAAGTAGAGATGTATAATAAGCCTCATATCATCGGCATAACATAGTCACAAATGTCAAAAAAAACATCTAAGTAGAGATGTATAATAAGCCTCATATCATCGGCATAACGTAAGCACAAATGCCAAAACATAAACATCTAAGTAGAGATGTCAAAAACGATACATCTAAGTAGAGATGTATAACAGGCCATCTAAGTAGAGATGCCAAACACGATACATCTATGTAGAGATGTATAACGGCCATCTATGTAGAGATGCCAAAAACGATACATCTAAGTAGAGATGTATAACGGCCATGTAAGTAGAGATGCCAAAACGATACCTCTAAGGGAGACAGTCCGAAGACACTATCCCAAAGGTAATAAAAGGAATGTGTCACGAACTTTTAGCAAGGAACCCGTAAAGTGTTAACATGAGTCCCATACCCCACGTTCGCACTAAACGGTTTACTAACCAATAGTAAGCTTCCATACTCAAAGCAGTAAAAAGTTCACCTCATGTCATCGGTAAACTAGGCCGAAAGGCCAAAACGATCAATCGAATAGGTCTAGGATTAACCGGAAAGGAAATACACACGGTTTCATAGGCTGGAGTTTTTCCCAACCGTTTAAGCACCTTTCCACTTCGCTCGAAGTGCTAAAGTGTGAGTGTGGGATTTAATTATAGAAAATAATTACGGAAAACAGATTTATAATTGGTTTGAAATCACTTTAAAACGGCCTTTGAAAACTCTCCTATTATGGAGTAATTAATTTAATAATTAAAATAATATTATATAATAATTTAGAAAGCCATTTCGGAGTGAAAAATCCTTTTAAAACCTTTTTATAAGGCCCGTGTACGAAATCCAGAGACAAATCTCAAAGAACTCGATAAAACCAGAAAATCACTGAAAATATTCTAAGTGTTGGAAATTAGTCCAAAACTGACGCGAACCCAAGTTCGGAAAATTATTCGGACCAGCAAACTGAATCCGAAAGGCATGAAAATTGGCATATAGTCCAACATCCCTGCTCCAAACTACAAAAAGAATCGGGCGATTCCGACTTGAAACGAAGAAACAGCGTCGTCTCAAAGTCGTACAAAAAAACACAAAACTCTACTGTGTCAAAACAGTGCAAAGGTCCCACTTCGACGACATGGTTGAAGGGTCACATGAACTCAGATCTTAATGAAAATTTGCAGAAGCGTAGTAAAGTACTCCTAATTTGATATGCAACAAGAATCGTTCAGTTCCGACTTAAAACGAAGAAATGACAATGTTTCAAAGTTGGTTCGACGATAACTGAAAATGATCGCTATTGTAAAACAGTTTCTGGGTGCTACTTCGGCAATAGAAACGAAGTAACTAATGCACCCAGATCTAAGCCAAACTTTGCAAGGTTGAAGATCTCGACCTCATCTTTTTAACGAGATCAAAAACGATGAAATCCGACAAAGGACGAGCCCGGGATGGCGTCGCAAAGTCGGGGTTCTACGCTGAAAACAACGGGAGCAAAGAGACTAAGGCCTGTAGCTATGCACTAACAAACCAGAGATAAAAAACCACAATTTTGGCATAGTAAACTTCCAATTCTGACAAGATGAATAAAATAAAAGTTGTAGCTTATTATCTAAGCTTTCCGGAATGACCAAGAACGTCAAATTCCGATCGGGGATGAAAATTCCATGACTAAAACAATTCTCAGATCTAAATTCTATATCACTGTCGTTGTGCTCTCGGGACAGTAGTAAGAATGCACAGTTTTGACCAAATTAACTTCGAAATTTCATGAAACTTAAAACATTAAAGTTTTAGCCCTAAATCTAAGCTTTCCAGAACATCCAAAATTATTAGATTTGGATAAGAAACGAGTAACTTATGGCCAAATCAATTTCAGGTTTTTATTTTATCAACCCTGTAGTTTGTTGTCAGGTCAGCGACAAACAAACGTGATTTCGACCATTCAAACTACAAAATTAGGCAAAGCTCAAAACATAAAAGTTATAGGCTACAGAATAATCTTTCCAGAACATCATGAAAATCTTAATTCCGATTTAAGATGAATGAGATATGCCTAATTTACTAACATCAATAAACTAATTATAATTTCAGCTAGCATATATTACCTCTTTCCCAAGCAATGAAAAGAAGATCAAAGAGTTTTACAATCTAAATGCATAAAAAAAAGAGGATTACAAAATAATTTTAGAAATTAAACAATGGATTAGAGGTGGGTTTTGTGATTGCTATTACCTTCAAATGATTAGATTAAAACCCCTTTGACTTTAATGAAGATTAATGAAGCTTTGCTCTAGGTTTGGAGGCCATTATTTAGTGTTTTGCTCTAGGGTTTAATGGGTTATGGAATGAGATGTTGGCTGAAACAAATGGGTAAAAGATGGTTTATAGGCTAATGGAAGTGGGTTAGTGGGCCTAATACCCATTAGAACTTGGAATATGTTCCATATCTCAAGTTAGCTAATTTCTCTAAGTACAAACTACACATTATTTACCCATAAAATTTTAAAATATGTTACAAAAATAATTTAGCTATAGTTATAAAATTTTACATCACAATATTTTCCAACTTACAATTTAACCTCTATTTATTCCAAAGCACATTTTAGTCAAAATTGCCCAAAATCACCGTTTTGCAATTTAATTGTAAATTAAATTCCCAATTCAAATATTGCACTATTTTACACATATAAAATTTTGTAATATTATAAATTTCCATTAACCCTAATTAATTTCCATTAAATTCTCCATTTTACACTTAGGCCCAAAATATTAATTTATTCAAAATAACTAACTTTTGAACAAATTAGTCACATAAAAAAAATCATTAATAGCTCCAATTAAATTAAAATCCCATTTTAATTTATTATTTGGTAACCGCAATCACGGGTTGTTACAGACTCCCCCCTTAAGAAAATTGCGTCTCCGCAATTCCCTATCATAGAAGTTATCTATAACATCTAATCCTCAAAATAAATCAAATGAAGGTGAAGTAAAAATATTCACCAACAACAGATGAAGATAGAAAACCGGGATAAGTACGCTCGATAAACTCTCTGGTCTCCTAAGTGCAGTCCTTAGGATTAGACGACCATTGAATCTTCACGAGCGGGACCTCTTTGTTTCGAAGGCGTCTAACCTCCGAATCAAGCACACGAAGAGGTTGCTGCTCAATAGATAAATCAGGAGAAATCTCTAAATTCGGTATAATAAGTGGATCAATAACAGAATCAAGATCGCGAACACACTTGCGAAGCTGAGAAACATGGAACACGTCATGCATTCCGGAAAAATGAGCAGGTAGAGCCACACGATCAGCAACGGGGCCGATGCGTTCTGTGATAGGAAATGGTCCAACATAGCGAGGAGCCAATTTTCCTGTAGAGCTGAAACGCACAACCCCCTTCATGGGAGAAATCCGACTGAAGACAAAATCACCAATGGAGAACTCAAGAGGCTTCCTACGGTTGTCCGCGTAGGATTTCTGGCGGTCCTGTGCCTCTCTCATTCTCTGACGGATAAGAACAATCTTTTCAGAAGATTCCCGAACTGAATCTGGACCAAGAATGAGCTTCTCGTCGGATTCTAACCAACAAGCAGGAGAGCGACATGGCCTTCCGTATAGAGCCTCGAAAGGTGCCATGCCAATACTAGACTGATAGCTGTTGTTGTAGGAGAACTCTACGAGATGTAAATGATCCTTCCAACTACCCCCGAAATCTAGAATACAACAGCGCAAAAGATCCTCCAAAACATGATTCACCCTCTCAGTCTGACCGTCAGTCTGAGGGTGATAAGCAGTAGAGAGATTCAGCTTTGTGACCAAAGCTGACTGTAGGCACTTCCAGAAGTGACTAGTGAAAATGGTGTCTCGATCACACACGATAGAGCTAGGAATGCCATGAAGTTGTACGACTTCCTTCACATAGAGCTTGGCCAACTGAGGTGCAGTCCGAGTGGACTTAATCGGAATGAAATGAGCCGATTTGGTCAAGCAATCAACAATAGCCCAGATAGAAGTATGGCCTGACCTCGATCGAGGCAGACCGTCAATGAAATCCATGGATATCTGATCCCATTTCCATAATGGAATCTCTAGAGGCTGAAGAAGACCAGATGGACGCTGATGCTTGGCCTTGATCTGTTGACAAGTCATGCAATCGCTCACATAACTTGCAACATCTCTCTTCAAACCCTCCCAATAATATAGCTGGCACATATCGGCATACATCTTACTCAAACCGGGATGTATAGTGTACTTAGAGCGATGGCACTCGTCCAGAATGTCACGCCTAAGTGATAAATCAGATGGTACAACAATACGGTTCCTCCTACGAAGACACCGATGAAAATCAAGAGAATAATCCAGCAATGTCTCATCACTGGATCCCGACTCGAGAAGATGAATAAGATGCAATAAGTCTGGATCCTGCCGCTGAGCATGGGCAATGCGATCCAATAAGATAGGACGAGCTTCCAAGCTGAATAATAAGACCGTAGAATCAGAAGATGGATCTCAATCTCTAATATCACACAAAGATAGGGTCTCAAGAATATCACACTCGGCAATCATCATAAAAACTACCGCCGAGTGCTTGCGACTGAGCGCATCTGCAACACGATTACCCTTGCCAGGGGTATACTGAATATCTAAATCATACGAGGTGAGAAACTCAAGCCATCGCTGCTGCCTCATATTGAGATCCCTCTGACTGAATAGATACTTCAGCGACTTGTGATCGGTGTAAAGAATGAAGCGTTCGCCTAATAGAAAGTGACGCCACGTCTTCAAGGCAAAGACGATAGCTGCTAACTCAAGATCATGAGTAGGATAGCGAACCTCATTCGGACGCAGTTGCCTAGAAGCATAAGCAACTACCCGATCCTTCTACATAAGCACAGCACCGAGCCCGCTACCACAAGCATCGGTGTAAACAACAAGATCATGGTTACTCTCTGGAACCACTAGAATAGGAGCATGAGTGAGAAGTTCCTTCAGTCGCTGAAAGGAAGTTTCACACTTATCAGACCAAATAAAGCGAACACCCTTACGAGTCAGCGTCGTAAGGGGAAGTGCAACTCGAGATAAATCCTTGATAAACCGACGGTAATAACCCGCCAGACTAAGGAAGCTGCGAATATCATGAACGTTCTCGGGCTGCTTCCAATTCTGAATAGCTTCGATCTTGGCAGGATCGACATAAATACCCTCAGATGATACAATATGGCCCAAGAACTTGACCTTGCTCATCCAAAAATGGAACTTGGAGAGCTTGGCCTTAAGCTGATGCTGACGAAGAGTATCCAAGACGATCCGCAATTGATGAGCATGCTCTGCCTCAGATCTAGAATAAAGAAGAATATCGTCGATGAAAACCAGAACGAATCTTTCGATGTATTCCCGGAATACTCGATTCATAAGATCGATGAAGAAAGCCGATGCGTTCATCAAGCCGAATGGCATGACCAACCACTCAAAAGAACCATAACGAGTGCGGGAAGCGGTAAGAGGAATGCTATCTTCCGCAACTCGGAGCTGATGAAATCCGGTGGCAAGGTCGAGCTGGGAAAAGACCTTTGCACCGCTCAACTGATCAAACATATCGTCTATCCATGGCAATGGATAACGATTTCTGATGGTCAACTCATTAAGCTTGCGATAGTCAATGCAAAGCCTAAGAGAGCCATCGGGCTTCTTAACGAAGACCACAGCAGCACCCCATGGCGAAGAACTGGACCGAATGAACTGCTTTGCCTCAAGCTCTACTAACTGCTTCCTGAGTTCCTCATTCTCTTTAGTAGACATCCTCGTGGGAGGACGCCCAACTGGGTGGGAGCCTGGAATGAGATCGATGCGGAACTCAATGTCCCGCTTTGGCGGCAGGCCTGATACTGGCTCGAATATATCGGGGAAATCCCGAACAACAGGAATACGAGATATGTCCACATCCTCATCTCGTGAATCAAGAGCAAATAAAGTAATATCAGAAATCCCAACATCCTGAAGAGCAATAGCTAACGGAGCGGACGAGTCAAGATGACGAAGAAATAATATCCGCTCCGAACAAATGATTTTGGCGTCGTACTGAGCGAGACAGTCCATGCCAAGAATCATGTCAAAGCCCAAATACTCCATAACGTGCAGATTCGCACGGAAAGAAAATCCACAAAGATCAATATCTATATCCTCACAAAGCAAGCTAAGGGTCGTGGATCCACCGATGGGATTCACAATCCTTAGTGAGGAAACCAAACAAGTAACATCCAAAGATAAAGTATCAACTAGTTCCTTTGATACGAATGAGTGAGAGGCACCCGTATCAAAGAGAACTCTACAAGATCTACCATGAAATAAAATAGAACCTTCGAGAACGGAAGGATGCGTACCTCGAGGCTGAGCTAAAGATTTAGGAGCCTTGGCAGCATTAAGCTTGCCAGATCTAGGAGGTGCAGTAGGACAAGTGGAATAATGATGACCCTCCTTCTTACAATAGCGGCAGAAAAGAGGCTTGGGACACTCTTTAAACATATGATCGGTAGATTTAGTTAAGCACGATTCTAAGATAGATAATTCATTAAGGAATATTACAGAATATAATAGATTCCTACACAAATTCCTAACTTATTTATCTAAAGGTGGATATGTTCAATTTGGATCTTATTATAACGTATTGTACTACGTGTATGTTCTGTGTTTGTTATGCTTAATTCTGAACCTTGGCTCCGATACCAAGATGTAACGCCCCACTCCGAGACCCATTGTAACAAAGAGTATTACGGAGTAATACCGTCTGCTGGAACGGAGAATAGAGTATAATGGAAGCGACCATATGTAATCAAGCTATAACTATCTACTAAATACGTCGAAATGTGGTATCGCTTTTTTTTTCAAGTGGTTCAACATATCCAATAGATATTTATAACGAAATTACAATGGCTAAGGAAAATAGGTTCAGAACAAACATAATACTAAATGATAACATCATCATCACATAACAGTCACATAACAGTCACAAAACATAGGTACAATATATCATCAATACAGATCCAAATATAAAAAAGGTGGGTACAAAGCCACCGCTCACACATGTGAGTCAAAGATATGTACATAAGAGACTGAATAATCAGAGTATCAAAATAGTGGACAAATATAAAGAGCTATCTATCAGCATAGCAGATAATGTCCAAGCGGAAGCACAGAAAGGTAAGTCCAGAGACCTAACCTGAAACAACTCGGTCTGACCCGAGCGAAAAACACTCGGGTTAGGCTAGCCAAACAATCAGTTAATAAACTGAGATAAACATGATAGATAATGAGGCGATATATAACATAGTACTATAGACCACAAACTCTCACATAGAGAAGAAATAAACATCTAAGTAGAGATGTATAGCAAGCCCTGTATCATTGGCATAACATAGTCACAAATGTCAAAACAAAACATCTAAGTAGAGATGTATAATAAGCCTCATATCATCGGCATAACATAGTCACAAATGTCAAAAAAAAACATCTAAGTAGAGATGTATAATAAGCCTCATATCATCGGCATAACGTAAGCACAAATGCCAAAACATAAACATCTAAGTAGAGATGTCAAAAACGATACATCTAAGTAGAGATGTATAACAGGCCATCTAAATAGAGATGCCAAACACGATACATCTATGTAGAGATGTATAACGGCCATCTATGTAGAGATGCCAAAAACGATACATCTAGGTAGAGATGTATAACGGCCATCTAAGTTGAGATGCCAAAACGATACCTCTAAGGGAGACAGTCCGAAGACACTATCCCAAAGGTAATAAAAGGAATGTGTCACGAACTTTTAGCAAGGAACCCGTAAAGTGTTAACATGAGTCCCATATCCCACGTTCGCACTAAACGGTTTACTAACCAATAGTAAGCTTCCACACTCAAAGCAGTAAAAAGTTCACCTCATGTCATCGGTAAACTAGGTCGAAAGGCCAAAACGATCAATCGAATAGGTCTGGGATTAACCGGAAAGGAAATACACACGGTTTCATAGGCCGGAGTTTTTCCCAACCGTTTAAGCACCTTTCCACTTCGCTCGAAGTGCTAAAGTGTGAGTGTGGGATTTAATTATAGAAAATAATTACGGAAAATGGATTTATAATTGGTTTGAAATCACTTTAAAACGGCCTTTGAAAACTCTCCTATTATGGAGTAATTAATTTAATAATTAAAATAATATTATATAATAATTTAGAAAGCCATTTCGGAGTGAAAAATCCTTTTAAAACCTTTTTATAAGGCCCGTGTACAAAATCCAGAGACAAATCTCAAAGAAATCGATAAAACCAGAAAATCACTGAAAATATTCTAAGTGTTGGAAATTAGTCCAAAACTGACGCGAACCCAAGTTCGGAAAATTATTCGGACCAGCAAACTGAATCCGAATGGCATGAAATTGGCATATAGTCCAACATCCCTGCTCCAAACTACAAAAAGAATCGGGCAATTCCGACTTGAAATGAAGAAACAGCGTCGTCTCAAAGTCGTACAAAAAATCACAAAACTCTACTGTGTCAAAACAGTGCAAAGGTCCCACTTCGACGACATGGTCGAAGGGTCACGTGAACTCAGATCTTAATGAAAATTTGCAGGAGCATAGTAAAGTACTCCTAATTTGATATGCAACAATAATCGTTCGGTTCCGACTTAAAACGAAGAAATGACAATGTTTCAAAGTTGGTCCGACGATAACTGAAAATGATCACTATTGTAAAACAGTTTCTGGGTGCTACTTCGGCAATTGAAACGAAGTAACTAATGCACCCAGATCTAAGCCAAACTTTGCAAGGTTGAAGATCTCGACCTCATCTTTTTAACGAGACCAAAAACGATGAAATCGGACAAAGGAAGAGCCCGAGATGGCGTCGCAAAGTCGGGGTTCTGCGCTGAAAACAACGGGAGCAAAGAGACTAAGGCCTGTAGCTATGCACTAACAGACCAGAGATGAAAAACCACAATTTTAGCATAGTAAACTTCCAATTCTGACAAGATGAATAAAATAAAAGTTGTAGCTTAGTTTCTAAGCTTTCCGTAATGACCAAGAACGTCAAATTCCGATCGGGGATGAAAATTCCATGACTAAAACAATTCTCAGATCTAAATTCAATATCACTGTCGTTGTGCTCTCGGGACAGTAGTAAGAATGCACAGTTTTGACCAAATTAACTTCGAAATTTCATGAAACTCAAAACATTAAAGTTTTAGCCCTAAATCTAAGCTTTCCAGAACATCCAAAATTATTAGATTTGGATAAGAAATGAGTAACGTATGGCCAAATCAATTTCAGGTTTTTATTTTATCAACCATGTAGTTTGTTGTTAGATCAGCGACAAACAAACGTGATTTCGACCATTCAAACTACAAAATTAGGCAAAGCTCAAAACATAAAAGTTATAGGCTACAGAATAAGCTTTCCAGAACATCAAGAAAATCTTAATTTCGATTTAAGATGAATGAGATATGCCTAATTTACTAACAGCAATAAACTAATTATAATTTCAGCTAGCATATATTACCTCTTTCCCAAGCAATGAAAAGAAGATCAAAGAGTTTTACAATCTAAATGCACAAAAAAAGAGGATTAAAAAATAATTTCAGAAATTAAACAATGGATTAGAGGTGGGTTTTGTGATTGCTATTACCTTCAAATGATTAGATTAAAACCCCTTTGACTTTGATGAAGATTAATGAAGCTTTGCTCTAGGTTTGGAGGCCATTATTTAGTGTTTTGCTCTAGGGTTTAAGGGGTTATGGAATGAGATGTTGGCTGAAACAAATGGGTAAAAGATGGTTTATAGGCTAATGGAAGTGGGTTAGTGGGCCTAATACCCATTAGGACTTGGAATATGTTCCATATCTCAAGTTATCTAATTTCTCTAAGTACAAACTACACATTATTTACCCATAAAATTTTAAAATATAAAATAGTGCAATATTATAAATTTCCATTTACCCTAATTAATTTCCATTAAATTCTCCAAATTACACTTAGGCCCAAAATATTAATTTATTCAAAATAACTAACTTTTGAACAAATTAGTCACATAAAAAAATCATTAATAGCTCCAATTAAATTAAAATCCCAATTTTAATTTATTATTTGGTAACCGCAATCACGGGTTGTTACATACGCACACACTCAAATGCACACATACAAGTTCAGAAACACACGCACAACAATACTCACTTCCACATAGCATACCGATTTTAATTTGCGAGATTATTTTTATTTTTCGATGATTAAGTGTTAAGTAGCAATATAAATTATGGTATTAGGAAGAGTACAATTATATTAAATTTTAGTTACATTTGGAGTTGTGTTAGGAAGAACAAATCAAGGTGCTCATAGCAGCACACTTTATCTTTTTAAGAACAAATATTATAGCATGAATAATACACACACATAACATATATTATTTTACCTTTCATTGACTTTTTAATTGCTCTATGGTATATATTCAACTTCAATAACAAACACGGTGAGTACTATTTCTATGCAGCTTTAGAGAAGCCATGTTTATAGAGATGGCATATCTAACTGTCTCATGTTTACCATCCATTCATATTACAATCATAAACTTGATTTTATAATGAATTATTTAATTTTACATGGAACCGAGAGATTCAATTGGAGGATGAGTAAATAAAACTCATTTGTTTATGCTGATTTGATATGAATTATATAGTATCTCAGAATCAAAACATTATGTTATTTATTAAGCTAAAGGATCCAACTCAAGTTTGTTTTTCGAACTATTTTCCTATAAATAAAATACTAAACTTCTATCAAAAATACATTAGTTTATCAAAACCCTAGTCTTGATTAATATTCGATCAATCCCCACCTATAATCTCTAATTTATACTCATTGCCTAGAGTCCATCTAGAGATTATTACAATTTAGTACATAGACCAGCAGTGCATCTATTTTATATTTCCATAAATGTTAAGAAAGCTTTATTTTTTCCGTCAAATTCAGGAGGTCGAATTTTATATGTACAAGGTTAAAGGGTTTTTAAGTATTATACAAAAGAGAAGAAAGGAGGAAAACATAATTCCTAGTGTAAGCCAAACATCAATTATTTTGGAAGCAGATATGATATCCCAACATAATTACTAAAGCATTGAGGTCAGAAACTGCTCGAATCAACTTCATATCACCAATGGAACAATTTATCTTACCTAAATACATACATCATAACATGTAAAAAGGCAACTATCACATAAAATGTAATATGAAGTGGGCAAGAAAAGATTATGGAAAACTTCGATTCTTGTGTAGCAACTCTTACCTATATGTTCATAAAGAGCATTCCAACACAAAATACTGTACATCTTTGAGCAAAAATTAAGTGAAATAAACAGCCATAACAAGCAAATGACTGCAATACACAGTTTACCAATGCAACTTTCATTAAAAAATTAAAAAGTACAGAGTCAAAGATCACATTACCGAATTGTCAGCACTGCCTGATGAGTTTTGATGCCATATTAAAAAAAATTCATATGACCATTGAAAGCTCCACCTCCACCTCTTCCAGATCTTTGAACATATAGAATCAAGAACTCTATAAGATACACAAATTTCTATGGATATAAACTATATAACAATGTAGCCAATAATGTTCTTAACAGGTACATAATTTATTGATACTAAGGCAAAATAAAATAGGACTGGAATGTAAAACATAATGTTCATAATCACATATGGGTCCTGGGCAAATAAACACTTAGAAATAAAATATGATCGGAAAATTTTGACATGTCCAGAAACTGAACGCAACATGTGAACATGCTTAAATTTCAAACAATAAACCAAACTTTCCACATTACAAGTGAAATAATTTCAAACAAAATATGATTTTGTATAAAAATAAAGATACTAATTTTTTAAGTTGCTCTTCCTATCACATACCTGAGTGCCAAAAAGCAAAATGAAGACATCACATAACCAAATTACCATCACACTCCCCTCCCCAATTCTTATGCCTCATCAAAACCCTAAGCTGAGCTCTCTGAAACTTTGAATTCGACCAACAACCCACAAACGCCATTATGAAAACTCAAAGTATCAAACTCAAGGCAAAGTTTATTTTCGGATTACCTTTATTTGAGCTAGAGGTTAGAAGCGGTGGTGGGGACTGGAATCGTTGGTTGAAAGTAAGGGTTCTGAGGCAAAGTTGATATCGAACGGCACGAGCTAAAGAGAAATGAAAATAAGGAGATTTCTTTTAGGGATTTCATTCTGCACGGAAGGAAGAGAAGCAAAAAACCAGTCGGAAAAAATTACCCAAATTTTAGCAATTGTTGGCGGAATAAAGTAGCAGCGTTCATTTATTTACTTTTAGTTTTTATAAATGAGAAATAGTTGCAATTAGTATTTAAACGCTGCTAATAAATGCATCTAAAAACAAGTTTTGTTGTAGTGATTGGACATTACAAGAACCAATGAAAGGAGCCTGCTAAGGATGGGAAGGGCAAGGTGTATGCATTGAAGTCATCTACCTCAAGGCCAACGGCAGAGGAAAAAGAGAAGGTAGTGTTGGGAGGTACGCTTCATACTCATGGTATGTCAGTTAGCGTTCTGTTTGATACTGGTGCATCGCATTCTTTTGTATCTTGTTGTTTGGTAGATAAGCTTAACCTAGAACCCTCATATTTAGTTACTTCTTTAAGGGTTGCAAATCTGATAGGAGGGTATGCGACACTTGGGATGAAGTATGACCACTTAGAGTTTGATTTGTTAGGTCATACATTTGTTTGTAGTTTGCATGTATTTGATTTTGTAGGGTTTAGAATTATTTTGGGTATGGATTGGTTAAGTAAATATGATGCTAGGATATTTTGCCATGATAGGAAAATATCGCTTAGACTCCCTGACTGTAGTGATCGGATTGTATATACCGTAGAAAACCCTAGCCGCGAGGTGAATGCCTTGTTAGGTGTTGTAGAGGTAGAAGACGAGTTGAATTGAGTTTTTGTGGTTAGAGAATTCGCGGAATTTTTTGAATCTGTAGTAGGGTTGCCACCGAAACGAGTCATTGAGTTTCGGATAGATATGGTGCCAAGAGCAGAACCAATAAGTAGACCGCCAAGTAGAATGACACCTATCGAGATGAGGGAGTTAAAGGTGAAGTTAGTAGATTTGGAAGACAAGAGTTTTGTTAGGCCAAGTAGTTCGCCTTGGGGAGCAGCCACAGTGTTTGCCAAGAAGCCGGATGGATCGTTAAGGCTATGTATCGATTATCGTAAGTTGAATGAAAAGAGGATAAAGAATCAATATCCGTTGCCTAGAATTGATGATTTGTTCGACCAGTTGAGTGGAGCCAAGATATTTTCTCGGTTGAATTTGGCAACATGTTTCCATCAGCTTAGAGTAGTAGAGGATAGTATTCCTTTGACGGCGTTTAGAACTAGATATGGATCATTCGAATGGTTATTGATGCCGTTCGGACTAACTAATGCGCTAGCATTCTTTTTGGATTTAACGAACCGAATTTTCCAAGAGCACTTGGACAGGTTCGTGTTGGTTTTCATATATGATATTTTGATATACTCTAAAGATGAAAGGGAGCATGAAGTTCATCTTAGAGTTGTGCTTGAGACGTTAAGGCAGCATCAGCTGAAGGCGAAGTTTTCGAAGTGTCATTTCTGGAAGAAGAAAGTGAAGTTTCTTATTCATGTAGTCTTAGAGAAAGGGTTGTTTATAGATCCGACTAAGATTGAAGTGGTGAATAATTGGAAGAGACCCGAGATGGTGATTGAGATAAAAAGTTTTCTTGGATTGGTTGGATATTAAAGGAGGTTCATTAAATATTTTTCGCGGATAGCAACACGGATGACCAAGCTAACGCTAAAGGATGTAAAGTTTTGTTTGGACCGATAAGTGTGAGGAGGCATTCCAGAAGCTGAAACACTTATTGACTAATGCACATGTGTTAGTTGTTCCAGAAGGGAATCAGGATTTGGTAGTACATACAGATGCATGTGGAACTGGGTTAGGAGTTGTGTTAATGCAAAGAGGTAAAGTGATTGCCTATGCTTCTCGACAGCTTAGACTGCATGAGATTAGATATCTAATGCATGATTTGGAATTAGCTGCGGTGATATTTGCATTGAAGGTGTGGAGACATTACCTTTTAGGAGAGAGGTTTGAGCTATATACGGATCATAAGTCGTTGAAGTAATTATTCTCTCAGAAGGAGTTGAATATAAGACAGCAGAGGTGGTTAGAGTTTTTAGCCGCTTACGACTTTGGTATTGAGTACACACCGCGAAAAGGCAATAAGGTTGTAGATGCACTTAGCAAGAAACATCAGAATGCAGTGTTGGCAATGATAGCTGAGTAGAAAGATTTGGAAGCATTGACGACATGTAGAGTACAATGCAGATCTAAAGCTAGATCTAGTAAGGGAACTGTTATGTTGTCATGTATAGAAGTTCGACTAGTGATAAATGAAAGGGTTGCTTCTAGTAAGGAGAGGATTGGGTATTAGCTGAGCGGATCAAGAAGTTAAGAGATGGAACAGAGAGCGATGACTTGAAGGATTTCAGTCTTGACCAGAATTGGTGGTTGAGAAAGAAATGAAGGTTGTGTGTTACGAATGTAGGAAGCACTAGGAAGGAAGTTCTTGAGGAATGTCATCGTTCGAAGTTCACCATTCATCCAAGAGGAACTAAGATGTATCGGGATATGAAGAAGAGTTTCTTTTGGGAAGGAATGAAGAGAGATGTAGGCTTATGAGTGAAGAAGTGTTTGAACTGCCAATAGATAAAGGCCGAACATCAAAAACCAAGTGGGTTACTTCAACCATTAGATCTTCCAGTATGGAAGTAGGATTCTATTTCTATGGATTTTATAAACGGGTTGCAAAAATCTAATAGAGGAAATGAAAGCACATGGGTCATAGTGGACAGATTAACCAAGAGTGCCCATTTCATTCCAGTTAAGTCAACTAGGACGTCACTTATTTTGGCTAAGTTATTTTTGAAGAATGTAGTTAGACTACACGAAATTCCTAATAGTATAGTAAGCGATACAGATTCCTTATTCACTAGCAAGTTCTTGAAGAGTCTATAGGAGATTTTAGAAAACAAGCTCAAGATGTGTACCGCTTACCATCCACAAACTGATAGGCAAACGAAAAGGGTCAAAGTCTTGGAAGATTTGTTATGAGCTTGTGTGTTAGATTTTGAAGGATCATGGGAAGACCATCTACAGTTAGTCGAGTTTTCATATAACAATAGTTATCAGGCTAGTATAAGGATGACACCGTTTGAAGCTTTGTATGGAAGCCATGCAAATCACCAGTTTGTTGGTTAGTGATCGGGGATAGGTTGGTTCTTGGTCCGGATTTAGTTAGAGAAGATGTAGAGAAGATTGAGTTGATTCGGGCTAGGATAGAGGAAGCTCAGTCAAGGCAGAAGAGTTATGCTGATAGAAGATGGAAAGACTTAGAGTTCTCTGTTGGAGATCACGTTTTCATTAAGTGTCACCAATGAAAGGTGTAATTCAATTCGGGAAATCAGGGAAACTGGCACCGAGATTCGTAGGACCATTTCCTATTGTAGAGAGGATCGGGAAACCCGCATATATAATAGAGTTACCGAACAGTTTGGTAGTAGTCTACGATGTTTTCCATGTTTCTCATCTAAGAATGTGTTTTAGAGATCTGGAGACTACTATAGCACCGACTGTGTTAGAGGACTTAGAAGTAGAGCCGAGTTCGACTATAGTTAGAAAGCCAGTTCGTATAGTCACGAGAGATGAGAAGAGCCTAAGGAACAAGACAGTCAGATTAGTTAAAGTCAAGTACAGTGACAATGAGAGAGGCTGCACTTAGGAGACTGAGGGTAGGATTAGAGATGCTTATCCTGATTTATTTGATGGTATGTTTTACCTTTATGATTGATTTTTTGTGTACCTTATCGTAATTTCGAGGACGAAATTCTTTAAGGAGGGGAGTCTGTAATGACCCTAATTTTCAGTAACACTATTTAGGATATTTAGTTGGTTAAATTAAATAAAACAATGTAATGATTAGGGGATTGAAATTTGTGTAAACTAGGGGGTAGCCGTGCCTTGTTAATAAATAAACCAAAATGAATTAGAATGAAACAAATAAGGGGCAAAATAGGAAAAGACACATTTTAATACCCTAAACTCTTAAGCCGTGTTCATTTTACACGTTCATTATCAGAATCAAAATATATAGGTCGGACACCATTAGAAGACACAAGAGGAAGATAAGCAAAAGGAAGAAGCTAAATCAACTTAATCCATTCTCAAATCTCAAACTCCTTAATCACAAAGTTAAGGTGAATAATGACTACATCTCATGTTTTCTTATTGTTTTCAGTTTTAGGTTAAATCTGAATTATTTTGCAAGGTTTTGCCATGTTTTGATTGTTAGAAATAAAATATATATGCTTGTTGATGATTTATGATATTTCATATCGATTTTATGATATGTTTTAATGTGAAAACCCTATTAAATGACATCCAAATGCCTTGCGATTTTATATTTAGATTAGGAATGATATTTTAGAGATGAGTTTCAATTTTCATAGTTTTCGAAATTAATGTGGATTTATATTAATTTTCTAGTAAGGAAAAGGGATATTTGGGTTTAAAATAATTTACAGTTAAATAGTATATGTTTTGGGTCTGAAATTTATACATGTTAGAAAACATATTAAAAATGATTAATAGGAATTTTTGTAGAATTTTCCTAAGTGTTTAATGAATATATAAAATTATTTAAGGTATGGGACTTAAATGTTAAAAGAAGAAGGGGTAGTTTGTAAATAATTTAATTTGTTTATTTTGAAATCTTGGTAGAACTTTTAGAAATGAAAATTAGCAACCAATAATATTTTGACAAACAAGGCAGGTTAGTTGAAAAGATTACTATAAAAAGCTAAAAATCATATTTTGCATGCTTTTTACATGTTTCACCACTTTCGTCACCTAGGTTTCGATTGAATACTTCTGCCTCCATCGCCATCGAAACCAATGCACATAGTATCAATGATTTGGTACATAGTGAATTGGATACAGGCGGAAGGTATTGGATCGAAACAAGGGGTTCCGATAGGGTCGAAGCGCTACTTTGCTTTCAAATAGAAATGTGCCTTCTTTGCTTTCGAAAGGAATGCTTTCGACTTGGTTGGCTTTCGACTGGGTCAAATTGATTGAAGGAATGGTTTCGAATGAGGTTGCGCCTTTTCTTTTAAGTAAACGCTTTCGAAGTGGTTCGAAACCCCTTGCTGTCACTTTTTACCTTTCGAAGCAAATGGTTTCGAGAGGATACTTTGTTTTTAAAACCTAGCCACTTCTCCGATGCTTTGAAGGGTTGGTTTTGACACCATCACTTCTTTACTTAGGAAATAGCTTTCGGAAGAGTGCTTTCGACTTAGATGTTTTATGAACCTTTTGTTCTGTTGAAGGTAAAACCCAAAGGTTTCGAAAGGAAAGGTTTTAAATGGTTTCAAAAGGTTTCCACGTGTTTTACTTGAACCCAAATGCTTTCGAAAGGTTTGATGTTATTAAAGGATTTTAATGCTTTCGAAAGGCCTAAATGAAGGTTTCAGAGGGGTGATTCCAAAAAGGAAGGTTTCTAATGTTTTCGAAAGGCAATGTTAAGTGTTTTAAAGATAGGATGTCTAAGGTTTTAAAGCTTTTGAATGTGATGTTTTTCAATAGTTCCGAAAGGTTCATTATGAAGAGTTTCGAAAGGGTATGTTTTGGCCTTCAGCCTAAGGTTATAAATCAAAGTGGTTTTACTTGTATCGAAAGGGGCACTTTCAATGGATTCGAAAGGGGTACTTTCAAAGGTGAAATGTTTTCATTAACAAAGTTTTGTGTAAAGTATATATAACATTGCAAGGTGATTTGAGTAAAGCATAAAGTATATTTTCCTTGTTTAAAGTATGATTTAAAGGATTAAATCATTTTGAAAGAAAAGGTTTTCAAGGAAAATTTATGGGTAGTTAAACCTAAGTAAAATGACTCAAATATTAGAATACCAGATGAGACTGGTTTAGGGTTGCACCCTATACATTAGCTATTAGCCCCTAGCTAATTTAGTCCAAAATTCCAGTGTGTAGGGCTTTGTCATAGGTAAGACTAAATGATGTTACACACAGAAAGGAATATATATGCACAGAGATTGGTTATTGGTGAGCCCGCAAAACCATTAGGATCTGTTGACCCTGGGAGAATTAAGTTAGGGACAAACTGTCCAGAAGAGGAGTATCTAACAAAAGTTAGATTATTTGTTTATTTTGTCTGGTATGCCCGAGTCAGTCAAAGGTTAGTAGTTAGCAAAACAAAACTATATTGTTCTGACAGATAGTCCATTTGTTACCTGATTTATATGCTTTAATGATATTGATATTATGCTTTTAACTTGTTTTGGTTGCAGGATTAAGATTTCCAAAAGATATTTTCCGCTAAGCGGTGTGGTCTCACTTAATATCAAATAACCGAGATGTATAGTATTATTCACACCAGGCTTTATGTCTGACTCGAAGTTTATGTTTTCCCCTTAAACTCTCGGGTGCTCAAAATTGGTTTAAGTAGGCTGTGGATTGAGGATTGAGGATTTTCATGTTTTAGTAGGTGGATAATAAAGCTTCCGGAGATGACCAGGAGGCTAATGCTAGCTATATTTAGGAGTTGTTTTGTTTTATTCTGTTGTGTTGTATTAAGTTAGTTATGACTATTTAGTACTCTGGTCATCCAAGGGGGCATCTTCATATGTCGCTTTTGGCATATTTATGTAATAATTATATTTTATTTGAACCTGGGAAACATTTAGGATTATGTAACTTGGATATGAAATGTTGTTTTGAAATGTAATCAGAAAAATGTTTTAATCTGTGATGATTTTATTTCATATTCAAATGCTTCTAATATTATGGATACCATTAACATTACCGTACTTGGTCATCGGAAGTTAATACTATGGATGACTGCAGCATCTGTAGCACTTAGTTTCGGGTCTCCAAATAGGGGGATGTTACAAATACCAATAAGTTCAAGGAGAACCCATGAATCAATGAAGTTATTGGCAGGGGTCAATAGGTTCTTAGTGATCCCATGAAAACTATGAAATTGAATAGGGAGTCTATAAACATTAAACAGGTTATTAGTCAGCCCATGAAAACTAATAGGTTAATAGTGACCCTAGAAATTATAACTAAGACAGATAGTCAGAATGAAAGGGGATGATAAATCCATAATTGATTTACTTGTTTGCATATCATAATAATATTTTAAATCATATGTTTTAACCATTGTGGATGCAGGAGCATAGTATATGGTTTTTATAAAGTGTTGAATGAGATACTAGTGGGGTGAAAACCCATTCCGCTAAGCAGCGTGGTCTCACTAGATATCTAAATGGTTGGGATGGTAGATTATTTTTCATACCAGGCTTTATGTCTGACTCGAAGTTTATGTTTTCCTCTTAAACTCTCGGGTGCTCAATTGATTTTGAGTAGTCTGAGAGTTAAGGTTTTCAGGTACCTCTTTAGACGAATAAGCTTTCGGAGACATGCAGGTGGCATGATAGCTATTTAGAGTTCTTTTCTATTTTTGATTCTGCTGTGTTGTTTGTGCTGTAAAGGCAAAGTTGTTTAATTGCCTATATATACTCTGATCATCCAAGGAGGCATCTTCATATGTCGCTCTTGGCGTATGTTGTAATGATTATATTTTCTCTGAAAGTGGTTAACGATTATGGAATTATGTAATGAATTTGAAATGCTTTGAAATGGAATGAGAAAGTTGTTAGTTGATTTTAAAAAATTTCCACATCCATGTGTTTCTGTTATATCAATGTATCTAACATTACCGTATTTGGTCGCCGAGGATTAATAACTATGGATGATTGCAGCATCCATAGCCATTGGTTTTGGGCCTCCAAGTGGGGAATGTTACATAAACGGTTAGGAGGTGATCTCCGCTCTTATGTATTGTCTATTTATTTCCAAAAGAACCGGAGTTCAGTTTACCAAAAACTATCAAATTTTGGTTCGAAGAGACTGGGGTCGGATAATCATAAGTTATCCGAAAACCACTTTGAACCAGCATGAGCATTTGAATTGGAAGTATCTTGAAGATGATGGAATTGAAGACAGAGCTCTTTGAAGTGCAAGGGCTATTTGCAACTAATCATGAGGGTGATTCCAAAAGGCTATGGTAGGAGTAGTGTCTTCGGTTTGTTCATATCTTGAACAACTTGTATGGCTGCATGCTAGCATTGCGTTGTTGCTTAGACTATAGTGTTAGCACTCACGTGGGATTGCTATAAGAAAAGGTAAAACGTAGCCTCAAGCCTCATAACTAGGAATGTCTAAAATAGGGGATATGCAGTATGGTTGTGTGTATCGCACCCATTAGGGTATGTTTTCACCCTTCTATATATATATGTGTATATATATATGTATATATATATATGGATTAGGTGATGCATGAGAGCTCTCTATAAAAGGTTGCAAAGCAACCGAGGTGATGACTTATTCGGTACTATCCAGTAAGGGATAGGCCAGTTCTGTGTAGCAGGAGCGCAAGATGTGCTTGTTGACCTTGGTAATTTTTTCCAAAGGTGTATTGTGATAGGCGGTACCATGTAGTCTTGTCATTGTATGGAATACATTCTCCAATAAGCAGCGTACCAAATTAGTTGTGCCCAACTACGCTGGAAAGTGAGATGCAAGTATTCCATCTATATTCAATATTTATTTTAAACCCTAAATATTATTATAATATCATTAGATTTTCTATAAAATGGTTTGGTTATCGTAAGGTTAAAACCTATCCGTGTTTATGTGTGGCGTGGTTGTACGAGATACCTTTATTTTTGAAAGGGAATTTCCAAATATAACAATCCAAATGATTCGAGTTTCTCACTCTAGTTTACCACACTGATTTGATTGTTATTTTTTATAATACTTGGGTCAGACCCAAGTATTTTTTCAGAATTAGCTTTGGATGCTTTTGAGCTTCAAGAGACGAGCTAGAAGCCTCCAAGTCGTATTTCTATATTTTTATTTCCGCTATGTTTTAATGTTTGTATTTATCAATATTTGTAAGGACAAGCTATTATAACTGTCCAGGCTAATGATAGGTTAGACTCTAATGCTGTTTAAGTATTAAGTCTTTTCTTTTGTAAAGATAATTTAGATTTTATATATTACCCACTATGATGTGAGATTCTATTCTATCTTTTCTTTTCTTTTACCCTAACAATCTGTTTTTTCGACACTTGGATGTTTGACATGTGAATACCATAGATGTTTTAGTATCGACTTCCGAGGATCGAAAAGACAAGTCGTCACTTATTGATTCTGGGAGATGAATAAGATGAGAATTATAGGTCGGTACCGACTTATCATAGCTTGGTACCGAGCTATGCCTTGTGCTAAAAACTCTCTTAAATTTCCCAGAGTTGTTTCTTTATTCCTTCTAAGTGCACTTTCAAGTTTCCGAGTTGTTTCGTTTCCGGCTTGACATTCTAACTTCTATTGATTTCTGCTTGGTTAATAACCCGGTTAACAGCAACAATTGGAATTAATGACCCATCTCCATCAAACATATGCTAACGATGCAAGAGAAAGCAACTTAGCTACTTAATACCTCTTCAATGGGAATTAGGCAGACTCTGACCATGTTATACCTATAACCTAGGTAGATCCCCATCATTTAATACCTAATCCCAACATGGGCCCCTCTTTGGTACTTCCTGACTAACACCGTAAGAAATCTTACAAGTACTTTTAATACTTCTTTTATGGAAAAGAGACGGACCCTACAATAGCCACTTAATACCTCAATCTTGAAAAGGGCATCCACCATAGATTTATCACTACCGCTCCTAAAATATAATCGTGGCCATTTAATACTCCTTGAGCAGGAAGGAGGTGGGCCTTACAATATCCACTTAATACTTCCATCCCAGAAGCAGGCCATACTGGGATATCTGTCTTGTTTCCCGAAACCTAAACCATGACGTCTTATATTAGTCCAATTATTTGTAGGTGCTAGTAGCCAGATTAGCTGGGTAGGCCTACCTATAGAATTGGGACTAAACTTGCATCCACCATGGGTACTTATTATAGGCAGTGACCCACAATAGTCTGAAAGTCACACTACTTGTAGCCAGATTAGCTAGACAGACTTCTATATGCTTTTTACTGACCTTGCATCCCTATAACTTAGTTATATTTCCGCTCTCCTAACATACTACCGTATATATACTATATATATTACACCTTAACCACATTTACGCAATAAGACCATATAATAAAAACTCCTTATTTCTCCTTTAGTTATGGATTAATTTCCATAATTACCCTTAACTTCCTTCCTGTAGGGTTTAACGCTACTTATTTTATACAATACAATTTATATGTTACTAATTATACGCTACTAATATATTTATACGTACGTAAATTTTAGGCAAACTAAATATTCCTAAGGCTTCATAGAAGATACGCTTCCTATGCTAATTGTTAAAATGTCAAAACTTTCATATTCATACAAACCTAAGTTCCATACAACAATTTACAAATATAGCTAATATTCTTAGCTAGACAAAATTGACTTGTGTGTATATATGTATACATATATATAAATAAATATATGTGTGTGTTTGTGTTTATGCGTGTATGTTAACCTGCTTTTAACCAAGAAGATTTGTACCAAAATTTAAAGGTCAAGGCAAAGACAAAACAACTCACAAACTTGGAAGCACACTTAGAAGGTGTAGAGAAACAACTGGGAGATATTTCAATGGAAATTCGACTAAAGAGATAACTCAGTGAAGAGTGATTTTAACTTGATGAAGAGTGATTTTGGTCGATGAAGGTTTGTTTTGGGTCGGTGAAAAGTTATTTTTTCTATACTTTCCGACTCCTCGACTCCATATACTTCATATACTACTCCAACCATTCATGGACAAGTGATTTTCCTAGAGTTTGGATGGGCAATTTCATGGATTGATGAGAATAAAGTGAAGGATGTAGGATAATTCAAGTGATATCAGGAAGATCATTAGAATCAACTCAAAGTTGATGGTAAAGAGCTTGGAACACATCGAATAGAAGATAGAAGAGAAAAACAAGTGAAAGATTGCACTTTTCAATAAGAAAAATAGATCAATACCGAGTCAGTTAGATCAATACTGAGTCATTTTCTTGATTTGTGGGTCTCCATACAACATTGGGCTAACTTCTGGACATCTCTATAAGCGGGCGTTTGAACCTGTTCACCTGTTTCTCTATAAGGACATGCCTTATAGTAACTAAAGAAGGATTTTCACTCTGCTTCAAATTCTATTTCTTCTTCGCTCTTATCTACTCCCTCAAATACTCCGGAAACTCCATTGTTAATCCAAGGTCTACTAAATAAGGGTTAGGTCTGATAAAATTTGTTGTAATTTATAGAGAAAACAACTAATAACAAAGATTAAAGTCGATCTAGGCCAGAGATTATGTTGAACCACTATAAAAAAATTTGTGTCTCCTTTTACTTCTCTACATTTTCCTTTATTTTTAATAGAACTGGTGCTTTCATCTGATACTTGGGTGTTTGAGCCATTTTAGGTGCAAACATTTTGATGCTTTCACTAAAAAAGAGATAGATTTCACAACCTAAAGCTTGGAGAAGATGAAGAGACCTAACACTAGACCTAAGATTAAAGAAAGTCAGCAAGTAGCATGGGGCAGCTAAGAGGTATCCTCAAATTCTCATCAATCCATCTACATAACCAGAGAGGAGATGGAAGGAATGATGACGAAGATGCAGGATGGTATGATAGCTAAACATCAATAAATACTAAAAGGGTTTTTCTAAAGGATGGGACAACAAGGAATAGCTGAAGCCGTTGGAATTTAGTTTCAAGGATAGGGAACTAATGGAAGAGCATCTAGAGTTATAACGGACCAAACTAGCATGGTGCCCCCACGAAAAAGACCACTCGATATCGACCAAAATCCTCTTAGTACCGAGAGGATTTTTCTCGAGGGGAATGCTAGATTGGACTTTGAGCAAGTTGGGATGCAAAGAACAGATGATGTTGGAGCCATAAACACAAGACAGAATGCAAATCCATAATAAACAGAGGAATATATGCCAAAGATTCCCTATAAGAATGAAGGACAGAATGAAACCAGAGGTGCAGATAAAAATGCAAATGTGCAGCCAAAGGATTATGTGCAGGAGTTCCCTCACAGAAAAAGAGGGTAGAATGTAGCTAGGGGTCTAGGACTGTCGTTAGATGACAGTAACCAAATAACTTAGATGATCGGAAGAGCAGTTAGAGGTGGACCCCTAGACCGGTGTTTGGAAGACGTAAACAAGAATTCATATACCATAACATCCGAAATGTGAGGAATCCTCATGATTTCATGCTTCCGACGTTGGAAATGTACGATGGGTAATTTGATCCAACAGTTTATTTAATGAAATACATCCGACACATGGAAGAGTTGGATGCTTTTAAGGAGGTGATGGGGCAATGCTTCCTAATATATTTGATAGATTTAGCATCGATATGGTTTAGACAGCTGGAGAATGGATCCATATGCACATGGACCGACTTAGTGAATAAGTGCATATGACAATACGGAGTTCACTTCTCCCGACCAAAGAATGTAATGACACCATCAAGCGTAAAGTAAAAGCCCGGAAAGACCTTGAGAAGCTATCTGACAAGGTTTAATGCAGCTACTGCAGCAGTCGATAAGCCAAATCCATCAGTAATCTTAATGGTTGCACTGTCTGGAGTCACAAGAAAGATCAAATTCAAAGTTGTATTGGAGAGAGATCCACCGATGGATCTTGTAAAGTTTTACCATGAAGATGAGAGATATCTATGTCAAGAGGATGTTGAAGCTGACAATTCTGATGTTAATGTTGTAGATGGCGGAGGACTGCCCGGAGCACGCTATGGAAAAGATAAAGGGAAATGGAAAGCTGCTAACGACTTCAGGGAACCAAAACATCAAAGGGGGGAGATGAAGTTCTCTTCTTGCACTGACTTAACCGAAACCACAGAGAGGATAGACCTAGAGGATAGAACCCCTACCAAAAAAAGCTAAGTGGGAACCCATTGATCGGGAGAGTAGATCTGTAAAGTTTTGCATCTTCCGTAAGCCGGATGGACATGAAATGAACGAGTATTGACACTTTCATGATCTGATAGAAGAACTGGTTTGGAGCAACTAGCTGCAACAATATGTAAAGAACTGATTATGATGGTACAGCCGAAGGAGCCACCATCTACAACAAATGCATCAAGGAACAACCAGTGATCTGGGTAGAAGATGATAATCCCTTAATCGGGATGGGTAGGAGCCAGTTCATTTCTCATGTTTTAATTTTCTTTTTAAGACAATAATGATCTTGAACCGCTTACATGTGTACGAGAGCTTAATCGATCTCTAGGCATGCTCTGAGTTGCACGTTCGAGAAAATAGATAAGATAACAACCTTAGACTGCTTACTCATGTATGAGATCTCGATCAGTCTCCAGGCACGCTCTGAGTAGGATGTTTGAGATGGATTGTTATGATTTTCATTTTCTTGTTTTCTTTGATTTGAATATTCAATTTCTTCAAATATCCACTTAAACAAGATGACTGATATGATCGCGGTAGTCTCGACTGGAGAGACGGAGTGATGAATGCAAGAAGTAAGTTCCCTTACCGGAGAGTAAGTAGGTGGACTTGCTTGTCATTGAGTCCCCTCATCGAAGAGCTAGCAGATTAGGCTCAGCAAGAATCTAGAGGGATCAAAAGTAAGTGGCCTCACCAGAGAGTGAGTGGATGGGCTTGTTTGGTCATTGGGTCCCCTCGCCAAAGAGCGAGCGGATTGGGCTCGGCAAGGATCAGGAGAGATAAAATCCTATATTGGATGCTAAACGATCTAGAGAAATCATACCCCAGAATGGGAGATAAATGATTACCCCAGATTGGTAGATAAATGATCTAGAGAGATCGAACCTTAGATTGGGAGATAAATGATTTGGAGAGATCAGAACCTAGATTGGAAGATAAACTATCAAAAAAGATCAAATCTTAGATTGGATGCAAAACAATTCGGAGAATCTAACCCCGGAGTGGATGCCGACTTGATAAAAGGAGTTGAGAGCCTTGTAATCAAAACGATATGGATAAATCTTGGGCGAACACGGGATGATTTTGATATATAAGATTATACCTCTGGATAGAAGATAGATTGATCATGATTCATGGTTGACACTTATGAAAGAACCGAAATCCAAAGCTATAATGGGTCTAGAACAACCTTTGGCCTGCAAGAAAATCTAATGGAACCATATGATTTACCAAGATCGAGACCAATGGATAGCCGGATAACTCAACTATTGAAGACTGACTACATTAGAACTCATTCTTATGCAAAGAACACCATACATTCATAAGGCGTAATTTGGGGGGCAAGTGTTAACCTGCTTTTTAGCCAAGCATATTTCAACCAAAATTTGAAGGTCAAAGCAAAAACAAAATGACTCAAAAACTTGGAAACACGCTTAGAAGAAGTAGAGAAACAACCGGGAGAAATTTCAATGGAAATTAGACTAAGGAGATAACTCGGTGAAGCGTGATTTTGACTCGGTGAAGAGTAATTTTGGTCACTGTAGAGTTGTTTTGGGTCGGTAAAGAGTTGTTTTTCTCTCCTTTTTACCTCCCCAACTCCATATACTTCATATGCTACTCCAACCACTCATAGACAATAATTTTCCTAGAGTTTGGACAAGCAATTCCAAGGTTTGATTAGACGAAAGTGAAGGAAGCAAGATAATTCAAGTGCTATCTGGAAGATCATTAGAATCAATTCAAAGTCGATGGAAAAGAGCTTGGAACAAATCGAATCACTACGCCATAAATGGCCTACTGCAACACAAAAAAAATGTTGGCTCAGGCCCGAAAAATGTTGCCATAGGTCTATGGCAACACTTTTAGAGTGATGCAATTTTTGCCGTTGCCTTAGACCTCAAAGGCAACATTTTGACTATCTAAGGCAACATAAATAATATTGTTGCAATAGAACCCTATTTGGGTCTATGGCAACACCCATAGGTATCTGTAGCAACATTCCAAAATGTTGCTATAGATATGAACTTTTTGAATTTGTAGGGCCCACAATGTAGAGCATATTTGATTTTTTAATAAAAATAAATATTTATTTAATAAAATGCTATTGCACAGAATTTGATATTTAAACAGTAATTTATTTAAATAAATATTTTATTTCAACATTTGAAATAGTACAAATTCCCGACTCCACTATTTTTTACAATTCAATGATATATAACACTGATATTCACATATACAGATATTCCTCACTACATCACTCAGTTCACTCATTACATATGCAGTTTCAATTTATACAGACACCGACACTGACAAATATATGCCGAGCCGAAGGCGAGCCGATTGCCGAGCCGAAGGCGAGCTGAGAAGCGGGTCCGGGTGCAGCGCCGACGGGGGTCCGGGGCACCGCAGTCCCGGCGGGGATCGACCTGAACACCTCCTGCGAATTTGAACACCTCCTCGATGATTGACTTTTGCAACTCTTTCATGGCTTCTTCTGAATCATCCGACCTTTTTCCAGCCATCATTCTTAGCAAATTGTTCAGTGAAAACTGAAATAACCTTGCTTTTAGCTCTGCCTTGGTAAAAGACCTGAAACCATGATAAATAAAAATTGACATTTCATCGAACATGTTGCGTGTTAATAAGTAATACATTACCCTTCACTGCCACCATCCCCAAACTTCGGCAACTTACATCCCCAAACTGCTGCAACTTACACTACCACGAACCTCTACACAAAATTGACATTTCATCGAACAGGTCACGGACTTCGGCAGCACGAACCTATACACTGCCACCATCTCCAAACTCCTGCAACTTACATCCCCTACAGCCCTTAACCTATGCCAAAACACTCACCAAACCTCATTACCAACCCGCTGCCGCTGCCAGTGCCAACTAAAATCTCACAGTTCCAAATCTTCACCCAAACCCAGACATACTTCTAAACCACCAGCCTCCATCCTCTAATTGCCTCACCAACAAACTATTTCAGTTGCCAAATTCGACTTCAGGTTGCCAAATCGCCTAATCGCCTAATCACCTTATCACAATCGCTGGTTACCCATTCCGACAACCCAAACAGACATTTCCAGATCTCGGCAACAAAGCAAACAGCGCTCGACATGTAGGCAAACAGCAGTGAAATTGGAGGTGAGAACGAAATGGGAACGAAGCTTGTCTGAGATCACTACCAAACTTTGAAAAAAGGACGAGATTTTGCTTTTGGAAGAAAAAAAAAAGAAACGAAAATATGATTTGGAAATTAGGGATTTCGGAATTGGGGGTGAGAACGAAAATGATATGAAAAGTAAAGCGGGAAAACGAAAATTTGTGGCAAATTGTAGCAGTGATCCAGTTTAACAATCAGATTAAATGTAGACCGTTGGATCGTATTCACGCGGATTGCTAATTTTATTAATTTTTTAATCTGAATACATCTATAGCAACAATATATAAAAATGTTGCATCGTGTTACACTTTTTTAGCTAGAGCAACACATTTTTATGGCTACGGTAACACCATAAATACAACGTTGCAGTAGGACCAAAATTTTATATCTATCGCAACATTTTAGCTGGCAACACCTTGCAAAAATGTTGCAGAAGGTCATTTATGGCGTAGTGAATAGGAAATAGAAGTGCAAAACAAGTGAAAGAGTGCGCTTTGCACCAAGAAAAATAGATCAATACCGAGTCATTTTCTTGATTCATTGGCCTTTGTGCTTGCTTGTACAACACCGTGCTAGCTGCTGGACTTCACTGCAAGTGGGCATCAGAACCTATTCACCCGTTTCTCTATAATACATGCCTTATAGCAACTAAAGAAGAATCTTCCCTCTGATTCACACTCTACTTCTTCTTCACTCCTCTCTTCTCCCTCAAATATTCTAGAAACTCCATTGTAAATCTGAGATCCACTAGATGGAGGTCAGATCTGATAAAATTAGTTATAATTTAGAGAGAGAACAACTAATAACAAAGATTATAGTGGGTGTAGGCTGGAGATTATGCCAAACCACTATAAAAATTCTCATGGCTCCTTTTACTTTTTTTTCTTTTATTTTTACTAGAACTGGAACTTTCATCTAATACTTGGGTGTCCATGCCATTTTTGGTGCAAACAGTGTGTGTGTGTGTGTATTCAAAATTGGAATCAAAATATCAAAATTACTTTACATTAATATAACAGAATCGATGCCTCCATTTCAAGGAAACAAAACTTTATAATTTAAACCCTTTATATTATATTCAACTTTTACATGTACAAACTTGAATTGGATTAAGGGATTCATATTTGTCTAAATTACGGAAATAGGCGATGCAAACTACATATAGAAAAATCCATGCTTTGCACATCATTTCCTAATAATTTTCTTTTCTGAACTCTTCGTTGCAATTACAAAAATTAGAAGTGGAATTTTACTAGAACATTAATTATTCAAATTGCAAACAATAAAATGAACTCTGCTATTCAACTAAGCCAGTTGACATTTTATTATGGGAATTCTGGGCTTTTAGAGTTTAGGGTTCTTTTATATAAAATTCCCCAAGAGATAAAATAAACCCAAACTCTTACTACATAAATTACTAAAACGTGAAAAACTAAGATTTTCCCTCACTGATGGTTTCCTTAGTTTCCTTTGGATTCGATTCACTCCTACGCCTAACTCTTCCTTCAGATTTTTTCTTTTTGGAATATGCAATAATTCAATTATATATAGATTGGATTTAGAATCCAAAGATTAGGGAAGAATAGAAATAACAAAATGTGTGTGTGTATAATCTATTACCTTTATTTTTGATTGATTCTGAATTAAAGAATTGAAGAAGAAAACTGATAGAGTTTCACTTACGTTTCAATTTTCTAGTGAATAAAAGTGAGAGGGCTAGCTTATATTGATAGTGGTTAGAAAGCGTCTGGATCATAGGATTTTAGTTTGCTTAAACCTTAAGCTTCCTTTCAACATTAAAATATTTATTACCCTTTCTAAATTCAATGTTAACGTTATTACATTTTTAAATTTACTTTGAATTGTACATTTGAAAACTTCAAATGTTAGTAACTTTTTTGTTTGAGCTTCGATCGCGAAACTTTATGTATAAAATTTGGGTGAATCACCATGAATATAATGGTGTAGCTTTCTTTGCCAAATTCTAGTATTTGCAAAATTATCAATTTTAGCCTTATTATTATTTAATTAATTTCTTATTAAATTTTTATGGGTTGTTACACGTGTATGGATTCTTCATACACATCTAAGGAGGGAGATCATAAGGGGTTAGAATAACTAGCCACATTGAGTAAGGCTTACTGAACGAAGCAAATGGGGGAAAATCATCCGTATACAAACCATGTCCAACACTACGTGATCCTTCAGCAAAATAAGGATATGTCCTATCGAAATGTTTCGACGCTTCACCTTCTAAAGGATGACATAAAACACCTTCATTTTGTTGTCGTACACTTTGCCATCACATGTGTTATGCCATAGCAGCAAAGGTGTATAACCTTTGAAATCTCGGTTGATCCGAAAATAATCCATTTCGGCAAAAGTTACGCTTTTACCACTAGTTTTCATCGACTTATTTCTAGGTTGTTTACAAAATTTACACAACATCAAATATTTAACTTCCTTCCAATAAAACCTAAACATGTATTAATTATTTTATAAGGAAATCCAAAGGCTAAGGCCCCTCTTTTAAAGGAGTTTCAGTTCTTTACTAACACTAGTCAAGTGGAGCATTTCTTTACACAAGCTAATTATTGCATTTATTAGGATTCGGATGCATTGTATTTCGATTAGCGATTAATGTAGATGTCTTTAACAAATGTGTCATCATACTACCTTTATAGAGTGGTCATTTTGATGCTGCAAAAAAGTTATAAATTTTTTTTGCTTCAAAGTCAAGATTCCTCCAAATCTAGTTCACGTACTCGGACCAATAGCGTCATGAACCATTTTAGTTATTCTATTTTTTATATCTACATTTTCTTCACCAAGTGGTTCATTGCAATCAACATCCATATTTATAGCATTTGTACAACATGATATTCCTCTCCATGATATATCCATACAAGATAGCTGTGCATAAATCCATATTGGTATAAATGTAATATCACCGTATAACAATCCATAAGTTTCAGGCAATGACATTTCAAATACGGACATCATTCATATTTGTTCCACTACGAGATGTCACTTTCATGAATTCATCCACACCATTTCTAAACTATAATGGAATCATTCCTCTATTTTTACCTTTCATGTATATCCAATTTCGATCTTTAAAATAATCCATCTTTTATGCTCTACATTTAAACAAAATTACATTATTTTTCACACGACAGTATTTTATTCATTGTTTTGTAGTAAAACCAAAAATTATTAATAACATTATTATCTTCTATTTAATAAGACGAAACATTAATAACATTTTAGTTTTATTATTAGTTCAAATAACATCACAAATTTTATTATTACATTCAATAGTATTGTTAATTTTATCATTACATTCAAATTAGATTATTGGTTTTATTATTAATTTCAATAACACTGTTAATTTTATTATTAAATTCAATAATATTATTAATTTACACTATATTATTAATTTAAATAATATTATTAATTTTGGTATTATTTACATTCAATAATATTATTAATCTTATTATTAATATAAATAATATTATTAGTTTTATTATTTAATTTAATAACATTATTAATTTTACTATTAATTTCAATAAGATTATTAATTTTATTTTTACATTCAATAATCCTTTTAATTTTATTATTAATTTAAATGAAATTATTAATTTTAGTATTATGTACGTTTAATAATATTGTTAATTTAAATGCTTTATTAATTTTACTATTACATTGAACAACATTATTAATTCTAATTAGTAATTTCTATAACATTATTAATTTTACTATAAAACAATGGCATTTACAAACATTTTCAAATCAATGTAACCTAGAATTTCTACACTTTTTTCAATGACTGGCCATCCTAATTCCCATTGCAAATGCAATAATATTTATGTTTCATAAAACATTTCAAGCGAATGATTGACAAAATTCCAGCAGCACTTCCCCTTATTCCCTGTATCATACGTAAACGAGTATACATAAAGAACAAGAAGGAAGTACCGTCGAAATTTCATTAACCATTAGATTTAAAATATTGATTGATGAAATAGAAATATCATTATGTTTATAACTTGTCTAATACTGGGACAAATATGACAGATAACATATTAGATGAATATCAATTTTCTTTTTATTCAAAAAATGAATACTTATATAAAGATCATAAATGGTACTTGTTAAATGGGGCCAAACTAAACATATAAAGGGTTTCACTAGTAATACTATATCGATAACAATGACTTTATCGAACGATTTCATAACAATACAATTTGATAAAATCATATATATATTATCATACCAACATATCTATGCCAATGATCGTATACCAAAGAATATAAATTAATCATCAAATATGTATCATATATGAACCTAATAAAATCATACATTCAATAAAAAATAAATTGGAGCATTGTACTGTACTAACGGAGGGCTTGGTGTGAGGTGGAGGGAGATGCGTGCGGCATGGATAGCTTGTGATGGGGATACGACAGTGGTGCTTATGCTTCAATCATGAGGTAGCAGCTGGTTGCTTAGGAGAGGTGGTGGCACAGTGCTTAGGGAGGTAGTGCTCGGAAGATCATAGTGGTAGCTGGTTACTTAGCAGAGGTGGTGGCTGCACATGCAACTTCAATAATGAGGCGGCGACATCAAGTTGGTGGTGGCATCAAGTTGTAAATGGCTACAAGGTGGTTGTGTTTTCGGCCTTTTTTGTATTCAATTACAATACAACTAAGAATGCATCGATTGATGGTATATAGTTGGCCGCGACAACTTACCGATGCCCTATCGATGTCAATTAAAAGGTATCGGTAATTTATCGTAGGGAATTCTATCCCGACGCCGTGTTGACGCCCCGTTAATGGGGAGTCGGTAAAACCAGGTGGGTATTTAGTGCCTTTTCTACTAGTGACTATGTATACTTGGCAATTTATATATGTATTAATTGTCTCAAAATATTTTTTAAAATATTTTTAAAATTATAAATATAAGTATAAATTTTGAAATGATTAATATGTAATAAAATATAAAATATTTATTCTTTTGGCTAAGTCAATAAATTTATATTCAAAATTTATATTTAAATATATAATCAAGACTTAGTAAAAAAATTAAAATTCAAAACTGGATCTTTAATTATTAGTTAAAATATCTCTAATTAAATTTAAATATGTAAAATAATATGAAATGATTTTATAGCCAAATATATTATTTATTTTTTAATATTTTTAATTTGAAATTCACAAAACCAATTTAATATGTATAAGTAATTTGTTAACATATACAAATATTATAAATTAACTATTTAATATATATATATCTTGTTCGGCCACCCAATAAAACGCCATTTAGATATCAAAAATGGCAGAGCGTGCCATCCCTCCTACTACTCCCTCCCATTCCCCTTCTTTTCCTACCGTCCCTAACTTATCCATCTCTCCACTCATATTGCCTAGCCCCGATGCCCCTTCTCCTCTTCTGCCTCCTAACCCAACACTTGTCTCCCTCTCATCTGTTCCCTGGCTATAAAATTCTCCAAGTCAATGAAGCATTAATTCTTAATGGTAGTCATGCTCTGAACGCCGCTGCTACTTCCTCCTTACCTTCCCTTGCTGATATTCCTCCTTTAACCTCATCGTTACCGACTTTTGGTCCTTCAGATTCAATTAATGGTCCTCTCTTTTCAAATCTAGACCGTGAAATGCTGGTAAATTTATGCCAGATGATTTTCTCCTTGATTACTCTAGCGGTCCTTTGCATGTGCCGAAGGAGGTGAAACAAAAAGGACTCAATTACTGGCAGCATCATCTTGTGGGTTCTTCTTAGATGCCACTCCTTCTCATATACTGCTGTTGTGAATCATTTGTGGAAAACTTGGTAGCTAAAAGGTCAGGTTGACATAAAATTTAACGATACAAACTACTACTTCCTATTCTCATGCGACAAAGGTAAGAAATGTGTTCTACAAGCCGACCCCTTGTTTATCAAAGGCAAAATGTTCATAACAACACCTTTAGGCCCTTCTCATGGGTGTGCGCAAGCCCAAATTTGAAGTATCCTCGTTTACGTCTGTTGTGGGCATTTTCACCCACTACATGGTGAATACGAGGAGTTAGGGGCAAAATCGTCATTGTTCTGGAACAGACTCAAACTTGTTTGGAGGTATTCTCGACATTAAGATATGGACATAAGTCAAAATCGCGTCTCAATCTGAGCTACGGATTGAGAGATGCGATCATCTTAAGATTTGTCCACCACCGTCTCGTGGGGACGATACTGAGACGCTCTACCACCATTCAAGGTCGACAGTCCAACTGCAAGCCAGGATCCCCGGTCCGATGATCGAACCAAAACTTTGGTTCGGCGCTTGCTTGAAGTCGAGCCTTGAAAATCTCGAGTCTACTTGGAGTCAGTCCGATTACCGAACCAAATCTTTGGTTCGGTGGTTGTTTGGAGTCGGGCATGAGAAAATGTGGAGTCTGCTTGGAATCTGCCCAGTGACCGAACCAATTCTTTGGTTTGGTGGTTGCTTAGAGTCGGGCATGAGAAATTTAAGGGTTTACTTAGAGTCAACTGGGAGTAATGCTGCCAGGAGTCGAGTGAAGGTTTGCTTGGGGCTCAACCCGGGTATACCTGATCTCAAAAATAAAAGTTAGAGATTTTCGTCATGGCACGACGATACTTCGGGGATTTCTTCATGACGTGTTCCGGGATTCTTGGAGGTGTATAGCGGTCGTCACAAGTGGAATAGCTTGAAAATCATGTAAGGAAGGTTGAACCAAATTCAGAATACTATATGCTCAGCTGCCTCTCCTCATATCTTCATTTTGTAAATACCAAGCACATGGCATCATAAAAGAGGAGGATGCTGAAGAGCGAAGCTTTCAGCAACAATGGCAGACAACTTCGAGAGGGAAAAATCTTAGTTCTAATAGCATGTTTACACGTATTCAAAGCTTGTACTTGTAATAAAAAATGAAAGGGATAATAAAAGAGGAGCAATGGACGTAGGCACATTCAGGCCGAACCACTATAAATTCAACGTCTTCTTACATTTAAGTCCTTTACATATTCTTTATTGCAAATTACTGATTTTCTCCTTAACATCCGCAACTAATTTTCATCAAACAATAGCAATATACTACAAATAATATTCATGGTTCTACAACAACGATTTGAGTGTTTGCCCATTTTTTGTGCAAACATTTTGGTGCTTTCATTGAGAGCTGAACTTTCCTTTTTTAAAAGAAAATTCTCTTTTTCTTACTTTTTTTTGAAACCTACTATTTCTAATCTTCTGACTAGAGATTATCATTTCTTCTCCTATGAAACTCTCTCCCCTTTTCTAAGATCTGAAATCTATGTATCTTTTCAGATCTACCCTGACTGTTTTACATAAAACAAAAAATCCTCATTTTCTCTTTAGATCTGAACATCAATTTTACTACATAGAGAAATTCTCTTGTCTACTTTTTAGATCTTACTTTTACTATCCACAGACACTGTTTATTAGCAAAAACAATGCCATCTCTTAGATCTGAAATCCTTAGATATTACTTTTACTATTCCGGATCCACAAACACATGTCCCTTGATCAAAAGGAAACAAGTACACATTCTTTGGATCTAAAATCAAGCCACCTCTCTTTTCTCATTTGGAATCCAAAAATATGGTTTCTTGGCATAAAAAACCTCTTTTTCCCTCTGTTTAGATCTGGATCATTATTATTTTTTCACAAAATAAAACTTGTTTCTAGTCTTGAGATCTGAATTTGCATTTTTTAATAAAATTTATACCTTTTTCTTCTCAGATCTAAAGTCACCGTTTCCTTGGCATGAGAGATTCTCTTTTTCTTACTTTTCCAGTTTGAGATCATTGTTTCTTGGATTAAAATACTCTATATCTCTGAGATCTGAAACCGTTACTTTAGCAAAATCTATTTCTCTTTTTAGATCTTCAATCACTATTCCATGAAGATAAAAAAAATTCTATCTTTCTTTTCTCTTATTTCAGATCTACAAACGCTACTCCTTAACCAACAAGAAACATGTATTTATTTCTTAGATCTGAAATCGTTCTATCTTCTTTTTCTCATTTCAGATTAAAAAACACCGTTTTGGCCAAAAGAAACACTTTGTCATTTTTCAGATCTAAAATCAAATCTTATTCTCTTTCCATCCGGAAGCATTGCTCCTTTAACATAAGAAAACTATCTTCCTCTTTTGTATAAGAGGAATCTATTCCCCTAGTAAAATATAAAATTAGGTTGTAGAAAATCCATTTCTCCCTCCAAACTCGAAATCCTTTCTCCTGATCTAAAGTCATTGTCTCTTTGAAATTAGAATTTTTCTCTTTTTCTTTTTTCAAGTTTGTAATCACCATTTCTCGGATTGAGAAGCTATACCTCCTATCTCAAGATTCTCTCTTTATTTTAAGAGTTGGACCATTAACCCTTCGAAGCTACAAAACCTTTCAATCCTTTCCGAAAATTGAACTATCTCTCTCAAAAAGTACAAACTCTCTAGGAAGGGAAGGAGAACGACTTCCCGATATGCCGCCTAAAGTGAGAGAACTCCGCTGAAAGAATGCAACAGCTATCCAGATGTGAAAAAGCAGGAAGACTAGTCTAATAACCTCCCGGTGCTAAAAATTATTGGACGTAAATTCGACATGATTGTGATTGAAATCAGTAAACACTTCAATGTTTAACATAAAGCTTTGGTGGATAAACTCTTGACACGCTTAGGGTAGACAGAAGTATTCGACCTCAACATCATAATAAAAGGAAAGTCCCAGTCTAGAGAACACAGGGGACATTCCACATAACCAAATGAACCCCAAGCATAGCCTTTTTTCCATCTAGCATCAAACTAAAGTACTCAAATTGGGATCCCACTGATGGATCGAAATAACACAACTTGAAGAACGAATTCATGATAATTGAATACTCAAAGTCTAGATATGAAAAGCACGACACTTCGTCACTCCTATCATGCACGAAGGTATCACCAATCCAACATGTATCGGATATGATTCAAATAATGTCAATAGTTCTCCTTACCTAGGGATATGTTCAACAAATATAAAAAGAGAAGGAGATAAGACCAAGAGTTACTAGTCCACCGATCTTGGGAAGATCATCTCCACCTTGTTAAACTTACCTATAACAACAGTTATCAGGTATAATTTCAATCTTCTTATCATCTTGTCTTAATCCTATTTCATTCTATCTTTTTCTGTGTTTTCCCGTACCTCATTCCTTTTCGGGGACGAAAAGTTTTGAGTGGTGGAGAGTGTAACAACCCTGTATTTTGTAATTATTTTAAATTGAATTTTCTGATTTAAAAACTTTATTTTATTTATTAAAATGGATAAATTTTTGTTATTTTAAATATAAATTTTGATTTTTATGTGAATTATAATTCCAAACATGAATAAATAGAGTATTTTCCAGAAATGTGAATTTTTGTCAATGTGGTCAAACTTTGACTTTTAATTTAAAAATTTAAAAGTTTGAATTTTTGAATTTTATCTTTTATTATGAAAGTAAATAAAATTTCAAGTATACTACTTTTTGTTTCGTTGACATCTGATTAATATTGTGAAAGTAATGTTTTTTACACTATTGTATGTAAATTGTTTTATTTAACAAAATTGTTTATTTTAATTTATATAAATAATATTTTGTCTGTCATGTCATGTTCTAATTTATGTCTTCATGTGTAACACAACATGTTATGTATATATATTTTACTTTTAAAACATTTTTAAAGTATAGTTATAATTTTTCCAAAGTTAAGTGTATTTTGTTTACAATTTTTAAAACTAGTCTCAATATATTAGGCTATTTTCTTTATTTATCTTCCTATTTTCCAAAAACAAATTTATTTATTTTTTATTTTTCACTTTATTTCAGTTTCTTTTATTTTATTTATTGATTTTTATTTGTTTATTTGTATAAATATAAAGTGGAAATTTGAAGAGACTAAACCTTCAAAACTATGACTTTTCATTAGCTAGACTCTTCACATTTTGGCCGTTCCTTCTTTATTGATTAGCCGTGAGTTTCTTATTCATTTTTCACGTGAAAACTTCTCTTTTCCTCAGCTATTCACGGCTAAACATCTCTAAAAAAAATTGGTAATGGCTTCCTCTTTTTTTTCCACTTTTCTTCTTTGCTTTTCCATTGAATTTTGCCTTGTTTTGCCTTGACTTCACACATGTTGCTCGGCCTATCACCTCCACCATCTCCTCCACCGACCACCACCATTTCCTCCTATGACCATAGATGGCCTGACATCCCCCTCCTCTGACCTGAAAGTGCCGTGACCATTCCGTGAACCAATTTCCACAAAACAATGCAAAAACACCTTGAAAACTTGCCTAGCCGAGCCATATTTGCAACATCCACCTTCATGTTGACCACGGCTACCCCCTTAGCCTCCACCACTAGTAAGCACCACCTCTGAACACCACCCTAACCCCAGCACCTGACCTGTACTTGCCTCTGGCCGAGACCAAAAGTGACATAGGCCGAGCCTATGTTTGATCCAAACCCTTCCTAGCCTTGCATTTTGACCTTCCTCACTTTGTAACCCCAAAACCCTTCCTCTTCTCAAGCCTAGCCATGTATTTTCAGTTCCAAACCTAATCTATTTCCACTTGTAAACATCCTAGGCCGAGCCCTAAGCATGTATGGCCGAGCATACATGGAGTTGTGGTCAAGCAAAAATGGTTTGAAAGCTAGGTGATGTAATTGTCTAGCCTAATTTCCATTCATTTCAATTTAAACTTTGGTATTGTAATTATATTTATATTTTGCGTTGTTTTGTTGTTATATACAAGATTTATATCTTGGCTCTCTCCACTCAAATCAAATCGTGCTATCGTGCTTTCAGGAATTCATTTATGTGTTTTGATTTGCAAACTCCAACGTAAAAAAGTGAGTATTCACTCATGACATTTATACTTATATAATAAGTGACAACAAGGGAATGTGTAGAAACTGTTCTATCATGTTATACTTGCATGTGATGTAAATTATATTATGTTAAACCCTGTCATTAACTTGTCACATCATCTTCTCTGTTATATTCTGTTATACTGTTTATTTATATTTTGTTCTCACACTACAAGTTCCCTGTAGAATAGAATCACTATGGGTTGAAATGATATATACCCGAACGGACTTTAGGATAGGAAAAAATCGTTATGGGCTGAAATGATAGGCCTGAGCGATTTTTATTTATTTTTATTTAACTTGGGATTGCGGGTTTGAAATGATAGAACCCGGATTTTTCTTTGTAAATTACGGATTGAAATGATATATTATCCGTATCACTTGACCTAGGTTAGAAAATATTATACAGACCCGTGGTTATTTTATATATATTTTTCTGGAAGTTTCAAGTATTTTGAAAATGTAAATTTTGATATTTTGATTTAAATTTGGTTTTTAAAATGATTTAATAAAGTGAAAAATGATTTTCTATGTATTAAAAATGTTAAATAAATGAATGGAAATTTGTGATTTGAAATATAACCTAATTTGGAAATTTCTGAATTGGTTTAAAATGGAATTTTAAGTAAAGAAAATAAAAATGGAAATTAAGTCTTATTTATGAAATAGAAATTTAAATATAAGTGTTAAGTAAATGTAGAAATGGGAAAATTGTACACTTGAATTTAATAAGTGAATTATTGAAAAGAAATTGATAATTATTGAAAAATTTACTTGATAAAAATCATAAGATTAAAAGGTATTTAAAATGACCATTTTGAAGTGGGAAAATATGATTTTTAAATGTTAAAAATGATTTAAATTGAAGTTTATTTGTTGCTGAAATTTTATTGAAAATCTGAAATTCTTTTAGTAGCACTTCAGAAATGTTATCGATTTTGAATAATAACTAAAATCTGAACTAAATGAATCTGCAGCACTTTGTAAATGTTGTAGTTGTAGAAGTGAACTAAAGGGCTAAAATTGACTAAGGGATATTACAGCAGTTTTGGGAATGTTGTCTTTGCTGAATTAAACTATTTTTCAACTAAAACTGAACTATTACAGCAGTTTTTAAATGCTGTCTTTGCTGAATTGAATTGTTTCAAATGTAACTTACCGTAGCATTTTCTAAGTGCTGCGAAAGCTGAAATTTAAATTGTTTGAAGTATTTAAGTGAATAAATGAGATCAGAAAAGGCTAAATTTTTGGGAATTGAATATTTGATTTGTAAGTATAATGACTTCATATTTAAACGGTGTAAATGAATTATTTTGATTTGAATATAAACCACTTTGAAATTTATGAATTAATACAATGTTGAAATTGGTATAATTGAATGAATGAACTTAAATGTTATAACTTTGGTAATGAATATTAATTTAGAAGTATTATGATTTTTTTCTAAGTATTATGAGGTCCTAATGACAATATTTCAAGTGTTATGATTTCCAAGTATTTTGGTTTCAAAAAGTTTGGTTTCAGAGTTGTTATGACTTTGAAAGTACTATGGTTTGGAAATGAAATTAATTGGAATTGTGTTTAATTAAGAATTGTCTTTAAGTATATATTAATTTTAAACTTGTAGAAATTGAAGATTCAAGGATATGACTTTATAAGGTGGTTTGGTTTAATATGATTTAAAAGAATATTTCAAGTAAAATAAATTGAAAGAAATATATTGATTTAGTTTGGAATTTAAATGATATATTATTGCTTTGATTTTTGAAATGGAAACGATATATTATTGAATTGGTTTGAAATGGAAATGATATATTGTTGAATTGGTTTTGAAATGGATATGTTTTGGGTTTGAAAGTATGTATTAATTTTGAAATAAATGATATGATTTTGAAATGGTTTAAAGGATGTATTTTGGTTTGAAACATAAACGATTTTGAAATTTATAACCACGGGTTATAATAACGATTGGTTGTTAAAGAGACCGGGATCAGATATGGACATACTCTCTGTCGATACCGAAAACCACTTTAACATCTGTGTACGCGGTGGAGTTTCCAGAATGAAGTAGGATGGTGGCGACGATCCTAAGGTATATGCATGGACCCAACTCCCGTGAGTTGGCATAAGGTGGCTAAAACAGGAGCGATTTTTGGGCTAATGAGGTAGCACCTCTGATCGGACACACTTCTTCGATACCATCCTATTACTTTGTGATTGATTGGGTGCACCCCTTGATTTGGGAGTGTTGTTCGAGGTGGTCGGTAGTGGCTGCTATGCGTTTCCACCAGCCCGGATGCGTAATTGGTATATCTACCCTGGCATTGCCTTGTTATGCCGTGTCACCTACCATATCGAGCTTTACTACAAGTTGTGATTTTTCCCGTAGCCTGTGGAGTATCGAGGGTAGCCCCCATTTTGGGAGTATGCTAATACTGGATAGACTACTGGGACTATTACGTGTTAAGGAGAATATTGGGTCACTCCTTAATGCTATCAAAAAGTATGTTTATTTTATATTAGACATTATTATAATAGCGAATATTACTACATAGTAGATAGATTAACGGATCCTTAAAGAATAGGCGATCCCAAGCATTGTTTAAGTTACTTGTACCTTTATTACAGTTCACTTGAGTTGGTTTACATTGTATAAGTATGTATGTCCTGACTCGAGTGTTTTTGTGTTTTGCTTTACGCTCGGGTTAGACTGAGTGATACAGCATTAGAGACTCACCTTTGGAGCTGGAGTTTTGCTTTGAAGATCCAGATATCTATTCATTTAGTTATCCAGTTGTATTCTGAGTTGTACCTGATTATCATACTGTTACTCCTGTTGTATCTTGGTATTCCTATTGTATCTTAATTAACTCTGATGTATTTATATAGTAGCTTCATGAACTACTATTTCTTTGTTTCTGCTGCATTATTATATACTCTGTGTCTATGATCTGTGATTATTTATTTACTGTATATTCTGAGTTTTGCCAAATTTTTATTTACAACGCGGTATTTTGAGAAATTCAAGTCCGATATGTGCGGATGCGAATGGTTGAAAATTTTGGGTCGTTACAGTTGGTATCAGAGCTCTAGTTTTAGGCAAACTTAGCATATAGGGTAAATTTAATTACAGAATCACTTTCGTTCGAACTTGAATTCCTTCTTCTTCGATTCGATTTCCTTTGAATTTTGGAACGTTTCCTTCAGTTCCAAGTCCATTCCTGTCCTCCCCTATTCGTGTCTTCTTGATTCTGGAGTATCCCGTAACTCCACTTCGAATGATCTCTGTAATAAATCGATGGTCTCGCCAACCTCCGAATGACTTGTAAAGGGGTGAAACTCCTTTACAAAAAGCATTGATTCACCGAAGATTTCTATATCCTCGGTTTAGATGCTAGTATCTCTTATTATTCTGAATTCTATCTCTTGAGATCGAATATAGATTTACCCTAGAAAATCCACAATGATCTTTTCGTTAAGTCACGGTTGACCTGGTTAAGGTTACCCGCGATTTATATAGGCTTATCCATACTCTCTATTCTGTTGTTTAATCATCTTATTTTTGTCTCCAACTTATATTCAAATCAGAGTTCTCTTTGATTTGAGTCCATCAAATCTGAATCCCTATCCTTATTTTGAAAATTTATCTTGTATTTGAAAATTTTATATTTTAAAGATGCTTTATATATTGTGTTGTTGAGTTGTTGATGTTGATTTGGGTTTCCGATCGGTTCGTTTGATCAACGCTATCGATAGGATCTCCAGAACACTTGAACAGAGCAAACTGACACAATATGGTTTTTAAATTTAGTAGATGGATAAATTTTGTATAATTATAATATGTATAAGGTTAATTTTCTGAATTTTGATAATTAATGGAATTGGGTGTTAAGAAATAATATTTAACTTTGTATGTATTTTATAATCATTGGCTTTAGTTTCATATCTAAATAATTAAACATGGTTATAAATTAATTTGGAAATTCAAATGGATTTAAATCAAGAATGTGAGAATTTAATTTCCGATGATTTCAAACTTTGTTTTGAAAGTTTTAAAAGGATGTATTATTTAAAAGTATTTCTAATAAAAATTGTTTTCAAAGAATTTTAAAGTTTTAAATCAGGGCTATTTCTTTGTCGCTGGAAAATGATCTCGGTGATGACTGCAGCATCATCGACATTCATTTTCGAGTTTCGAAGTGAAGAGACCATTCTGTAGCTTTGCTACAGTTTTTCTTTGGAAAATTAAATTGATTTGAATTTCTAAATATGACTTGACTTATAATATATATTGATATATGATTTAAATTTGATTTGATATATTGTGTATGTATATATATATATATATATTTATTTCTAAATAGTTTGAAGATAATCAGAAATTTAATTCTTAAATTTTATCTTAAAGGATAATTTCAATTATAAAGGTTTGAATAAATATGTAAACTTGTATAATTGAATTAGAAAGAATTTATTTGTATAATACTCAATTACATTCCAATATAACTTACCTAAATTATTAAAAGTTAAATATGTAATTGGAGAACATATAATATAAAGGGGATTTTATAAATAAAATTTGAGTGGTTATAATAAATGTTATACACTTAAATTTTAGTTATAAAGGATCATTAGAGGTAAATAGAAGGGTTAATTGAATAGTTTACAATATAATGATATTTAAAAGAAATTATAAATAAATTGGAATAGTTATAGTAAGTGAAATACACTTAATATATATAGGATTTGATATATTAAGTGGAATAAAGAAGAATGAAATTTAATGAATAAAGATGAAATTTAATGAATAAAGATGAAATATAATAAATGATTGTTCAAATTCATGACTTTATAAATTGTTGATTTGATGATGAGATAATGAGATTTAAAAATAATTAAGATTTATTTAACTCAAGTAGGAAATCAAATATGAATTGGTTAGCCTTGGAGCTACTGTTCTCTTTCAGCTTGATTGTGACGACCTGGATTTTTAACGTTGGTCAATTGGGTAATTAACCGATTTAAATTATCGAAATATTAATCTTATAAGTCAAACGAATAACTAAATTTCTGATATTTGAAATATCTAGATAAATTGGTTAAAAACTATATTTAATTTTAAATTTATAAATTTCTAAATATGATAAATATTTGAGTCTTATGTATAAACATATAAACTCCACCATTTAAGAATTAAGATAAACACCCAAATAGATAAATATGTATAAAACTTTATGATGCTAGACAATATATATATATATAAGTACTTAAATATGCAAGTATTTGAATGTATGCCATATGAGGTAATATAGATGAAAATTTGTGTAAATGTGAACTATATAGATATGCAATAACAAAATATACATAAGTGATGTATGTTAAAATATGTGTAAATGATATGTAAGAAAATAAAATATGCAAATAGGAAATTATGTGAAGAAAGACATATGTAATATGCATATGAAATAGTGGCAATGATAAATGCAAAAGGTTCAGGCAAGAGCTACAAACATGGGCAAAAATGTATATGAAAATATTGTATACATAAAAAATTATATACACGAATGTACATGTAAACAAAAAGGGAGGCAAAATTCAACTCAAGCAGAAAAACAAATTTTCATCAATGCCAGGCATTTAATGTTCAAGTATACCATATATCATATCAGCCCCAAAACTTCAAATGAACTTTTATTTGATCAAATCAAATTTTCATGTGCTCAAATCGAAATAAAAAAAAATGTTTCAGCTTGAATTATTTTAAATTGAATTTCCTGATTTAAAAACTTTATTTTATTTATTAAAATGGATAAATTTTTGTTCTTTTAAATATAAATTTTGATTTTTATGTGAATTATAATTCCAAACATGAATAAATAGAGTATTTTCCAGAAATGTGAATTTTTGTCAATGTGGTCAAACTTTGACTTTTAATTTAAAATTTTAAAAGTTTGAATTTTTTAATTTTATCTTTTATTATGAAAGTAAATAAAATTTCAAGTATACTACTTTTCGTTTCGTTGAAATCTGATTAATATTGTGAAAGTTATGCTTTTTATACTATTGTATGTAAATTGTTTTATTTAACAAAATTGTTTATTTTAATTTATATAAATAATATTTTGTATGTCATGTCATGTTATAATTTATGTCTTCATGTGTAACACAACATGTTATGTATATATATTTTATTTTTAAAACATTTTTAAAGTATAGTTATAATTTTTCCAAAGTTAAGTGTATTTTGTTTACAATTTTTAAAACTAGTCTCAATATATTAAGCTATTTTCTTTATTTATCTTCCTATTTTCCTAAAAAAAATTATTTATTTTTTTCTTTTTCACTTTATTTCAATTTGTTTTATTTTATTTACTGAATTTTATTTGTTTATTTGTATAAATATAAAGTGGAAATTTGAAGAGACTAAAGCTTCAAAACTATGACTTTTCATTAGCTAGACTCTTCACATTTTGGCCGTTCCTTCTTTATTGATTAGCCGTGAGTTTCTTATTCATTTTTCATGTGAAAACTTCTCTTTTCCTTAGCTATTCACGGCCAAACATCTCTGAAAAAAATTGGTAATGGCTTCCTCTTTTTTTTCCACTTTTCTTCTTTGCTTTTCCATTGAATTTTGCCTTGACTTCACACATGTTGCTCGGCCTATCACCTCCACCATCTCCTCCACCGACCACCACCACTTCCTCCTCTGACCATAGACGGCCTGACATCCCCCTCCTCAGACCTGAAAGTGCCGTGACCATCCCATGAACCAATTTCCACAAAACAATGCAAAAACACCTTGAAAACTTGCCTAGCCGAGCCATATTTTCAACATCCACCTTCATGTTGACCACAGCCACCCCCTTAGCCTCCCCCACCAGCAAGCACCACTTCTGAACACCACCCTAACCCAGCACCTGACATGTACTTGCCTCTGGCCAAGACCAAAAGTGACATAGGCCGAGCCTATGTTTGATCCAAACCTTCCTAGCCTTGCCTTTTGACCTTCCTCACTTTGTAACCCCAAAACCCTTCCTCTTCTCAAGCCTAGCCATGTATTTTCAGTTCCAAACCTAATCTATTTCCACTTGTAAACATCCTAGGCCGAGCCCTAAGCATGTATGGCCGAGCATACATGGAGTTATGGTCAAGCAAAAATGGTTTGAAAGCTAGGTGATGTAATTGTCTAGCCTAATTTCCATTCATTTCAATTTAAACTTTGGTATTGTAATTATATTTATATTTTGCTTTGTTTTTTTTTATATACAAGATTTATATCTTGGCTCTCCCCAATCAAATCAAATCGTGCTATCGTGCTTTCGGGAATTCATTTGTGTGTTTTGATTTGCAAACTCCAGCGTAAAAAAGTGAGTATTCACTCATGACATTTATACTTATATAATTTGTGAAGTGACAACAAGCGAATGTGTAGAAACTGTTGTATCATGTTATACTTGCCTGTGATGTAACTTATATTATGTTAAACCCTGCTATTAACTTGTCACATCATTTGCTCTGGTATATTCTGTTATACTGTTTATTTAAATTTGTGATTTGGTTTAAAATGGAATTTTAAGTAAAGAAAATAAAAATGGAAATTAAGTCTTATTTATGAAATAGAAATTTAAATATAAGTGTTAAGTAAATGTAGAAATGGGAAAATTGTACACTTGAATTTAATAAGTGAATTATGAAAAGAAATTGATAATTATTGAAAAATTTACTTGATAAAAATCATAAGATTAAAAGGTATTTAAAATGACCATTTTGAAGTAGGAAAATATGATTTTTATATGTTAAAAATGATTTAAATTGTAGTTTATTTGTTGCTGAAATTTTATTGAAAATCTGGAAATTCTTTTAGTAGCACTTCAGAAATGCTATCGTTTCTGAATAATAACTAAAACTTGAACTAAATGAATCTGCAGCACTTTGTAAATACTGTAGTTGCAGAAGTGAACTAAAGGGCTAAAATTGACTAAGGGCTATTACAGCAGTTTTGGGAATGTTGTCTTTGCTAAATTAAACTATTTTTCAACTAAAACTGAACTATTACAGCAGTTTTTAAATGCTGTCTTTGCTGAATTGAATTGTTTCAAATGTAACTTACCGTAGCATTTTCTAAGTGCTACAAAAGCTGAAATTTAAATTGTTTGAAGTATTTAAGTGAATAAATGAGCTCAGAAAAGGCTAAATTTTTGGGAATTGAATATTTGATTTGTAAGTATAATGACTTCATATTTAAATGGTGTAAATGAATTATTTTGATTTGAATATAAATCACTTTGAAATTTATGAGTTAATACAATGTTGAAATTGGTATAATTGAATGAATGAACTTAAATGTTATAACTTTGGTAATGAATATTAATTTAGAAGTATTATGATTTTTTTCTAAGTATTATGAGGTCCTAATGACAATATTTCAAGTGTTATGATTTCCAAGTATTTTGGTTTCAAAAAGTTTGGTTTCAGAGTTGTTATGACTTTGAAAGTACTATGGTTTGGAAATGAAATTAATTGGAATTGTGTTTAATTAAGAAATGTCTTCAAATATATATTAATTTTAAACTTGTTGAAATTGAAGATTCAAGGATATGACTTTATAAGGTGGTTTGGTTTAATACGATTTAAAAGAATATTTCAAGTTAAATAAATTGAAAGAAATATATTGATTTAGTTTGTAATTTAAATAATATATTATTGCTTTGATTTTTGAAATGGAAATGATATATTATTGAATTGGTTTGAAATGGAAATGATATATTGTTGAATTGGTTTTGAAATGGATATGTTTTGGGTTTGAAAGTATGTATTATTTTGAAATAAATGATATGATTTTGAAATGGTTTAAAGGATGTATTTTGATTTGAAACATAAACTATTTTGAAATTTATAACCACGGGTTATAATAAAGATTGGTTGTTAAAGGGACCGGGATCAGATATGGACATACTCTTTGTCGATACCGAAAACCACTTTAACAATTGTGTACGCGGTGGAGTTTCCAAAATGAAGTAGGATGGTGGCGACGATCCTAAGGTATATGCATGGACCCAACTCCCGTGAGTTGGCATAAGGTGGCTAAAACAGGAGCGATTTTTGGGCTAATGAGGTAGCACCTCTGATCGGACACACTTCTTCGATACCATCCTATTACTTTGTGATTGATTGGGTGCACCCCTTGATTTGGGAGTGTTGTTCGAGGTGGGCGGTAGTGGCTGCTATGCGTTTCCACCAGCCCGGATGCGTAATTGGTATATCTACTCTGGCATTGCCTTGTTGTGCCGTATCACCTACCATATCGAGCTTTACTACGAGTTGTGATTTCTCCCATAGCCTGTGGAGTATCGAGGGTAGCCCCCATTTTGGGAGTATGCTAATACTGGATAGACTAGTGGGACTATTACGTGTTAAGGGGAATATTGGGTCACTCTTTAATGCTATCAAAAAGTATGTTTATTTTATATTAGACATTATTATAATAGCGAATATTACTACATAGTAGATAGATTAACGGATCCTTAAAGAATGGGCGATCCCAAGCATTCTTTAAGTTACTTGTACCTTTATTACAGTTCACTTGAGTTGGTTTACATTGTATAAGTATGTATGTCCTGACTCGAGTGTTTTTGTGTTTTGCTTTACGCTCGGGTCAGACTGAGTGATATAGCATTAGAGACTCACCTTTGGAACAGGAGTTTTGCTTTGAAGATCCAGATATCTATTCATTTAGTTATCCAGTTGTATTTTGAGTTGTACCTGATTATCATACTGTTACTCCTGTTGTATCTTGGTATTCCTATTGTATCTTAATTAACTCTGATGTATTTATATAGTAGCTTCATGAACTACTATTTCTTTGTTTCCGCTGCATTATTATATACTTTGTGTTTGTGATCTGTGATTATTTATTTACTGTATATTCTGAGTTTTGCCAAATTTTTATTTACAACGAGGTATTTTTAGAAATTCAAGTCCGACATGTGCGGATGCGAATGGTTGAAAATTTCGGGTTGTTACACCACCCTCCAGGAAAACAAAAACTTTTGAGTGCCCACTACAAACCTTTATAAGGGGCTAACCCGGCCCCCTAGACACTTGCTAAGGTCTCCACACTTGCTGATAAATGGGGGGCACAAAGGAGTTACTATATAATTACTTTTCTTTCATTCTAATCAATATTAAGCTATTGCAGGGCTCTACCATCTACTCTTGGATCTCCATCCTTGGAAAAAGGTGAAGGAAGGATTCGTAAATCCGTTGCATGTGCTGATCGACCCGAGGGTGCTTACACGCTACACGAAGTAAAGACAAAAAATCAAACTAGCCCCTACAACTATGCATGACCTCTCCATTGGGTCAGCAAGGCACATAAAGATGAGGAAACATCACTGTCAGGAGTTCAGATAGATGATCACCCAGGGAAGCTAGCACAGCTTGTAGTACAAATGCTATAGCAAAATGGAAGAGATACAACTCTCTGGCTCCGAAGCTCGATTGATCAATGATCAGAGAGAAGCTATTCATTTGAGTATGGTGTTACCTCAAAGGGTAAGGAAGAGGATGCAATGGAAACGACATCTGCCGAGAACTTGGATAACATAATAGTTTATACAAAAAGGCTTTGAAAGACCGAGCTCCAGCAATACTAACATATTTAGCCCACAGCAGAAAAGCGAGAGATATCCAGACCACAACCACTACTCCTCATATCACAATTCAACATGAATCGACAATATATATAGTAAACCGCTAGGACATTGCAGTCACTAATCAAGATACTAGCTTCACCACTCCATCGTGATCCAATAATAAAAAAAACACAATTCAAATTGATTAAGAACTAAGGATAGCAGGATGCACACTAGGGACATCCACTATAAGTCCACCAAACTAGCCGGAGTCAACTTGACAAAATGACTAGACCAATGACCGCTAGGAGGAAGCACTAAAATGCCAAACAAGAATATTGGCCCAGTAAAACTCCCGTTATCAAATAGAGAACTTGCAAAAAATCCATATGAGGAGCTCTCCAATCACATAATATGCTCGCATAAACATGTCATACGCATGACAACAGACAGTCCTACAAAGGAGGTACCATAACAAACCTCTTCTTTCGTTTTTATTTAACTCGGTTGTTGTCATTCAGGACAGTGCCATCGGCTCCTAGGTTCCACAGAGTCTTGCAAAAATACCAAGCGAGAATTCCTGTCCATGAGAACATTCTAAACCAGGCATACTACATAACCTAGTACTTTGCGCTTCTTTCGAAGCGGCAGGTTTGGTCTAAACTACTCTTTCCCTTTGACCGAGACAAGAGACTAATGCATTCACTTAACACATATGTAGTTATATTCACTTAACATCTATGCTGTTATAACCACTACTTCTTTTGTGATTAGCAACCCAGATCACAAGCATATGTTGGCAGCAGTGAAAATAAGATAGCCATGACTAAGGGCACTAGCCTAGGCAGTTCACTGCTGATGATCGCCCCTTTCCCTGGCAATGACATACCAGTCGGGCATCCGAGCACAAATCTAGCTTGAGTAACTCAAAGAATAAATACATTCGAAGCCTGGCATGGATTAACTCATAATACGAGTTGCCCTAGACCAATGGGTAGGTTGAAGTTGTCAACAAAGTCTTGCAAACACTAATTAAGAAAAAAACTAGATAAATCCAAAGGAGCATGGGTTGACAAACTACCCACGGCACTGTGGGCCTACCAAGCCTCCTACAAAACAGAACCAGGACATATTCTATTTGCTTCAAGCATACGAGGCTGAGGCCATGCTTCCGGTCGAAACAGTTGTCCCTTCACATCGTAGGATACATTATAATCCGAAATAAAACGAGGAGCTTCTCAGCATGTCCTTAGACCTGATTGAAGAAAGAAGGAATAACACCGCTCTCAAGACCGCCTCACATAGACGGAAAGTGGCAAAACAATACAAATCTAAGGTGAAGCCCTAAGAGTTACAAGAGGGAGATATTGTTCTCAAGCAAGTCTTTCCCCGCCCAAGAGCACTAGATCCAGTTTGGGAAGGACCATTTGTTGTTCATAAGGATCTCCACAACGAAGCTTACATTCCGTTGATAGTTGATGGAAAAGGTGTTTGGGAAAGGAAGGAATCTCCAGCATCTCCGCCATTACTTTTCTCAGCTTGTAAAAAGCATGTATCACCTGAAACAATAAAAGAAAGACGGTGGATGTAGGTATATTCTAGCCAAACCACTGTAAAAATTGATGTTTTGCTTGATTGTTTGTCTGATATTTTTCCTATTGCGATCAATTGCAAGCTCTCGCCGGCAGCCGTGAAAGTAAGATAACCATTACTAAGGGCACGAAAATAGCCTGGGTAGTTCACTGCTAACGATCGACCCCCTAGACAGCAATGATAAGCCGACTATAAGCCACGGATTAAGCACGATTATAGCCTAGGTAGTTTATCATTGGCATTTGGCTCGCCGGCAACTACGAACCAATAATAAATCCCACGATTAAGGCATGGCTGCAGCCAGGAATAGTTCGTACTTGACGATCGGCACCCACTCTAGCCGGGCCACAGTAAATCGAATAATACTCACGATATAGGCCATAATGGCCAGGGTAGTTACTGTGTGCGAATCCTGGCTCTAAATCTTAAGTACGGCAGTGGCAAAAGTTACACTCCCTTGGAACATAGGTTGGGCTGACAAACCATATGTTACCAAAATCCACAATCATGGCAAGTAACTTACGTGCCATGAATCTTAAGTTTAGAAGGACTCTTTTGACGAAAAATATAGTTCGTTGTACTTAAACTAGAAGCTTTTGACAATTTCTTTTAGTCTTGTGGCATTACGTACAGATAGTAGAAATATGAATTCCACTCTGCCAACCACAGCAGGATATTCATTCGCTTCCACTCCACCAGAGGAAATGGAGCATCGTCTCGACTCCGTCTGAGATAGCGGAACATCAATCCAACATTGCCACAAGAATTAGATTATCCCTTCTAGTCAACTTCGCTCAAGAAACTGTAAGGATTCTCCCAAAGCTGAACACAGTTATGGAACCTGAGAAAACTCAGTGCAAAGGTATGACTAAATTTTGTAAGATAAGCTAAATTCGATAAAAATACTGGGGCCAAAACCAGACAAATAATGAGCGCTCCCGGCCGACTTTTGATAATGTCGCTAGAGGGTGCTCTAGAGGATGTGATGAGTATTTGTGGACTGCCACGTCCCCTAAATTACTCTCTAAACCTTAGTAATAGGGAATCACTTCGAATGATAAGGACCTCTCTAAACAGTAGTGATTTGATCTCTAACCTTCCGAATGTAATTAATTCATATCAAAGTCTATTTTAACACAAACAGCTTGAGACCTTTACCTAATAAATCAATCCCGAGGACATGCAGGATGGCTCTAACACATATCTATGGTAAAATTCCAAATAAAAATGTATTAATAGTCTGTAACTAATTCTATGGAAAGGATGAAAGTCCTTGACCACACTAAGCCCGAAAGGACCCTAAACTTGTAGGTAAAGTCAACAAAATAGAATGATCCTCTACCGCCAAAGCTAACGGGACATTTGAATTAAAAGATTGATTCTACCTGATCAATAGGAAATAATAAACCGATACTAATCAAGGTTTCCAATGTCCAAAGATTATTCCAGCTAAACACCACATACTGGGGGCATCCAACATCAGCACTTGGCATAACTCAAACCAGCAATAATGAATCACTCTTACCCACAATCAGAGTATGCTTTCCAATCGAGCCATCCATAACTTACATTTTTCCACAAACATGACTTCGCATGAGAATAATGAAGTACTCCTAGTATGGACAATTCCTCGCAGTCCCTAGACAGAAAATCCAATGTCGCTCTCTTAAAAATTGGTTTAGTTATAGTCTTGTGCAGTGCACCAGATCGTTGTTTCGACCTTGGACCATGCAACCTACCAACACTTTCGTCCGACCCCTTTTTGGACCTCGGTCCGATCTCTTTTCATGTACCAAACCAAGTGTTTCGGCTATCATCTTCCACTCTCGAACCAAATTGTTTCGGTCCAATAAACTCCACCAACCCAATTACATGGTCCGACTATCCTTGCTCCTTCATCAAGCTTCTCTATAATCCAACACTTATCCGTTAAAACTTACCAGCAATCTAGTCTGTCAAGTACACTGAGGATTATCAAACCAAGCTATTGAAGAAATTAGTAAAACTGATCATCACTTTACTAGACTGTATGCCGCACAAACCAATTACACCTTATCAAGTATGAGGATTCAAACCAAAATTTATATAAAATATATGTATCTTTGTACAAACGTCCAGGCAGAAGATACAAAACATGGGCTAGGGAAGTCATAACCGACATTCACTCGATAACACTCTACATCATCTCCTACATACAAAGACCCTTCAACAGAGATTCTTACTCTATCAAATTCATCAATGATTGATCTTGTCAAAGCATGCACAAGAGTGGAGAAAGGATTAGTAGAGAAATACACAAACTTGGCGATCACATGAGATGGTCAGGATAGCTTGACTCAACCACACAATTGACATAACCAGAGTACCACATCACAGATACAAAGTCGATAACACAAAGTATACATCAGTTGGTCTGCAAACTGTATGAAGCCTCGACGTAGGAAACCGAAAGTCCAAGAAAAATAGCCTCTTGTAGGATGAAGACTAACCAAAAACGGCTTCAAAATTTTAACAAGTCCTTCTCAGAACGAACAAAGTCCCACATCAAACTAACAAAAGGAGGCTCATCGAAAAATCGGAGGCAGAGATGAGATATAGATATTCAGACATCAATATAACCATTTCAAGACTAAGAAGACAATATTGGATTAAACAAAGCACACTTTATATTCACGAAAGTATGCTTTAGGGGGCAAATGTTGTGGGCATTTTCGCCCACTACATGGTGAATACGAGGCGGGGAAAAATCGTCATTGTTCTAGAACAGACTCAAACTAGTTTGGAGGTATTCTCGAGATCAAGATATGGACATAGGTCGAAATCGCGTCTCAATCCGAGCTACGGATTGAGAGATATGACCATCTTAAGATTTGTCCACCACCGTCTCGTGGGCCAATACTGAGCCACTCTACCATCATTCAAGGTCGACAATCTAACAGCAAGCCAGGATCCCCATCCGATGACTGAACCAAAACTTTGGTTCGGCGCTTGATTGAAGTTAGGCCTTGAAAATCTCGAGTTTGCTTGGAGTTGGTCCGATTACCGAACCAAATCTTTGGTTCGGTGGTTGCTTGGAGTCGGGCATGAGAAAATGTGGAGTCTGCTTGGAATCTGTCCGGTGATCGAACAAAATCTTTGGTTCGGTGGTTGCTTGGAGTCGGGCATAAGAAATTTAAGGGTTTACTTGGAGTCGGCTGGGAGTAATGCTGCTTGGAGTCGGATGAAGGTTTGCTTGGGGCTCAACCTAGGTATACCTGATCTAAAAAATAAAAGTTAGAGATTTTCATCATGGCACGACGATACTTCGAGGATTTCTTCAAGACGCGTTTTGGGGTTCTTGAAGGTGTATGGCGGTCGTCCAAAGTGGAATAGCTTGACAATCATGTAAGGAAGGTTGAACCAAATTCCAAATACTATATGCTCAGCTGCCTCTCCGCATATCTTCATTCTATAAATACCAAGCATATAGGATCATAAAAAGGGAGGATGCTGAAAAGCGAAGCTTTCAGCAACAATGGCAGACAACTTCGAGAGGGAAAAATCTTAGTTCTAATAGAATGTTTACTCGTATTCAAAGCTTGTACTTGTAATCAGAAATGAAAGGGATAATAAAAGAGGAACAGTGGACGTAGGCACATTCAGGACGAACCACTATAAATTCTGTCTTTTTACATTTAAGTCATTTACATATTCTTTATTGCAAATTACTGATTTTCTACCTTAAACATCCGCAACTAATTTTCATCAAAAGATAGCTATAAACTACAAACAATATTCACGGCTCTACAACAATGATTTGAGTGTTTGCCTATTTTTTGTGCAAACAGCGTCCACATTTACAATATCCTGCTAATTGCATGATCGCTTTTAGGCATAAACTGGTTGGCATTTCATGCAAACTAATTTTCTTTAATGAAGCTACTGAAAAACGTCAACGTATAACGTATGTAAGGGCTTTGATTGAAGTAACTACTCATAAAAATCATCCAAAATTCATTAACATTACAACTATTACTACTGTCGTTGCAGATTGCCCCTATGTTTTTGCTCAGCATGACTGGAGACCACTAATATGAATGAAGCGTGAAATTTTTGGTCACGATCCATCAACTTGTGATCAATAGACTGATAGTCATAACTGGAAAGAAAATACATATGTGCCTGTCTATGCACATGACACTCATAATCAAATGGTTTATTCAGAATGTTCAATATTTAGATTGTGTGATTCAAAAGTGTAAATTCAATCAGCGATTAACATTGAAAAAATTAAATATTAACGTTCACCCATCACCTTAGCTTGTATTGTAAGATTTTGGCTGAATTTATCGCTTACAAATCCTTTAGTATAATCCAATTTTACTTAATACAAGTGTTACTCATTAGTGACAATTATTTACACCAGTTCACTTCGTTAAAACTATATCACTTTGAACATATGGAATTCGGTAACAATCAAAATTCTAATATCTCCCTTATTCAACTCTAAGTACAAAAAACAGAGTCTTTGGATCAATGATAACAGTTATTATTTACTTAACTACTCTTACTAGAGATTTTGACTCTAAGTTGACTTCAATTTGTCAATGATACTTACCCCATGTAACTGAGGGGACGAATCCTATCCTGAATAGAGTTTCACTATCAATACTTCTACTCGACTCAACTGTATTCATTTGATAGACTCTGTGCTATGGTTTGACTATAATCAAAAAGGAGCTATCATATTAAAGATCGATGGTATTCTCAAGTCAAGAGAACTATGTAAATTAGTTACATCGATATTTTCTGTTTGACTTTAGTTTTATTAATTACTAGAAAACCATCGAGTGAGTCATTCCATGGTTATACAATAACTATCAGTACGTAACCCCTTGGTGCTCTGTAGTTATGAGTAATACATACCCAAAATTTGAAGAGTGTTACGTGCTCTAGTCTCGATGGATGCATCAATATCCAGTCTCGATGCATCTTAAACAGAAATATTTAAAATGATGCGTTCATTATATTATAATACAACACTCATGATTACAAACATTTGTAATTACTATCAAAAACGCACCATTTACGGATTTTTTGTTAAATATTTTTTAGTTAAACACTTTAATTATGTATAACACATTATAACAAATATGTTACAGAAAGAAAACACCTTTATTATGAATGAGGATTGATTACTGTAACAACCATAATTTTAGTAACATTATTTAGTTAATTTAATTGGCTAAATAAAATAAAATAATGTAAATGGTTAAGAGGATTGAGGTTTGATTATTACTAGGAGCCATGCCTTAATGAATGAATTAACAAAGAGAAGCAAACTTTAAAAAAATTGGAAAATAGGCTAACGATAGAATGGGAAATGGGCTATAATTCGTAATACAAACCTCTACCTTATTTCTCCCTTAATTCATTCTACATTTACACAAACAAAAAAAATAAAGTTAGGCCAACCATTGCAAGTGGGAAAACGAGAGAGGAAAAGCTTGGAAAAATCAAGGAAAGGCTAAGGGAAAAGTAAATCAAGCTCAAATCTCAACCTTTTTAATCAATACAAGGTGAATAATGGTTATGCATCTCATTTTTGTGAGATAAGTTTCGGTGTTAAGTTTAAATCCATTTCTTTTGCAAATATTATGCCATGTTTTAGAGATTTGAAGGATTATATGCTTATTGCTGATTCTCTAGAATTTAAATATGAGATTTAGTGACAGGTTTGAGTTGGTAACCTATTAAATGACTTGAAATTTTAGTATAATATTAGAAATGCTATTTTAGAAGTGGTTTTTTAATTTCATAATTTTCCAAGAAAGTGTGAATTATCATATAGACCTTCACAATTTTTAATTATCATATAGTTCTTACCGCATGTTTTCAAATATAGGCGAAGTGGTCTTGCCACATGTTTTCAAATATAGGCAGAGAGGTCTTGCCATATGTATATATGTGGGGAGATCTTGCTGCATGTTTTAAATGTTTTAGGCGGAGACGCCAACCTAGTATTTTCAAAGTAATGACTTCGACAATATAGTGCCGCACTTTTATGACTCCAACTCTATTCCTTTTAATTGCTTCGGAGAGGGCAATGATGTCGCTCCTATTGACTTCGGCACTAATTATGCCGCTATTTCTTTAAGGCAATGATGTCGACGGTATTGACTCCAACCATATTCTTTTATTGGTTTTAGACTATATAATTTAAGCTCTCTGATTCCAATACTAGAAGAAGAGCAAAAAGGTGGTTTTGACCCTATGGCCTAATGTTTTAAAAGTTAAAGGCTTTAACTTATTTTAAAGATGGGCAAAGACCCTCTTCGACTATACCCTTGCCGCTTCTATCAATATAAAGGTGTTATATTGTTTTAGCCCTATGGCCTATGGTTTGAAGAGGCGATGACCTCAAAGGACCTCGAACTTCACCAATGTAGTTTTATAATAAAAAACATATATTATGGCATAAATAGTTTGAGTAAAGTAAAGGACCAATAATTTCCTTATTTTGAATATGATTTCAAGGGTTAAATCATTTATAAAGAAGAATGTTTTCAAGGAAAAAATAATGGTATTTAGCCTACTATTTTGGTAAAGTGATTATTGTTTTTATCACTTTTGGGGGAAATTGTGATAGGATGAATTGACTTAAAGATTAGAAAACTATATGAGACTTGTTTAGTATATAGCACTATACTTTAACTATTAGTCCCTAATTGATATTTGTCCAAAATTCCAGTGTAGGGGTTTGTCATGGATAAAACTAAAAGTAGGTGTACGCATAGAAAGGAATACACAAAGTTGAGTTAGATTATTGGTGAGCCTACAAAAACATTAGGTTTCGGTTGACCCTAGGAAATAACAAGTTTTAGACGGATCATCCAGATTTCCACTAATGGTTAGTTAGAAGATTTGATATATCCGGTAGGCCCAAATCAGCCGTGTAGGTTGGTAGTTATCCTATGAAAACTAAAGATTAGGATGGGTGGTCCATTGAATTGGCGGATAGTCAAGATTACTCAGGTTGCATGCATACCTATTGTTTATATTGTTTATTTTAACCAATTTGGTTATAGGACTATGATTTGCAAAAGATATACTTTTAAAGGATATTCGCGAGGGAAAACCCATTCCGCTTAGCATCGTGGTCTCACTGCATATCAATAAATTGAGATGACATATTATTATTTACACTAGGCTTTTTATCTGACTTGAAGTTTGTGTTTTCCCCTTAAACTCTCGAGTGCTCAAAATTTGATTTGAATAGGTCAAGAGTGAAGGCTTTTAGGTTAAGTAGGCTTTGGTGAATAAAGTTTCCGAAGACATGCAGAAGGTAGATCTAGCTATGTAGGAGTTTATCTACATCTATTTATCATCCACTGTGTATTCTAGTTTGGAATGTATGTAAAGACAAATATTATAACTGTCTATCAGTGACTCTGATCATCGAAGGGGCATCTTCATATGTCGCTTGGCGTATTTTGTAATAATTTTATTTTTTCTGAACTTGAGCAACGTTATGGGATTATGTACCGAATACGAAATGCTGATTTGAAATGTAATGATAAAAATTATTTTGAAATTTTGTTTGAAATATTTCATATTCTTGTGCTTCTGATATTATTGATACCATTAACGTTACTACATTTTATCACCATAAACCAATACTATAGATGTCTGCAACATCCATAGCGGTTAATTTTGGGTCTCAAAATAGAGGATGTTACAATTTGGTATCAGAGCATAGGTTTATGTAAAGTAAAAGAAATTTTGAACGTAAAAGAGGTTTTTAAAACATAATCCTAATGAATCAGAGAATAAGATTGGGTATGAGATAATGTTATAGCAATGTATTTGTAGTTGTTATATATATATACGATTTATCTCTATTCTCCCATCTCTCTTAGATCGTTCTTCCATGTCTTACTAATGTTCGAATGCAGATTTAAAGGAAAGTAAGATATGGAGGTAGGGAACGGAAGAGTGAATCTCGATGGAGGAAGTACCACTGAAATGCTAGGCCCAATACGAGGGGAAAGCCGGGTTGGCCAACAGCTACAAATGTAGGTGTTGGAACACTGCAGGTTGATATGAGAGCGATGTATCAGTTCTTCGTTCATATGATGCAAGTAGGAGCTGCTGCGGGATTAGTTGGAGGAAATGCAGAAGTAGTAAATCAAGAAGCTCCGGTGGTCAACAACTATGCCATGATGAGTAGGGACTATGCAAGATTGGGAGGAAAGCTGTTTATTGGAACAGAAGATGCTATTGAAGTGGAGAACTGTTTACTTTATTGCGAGAGGATTTTCACTACCCTATGAGATGATGAGCTGAAGAGAAGATTGGCATCCAGGCAATTACAAGGAGTTGGATTGTACTGGTAGTGTGACTATTGGAGTAGCTGAGGAAACCTTGACCTGGGCTGAAATCTGGAGGAGGTTTGAAGAGAGGTTTATGTCTGAGATTACTAAGTCAACTCAGTTGAGGAAGTTTGCTGAATTGGTGCAAGGTGATATGACGGTGTTGGAGTATGCTATAAGATTTGAGGAGCTATCAAGATATGGTTTTGCCACAGTTGATACGGTAATAAAAAGGAATGAGAAGCTCATCTGTGGACTTAGACCTAAGCTGGCCAGAGCAACTTTGCCACACCTCAGGGATCCATGCGATGTAGTCTCGGAAATGGCTTTGAGAAATGAGGAGATGCTTGCTTTGTATAATAATAACAAACTAGCAGAGTTCAGGGTGGACCGAGCCAGAAGAGGAAATTATTTCAGAAAAAAGGAGCTTAATAGAGCGGAGTTGCCAAGAAGGGAAGGAAAGATGTAGTGTGCTATAAGTGGATAAGAAAGGGCATTTTGCGAACGATTGTCGTTCAGGAAATAGGAAGAATGTCATTGGAAAGAAGAACATCAAGTGCTTTAATTGCGACCAAGTGGGTCATTACAAGAACAAGTGTCTAGAATTGGCCAAGACGGAGAAAGGGAAAGTGTTTGCTTTGGAACCAGCTACCTCGAAACCAAAAGGTTAGGAAAAAGGTAAAACTGTGGTGGGAGGTACGCTTTTATTCATGGTATACTAGTTAGAGTTCTATTTGATACTGGTGCATCACACTCTTTCATATCTCATTATTTGGTAGATAAGCTTAACCAGGAACCCTCATATCTAGTTACCTCCTTAAGGGTTGCGAATCTGATAGAGGGTATGCAACTCTAGGGATGAGATGTGACCAGTTAGAGTTTGAATTGTTAGGTCATATATTTGCTTGCAGTTTGCATGTGTTTGATTTCCTAGGCTTTAGAATTATTTTGGGTATGGACTGGTGAAGTAAATATGATGCTAGGATATTTTTCCAAGATAGGAAAATATCAGTAAGACACCCTAATAGTAGTAATCGAATTATATACTGAATAGAAAATCCAAGTTTTGATGTTTGTGCTTTGTTGGGTGTAATGGAGGAGGAAGATGAGTTGAACCGAGTTTTCGTTGTTAGAGAATTCGAAGATGTCTTTGAGCCGGTGACAGGACTACCGTCGAAACAAGCATTAAGCTTTGAATAAATCTTATACCGAGAGCTCAACCTGTTAGTAGACCACTGAGTAGAATGAAACCTACCAAGATGAAGGAACTAAAGGTGCAACTGGAGGATTTAGAAGGAAACATTTTTATTAGACCAAGCAGTTCGCTTTGGGGTGCAGCCGTAGTATTCGTAAAGAAATCGGACGGGTCAGTGAGGCTATGTATTGATTATTGTAAGTGGAATTAGAAAATGATAAAGAAACGATATCCTTTACCGAGAATTGATGATTTGTTCGATCAGTTAAGTGGAGCCAAAGTATTTTCTCAGTTATATTTAGCAACAGGTTTCCATCTACAAAGAGCAGCAGAGGATCGTATTCCCTTGACGGCGTTTAGGACAAGGTATGGATCGTACGAATGGTTAATAGTGCCGTTCGAACTAACTAATGCACCAGCCTTCTTCATAGGCCTAATGAATCGAATCTTTCGAGTGCATTTGAAAAGATTCATGTCGGTATTCATAGACGACATTTTGATATATTCTAATAATGAAAGAGACCATGAAATTCATCTTAGGATAGTGCTTGAGACACTGAGGCAGCATCAGTTAAAAGCGAAGTTTTCAAAGTGTCATTTCTGGAAGAAAGAGTTGAAGTTATTGGTCATATTGTCTCGAAAAAAGGATTATCAGTAGATCCAGCTAAGATTGAAGCAGTAATTAATTGGAAGAGGACTAAGACAGTGATTGAGATAATAAGCTTTCTTGGATGAGCTAGCTACTACCGGAGATTTATCAAGCATTTCTCCTATATAGCAACATCGATGACTAAGCTAACAAGGAAGGATATGAAGTATGTTTGGACCAATAAGTGTGAGGAGGCATTCCAGAAGCTGAAATACTTATTGACCAATGCTCCTATGTTAGTTATTCCAAATGGGAATCAAGACTTAGTGATGTATACTAATGCATGCGGAACTGAATTACGAGCTGTGAATGTAGAGGAGTAAAGTAATTGCGTATGCTTCTCGACGGCTCAGACCGAATGAAGTTAGATATCCTACCCATGATTTGGAGTTAACCACGGTAATTTTTTCCTTGAAGGTACGGAGACATTATCTTTTGGGAGAATGGTTCGAGTTATATATGGATCACAAGTCGTTAAGATATATATTCTCTTAGAAGGAGTTGAATATAAGATAACAGAGGTGGCTAGAGTTTTTAGCTACTGATGATTATGGAATTGAGTACACACTGAGGAAATGAAATAAAGTTGAAAATGCTCTCAGTAGAAAACATCAAAATGCAGCGTTGCAATGATAGCAGAATGGAAAGATTTGGAAGCCTTGACTATGTGTAGTGTAGTTAAGATCGACTGCTGCTCTAGTCAGAACACTATAGTGTTATCTTGTTTGGAAGTATGACCGATATTGATTGAAAAGATTGCTTTTAAATAAAAAGATGCTCCAATCTTAACCTAAAGGATTTAGTGATTGGAAAGTGGAACGGTGAGTGATGACTTGAGGGATTTCTATCTTGACCATAAGGGGTGGCTGAGAAAGAGGGGACCATTGTGTGTCACATATATGGGAGATCTAAGAAAGGAAGTTCTTAGAGAATGTCATCGATCAAAGTTCACTATTCATCCTAGAGGAACTAAGATGTATCAGGACATGAAGAGAAGGTTCTTTTGAGAAGATATGAAAAGAGATGTCGACTTATGGCTAAAGAAGTTCTTGAACAGTCAGCCGGTAAAAGTCGAACATCAAAAGCCAAGTGGATTGCTTCAACATTTAGATATTGTAGTATGGAAGTGGGATTCTATATCTATGGACTTCATAGATGGGTTAACATGGCCGAATAGAAGAAACGAGAGCATTTGGGTTATAGCGGATAGATTGACTAAAAGTAACCACTTTATTATGTTAAATCGACAAGGACGACTTCTGTTTTAGCTAAGTTGTTCATGAAGAATGTAGTTAGACTGCATGGAGTTCCTAGTAGTATAGTTAGTGATAGAGATACTTTGTTTACTAGCAAATTCTGGAAGAGTTTGTAAAAGGTTTTAGGTACCAAGCTCAAGGTGAGTATCGATTACCATCCGTAGACCGATGGGAAAATGGAAAGAGTTAACAAAATCTTGGAAGATTTATTAAGAGCTTATGTGTTAGATTTTGGAGGATTGTGGGAAGACCATCTATACTTAGTCGAGTTTTCATACAACAATAGTTATCAAACTAGTATAGGGATGGCATATTTTGAGGCATCGTATGGAAGGCCATGCAAATCCCCCTTATGTTGGCTAGAGACTGGAGATAGATTAGTCCTTGGTCCAGATTCAGTAAAAGAAGCTGTAGAAAAGATTGAGTTGATTCGGGCTAGAACGAAAGAAGCTCAGACTAGGAAGAAAAGTTATGCAGATAAAAGATGGAAAGACTTGGATTTCTCGGTCTAAGATCATGTCTTTGTCAAAGTATCACCCATGAAGGTTGTGATGAGATTTGGGGAGTCAGGGAAATTGGCACTGAGGTATTTTGGACCATTCCCTATTATTGAAAGGATCGGGAAACTCGCTTATAGGATAGAGTTACCGAATTGTTTGGCAGGAGTCCACAATGTTTTTCATGTTTCTCATCTAGGAAGTATGTTCAAGATCCAGAGACTACTATTAGTCCAACGGTATTAGAAGATTTAGTAGTGGAACCGGACTTGACTATAGTAAGACAGCAAGTTCGTATAGTAGCTAAAGATGAAAAGAAGCTAAGGAACAAGACAGTTAGATTAGTAAAAATCCAGTGGAGTGACGATGAGAGAGACTGTACTTGAAAAATGGAAAGCAGGGTTATGGATACTTATCTTGACTTATTTGATGGTATGTTTTGATGCCTTTGTCTTGTGTTTATTATGTACCTTATCGTAATTTCGAGGACGAAATTCTTTAAGGAGGAAAGGTTATAACAACCCTAATTTTAGTAACATTATTTAGAACATTTAATTGGGTAAACTAAATAAAATAATGTAAATGGTTAAGAGGATTGAGGTTTGATAGTTACTAAGGAGCCGTGCCTTAATGAATGAATTAATAAAGAGAAGGAAACTTAAACAAAAAGAAGAAAATAGGCCCAGGGTAGAATGGGAAATGGGCTACAATTCCTAGTACAAACCCCTACCTTCTTTCTCTCTTAATTCATTCTACATTCACACAAACAAAAAACTAAAATTAGGCTGGCCATCGCAAGAGGGAAAATGAGAGAGGAAAAGCTAGGAAAAATCAAGGAAAAGCTAAGCGCAAAGTAAATCAAGCTCAAATCTCAACCTTCTTAATCAATACTAGGTGAATAATGGTTATGCATCTCATTTTTATGTGATAAGTTTCGGTTTTAAGTTTAAATTTGTTCCTTTTGCAAGTATTATGTCATGTTTTAGAGATTTGAAGGACTATATGCTTATTGGTAATTTTCCAGAATTTAAATATGAAATTTAGTTACAAGTTGAGTTGGAAAACCCATCATATAATACCCAAATGACTTGAAATTTTAGTACGATGTAAGAAACATTATTATAGAAGTGCGTTTTTAATTTCATGATTTTCCAAGCAAGTGTGAATTTATCATGAATTTTCTAAGTTGAGAAAAGGGTTTATTTCGAGATTTAGTTATTACAAATAATTAGATAAAGTATTCGGCCCTGAAATTTTTATATGTGGAAGAATATGGTTAATATGATTTATTATAATTTTTGGGGATTTTTCCTATGGGTTTATGATTTAATATGAATTATTTAGGTAAGAAAGGTTTGATTATACGTTAAGATACTAATGTAATATAAAGGGTTTGTAATTGTTTTTGGAAATGATAAAACTGCCTCATGGCAGATTTTTGAAAAGAATTTGGGTAAAGAAAATGTTATCCAATAGTATTTGATAGATTAGTAGGGTTTGGTGAAAAGAAACTACTTTTTATAGTAATAAAATAGTTTTTAAAGTAATTACGGTTCAGCTACTCCGCAACACATGACTCCGCACTCATTTAATCTACTCCTAAGATCTCCGACGCTGCCAAGAACAATTTATAAGGTATCAGTTAGGATGGTATCGAATGCATTGGTTTGGGCGGAGTGGGAAGCAAAGCTACAACGTCGGAATCATGCATGGCGGAATGGCAGATACCGCATTTTAGTGTCTCTGACCATATAGGCATAATGCCACTATTTTAGTGTCACTGACCCTATAGGTCTTACCATATCTTTTCAAATATAGGTGGAGAGGTCTTGCCCATGTTTTCAAATATAGGCGGAGAGGTCTTGCTGCATGTATATAGGCGGAGAGGTCTTGCCGCATGTTTTAAAGTGATTTAGTCGGAGATGCCAACCTAATATTTTCAAAGTAATGGCTTCGGCAATATAGTGCGGCACTTTTATGACTCCGACTCCATTCCTTTTAATTGCAGGAGAGGTCAGTGATGCCACTCCTATTGACATTGGCACTAATTAGGCCGCTATTTCTTTAAGGGAATGATGCCGACGCTATTGACTCCGACCCTATTCTTTTATTGGTTTTAACCTATATAATTTAAGCTCTCCGATTCCGATACTAGGAGAAGAACGGAGAGGGGGTTTTGGACTAGTGGCCTAATGTTTTTAAAGTTAAAGGCTTTAACTTGTTTATAGAAGGGCGAAGACCCTTTTCGGCTATACCCTTGCTGCTTCTATCAATATAAAGGTGTTATATTGTTTTGGCCTTATGGCCTATGATTTTAAGAGGCGGTGACCCCAAAGGACATCAAACTTCACTAATGTAGTTTTAAAAAATAGCATATATCATGGCATAAATAGTTTGAGTAAAGTATAGGGTCAATAATTTCCTAGTTTTGAATAAGATTTCAAGGGTTAAACCATTTATAAAGAATAATGTTTTCAAGGAAATAATAAGGGTACTTAGCCCAGTATTTTGGTAAAGTGATTATTGTTCTTATCACTTTTAGGTAAATTATGATAGGACGAATTGACTCAGAGATTAGAAAACCAGATGAAACTTGTGTAGGGTAGCACCCTATACTTCAGCTATTAGCCCTTAGCTGATATTTGGCCAAAATTACAGTGCGTGGAGCATTGTCACTGGCAAGACTAAAAGTAGATGTACGCATAGAAAGGAATACACAAAGGTGAGTAGTGAGCCAGCAAAACCATTAGGTTTAGTTGACCTCATGAAATAATAAGTTTCGAAAAGGTCGTCTAGCTTTCCTCTAATGGTTAATTCAAACATTTGACATATCTGGTAGGCCCGAATCAGCCATGTAGGTTGGTAGTTATCCTATGAAAACTAAACATTGGGACGGGTAGTCGATTGAATTGACGAATAGTCAAGATTACTCAGGTTGCATGCATACATATTGTTTATATTTTTTATTTTAACCAGTTTGGTTGCAGGACTATGAATTTCATGAGATGTATTTTTAAAGGATATTAGTGAGTGGAAAACCCATTTCGCTTAGCGTCGTTGTCTTACTATGTATCAATAAATCGAGATGATGCATTACTATTTATACCAGGCTTTTTGTCTAGTTCGAAGTTTATGTTTTCCCCCTTAAACTCTCGGGTGCTAAAACTTTGATTTGAGTAGGTCGAAAGTGAAGGTTTTCAGGTTAAGTAGGTTTTGACGAATAGGAGTTTATCTATATCTATTTATCATCCATTGTATATTCTAGTTTGGAATGTATGTAAAGATAGATTTTATAACTGTCTATTAGTGACTCTGATCATCCAAGGGGGCATCTTCATATGTTAAAGGTAACTTTTATTTACATCAACATTAGAAGAATTGCTCACAACACATACATAATTAGTATTATCCACATAAATTCTGTTATCTAAAATACCATCATAGACTTTATTACCATTTAGCATAATGTTCATAACATTATCAATACAATGAAATACATAACCAGTCTCAAACAATCTAGACACAGAAATGATACCCTAAATAAAGTCTTTTACATAATATCAATTACTTAATATTGAAACTAATACATTTTGCAAAGATAGATGATAATCTCCAACTTCGATTGAATCTACCAGAGATCCATCAGCAACTTGAAGCCCAATTTCTTCTTCACCATATGACATTTGCTCTTAAGTTCGTATAATGAATTAGAAATATGTGTTCCAGATAGAGTATCCAAAATCTAAGATAGTTTATTGACTGCGATACAATTTTGAATCATAAATGTACCAGGTGGAGCAGCAAAAATTTTCTGTTTCTGCTCTTTAACAATCTTCAAGTACTTTGGACAGTTCTGTTTTCAGTTACCTTTCTTGTGACAATGATGACATTCACACTTGTTAGCAGTAGTAGTTTTCTTACATTTCTTATTAATCCTCATCTGCTACTTCGAACCTTTTCAAGATGATGGGTTCCCTTTAATAGCAAGTACAACTTCTTGATCCTTGGATGAAGACTTGGCTGACCTCAACATATTGATGAGCTTTACGAGGCTACGTTTAACTATTTCATCTTATAGTTTAATATGAACTGCTCAAACTAGGGAGTAGAAGATCCAAGGATTAAGTCTACTTACATTTTATCGCTTCTCACTACGTCTAACTGTGTAAGTCAATAAATATATAGCCTTTCATCATTAGAACATAATTGTCCACTTTTTGTCCCTTGGTTATTTCGGTACTGAACAGTTTCTTCGAAAGTTCGTACCTTGCTGAATGAGATCGTTTACCGAAAAAGCTTTGGGACTGTCAAAAATCTCATGGACAAACATTTACTCATCTTGCCTTTGCAACAGCTTGTCTAACGTAGACAATATGAAAACTTGGATGATCTCTATGTCCAAAATCCATTTCTCATAAGTAAGCCTAAGTTCGAGGTCTGCATCATCAATGGGTTGATCTTTAGGTTTGCATGTAATAACCAAACAAAGTGGTTCATAAGTCAACTCTATCTTAATCACTCTTAGCCAATCAATATAGTTTGGTCCAGTAAGCTTGTCACTTTCAAAAACCAATTTTGGAGTTGACATTTTCTACAAGTTTTAATTGGTAGATTATCAGTAAAATAGCATAGTAGATGTTCTTATACTATTAGTAAGGTTAAACTTTATGTTTCATTTTACTAATAAGCTCCCACACTCCTTTATGTTTCGCCAAATCCTAAGTCAAACGTAGAAGCCTTTCGATTTAACTAATAGTTGTTAGGAAAAATACATCTTAGAATATTATCAGCTAGGGGCTAACAGTTGAAGTATAGGCCACTGCCCTACACCGGTCCCATCTAGTCTTCTATTCCCTGAGTCAATGCATCATATCACGATGTAACGTTCTCCCTTCTCGATCCCCAGATGTCGACACAGATACATCCACGGTATTCGTGCGCCGAGCACCCAAGTGCCGGGAAGATAGAAAGTTAGAATAAATTAAAAGAAAATAGAAACAGAACAAGGAAGAACACAATATCAGAATCTCACATGCGGAACGATAATATATAATATACTAAAACTATAGTACAAAGAGTTACTCCAACATATATGAATATCAGAGTTACAAAAGCGACTAAGTACTACTATTAGCATGGACAGTTATATCTACATGTCCTCACAATGCTAACTACATGCATAATAGTGAATGGAAATGAAAATAGGTAGATAGATAGATAAGTGGAAGCATCCAGCTTGACTCCATAAGCTTGAAAAACATCCAGCTCTGAAACCTGCTTAACTCAACCTACTTGAAAGAATACACAAGGATTTTTGGGAAAGGAAAACACCATGTGTCAGACATAAGTCTGGTACGAGAACTTAGAAATGCATATAAACATATAATCGTACTTCCATGACCATCCAAATCATCGGATTGGTTTCCCCTCGAAAGAACAAACTCAATTAATATTTACATTAAGTGATATTATAGATAATGTTTAAGGTATGTAATATAAATATAGATCATAGCTAAAATAGTTACATTGATTACATTTAACAACATACTTAGGTATATAAACAAAAACCGCTATGGGACGTTCGTATAAATGGTTTTTTCCATTGGAGGATCCTCAGTACCTCGAGGTAAGTCTCCTGGCAAGGTTCAGAAAGTACCTTCTGAGCGCCGTATATCTCTAGATAAAATATACCTAATAAGGAAGTCATAGTTGGTTCACGGAAAGAATGTGTCCCGAATACGATCAACTTCCGCTAGCAAAATCGATGAGCATACTCTGGATAATAGAGTTGATCAGTACCCTCTGAGGTTAGCTAAACCGCGTTGGCTATAGGCCTACCCTGTTTTTAGCCATTTCCAATGTCGAGGTCACATCTGACATCTTCACATGAGTTTTCACAACAAAACTCGATCACATAATGAATCCCACATGGATTCCATCATCTCAATAGATTTTGGAACCACACATGGTTTACATCATTCACTTTCAAATCATAGAACCCGTATAATAGTTTTGGAGTGGTATTCGGCAAGTATAACACTTACCGACCCCGAACTCTCCAAAACAAATCGATGAATTTTTTGTTAACTTATTTCCAGTTCTTTTAGAAGTAATCGAAAGCTAGAGGTGTTTCATACCAATACTCCCCTCGGGAGTTCTTATTGGTATAAATCTGTGAAGTATTTCATATACTTCCTAAGTTAAGTTTGGTCAAGATCGATAGTTGACTAATTGACTACAGATTCTTGAACGCTTGCTTATGGGAATCAAGGTTCGCACACTTTACATGTTTTTGAACTTTCAGCTTAAGTATTCCTCGGCCTAGAAGGATGCTGATGTGAAAAAACTTGTTAAACGGTGAATTTTCTATCGGATTAGAAAATCGCCGAAAAATTTATAATAAAAATAACCGCAAGCGCACGGCGTACACTTGTAGTACGTGGCAAATACTGGTCGATCCATAGGGAATTGATGATTTCAAAAATTCAATTCAATCAAATTATACCAATTTCAAGTGAAAATTAAGCTAGAGAATTAGAGAATTAACTAACTAGCTAAAAGAAAAGAGAAGCAAATATAAGAGTTAAGTGACAATTTAGAAAATAAATCCACTCTCTATATCATGTAGTTCAACACATATGAAATCATGATCTCTCTTTTATGGTCATTGGTGCTTTAATTGATGTGTTTATCATAAGTATGGCATATTTGTGCTATTGATTAGCCAACATAAGCCATCAAACTATAACACACCCCTTAAACCACTTACTAACTTTCATGAAACTTGATAATGAAAATGAAATCTATTTTAAGTATGGCCTATTCTATTGATTAGAAATATAGACCATCAAATTTTAAATTCAAATCACTTTGTTTTGTCATAATCATAATTTGATGAAGAGGCAATTAGTGTTAGTGATTGTTTAAGCATAGCCTATTTGGTGTCAACAATATAGGCTATCAAATTCAAAGCAAAAACAACAATTAAACCACTTCAATCATTCTTACTAAGCACAAAAAGAGAGCATGAATTAACAACTAGTTGAAGCTACATAATTAGAGAGCTTCATTACCCCTAAATTGAAGGGGTTTAGCCTCTCGTATTTGTCATTTGATTAACAAATGTAGCTAGCAACATGAAAGCAAAAGGAAAGGAAAATGAAAGCTAATGGAAAAGAGAAGCTAATTAACAATAATTAAAACTAATCTACTTTGCATGAATGTAAATCTACACAACCAACATTAAAGTAAATGAACATGGAAAGTAAAATGAACAAGTAATTAAATTGCATAAGAAAAAGAAAGTTACATGAAAATAAAAACAAATGGCTAAGTAGCCATGAAAAGAAAGAAAAGACAATTATTCTCAACTAAAGCTAAGAGAAGAGAGTGCCTCCATAAGAGGGCTTAAAGAGGGTAGAAGAGGTTACATGAACATAATGGGTTATTTATACAAGCATGAAACCCTAATCCATAATTTGGGGAATGACCAAACTACCATTGAGAAAGTGTGGAGGCCGAGTAATCATTAGCTTCTACTAATCATCATTTAAGTGTACATGAAGCCATAAACTCCATAAGCATGTGCATTAGCCTCTAATTTATACATTAAGATAGGTAGGTAGGTGGGGTTCTTCATGATCTTCACTTTGAATTATTTCCATCTTCATTCCTTTGTGTTCTTTTTGTGCATGCATATCTTCTTCATGAAACTACTTGTAATTGAAATCAAATTCCTACAAAATAGTATGGAAATTTCTAATTAAATTTTCTCAAGTTAATTTATGCACCAAAATGACTATTTTGCCCTTGGAAGAAGATGAATATGTGACGATTTGGAATTAATATGGATTTTGGTTAAAACAAGTTAAATACCCAATATGATCATTTATTTAATTTAAATAGAATAAATATGGTGGTAAAAATATGCACATTTATGTACACATCAGATGCCGATTGGTTAGAGCTCTATTGCTCTGTCCCTACCTAAATATTAGTCTTGACTCTCACGAATTGGGAAGATTACTCTTTCGGCTTTTAGTGTTAAGCATATTAATACTAACATCCCTCAACAATCAAACTAAGGTCATTACATAGTTGTTACTTATCATTCAAATATAATCAAGTCACATAAAGGACTTTTAATCCCTTTTTATTTAATTTACTTTATTAATTAACAACTCTTCTTTAAAATATTCCTTTATTGGATTGATAAAATACTTAATTTCATATTTATAGCTTATAGAGATAACTTTAAAATACTTATTTATACGTTGAAACACTTTTAAAACTATTTAAAATGTGTGTTGATTATTTTTATCGAATGTTAGTAAAGAATAGGAATTTTGAAATAGAAAAACAAGTTTTGTCTTAAAAGCTATTAAGTTTAGAAATTCATAATTACTTGTTAAAATTATATTTAAACTTGAAACTAATTTTTCAAACACTTTATTATAAGTTAGAAAGCAATCCCAAAATGATTAGAGAAAATATATAATTTAAATATCGTTTTAAACAATTTATATCTTCAATTAAAAATACTAGCACTTCTAGAAATGATGCCTAAAGTTCTGTTACTAGTTTTATCAGATTTTTACTACAACTTTGCATCCAGTTTTCACTACCTTAACAAATGATTTTAGATCCATTCTTTTTAAAATATTTAGTATACTTTGGGTACTTAAAAACCATGAAGAAAAATTCCAAGGAATATCTATTTATTATTTTAGAGAATTTTCCGAAAACATGGTATTTTATCGAACTTCACTTTTAGCGACTATTTTGCTATAACATTTTGCACATCGTTCAACTAGCTATCAAATGATTTAAGCTTCAAAACTTTCCCAATAAGAATAATATATTATTTACTTGATTAATTGCTAAAGAAACCCCGAAGAAAGTTTTCACAGAAGTACGCGTTATTTTAAAAAATAGTTTATTTCAAAAGTGTCACTATAACGACCTTTTTACTTCAATCTTTCTCAACTTTGATTTACTTTTTCTATAATTTTCAGAACATATTTTTTACTTTTTAAAAAACGTAGAGAAATATAGAACATAACTAAGCAAGTTATTATTAAGATATGTCGTTAAATCATTATTTTCAATAGTTATAGTTTAAGGATTCAAAATGTGTTTATAGCGACTATCGCTATACGGACAATTTCGTTTTCAATTCAATATCTGATGTTTAGTGTCATTCAAATTTATACACAAATATGGTTCCATATCCAATCCATACTACTACTAAACATGTCTCAACATACAAACAAGTTAACATGTCTATTTTAAGCATTTGAATGCATTTAATTTAAACTACTCATTTTAATAGTTTTAAAAAGAAATACTTTAGCAAATCACATACTTTTTAAAACATGTTATCATGGTCATAAATTTAATTCGTTAGTGTCTAATATTACTAACATATATCAAGCAATATCATCAAGCAAAATTTAACACATATAATATCATATATGTCATGTTTTTCTGGATTTGATTAATGACTGAGATATCTCACCTTTTCCTGAATCAACTTCCTACCAATATTCAAATAAACCCCATCACACTTCCTCCCTACAACATACAAGACTAGGATCAAGCAAGACAAGAGAGAATGGAGCTAGAAAAGTGCAAAATCAATGCACTAATGGCCTATATTGCTCACGACCTTGGTGGGTATTAGGAGAATGGCTTTACTTCTTTCGGCTTTGAGGTGATGGAGTGTTGCTATATGGTATATTAGGATGGTGTTAAGAGTTTGGGGGTGGTTTGATAAAGTTGCTTAAAGATAGAGTGGTTTTGTGAGGAAAAAGAAGTGAAATGGAATGAATATATTCAAGTGAACTTGTGAACTCTTAAGTGAACTAAGGGTGCTTATTTATAGACTTTAGAAAGTGGCTAAATAACCTCTCTTACCCTCAAATGGGCTGCCAAGAAAAGATGGCCAAGCATGCTCTTTTAATACATTACTTCCCTTAAATCAATCCTTTAAAATCTCCTTAAATCAAGGGTCCACTTGTCCTTCTTCTAGAAGCCTTTTTGCTAATTAATTACCATTAGTTTTAAGTGTATTTAAGCACTTGTTAATTTGTTCCAATGATGTCTTACTAGTGCACAATTATTCTAACAACTTATATTGAACAAAATATTGATTTTTTACAAAATGTTTTCTAGTCATATTTTCAGTATTTTATCAAAAAAAAAATTTGTAAACACATTTCAAAAATAAGTTTTCTAACATTAGTTATTGGATAAAAAGTTTTTAATAAGGTTATAAAATCATATTTAATCAAATTAAATCTTATATTCGAATATTTAAATAATTCAGATGTTTAAATACGAAGTGTTTGAAATTTCGGGTCGTTACATTCTCCCCCTTAGGATATTTCATCTCCAAAATCCAAACAAGAATAACACAAAGAGAATAGAAGAAAGGTGTATATTAGGCTCAACAATATATGACAAAGATACATACTAAGTGAATCTACCACAAGCAGTGAGTACACAACAAAAGATAAGATAAAACAGAATCCACTGTTTAAGAAACAACTCTGGATAAGAGGCTCTAATGCTCTCCTCTGTCTCCCAAGTGCAATCTCGAACATCTATACTCCACTGCACCTTGACCAGTTCCACAACCTTAGTCCTCAACTTCTTCATATCACGATCAACAATACGAATAGGCTGTCTTACAATGGTCAAGTTGGGCTCAACCTCCAAATCCTCTTGTTGCGATGACTTGATAATCAAAGTCGGATCATGTACATACTTCCATAGATGAGATATGTGAAAAACATTATCTACACCCAACAACTTAATTGGTAATTCAACTCGACAAGGAAAAGTTCCTATCTTCTCTAAAATCAGAAAAGGTCTAATAAATCGTGGGGCTAACTTTCCTCTCTTACCAAACCGAATCACGCCTCTCATTGGAGAAACTTTGATAAACACAAAGTCCCCAACTGATAACTCCAAATCTCAATGCCTCACATCAGCATAGCTCTATTTCCTACTCTGAGCTACCTTCAAGTGTTTCCTAATCTCTGCTACCTTATCCATAGCCTCACGAATCATATCTTCTCCAAGCACTAAGCGATCTCCCGGTTTTACCCAACATGAAGGAGGCTTACATGGCCTTCCTTACAATGTCTCAAGGTGCCATCCCAATACTCATTTGAAAACTATTATTATAAGAAAAATCCACAGGCGGCAAGTGATCCTCCCAAGATCCTCCAAAGTCAAGAACATATACTCTAGGAAAATCCTCCAAAACCCGATTTACCCTCTCAGTCTGACCATCTGTTTGAGGATGATAAGCAGTACTAAAACTAAGCTCCATTGCAAGAGTATCATGCAAACCTTCCAAAACTAACTTGTAAAGATTGGATCTCGATCACTCACAATACTACAAGCAATGCCATGAAGCCTAACCACCTCTCTAACATAAAGCTAAGCCAAACTAGACGTCGTCCTCTTTGCCTTAACTGGTAAGAAGTGTGCACACTTGGTTAATCTATCAACAATAACCCAGATTCATTCATAACCTCTCCTCGACCTAGGAAAACCATCAATAAATTCCATAGAAATCTGCTCCCACTTCCACTTCAGAGCCTCCAATAGATGAAGTAAACTGACTGTCTTCTGATGAATACCCTTCACCTACTGGCAGTTAGAACACCTGCCCACAAAGATAGAAACATCCCTCTTCATACCTTCCCATCAGAAAGCACGTTTCATATCTTGATACATCTAGTGACTCTTGGATGTATCGTCAATCTAGAATGATGACTCTGTGTAAGAACCTCCTGTCTGATGTCGCTAAAATCCAGAACACACAATCGACCGTCCATCCTCAAAATGCCATGATTGTCCATCTCCAATCCGAGGTACCTTTCTAGGGCTACATTCTCATTAACGAATTTCGCTATCTTAGCGAGACGAACATCCTTCTGTCGGTTTTCCTCTATACGACTGATAAGAGTCGGATGAACTACAATATTAGCCATAACAGCATACTTCCTACTCAACGCATCGGCTACCACATTCGCCTTCCCTGGTGTATACGAAATATCAAGATCATACGCTACAAGAAACTCCAACCAACGCTGCTGCCTCAAGTTACAAGTCTTTCTGAGTAAAAAGATACTTCAAAGATTTATGGTCTGTGTTAACCCACTTTTGGTAAGGCAGTACACAGGCGAATTTAACCCAACAGATTTCATGACCATCAAGGCAGAAAGCCCGGAGACATGTTACCAGGATTAGAGAATGGTTATATTTGAAACTATAGAGTATAGTTTAATGAATTTTGGTGGACAACACTCAAAAAATGGTTAAGTATGGAACTAATACTTCCCATAGAAGAGGGATTCGATTAAACAGGATGCACACAACACAACTCAATGATTATCGCTACATAACTTAACAACTACAAGGCGGATTGAAGTGAAACTTTGGAAACATGAAGAGGGGACCCTAAGGAGTCTACCCTAGGGATCGCATGGCCTTTGGAAGAGTTTAGAGGGATCAACCTTTATCCCTCTAAAGGGATCGGTCCTCTTCCTTCTTAGGGATCGGCTAGACCCAACTTTATTGCAAAGATCGATCAATATCTCAACATCAACATATTCAATTGACATGAAACTTAAAGCACAAGCTAACTACAACATGTGAAACAACCCATAAGGGTCACACCTCATTAAGCTGGAGGGATCGGACCCTATCCCTCCATGGGGATGGGCTATAATCAGCCTTTACACCATATTGCAACAAAGATCGATCAATAACTCGAGTTCTACTAATTCAATTGGCATGAAACTTGGAGGCTATACATAATATACCATGGAAAAGCTCCCCTAGGGATCACATCTCATTTGGAGGATTTTGGATGGATCGGTCCCTATCCCTCCAAAGGGATCGGTTGAAATCAGAATATATGTGACACCACTTCATGGAAAACACGATATCTCACAAACCATAAGTCGAAATGGCATGAAATTTGGAGGGCAAGTAGCTAACATCATAGGGAATCCCCAGAGGGATCGCACTCTATTTGGACACCAAAATGTGGATCGGTACCGATCCCTATGGTGGGTCCCAATAGGCCTGAAAATTCTTAGGTGGCCTGGAGGTTCTTCTACCAAAATTTCAGTCTGATCCGTGCATGTCTTCCCCTATAAATACAGCAGGCATGGCGTTAGAAAAACGGATCTTCTTTCTTCTTCTCTTTATCTTGAACCAAGGCTACACTCTGTCAATTTTATTCTTGGATTTCAGAATAACTGTAAACAAACTACAGTACAGTAAAAAAAGATTATTCTAGACTGGACGTATGCCGTAGTTAGCCGAACCGCTATAAATCTTGTCTCTTTTTACTTGTTTTCATTTTTAATTTGTTTGTTCTTTATATCATATTCTCCACATTAGATATTATCTGAGATCTGTGACTGGATATTGGTGCTTTCGCATAACTGGGTGTTGGTGGCCAATTTTAACGCTAATAGTCTGAATAAAGCTCAAACTTCTCCGCCAACAAATGATGCCTCCACATCTTCAATGCAAAGACTACTGCTAAAAGCTCCAAATCATGTGTCGCATATCTAGTCTCATGCGGCTTTAGCTGCATACATGCATAAGCAACCACTTTCCCATGCTGCATCAACACAGCACCCAATCCTATTCCACAAGCATCAGTGTAAACAATTTAGACCTTTACCTCCGTCTATAATAGTCAGAATAAGGGCGCTAGTCAACTTCTCCTTAACTCTCTAAATGCAACCTCACATTTTTATGTCCAAACAAATTTTACATCTTTCTTTGTCAAATTTGTAAGTGGCGAAGCAATCTTGGAAAAATTCTGAATGAACCTCCGATAATAACTAGCCAAACCTAAGAAGCTTCGAATCTCCGTTGCATTTTTAGGTCTCTTCGAATCTTGAACAGTAGTAACCCTCATCGGATCAACTGAAACACAATCTCCAAAAACAACATGCCCCAAAAACCTGATCTCTGACTGCCAGAAATGACATTTTGAGAACTTAGTCTTAAGAACACGTTCCCTTAATGTCTCCAATACAATTCTCAAATGTCGGGAATGCTCCTCCTTGGTCTTGGAATAAACCAGAATATCATCGATGAAAACAAGTACGATTTGTTTAAGACAACGCAAAAACAGGATTCATCAAATCAACAAAATAAGCCGGAGCATTAGTTAGAACGAATGGCATAACCAACCATTCATAAAATTGACCATAATGAAAAGCTATTAAGGGCACACTTTCTTCTGCTACCCTCAATTGATGAAAACCTATAGCAAGGTCAAGCTGAGAGAATACTTGAGCTCCATAGAGCTTATCAAATAAGTCATCGATCTTGGGAAAAGGATATTTGTTTCGAATAGTCCGCTTATTAAGCTCATGATAGTCGACACAGAGTCTTAAGGAACCATCTGCCATAGTGGTAAATACGACAGATGCTCCCTAACTCGAACGGCAACGTCTGATAAAACCTTTCTGCAGCAAGTCACTAATCTGATTGGCTAACTACAACTTCTCCTTCAGACATAACCTACGAAAGGCAATACGATAGGCTTAGCATCAGGAACCAAATCAATATGAAACTCGATTTCATAACGAGGAGGTAAACTAGAAACCTCCTCGAAGAAATCAGAGAATTCCCGAACAACCATAATGGATTCCAAGTCCTTATCTGACACATCGAGAGAAAACATAAAACTACTGATAAGCGAAATGGGCTCTCCACAAGACACCTTTTGAACCCTTCCTCTATAAATTAAAGATATGATTCTCTTATCAAAATTTAAGATCGCATGATATCGAGATAACCAATCCATGCCAAGCAGCACGTCAAAACCAAGAAATTCATGGGCAAACATATCACATGGAAGGAGTTTATCATAATAAGAAATTAGAACTCCTTCACATAACATGCTAAGATTGGCCGAGCAACCTATGGGGTTCGACACAAAAACCGAATTTCGAACCATGGCTAGTTTAAAAACAAGTCCATCAACAAGATTACTAGAGATAAAGCTATGATAAGAACCGGTATCAAATAAGACATAAATAGGAATGCAAGAAATTGATAGGATACCTTCCAAAACCTGCTTCCCATTAGCTGGTGAAGTGGAAGGTGTATCCAATATAGCGAAGACCCTAGGCTGCTCCTATTTCTTGAGCAACGGACAATATTTGAAAATATGGCTCGACTGATGACAATATTAGCAACCTTGCAGTGCAAACTGTGGTGCGTTCTTCTCTGGGGCCTTCACTACCTGCCACCCTTTATCGGATGGACATTTATTGGTATAATGTCCATTCAAAAGACACTTGTGGCAAGTAATGGTGAACTATCCTTTGCTTGAAACTTGCACTTCTTATCCCCAGTTGAAGTAGTCATAATAGGTTTAGGTGTCAACCTCTCGAACTTCAAACCCATATTCACCAAATCAACAAATGAACTCTTGATATGATTAGTCATATCCCGCTTAAACTCGGGACGCTCTCCGCCACAGTCATGGTGCCTTGTTTCAAATCTAAGAAATTTCTAAACCACAAGGTCCTTCCTATCCCCGGTATAAACTTTCTTTCGAATTCCTCCTTAAACTGAGCCCAAGAGAAGTCATTTTTAGGAACGTACGTAGTAATAGAACTCCACCAATCCATGGCAGCATCAGAAAGATGACGAGAAGCTAAACGGTGCTTCACAACATCACCCAACTCCAAATCTCTGAACATCCTCTCACACAACCTCAACCAAGTCTGAACTCCCACAATCAATTTAGTTCTACTGAACCTTTAACGACCAAGCCTCTCAAAATCTCTACAGAGTGAAGCAAAGTTCATTGGAGGTTGAACTTGCACTCTTTCTTCAACCACATTTTCCACAGGTTCAGCTACGGGAGTAAAATTCCTTGGAACTGGAGCCGTGCCATTGGTGATGGTATTAGCTCTACCACTACGACCTCTACCACCTCAAGCAGTTGCAGCACGAGTACTCATAGTTTGCTATCTGAATTTAGCAAAACATCTTTAGAATACTTCAAGATAGAGTTATATCAAAGAAAGAACGAATTCCTAAGAAGGGATACTAAGCAAGGATTAATTCAAAGAAGGAGTTGATATTCAATAAAAAGGGTTTATTAGTACGAGGATGTTTTTAGGAAAACATTTTGAAAATCTAGTTTTTTTTTACAATAAAAAATACGCCCTCATATGTATAATACTCTCGACTCATTCTAGGGCATCACTTGCCTATCTCTAATGAGCCATACCCAACCAAAGCCAAGGTGTTCGCTCAACCTTGGGCTCCGTTACCAAAATGTAATGTTTTGCCTTCTCGATCCCTAGATGTCGACACAGATACATCCACAATATTCATGCGCCGAGCACCCAAGTGCTGGGAAGATAGAAAGTTAGGGTAAAATAAAAGAAAATAGAAATAGAACAGGAAAGAACACAATATCAGAATCTCACATGCTGAATGATAATATATAATATGTCAAAAGTGTAGTACAAAGAATTGCTCCAACATATATGAATATCAAAGTTACAAAAGCGACTGAGTACTACTATCAGCCTAGATAGTTATAACTACATGTCCTCACAATGCTGAATACATACATAATAGTGAACGGAAATGAAAATAAGTGGATAGATAGATAGGTGGAAGCATCCAACTTGACTCCATAAGCTTGAAAAACATCCAACCCTGAAACCTGGTTAACTCAACCTACTTGAATGAGCACACGAGGAGTATTGGGAAAGGAAAACACCATGTCAGACATAACTTTGGCATGAGAAACTCAAAAATGTGTATAAACATATAACCGTACTTCCGAGATCATCTAAATCACCGGACTGGTTTCCTCTCAAAAGAACAAACTCCATTGATATTTACATTAGGTGATATTATAGATAATGTCTAAGGTGTGTAATATAAATATCTTTAATAATAGTTGTAATACCTTTAGTGTCGTGCTTTTTTGGTATCAGCGTGAACTACCAAAAACGCCCTTCTACAAAAATTAACAAATTTTAATACCACTTAAAAATAGGATCTAACATTAAAGTCCTTTACAAATTCAAAATGGCCCTCTATAAATATTATCAACTCTTAATATCACTTAAAAATAGGATCTAACAAATAAACTTTTTTTTATCGTTTTTTATTAATTATTAATATAAAGAAAAATTCAAATTAACAAAAATAATTAGATGTAGAAATAAAAATTCAAACTAACTACACATGATTTCAACACAAACTATGATTAAATACTTGTGCAAATCATTCTTACTTGAATATGTTAAACATGTATAATTTGTAGTTCACGCGCGAAGCGCGTGGCGTAAGCTCGTAGATCATAGCTGAAATGGTTACATTGATTACATTTAACAGCATACTTAGGTATACAAACAAAAACCGCTAAGGGGCGTTCGTATAAATGGATTTTTTCGTTGTAACGCCCCACCCCGAGACCCACCTTAGTAAAGAGAATTAATGTGTAATTCCGTCTACTAAAGCGGAGAATGGGGCTGGTTAAGGGCGACCACCTATAATTTTGTCTTAAACATCTACTGAATACGTCGATAATTGCAATATAATTTTTCTTTTCTATCTCAAGTGGATCGACATTCCCAGTAAATGCTTAATCCAAAACTATAGGTGGCTAGCGGATCTATCAGAACAAAATACAATAACTAAATGTAAATCACATCACAGAACAGTAATCAACATCATATATATACATATACACTAGGGTCCTCATGTAATGACCCGCCTTTTCGAACCCCCGAAGTCGACACTAATACTCCACGGTATTCGCGTCCCAAACAACTAAGTGCCGGAAAGACAGATTGTTAGGGGATAGAAAGGAGATATAAGATAAAAGAAATAAAAACAATCACAGAATCTCACAACGCAAAGGAATAACATATATTAATCAACATGATACTTTACAAAGTCATTTCAAAAATGATACGTCAGAGTCATACTAATACAATTCTACCTTTGGACAGTTATAACAGTCTGTCCCTACTTAACTAATACAAGATACATATAATATAGCAGAAACAAGATAATAACTGGCATCAATGAAGCCTCTTGCTCCAAGCTCCTCCAAAATGCATCTGTGGAAAAACCTGAACTACTTGGCTACCTATAAAAATTTGAGCACCCAAGAGTTTTAGGAAAAGAAAATAAAACTCCAGATCAGACATGGGTCTGGTGTGATTAAACTTAAACAACTGAATTATTATGTTTAAAACGCTTTTAAAATCAAAGGTATCTCATAAGACCACGCCGCACATAAACACGGATGAGTTTTTACCTTAAGATAGCCAAAACATTTTCTATAAAAAATCCAGTGATATTATAATAATGTCTAGAGTACAAATACTTATTAATCATAGCCGAAATTGTTACATTAATTAAATTTCAGCATGCTAGGTTCTACAATCAAAACCATAAAGGCACGTATTGAAGATTGGATTCCATACAATGGCTGGGCTACTGGAGTAGCGCCCGTCATGGTGCATCTTTAGATAAAATAACACTGAGGACCTTGCCAAGATCCCCTGCCAATATGGGACCGGCTACCACTTCACTAGTAGTACTGAATATGGTCACCCCTTAGCTAATGTGCCTCAAAACATACAAATTGGAGATAATATCAACTCTAGATACGGATGATCATACCCTAATTGGAAGCGACCCACTTAGTCCTGCTGCATCTTCTATGTTTTAGTCATTCCCGGTTGATGAGGCTTGAGGCTACGTTTTACCTTTAATATAGCACTTCCCGCTTGGAATGCTAACTCTGCCCTCCAGGCAGCAATGCAATGCCATCATTCATCCATACAAGTTGTTCAAGACATGAACGAAACGAAGGCACTACTTCAATTACATCCATTTTGGGATAATCCTCAGAATTAATAGCAAGCAGCCCTTGCACTTCAATGGCTCCGTCTTCGGTTCCATGCTCTTCAAGATATCTTCAGTTCGAAACGCTTGAGTTGGATCGTAGTGGTTTTTGGATAACATATCCGATCCTAGTCTCTTCAAAACAACTTTTGATAATTTCCGGTAAACTCAACCCCGATTCTTTAGGAAATAAGTAGACAAAAGATAAAAGCGGAGTTCACCACCTAACCGTTTGTGGACGGATTTCCTTATCATTTATCCTAAAAGAACGAAACGAATTTATATGTACAGTATAGCACCACCGACGGTGGTTGTACCATATAATTTCCGTGTTTCTCCTAGATATTTCCAAAGTTACGCGCTGGTCTAGATTTTGATAGTCGGTTATTTAACTATCAAATAAACAAACATTCAAACATGGATTTAATCCCATATGGGCTCCACTAAGACTTATTTGATTAATCTTTAATTAATTAAAACCACTTTATAAAACTTGATCAAAAGATCTTTACAAAACACTATTCCAAATCCCTTACATCCCTTTTATACTTGGAAAAACATTGATATATTTATCTCAATGGTATAAGTATATTTACCATACTTTACAAAAGTTTCCTTCTTTTCAAAATTCTTTTTGAAAACATTACTTACTATAAATTGATCCACTTATCCTTTCTAAAAAGTTCCCTTTTAAAAGCCCACTTCACATTTAAATATCTTTATAAATTTTCGAAACCAATTTATAAAACACTTTTATAAGTCTATAAGTCAATTTATAAAATCTCTTTACAAACCTCTAAAATCATTTATAAAACATTTTCCCATTTAAAACTCCTTTGATAAATCTTCTTTAAGAAAAATCCTTTACAAGATATCTTTTGCAACTCATCATTTTAAATCACTTTAAATAAACCTTTTTACTTAGTAAAACCTATTTTTATAAACAAGTTATTATTTATAAATACCTTTATAAAATAATAATATAACTTGAAAAATCATTTGTAAACCTTAACCCCAAACTGATTAAAGAATTGGAGCTAATTTAAAACCCTACTTTATTATTTCAAAAGGAGGCTTAGCAAACCCAATGGTAGTAATTTAAGTTACCATTTAATATCAATTTCACTTTCAAGTCACTTAACCATTTATTTACATAAGTCAACATATATGTAAATGCTATTCATATCAAATCAGGGAATAACATGTCAATACAACTCAACTAGCATATACATGTCCAAATAATATAATAGCAGGATGGTGATTTTTCATGCTAAATAGATGTCCAAAAAATTCACTACTTATAGCAAAATGAGAATTTATTCTACTAACATATGCCCACATAATAAACAATTATATTATAGCAAAACGGGGATTTATTCGGCTAACATATGTCCAAACAATCAACTTATAACAGAACGAGGAATTTATTCTGCTAACAGATGTCCACACAACCAAACTATTTACATAACTCATTCATAATTGTTTGTTTGCTTAATGGTATCGACATTTAAATCCCTTGTGTTCAAAACCATCTTTGAAAAAGGAGTACCTTTTAAACAATTTGATTCTTGGAAAACAAGGATTAAAAACTTAAAATTACATCTAAAATGATTAATTACAAGTTAAATTCTTATTAAATCATAATTAATCACTATTAAATTTGAACTTAATTTAATTATAAATTAATAAATAATTAAACCTTTAATAAATAATTTAGTTATAAATTGAACCATTAATTAATCCTTTATTAATTATTAAATAATAATTTAAAACCTTTATTAATAATTTTCTATTAATTAATCTCAATTAATTAATTAATTAATCTTTAAGTAAACTTAAATAATAAATTAAACCTCTATTTAAAATAATTAAATCATAATAAAGTTTTTAATTAAATCCTTAACTTGATTAGTAATTAATAATTAAACCCTTTATTTAATTAGTGATTAGTTAAAAATTATTCATATACTTAGTTCATAATCAATTAAAATTTAGTTAACTTAATTAATAATTAATTAAAATTAATCTTAACTTTAAAAGATAATTAATTAATAATTATCTTTACTTAATTAAAGTTAATTAACCTTGTTTAATACTTAATTAAATATTAATTTTTAAAATTAATTAATTAATAATTAAAACTTAACTAACTTTCAAAAACATGTTTACTAAGTTTATTAAACATTTAAAAACTCTTGAAAATTATAAAAACTAAATTTTTCAAAAATCCAATTTTTATCGAAATCGCTATGGATGCTCGCAATTTCAAAACATGAATTTTACCTTAATTACCCCTTAAAACCCTTAAATTTTACTTTTAAGTTACCTTACAACTTAGTAATAAGTTTTGAAACAAAAGTAAGAGTTAGAAACTTTTTAAGATTTTTTATTTAAATGAAAACAAACTTAACTTAAGGAATCTCTATGTCCCTTCACAAACCCAAATGCAAAACTTTCTTAGCATTCACACACATATCATATGCCCATTATCACATGCAATACAATTCACATAACGTAAATTCATGACCTCCATTTCCAAGTTTACACTACATCGCATTCAAGCACATATAACCACATACATAAGCATCACAACAATATCGTTTAAAACAAATATCCAACATACTTGTCAACTACATATCATGCAACTAATTATTCAATAAATTAAAGTTTAAACTTTTAATTTAAAAACCAAAAGTGTGCCCACCAAAACTTTTTAGAACTTGAAATGCTTTAGACTGTAAAGCTTGAAAATCACAAAAATCCACCCGAAAATAGGTCATCTTCTCATTGATTTTTTATCATGTTTTTCTCGAAATTTGGACAAGTTGTAAAAAGAAACATTTTAGGAAATCTTTTCTCTACAATTTGAAAAAAATAACCACTTAATTATGATTTTTTTAGGGAGATATGGTCAAAAGAAGGAGTGGTATTGTCGGCCATGATAGTATGGGTCCGGAAATGAGTCAGAAAGAAATGCAATTTTTGACCCAAAAGTAATCAAAAATTGAAAAGGTCATTCCAGTGAAAGTTGTAGCCACTGGAATTCTATATGGTTTGAAAAAAAAATCTTGATTTGGAGTAGTATGGAGGAAGTTATGGTCAAACGATGTAGAAGGAAAAATGGAGAAGAAAGTTTTAAACAAGGTTTAAAAACATTTAAAACAAAATAAAATTTTGAATTTAAATTTTATAATTTTAAAATAGGAAGTCATTAACAAGATTTCAAAAAGCTCAAAGAAAGAGAAAAAGTTTTTGAAAAAAAGGAAAAATGAAAACAAAGAAGGAAAGAGAGAAAGAAATTAGTTGTATACAAAATGAATTAAGAAAATTACCATTTACCCTTATGCAAATACCCTCCACTCCTTTGCCTCCACCTCATCATTTTTGTTACCCTTCCCTTTAAAATACACAAAAGTTTGTCCCTCCTTCATTTTCTAAGCCAGCATGCCATTAAATGCATGTGTACTAAATGTCTAAACATGTTTCGTTGATGTGATGTTTACATTTTACTAAATTTATATTATATTATCATAAGTATATATATACATACTTATACTCAACTAATGCATACAAGAATCCATACATACTCTAACTTATTTTCAATGTATATTTATGCTAAAGAGATCACAATATTTCTGACAACTTTTTAGCCGACGAAAAGTCGAAAATTCGGAAGACGAATTCCGGTTACATTTTCTACTTTTCTTCGAACTGTATATTTTTGTAAACAAAAATTGAAAAATGATTTCACCATCATTAATTATTATATAAAAGAGTTTTATTTTCATTATAAAAACTATATATTGAATATATAAAATTAATTAAATATTCACAAATCAAAGTAGTGAAATTCCGGATCATTGCACCTTAGTACCTCGAGGCAAGTCTCCTGACAAGGGTCAGAAAGTACCTTCCGAGAGCCGTATATCTCTATATAAAATATAACAAAAAAGGCTATCATAGCTGGTTCACGCAGAGAACGTGTCCCGAATACGATCAACTCCCACTAGCAAAATCGATGAGCATACTTTAGATAATAGAGTTGATCAGTACCCTCTGAGGTTAGCTAAACCCCATTGGCCATACTCTAGATGAGCATACTCTAGATCTTTTTTTAGCCATTTCCGATGTCGAGGTCAAGTCCGGCATCTCCACACGAGTTTTCAACAAAACTCGATCACGTACATCATCTCAATAGATTTTGGAATCACACATGGTTTACATAATTCACTTTCAAATCATAGAACCTGTATAATAGTTTTGGAGTGGTATTCGGCAAGTAGAACACTTATCGACCTCGGACTCTCCAAAACAAATCGATGAATTTTCGATTTACTCATTTTCGGTTCTTTTAGAAGTAATCAAAAGCTAGAGGCGTTTCGTACCAATACTCCCCTCTAGGGGTTCTTATTAGTATAAATCCGTGAAGCGTTTCGTATACTTTCTAAGTTAAGTTTGGTCAAGATCGGTAATCGACTAATCGCCTATCGATTCTTGAACGCTTGCTTAATGGGAATCCAGTTTCGCACACTTTACATGTTTTCAAACTTTTTACTTAATTATTCCTCGGCCTAGAAGGATGCCGATAGGTTAGAGCTATATTGCTCCGTCCCTACCTAAACATCAGTCTTGACTCACAAACTGAGAAGATTGCTCTTTCAACTTTTAGTGTTAAGCATAATAATACTAACATCCCACAACAATCAAACCAAGGTCATTACATAGTTGTTATTTATCATTCAAGTATAATCAAGTCACATAAATGACTTTTATTCCCTTTTTATTTAATTTACTTTATTAATTAAAAACTCTTCTTTAAAAACTTCCTTTATTGGATTTATAAAATACTTAATTTCATATTTATTACTTATAGACATATCTTTAAAATACTTAATTTCATATTTATTACTTATAGACATATCTTTAAAATACTTAATTTCATATTTATTACTTATAGACATATCTTTAAAATACTTATTTATATGTTAAAATAGTTTTAAAACTATTTAAAATATATGTTAATTATTTTTATATAATGTTATGTAAGAATAGGAAACTTTGAAATAGAAAAACAAGTTTTGTTTTAAAAGCTATTAAGTTTATAATTCATAATTAATTGTTAAAAAACATATTTAAATTTGAATCTAATTTTTAAAACACTCTATTATAAGTTAGAAAACAATCCTAAAAAAGATTAAAGAAAAATATATAATTTAAATATCGTTTTAAACAATTTATATCTTCAATTAAAAATAGCAGCACTTCTAAAAGTGCTGCCTAAAGTTCTATTACTAGTTTTATCAGATTTTTACTACAACTTTGCATCCAATTTTCACTACCTTAACAAATAATTTTAGATCCATTCTTTTTACACTATTTGGTATACTTGTACTTAAAAACCATGAAGAAAAATCCCAATGAATATCTTTCAATTATTCTAGAGAATTTACTGAAAATAGAGTATTTTATCGAACTTCACTTATAGCGACTATTTCGCTATAACTTTTTTGCATTTTATTCCTATATATACATATATTCCTATATATATATATATATATATATATATATATATAGCCAGTCAAACTATATGGAACTAATATACACATATCGCGCACATTTATATACACAAAGGCAATACACAACCAAAGTAACAAATCCATCATCTCAATATCAATAACAATTCACATATACAATCATACAAACAGTTCAACAAAAATGCATCTTACGTTAATTACCAATCCAACAATTATATCTTCTTCATATTATTTCATAAAAGCCTCAAACTTATTTTATAAAATAATACTCTCTTATATCAATCTCATTATGGTTTAATATCACTTAATCCTTCTATTAAAATTAAATTTAGATATTGATAAGGTCTCAAAATATTATATAGTTCTTGTATAATATGTGTGTATGTGTACGTATGTGTACACATATATCACAAACCATTTCTTAAAGTCTAAAGTTAATAAATCATTTTATAACCTTAATCAAACATTATTAAATAATACAATACTTCTTTTTTAATTTCTAACTTTTCAAATCACCTTTAAAAAAAAATTCTCTAGTTAGTTAACTATTGAATTACAACATAATAAATTAATATCAAGGCCAGATAAACTTCAAAATCATTTCCATATAAGTTTAACATGCCCAAACAATTATTTTAGCCTTACCGCTTATTTTGAAAGTCTTGCTTTTAACTCTTAATTAGTAGTAGAATATATAACAATATTTTTATCACTAATATAACAACAAATTTGAGTTTAATTAATTTATAACCAAGTTATAACTTAATATCAACTTTATCTGACTCTATTCAATACTAATAGAACACAATATTTATACATACGGGACCTTAATCAATTATTCCAAATATCTATGATAAAATATATAATAATATTTCTATAACTAACATAACTACTACAAACTAATATTCACGCTAAAAAAAATATAATAAGGAACTTGAGAACGGCGGTTGATGAAAACTTAATTACAAATTGTAACTCGAAACCACCCAATCGCGCACCACCGGACAAGAATTCGAATCGCCTATGGAATCGAGAGTGAAGGGAGTTCACGCCAAGATGAAGCTGGGTTTCCTACTGTCGAAACTGGTGCTACTCTTGCTCCTAATCGATCAGCAATTTGTGTCGACGGGTCATATGGTCGAAATACTCCTACTAACGTATGAGTGCATCACACTGGAATCAATCAAGGTACTGATTCAAGTGTGCTTGAGCGTTCTGGATTATTGGACATGGTCAAAAGAGATGTGGCAACAGGAAATATACAGAAACCTATGATTAGCAGAAAGCAAAAACTGAATTCCAATAGGCCAGGTACTAGCATGAATTTCACTAATTTCGACCTTAACAGTAAGAGATCGTGGGCTAATGTAGCTAAAGAGACTACCATCAATACGGATAATTATCAAGGAGGGGAGAACAAGGGACGTAAAAAATTGACCTATTTGAACCTGGCATGTAAACGGAATAATGTTTGGAAACCTCTAGTACATGAACAGATCTTTCATAGACCTAAACTAAAATGGAGCAACTCTAATGCCGTGTATGTTTTCGGAACTAGACCATATTATATCCATTTTAGAGCATACATAGATCGAGTAAGGAAACCGAAAAACAAATATGAATCGTTTGCTAAACAGAACGGTTTCTTTCTACTGTGATTTGAAGATAAAAAAGATTGTGATAAAATTCTGAAAGGTGGCCCTTATTTATTTGATTTTAGAATAATAATAATAATAATAAAAAAAAAAAAAAAAGTGATGCCCAGAACCTTAAATTTGATAGAGATATTCTCACCACTATTCCTGTATGGGTAAACTATTACACTTAGATCTTGAATTCTGGGACGTGGAGGCATTAAGCATCATTACTAGTGCTATAGGAAACCCTATTGGACTAGACGAAATTACATCAAAAGAATCTAGGTCCTCTTTTGCTCGTGTTTTAGTTGAGATGAATGTCGCATCCATGTTTTAGTTGAGATGAATGCTGCATCCAAATTTCTTAACGAAATTGAAGTAGTCCTATATAAGGATGAGGAAGTTTCAATTAAAATAGAATACAAATTCAAACCAAGTCGGTGCAGTGCATGCAAAATATTTGGACATTTACATTCTCAATGTAATAGGAAAGAAAATCAAGTTTGGTTTCCTAAACCATCTTCAAAGAATATAGACAAGCAATTAGCTCTCAATAAGGAAATCACAGAAACTGCAGAGAATATACTTCTAGAATGCATACAAAGAATAACGATGTACAAAATTATTGAAGATAACAACCCATAGAATAATCAAGAAACAATTTCAAAGTGGGAGATCCGATAAAAGGGAAAACTCAGTTCATGGAGCCTACATCAATAGAGACAGATTTAGAAACTGAAAAAATATTCTCCTAAGTCCTAGATGAATGTTGTGCGGTTCAACAAAATGTCAGTGATCTCAATGCTCTGGAAAATATAAAGAAGCAGAGCAATGTGTATGTGATATAAATGGTCCTCCTACTGTACAAAACAGAGTGGCAAATCAGATGAAGAATATTGAACAGTAGGAAGTGCTTAAAAAATTGCATGGGGATATACAATAGATGAGGCTAAACTAATTATAGGAAACATGGTTGACAAGGCAGAAGAAAGGGTGACTAATGCTAACTGTCTTAAGATAGTGGATTCAGGGGTTGTGGCCAATGACGGACCTAGCTTAGGCCTAGTGGGGGCTGCCCCGCCCACTCAATTTTCTATTAAGTTATACAAATAAATAAATAAATGAACTTTTATCACCTCGTGGTTTCCTACTAAAAAAATAGTAATTAAAAGAAGATAACAAACTTCATTTTTCTTTAGTCAAGTTTGCTTGTTTGGGTTCTCATTCTATAAAATTATAATGTACTTGTTTGGACTACATTTAGGTATTTTTATTTAGTCTAATTTCTTTAATAATAGTTTGTAATAGCTTTGGTGTCACGCTTTTTTGATATCAACGTGAACTACCAAAAACGTCCTCTGTATATTATCAAATCTAAAACACTTAAAAATAGAATCTAATATTAAACTTCTTTTACAAACTCAAATACTCATAAAAGTAGGATCTAACAATTAAACATGCTTTACAATGTCAAAATACTTCTAAAAATAGGATTTAACATTAAACTTCCTTTGTCAATTCAAAATACTTATTTACAAATATACAAATCTTAATATCACTTGAAAATAAAAAATCATTTTTTTGACCGATTTAAACATATACAATATATAAGGAAAATAACTCATGCTTCGCACGTGCCGTAACACTAGTAACCAATATAGAAAGTAATGATCAACTTTAATACACTGCTTTAAGAGATATATAATTTTATCTAAATTTTTCCCAAAAGTTGCTTTATTTATTAAAAGTTTCAAGTTCATTGTTTGAATTCCATTTATTCGTAAAAAAGTGAAGCTTTATTATTATAGAGCATAGTAGAGTTACTGTACAAAACCGAGAAACTGATATATGTGTTTTTGGGTTAACATAATTCAAACTTGATTACATAACCCGTTAGAAGGCAAATTAATGAATGAATGTTTTGTGGTTTCCCAACATTTTTCTCATAGAGGATCATGTTAAGAAGTAATATTAACCAAGTAATTTCTATCATCAGTATTTTAGTAGAAGAAAAAAAATGCTATAAGATAACTCTACATATGAAAACATACACACACATCAAATTCTTGCATCTATCTCCTTAATAGGTTTTCTAACATTAAATATGTGCTTGAAAATCAAAATTTTAGGAAGTGTTTGGTTTAAAAACCAATTTTTGTTTTAGGTTTTCAATATGTATGTCAAATATGAGAAGAATGGAGGGACGACGGAGGGGATGAAAGAAAGACGGATGGGAGGACGAAAGAGATAGAGGTACGACGGAAGAATGAATTATTTCACGTGCTTGTGTTATTTCTCAAAACACAGAGAAAAAAAGTTGTTTTATATTTTGTATGTTAACTTCGTTTTCTAAATCGATCGTTTTCGGCAATATAAATGCGTCGTGTGCATTTTTGTATAGACGAAAACGCAAAACTAAAAATAACAAACCAAACATATTTTCCGCCCCCACTGTACGTCCCTGACTGTGGCCATGGAGTCAAGTGAGCAAGTGTGCATGTCTGAAATGTGTGTTCAGGTTGACAAGATTTCTGAGCAGGGGAAGGGGGACTCAGGTGACACTGCAGAGCAAAGAGATGCAGCAGTGGGCTCGGTTGGCTTGACTGGAATGAAAAATAGGCTAAGTTAATAGGTAACACGTATGGAGATACAGCTATGCATGGGGACTTAGTTGGGGAAACAGGGGAACGACTATGCATGAATGAAGAAAATAATCTAATACATCAGGCGAAATTGAATGAAAACAAATATGTGGATTTAGCTGTCAAGACCAAACAAGGTGATAAGTCACAGGTAGAAACTGATATACTTGGTTGTGTGGAAGTTGATGACCTTTTAACAAATTCAAGGACAACAAATGCACATGCCCCATTTCTACAGTGAATACTAATGTAGTTGGTGCTAATGACCGAACACACAAGAGCATGCACCTGTGAATATTCAAACCTTTATTTATTAAAAATCACCTGAAGTCAGCAGAAGTTGAGCTGCAATTCTATGCCCACTCCCTAAATCTCTTAAATAAACTTGAAAACTTGTGAAAATTCAGCTGGGAATACAATACAAATAGTAACATTAGAACACATGCCTTTGTACCGTATTTTCACAAATAAATGTGATGAAATTACAATTTAACATGAATGAACGTAGCTATTTTATTCACCAGAATACAGTCTGCATATTACACATCACATTTTAATGTCAAATTAGTTAAATATCGGCAAAGGGTCAGCATATTAATAGGCTGGTCTAACATCTTCTAACACGACCTGATAAAGTAAAAGAGTATGCTTTTGAATAACATATTATGACCATAAACTCATGTGAAGCAGTTACTTACACCTAATGATCATAGGTTTGGAACTGATCGTTTGAAAGCTGATTTCCAATGTACTCAAAAGACGTCCAAAACGTATGGTAAACCAAATAATAGTCTTAAGTAAGATAACTGTCATACCAGTACATTTGTAAAGAAAAAAGTAAACCTGATTTCATGGCATTATAAATAATACGAGCTAAACTAGAATGATGATATCAATGCCGGGTTGAAGAAAAGCATTGCAAACCCAAACAGGATGAAATGCATCACAATATAATTATAAACAGGTAGATGCCATGTTATTGAATAAACAGTCTCAGAGCATATCTCCCTTTTCAATCTGATTATTATTTTGTGAAGCTTAATGGCTTCCAGTTTGCATTTTAGCCTGATTTGAAACTGCTTAAGTTGTTGCTCCTGAGTTCTTTGCAATTGCAGAACTTCTTAGATTGTATCTCTTCTCCTCGGTAGGAATTTGCTCCCTAGAAGTTGTTGAGGTTTTATGCTTCTTATGTCGCCCTCCTTCAATAGATATGCTCTGAGATTGACTTTCGCCCTCCTCCAATAGATATGTCGACCTTTCTTGCTCTTTATGGTGCCACTTTTCGAGCTTCTCTTTCTCATCGTGAATCTTCTTCGTCTCTCCTTGTAACATTAATTTTTCCTCATTGAGGGATTCTCGTTCTTTCTCAAGCTTCTCCCTTTCCTCTCTTAGGGAATCCATTTTTTTTTAGAGTTCCTCTTGCATATTCACGTACTTCTCAATTTCTTGCTTCAATTCAGATTGTTTTTGGAAATATTGTTTTCTCTCTTCTTTGCTTATTTCAAGCTTTTCTCTTTCTTTAGCGATCTGATGTTCTTCAGCTTTTAATGCATCTCTTAAAGATTGAAGTTCATTGATAGATGCCTTAAGCTTGTTCATGTCTTTCATTATCTGATCTTTTTCTACTATCAACTTCTTTTCCTCCGACTTCAAAGACTCCTCCCACTTCTTCAAAGCTTCAGGTCCAGTTTCAGGATCCTTCTTTTTAATTTCAATTTCATTCATCTTGCTCTCTAATCTTTTCTCTCTCTTATTAATCAGTTTCTGTTTGTGGTTAACTTCTCTTTTACGGTGATTGAGCTTTCCCTCCACTTCAAGTGATTCTTTCTCCTTCTTCTGTGGATTCTCCATATCCAGTTCAATCTCCTCTTCCTTACTTTTCAGAGTATTTGTACCCCCAGTCGATCTTTTTGCTTCTTCAAGCTGTTCTTCCATCTTCTTAAGAGCTCTTTCCGCTGCATTTGTTCTCTCCTGCCTCTCACTAATACGCATCTGTTCATCAAGCAGTTTATTTTGACTATCATGCACCTTTTTTTGGCACTCTTGCAAATGCTCTCTTTGTTCAGAAGTGTCTTTTTCCATAGCTTTTCGTTCATAACTGATAGACTCCATTTCTCTCTGAAGCTTACTTTCGCGCTCTTCCACGTCTTCTAACTTCTTACTTATCTCAGAACTCTTTCTATTAGCTTCAGCAAGCATTGCATTTGCAGAATGCAATATTCTTTCAATTTCCAACTTCTTCTCCCTAATACTTGCTTCCAATGCACCCACTTCTGCCATCTTCTTCCCATAAGCAAGCTTAAGTTCTGCATTTTCCAATTGTGTCTCCCCTAATGCCTTTTCAAGATCAGAGACACGTTGCATTTTAACTCCCAGAGCCTTGCATAAGTTATCCTCTCGCCTCTCAGATTCAGCTAATGCAATTATATGTGCCGCTTTCACTGGTTCCAAATTATCTTCAGCTTCTGCAAGACGAGACTTCAATTCTTCCATGTTTGAAGACCATTCTTTTTTCTCGATCAAGAGGAGGCCCATGGTATACTGATAATCACGAAGTTCTTTTTCGAGCTCTAAAATTCTTGAAGCCAGAACCTCACGACCTTTTTTGTGAAAAAGCGATCTGTCTAATAATCCTTCTTCTTTGAACCGTTTCCATGCGTCCATATCTTCACCACCTCGGTCTAACTCTCCTCCATTCAACGAATCGAGAGGCGGCAACAGCGGAGCAGCGGCGGAATCAGGGTTTCTGGCAATTCCTTTGCCTTTGGATTTGGGTGTTTCGCTTGAAACCCTAGGTTTTGGTGACCAACTGCTACTTTGAGGAATAAACATACCAGGGAAGGACAAACTAGCTGTCGGGGACTCGGGTAGGTTTAAGAAAATTTGGGAATTACGAAATTCTGAATGAAAAAGGATATAAAAAAAGCCATTGCCAAGGGTGACTTTAGGACAGCCCGATTCTTCCCAAAAACTGACGTGCTCACCGTACAACTTAATTTTCATCCTATATTTAGATAAACTAACGCGAACCCGTGCTTCGCACACGAAATTGGAAAAAATACAGCTGTATAAGAAAATAACGATGAAATACGAAAGTATATACTAAAGCCATTAAAAAAACATGATTCCTATAAAATAGAATTAAAAGTGGATAAAAAAACAACGTTTCCACTACAATGTATATTCTTCTTTAAATTGAATAGTATCATAATGAAATGTATATTCTTCTTTAAGTAGAACACTAACATAATGAAACATAGAAAACATGTTTCGTGCAAACCTCTATTTTTAAATGCTTTTATAACATAGACAGAGCAATCAGTATATGATATCATTGACATACATGATAAGCGTTGACGAAGAACAAAGAACGACACTCTGACGATTATAACAGCATCACAACAGCTATTAGGCAAATCAAAATTAAAGTATGGTCTCCCTTTTAAACAATTCAACTGGAAAATATTTATGCATAACCGTACGTTAGTAATATAGCATGTTAAAACAGTAATGAATAAAAAGGTTAAAAAGAAGGTGGACTGTAGCACCCTTTGAATATACAATTACTCCTTCAAAGCCTATATATCAAAGACTTAATAAACATTGTTAGTTTAAGGGAATCAACATATATTGGTCGTCAAATACATCATGATTTTGATAAATCTGGCTTTTAACATATATCTGAAGCTTCATTCAATAAAATGTATATTAACGGCTCTTACTTCCATGTTATTGGACGGGATACATATGGAAATGGCATGCACTTTAGTTTAATATATACATTCGAAATCCTATCATTAATTTTAAGGGCTTTCTTACCTGAAGACACGAATGGCCCAAAATGAAACTTGCACCTTCAAAGTTTGTTTGCATAGGAAACTCAATTTTTAAAGCTATTGTATGTGAATCTGGGGATAATTTTGAAATTGACATATGGAACCATATGTATACTTTAGAATCAAACTTATATATAGGATTCAACCATGTTTTTCAGAAAGTTAATTATATCAGCAATTTAATACTATCAAATATTCATATAGGAATGATATATATTAGATCTGATAATTTCGAAAACCAAATGAACGGATTATACTTCCTGAAACAATTTGTAGTGTCATTCATGTTTGAAGCATCCACATACATAATAGTTGTGTATGAAACTGCACATGTTTATATCAACATTCTAACAACCACACACATATGTAAATGATATTGTATTTGTAAACATTTGAAAACTCCCAAGAAATTTCATATGTTTATAACCCAGTAATGAACAAAACTACTCATCATAATTTGATCAATATTCAGTTGCATGAAACAGATGATTTGTCAAATTGAATTTTTCTTTCAAAATGTTTCTGGAATTGATAATTCTTTGAAAACTAAAAGTATTTAGAGGTTTGTATATCCATCTGTCACATATTCAAAAGTCTGATATTCACAAATTTCCGTGAACCTGATTCATACTTATAACAGTATGGTTTAAATACATATTTTCTACACTGACACGCATGCATTTTTTGTAAGTCTAGGCATTTGGGATTCATGAATATACTTAAAACCTTCTGTGTTTACAAAGCAAGACATACTTTATGCGTACACTCGAAATTATAGTGCCATGGGGACTTGATATGTTCAGAAATCGTTTGTATAAGAAATAATTTGAAACTTTTGTATTTGAAGTTAAATTGAATCCACAAATGAAACCAGAACTAAATATATTTGAAAGCTGTTAACACATGCATAGCCATATATACAGCTGAACCCGATTGTATATGGAACTCTGTTTTTTGTAGAACTGAGGATGCATTCAATATATAAAACTGAAGACCTATGCAAAACTCAAAACCAAGTATAAGTAAACTTATGAATCTATAGTCATATATTTAAAAACATGGCTGGTTTTATGTATGTCCATAGACATGAAGACTTGCACAGTTTTAGCCTGACACCTGTGTGCACCTTGAAATTTTAACACTTAGAACTCACAAAAAGTGATAGTTGTTTAAGAATCCCTATAACTGAAACTGTGCGTTTTACTTCTCAAGATCAAATAGATATAAATATATATTCAAAGTATGAAAATAATTTATGCATTCAGAAAACTAATATACACTGAAAATAATTTGTTATGTTGGAATTCACACACTTGGAATCATATGGGAATTATTAAATACACTTGGGGTTATGTGGAAATGTAAAATCTTTTGGATTAAGCTTGATACTTATCCGAAAATTCCATATATTTGGATATTGATATATATAGATTCCTCAAAAATGTGTTCATTCAATAATTGTTTCATCGAAAATGCATTTAGTTTGAAATTTCAAATGCCCGGTATCCTCTATTTATGGGGAAAATGCTCTATAAGCTTCACAAAGTAAAGTTTACATATTCAATGTTTTTCTCCTTTCAAAATTACTATCACTCTTAAAAAGAAAAACTTATATATACAAAGGTTTTTAATTCACATGCACTTAATACCTTCATATTTCGAAACCTTGAGATGTTGGGAACTGTCCCTTTATTTTCATAGGCAAAAAATATATTATAAAGCCGTAATCATTCAAAACCATAAATATAAATCTCTTTAATCCTAATCCGATCGATCTTTTCAAAATTTGTATTCATATAGAACTTCATATGTGCATGGTGCAACTCACACTTAACACTAACAAATACACATATCAAAACGCTTTTACAAACCTGATATATGAAAAATTCTAAAACCAAGATAATTTTTAAATTCCAATATGTTCTAAGCTTTTATATTTCCACACTCATTTTGGAACCTGAATTCTCATGCTTATTCAAAGTTTGTTGAAAAGAATTGGGAACGGATTCAGAAAATGATATAGAAATTTGGAATTGTATATACCCTTAAAAGTTTAAATATATAAAATTATCTTACATCTCTGAAATGTTTTTCCTATAAATATTTGAACTCATTGCTTTTGAAACTTACTAATGGTCGATGCATAAGTAGTAGCTTTTCATTTGGGAGAAGTGCGTTCTCTATGTTGCAAAAAATAGGAAATATTTTTTGTTTATTTATACAAATAGGGATTGAGCATCAACTTCTTTATTATTTTTCCCAGAGTGATGTAGTGTAATGCAAAGTTAATGGAGATGCTTCTATTTCACTACATTTAAGCTTTATATAATGATAAATCAACAATTGGTTACCTACCTTTGTTAATCCTACAAAATAAGCGGTAACAATTGGGAGCTATTTTCTTAGGCTTGATCAGGAATGTTTTCGAAAATAAAAGCATATGTCATGTAGTTGATTTAGTTCACAGCTTGCTAATTAGTTGCAACCTTATGCATGACCTTATATATTTTCATTTTTTTGAACCACATTTAAGCATAAACTGGACCAATTAGTAGAGATACATAATTTTGCAATCATCGATTTATTATTGGATTTAAAAAAAGAGTAAGATCGGATGGTTTAACCACAAAACCTTCATAGCAAAATCACGTCGAATGCATGAAACTATGAATTCTAGCATGAAGTGAAAGACAAAGCAGGAAAACACAAAATTGAAAACGCTGGTTGATAATAAAAGGATGTTACCTTTGTTAGTCGGCTATAAAGCAATCCCAACTGATGTAAGAGGCTAAAATATAATGAAGCCAAAAAGGATAACTCAAACCCAGTTTCTATTGTAACAAAAAAGTAAATATTTTACAGAAAGGAATTGTTTCCAATAGTTAACATTTGAGGCTTGAAGCATAAAGAGACTGGATATAAAAAGAGTGTTAAAAAGAAAAATAAAGCTAGCTTGGAAGGGAAATGACACGTGTAAAAAGTAGAAAAATCAATAAAATAAAATGATTGGAGTACTCATCTGTAATTGTATTAATACACATGTAACTAAGATATATACTTGTTTACATACTACAATTTCAAAGTAAAATCTTTTAACATGAAACACCCAAAATATGAAACATAAATACAGTAATATTGTTCTTCATGATCATGAATGAACAATGTACAACCAATATTAAGTGCATACAAACCTCAAATGAACATTTGAGCATAACTCAAATGATAAAATTCAACTAAATTCATAAATGAATAGACCAAAGTACACATAAAAAAGAAAAATCATTAATTGTAGAAGTACCATGTTTGTTTGCTCTAATATACCCCCTTACTAATTTATGATTTATGGAAATACATTTACACTATGTTGCTTTCTGCTTATATGTTGCAAGGAACCCTTAACATTATGTGTATTTATAGGATTTTGATGAATCCATATTTTGCACATTGTTCTGTATGCGTAAATATAATTTTTCTTAATGGAATGCATAAATACATATTACTGCAATTATATACAATGAAAAATTGTTTTCATCTAATATTATAGTTAGTGTGTGTGTGTGTTGTTTTGTATTAATTTAAATTGTCATGACGGTGATTGATGGTTGGTAAATAATACTAAAATAGTACTGCAAATTAAATAATACTTGGTTGCAGCAGTTGAAAACTATAATTTTCAAGCAATGCTAGTGGATACGTATAGTAATGACTTAATTTACGATTCTTTTTGGATGCTCTTTGCACTCACCATGAACGCAATACTAGGAGGCTGCTTCTCATCGTCCTGATGCTAGAATGATTCACCATTTCTTTATTTTTGTTCAATTTTAATTGGTTTACTTGAGAATGACCTTTAAAGTTCCTAATCGAGCAAATTCTTCCCTTTCCATGCTTCCTTGGTTGTAAGTACAATTTAGTTTGGAGGTGGTATGCAATGGTATGTATACACAATTACCGTTGTGTCCTAGGGGATAAGCAACATCTTTAAAATTATCAACATGAATACAGAAGCAAAAGATTAGTGGTTGTATGATGTGGTAGTGAGGACCGTGTGACTAATTATCTTGCATATCCTAAGAAGCTCATAAACATCTTTGTCTATAAGTGCTTCTACGTTGATTTTGATAGCATTGGCAGTTGTTAACATAGTAGCATCCAAATCCACATGGACAGACATACGATAAATATATTAACAGTCCACTTCAGATAATGTAAATGAGTATTACAAATACATGTTCCATAACTATCAATAGCGTTGTTGTTGGTGGACATTTTTAGTAAATATAATTTGTATATTTCCAAAAGGTGTTCAGGTGGGCTTAATCGATAGTTTACTTTACGTAGATCATTCATCAGATGCACACTATGCGTTCCAATTATTTTGGTCACCGCGGAGTTTTGACTGCTACCATTACTTTTGCAGATTGTCTGAATAAGTGAAACAAAGGCTTGAGGTTTCAATCGAAGCACTGAAATTCCAATCATTCTGTTTCAATTTAAGTAGGAACCAAAACAAAATCAAACTAAAATTCTAGTTTAATAAAAAAATATTGAAACTCAAATTTTACAGAAGAAAATAGGAAAATGAATTGATTTGAATTTCAAACATATAAATATTCGAAGTTTGAAATTTTAACTTCAAAAACATGCAACATATAATATATGAGTACTATAATAAAAAAGGTTAAATACGAAGTAATAAATAAATATTTGTTAGTGTTATAAATATGTTTAAATAATCAATTTTGTTCGTTTATATCTTATTTTTCAATTAAAGATAAATTACACTTGTATTTTCTATTAATTAAACAAATATACGTGTAATTATATGAAATAAATAATGAAATCTAAAACCGAAACTCGAACCGAATTTCCCAAAATCTACAAATTACATCAAAACTCGAAGATTACAAAAGACTGAAACTGAGATCTCGAACCTTGGGTGAAACCGTGTGATTTAGCACTTGTAAATTTTTTATAGTATATTAGTAACACGGACCTTAAATTATCAGGTACTGCATGCCGCTATATATCTTTATACCTTGGCAAAATCTCATGAGTTTGTAGAAATTTTATGCTCGGATATAGCTTTGGCGCTTTCATTGAATGGAATGTGAATGATCGTGAAAATATAGTAGATAACTAATATCCACTTTCATTAATATACCTTGTTTCATATACTTCTACAAATAGAAACCATTGTCAATTTTTTTCCGATTTGGATTCATGGTTCGTATCCTTTTCCTCAACACACATAGAAATGATAACAATTTCCTACTGGCACAAGTACAGGCAAAGCGTTATAGGAATTTTTGTTTGCAAAGTAAGTTACACACACACACACACATATATATATATATAATAATTACATTTTATTTTTGGTTTGTAGCTATCTCTTAAAGGACCATGTGAGCATAAAATCTATTGAGTGAAACAATATCTCAATGGAATATCCAAATTGCATTACATGAATTTTACACTTATCTAGTATAACTTGCAAGCTAAAGTACTGGGTTTGGGGAATAAATTAAATCCTACAAAGGATAATGGTTTCAACTTAATCGTTGTTCTGTCAATGTACGATAACAATTATGTCCAAGTTTCACCTTGTAAACTATATGAGTTTTAACAGCAAAATCCAGACAAAACAACCTAAATGGCTAAATATAGGAATGATGGGCTTGGCACTTTAGATTATTTTCTTCAGCCACATTCAATTTATCTAAAGCTATGCAAACCATACGCCAGGTGAATTATTTGACTCATACAATGAACTCCATGCAATCTAATCGTATTAACAAAATAAGCCAAAAGGTCTGTTTGTCTCTCGTTTTTCACCAAGTAGAAGTGTACAACTAATTAGATGCTGAAATCTCAGGTTCAGTAGGCAAAGGCAGTAACTATAGACTTGCAAAATGTTTTCTTTTTCACTACTTAATGGTAATATCTTTGTTTTTAAGGTCATATCGGTCATTAGTGTATTTCTACCCACTACTAAATAGTCTATATATAAAACATATTGTTAAAGTTATGTAAAATTACATAATCAAAGAGTTTAGATTTGGTAAGGAGAAAGGGATCATCTTTGTTGTGAGAAATGTTAGTATTTAAAGTATCTCATAGTGTATCTCTATTAAAGAATGATTTAACGAGTGTATATTTGTTTTCTCATGGAAAGTGTTGCTGATATCCTTTATCTCTTGCTAGGTATATTTGGAGAGATAATTGAATACTCTTCATTTTTGCACATGTCTTGTTAAAATTTAATGGAATACAGGCCTACGGAAAATGACTTCCTTAGGTTCTATTGTCATATAGAGCAATTTTTTTTGGTTGTATTGAATCGAAGTAGAAAAAAAAACTCATTGAACTGCATCTTTAAATTGGACCACATCTAATGACATAGTTAACTAAAAATTATAATCAGCTAAAGGTCATGTAGTCCACACATTATGTCAAAGCACGCACTTTTTGGAGAAGGTGGAAGATTGAATCTTTTGATCTTTTTTGTCTCCCTCTTCTTTTAGTCTTAGCTCCTTTTAGTTTTAGCTCTTTTGTAGTCTACCAACCGTGTGTTTTTCCTACAGATGTATGATATTGTTTAGACCAACTATCACCATAAAATTTCTAACTAATATTTTTATTTTTTCTTTTGTAAAGAAAACCATAAATCATAACCCATGATCAGCGTATAGAAAGCATAAAAAAATTCAACTACAACTCTTAGCGGAATGAGTCGATGACCCACAAATGTAGCATATAGAACCAGAATATTCGTGAATACCTCATCTTATAAGCATTCCCTTAATATCAGGCCAAAATGTTTGAGACATAGAAACTTCCTACCATTAGAATATGCTTCAATGACATGCCATTCGAAATGAAAAGATATAAAATAAAATTATATAGAATAGAACCTTCCTTTTCCTCCTCGCCAAATTCCAAATTCTCCAACACATATTTTCCGGCCAAATGTTTGTCTTGTGGAGTCTGTAGCCTATAATTAGTAAACAGCATAAACTCATTTTTCAGTGCAAAGTTTTCATAAACTAAAATTAAATTTAGAAAATCTAAGTTAGTAGGCTAGCATGACGACACTCAAGAATCATTAATACTTAGATCAATGACTATAGCATACTCTTAGATTCAAAAACATTGAAACCATGTTAGATTATATAGTATATTTGCAGATAATGACTATATTTCAATTTTCATTATGATAGGAAATGATTAAAATTTCAGTTTGGAATTCACTAATCCACAGAATCACTGAAACCTATAACAAAATCTGGAGAAGTAAACAAATTTATAAATGCATGAGAATTACCCGAACCTATGATTTATACAAATCAGTTTCATCAAAGACATGTGAATCAAGCACAAACCCCACAACGTATTTGGTATCATTAATGATAAGAAGCATTTGGCAGGAAAGCTTTGATTGAAGCAAGTGCCAAAATCCAGTGACCAGGCCTTTCTATTCCAAACCGTTAACCTGCCTGCTCATCTCATTGAGTTTATAGATTTGCAGAGTCTATTTGGCAGGCGATGTTGGCATGAGGCATGGGCGATGGGGGCAGAGCAGAAAAAGCAACAAATTGAAAAGGACCAAATTAGTTAGGGTTGAAAAAAGTAGGAAGGGGAGAGGCGCCATGGAAGAAGAGCAAAATTAAAATTGACGGCTGGGAAAAAGGATGATGGGGAGAGGCGTGATGGAAGACAAACAAAATTAAAGGTGGGACTGTTGAGTTTAAATTAATTGGAAAAATCTAGGAGAAAGAAGAGAGGTACGGCAGAAAGGGAGGAAAAAAGAGAAAGCGGGTATATTATAGATATAAATTAGGGGACTGTTCAGTTGTCAAATTTCAAGGGGGTCTGTGTAAGCTTGAAATTGAACTCACTAATAATAATATAGTATAGATTAACTAATTAATGTTATGGAATGGAGGATTGTAATTGCATAAAACAGGAAGCACATGACTAGACAGCCGCGTAACGGTGGAAAACCGATCATTTGATTGTATAATTTTAGAAAAAACAAATATTTATTGTAATTTTACACTAACTTTAATTAAACAATTAAACATATAATGATAGTATTTTGGATAAAAAAATTATTTGAATTATTAGAAACTAAAAAAAATCAAAAAAAAATCGCAATAAGTAATCATTAGCAACTTAGTTATTACGCTAATGGTAACCGTTAATCGTCCGGGAAAACAGTTACTATACCGATATTGTTTGTAATTCAATAAAAGACCATCGATGTTGTACCGTTAATATTATAGAATATTTATTGATAGCATATTATCTGGTAAATTGTTGATAATCAATAATAAATTTATCGATATATAGATACATTAAACTTTTGTCGTATTAAGATATTGATAATGATAAAAAAATTAAACATTTTGTTATTAGTTCAAACTCTATTAATGCTTATATCAACATTTTGATTTATTTTAAGTGAAATGGAAAATTTTCTTGATTTATCAAAATTATTTACTCAAAAATAAAATCATAATTTTGCTAATCTTGGAATTTGAAGTCAGAAAAACAGAAAAGAAAGATCGTTATGAATAATAGTAGAAACATCTTTTTAAACTATCAAGTGTTCAAAAGTAGGGATTAATTAAAATAGTGAGAAAACAGAATTAATATGATTAAAATAATTGTTGTTACTAATGGTTTTAACAATTCTTTACCGTTCCATTTGTCATCAACAATGATAAATTCACCACCTTCGAACTAAATAGGAGTTGCATCAAAGCTTAGATCATTGACAGACCACCTTTGAAAGACGTCCAGAATGTGGAGGAGAATTTATGATTTAATTCCATAAATTCTTAAGAGAAAAAAAAGAAGATCAAGGCCCGTGTTTCATTTTTATATAATTACTACTTGATGTGAACTCGTGCTACACACACGTGATATATGCATACTTTTGCGAGGTTGTTTCATTTCGTCATGGAAAGTGAAAAATATTATAATATGATAAAATTATTTTTCTCATTTAAAACTATAATTTGGCATTCGTGGAGAACTATATATATTTGTATCAAACCATTATCTACTGTGCAAGTAATATTGCATAGTAATATAAAGACGGGATGTTTAATGTAGTAATTAATAGCACGAGCTTTCTTTATAGAACTGTGTAGCAAATACTTAATTGAAAGTTACTATGCTTTCAATTAATTGATAATTTGAGAACTAACCAACAACCAAAGAAAAGATTGTAACAGCTTTGTTTACATGAATTTACTTACAAACTTCGCCACAATAGATGTGATGTATCTTTTTTTTTCTTGGACCAGGTGAATGCTATTAAGAACAATGATTATCATGCAACATAAATGAAACTTTTAAGGAAAAAGTAGTAAACAACAAACACCTACATCGTTACACTCCAAAAACTAAGGATGAAAATGGAATAAAGAGAATTTGAACTTATGATATTATTTCACATAGGTTGTTCAGTCCCCTCGTATTTCACATAGCTCATGCTATTATTTGCATTATTCCATCCATGTTTCACATAGATTGTTCAATCCTCTCGTATTTGTCACAAAATCCATTGCTCCTCCCAATTTTATGCACGTTCCATTGCCACCAAAAGAAGGATGGATAATCATTAGAAATTTTAGGTACACCTGAACTAATTCAACTAGAATTAATTTCAAATGATCATAGAATAACGAAGTCCACTTTATAATGGTTCCTCAAAGTAGTCAGAAGATCATAGTAGATATGCCTTCGACTTAAGATTACGTCTTCGCAAACAAAATAAATGGAAGTCCAATACTATGTATATTCAACACCACCATTAACACATTTATCGGTCGCCAAAGCAAAATCTGATCCACGGTTTGGTTCCTGTGCGTTGCAGTAAAAAATTTCCTCCCAATTGGAACTAAAATGGCCCCAACCAAATCCACACTTTCCATGAAGCCATTTTCTAACTTAAATAATTTTAGCTGTTCAAAATTTAGCTTCAGTGGTCAGTTGGAACAAAAGGAGCGAATTTTGAAGGTATCTTGATTTTGAAGGTTTTTAAACAAAGAAGACTTTCAGGTAAGTATAGTCTTTATGTTTGGAGAAAGAGAAACTTATTTTGAGAGAACACTGGAAATATGTTTAGTTACAATTCATGGCTCTCGTTAGTGGCTAAAAAATTCTTCAATCTATAATCATGATAATGCTTGGTTTAAACAACATTACCTAAACCTGGCTTATATTTATAGAATTTTGTGCCTACCGCTCGCTATTTTCAAAGTTTTTAGAGAAGAGTTTACGCTTATAATAGAAATCCCATGTGTATCGCAATTGCAATTTCCCGTATTGTCAACATCATACAAACTAAAGAAGGCCTGGAAAGCAACAGAAATATGCATAGATACAACAAAGAGAGGGTAGAAATTGCTCTTGTAAAAGGAAAGTGCAAAGTAATGACCATGGTGTGCCCTAAAGCGCTGTGGCTAGTGATGATATGGAAACATTTGATATATTGCTTTTAAGGGTAACATACCACCTGATGGTGGATATATAGAAAAATAATAATAATGTTTGAGGTTAAGCATTATGGCATAACAAATGAAAGTACAACTTATAATCTTATATATGTAATCATTAGGTCTACAATAGTTAAGTTTGAAAATTTTACCAAAATCAATATGAAAATAAAACATGATAAAAAAGGCAATTAATTACGTAGCTAAATACTGAGAATAAAGTGAAAAAGTTATGCAAATCTGTACTATACTATTATTACTGAGTTAGGTTTTAAGAGCGTAGAGGAACCCTGAGTATTTTGTGAATTTCGAACTCAAAGGTCGCATTTTTTCTTTTTCCCTTCTTCTATCGCGCCTCTCTCCTTTCCGTCAAACTTGAAGAAACAAGAAGAGCTTATTTACGAAGAAGAAAAGAATCGACGAGGAAGAAGTGGATACTTTCATTTAATTAGATTATCCAGGCTTTATTTATCGTTCTAACAAATCTCTTCTTCTTTGTCATTCTCTGGACTACTTCAATCCCCAATTTTTCCTAATGATTTTGGAATCGAACCCAAACCCTAACCCTGAACCAGTGGAATCCGACTCCAATTCACAAATCCCTAACTCTAGTTCGTCATCACACCCTCGAGATCTCACCATCGGCTACATGTGTGAATACCTCAAACTGCCATTCCAATACAAAGGCAAGGAAGTGGCCATGTCGTCGTCTTTTTTTTTTGGAAAAAGGTACTTTATATACGATGAAAAAAAAACATATACTTCCTTGATATGCCTCGTTAAAACCTTACAACCCCCCTAACCTATATGGGTGCCTTGCAAGGGAAAAGAGTACATATCAATTTCATATATTAACAGTACAACACAACGCAAACTGGGCTAAGCTGTCAAACAGATGGAGGAGCATTTATAATGACACAACAATCTCAAAACCATCCGTACGAGCAGCTTGCAGCAGAGACAAAACACAAGGCCTAACATAAAACAAACAACCCAAAAGGAAACAAAGAAATAAAAGAAGATAAAAATCACCAGAGTCAAGAATAAGACCGACTCAACAACAAAAGCTAAACACTAAACAGGAGGAAAGACGAAAAGTTCCCAAATTCTCAAATCGAGAATCCAAATCTGCAGAGAGATGAAGGATCTTGGAAGCTACCGAAACCAGCAAAACCAGCAAACATCGAGCGTTGAAGCAAGGCGAAAACCACCGATCTCCCTAAGTTCAAGGAGGTTGAAAGCAAGCATAGAGATCTGTCTCCGAGAAGAAATTCGATAAGATAAGTCTTTCTTCAGAATTTAAGCTACTAATATGAACTCTCTGTCGAATTAGATGTTTGCTTTCAATGAGAATGTGCTTAACTCTCAATTCAAATGGTTCTTCAGTTCCCTTAAACACACGATTGTTACGTTCGCACCATATGTTTCATATGATAGTAGTAAAAATGATACTGGGAATGCAAGAATTGTGTGCGTGGAATTTTTCCTGTGCTTTCGAAATAGCAGGCAATATAAAACTGAGGTCAAAATTGGATCCTAACTGAATATCAAACTTAGGTAAGAGGGTTTTCAAAATGTTTTTCGCATAAGTGCATTGGAAAAAAAGATGATCTCTGTCTTCATTGTGATTAGAACACAAAACACACTTTTGGTCAATTTCAGGAGACCATTTACTAATTTTGACCTTGGTATGTAGTTTATCTCTAATGGCCAATAGAGAACATGTAGACATTTTCGGCGCACACCCTTTATCCCATATGATTTTGGTCCAGTCGAATTCTTCGTATTTACTTCTAAACATATTCCAGGCAGATTTCAAGGAGAATTGGCCTAGTCTATTAGGTATCCACCACCAATAGGAAGGACGTGAAAGGAAAGTGGAGGTTGAAACTTTGAACTTTTCTTTGTCATTAAATGTTGATCCTATTACAATACTGTATGTTACAAAAATGAAAAACTTCTTCTCCTTCTTTTGCTAACCTTCTATTTTTCCTCAACGAAAAACCTTCATGGCTTTTTGCATCAGTAGTAAATGGGTGTTTCTTAAAATAATCCATTATTATTTCATTACATGTTCGTTGACTATATAACAGTATATATTCTACATCAATATTCTGAATCCATGGGATTTAATCAATCCAGTGAATATTCAGTCTTCTATTCCAAGTAATGAATTTATACATAGATATCCCGATTCCTCTATATTTGACCGTTAGTTCAACCACCGTGTAAGTTTGCTTTTTGAAGGTTTTAACACTTTCGTATTAATTCTTATATTTTGGTTCGATTATCGATTCAAATTTCAGCTTTTCATGGATAATTCCTTACGTTAATTTGAGAAGTTGGTATATCAAAATTTGATAAGTTAGCTACTACATAGGATATTACATTATTTTAATATGTCTTTGTCTTACTTAGGCTTAGTTTATTATTTCAAATTTTGATTCTTTATTTTGATTTTTGCTTTTATTTGTTTTTCAGATGTACAAATATGAACTGGTTATGCTTATCGGTTGATCTCCAGACGAATCATATGAAATTCTTCTACCATCATTTCTCAAAAGGTATATTTTTGAATTTATGATTCATCATTTCCATGTAGCGAATTCATCGTTTTTCTTTCTTTCTCCTTCTAGACAGATCTTGGCTTTCGCTTTAAAGTACCATGATAATGTAGCTTTTTCAGAGACAGTGGTAAATCTTTTAAGTACACGTGCCGAGTTTGTACTTTGTCTATTTTTTATTCTATGACTATATGTTGTGAATAAAAAGGATAACATAGACAACTCTACAAAAGTAAGTAAAAGAAATCCCAAAGTAACACCTCGAGTTTGGTAGTCAATAATAATTTAATTAGACATGTCACTTCTCAATTCTTAAAGAGAAAACTAAATATTCGATGTGGGTTAATATTTAGAACTATGTCGACCATTTTACAATTTCCATTTTGAATCTAATATGCAATTTAAAATTGTAAATAAAAGGAATTAGTGTTTCCAAACAAAACACTCTATTTCTAACATGAAATGCTTGCGTATGCTTTCAACAACGTGATCATGAAATCCAGCCCTAGATAATTGGTGGTGCGAGAAAATCATTCTGATTATAATAGCAGTTCTTTGACAGGACATGTGCACATACCCTTATTGTAGTTTGCATCATTGTCCAATAACATTTACTCAAAAAAGTGTGTTAGTTACCAATATTTTATCTTTTACAGCTTGCTAGGATAACACGATTTTAAGTTCATCTAAAGTGTTGAAACTTTAGTGATTATATTTCTGAGTGTATGTTGTGTTTCAACGCCGTCAAACTTTAGCATATGTTGTTTTTATCTGATCTTTAAAAGTAAACATTACTTTGACATTTGATAGTGCTTCTAAATTATGTCAGCTAACTATCTACTATTTTTTAGGGATAATATTATGCTAAAAAAAATATAACTACATTTGTGTTCACTATTTAGATTGTGTACACACCAAATTTGTATGATTTAAATATATTTTACTCATGACAGCTGATGATACACACTTTTCATTCATCGCAAACATTAAATTCTTGGTGAAAGTCTCCCATTATGTGAGGTACATTTATATCCTCATTTGAAGAAAGATTTGTGGTTTGAAACTTCTATATGTGTAACGAATAGTTAATCCACTTTTCCAGTGTACTATTTTATTTATATTTTTAATAGATTGACCTTACTTAAGAGAGTTTTTGTGGTTTGTTAATGCATTGGATGACCAAAAGAAATCAGGATCCTAGAGGTCCGTCATTATTACATAATTGTGACATCAACAACAGATGCCTCCATGAAAAGCCTTTTTAATTCAGAAACGGTTGACAATGATGCAACAAAACTCCACTACTCACCAGTTCTAACTTTGAGATCATGCCTTCTATTATTGCAGAAGGTACAGGTGGAAGTCCATGGAGATGCTACTTTCGTTGGCCTCTATTGGTAAAGCCACTACCATTATTCACAACCTTTATACTCAAATCTTACATGTTCTTTCTTCTTATCATGTCAACGCGTATTTTTTTCCCACATTTTTTATTGCTGTTTTTCTACGAGATAAGTTAAAATCCCTCATCATCTTTCTCTTCTCTTCTATAGAATTAAAGAGTGTATATTTAATTACTGTTGCATTTTTGACAAATGGAACCATTGCAATATCAGCTTAATAGTGTAATTTTTTTATAGCGAACACTAATCTATATGTGCTCATCGTAGTCAATACCATTTGATTGATCACTCAAATGAATTATGAAATCCAACTTTTTTAATAATCTTGATTTGAGCTAATGTATGCATAAGTATTATGTTTGTATTCATATTCGAAAAAATGTCATGGAAGATTTTTGCCAGGTTAATTGGTCGTACTATAATACATGCTAGCAATAGTTAATTATATATTCTTTTCAAAACATCATGACTATGTTTATACACACACACACACAAATATATATCATAATGTGTAGAGTGACATGTAAACTGATATAAGTGAGATTTTTTCCAATTTGAATTAATTTGAATGGTTGATTTCATTAGCAAATCCAACGAGTTCTTTTTGTATTTATTTTACCTTCACTTGAACCAATTCAGAAACTCAACCTATTAATAAGAATGTTTAGTGCCACCTTGCTTTTGAGAATATTTAAACCACTTTACTTCGGATGTAATCGTTAATGGCTGAGAACTGAAACTTTAATGAATGGACATTCAAGGGATATTTCCTTGCACTTGGTGTTATATATCTTTGTTTTTGATGTTTTGCAGGCTGGAGATAAAGTTAGTGAACTATTAAGATGATATTAAGCTACTAGGCTTAGCTCTAGCAGGACAAAAATGCATTGAATTTGGCATCTTATGCTTCACATCAAGCAATATAATGATAGTCGAAGGCACTTCTATGCATATTACAGTTTTTTTTCTTTCTTTTTTATTCCTTTTTATTGACTGATATTTCTATATGCATCATTGCAAAATATATGATTTGCACTATAGGCACATGAATTTAGGTGAAATGATAGAAATACACATATATAAGGTATTTATAAAGTTCAGAAATATTCATTTGATGCTATTAAAAAACAAAACAAGCACGGATATTTCATTATTCTATTGTATGTCAGAAGTTGCTGCAGATTACAAATAAATCAAATCAAGCTTTAAGGTAAACCACATGCAAGTGTTGCCTTAAAAATTAGAACATAGAGAATTGACTGAAGGTTTGTACATTAAATTCTTGGATATTCTAAACAGAGGTTTAGGCCTAATGCTTCATTTGATTAGTACTAGGCAGTTGATGAAATTAATCACTTCTGCAATAGAAGTAAATAAGCACCAGTCTTTAGTTATGGCTGAACCAACAATGAAAATAATAGTGTATTAGGATGTGAGTTTTACGTACAATGAAGCATGATGCTATCCCAAATTTAAAGGGTGCATAATTGCTAAATCGAGGAGGAAAAAGGTTGTTAGTTTGTTATGATCAAATTGCCTAGGAAGCGGCTTTTCTTCAAGTACTTTGTGTTCTGAATTAAAAGAATTTGTAAACTAATATTGATTTAAAGGACTAGGAGGGATATCTGCAATGTAATTTGTAAGAGGTATATTAAGTGTTTAGATAGTGAAACTAGAGTTATGATTACTAATCACATATGAAAGTTGATTTATATGAAAGTTAATCAGATATATTCATATTTGTTCAAAGAAAAAAAACCTCACAAATTATGTATGGAGAGATCATTTCTGAATTTGTAATCCTATTTCTCACCATTTAATAAAAAGTGATCGTGGCCTACTCCTCATTTGATTTAATAAATCTTTTCACCTTTCTCCCTAACATAGAGAATGAGAAAAAAATTCTAATAAGGGCTGCAGAATTAGATCTCAGCCTTAGGTCGCTTAATCGATCCTCATCCATGTCAAATCGATTCAAGCCATAGTTAAATTCCAATCAAGTGGTGCACATCAGTGTAAGCTTTTACTTTTGCTTTTCAAATATATCTTTTCCCATTTGAATCGATTGTCTACCTTACCTATGCTCTTCATAATTCCATTGTACTATCAGTATCTGTTGATTTGTTCCTATCTACTGCAATTGTCATCCATGCTTAGATATTATACAACATTAGGGTCAATATTACGCTCTTTATTCGCCCCCGGTACAGTGCTGTAGCAAAAATCCATCTTCATTTTACATGTTTAGTTAGGGTTAATCTAATTTAGACAAGCCTATGCCTCTTCTAAAGAGATATATTATAGTTTACAAAAGAACTAAACAATTATTATTCATACATACTCAAGACTGAATTTGTTCGAATAGGAACATCCTTAGTTATAAAATATCCATGCAATTGTGATCGACTTGCAAATTTTTACTATTTTGGTAAACTTTAAATATATAAGGATTAAAAAGTTAACTAAACCATCGTGGAAACAAATTTTTATTATCGATTGAATTTTTGTTTATGTTATTTTATTTCTGAATTTATTATTTACCATAATATACAATTTAAATGTGAAATTATTGAGTAGTCTACTCCCCTTCAAATGATGAACCCAAAAAATGAATTAATAAAAGTCCTTACTAGTGGAGAACTTGAGTAAAGTGTTTTTTTGTAGGCTTTTCTTTTTATCGAACAAAGTAAAAAAACTCTCTTCTTTATTTGGTATAACTACTTGAGTCAAATGAGAGGAAATCTCCATGCCCGATTTTTAAAGGGGGATCCAATCTTATAGGAACCTATCTAAATTGTATGTATGTATGCCATAAGTAAATATATATTTGAACCCAAAACTCAGTGTGTTCATAAATCTTCCTTAATAATAGTTATGAAATCGCTCATCTAATTAAAATTTAGATGATAAACTCATTGCATGCTTTGTTACATTCTATGCACGTTCAATGAAAATTTTCAAAAGATTGGTAAGGAGCGTCTGTATGATCTATTTATGACCAAGATTAAGTTGAAAGAGTTTATCGCTTTTGCTAGACATGATTTTCTCATTATGAGCTCGACCACTTTTTAAATACCGTTTGTTCATAAATATTTACATATGTTGCGAATTTAAGCTTCATTACTATTCATAAGCTAAGGACATTTAAGATCATTTTCTACATCCATAATCAATTAAGTTGCATCCACTACTTCAATTATTTTGTGCAAAATGTGATTTGATATATGTTACACTTCATGCATATTCAAATGCAAGATTTTAAATAATTAGATAGGTCCACATTTATTATTTATGCATGACATTGGTTAAGTCAATACCCAGTTAAGTTAGAATTCAATGATTCAATATTGTCTGCTCAAACTTGTTAATGTAAATTTCTATTATAATAATAATTAAATCTGGAACAAATATTTTGGTAGAGAAATTGAATTGTACTGTCATGAAAAAAACATACATATGCATTACAACATGTGGTCAACCCTAATATTTGAGCTTATTCAAAGTAATTTTCCATCTTAGGTATGGAAGTACAATGTGAAAGTGACTGTGCTATAGGATCGAAATGGCCAACAGTTGTAAATAATGTAAATGCAGTGGTAGTGCGATATAAACTAAGTTATCTGCTGATGCGAAATATGAGTATAAAAAGTAAATAGTAAAGTAAATGACACCAGGGATTTTTATACTAGTTCGAACTCTCGTTCTACGTCCAGTCTCAGACTCCTTCTGGAATTTAACTATCAACTCTCTCTTAATCCGGAGGAACATGTATTACACCGTCTGAGCAACCGAACAGGACTTCTACCGCCTAGACTACCGAATAGGACTTCTACCGCTTGAGCAACCGAACAGGACTTCCAATACAAATTGTAAAGTTATTTCTGACTGAGTATGCTCTTAAATAGCACTGATAAGTCGATAATGTACACCCTTCCTATAATCTTTTCCTCAAGTATGATGTGTATAGTTGTGTGTGTATGAAGAATATGAAGTTTCAGATTGCTTGAAAAAATATGAAATTATGATCGTAAGCAATGAATATATGAATTCAAGAGAGCAATAGATTCGGAGAATATAATTCAAGTTAGAGCAAGAGAGAAAAAGTAAGTGAAGTTTTTTGTTCTTAAAATTCATGCATATACATAGTAAATAGAAAGTTACAACTTTTAGTGAAAAGATGTTATCGATAGCAATGGTCATAACCTTCTGTGAAGAAGAAAACCATTCATGAAAGGAAGTGTCTATTCAGAAAATAGCAGTTGGAACCAGGTCAGTCGACTGGTCTATGAACTTCAGTTGACTGAATTTGAAAATATAAACGTGTATACATATGTGCACTAGTTCAATAAGCTGTTTATAGATATTCAGTCTACTGAATGACCTTGTTCAGTCGACTGAATTCTATTGATAAACAAAAATTACCATAGCTTATTTGATTGATGTGGACCTCATTTATATTACCTTTAATTGATGCTATTATAGAAATTTATATTTCACTAAAAAGCTATTTTTTGTTTAGAGAAAATTAGATTCCATGAATACTATTGTTGTGGAGAGATAAAGGAAAGCATGTGAGGGTATCTCTACTCCTCATTCAAAAAGAGGAACATAATGGTGTGTTTTCTTGGAAGTTTAGCTTATCATAACATTCCATATTCTTTAAGTTAATTTTTATCTAACATCAATAGCTAATTACTTGTGTTATTTGAATGCATGATTGGCATAGAATTATTTGGTTGATCTTTTCCAAAAAAAAGTTAAATTTAGCTAATGCCTTTAACTATAGTATAATTTTATTTACTACTCGATACATTTCTGAATTATCATTAGTTACTGTATGTACCAACAAACCGTGTCATTTGAGCGTGTCTACTTATATCTGAGTGTTATATTAAGTTATTGAAACAACACAATTATGTATGCGTATAACAAAAATAGACTTCATGTATGAAACATCTTTTTGGACAAAATATTCGGAGTAAAGTAAAACTCAGAGAGCACAAGAGTCTCTACTGTTAATTGCTCTTTGTCATCACTGAAATTAGGCCACCTTATCATTATGGAAATATTCATCATTTTATACCTTTGTTTTCAGAAATGACATAATTATTCTTCAACTTCTAATTTACCAAATTATATTCTCATTCGATTTTTTATATTTCAGTATAACGTTTTGAATATACTTTAAAGTATTTTTTGTTCCATGTTCTTACTGTTGAAAATGGTAACTAATAGTTTAATGCAAATTAAATGCTTAATTAGGTCTCATAGGATGATAAGATCAACTTATAATGCAATGAGAGGCTTTTTGTTGTTTTTGTAAGAACTTTAGGTTAACAATGGAGTTTATACGTATTGATGATTTATGTATATACATGTACAAAAATGAGTCATTATTTTTGTGTTTTTAATTCATTAATCTTTTGTTTTGTCAAATCAAACAGGGACTACCTTAGTAGTAAATAGCGATTAAAGTATCAAATCAAGCTTAAATAACGTGAACTAAATTGATTTCTTAGATCATACATGATAGAAGTTAAAAAATAGGTTAGGTTTGATATATTTTGATTTCCCTGAATGAAAGACATTGATTGTAAAAGATAGTGATTTTAAATTAATCCACTACATAAAATCAAATTTTATTGCTTCTGATACAAGAGTGCAATAAAAACCATAGAGCTACTTCTTGAATTTAATTTGCACCGAGTTATAAGAACCTCAAGCTTCTTTCCAAGTGTAAATTTAAATTTTGCACTGCTTTCTACTTTTAATCCCCATTTTCTGAGAAAAACAAAGAAAACCTAGCTTCTACTATGTCACTTCTACAAACTGCCATTAAAAACATGATCGCAAAAATTTCTACATTGCAAGTTAATAGTCATTTGCTTAAATTCCTACCTCACGGTCACAATGTAGTGTTCTTATTGTCTTCAACCTCAACTACTCGTTATAGTCAATGTTGCTTTCTCCCTTACATTCTTTATTCTTTTGGTTTAATCAATCGGATTTTGAGTTCGGTTCAACCTTTTAATTGCGTTGCAAAATGGATAGAGCTGAAAAGTGCAAGTTCTTATGTGCTTATATTTATTCCTTCTAATTTCGATCTTGAGTTCTGTTGTATGCACTTTGTAAAATATATCCCATAATTGAAAAGTTTGTACATTTCTTTTCAATTTATTAGTTTGACAGGTGTTTCGAGTATATTCTTTTTTGAGTGGGTTTCAAGAAAAAAAATTTAATCACAAACATTTAGATGCACTGTTCTTTTTGAATGTCAATTCAAAGGGTGATTTTTTCCCTTGCAATATTAATATTCGAAATTTTCTATTATTATCGGTAAATCATCTCTGGTTGATAAGAACGGGCCATGGGGCTACTATATGCAATTAATGATGAGTTAATTATTAATTTTCAAACAACTATTATTTATTTTTTGATTTATTTCACATTACAGCACATGTTATAATTGTTAGTAGACAATAAACATGACTCCTCCTATTAAAGATAGTACATGTAATCAATGTTTATGGCCATTTGGTTAGTATTATGTTATTATTATCATCGTTATTGTTGGATAGTTTTTGATACTATTGTATGCAATTGCCTAATGTTCTTTCACTATGATTTATTAGTAGTTCAGGATATTATCTGTTCCATCAGTTTTTTTTTTTTGTTCAAGATTATTCAATAGGTTTTGTTGATGTAGGTGTTTAAGACGCAAACGGTTTATTGTATTGTACTTTTACTCTTAATACACATGACTGATTTGATTTAATTTTGCAGATATGATCTATTTAAAATTTCTTGTATGATAATTATTGGAGATTGTAGTTTGGTATTTTTTTTAAAGATTATAGAAAAAAGGTTTCAATAGCGCTGAAGTGATTTGTGAATTTTACTTAACAAGTCGCGTTTTTGCTTTTGTTCTTCTTCTACCGCACCTCTCTCCTTACTCTTTTTTGGTCCACCCTAACTAATAGATCGCCCTCTCGATTTTTTCCTCTTTTGTGTTTCTTTTCTCACAATTATTGAACCGTTCTCCGCTTTTTCCTACTCCAGAACCCTAACTAATCTTCTGCCCTTCCTGTCCACTAATTTGCTTTCGATTCAACGTATAGCCACCGATTTACCCCCGTCAAACTTCTATAACTTGCTGATGGTTCATCTGTCGATTTCTCCCCAACCTCTCCATTGTTTTCGCTTTCGATTCAATTGATAGCCACAGATTCACCCCATTCTGACTTCTACATTTTGCCGACGCGTCATCCGTTGACAACACGTTATTTTCTATTTTGTTTGTAATTATTCTACCTTGGTAAACCATATTAGTGTGAATTGTGGATCTTACTGTATGTTGGCATGACAATCAATTATGGTGATGGTGTGTGATACTATTGCTTGGATGTTTTTACAGATATTTTCTTCTACCCTAAATTTCTAGCGGTTATTGAACTTAACGCAGGCGATTCTTAACTCAAAATGTTCCTTTTCTATTTTGTCTCTATTCTTGCATTTCAGATGGAAACAATTCATTATCTCTAATATCTTATTAGTAGTCCGTATTCATGTTTTTTAAATGGAAGGATAAATGCATTAGAATTTGTGTCAGGGTTGCGATTGACCATAATATATGCAACCTTTGTTTTGTTTCATCATACCTTAGTTACGTCTTCAATGATAATTCAGCAAGTCCACAACATCGAAAGAAGTTAGACACTATTTTTGACCGATGCAAGTAAAACTGGAGCCAAAAGAAATTTATGAATTATTACTTGTAGGTGAACATAATTTACAGTTGTAGGACCCGTTACAAAAGATAGGTATAAGAAGCAAGCATTTTAATTTGACTCAAGCTTGATAAAGGTAGAACATTTCAGTTTGATATGTTCTTTTATTTTGGTTATCATCTATATCAAGGGAATTTTTCTTTGATATCATTCTAATGTACAGTTTGCATTTTGGAACATATATTGTTTAGTAGTCTGCCATAAGATTGATTGCTTCCAGTTAACTTTAGATGTTTTCCTAATGCTTTCATTTGAAAAGGAGAAAGTAAGTGTTACTTACAGATCATTTGCAAGTTTTTTTGAGTTGAGTTTCCATGAAGTAATTGTGCTTAAGGGTAATGTAGTGCCATTGGATCAACAACCATTACTTAAACTATGAGTTAGTATTGTGGCAACTGGCTTCACACCCATTAGTTAAACTATGACTGAATATTTGTGATACTATATTAGCAGCCATTACTTAAGTTAACATTTAATGACATTAGTTGTCCATACCAACACGTTATCTTTAGCATATAACAAAACATTTGCAACCTTTTGTAATTTTTTGCTCGCTGAATAGAAGGTAAAGAAAAGCAACCGAGAAAACTAGGCGGTTTGATCATGGCAGCATTGATTTGTACTCATTGTCATCATCAATCGTTCTATTTATTTTGCACTCTGAATTTACATGAATTCCCACATTTCTATTCACTATAGAGTATGTGTCTGATGTGATATGCATTTGGCATTGGGATTAAGGAAAAAATGTTTAAGGAATGAAATGGTATCCATGTAATTCCTATTAATAAACACATTCCATGTCTAATTGTAATGTCCTATCTCAAGTAATAGGAACATGGAGTTTTACAAAAATTATTCCATCTGTTTTGGATTTTTTCTACATTGCTTATTCCATAATTTTCATTTTTGCAAGGGATGATCCCCTTCAAACTTCAAATCATGGTGCTTGGAGAAGCATCAATATAGGTTTTGCATTATAAATTTTCATACTTACACGAGATCCTCTTCAACTTAATTGACTTATAAGTAAGTTCTTTAAAACATTTTTTTTGTATTTTTTTGATTAAGAGGTTGTGTGGCACTAGGCTGCACAGCCATACTAGATATATATATATATATATATATATATATATATATATACACACACACACACACACACACATATATATATACACACACACACACATATATATATATATATATATATATATACATATATACATATAAATATATTCCAGCTAACAAGCATAGTTTTTTGGTATTTCTCTTCATTTTTCTGTTAAGTTTAAAGAGATACCTATATATATATATATCAAACAATGAAACGGTCAAAGATGTGTATAAGTTTACAAATGTTTACCACCCATTTCGATCTACTGTTTGATTTCTCGATGCACTGGAGTACCGACGGTCATTCATTTGTTCGATATACTTAATCACAGCCGCCTAATTGGTATGTCATGTTTCTCAATTTTTTTTATCAACTAATGTTGGATTCAATATTTACACTTTTATGATCTTCCATCCAATCATATGTAAGTTTTTTTCCTCCCTATTTTACTGAAATTTCGTTTTCTATCAATTTTCAAGATTTTCTAAAGATTATTTATTTATCTCCTCTATTATGGCCTCTATTGGAAGCATCCGTTGAAATTGCGTACAATTGAAAGTTCTTCAATAGTCGTTACCTTATCCATACAGTTATTTGGATGTAGATTAAGCTATTTTTAATTTATAAACTAATTCATGGCACTGGAAGCCCATGTCATATTTTACAAGCAAAGACGGTGTTGACTGTAGTTATATAGGATTAATGATTATTATAATCCCAAATTATACCAAACTAGAATTTTGATTCTATATATAGACATTGGGCATAGCTATAAAATGCGTGGAAATTTTGTCAGTTTTCACGCTATGAAATAATATTTGGTCCAGATTCTAAATTTAATAGGACACGGTTCCCTTATTGCTAGCATTCTCATATCCTGATTCATATAATAACTCTTTCAGTTTTATTACCAACTACATATTCTGTGACCATCTGCTTTACTAAAGTCAGTTAAAGAGGAACTTGGGAATAAGACCACTAAGACATAGTGTTATTAGCGAGACCAGATAATGAATTCACAAATGATGGTACACTTTTTAGCAACAAAACTTTCTAAAACCGTGAGGTTCTAATGCCCAGATCACTATCCAATTATAGTTAGTAAAACTGTGAGGTTCTAAGACCACTTTGATTCAATGATGCTTTGTTGGATAAAAAAATATTAAACCATTTATTTATTTGTAATAAAGTCATTTGCCATTGGCTATTTGATTCTAAGATAATGTTTTACTCTTTTGTACGTTTCAGTGACTGATAGGTGACTGATAACAGACACTTTATTCTAATTTCATTTTACTTTTCTCAGAAATGTCTGGGTTCAAACCGTCGAATATGATTCCCATCTCATGGATTATTTTTATTTTATTTTAACACCTGAATAGTTATAATTGTGATGTGCGTAACATTTGCAACATTTACAACTCTTGGTTCTCAAGTACTCATTGACCATGGCATTGAAATTGATGTTTGATATTACAGTGGTTTTAATATAATTACTGACTGCAATTTATTATAAGTCCATGGTTTCCAAAATATCAAGCACTGTACGGTGTTTTTTACAAATCAGTCATTTAACTATGGACTCTCCATCACTTCCATCTTTGTATAATAATATTATCATATCTTTGGCAGCAGATGCATGTGCTTCAAATTTTAAATCACCGGTGATTTAAATATGTACACTCTCTTTCGGCCAACCCATTTACGAAGCACGGGTTCACACTTGTAACTTTTTATTACTGACTTAGTCACTCAAGTTCCAATACCACAACCAATTTTAATCAAGTTCGAGTGATTATTTCATAGTCAATGATTTTTTTTCAACCCATATTTAAATGCAATCTAAATGATGCTTAGCCACCATATAGTAAAAACCTTGAATAAAATAATTATAGAAGTAAATTGGTTTTTTTAACTCAGGTAGCAATATAAAAAATATCAGTGCACCTACAAATCAATAAGGCAAGAACTAAAAAATAAGTGCAGAATGTTTCTGTAATATTTTTGTATTGCTATAGCTTTAAAACCAAGACCTGCAAATTTTGAAAAAGAGGGGTGAAATTACGTTTACTTTTTTGGTGTAAAATTATTGAAAAAAGGAAGGAAACAAGAAGGAAATAAGTAAATCTGTATTGATTTAATATTTGGTTCAGGTCACTAATTGCAAACTTTGATCGCATAAAAAGTAGATTGTATCAATTAGTTCAAAGTGTGATTCAGAAAGAAGTAGATTGCATTTCCTTGCATGATAATATAGAATAATGTGTTTAACCAATTTTAGTTAGAATTAGGATTTTACATCTTTTTTATTTAGAGTAGTAGAAGGGCATTATCATAATTCATCAATAGGTGCAGCAGCTTATGCAAATTTAGGCAAATCTTGCATTGCTTAATAACTTTATTAGCATATAATGTATAAATAATGTTGAATTTTGGAGACACTATATGTTGAATTGAAGAGGTTGAAAATAGCTTGATAACGGTGAAAACGACGTGCAAATCGGAGCTCGGATGCTCAAGTTATCGCGATTTGAAGATGCACCGGCCTGAAAGTTGTGTTAGATGTCCGATAGGAATCCTCAGACATCTGACAGCAGATTTAGTGCAATCCAAAAGTTGCGATAGATGTCTGAGAGGTTGTGATAGACGTTTGACGCGGTGCAGCTTTGTTTTTTCAGTCCAGAATTTGTACATTCGCTTGTAGGGCTTCAAAGGGCAAATCGGGTATTTTTCAATGAAGGATGGTTCACTATATAAGCTATTTTTAGGATTCAAAGCATGGAGACTCCAAGGATTTAATCAAGGGTTCTACCTCCATTAACTAGGGTTTAGAGAAACATAATTTTCTTCGATTCTCTTCTCTACAAATTTATTCTAGTGGAAATTAGCCACAAGGGTCTCTTTAGCAAGTGCAATTAGTTTCTAGAACACACGACTGAAATAATTACTTTTAAGGACAAAATGCAAAATAATTAGTTTCTAAGGCCTAAAAACCTATGAAATTATGTCCTTAAAAGTAATTGGACTGCTGACTTTGTCCTTAATAGTAATTATTCTACTGACTTTGGTCTTGAAATTAATTTCCGTGGATGTGTGTCCTAGAAACTAATTGGACTACAAAGTTTGTCCTTCTACTGAAATGCCCCTTTATTCTATTTGAATATTGATCATTGTAATCAATCTTTTGCACTTTTCTCATTGGTATTTATAAAACTCTCTCTCAAAATGGATGTACACTAATAGTGGGACCAATATAAATCAATGTGCGATTTGTTTTATGGCTATTGCTTTGTTTCTCTATTGTTTGTTGGTGATTGTGATTGTTTTTGAATTGAATTGAGATATTGATTGGTTGTTTTTGCACTTCTTACCACGATCTCATTTTCCGATGTGCTTTGGGGTTTTGATTTGAATGGTCTCGAGTTATAATTCCCATAACATTTGGTATTGGAGATTTTGGTGTTGGTAGGTTGTTGTGGAAATGCCAGAATCCGATAATACCTTAGGTAGTCCCTCAATGGTTAGTCCAAATGGTTTAATCGATTGCTAGAAGAAAATGATTTTTGAAAGTATTTGAAGTATAAAAGTGAATTTATACAAGTACAAATTGATTCAAAGATTTTTCAAAACTTTTATATATATGTATTTATAAAAAGGATTTGTGAAAATGATTTTGAGGAAAGGTTTTGGGAATCTATGGCATTTGGAAAAGCCTAATATGAGAATTATCGATTTTGGGAATCGATTTTGTAAAGGAGCTTTATATGGAATTCATACTCGGTGTATGATTTGGAAAATACTATATGTGTATAGTATAAAGTGTTTTTAAAGTGGCTCTGGGGAAAAAGGCGCTCCCTTGAATGAACTTCTCAGGAGTGCCACAGGATGGCACTGCCTTGAGCCTCTAAAGGGGAGGTTCTAAAGTTGATCCTGTGAGGAGTCTGGACAAACTAGTTCCTGAGGATTATTTGGTAGCGAAAGTCGATGGCGCTGATGCTTACAGGGGCATTTGAGTTATGCTGTGACGATAGTGTAACTCGATGTTGCTGCGATCTACTGTGTGTGGACCATAGCGAAAATCGTGTGGAGGATGAGTGCCAACAGTCTACACTTGATTTTGCCGGGATGGCAACGCAACATCGGTAGACTGCGGTCTATGGTCAAGTGGAGGAGTTTCATTCTTTTGGCAGCGAAATTCGGTGGCGCTGATGCCTACAGTTATATGGGTTTGTGCTGTAATAGCAACGTAAGGCCCGGGTATAACTGCGATCTGTAGCGGGTTCCATGGCGTAATCGAAGAGCGCAAAGACCTACAGTTATCTGTGGATTTTGCCGGGACGGCAATGTAACCATCGGGTTAACTGCGACCATGGATGGGGGTGATGATTTCCAGAGCATTTTCACCAAAGATATTTCCTCTATTTTCGAAACTGTTTTCTATATTTTCAATAAAATTATTATTCAAAATATTTTCACTGGATGTTGGAAATGGGTCTGCCAAGCACTTATAGATTTTCAGTCGTACGCCTGATCAACGTATGACCGAATTTCTGTAAGGACAAGGATGGACTTGTCGAAACATCGAGTTATAAGGTATTTTTATAAAAGCTATTTTAGAAATATTATATAGATTTTTAAAGTAGTTTAAAAATGATCAAAGAAAATTTATCTGATTTTAAGCATTTTCAATAAATCTGGCTTCGTTCCTTTTCGAGGACGAAAAGATTCATAGGGGGGAGGAATGTGACGACCCGGAAATTTAGCAATATTATTTTTATGAGTATTTAGTCCAAATAATTAAAATATAAACTAAAACAGGTATATATATGTATTTTGGAAATAACTATGATCTGGAAATATAAAATTAAGAGTTTTAAAATATTCAAAATAAAAATCTAGCTTTTTCACCTTAAAATAAAATAAAGCTCTGCTATTTGATTTTGATATATATATATATATGTGTGTGTGTGTGTGTGGGTGTGTGTGTGTGAATATTGGTAATAAGGTTTTAAAGAAAAACAAATATAACTCTAATCAATATTTAAACATAAGTACAAATCAAGTATAGGATATTATCATAAAAATAAATATATGTAGATATAAGGAACTATGATATAAACTTGAGTATAAAACAAAATATGGTTATAAAATATAAATGAATATATATCAATACAAGAAACTATGAAATTACATAAGTATAATAAATAAATAATAGATAAGTAAATTAAATGTTGGAAAGTTAAACTTCAAAAAGAATAAAATAAATTATGTCAAGTCAAATATAAATTGAACACTTAAGAATTTTAGGAATATCAAATTGGAATATAAGCAATTAATAAGAATGGAAACAAATCACAGCTAAGTACATGTAGGTACTCTCAAAATGGAATGTATACAAGCGTACAGGATATATATAAAAAAATTATAGATAAGTATAAGCTTGTGAAACAAGCCAATGTAAATTAATGCTAATACACCATAAATCATATCAGCCACCTTAGCTTAGAAAAAATCTCTGATGTAAAAACTTTATAAAAAAAATCTTGCCAATACAATAATCTTGTACCCGTAGTACTTCAGCCTGAACACATCTTTTCTTTTATATATATCATCCTCACCGTATAAAAAAAAGAAAAAAATATAATATCTTCAAGTATATAAAGATCAAATTGGATAAGTATGAACGTATATATGAAAGTACTTGTAAAACAAGACAAGCATAATTAATGTTGGCACACATATTATCTTTTCAGCCTCCATAGCAAATAAAAAATCTCTGACCAAGTTTTGTACCAGTCAATACCTATCCTTGTAAAACCTTTCCTATATACATATTCTTCTCATTCTACTTTCGTTCATCAAAACTAAATATACCAGATAATAATCTTACAACTGAAGCTTAATATCAACTCAACTAAACAACAACTCAACTCAACAAATTCAAGCAAATTCAAAGTTTTAAGCTTCCAGTTTCTAGATCAACATCTAGTTTCAGAGCAGACCAATACTGTTCTCTGTTTTTAAGTTGAACAGGTGAGTAAACATCTTTTTAAAGGCTAATTTTGTTTGATATCTTGATGCATGTGATCATCCTTGAAATTTGATGTGTAATATGTTTGCATAAATGTAAATATGCTTGCATGTATATATGTATGAAGATTATTGTGTGCATGTCTGTGTGTATAGCCTCTGTTGTGTTCACAAACTCAAGAACTCTCAAATTAATTCATATCTCCTCACTTAAACAAATTTAAACTATGATCTCTAAAGAAGAAATGATTGTAACAATGTAATATCATTTTTAAAAATGGTTTCTAGTGAACTTATGAAGTAATTATTTCAGAAACAATAAATTACAGTGATGATCATTTAAAGTCAGGTAAATCGATGGATTAAAATTTATGTTTTGAATATATAGCTGGATTCAAACATGGAAATTATGAATTCTGATAATAGTTTCAAGATTTTTAAGTTTGGGATTGAAGAGAATTCGCGAGATGATCGGTTTTTGGGTTTTTGTCAATTACTGGCGATCGAGGGAGAGATGGCCTTTGTGATCAAGGCTGAAGCATGTTTATAGGTCAGGGATCTAGGGAAAAATGATGGAGGGATTTATAGTTCGCCGTGGTGGTGGGTCTACGGCAAGTTAGGGTTTAACAACCTGAATAGGACGACGTAGTTGCTGAAGCTCGGGTGGCACTAGGGTTGTATCGGAGTCAACCGGAGATGGGGGAAATGAAACATTGGTCAGTGGCGAAGGATCGGGTAGGTCGGTGAGTTTTTCGATGGCTTGTGGCGGTGGAACGTGAGGGTTTTGGCAATCGATTTTGGTCGATGTGCTTGACTTGCTCGAATTCGACTTCCGAGTTTGCTCGAAATTCTGTGTGGTCGTTTGGGTCGAGATAGTCGACGATGACTTGCTAGTGGTAGCGACGTTGGTCGGAGGGAAGTCGATCGACTGTGCACGTGCACAAGTTATCAGGGGTGTCAGGGAGTTGCTGTGATGGTGGAGCTCGGATAGAAGTATGTTTGGCATCAGGTTATTTTAGTGATTGACTCGGAGTTGTTTCAGGGATCGGCTCGGGTCTGCTTCATAGATTAAGGAATTAAGTTTTAAGTAATTAAGAGAGAGATCGGAAGGGATGGGTTCTGACTTGTAACGACCTGTATTTTTACGGATCGAAACATCGTAAAACAGTTGACATTTGGTCGCATTGTTGATAAGTCGTCCAGAGTCTAAGTCTTAGTTCGTATGAGAGTTTGGAGCGACCTAAGGAAGTGGGCGAGTTAAGGGGTAGACGACCTAGGAGATTGGAGCGACCTAAGGGAATTGGCGACCTAAGGGTTTGGGATAGGTCGTGTAGAAGATAAGTCGTGTGGTGGCTTAGGTCGTGGAGTAGGGTAGGTCGGAGGAGCGACTTAAGGAAAGGCAGCGACCTAAGAGAGTGAGCGACCTATAGGAGTTAGCGACCTATAGGAAGTTGGCGACCTAAGAGAGTGAGCGACCTATAGGAGTTAGCGACCTATAGGAAGTTGGCGACCTAAGAGAGTGAGCGACCTATAGGAGTTAGCGACCTATAGGAAGTTGGCGACCTAAGAGAGTTGGCGAGTTAGCGTAGTTAGGTCGTTAGACGACCTAAGGAGTTAGGTCGTATCCTGGCTGAGTTGGTTAGGTCGCGTGTGTGTGTTAGGTCGTAGGTTTGTTAGGTCGTAGGTCGCGGATGCGCGTAGGTCGTTGGATTTGTTAGGTCGCATGGATGCGCATTCGTTAGGTCGCGAGGAAGCGCATCTGGGTTAGGTCGTAGGTCACTTGGGTGCGCTGATGCGCTAAGTCGTTAGGTCGTAGAAGCGCATCTGGTTAGGTCGTAGGAGTGCGCTGATCTGCTGTGTTAGGTCGTAGGTCGTAGAGGCTTTGGTTGTTAGGTCGTGGGGTTTTTAGGTCGCGGGTTTTAGGTCGTGGACGACCTAAGAACGAACGACCTAAGTTTTTCCAGCCTATAAATAGGAGGGTTTTTCTTCATTTTTGGGATCCGGATTTTGAAGCGACGAAGTGCTGCCATTTTGAGAGCTCGACTTCTACACTTCTTCACTTCTTTTCTCCACTCTAATTGTAACGACCCCGAATTTTATAAATATTTAAATTGATAATTAATTCAATTTTTGAATTAAAGTTGTGAAATTAATCGATAGATTGATTGCGAGTTTCCCCTATCCAAATAAATTATGTATAAAATCATTCAAATTAAAAATATTGTATATATATTGAAGTTGAATTTAAATCGTAAATAAATGGTTTAAAAACGAAAAGACATAAGATAAAATTTTGGAAAATATATATATAAACAAATTTGTTAAATTAAACAATATATTAATATAGACATTCATTTATATTGCAAGATAATAAATTTTAAAAACAAAAATAAATTATGTACAAACAAATACACATATAAACAAGAAAAAGAAAAAAAAAACAAAGTGTATACAAATAAAGAAGTTTACATATTTTATAAAGTAATATTACCAAGGTCCAAAGACAAAGTAAAAGATAAAATAGGTAGCCTGTAAGCATCATTATGTAAGGCAAGCAATATCTAGCACAATATAACATCTCAGCCGAAATCAAGTTAAGCTTGCAAAAGAAGGACAAAGTTAAAATAAAATATGTAAGTATGTAGACAAAGTAGTACATATGCATTAAATGCCATATCCTCTAGCATACAAAAAGATGATTTTCAGCCGAGTCAACAAGCAAGCAATGGAAAATATCTCTGACCATTGAAAAAAATATAATATCACTTTGTACAAAGAAAACCATACTATCACCTGTACAAAGTAATATACCCTGTAAACTCAGTTTTATATATCAGGCTATCCACTTTAGTTTTCGTCCATTATAAGCTGAAAGAGAAACACTAAAGTAAAACATCTCAAACTTAAAAACAAAAGCAATTCAAAGGTCTGCAACCTGGAAGCTTTAAACAAATCAAGCATGGAAGTTCCTGGCTAAGATTCTTCTTTGCTTCTCTGTCCAAAATCATCAAAATATGCTGCTTTGTTCCACTACAAGGTGAGCAACTTTAACTTTTAAAACCCTTTCTTTGAATCCAGTGCTTGAGAATCTAGGAGTAAATGAATTTTTAAAAGCAGTTTAAATCTTGGATTTCATCTTGTTCTTGTGAATGAATATCTTGATGTTATCTGAACACTTGAATTAAAATTGGATGCATGTTTGAATTAAGTATATTTGAATGCCTGGGTAGTTTAAACATATACTCTGTGTGTTTATTACAGGTCTCGATTTTATAATAAATTCAATAACTAAATTTTGAATTCGAATTTGCTTATGATTTGTAAATAAAAGATGTTGGAAATCATGTAATCTTTCATCTAAAAATAGTTATAGGTATATAACATGAATCTTGGGTTCAGAATTTTTAAATTTACAGTAAATTCTTAATTTGGGTTAAAAATTAATCAAAACAATTTTAAGTTTTGATTACCTAATTGAATTGGTGATGCTAAACCATGAATTTTAAGGATTGTATCACGATTTTTAGTTTAGTAATTAGTGAGATTTTTCGAATTGAATGATTTGGACAATTTGACCAATTAGTGGCGAACGATGGCGAATTTGACGTCGAGGTTGAGCATGAAGAACGAGGGAATGTCGATGATCGTTGGAAAAATGCAATGGGAATTTTTAGTTGCTCGAGATGGCCAGAATCGATCGAAATAGGGTTCTACGCCCTGTGTTTATCGTTGGAGTTCGAGTGGGTTTCGTGGCGAATAGGGGTGATCGGAGTTGATCGCGAGTGGGGGAAAGGGTGCTGGAAGGTGTGTCGCAGCTTCGGTAAAGGTGGCCGATGGTTTCAAGGTCGGAGGCGACATGGAGGTCGAGTTTTCTGGTGATCTGGGTCTTCGATTGGTCGAGTTTTTGCTCGATTTCGCTCCGTAGTGTTTGCGTACGATCTGGGTACGTCTTCGTGATCGAGGGAGGCCATGGGGTCGTGGAGCATCATCGTGATGATCGCCGGTAGTCGGCGGCGCTCGTGCACGTGCACGAGTTCATTTGTATGTCTGTTGATTTCAGGCTTGGGGAAGAAGCATTGTCTCAAAGATACTCATGAAATTTTGGTTGCTAGCCCGAGTACGTGCTCGAGTACATTCGTGTATGTTATAATGTTAAAACTTAAAACTGAAACAAAGTATAAAAAGGGGAGAGAAGTAGACAGCTTGGGGAAAATAAGGGAGAACTCGAGTTAACTCGAGTGAAAACCAGGGTTGTTTCGGGCCTGGAAATTTGACATAAAAGAAAACAGTTTTCAAGTTTTAAACAAATTCAAGTCTGAACCAATTTAAGCTTCTTCTTTTAAAAATATTTGTTTTATTTGAAAATGAGTTTGGGTTTAAATTTAAAAGTTAAGTTTAGTTTTGAATAAAATTTTGAATCTTAAGTTTTCAAAATAAATTGGGCTTTTTAAATTAAGAATTTAAAAGTAAGTTTAAATCAAAGTTTAAAGCCAAGTTTAAATTAAACAGCTTTTTAAAGCAATTAAAGAAATGTTATTAGTTAATGAAGATAATTAACTAGGAATTACTAGGTAATTTAAATTAATGTGATTAATTTTGATAATTAATTTGATTAATAAATTAAAGGTTGATTTATTTATATGATTTATTAATTAAGGTAATTAATTTGAGGATAATTAATTAATTAAAAGTTAACAAATAAATGATTAAAGTTGATTAATTTATCAAATGATTAGTGAAAGGATAATTAACATGGTTAATAAATTTAAAGAAATTAATTTGAAGATAATTAATCAAAGATTAATTAATTAATGTAAAAGTGGTTAGGGATGACCACTTATTGAAATTTTATTAATTAAGTGGTAGTTAAATTAGGGTAATTTATTAATTAAAGATAATTAATTAAATGGTGAATTAAATAATTAAAGGTTAATTATTTAATAATTAAAGGTTGATAATAATAATTAAAGGTTGATTAATTTATTATTAATGGTTAATTAATAAATGATTAAAGAATAATTAATCAAAATGGTTTATAATTTATTAATGATTAATTAACTAGGATTAGTAATTTATTCATAAGAAATTAATCTGATTTAAATTTATCAGATATTAATTGATTCTACTTATGAATGTTTGGATTCTATTGAATGTGAATTGTTTGATATCCCTGATATGTGATGCTTTGTGATACATCATGATTTATGTTGTGATCTGTAATTTACTTATCTGTGATATATATCTGTGATCCGTACGATAAGCGTTATAGTTTATATCGTTTATCAACTATATCCTGTATTTTGATCTGTGATGATTCATTGTGTTGCACTATTGTGTTAAACCCCTGGACTACACTTTTACACACACAAATATGGATTTCACGTGGAAATCGGTTAAGTCACAGATAATTTAAATTTGATGTTTTTAAAATTGAAATTTTAATTTCAATTGATTTTGAAATTGGAAATTTGGGTTTAAAGTGAAAAGCTTTTGAAATGGAATTTCAAAGATAAAAGTTATTTTGAATAACTTAATCGAGTTTTGAAAATTTAAATAATTTGATTTAAATTTGAATTCAAATTTGAAATTGAATCCTATGATTTGAAACTAGGGATTAAAAATGTTATAAATGTGTTTATATGAAGTTAAACCATTTTAAAAGTAAAATTTTGAGAATTTGGATTTAACCCAAAGATTTTAATTCGTATAAATGAATCAGATTTCCAAAATAAAAACTGTTTGTTTTAAAGGAATAAAAGCTTTCAGATAAGAAATGAAATTCCAGTTTAATTAAAGGAATTTCAAGATTGAATTGAAAAATGGTTTTCCAAGTTATGAATGAATTCTTTTTGAAAGCTATGAATTGAATCTGTTATTTTTAACAGATTTAAAATGATCATTTGTTTAAACCATTTGGAATGGAATTGTTTTGAAAGCTATAAGTTGAATCTTTGTTTTAAAGATTTAACGAGTTAATCAATTGAAATGGGAATTAAATTTGGAAAATCTGTGAATGAATCTTTTGTTTAAAAGATTAATGTGTGGAAATTGTTTAAACCGTGAAGGTTGTTAAAATGAATCTTTTTGTTTAAAGATTTGAAAATGGTAATTTGGTAAACCATTTGAAAAGAGAAGTTTGGGTAATAAGTTGTGACTTAATTGAAATCCCAATATCCATATGTTTTTAAATATTGCGCTCACTATTCGGATTAGCCGGGAGAGGACCTTTGTGTCACATAACCCATTCCGAATAAGTGATTCGTCGTATATGGATGGCATTTGAAGACCGGTGTTGAAGACCGGATATTTTTCGAAAATGAAAGGACAACCTGTCGAATGTCTCTGCACCGAGTTGCTCCGGTATAGAGATTTATATCACTCTTTTTGTGACGGGAAGTCCGGACGTGATTGGAAATTATCCGGATTTGCAAGGGCTTCGTGAGAAGTGCCTTCGGTTCTGTTCGAACCCGGAACAGACTTGTATGGATTGTATGTCTGACATTACACTTTGAGATATAAAGCCGATTTCTTTCAAATACATTTCTGTTGGTGGCGGAGAATTTATTCTCTTAGCTTAACACCCTTCTCTGAGACGTACGAGCTCAGAGGTTATGTAGTTGAAATTTATTAGCGATATATCGCAATTTGGTAATGTGACATGCTGAGTGTTGCTGTGGGATGATCAGTGTTTGATCATTTGTGATATGATCATTTGTTTGATCATTTATCTTTGTGATCATAGGTTGATCATCTGTTGACCCAAAGCATGGCTTTGTGCCAAAGCGTAGCTTTGTGGACGAGACTTCGTCAGAGCCTCACAACCCGGAAATGGTCGAAACAGGATCGTTGCGGCAAGGTTATGAGGGTCGCGCCCTTTAGGGTATGTCATTTCCTTCTGGAAAAGGGTGGTATTATGGTATGGAGCCCTGATACTTACTCATGTGGATACACTTATTATGTGTGATGATGGTTACGAGCGCTCGGATAAAGGTCCCAAAGGACCGGGAGGTGGCATATTCGTGAGTTACCTGTTACAGGGGTAACCCGGCCTTGTTTAGCAGAGAGCAGTTTGTCTCTCGGAGCGTCCAGCCAGAGGCGTTTCCTACGTGGAATAGGAAGGTCCTTAGCCTGACCATTTGTTGGAAAATCCAAAGAAACAATACGAACCTTGTACGGTTTTAGTTGTATAACCTGCTATGGAATGTGGCGGTAACCTGCTATTGAACATAGTAGCTATAGTAGGCATACGATACTGGTCGTATGTTGGCTAAGATTAATATTATACTTTTGAAATGTTTTCTACACTATGCACTAACAGTAATAACCAATGATTTTGCGTATTAAGCATCTTTGACTATCATAAGGAGAAATCTCCTCCGATTCTGCGTTTGTATTGTGTGTGTGTGTGCGGGAGGCCTTATGGTAGTTTCATTTTCCAAAAGCATTGCGAGTTGACTTTGAAATTCTTTTGCTATTTGTTTTTAAAGATAAACTGTTTTTGTTGCTCACACCAGTCCCATGACTGATCCGGAGTTTATTGTTCCCTTCCTAAACTCTGGGTGCTCATAATTTACTACACGAGCAGTCTAGAGTTGGGTTTTTCAGATCTTCAGGTTTAGTAGATTATCTGGAGCTAGTCAGTCCTTGGACGACTGACCTTGCTTTTCGCTAGCTATGGATTGGAGCATTCTATTGGAGATATTCTATCCGCTGCTGTTGTTAGCTATTTTCTTTTCCGCTGCTATTTCTTGTATCATATCTCTGATGTATATAGATATTCATTGTATCATCATTGTATCTGGATATTGTATCAGATGTTGTATATCTATATTCTTTTTCTTTTCCGCTGTGTTATTTACTTAATTGTGTTATAGCTCCGGCGAATCGGATTTGAACGGTCGAATCTGCGGCATTCTAGTACAATGTGAAGTACGGATGTTGATTTTCGAACGGGCAAAACCCGATACGTTACACTAATCTTGTGATTCCTTCCATCCAAATCGAAGATCCAAGAGCTTAGATTGAAGATCTTCATCCATCGAAGAGAGATTTCATCGTTTGAAGCGGATTGGTGATAGATCGAGTTAGATCCTTCGCTGTCCAGATCTGAAGTGGGTTTCTTTTAAGGTGTTTAGGTGATTTGGTGAGTGGTGATTATCTCTCACACGGATCCAAAGGAGTATATCGGATCGTTGGCTCGATTTTGTGCTAAAGTAGTGATTTCCATGCATTTTCCTAATCCTAAGTATAGATCCATATAGATCCATTGTTCATAATGATTTGGCATCCATTTTATTACATGTTAACCTATGCAAGTTCATTCATCAAGATTATAGAGATATTGCTCATGTTTTCATGCTTGTTAGACTTTTGACTCTTTAATTACGAAATTGCCATTATTGTTATAATTGTCTATTTAGATCATATTTGAATGCTTGTTTACTTGGATTAATGTTTGATTTGATTGATTGCTATGAATTAGATGATTGATGATTTGACTTAGACGAAGATGATTCAAAAGCTAAGGGAAAGGCTCTTGAATTGGAAAAGCTGCTCGTGGCATATGTGGCGGATGGGGAAGCTCATATGGATAGATTTGATGATGATGTTGAGATGAGGCTTTGCTATGATGATGATGAGGCGAAGCATGATATGAGATAGCCTTGGTCTAATCCAGACGGGATCATTCCAAGCAGATTGATAACTCGGTGAAATGGTTCGAGTTTGAGGATAATGGTTTGCTCGAGAGGCGCTTGAGCTAGTATGGAAATAGCCGTCGAGGAGGATGACTAGAAGGCTGAGATCTCATCGTTGTTGAAGGTTCTAGCATGCTCAAAGCAAGAGTACGTTCGGCAGATTCGATAGTCCCTGAAGGCTACTGATTGGTAGTCAAGTACTCTGGGCAGATTCGATAGTCCTAGGCACGGGTCACGATGACGTGCAGAGTTATGTCTAGAACCGGGGTTTCCATTAGCCCTTGACGGACGGATGAAATAAAGAGCCGGTCATTCAATTAACGATGATATCGAAGCAATGATAACAGTGATAGCCAGAGTCATGGATGTTTGGTTGTATCGTCATTCGGTCTCAAGAGCGGTATTTTCTGGGTGCTTATCTGATCTTGGTTTAGGCCTTGGGGGTTTGTACTTGGAAAACATCGCCCTTGACTCGAGTGATAATTGCTTTATTTTAAATTGTATGCTTTGCTATGTTTGCTTCTGCTTAGTGTGTGTCTGGGGGCTATCACTGTAGAAAGAGGTGGAGTGGGAGGGTTGTATTCCTATTCCTTTTCCTTTATGCTCTTTTGGTATGTTGGTTAATTTACCGCTCACTAAGACTGTTGTCTGACTCAAGGCTTTATGTTTTAACTCTTATTGCCTTGGGCTGTTCGTCCATTTTGGGACGGGCAGACTAGGTAGCAGGTGATAGGTGCTGTTCTTGCTTTCCACGGTGCTGATGTCGAAGACGAGCTGGAGGATTGCATATTATCTTCTTACTATATGTACTGGATGTTCCGCTGCTTGTATATTCTCTGAGTGTTATGTAGTGAGGCTTGATGTATTGACTATTCAGATGTTTGTATTCAACTATTATGAAGTTTTATTGATGAGATTCTATTCTGTGAAGCTTCACTATATATATATTCTATTGTATTTTGTCCATGCGCTGTGAGTAATACGATAGATTCTGTTGTTTAAATTTACCCTGGCAATCGTCCATGGTCGCCTGGCACACTTTACAGCGCACTATCTCTAGGTTCGGTGCAGGGGTCATGGGCGGTCGTCACATGACTTGAGTTATATTAGTGATGACTGGACTTGGTCCCAGGTATTTTATTAAATGTTTTAAAAACAAGTTTTTAAAGCAATGCAAAGCAAAATTTTAAAACAAAGGTTTCCAAGCAAGTTTTAAAGATTTTAAAGAATCTAGTTTAACTATCTCTCAAATCTAATTCTTTATATAACAATTGTTTTTATATTTGATTAAAAGATAAAGTGTTTAAAATTCATGTGTTAATTAAGTAATTATTAAGATTTATGGATTAACTGGAATTTAATTAAGATTTTGAGAAGTTATAGATTAATTAAGTTAATGAAATAATTAATAAAAGAAGGTCAATTAATTAATGATGAAGGATTAATTTATTTATAATTGAGCGATTAATTAATGATTGAGAATTACCAATTAATTAATTAGAGATTAATTACTTAAATGATAACTACTTAATATAAGTAAATAAATGATAAATTTGTTAAGGATAAATTAATTAATAATTAAAGGTTAATTAATTGAGGATAGTTAACCAATGGATAATTACATAATGGAAGTAATTATGGATAATTAATGGATAGTTAAAGGATGATTAATTAATGGGTTGTAATTAATTAATGATTCAGTGAGTAGGATTTAACAATAAAGTGATTGAAGGAATTAATTTAATTAATTAGAAATGGTGTGACAAATTAATCTTGTTTCTGAATGATTGAATGATATGGTATGCATTATATTATTTGATATTTCTGATAAGTGATTTATGATGATAGGTGATATGTTATGTTTGGGTTGAACTGAGATAATATGGTTTGTCTATCTATAACGAATGAAAATGTAAGTATGTAATCCTGGGTATAAATGGAACTGTTAAAACTTAAGCAGTTTTGTTTTAAGATGATATTGGATTCGAAGAGACTAGGGTCAGGTATCTGGAAATACCTGAAACCACTTCGATTTGAAATTCACAATAAATCCTTTATATGTTATATCAATAGGCTGGAATGGAATAATGTTAACCCTTGAAACTAAGTAAAATGATACTTACGGATTGATGTGTGAAATTGGTTTGACTATAACTGATAATGAACTCGTAGTGAAGTACGAGTATCTCGGGTTTTTAATGTGCTTTGTGTATTAGAATTTCATGTTATATGGGTTTACTCACGCTGGTTTCTATCCTGACCCGGGTGTTACTTTGTGGTAATGCTCGGGTCAGACCGAGTATTACAGATTTCCAGGTAAGGACGTTCTGGAGCTAAGGAGGCGAGCTGGATGGCAGGAACGTATGGACTGTATTCCGCTGTGATATATGGTAGTTTGTCTGGGACATGTTGATTGTATCTGTCCAGTGTTTGTGTATATGTTGTAACTCTGCTGTATTAAAGTGTAATTTGACAAATACAGATTTCATTTGTATAACTGTTATTATTTGATATTATATCTTAATCCGCTGCGAATGTGAGATTCTGTGTTTTATTTTATGTTTCTTCTTCTATCTCTTTCTTATTTCCCTAACTATCTGGAATTTTCGGGATCGAAATTCCGGGTCGTTACAGTGTAGCACCGTATGTACGTGGATCGTACACGGCTTTGGGGTTATAGACAAGTGTAGTGGCGCTAATGATTTTGAAAAGTGGCAATATAAGGTGAAAGTGGTTCTAAGGCGGAATCAAGTATATCAGGTAGTGTTTGATACACATTTGTTGTCGACGGTCATCTCAGATGTTGAGAGAGAGGAAATGGAAGAGTGGGCATTCACTACACTTCAACTTGCTATGGAGGAGAATGTTATCTCCAAAATAAGTCGTCATACTACCACTAAGGGTATATATGACAAATTGGAAGAGTTATATACGAAGAAGTCACTAACTAAGCGTTTAATCTTGTTGCGAACGTTCTTCACCTATAAGATGAAGGAGGGTACTTCACTTAAGGCGCACTTGAATATCTTTCATGATTTGCTAATGAAGATGAAAGTGGCAGATTTGAAGATTGAGGAAGAACAAAAGGCGATGATATTGTTGTGTTCATTGTTGGACCGTTATACGGGTTTCTCAAATAGTTTGATCTATAGCCGGTATATTTTGACTCTAGATGAGTCAAAACAGGTCTTTTTAGCGGGAAGTTGCGGATCAAATGAAGGATTTCGGTAATGGAAGTAGTGGTGCTAGTAGTTGTCACGGTTTATTGATGGAGAAGGAGAGATATGAGAAGAAAGGGAACCGGAGGCATTCTAAATCAAGACAGCCCGGTTGGAGAGATAATTAAAAGGAAAGAAATGGAAAGTGCTTTATTTGTAAGAAACCCGGTCATTGAAAGAATGAGTATCCGGACAAGGAGAAGGCAAAGAAGGAAGTAGCATCTTCATCCGTAGCGGTGGAGAGTGGAGTTGGTGAAGTAGATGTTTTGACAACGGTAGCATCAGATGTTTCGGGTAGCGAACGGGTGCTCGATTCAGGGATGTCTTATCATATGACGTCGAATAGTTATTGTTTTTCTTCTTATGTCGACAAAGAAGGAAATTCAATTATTTTAGGTAATGGTGTTATTTATAAGTCGAAAGGCATTGGTTCCATGCAAATTCGGATGTTTGATGGAGTGGTTGTACTTTCAGTAATGCACGCTTTGTTCCGTGACTTTGGAAGTCTCTTATCTCTTTGTGGCAGCTGAATTCTTTAGGATGTAAAATCACTATTGAGAGTGATAGCTTGTGGGTTTCGAAGGGTGCGCTTGTGGTGATGAAAGATGTTATGACTCATGGTGTTTATTTGCTTCAAGGTGTGACTATAGAAGGTGAAACTTGTGTGGGAGTTGATAGTTCTCGTGGCTTGGTTGCGACTAGGTTGTGGCATTTAAGGTTAGGTTATATCTCGGAGAGGGGTTTGGATACTCTTCGAAAGAGGTAGATGATAGATGGAGAGATTTTCAACAAACTAGAGTTTTGCGAGGAATGTGTCATGGGGAAGCAAACTAAAGTATCATCCGGTGAAGGAAAACATGATTCGAGAAGGTTTCTTGAGTATGTTCACATGGAAGTTTGGGGACTGGCATCGGTAGCTTCTTTGGAGGGAGCTTGCTATTATATTTCTTTTATTGATGACTTTTCTCGGAAGGTATGGGTATATGTAATGAAGGCTAAGTTGGAGGCATTTGCAAAGTTCAAAGCATGGAAAGCTCTTGTTGAGAATGAGAGTGGCAAGTCTTTAAAGGTTCTAAGGTTAGACAATGGCGGAGAGTGTGTTTCCGGAAAGTTCTTGGAATTTTGCAAGCATCGTGGTATTTGGAAGCATTTTACTACATCGGGAGATCCGCAGTCGAATGATGTTGCAGAGAGGATGAACCGTACTCTACTTGAGAGAGCTCGATGCTTGAGATTGACATCGGGTTTTTCTAAGGGATTTTAGGCTGAAGTTTTGTCAACCGCGGTGCATATTGTTTAATCGAATTCCGTGCTCGGCTATTGGTAACAAAATTTTGGAGGAGGTGTGGAAGGGAAAGAGCATTGACTTGAGATATCTTTGTGTGTTTGGAAGTCCGGTTTATGTGCATGATCCGACAAAAGATAAGCTTGAGCCTAGAGCTTTCAAAGGGGCCTTGCTTGGTTATACGGATGTTGTAAAAGGCTATCAGATTTGAAATCAAAAAACGAAGAAGGTTATGAATTCTCGTCATGTTACTTTTGATGAGTCGGCTTTTTTTAAGAAGAATAAGAGCTCATCGGATGTTTTGGATTTGGTTCATGGTGAATCAAAGGGGAAGGAAGTTGTTCCCATCTTTCATTCAAGCAGTAGAGTAGTTAGAGATGCTTGTGAGGAGGAAGCGTTTGATGTAACATCACATAGTCCATAGGGTTCCTCTAGTAGCGTTGGTGATGTGCATAATTCTAGAGAGGATTCGGTTAAAGGTGGAGTCGAAAAGAGTTTGGGTGATGGTATTGCTACTCGGGTGGGTCGTCGTGCTATTAGGCCACCCAATAGATATGATGGTTGGAACTTGATGATGTCATGGAGTTGAGTGATAGCTTGAAGTGGATTTGTGCAATGGAGGAAGAGATACAATCGTTGTTGAAGATCAAACTTGGGATTTGGTTCCACTTCCTTAAGAAAACCGTGTTATTGGGTGCAAATGGATATACAAGGTAAAGGATGACGAGAGATGCAAAGCTAGGCTAGTGGCTAAGGGGTTTGCACAATGGAAGGGAAAGGAGTACGATGAGATATTTGCACCGGTTATGCGCCAGACTTCAATCTGGATGTTACTTGCTATAGTTGCCATTCACGACTTGAAGTTAGAGTAACTTGATGTAAAAACCATCTTCTTGCATGGTGACTTGGATGAAGACATCTACATGGAGCAACCAGAAGGTTTGGTTGCAGATGATAAGTCAAATTTGGTTTGCAAGTTAGAGAAATCACTATATGGTTTAAAGCAATCACCTAGACAATTGTACAAGAGATTTGATCATTTTATGCATGAAAATGGTTTTGATAGAAGCATCAAGGATGCTTGTACATATTTCAAGAAGTTGGAAAATGATGTTGGGTGTATTTACTCTTGTATGTGGACAACACGCTTAGTGATTCTAAGGATAAGAATGAAATCAATAAGTTGAAATTGAGTTTAAAATCAGAGTTCGAAATGAAGGACCTTGGAGATGCAAAGAGGATATTGGGCATAGAAATAAAGAGTGATCGAAAGCGTTTTGAGTCGAAATTGACTCAAAAGAAGTATATAGAGAAAGTGCTTTATCGATTTATCATGGAGAATGCAAAGGCATCAAATACACATTTACCTTTGCATATAAAGCTTTTGAGTAAGGGATCACCTATCTTGTAGAAAAAAAGGCTTATATGGCAAAGGTGTCATATGCTAGTGCGGTTGAAAGTTTAATGTATGCTATGGTGTGTATAAGGCCAAATATTGCAAATGCCATTGAGATGGTTAGTTGATATATGGCTGGGGAAATCGCATTGAGAAGTTGTGAAGCTTATATTGAGATACCTTAGAGGTAGATCATCTCATGGCCTTGTTTTTGGCGGTAGTGAGGGGATGAATTGCAAGTCGGTTGGTTATTGTAATTCGGACTACGCCATTGATAGAGATCTTAGAAAATCAACTTTCGGATATGTCTTTACACTCATAAGTTGGAGATTGAGATTGTAGACCGTAGTTTCTCTATCCACTATGGAGGCGGAGTTGATAGCCGCTGTGGAGGCAGCAAAGGAGGCACTTTATTTGAGACGATTGTTGTGTGATTTAGGATTTGAACAATATAGCATTAATGTTCGATGTGATAGCCAGACTGTTATTCACTTGGCGGAAAATTTGGTGTTTAGCTCACGGACTAAGCATTGAAGTGTGATAGTCATTATGGATGAAGATAAACAAGTATATCTCTGGAAAGTGCACACAAAGGATAATGCGGCAGATATGTTCACTGAGGCATTGTCGGCGAGAGATTGTGGTTCTATCTTCTTGGTGAGTCTGGTTTACATTTATTAGTGATTTTGTCTTTAGATGAGGTGATTTTGGATTTATGTGCTTTTAACACTTCGTTAATGGGCAGGGCTTTGCCTGAGCTCGTTGATGGAGTGCAATGGGCGGTGGCTTTGTCAGAGCTAATTGAGAAAGCATTTAAGCTTATTTGATTGAAGGTAGAAGTGGTGATAGTTTGACACTATAGGTTGTTGGTGATGGAGATGGATATAGTGTCAAGGTGGAGTTTTGAATTTTGATGACTATGTTGAATTGAAAAGGTTGAAAATAGCTTAATAACTGTGAAAATGGCGTGTGAATCATAGCTCAGATGCTCAAGTTATCGCGATTTGAAGATGCACAGGGTGAAAGTTGTGTCAGATGTCTGATTGGAATCCTCAAACATCTGACAACTGATTTATTACAGTCCGAAAGTTGTGATAGGTGTTTGAGAGGTTGTGAAAGACGTCTGACGTAGTGCTGTTTTGTTTTTTCAGCCCAGAATTTGTGTATTCACTTATAGGGCTTCGGAGGACAAATCGAGTATCTGTTAATGAATGAAGGTTCACCATATAAGCTATTTTTTAGGATTCAAAGCACAGAGACTCCAAGGGTTTAATCAATGGTTTTATCCTCCACTATATATGGTTTAACAAAACCTAGTTTTCTTCGATTCTCTTCTCCACAAATCTATTTAATTTGAATATTGATCATTGTAATCAATCTCTTGCACCCTTCTCATTGGTATTAATAAAGGCTCTCTCTCAGAGTGGATGTACACTAACAAGACGTTAGTGGAATCACTATAAATCAGTGTGTGATTTTAATGAATGATAAAGAAGACAATAATGTCAACAGTAACTACTTATTTTATTTAGACATACTAATTTTCATCAGTATAAATATCTTAAATGGATATATTTTATATTCCTTGGGGTATAAGTTTTCTTTATCATTTTCAAATGCTAATAGTGCAAGTTAATTTATGTGATTCAGTTGCTTTTATTAATAAAATTCGGTCTAAAATAATGACCATGATGGTTGCATCGTGCTTGAGAAACTATTGAGCACCCCTATGCATATATAAAACATATGGTTTCATTTGCTAAAATTCTAAAATTTCATCTTGGCCATAAAATATTAAATAAAATTCTATATACTTCTATCTATAGTAGAAAACAATAAAATTAAAACGCTCACAATTCAAGCCATATTAGATAAGTTTGACCTTAAGCTTTTACTTTGCAACCATGATTAAATAAGTAATAGGTTTCTTTTTCGGATATGGTCTATGATAAACGTGAAATTTGCAATATTTAGGATTATTTATCACCAATGATAATTTTAAAATTGTTTCTCCTTTTTGAAATCACATGTTTGAACATGAATTAGATTATTTGAAACGTTGTAGCTATAAAATAAAAACTCAACTATCTTAGTAAAAAGAAGAGAAATATAACTTAAGTTAATTGAACTCATAGGAAGTAAACAATAACATATCTAGAGAGAATTACCCGGTATAAGAGATTATGAGAGAGCGTATAAGGCATAAGTACGGAGGTCGTAATAATTTGTGGCTTTAGGAAAAAGACCGTGATTGTTGCATCTATTGCATATAGAAACTTTTGAGAACCCCTAGGAATATAGGAAATATATGGTTTCATTTGCCAAAAACTAAAACAATAGAATACAAATGCAAACTGTTAATCATACACTAGTTTGAATAATATAGGGATAATGTCTTAAAAGTAAACAAATTTTCAGGTAAAAATATGTTTAAAATATAAAATAGAAAAGGAAAAATGAAATTCAATTCCCATTTTAATTCAAGATGACAGTTACAAATAATCCTGGGTCGTTACATGAGAGCATTTTGAAGGGAGAATGAGAGGATAAATAGGAAGACTGAATCAGCACGAGAAGAGGATAAGAAGTTATTTTATGGGGTCAAGCACCATTAGTCCAGTGGTTAAATGTTTCGAATGTAGTGCTGGAGGTCATAGTTTCAAAACTTTATAAGTTGGACTAACTGGAAGGAAAGTGTAATGACCCAGATTTTTAGTTGTTAATTTTGAACATTTAATTTATTTCAAATGCTGGATTGTGAAATGTAAGTGGAATTTTAATATAAAGTTTATCGGGCAAATAAGTGGAATAAAACCTAGATCCAAATATAGCGATTTATTGAATAAATTTAATTGTTGAATTAATAATTGAAAATCATTTAAATAATTTAATTGGAGTAGAATATGAATCGAAACGATTTCTAATGTTGATATAAATTCTATTTGAATTAGAAATGGGTTAATAAGTTTTTAAAACTGGAATTTCAAGAGATTTCGCCAACTATTGAAATCGTCGATTTTATCGACATGTTAAAATAGCCTTTCGGGGGCACAGTTTCGGAATTTGACAAAACCAGTTTTATTGGATCCGTAATAGTGTATTATTATCGGATTTCAAATTTCATAGCGTTTGGATTAACCGTTTGGTTGTTCGATCTGAAAACGCCTAGAAATAATTTAATAGAATTTAATTTAAATAGTCGATTTAAAAAGCTATCTTCTCCATACAATCAAATTGGAGCTCGAAACTTGTTCCATTGAGTACGGAATAGTGGTATAACCTTAGAAATGCCAGGCGGCATGCCTCGATAGGAGTTCATAGTTTTTAGTTATATTAGGCGAGATATTTTGGGAAATAAATAATATTATATATAATTTCAAAGTCAAACTATACTATCTCTCGAACCACCTATAATCGGTCAACCTTGTATCATAAGCCACCCCTTTCTCGTTAAATTCACGACTGTCTTCCTCTTTCGTCTCCAGTTCTAGTCAAGGATTACAGGAAAAAAATACATCACGCGATTGAACGAATCGCGATGGAGGAGTCATCGTGCACAAGCGTGAGTGTGGGCAGGACATGGAGTCATGAGCTCGAATATGAGCTAGGTCTTGGGTCGCTCGGAATTGGAGGGCTGAGGTAGCAAATCTAGTGGGCGAGCTAGGGTTTGGGCGACCAGATGGCGCGCGCGTGTAGGAGGATGAGCGATGACAGTGCTAGAGAAGCACGACAAGTTCGCGTGCAATTCCATCGACTTCGGCCTGGGGGCGGGATTTACGAGGCGATGGTGGCATGTGGTGTGGCCAGATCTTGGCCAGAGGTGCGGTAGTGGAAGGATGCTTCGATGGAAGGCGTGGTTGATTGAGGATTGGCATGGTTGTGCTCGTGTTCGAACCTGAGAGTGAGGATACGAAGAGGTAAATTATATATTAATGTGGTAATTAAATTTTAATTAAGCTACTAAGTAAATTTATTGAATTCAAGTTGCTTATTAATTCATAAATAGGTAATTAGTTTAAATTTAAGTAATTAGTTAATTTATTATAATTAAATTTTGAAATCATTAATTTATATAATTTGAAATTTGCTTATACGAGGTTCAATCAAACAAAATTAGTCGTTTGGATTCGTAGCTGCGGAATCTACGCAATAGAATTAAAAATTGGAAAGATATGAAAATTCGAAAATAACGGTGTGAAAAATCTAACTCATCTTGGATTACTATTTTAATTTAAATTGCTGAAAATTAATTATTGAATGATTGGATGAATTTATAAATTATTATCAGTTGGATGTTATATTATATATAGTAGTATATATATTAGTAGTTGGATATATTTCCCTCCCATTAGAGCGGATGAGACACTATGCGCCCCGCATAATAGCGGATGACCCTATATTACCGCGATATCCGGCCTTGAAGCGGGATTGGTACTTTATGTTATCTAACATATGTGGATGCAGGGAAAATAGGTTGGAGGGATCCAACTGGATTACTCAAAAATGTTGATTTTAATTTCATATATAATTGATATGTTAGAATAATCTGTATAGATTATTGTTGTGATTTGAAGTATTGGATGCTATAGTAACACTGGCCTGAATTTTGGTATTTTGAATACCATAAAATATTATTTTTGAATTTGAAGGAATTATAATGAAGATTTTGAATATAAAAATATTTATATTGAAGTTTGGATTATTTTAAAAGAAATTGATTTGGATAAAAAAAAATTGATTTTGGATTGTACTTAACTATTCGTAAAAATATTTAAATAGGGATTTAAAATAATTTATATAGAGGATTTTTTAAACAGTGGATTTTTAAATGATATTTTTTGGAAATTTATGGAAAGGGAGTCAAAAATCGATATTTAAAATAGATTTGAAAAATAAATGGAATTTATTAAGAAATGGATTTATAAAATGAGATTTTATAGATGGGATTAGTTGTATAAACAAGTGAAACTCAAAGGACTTTATAAATTTATAAACGATGTTTAAAAATAAGGGAAAATGATATCAGTTGATAAAATGGAAATATAAATTACAATGTGAATTTATATCGAGTTATGGAAGTCATTTTGGGAAAAATTAGTGGAATCTATTTTTGAATGTGAGAATGATTATGAAATTGAGATATGGTCGATGTGATATGAATCGAGAGGGATTTATAAATTGGAAGTAATATTGGAATTTTAAAATAGATTTTTGTCGAGAAATTTATATTGTTTCAAATTGGGATTTCTATTAATAAACTATATAGTTAAAGCTGTTTAGTATTGAAATATTTCGGAAAAAGTTAGTTATCCAAATATTTAATATTTATTGTAATTAAATCTAATTTTTATAATAAGCTTTGTAAATCGATTAGTTTATTTAAAAATGATTTGGAAATGAGTTATCGATGTTTATTTAAAGTGTTTTGATATTTTAAATAATTACTTAAACATATTTTAAAAATAAATTATTATTCTTTTAAAAATTTTATTATATATATATAGAGTTTTGAAATGATTTTATTTTATTTATAAATTCTCTTGAGATTTGTAAACAGGGTTATTTAACGGATATGACTTTTATGAGCGAAATCTTGAATTGGAATTCTGGAAAATTTAAGGAAATTTCCGGATCGTTGAAATGAGAGGAACTTCGAAAGATGAATTAGAATTCATAAGGAAAGTTAGAAATGGATGGTTGGAATTATAGACAAGGGTAATCGATTTGGAAATATTAAAGGAAATAAATTAATGAATTCCGTGGACTTATAGAATCCGTTATAAATAAATTAAGGGATTTACAAGTCAATTGTAAAGGATTTTGAAAAATAGGAAATAAATGGAATATTTTCTTAAGTATTGGGAATAGAATGGTTTTAGAGGAAAAATAGACTTGCAATATTCTCCTAGGTATTGAAATAGAAGATTTTGGAAATATTTTAGCAACGAGATGGTTTGTACAGAAATATTTTCGTAAATAATGTATTATAAAGGGAATTTGAAATATTTCTAAGGCTAGGACGGTTTGAAAATATCTTGTTATGGATAGGTATTTGAGTTGTTTCAAATATTGAAATATTGAAAGAAATCTTAATATATATCTTTGTAAAGATATTTTGGAATAAATATATTGAAGATTTATAAAATAAGGCCTGGTGACTGCTTATGGATGTTATTTGATAGTTAAATAACCGACTATCAAAATTTGGCCAAATTCGTTGATCGTTTCGAAGAGACCGGGATCAAATTTAATTATCCGAAAACCACTTCGATCCGATTTGTGCGTTACGAATTGTGATATCGTGAAGGTAATGAAGCCAGTGATTTTTGAAGAGATTGGTTTGTCCAGACCCAGGTCAACTTGTATGGATGAATGCTATCATTGCATTGCTTGCCTGGAAGGCGGTTTTAGCATTTCAAGTATGAATGCTATTCTAAAGGTAAAATGCAGCCTCAAGCCTCATCAACCGAGAATGACTAAAACAGGGGAGATGCAGCAGGGCTAAGTGGGTCGCACCTAAGTAGGGTATGTTATCACCTTTCTAGATACTCTTGGATATATTATAAAATTATGGATATGGTTGTGCATGGAAAATAGAGCGCTCCATTAAGGTGGGAACACCCGGGGTGATAACATATTCGGTACTACCCAGTAAGGGGTACACCGATCCTGTGTTGGCAGGGATCGTTAGGTACGATCTCGGTACATTTTTCTAGAGATGTACTGTGGCGGGCGGTACCTCAGTACCCCAGTCATTGTATGGAATCCAATATCCACTACGAGCCTGTACAGTTTTGATTGTATACCAAATATTGCTGAAACGTGAGATGCAAGCATTTCAGCTATTTTCTAATTTACTTTCTATAGACACTATTATAATATCAAAGGATTTTGATATAAAATGTTTTGGTTATCGTAAGGTAAAAACCGTCGTATTTATGTGTAGCGTGGTCTTACGAGATACCTTTGTTTTTTTAAAGGATTTTGAAAATAGTAATAAGTCAAATTGTGTGTTTGTTCTCACGCTAGTTTTAAAGACCGATTCGGATGTTATTTTATTATAATGCTTGGGTCAGACCGAGTATTACAGATTCAGGTTAGGATGCTATGGAGCTCAGGAGACGAGCTGGAGGATTTCAAGCGTATTTCACGTACTTGTTTATATTCCGTTGTGTGTGTAGACTGTATAGTCAACACTGGTAAGGACAAGTTATAATAACTGTCCATATTGATGTATTGATTGTTGTGCTCTGATGATTGTATGTATATTAACAAATACAGTTTCTTTTGTATAAAAATATGTTATTATATATTATATTTTGTTCCATTTCTTTGTTGTTGTTTCTGTTTTTTCTATCTCTTTTTCTTCTTTACCCCTAGTTATTCGCCCTTTCGTACAATTTGGGTTGGACAAGTGTGAATTATTGTCAACTCAAACGGTACGGGACGACGGGTCGCTACATTTTGGTATCTGAGCTGAAGGTTAAGCGAGAACCTTGGCTTTGATGAGGATTTCTCATTAGAGATAGGGTCAGTAGTACCCAAGAATGAGTTTGAGTGTATTAATAGATATGAGGGCGTATTTGTTAGTGATATAAAATGTTTTATATTGTGTTAGTTGATTTATTGAGTGGTTTATAAATTCTGGTCGGCACAGTCCGTACAACTGTATCGATAGGGGTTTCTAAACACTTGAATAGAGTAATTCGACACAGTATTGTTTTGGAATGGGGTAAATGAAATAATTTTACCCAACTAATATTTTGATATAAAAGAAATGCTTTCCAGAAATTATTATAGTATATTTGGTGTGTTTGGTTGATATTATTATAATCAAACAAGATTATAAAATTTAAATGGCCATATATATAACCAAATAGAATTTGTATAAGTATGAATTATACAAATGAGTAAAAACTAAAAATGGATTCAAACCAGAATTTGGGAATTTAAAATCCCAGAAACTTTGAAAAATATTTTAAATGGATTTGAACTAAGTATTTGGGAATTTTGAAATCTCGGAAGTTTTAGAAATGTTTTCTGAAGTGGTTGAAAAGAATAATGGAGAATTATTTTGGAGATATTTTTGAATAGAAAATGTTTTAAATGGATTTTGGAAGTAATAAAGCACTGAACTCACTTCAGTCGCTGGAAAATAATCCTAGTGATGACTGCGCAGCATCATTAGTATTCATTTTCGAGTTTCTAAGTGACAGATTGCTATCGTGATTATTTGGCTTCAGAATTGTTTTGGTAAAATCAGGTTTTGATTTAAAAATTCCAAAAGCAAGATTTGGTATACAGAAAGGAAAATATATTTATATATGGGATTTCAAAATGATTTGAAATGAAAACCGGGTGTTTGAGTTCTGGAATTTCCATTTAAATAATTAGTGAAATTGAAAGAAGATAAGTTTTTGAACTAAAACTTAGAAATGTGAATTTCAATATGAAATTAAAATTTAACTTATGCAAGTTAAATAAATTAAATTTGTAAGAGGAAATTGTATGGATTTGAATTTAACTTAAGTTAATAAAAAGAAATTGGATTGGATTAGAAATGATATCAAATAAAATTGAATATAAAATTTGAGTTGTAAAATTGTTATATAACTATAAGTGATAGTTATTAAAGTAGAACTTGAATAAATTAGGATTGGATCTGTAGTTGTGATGACTTAATTAAATGAATGCAGACTTGAGTTATGGAAATCAAATGAATGGTGAATCAAATTGGATTTGATTAAAAATGGAGCATAAACTCAAGTATAGAAATTATGAAAACTGTTAAAAGTAAGTTGTATAATTTACAAATTGGAAGAGTGGAATACAAAAAACCAAAATAAAAATGATTGGATATTTGATGAAGAGATAAAAATCCAAAGTTGAATTATAAATTGAATTTGAACTCAAGTCAAACAAATTGAAGTGATTTTAGAAATAAAAATCAGATTTTGAATTATAAAATGGAAGTGAACTAATTAGATAAATTAATTAGTTAATTGAATATAGAAATGGAACTTAACTTGGTTAATTAAATGGATTTGAGGATTGAAATTGAAATGGAATTTGGAACTTGAGTTATAAATGAAATTCGACCTAAATATAAGCGAATTAAATATATTTTGAAATGTTATCGAATAAAATAGAAATGGATTGAAATGGTGATGACCTAAGTCATAAATAAATTCAATTTAAGTGAAAATAAACTGAATATGGCTTTGGGATATTATTTGAAATGAATATGAATATATTGGATGTGAATATGAAATGAAGCACAAATAAAATTTGTTGTTGAATATAAAATTGAACGAACAAGATTTTTTATGAATAAATTGAATGTGAATTAATAAAACTTGATAAATTGATTTAGAATCAATTTAAATGGTTTATAAGCTGAAGTGGTTATTTTAATAATGAATATCACCAAACAGCATGGAAACTTTTTTCGTTTGATGTAAATGGAAGTAAACAAAATTTTGGGAATCAATGGAAAGTGAATAAATTGATTTTGAATCAATTTAGAATGAATATAGATTTGTTGGGTATAAATATGAATTGAATGATAATAAATGTTTTGTGAATTATTTGGAATTGAATGAAAAGGTATATAAATCGATTGGAATAAATAGTCGAATGTTGGAACCTTGTGATTATTGATAAATTCAAGCTATAACATGTTTGGTTATGAAATCTATGCATTTGCACTAGTTAAATAAATGAAATGCAATTAAATTTTAATGTTTTGGTACTTGTATGTTTAAATTGAGTAAGTACAGGTACATGGAGCTGTTTGGCTTGATTTTTGTTTGCGAAATTGCATATAAATTAAGCTTGCTCACTTAAAAACGTTAAATAAAGATATGCTTTCAGATTAAATACAGCAATGATATAAATATTGATATATATTGTGTTCTCCGACCGGGTTGGTCGATGTATATATTTTTATCATTTTTGTCATATTGCAAAAGGCTCTCTGTACAAGGGAGACTCTGCCAAAAAAATTCGGAAATTTAGGGCGTTAGAAAAATTTTGAAACTTTTTGGAAAATTTTTGTTAATGAAAATTTGATTTTGAATTGAAAGTGAAATAAAGGGTTTTGGTTTAGAAATGGAAAACTAATTGTTTGGTTGGAACTAAAAGATTAGGAAAATGGAATATCGAGTTTTAGTTAAGTCAGTTTTTGAGAAGTAATGAGTTTGGATCATTCGTCCTACCTTGGCAATTTCATGGATGAAATTCTTTTAAGGGGGTAGGAATGTAGCGACCCGGATTTTTCGTTGTTGATTTGAACATTTAATTTATTTTAAATATTGGATTATGAAATGTAAATGGAATTTTAATATAATGTTTATCGGGCAAATAAGTAAAATAAAACCTAGATCCAAATATAGCGATTAATTGAATAAATTTAATTATTGAATTAATAATTGAAAATCATATAAATAATTGAATTGGAGTAAAATATGAATCGAAATGATTTCTAATATTGATATAAATTCTATTTGAACTAGAAATGAGTTCATAAGTTTTTAAAACTGGAATTTCAAGAGATTCCGCCAACTATTGAAATCGTCGATTTTATCAACGCGTTAAAATAGCCTTCTGGGGGCACAGTCTCGGAATTTGACAAAATCAGTTTCATTGGATCCGTAATAGTGTATTATTATCGGATTTCAAATTTCGTAGCGTTTGGATTCATCGTTTGGTCGTGCGATCTGAAAACGCATAGAAATAATTTAATTGAATTTAATTTAAATGGTCGATTTATAAAAGCTATCTTCTCCATACGATCGAATTGGAGATCGAAACTTGTTCCATTTAGTTCAGAATAGTGGTATAACCTTAGGAATTCCAAGCGGCACGTCTTGATAGGAGTTCGAAGTTTTAAGTTATATTAGGTGAGATATTTTGGGAAATAAATAATATTATATATAATTTCAAAGTCAAACTATACTATCTCTCGAACCACCTATAACTGGTCAACCTTGTATCATAAGCCACCCCCCTTCTCGTTAAATTCACGATTGTCTTCCTCTTTCGTCTCTAGTTCTAATCGAGGATTATAGAAGAAAAAAAATATACATCACGTGATCGAACGAATCACGATGGAGGAGTCATCGCGCACAAGCGCAAGTGTGGGCAGGACGTGGAGTCGTGAGCTTGAATATGAGCTAGGGCTTGAGTTGCACGAAATTGGAGGGTTGAGGCGAGGCGACAGCAAATCTGGTGGGCGAGCAAGGGTTTGGGCGACCAGATGGCACGCGCATGTAGGAGGATGAGCGACGACAGTGCTAGAGAAGCACAGAAAGTTCGCGTGCAGTTCGATCGACTTCGGTCTGGGGGGATTTACGAGGATGCGGTGGCATGTGGTGAGGCCAGATCTCAGCCAGATGCGCAAAAGTGGAAGGTTGCTTCGATGGGAGGCGCGGTTGATTGAGGTTTGGCATGGTTGTGCTCATGTTCGAACATGAGAGTGAGGATACGAAGAGGTAAATTGTATATTAATGTGGTAATTAACTTTTAATTAAGCTACTAAGTAAATTTATTGAATTCAAGTTGCTTATTAATTCATAAATAAGTAATTAGTTTAAATTTAAGTAATTAGTTAATTTATTATAATTAAAATTTGAAATCTTTAATTTATATAATTCTAAATTTTCTTATACAAGGTCCAATCGAACGGAATCAGTCGTTTGGATTCGTAGCTGTGGAATCTACGCAGTAGAATCAAAAATTGGAACGATCTGAAAATTAGAAAATAATGGTGAGAATAATCTCACTCATCTTGGATTATTATTTTAATTTAAATTGCTGAAAATTAATTATTGAATGATTGGATGAATTTGTTAATTATTATCAGTTGGATGTTATATTATATATAATAGTACATATATTAGTAGTTGGATATATTTTCCGCCTATTGGAGCGGATGAGACACTATGCGCCCCGCATAATAGCGGATGACCCTATATTACCGCGATATCCCGCCTTGAAGCGGGGTTGGTATTTTATGTTATCTAACATCTGTGGATGTAGGGAAAACAGGTTGGAGGGATCCAACTGGATTCACTAGTACAAAACAGATCAGTTGCTTCGCCTCATTTGTGTCGGTTGTCCATAAAATCGACACAAATAGTGTAATTTGTGTCGGTTGTTCATTAACAACCGAAACTATTGACTTATGGGGTAAGAAGAAAATGTTAAAAATGTAATTTGCATCTGTTGTTCTTAAGAAACCGACACAGTTGAAGGGAAGCAATAGATCTACTCGTGTCGGTTGTTTGATCAACCGACACAATTAAATACAATAGCATCGGTTGTCCAAAAACCGACACAATAGGCACACAACTTTTCCCCCCAAATCCATTTCAGCCGCTCCATCTTTTCCCGCGAACCATAAATTTTAGAGGAAAAATTTAGCCATCACGTACCCGACCCGTCTCCTTCTTTTCTTCTTCGTAAAACAAAAAAAAGAAGAGAGAAAATAGCAATCACTTTTATTCCGTCTTCTTATGCTTCTCTCTCTTTTGAACTAAAGTCGAGCGATTGAAGAGTTTGCGCTGCGATTTCGTCTGCTTCTAGATCAAGATTATCGATCTTTTAAGTATGCCTTATTGAATTATTGAAGACTTTGGTTTTTTAGATTTGCGATTTTTTGGGAAGCAGTCTGTTCTTTTTGTAGATTGCACTGTTGAGTGTTTATGCGTGCGTGAGATCTACATCTACTTGTGCGTTGATTCTTCAGTTGAGTTTTGTTGTGAAATGTCTTGTCCAGCCATGGTCTCGAGTATGTTTATAGGAGTTTGTGTCACTGTTTGAATACCTAAACTGTAGTTTGTTTGTTGTATATCATTTACGTTCAATTTCAGTTTGTTTGAATACCTAACTTGCTTAAATTTCAAAACAAACAATCTGCCATCCAATTAAGTTAGTAAAAGAGGATTATCTTTCTTTCAGTTAAGTTGTCTTGACAATATAAACAAGTTCATACCAAATCCGTTTCATTTTATTTACATAACAAAGCAAACTATTACAAATGATCAATAGAGAATAATATTTCCAGTGACAAAACAAAGCAAAAGTCGAACCAATTTAGCCTTGAGCTCAGGTATATATATGACTGCTAAGTAACAGACAACTATCGGATACAAATAGGTTCAAAACCTCAATTTACGGCATTTTTACATACATCCTAATCAAACTGGTATAAAAATCTCAATATTTGGCACTCTCACATACAAATTAGGTTCTTGTTACAACCGATTAATGCAGTATAAATATGTCTATGTTGCTGATAGATACATCTCGTTTCAAAGTCGCATTTAAAGAACAAGTGAGTAGTGGTTTCTGGGGCTATTTTACAAAAAAATGGATTATGGTTGAAATTATTTATTATTTTGGTATTTAAAATGTAATAGTGTTAAGGTTACCATGTAGAACAATTCACATATGAACTTTTACTTTGTAAAGTGCTTCGATTTTTCAAATTGGTTTAAAAATAGCTCAAAATAAACATGCCTGAAAAGGTTAAAATTTGTACATATATCTTGAAGTGTAGCTTTCCTTTTTACCTCAACATCAGACAAGTTGATCATGTAGGTCTGTCATAGTACTATGTTCCATAATGTTAATTAGCTTTTGAAATTGAGTGAAGACATTCCCTCGTGGTTTTGCCTAAAAGAGATGTTCCAGTCAAAAGCGTCATTTGGTGCAGATGTCCATTATAAGGTTGTTTTTGCTGTTAGAAGCTAGGAAAAGTTCGAGTAAATCATATTTAATGAAAAGCAGGGTAACGGATGGGTAGTTCCAAAAAGAAGTTGAATTTGCAGAGCATGTGTTGAGTTCAAGGCCCAGTATAAATAACTGAAATAGGTTAGATATATTTTTCTAAAAGAAGAAGAATATGTGATTGTTTGGTTTTGTAAATATTTTTAGAGCTATTGTAGTAATAGTCACAGATTATTATTTTTCCATGAGGTATCGATCGACAGCGGCAGGAAGCTACACTGTTAAAGGATTTTCCATGAGGTAGAAGTCTCGATTGATGGTAATAATTTTATGGTGGATTTTAATTGGCTTAACTTATCGGGAATAGTGCTTGGAGTACAATAGTTGATAACATTGGGGCTGGTTATTTTTTATCATAAGAAACTAAACTTAGCATTTAGATATAAACATTAGCCTATAATAGTAATGGCCCTTAATGCTCCAGTAGATCCAATAGAAATTTTGTTGAACTAGTTGAAATATTTGCACTCAACAATAGCAATTTGCCTATTTCTCCATTTAACCCTCTCCACAGGCGAAACCCATAAGCCTTAAACCAATTATATATGTATTCACTTTCAAACTAAGATATATAGAAGAATGATAAAATCATCAGTCTCCTTTAAGATATCATCAAAATGATCTTAACTTTCTTAGCCTGAATAATTAATATGCAAGAAAAATAAATGTCATAAAGAATACACTGTGGTTAAAGCTAGCAAAACTTATATTATATATATTTGATCTCGTAAGAAAGGTTGCTGCAAGTAATGCAAACGCATAGTAACTGCTTGTATTTAGAAATAGAAAAAGGTATACAGGTTTGTAACTTGCGCAGCTATTTATTTCAGATGGTTTTCCACATTTTCATGAGAACCAATTATTTCATGTGCATACATTACAGAAATTATAGAAAAAAAGACTAGCTCACTTCCCCTGTTATTTTATTTACATGTCCTCATTTTTTTGTCTTTTGGTAATGGTTCTTAATTTGCACTTCCCCTGTTGTACTTGTGCACCTGACCTGATGCTTTATTTCATTGTTTGTATTACTTTTGTTCCTATATGCAAACAATTTCGTCCCTGCTACTGTTGAATTAAATGGATGACTGCTATATAATTTTGTATATCCATCCATGTTTTCTTGCCTTTGTGTCTTGTTCATATATAGTATCACTTTGTGTTCTAAATCAGATTCTTGGATACTAAGTAAAAACATTTTATGAACTTTGTGAATCTTCTTGCTTATGTATAACTACATATATATGAGGTATACTTTCTTAAATTTTGATTTTTTTAAAATCAGTTTAATCATGAATAATTAGTGAAGTATTTTGTAAATCAAATAAACTCAATTGTTTTGATGAAAACACTTTTAAATAATTGTCCATAGATTTATGAAGTTAAAGCTTTGGTAGATACAATCCCGCAGCAAAAGGGTTAATGTTATTAGGATGAAATTGATAATTGGGTTGAAACTACTCTATTTGTAATTATTCTTAGACTAATTCTAGAATAACAGTGTGTAACTAATGGATTGCTTGGGTATTTCACATTAATATAGGCATTTTAGACAAAAGAATTATCCCACGACGCATACACAACATTGCATTTTTGATTAAAACTATGATATTTTAATGTATAATGCACACTTTTTTAAACACATATGTTCCCGCTTAATTTAAAAGAAAGGCAGTGAAAGATGACTCGGCTATAGCTGATGGTTTTTATACTTCTATTCGTACTCATTCTACTTAACCAATGATTTTTTATTTAAACGGTATTGAACTTCCATAGTTTTGGGTATGTAGAAAATATACCCGCATTAGTTTTATAATCTGATGTTAAGTTGTTTTCCATCTTTGGGTGTGTGCAATCAATGGGCTCGGCTTAAGAAAACGTTTAGATAGAATGAATTTGGTACTTCGGTTGCATAGCCTGATTTGTTGCAGTGGCTAGAAATAAAGCAAGGCTGATAAATAATAATTTCTTTGTGTTTGAGTTGTAAGTAAGTGTGAGCAGCCCAATTAATTAAAACAACCATGTAATGTTAGTGTTTGATTATAATAGTTGACGTGATTACATTTATTTATTTAATAAAGATCATTTGTTCTTGAAAGCTTCCAGTTTTTTGTGATTACATTTATTTAATAAAGATCATTTGTTCCAGAAAGCTTCCAGTTTTTTTTTAATTTCGTGCGGTGTGTGATGGATAATGTATGTTCTAAATAATTTTAAAAGACATTAGTAGCATGTTTGTTGAACCTTCACATGTAGAACAATTTGCAAAAGCATTTTGAGAAGAATCCATGTATCGATATAAATCAATATATTAAGTGGTGTTTTAGCAATAATTCATAATCAAGTATATTTTCCATATTTTTGTCTAAGGTGAGAATTTTATAGTTTCCAGGCTTCAAGGATAATATTTTATCACCTGTTATGGATGAATTATCAGGAATACTTTATATTTTTGTACTCTAATTTGTAAGGTAGATCCCTTACTGCCTGTTTGTTGTCTAATTGCCAAGAAAGGGAATGGATAAAAATTTTAAAAATATAAATACTAGAGCAAAAAAATTGCATGTGTAATGATTTTAAATATGTCAAATCGAGTGATTACTTCATATCCTTCATAAAAAATTTATGTCATGATTTGCATGTGTCATAAAAAATGCACACTTGGTCTCACAAATTAGTATTCCCTATCGTATCCTTATTCCCTTCATATCCTTTTTGTTTGTCTGTTCATACATTTTTTCCTTCATTGTTTTATTTTTCTTCATTTGGAAATTTGGTGCACAAGAAACATTGGATCCATGTTCCCAATTCCTTTCCACTTACAAGTGGTCACTAGGAAAATTTGTATCTTTGTTAAAGTTGGCATAGTGAAAAACCACAATCAAAGCATCAACTGCTTGGTGCATCACTACAAATACTCCATTTCTTAACCCAAAATGTACCCGAAATTGTTTAAACTTTTCACCATCAACTGCTAGTTGTAGCCTTAATTTCTTCTCAGTTTGCAATAATTGTGTTACCTATTCTCCATGTAACTGAACTTATGGGTGTAGAGCTGTCGTTGTATATAACTTGGTTTATTTGATATTGTCTGAACCTTGCTGTATCTTTTAATGCAGTTGTTCCTGTCTTTGTTTCTGCATTCTAAGTGCTTCTCTTAGGACTTAATTTTTTTCTTTCTTTTGGGAATGTTTTATAATTTTGTATCCATAGCAGTGGGGTGAAGAATAAATCTATGAAATATGGACACAACCATGCTTTCTACTTCGCATGACATAGTGAAAAACCACAATCAAAGCATCGATTTACAAAAGGTACTACTTTAGTTTTTTTCCTTCATATTATACATTAGCTACATTATAGGTATATTTCGATCAAATCATTGCTGAGGGATTATGTTAACGCGTGTTTATTAGTATCCCTTAAATCTCAATATTATCCGATTATTTCACAAAGAGTAATTATTCAATCTTATCGCGTGTCTAGTAGGTACATGTTAACATAACATTTTCTAGTTTAGAATGTTGCATAAGCTTGATTAGGTTGAATTTTTGTTTTACTAAAAGGTTTTTACATGTAAGAAATTCTTATTATAATATCTTTCTTTCATTGAATTCAGAATCAAATATTTGTGTTGTTTGTAGTGTTTGATCTTATATGATGCACTAATTTGAACAGATGAGTTTCAGAAATCCTTAGTTGAAGTTCAAACACTTGTGCAATATCCTGATATGTTGAAAAACAATAATATATATATAAAATTACCCTGCCTGTGGGCTTCTTCAAGGCTGGAATAATAATGGCAACTGTTTTCAAAATATAGACATGTCACCATAATCCTTTATACATGCTATACTATAAATACATAATACTTGCTCGGTCATGTAAAGTTGGAAATGAAGAGAAGGGTCATGGTTATTGACACAAAATGAACCATGCCGGTCCTATTTACTGGATTTTCCCCCTTTCGTTTTCGGAAAACGTAAATGATTAAGCAATATGTATATTGTTGAATGCTTGTTATTTGGTAACACGAATACACAAATACCATTCTTGTATCCATATGAATACCGACACAATTTAGTTTGATTTGTTCATCGAGTCTTAACCAACTTTGTGGTGAACAACATTTATATTTGTCAAAGTATGTTTTCGAAATCCAAATTTATACTAATACATGTACATTATACTATTTGCATAGAATTCGAGACATAACAAAAGAGGTGGCTGCAGCTGTAGTCCGAGAAGCTGTGGTTGAGGATCTGGCAGAGGGATACCGTGACATGGATGCAAAAGAGCTCAAAAGGCTGTCTAAGGTATCGATCAGTCAATCAATCAATAAAACATGTGCTGACTGCATACCCTTTATCTTTTGTTTTTCCTTAACAATGTTTAACCATATGTATTGAAGGAGGAAACAATGGAATACGTGAAGAATAATATGTGGAGTCCGATTTATCCCACACTGGTCTATCGATAGGAGTAAGCTCAGCATTGTAAAGATGGTTGTATGATAATTTATGTGTTTATCTGTATATTCCCAAAATTGGCTTGAAAGCTGGCAATATGCGTAGGTTTTTGTTAAGGTTCAAGTTTTTGTATCCAGTTATTTGGTGGCATTGTATTAGTCCAGTTCAATTGGTCAACAATTTGACAAAATAAAGTAACAGACGTTACTGAAAGAGGTCATTCGTTAATGGTGACAAAAGATTCAAGGAAAACAAGTTATAAGATGTTGGAAGATATTACGAGTGATATGTAATTTCTATGCAATCCCGAAGATTTGTGCAGTATTTATGAATGATATTGAATGATGTATACATGTTGATTGCGATAGTAAATGTACCATTTGATTTGCTGTTCCTGAGTACGCTTTTGTATTTATGGTTACCATTACATGAAATATATACGTGACTTTGCACAAGTATGTAACATGGCAACGTGTAAAACTGGAGTTGAACAAGTTAGAATGAAAGGGTATGTGGCGTATAATTATATTTTTTGTTCAATTAGTTCATAGTAACGTTCGTTTATAAAAAATTAAAATTCAATTTCATACTGTTTTTATAATCTTAAACAGTAAAAATATTATTATTTTGCTTCAGATATAACTTATGTCGATTGTTACTTCAAAGGGAACCGATACAACTGTATATCAATTGTGTTGGTTGAAAAAACAAAAATAACCGACACAAATATCAATCATTTGTGTCGGTCGTCAATAAAGAACCGACACAAAACAAACAACAGTTGTGTCGGTTTTTCTAAAAGGACCGACACAATAAACGGCGATTTGCTTCACTGTACAAGCTGATTTGTGTCGGTCTTATTAGAAGGACTGACACAACTGTTCATAGTTTTGTGTCGGTTCTTTATTAACAACCGACACAAATGATTGATATTTGTGTCGGTCGTACAACCGACACAACAGAAAAATGTCTTTTGTGTCATCTTCATATGAGTCGGTTGTAAAACCGACACAACAGGGGTTAGACAACCGACACAAATAACCAGTCATAAATAAATTCAATTTAAGTGAAAATAAACTGAATATGGCTTTGGGATATTATTTGAAATGAATATGAATATATTGGATGTGAATATGATATGAAGCACAAATAAAATTTGTTGTTGAATATAAAATTGAACGAACAAGATTTTTTATGAATAAATTGAATGTGAATTAATAAAACTTGATAAATTGATTTAGAATCAATTTAAATGGTTTATAAGCTGAAGTGGTTATTTTAATAATGAATATCACCAAACAGCATGGAAATTTTTTTCGTTTCATGTAAATGGAAGTAAACAAAATTTTGTGAATCAATGGAAAGTGAATAAATTGATTTTGAATCAATTTAGAATGCATATAGATTTGTTGGGTATAAATATGAATTGAATGACAATAAATGTTTTGTGAATTATTTGGAATTGAATGAAAAGTTATATAAATCGATTGGAATAAATAGTCGAATGTTGGAACCTTGTGATTATTGATAAATTCATGCTATAACATGTTTGATTATGAAATCTATGCATTTGCACTAGTTAAATAAATGAAATGCAATTAAATTTTAATGTTTTGGTACTTGTATGTTTAAATTGAGTAAGTACAGGTACATGGAGCTGTTTGGCTTGATTTTTGTTTGCGAAATTGCATATAAATTAAGCTTGCTCGCTTAAAAACGTTAAATAAAGATATGCTTTCAGATTAAATACAGCAATGATATAAATATTGATATATATTTTGTTCTCCGACCGGGTGGGTCGATGTATATATTTTTATCATTTTTGTCATATTGCAAAAGGCTCTCTGTACAAGGGAGACTCTGCCAAAAAAATTCGGAAATTTAGGGCGTTAGAAAAATTTTGAAAATTTTTGGAAAATTTTTGTTAATGAAAATTTGATTTTGAATTGAAAGTGAAATAAAGGGTTTTGGTTTAGAAATGGAAAACTAATTGTTTGGTTGGAACTAAAAGATTAGGAAAATGGAATATCGAGTTTTAGTTAAGTCAGTTTTTGAGAAGTAATGAGTTTGGATCATTCGTCCTACCTTGGCAATTTCATGGATGAAATTCTTTTAAGGGGGTAGGAATGTAGCGACCCGGATTTTTAGTTGTTGATTTGAACATTTAATTTATTTTAAATATTGGATTATGAAAGGTAAATGGAATTTTAATATAATGTTTATCGGGCAAATAAGTAAAATAAAACCTAGATCCAAATATAGCGATTAATTGAATAAATTTAATTATTGAATTAATAATTGAAAATCATATAAATAATTGAATTGGAGTAAAATATGAATCGAAATGATTTCTAATATTGATATAAATTCTATTTGAACTAGAAATGAGTTCATAAGTTTTTAAAACTGGAATTTCAAGATATTTCGCCAACTATTGAAATCGTCGATTTTATCAACGCGTTAAAATAGCCTTCTGGGGGCACAGTCTTGGAATTTGACAAAATCAGTTTCATTGGATCCGTAATAGTGTATTATTATCGGATTTCAAATTTCGTAGCATATGGATTCATCGTTTGGTTGTGCGATCTGAAAACGCCTAGAAATAATTTAATTGAATTTAATTTAAATGGTCGATTTATAAAAGCTATCTTCTTCATACGATCGAATTGGAGATCGAAACTTGTTCCATTGAGTTCAGAATAGTGGTATAACCTTAGGAATTCCAAGCGGCACGTCTTGATAGGAGTTCGAAGTTTTAAGTTATATTAGGTGAGATATTTTGGGAAATAAATAATATTATATATAATTTCAAAGTCAAACTATACTATCTCTCGAACCACCTATAACTGGTCAACCTTGTATCATAAGCCACCCCCCTTCTCGTTAAATTCACGATTGTCTTCCTCTTTCGTCTCTAATTCTAATCGAGGATTATAGAAGAAAAAAAATATACATCACGTGATCGAAGGAATCACGATGGAGGAGTCATCGCGCACAAGCGCAAGTGAGGGCAGGACGTGGAGTCGTGAGCTTGAATACGAGCTAGGGCTTGAGTTGCACGAAATTGGAGGGTTTAGGCGAGGCGATGCGGCAGCAAATCTGGTGGGCGAGCTAGGGTTTGGGCGACCAGATGGCACGCGCATGTAGGAGGATGAGCGACGACAGTGCTAGAGAAGCACGGAAAGTTCGCGTGCAGTTCGATCGACTTCGGTCTGGGGGGATTTACGAGGAGGCAGTGGCATGTGGTGAGGCCAGATCTCAGCCAGATGCGCAAAAGTGGAAGGTTGCTTCGATGGGAGGCGCGGTTGATTGAGGATTGGCATGGTTGTGCTCATGTTCGAACATGAGAGTGAGGATACGAAGAGGTAAATTGTATATTAATGTGGTAATTAACTTTTAATTAAGCTACTAAGTAAATTTATTGAATTCAAGTTGCTTATTAATTCATAAATAAGTAATTAGTTTAAATTTAAGTAATTAGTTAATTTATTATAATTAAAATTTGAAATCGTTAATTTATATAATTCTAAATTTTCTTATACAAGGTTCAATCGAACGGAATCAGTCGTTTGGATTCTTAGCTGTGGAATCTACGCAATAGAATCAAAAATTGGAACGATCTGAAAATTAGAAAATAATGGTGAGAATAATCTCACTCATCTTGGATTATTATTTTAATTTAAATTGCTGAAAATTAATTATTGAATGATTGGATGAATTTGTTAATTATTATTAGTTGGATGTTATATTATATATAATAGTATATATATTAGTAGTTGGATATATTTCCCGCCTATTGGAGCGGATGAGACACTATGCGCCCCGCATAATAGCGGATGGCCCTATATTACCGCGATATCCCGCCTTGAAGCGGGGTTGGTATTTTATGTTATCTAACATCTGTGGATGTAGGGAAAACAGGTTGGAGGGATCCAACTGGATTCACTAGTACAAAACAGATCAGTTGCTTCGCCTCATTTGTGTCGGTTGTCCATAAAATCGACACAAATAGTGTAATTTGTGTCGGTTGTTCATTAACAACCGAAACTATTGACTTATGGGGTAAGAAGAAAATGTTAAAAATGTAATTTGCATCTGTTGTTCTTAAGAAACCGACACAGTTGAAGGGAAGCAATAGATCTACTCGTGTCGGTTGTTTGATCAACCGACACAATTAAATACAATAGCATCGGTTGTCCAAAAACCGACACAATAGGCACACAACTTTTCCCCCCAAATCCATTTCAGCCGCTCCATCTTTTCCCGCGAACCATAAATTTTAGAGGAAAAATTTAGCCATCACGTACCCGACCCGTCTCCTTCTTTTCTTCTTCGTAAAACAAAAAAAAGAAGAGAGAAAATAGCAATCACTTTTATTCCGTCTTCTTATGCTTCTCTCTCTTTTGAACTAAAGTCGAGCGATTGAAGAGTTTGCGCTGCGATTTCGTCTGCTTCTAGATCAAGATTATCGATCTTTTAAGTATGCCTTATTGAATTATTGAAGACTTTGGTTTTTTAGATTTGCGATTTTTTGGGAAGCAGTCTGTTCTTTTTGTAGATTGCACTGTTGAGTGTTTATGCGTGCGTGAGATCTACATCTACTTGTGCGTTGATTCTTCAGTTGAGTTTTGTTGTGAAATGTCTTGTCCAGCCATGGTCTCGAGTATGTTTATAGGAGTTTGTGTCACTGTTTGAATACCTAAACTGTAGTTTGTTTGTTGTATATCATTTACGTTCAATTTCAGTTTGTTTGAATACCTAACTTGCTTAAATTTCAAAACAAACAATCTGCCATCCAATTAAGTTAGTAAAAGAGGATTATCTTTCTTTCAGTTAAGTTGTCTTGACAATATAAACAAGTTCATACCAAATCCGTTTCATTTTATTTACATAACAAAGCAAACTATTACAAATGATCAATAGAGAATAATATTTCCAGTGACAAAACAAAGCAAAAGTCGAACCAATTTAGCCTTGAGCTCAGGTATATATATGACTGCTAAGTAACAGACAACTATCGGATACAAATAGGTTCAAAACCTCAATTTACGGCATTTTTACATACATCCTAATCAAACTGGTATAAAAATCTCAATATTTGGCACTCTCACATACAAATTAGGTTCTTGTTACAACCGATTAATGCAGTATAAATATGTCTATGTTGCTGATAGATACATCTCGTTTCAAAGTCGCATTTAAAGAACAAGTGAGTAGTGGTTTCTGGGGCTATTTTACAAAAAAATGGATTATGGTTGAAATTATTTGTTATTTTGGTATTTAAAATGTAATAGTGTTAAGGTTACCATGTAGAACAATTCACATATGAACTTTTACTTTGTAAAGTGCTTCGATTTTTCAAATTGGTTTAAAAATAGCTCAAAATAAACATGCCTGAAAAGGTTAAAATTTGTACATATATCTTGAAGTGTAGCTTTCCTTTTTACCTCAACATCAGACAAGTTGATCATGTAGGTCTGTCATAGTACTATGTTCCATAATGTTAATTAGCTTTTGAAATTGAGTGAAGACATTCCCTCGTGGTTTTGCCTAAAAGAGATGTTCCAGTCAAAAGCGTCATTTGGTGCAGATGTCCATTATAAGGTTGTTTTTGCTGTTAGAAGCTAGGAAAAGTTCGAGTAAATCATATTTAATGAAAAGCAGGGTAACGGATGGGTAGTTCCAAAAAGAAGTTGAATTTGCAGAGCATGTGTTGAGTTCAAGGCCCAGTATAAATAACTGAAATAGGTTAGATATATTTTTCTAAAAGAAGAAGAATATGTGATTGTTTGGTTTTGTAAATATTTTTAGAGCTATTGTAGTAATAGTCACAGATTATTATTTTTCCATGAGGTATCGATCGACAGCGGCAGGAAGCTACACTGTTAAAGGATTTTCCATGAGGTAGAAGTCTCGATTGATGGTAATAATTTTATGGTGGATTTTAATTGGCTTAACTTATCGGGAATAGTGCTTGGAGTACAATAGTTGATAACATTGGGGCTGGTTATTTTTTATCATAAGAAACTAAACTTAGCATTTAGATATAAACATTAGCCTATAATAGTAATGGCCCTTAATGCTCCAGTAGATCCAATAGAAATTTTGTTGAACTAGTTGAAATATTTGCACTCAACAATAGCAATTTGCCTATTTCTCCATTTAACCCTCTCCACAGGCGAAACCCATAAGCCTTAAACCAATTATATATGTATTCACTTTCAAACTAAGATATATAGAAGAATGATAAAATCATCAGTCTCCTTTAAGATATCATCAAAATGATCTTAACTTTCTTAGCCTGAATAATTAATATGCATGAAAAATAAATGTCATAAAGAATACACTGTGGTTAAAGCTAGCAAAACTTATATTATATATATTTGATCTCGTAAGAAAGGTTGCTGCAAGTAATGCAAACGCATAGTAACTGCTTGTATTTAGAAATAGAAAAAGGTATACAGGTTTGTAACTTGCGCAACTATTTATTTCAGATGGTTTTCCACATTTTCATGAGAACCAATTATTTCATGTGCATACATTACAGAAATTATAGAAAAAAAGACTAGCTCACTTCCCCTGTTATTTTATTTACATGTCCTCATTTTTTTGTCTTTTGGTAATGGTTCTTAATTTGCACTTCCCCTGTTGTACTTGTGCACCTGACCTGATGCTTTATTTCATTGTTTGTATTACTTTTGTTCCTATATGCAAACAATTTCGTCCCTGCTACTGTTGAATTAAATGGATGACTGCTATATAATTTTGTATATCCATCCATGTTTTCTTGCCTTTGTGTCTTGTTCATATATAGTATCACTTTGTGTTCTAAATCAGATTCTTGGATACTAAGTAAAAACATTTTATGAACTTTGTGAATCTTCTTGCTTATGTATAACTACATATATATGAGGTATACTTTCTTAAATTTTGATTTTTTTAAAATCAGTTTAATCATGAATAATTAGTGAAGTATTTTGTAAATCAAATAAACTCAATTGTTTTGATGAAAACACTTTTAAATAATTGTCCATAGATTTATGAAGTTAAAGCTTTGGTAGATACAATCCCGCAGCAAAAGGGTTAATGTTATTAGGATGAAATTGATAATTGGGTTGAAACTACTCTATTTGTAATTATTCTTAGACTAATTCTAGAATAACAGTGTGTAACTAATGGATTGCTTGGGTATTTCACATTAATATAGGCATTTTAGACAAAAGAATTATCCCACGACGCATACACAACATTGCATTTTTGATTAAAACTATGATATTTTAATGTATAATGCACACTTTTTTAAACACATATGTTCCCGCTTAATTTAAAAGAAAGGCAGTGAAAGATGACTCGGCTATAGCTGATGGTTTTTATACTTCTATTCGTACTCATTCTACTTAACCAATGATTTTTTATTTAAACGGTATTGAACTTCCATAGTTTTGGGTATGTAGAAAATATACCCGCATTAGTTTTATAATCTGATGTTAAGTTGTTTTCCATCTTTGGGTGTGTGCAATCAATGGGCTCGGCTCAAGAAAACGTTTAGATAGAATGAATTTGGTACTTCGGTTGCATAGCCTGATTTGTTGCAGTGGCTAGAAATAAAGCAAGGCTGATAAATAATAATTTCTTTGTGTTTGAGTTGTAAGTAAGTGTGAGCAGCCCAATTAATTAAAACAACCATGTAATGTTAGTGTTTGATTATAATAGTTGACGTGATTACATTTATTTATTTAATAAAGATCATTTGTTCTTGAAAGCTTCCAGTTTTTTGTGATTACATTTATTTAATAAAGATCATTTGTTCCAGAAAGCTTCCAGTTTTTTTTTAATTTCGTGCGGTGTGTGATGGATAATGTATGTTCTAAATAATTTTAAAAGACATTAGTAGCATGTTTGTTGAACCTTCACATGTAGAACAATTTGTAAAAGCATTTTGAGAAGAATCCATGTATCGATATAAATCAATATATTAAGTGGTGTTTTAGCAATAATTCATAATCAAGTATATTTTCCATATTTTTGTCTAAGGTGAGAATTTTATAGTTTCCAGGCTTCAAGGATAATATTTTATCACCTGTTATGGATGAATTATCAGGAATACTTTATATTTTTGTACTCTAATTTGTAAGGTAGATCCCTTACTGCCTGTTTGTTGTCTAATTGCCAAGAAAGGGAATGGATAAAATTTTTAAAAATATAAATACTAGAGCAAAAAAATTGCATGTGTAATGATTTTAAATATGTCAAATCGAGTGATTACTTCATATCCTTCATAAAAAATTTATGTCATGATTTGCATGTGTCATAAAAAATGCACACTTGGTCTCACAAATTAGTATTCCCTATCGTATCCTTATTCCCTTCATATCCTTTTTGTTTGTCTGTTCATACATTTTTTCCTTCATTGTTTTATTTTTCTTCATTTGGAAATTTGGTGCACAAGAAACATTGGATCCATGTTCCCAATTCCTTTCCACTTACAAGTGGTCACTAGGAAAATTTGTATCTTTGTTAAAGTTGGCATAGTGAAAAACCACAATCAAAGCATCAACTGCTTGGTGCATCACTACAAATACTCCATTTCTTAACCCAAAATGTACCCGAAATTGTTTAAACTTTTCACCATCAACTGCTAGTTGTAGCCTTAATTTCTTCTCAGTTTGCAATAATTGTGTTACCTATTCTGCATGTAACTGAACTTATGGGTGTAGAGCTGTCGTTGTATATAACTTGGTTTATTTGATATTGTCTGAACCTTGCTGTATCTTTTAATGCAATTGTTCCTGTCTTTGTTTCTGCATTCTAAGTGCTTCTCTTAGGACTTAATTTTTTTCTTTCTTTTGGGAATGTTTTATAATTTTGTATCCATAGCAGTGGGGTGAAGAATAAATCTATGAAATATGGACACAACCATGCTTTCTACTTCGCATGACATAGTGAAAAACCACAATCAAAGCATCGATTTACAAAAGGTACTACTTTAGTTTTTTTCCTTCATATTATACATTAGCTACATTATAGGTATATTTCGATCAAATCATTGCTGAGGGATTATGTTAACGCGTGTTTATTAGTATCCCTTAAATCTCAATATTATCCGATTATTTCACAAAGAGTAATTATTCAATCTTATCGCGTGTCTAGTAGGTACATGTTAACATAACATTTTCTAGTTTAGAATGTTGCATAAGCTTGATTAGGTTGAATTTTTGTTTTACTAAAAGGTTTTTACATGTAAGAAATTCTTATTATAATATCTTTCTTTCATTGAATTCAGAATCAAATATTTGTGTTGTTTGTAGTGTTTGATCTTATATGATGCACTAATTTGAACAGATGAGTTTCAGAAATCCTTAATTGAAGTTCAAACACTTGTGCAATATCCTGATATGTTGAAAAACAATAATATATATATAAAATTACCCTGCCTGTGGGCTTCTTCAAGGCTGGAATAATAATGGCAACTGTTTTCAAAATATAGACATGTCACCATAATCCTTTATACATGCTATACTATAAATACATAATACTTGCTCGGTCATGTAAAGTTGGAAATGAAGAGAAGGGTCATGGTTATTGACACAAAATGAACCATGCCGGTCCTATTTACTGGATTTTCCCCCTTTCGTTTTCGGAAAACGTAAATGATTAAGCAATATGTATATTGTTGAATGCTTGTTATTTGGTAACATGAATACACAAATACCATTCTTGTATCCATATGAATACCGACACAATTTAGTTTGATTTGTTCATCGAGTCTTAACCAACTTTGTGGTGAACAACATTTATATTTGTCAAAGTATGTTTTCGAAATCCAAATTTATACTAATACATGTACATTATACTATTTGCATAGAATTCGAGACATAACAAAAGAGGTGGCTGCAGCTGTAGTCCGAGAAGCTGTGGTTGAGGATCTGGCAGAGGGATACCGTGACATGGATGCAAAAGAGCTCAAAAGGCTGTCTAAGGTATCGATCAGTCAATCAATCAATAAAACATGTGCTGACTGCATACCCTTTATCTTTTGTTTTTCCTTAACAATGTTTAACCATATGTATTGAAGGAGGAAACAATGGAATACGTGAAGAATAATATGTGGAGTCCGATTTATCCCACACTGGTCTATCGATAGGAGTAAGCTCAGCATTGTAAAGATGGTTGTATGATAATTTATGTGTTTATCTGTATATTCCCAAAATTGGCTTGAAAGCTGGCAATATGCGTAGGTTTTTGTTAAGGTTCAAGTTTTTGTATCCAGTTATTTGGTGGCATTGTATTAGTCCAGTTCAATTGGTCAACAATTTGACAAAATAAAGTAACAGACGTTACTGAAAGAGGTCATTCGTTAATGGTGACAAAAGATTCAAGGAAAACAAGTTATAAGATGTTGGAAGATATTACGAGTGATATGTAATTTCTATGCAATCCCGAAGATTTGTGCAGTATTTATGAATGATATTGAATGATGTATACATGTTGATTGCGATAGTAAATGTACCATTTGATTTGCTGTTCCTGAGTACGCTTTTGTCTTTATGGTTACCATTACATGAAATATATACGTGACTTTGCACAAGTATGTAACATGGCAACGTGTAAAACTGGAGTTGAACAAGTTAGAATGAAAGGGTATGTGGCGTATAATTATATTTTTTGTTCAATCAGTTCATAGTAACGTTCGTTTATAAAAAATTAAAATTCAATTTCATACTGTTTTTATAATCTTAAACAGTAAAAATATTATTATTTTGCTTCAGATATAACTTATGTCGATTGTTACTTCAAAGGGAACCGATACAACTGTATATCAATTGTGTTGGTTGAAAAAACAAAAATAACCGACACAAATATCAATCATTTGTGTCGGTCGTCAATAAAGAACCGACACAAAACAAACAACAGTTGTGTCGGTTTTTCTAAAAGGACCGACACAATAAACGGCGATTTGCTTCACTGTACAAGCTGATTTGTGTCGGTCTTATTAGAAAGACTGACACAACTGTTCATAGTTTTGTGTCGGTTCTTTATTAACAACCGACACAAATGATTGATATTTGTGTCGGTCGTACAACCGACACAACAGAAAAATGTCTTTTGTGTCATCTTCATATGAGTCGGTTGTAAAACCGACACAACAGGGGTTAGACAACCGACACAAATAACCAGTCATAAATAAATTCAATTTAAGTGAAAATAAACTGAATATGGCTTTGGGATATTATTTGAAATGAATATGAATATATTGGATGTGAATATGATATGAAGCACAAATAAAATTTGTTGTTGAATATAAAATTGAACGAACAAGATTTTTTATGAATAAATTGAATGTGAATTAATAAAACTTGATAAATTGATTTAGAATCAATTTAAATGGTTTATAAGCTGAAGTGGTTATTTTAATAATGAATATCACCAAACAGCATGGAAATTTTTTTCGTTTCATGTAAATGGAAGTAAACAAAATTTTGTGAATCAATGGAAAGTGAATAAATTGATTTTGAATCAATTTAGAATGCATATAGATTTGTTGGGTATAAATATGAATTGAATGACAATAAATGTTTTGTGAATTATTTGGAATTGAATGAAAAGGTATATAAATCGATTGGAATAAATAGTCGAATGTTGGAACCTTGTGATTATTGATAAATTCATGCTATAACATGTTTGATTATGAAATCTATGCATTTGCACTAGTTAAATAAATGAAATGCAATTAAATTTTAATGTTTTGGTACTTGTATGTTTAAATTGAGTAAGTACAGGTACATGGAGCTGTTTGGCTTGATTTTTGTTTGCGAAATTGCATATAAATTAAGCTTGGTCGCTTAAAAACGTTAAATAAAGATATGCTTTCAGATTAAATACAGCAATGATATAAATATTGATATATATTTTGTTCTCCGACCGGGTGGGTCGATGTATATATTTTTATCATTTTTGTCATATTGCAAAAGGCTCTCTGTACAAGGGAGACTCTGCCAAAAAAATTCGGAAATTTAGGGCGTTAGAAAAATTTTGAAAATTTTTGGAAAATTTTTGTTAATGAAAATTTGATTTTGAATTGAAAGTGAAATAAAGGGTTTTGGTTTAGAAATGGAAAACTAATTGTTTGGTTGGAACTAAAAGATTAGGAAAATGGAATATCGAGTTTTAGTTAAGTCAGTTTTTGAGAAGTAATGAGTTTGGATCATTCGTCCTACCTTGGCAATTTCATGGATGAAATTCTTTTAAGGGGGTAGGAATGTAGCGACCCGGATTTTTAGTTGTTGATTTGAACATTTAATTTATTTTAAATATTGGATTATGAAAGGTAAATGGAATTTTAATATAATGTTTATCGGGCAAATAAGTAAAATAAAACCTAGATCCAAATATAGCGATTAATTGAATAAATTTAATTATTGAATTAATAATTGAAAATCATATAAATAATTGAATTGGAGTAAAATATGAATCGAAATGATTTCTAATATTGATATAAATTCTATTTGAACTAGAAATGAGTTCATAAGTTTTTAAAACTGGAATTTCAAGATATTTCGCCAACTATTGAAATCGTCGATTTTATCAACGCGTTAAAATAGCCTTCTGGGGGCACAGTCTTGGAATTTGACAAAATCAGTTTCATTGGATCCGTAATAGTGTATTATTATCGGATTTCAAATTTCGTAGCATATGGATTCATCGTTTGGTTGTGCGATCTGAAAACGCCTAGAAATAATTTAATTGAATTTAATTTAAATGGTCGATTTATAAAAGCTATCTTCTTCATACGATCGAATTGGAGATCGAAACTTGTTCCATTGAGTTCAGAATAGTGGTATAACCTTAGGAATTCCAAGCGGCACGTCTTGATAGGAGTTCGAAGTTTTAAGTTATATTAGGTGAGATATTTTGGGAAATAAATAATATTATATATAATTTCAAAGTCAAACTATACTATCTCTCGAACCACCTATAACTGGTCAACCTTGTATCATAAGCCACCCCCCTTCTCGTTAAATTCACGATTGTCTTCCTCTTTCGTCTCTAATTCTAATCGAGGATTATAGAAGAAAAAAAATATACATCACGTGATCGAAGGAATCACGATGGAGGAGTCATCGCGCACAAGCGCAAGTGAGGGCAGGACGTGGAGTCGTGAGCTTGAATACGAGCTAGGGCTTGAGTTGCACGAAATTGGAGGGTTGAGGCGAGGCGATGCGGCAGCAAATCTGGTGGGCGAGCTAGGGTTTGGGCGACCAGATGGCACGCGCATGTAGGAGGATGAGCGACGACAGTGCTAGAGAAGCACGGAAAGTTCGCGTGCAGTTCGATCGACTTCGGTCTGGGGGGATTTACGAGGAGGCAGTGGCATGTGGTGAGGCCAGATCTCAGCCAGATGCGCAAAAGTGGAAGGTTGCTTCGATGGGAGGCGCGGTTGATTGAGGATTGGCATGGTTGTGCTCATGTTCGAACATGAGAGTGAGGATACGAAGAGGTAAATTGTATATTAATGTGGTAATTAACTTTTAATTAAGCTACTAAGTAAATTTATTGAATTCAAGTTGCTTATTAATTCATAAATAAGTAATTAGTTTAAATTTAAGTAATTAGTTAATTTATTATAATTAAAATTTGAAATCGTTAATTTATATAATTCTAAATTTTCTTATACAAGGTTCAATCGAACGGAATCAGTCGTTTGGATTCTTAGCTGTGGAATCTACGCAATAGAATCAAAAATTGGAACGATCTGAAAATTAGAAAATAATGGTGAGAATAATCTCACTCATCTTGGATTATTATTTTAATTTAAATTGCTGAAAATTAATTATTGAATGATTGGATGAATTTGTTAATTATTATCAGTTGGATGTTATATTATATATAATAGTATATATATTAGTAGTTGGATATATTTCCCGCCTATTGGAGCGGATGAGACACTATGCGCCCCGCATAATAGCGGATGACCCTATATTACCGCGATATCCCGCCTTGAAGCGGGGTTGGTATTTTATGTTCTCTAACATCTGTGGATGTAGGGAAAACAGGTTGGAGGGATCCAACTGGATTCCTCAAAAATGTTGATTTTAATTTCATATATAAATGATATGTTAGAATAATCTGTATAGATTATTGTTGTGATTTGAAGTATTGGATGCTATAGTAGCACTGGCCTGAATTTTAGTATTTTATGTAACGATCCAGAATTTTGGTTATTTGAAATTGGAATATTCAATTGATTTTAAATATTTAAATGTTAATTTTTAACTTGAATTTCAAATATAACCATTATTTGGATAATTTAATTATCGAATTTATTAATTGGAAATTGATTAAAATATTGAATTTAGAGTTTTAAGCTTGTTAAAAATAATTTAAAGGCTTATAAAATTTATATTGATAATAATGAAGATAATAAAGGTTTTTAAATTGAATTTAGAAGTGATTTGTTCAAATTTAAAAATATATCGTTTAAATTGACATTTAAAAATAGCCTTTCGGGGCACAGTCTCGGAATTCGATGAAACTAGTTCCATTGGATCCATAATAGTGTATTATTATCGGATTTCAAATTTCGTAGCATTTAGAGTTATCGTTTGGTCGTACGGGATATAAACGCACTGAAATTATATTGAAAATTGAATATAATAATTAGGTCCAAAAAGCTATCTTCTCCATACGATCGAATTAGGACTCGAAATATTTTCCATTTCATTCGAAATAGGGGTATAATATTATAAATGCCTAGCGGCATGCCTCGATAGGAGTTCTAGTTTTTAAGTTGCATTAATCGAGACATTTTGAAATTAAATTATTTTATTAATTAGTTAAACTTCTTTCAGCTGTAACTTTTATCTTTTCACTGTACCATTTTCTCCCCTCAACATGCAAGGCATCTTTTCCATATTTTTTTTAAAGCACGTTCCGTCTTCCATTTCAATCAGTTACAGACGAAGGAAAAAAATGTTATGCAACTTCTAAAATTCCAATCTCAATGATTTCTCAACGAAAAATTGTGAAACTAGTTTTAAAAATCGATTTTTTCTGAGGGCTTCCTTTTCATATGCATATCATCGTGTGCGATGCATGTTTGTTGCTCGGCAATGGGAGACTTGGCAACTAGCGTTTGGGGTTTGGGCAAATTCATGCATCATCGTGGGTTTTGGAGTGTGGATTCAAGCTTAGCATGGAGAGACACATCTCCGGTCAAGTTTTCATGAAGCTCGGTGTCTCTGGTGGTACGCGTCACTACAGTATTTTGGTGGAGGTTGGTACGATCACGACTCGACATGGTGGTTCGAGGTGAGATTCAAGAGGATGGGGAGGTGCGATTTTTGATGGCAAGGCTGTTGGCATGGTCAGATTGTTGAGTTGATGGCCGGAGTTCTGTGTCGCCGTTGAACGTACACGCGTGCATGAAAAATCTGGAGATCGACATTTTCGATTTGAGGAAGAAGCTTTCTGGCGGGCCGGGTTTGAAATGTGGGTATGGGCTGTTTTCTTTTGTTTAAAAAAATAAATTGTTTATATAAATAACATTTAAACTTATAAAATTTATATCTCATGCGTATGAGGTCCGATTCGGACGATTCAAGATTTGTTGGGATCGTGATGTCGTCATCTACGCAATGAAAATGGTTTGGATGAATTTGGAGCTTCTGGAATTTTTAGATAAATTCAAACGCGCCCGAATTAAATCGAAACCGGAGCATGAAAGCGACAATAAAAATCAATGTGAGTTAATCTCACTCAATTTTGGACAACTAGTTAATTTTAAATAGTTAAAATTAACTATTGATTGATTGATAGAATTGATAAATTATTATCAGTTGAATGTGATGTTATATATAGTAGTATATATATTGTAGTGATTGATATTCCCGCATATATATATAGCGAATGAGACCCTATGCGCCCCGCATAATAGCGGATGACCCTATATACCGTGATATCCCCTTCAAAGTGGGATTGGTATTTTTATATTGTGCTAACATCTGTGGATGTAGGGAAACAGGTTGGAGGGATACAACTGGGATCCTCAAAAACGTTGAAATTATTTTCATATTCAGTGATATGATTTGTTTGAATAATCTGTGATAGATTATAGTGGAATTTGAATTTATTAGATGCTATGGTATTGCTGGATAGATTTTTGGCATTTTAAAATACCATAAATATGAATATTGAATTTTTAAAAGAAAATAAAAGGGGAAATTTAAAGTAAAATATTTATAGTGAAGTTTGGATAAATTAAAAGAAATGAATTTGGGGAAAAATAAATAGTTGATTCAAATTGTATTTAATAATTTCGGAATATTGTAAATAGAGATTTTTGAATAATGTAAATAAAAGGATTTAAATAAGAGAACTTAAGCGATGTTGTTTAAGTATAAAAGGATTTATTTTTAAATTCGAGATTTAAATAGTTGGGAGAATAAAAAAAGGAAATTTGAAAATAAAATATGGAATTGTTATACTAGTTTTTAAATAAGATTTGAAATGTATGAAATGGAAGTGAAATCGGAATTAGTTGGGTTTTTAGAATATAGTTGGGTTGATTAAGAAATTGTTTTAAAAATGGAATTTAATTTAGAAATCGATTTAAAATCGATTAAGTGTTGTGAAACCGTTATAAATGGGAAATGAGACTATGGAATTTATAAACAAGGTTTATAAATAAAGTAAAGTGATTATCAGTGGATAAATTGAAGTTATAAATTCACGTGAGGATTTATAAGGAGATGGGTAAATCGGTTTAAAAATAAATGGTAGATTTATTTTTAGAAATGTGGAAAGGGAATTTGCGGAATTGGAACGTAAATCAAACTGGAAATAAATCGAGAGGGATTTATAAATAATTAGACTGGCTATATCAGAGTTGAAAATATATTTTTCCTGAGAAGTTAGGTTTATTTTAAAAAGGAGGATTTTAAGTATTACCTAGAAAATTTAAAAGTGTTAAAGAATATTTCAGAATTTTTTTAATTATTTAGTTGTTTAAAAATTGTTTAAAAGTATATTTAATTAATAATTAAGTTAGTTTATAGCACGTTGATTATTATTTAAAGATTAATCAGTATTACTATTTTAAAGGGATAGATTATTCAATATTCAATATTATATAATAACCTTTTTAAAAAAAGAGTATTGCCTAAGGTTTAATTTGGAAAAATCATTAAGGGAATCTTATAAATATTATTTTGGGAAATTTTAAATAAAAGTTTCGGGAAGTAATGGTATACCTACATGGCGAAATCGGAGGCAGTGAGTGCCTGCAGTTAAGTCTTGGATTTCTCTGGGATAGAGACGTAACCATTGAGCTGTGAATCCATGGTTTGATACTGTAGTGGAACTTTCCATATTATTTTAAAAGCTTTTTCAAATATTCTTTTTGTAAAAGTGATGCAGGCCAAGATATAATTCTCCAAGGCATAAGTCGTGACCGACTTAAGGAAATAAGCATGAGTCGTACACGACTTAACGAAGGCAAGGAGATAAGTCATTCACGACTTAAGGAAGAGGTATTGAGTCGTCTTCGATCTAACAGTGCAGATGAAAAGGAACTACGACTCAACTGGGGAGAAGGCCTAACTCGTAACCGACCTAGTGAAACGATAAGTCGTGACCGACTTAGCATAACTCGGCAACAACTCAGTAAAGGTATGCGGGTTAGCGAATCTCTTAAGTCGCCAGGACGACCTACCGAGTTATGCAGTAAGAAGGCAGAGAAAACTGAGGAAATGTTAGGTCCTGAACAACTTAACGAGTCAAGTGGTAAGTCGGTATCGAGTTACGACTTAGTTAAGTCTTAAGTCGTACCATCTTAGGTCGCAGAAGCCAGAAACCGAAGATTCTAATGCCGCGTTAATCTGAACCGTTGATTCTTTAGGTCGTCCAAAGAAAGATCGCTGCTGGAGTTAAGTCGTCTGTTTTAGCTCGCGTACGACCTAAGTTGAGTCGCGTAGAGTTGTTAAGTCGGCAACGACTTAAGTGTTGTATTTTCTGTTGATATTTTTTCTGTTTTAAGTCGTTTGTACATATGACTTGAGTCGTAAGTCGCTGACACTGTGTTGTAATATCACTGTTTGTGTTAGGTTATTACTTTTAAGTCGTAAGTCGTGTGACTTATGTTGAGTCGTAAGTCGTGCGTCAGAAGATGAGTCGTAAGTCGGAGGTTGTTAGGTCGGAACCGACTTATGAGTTTGTACGAATTGTGTTGTTCGAGTCAAATGCCTATAAATAGGCCGTGTAAGTCATTTGTATTGGTAGTTGATTTGAAATAAAACTCTTGTTTTGTTAGCTTTGTGCTTCCACCAAATTGGTAGTCGAGTGTAATCTCCTATCTCCTCTTTCGGTTAATCGAGTGCGCTCGATTCAACGACTGCAGAAGCTGATTCACGGAATCTAGTGCGCTAGATCAACATGTGAAGAATCGCAGATCCTTGAACCCGGTATCGTGCGCGATCAACGAGTTCGGGATAGCTAGAATTCGGTATCTTCGGATCAACGAATTTGGGCACTTCAGTATCTTCCAATCCACCGATCGCAACTTTCATCGATCTACATTGTTTTTGATTAATCCGCTGCGTCAGTTTTGGTATCAGAGCTTGTTTTATCCAATCATAGCTAAATCGAGTCTTGGAGCCGAGAATTTGAAGTTTGAAGTGATAGCCGAGCTTGAAATAAGAAGCTGAGCTAAGTAGAAGAGTGGGAGATCAAATTTGCCTCATTTGGAGAAGTTGTGTTCATCGTGTTCATCGCGAAGTAGCAACAAAGTGGGAGTTTTCGATCCATTTCATTTTGGATCAAAGTACGAAAGGTGTTTGAATTTTGAAGTGTTGAAGAGTTTTGTGAAGTTTTCAAATCATGCCGCCAAGAAGAGCTAATCGTCACCAAAACGTGGAAGCTTTGTATCGAAGAGAAGAAGCTGATGAGATGGAGCAGAGAATTAATGAGAACTTTAGTGAGAAGCTTAATGAAGGGATTGGACGATTAGAGAAGATGATGTTAGAAATGAATCAAAATCGGAGAAGGGTTTCACCTGAATCTAACCATGGGGGAAGTAGAGTCTCACCACAATCCAATCGAGAAAGAAGTGTTGACAATGATCAAAGGCGTGGGAGGAACGTGGATGATCGTGAACGGAGGAATGTAGATAGAAGGGATGATGGTGGTAGACGTGACGGTAGTAGAGATGTGGGTGGACGAGATAGACAACGATATACATCTGATTTTGAAGAGGAGTATGATGGTGTTAGTGTTCAAGGACAAGAACGAGGACAAGGAAGAAATTACTCTGAGTATGATCACAAGTGGGAGTCGGGGATGAAGACTGAAATTCCTGAATTCAAAGGTGGTATGCAAGCGGAGGAGTTTCTAGATTGGGTGGCTAATGTTGAAGAGATTTTTGACTTCAAAGAAGTTCCAGAACATCGAAGAGTGAAGTTGGTTGCTACAAGGTTGAGGGGTAGAGCTTTGGCATGGTGGCAGCAAACCAAACTTACACGAGAACGAATGGGAAAGTCAAAAGTTGAATCTTGGGAGAAGATGAAGAAATTGATGAAAGCAACGTTCTTACCTTACAATTATCAATCTTTGATGTATCAACGTTTGCAAAATTTGAGGCAGGGCACAAAAACTGTTAATGATTATGCAGATGAGTTTTACCAGCTTATTGCGAGGAATGATATTATGGAAACGGAAGAGCAGCTGACATCTAGATTCATTGGGGGATTGAGAATGCAGATTCAGGATATGGTTAATATGTTCGATCCAAGATCTGTGGCGGAAGCACATCAGAAAGCATTAGCTCGGGAGAAGCAGGGACGACGAGGAGGTGGTGTGTTTACTAATTCCAACAATCAAGTGAAGGGTGTTAGTGGGAGTTCTAATGTTTCTAAACCTATCAGTAAACCAGTAGTGAAGGAGGCTGAGAAGGCGAAGGTTAACAACAGTTTCAAATGTTACAATTGTCAGGAATTGGGTCACAAAAGTAGCGAATGTCCAAAGCTGAAGAAGAGAGCTATGATAGCGGAGGTTGAGGATGAGGATGGAGAAGCTGAATGTTCCAATTCACCACCTGATGAGGAGGAAGAAGAAGTGTCGGGAGATGAAGGTTATAATCTAATGATGAAGAGGTCTTGTTTAACACCAAAGCAAGAGGAGGATTGTAGTTGGTTAAGGAGCAATATTTTTCAGTCAACATGTACCATTCTGGGGAAGGTTTGCAAATTTGTTATTGATGCTGGAAGCTGTGATAATATAACTTCTTCAGAAGCTATGAGGAAGTTGGCATTGAAGACTGAGAAACATCCGAAACCGTACAAGCTAGCTTGGTTGAGGAAAGGCGGGGAGGTGAAGGTTGGACGAAGGGCTTGTGTGAAGTTTTCAATTGGGAAGAAATATAAAGATGAAATCTGGTGCGATGTGGTAGATATGGACGTTTGTCATTTGTTGCTAGGGAGACCGTGGCAGTATGATAGGGCGGTGCAACATGATGGGCGTACCAACAGTTACAGTTTCATGTTTGAAGGCACAAAGATTACTCTAGTTCCAAAGAAGCGAAAACAGAAGGAAAACAAGTTGGAGGAGATTGAAGAGCTTAAAACTTTGTTATCTTTGAAGGAGTTTGTGAAGGAAGTAGAGGAGGAGCCTGAAGTATTTTTATTGATCGGACAGGAGAGTCAGGAAGTGGTGGAAATCCCAGAAGAAGTAAAACCGGTATTGAAAGAATTTGACGATGTATTTCCAGAGGAGTTACCAATGGAGTTGCCACCGTTGAGGGATATACAACATCAGATAGATCTTGTTCCAGGTGTTGTGTTGCCACACAGACCACATTATCGAATGAGTCCGAAGGAACATGAAGAGTTGCGGAGGCAAGTAGAGGAATTGCTTGAACAGGGGCGTGTGCAGGAGAGTTTAAGTCCTTGTTCTGTACCAGCTTTATTGGTACCCAAAAAGGATGGAACGTGGAGGATGTGCACAGATAGTAGAGCATTGAATAAGATCACAGTCAGATACAGATTTCCGATGCCGAGGCTTGATGATCTATTGGATCAAATCAGTGGGTCCGTAATATTTTCTAAGATTGACTTGAAGAGCGGTTATCATCAGATTCGCATTAGACTAGGGGATGAATGGAAGACAGCATTCAAGACGAGGGAAGGATTGTATGAATGGCCGGTAATGCCGTTTGGTCTATCGAATGCACCGAGTACATTCATGAGGGTGATGAATCAAATTTTCAGACCGTACATTGGAAAATTTGTGGTGGTTTACTTTGATGATATTCTGATCTACAGTGCTAGTACAGAAGAACATGTTCAACATTTGAAGAAAGTGTTAATTATTCTTCGTGACGAACAATTCTATGCTGCTACAAAGAAGTGTGTTTTCATGGCGAGGAGTGTTTTATTTCTGGGGTATGTTGTGTCGGAAGAAGGAATACAGGTTGACCAAAGTAAAGTCGAAGCTATCAGAGATTGGCCGCAACCCAAGACGATAACGGAAGTTCGTAGTTTTCACGGGTTGGCTTCATTTTATCGAAGGTTTATTCCACACTTTAGTAGTGTGATGGCGCCTGTGACTGATTGTATGAAGGGTAAACAGTTTGCATGGACGGAGGAAGCCGGGGTTGCTTTTGATCGAATCAAAGGACTCTTGACGTCTGCACCAATTCTAATATTACCAGATTTTCAGCTAGTGTTTGAACTACATACTGATGCATCCAAGGTTGGGATTGGAGGAGTGTTGAGTCAGAGGGGACGCCCGATTGCATACTTTAGTGAGAAGCTATCAGGAGCGAAGATGAGATATAGTACATACGATGTGGAATTTTATGCTGTTGTGCAAGCTATTAAACACTGGAGACACTATCTATTTCAGAAGGAGTTTGTTCTTTACACTGATCATGAGGCGTTAAAACATTTACAAGGGCAAGACAAGATTTCAGCGAGACATGCATCGTGGATTGCATATCTGCAACAGTTTACTTTTGTTGTTAAACACAAGTCAGGGGTGACGAATCGAGTGGCTGATGCTTTGAGTAGGAGGAGTCATTTGTTGACTACACTGAAAGTTGAGGTGACAGGGTTTGATGTGTTGCCAGAATTATTTGTCGATGATCCTTACTTTGCGAGGTGTATTGATAAAGTCAAGGAGGGAAAGACGAATGAGTTTATGATGGTAGACGGTTTTCTATTCAAAGGAAATCGATTGTGCATACCTAATTGTAGTTTGAGAATGAAGATTGTAAAAGAACTACATGAAGAAGGACATGTTGGGAGAGACCGTACATTACAGTTGATTTCACAGTCTTACTTTTGGCCATCGATGAGGAAAGAGGTGGAGAGGTTTGTGGAGCGATGTCATATCTGTCAGGTTTTGAAAGGAACTGCGACTAATGCTGGTTTATATATGCCGTTACCTGTACCAACTAAACCATGCGTTGATGTGAGTATGGACTTTGTGTTGGGGTTGCCGAGAACACAGCGTGGTAATGACTCCATTTATGTGGTGGTTGACCGATTTTCGAAAATGGCACATTTTATTGCTTGTAAGAAGACGGCGGATGTTGTTCATGTTGCTCAATTGTTTTTCAAAGAGATATATCGACTTCACGGATTGCCAGAATCGATTGTGTCGGATAGGGATACTCGTTTTCTAAGCCATTTTTGGCTAAGTTTGTGGAAGATGGTCGGAACGAAGTTGAACTTTAGCAGCGCTTATCATCTGCAGACGGATGGACAGACCGAGGTTGTTAACAGATCATTGGGAAATTTGTTGAGATGTCTTGTGCAAGACAATCTGAAGAGTTGGGATATGAAGTTATGCCAGGCAGAGTTTGCTCATAACCATGCGGTAAATCGTAGTACGGGGTTCAGTCCATTTCAGATTGTTTATTCTAGTATGCCAAAAGGACCGTTGGATTTAACGGTAATACCACACTCGAAGGGGACAGTTAAGAAAGCTGCTGATTTTGTTGAAGGACTGACGGAATGTCATCAAATCGTTCAGGAACGATTGAAGAAAGCAAATGAGAAGTACAAACAATCTGCAGATCTGAAACGAAGAAACGTTGAATTTAACGAAGGTGATTTGGTTTATGCTGTATTAACAAAGGATCGTTTTCCAGTGGGCGCTTATAACAAGTTGAAAGCCAGAAAAATTGGTCCTGTAGAAGTCGAAAACGAATTAATGAAAATGCTTATAAGTTGAAGCTACCGGAGGATGTATACACGTCGGATGTATTCAATGTTAAGCATCTCGTACCTTATCATGGGGATGAGTGTGTCGCGGAGGAGGAAAATGCAAATTCGAGGACGAATTACTCTCAACCAGGGGAGGATGATGTAGGCCAAGATATAATTCTCCAAGGCATAAGTCGTGACCGACTTAAGGAAATAAGCATGAGTCGTACACGACTTAACGAAGGCAAGGAGATAAGTCATTCATGACTTTAGGAAGAGGTATTGAGTCATCTTCGATCTAACAGTGCAGATGAAAAGGAACTACGACTCAACTGGGGAGAAGGCCTAACTCGTAACCGACCTAGTGAAACGATAAGTCATGACCGACTTAGTATAACTCGGCAACGACTCAGTAAAGGTATGCGGGTTAGCGAATCTCTTAAGTCGCCAGGACGACCTACCGAGTTATGCAGTAAGAAGGCAGAGCAAACTGAGGAAATGTTAGGTCCTGAACGACTTAACGAGTCAAGTGGTAAGTCGGTATCGAGTTACGACTTAGTTAAGTCTTAAGTCGTACCATCTTAGGTCGCAGAAGCCAGAAACCGAAGATTCTAATGCCACGTTAATCTGAACCGTTGATTCTTTAGGTCGTCCAAAGAAAGATCGCTGCTGGAGTTAAGTCGTCTGTTTTAGGTCGCGTACGACCTAAGTTGAGTCGCGTAGAGTTGTTAAGTCGGCAACGACTTAAGTGTTGTATTTTCTATTGATATTTTTTCTGTTTTAAGTCGTTTGTACATATGACTTGAGTCGTAAGTCGCTGACACTGTGTTGTAATATCACTGTTTGTGTTAGGTTATTACTTTTAAGTCGTAAGTGGTGCGACTTATGTTGAGTCGTAAGTCGTGCGTCAGAAGATGAGTCGTAAGTCGGAGGTTGTTAGGTCGGAACCGACTTATGAGTTTGTACGAATTGTGTTGTTCGAGTCAAATGCCTATAAATAGGCCATGTAAGTCATTTGTAATGGTAGTTGATTTGAAATAAAACTCTTGTTTTGTTAGCTTTGTGCTTCCACCAAATTGGTAGTCGAGTGTAATCTCCTATCTCCTCTTTCGGTTAATCGAGTGCGCTCGATTCAACGACTACAGAAGCCGATTCACGGAATCTAGTGCGCTAGATCAACGTGTGAAGAATCGCAGATCCTTGAACCCGGTATCGTGCGCGATCAACGAGTTCGGGATAGCTAGAATTCAGTATCTACGGATCAACGAATTTGGGCACTTCAGTATCTTCCAATCCACCGATCGCAACTTTCATCGATCTACATTGTTTTTGATTAATCCGCTGCGTCAAAAAGGGGATAGTTGTGAATTTACTAAACTCGATAAGATAAGTACATATATTTTGGATAAAGAGATTTAATTTATTGAAATTAAATTAAAAAGTGATTTGGAGTTTTTTAGTGGAAAATGGAATATTTGGTTGAATGATTGTTTATTTGATAGTTAAATAACTGACTATCAAAATCTGTACCAAAAATATAACTTTGGGAATATCTAGGAGAAATACGGTGATTATAGGGTACAGTTACCATTCAAGGTGCTATACTGAACGTATAGACTCATTTCGTTCTTCTAGGACGTTGATAAGGAAATCCGTTCACTAACAGTTAGGAGGTGACCTCTGATCTTATTTTCATTTGTTTATTTCTTAGAGAATTGGGGTTGAGTTTACCGGAAATATCGAGCGTTGTTTCCGAAGAGACCGGGATCATATTTCTTATCCGAAAACCACTTCGATCCGACGAGTACGTTTTTCGCAGTAAAAACAAGTGCATGGAGTTGAAGATGGAGCAGTGAAGTGCAAGGGCTAATCGCTACTAATCCTGAGGATTATTCCAGAATGGATGTAGTAGGAATAGTGCATTCGGTTCCATTCGGACCCAGAACGGACTTATATGGATGAATGCTATCAGTACATTGTCATTGGAGGACAATGAGAATTCTAAATGAAAACTTCCTTAAAAGGTAATCGTAGCCTCTAGCCTCATCAACCGGGAATGACTGAAAATCAGGGGAGATGCAGCAAGGCTAAGTGGGTCGCATCCAATTAGGGTATGTTTATCACCATTCTAAATACCCTCAAATATTATCTCATTACTACGGCGTATGGAAGGAGCTCGAAAGTGGGTGGGAACACCCAGAGTGATAACATATTCGGTCTATCTAGGTTAGGGATAGTCCGGCCTTGTGCTGTAGGGGATCCCGACGTGGTCCTCGGTACGTTGTTTCTAGACGTGTACTGTGACAGGTGGTACCCCATTGCCTAGTCATTCGTATGGAATCCATTCTCCAATATGTGCCTTCACGGTTTTGATTGTAGAGCCTAGTATGCTGGAATTTAATTAATGTAACAATTTCAACCATTTGAATAAGTACCTGTACTTAGACACTATTATAATATCATAGGATTTATTATGAAATGTTTTGGTTATCGTAAGGTAAAAACCCGTCGTGTTTATGTGTGGCGTGGTCTTACGAGATACCTTTGATTTTCGAAGGATTTTGAAAACTTTAATAATTCAAATTGAGTGTGTTTTCTCACGCTGGTTTTCCAGACTGACTCGGGTGTTATTTTATTATAATGCTCGGGTCAGAACGAGTATTACAGATACATGATAGGACGCTATGGAGCTCAGGAGACGAGCTAGATGACAGAGATGTATTTCACGTATCTGATTATATTCCGCTGTGTATTGTTGGTTGTATATTTAGCACTTGTGAGGATAAGTAATATAACCGTCCAGTATTGAGTTGTTGATTTATTATACTCTGATGATGTAATGTATAAATAATAGTTATAGTTCTTTTTGTATAAAGACCAGTTGTTATCTGTTATATACTGTTCTGCTATGATTGTGAGATTCTGTGCTGTTGTTTCTATTTTCTTCTTCTACCTCTTTCTTATTTTCCCTAACAATCTGGTATTTCCGGCATTCGATTGCTCGGCATGCAATACAGTGGACGTATTGATGTCGATTTTCGGAGGTCGAAAATCTCGGTCGTTACATTTTACATACCATAAATTATTATTTTTGAATTTGAAGGAATTAAAAAGAAGATTTTGAATATAAAAATATTTATATCAAAGTCTGGATTATTTTAAAAAAATTGATTTGGATAAAATAATAATCGATTTTGGGTTGTACTTAACTATTCGTAAAAATATTTAAATAAGGATTTAAAATAATTTAGATAGAGGATTTTTTTTAAACAGTGGATTTTTAAATGATAGTTTTTGAAAAATTATGGAAAGGGAGTCAAAAATCGATATTTAAAATAGATTTGAAAAATAAATGGAATTTATTAAGAAATGGATTTATAAAATGAGTTTTATAGATGGGATTAGTTGTATAAACAAGTGAAACTCAAAGGAGTTTATAAATTTATAAACGATGATTATAAAAAAGGGAAAATGATATCAGTTGATAATTGGAAATATAAATTACAATGTGAATTAATATCGAGTTATGGAAGTTCTTTTGGGAAAAATTAGTGGAATCTATTTTTGAATGTGAGAATCATTATGAAATTGAGATGTGGTCGATGTGATTTGAATCTAGAGGGATTTATAAATTGGAATATGTAATATTAGATTTTTAAAAGTTGATTTTTGTTGAGAAATTTATACCGTTTTAAATTGGGATTTCTATTTAATAAACTATATACTTAAAGCTGCTTAGTTTAATAATGGCTGCGTTTCGCGATACGCTCTTTGGCGACTGATTCGTTGTTTGCCTCTGTCTTCTTTTCGGCAATTTCTCGTGTCCGTCTCTCCCACTGTCGATGTTGAAGCCTACTCAGCCTTCCTCTCTCTCGCGTGATGCTGGGGTACACGATCCTGTTCCGTGTGTTTCTCCTGTTGGGTGTGTGCCTGTCTCCGTTGTTAACCCTATGGCCGTCCTTTTGGGTGATCTGTCCTCTTCGCAGCCTCTTCTTGGGATTGAAGTTCCCGTCAACTCACTTGTTCCATTCCCCTTGTCTCCATTGCTATCGAACAGAGGTACTTCATCTTGGTCTGTTACTGAGATTGAGCCGATTGTTAGTGCTGAGCATTTGGGGCTTGCCCTTGAACATAGTAGTGAAGTGGTAAAAGAGAGTTGTGATTGCTTGCCAGTTGCTAGTGGTCTCTCCAAGGCATCTGATGGGGTAACTGTGGGGTGCACATTTGGTGTTTGTTGTAATGCCTTAGACAAAATCCCAGTTCCTGCAGTTTCGAAAGCTATTTTGCTGGATCCCCCTCCGCTTCAGCCTATCCCTAAGTGGTCTTCCTTGTTCTCCAAGTTGCCCAATAATGCCGGTTTGCATACGCCGCGTCTCTTTGATAGTATTGAGAGTGAGGGTGTGATGATTCCGCCCTTGGAAGTTATTAAGGCTGGTGTGGATTTTTGGAAAGACCACTTGGTTGGGTTCTTTCTTGACTCCAATCCTCCGTATCATATTGTTAAGGCGAGGTGCAACTCCACGTGGAAGCCTAGGGGTGGTTTAAGTGTCCACTTTGATAACGAATTGTTCTATTTTAAGTTTTCACGTTCTGAGGAGAGGCAACGAATTCTTGAGGCTGACCCCATTCTTATTGATGGGAAGCCATTCATTATTACAACTTGGAGTCCGTCTGTGGATCGTGCTAGGAGCAAGTCCTATCTATTCCTGTCTGGGCCCATTTTTCGCATATTCCATCTGTTCTTCAGCCTCTTATTGGTATCGACTGGCTAGCTGGCCTTGTTGGTAAGGTGATTTGTTATGATGCTAATACTGTAGCCAGAAAGAAACTTGTCTATGCCAAAGCTCTAATTGAGATTACTCCCGACAAACCTCTCCCTAGCGTTTTAAAGGTCAGATTAGATGTGAGCCACGTTGCTGAGGTCATAGTTTGCTATAGTTGGAAGCCTGAGATTTGCTCGTCTTGTCAGTCCTTTGGCCATTTAGCTGATTCTTGTTCATCTAAGGTTGTTCCCCTAGTTGACCGGTTACCTCTTCCTCGTCCTCCTCTTCGGCAGTGGGTTCCGAAGGTCGCTCCTGTTGTCTCATTAGTTGATACTTCTGTGCCTCCCGTTGTTATTGCTCCCTCTATGGTTCCTCTGGTTGTTGCTCCGGTATGTGTTGCTCCCTCTGTTTCTTTGTCCGTTGCTAATGCTCCTTCTGGGGTACCTCCTGTTGTTGCTCCGGATTGTGTTGCTCCCTCCATTTCTTCGCCAGATCAAGGTCCTTCTCTTATTTCTCCTCCATCGGCCATGGACGAAATTCCCTCTGCTTCCTCATCTGATATCATTACTTGGAATTATGTTGAGCGTGCTTGGGTTCACGCTCCTTCTGATATGAGATATTCTCCAGAGCGAGACATCTTTTATGCTTTTATTAGTGATCTTGGGGGTGAGAGTCGGTTTCTTATCTACCATATTGTGGGTGATGGTTTGTGCCTCACTACGGATGGTGCGGTTGGAGAGGAAAACAAAAGTAAGTTTTACGATGTCAAGTGGGATAGGAAATTTCTGTACTCTCCTAACTCTGTTGGGTATGATCCTCATTTAGCTGCTCTTTTCTCGGGATTTTCTCTTATTATTGGTCCATCTTCGGCGGATGGTAGTGATTGTTCTCCCTCTTCTGAGGAAGATTAGTCATGTTGCGTTAGTAGATTAGGCATCTATGTCTAGCTCCTGTGCTTTCTTTTTCTCATTTTTTAGGCTTCTTGCCCGTGTAGTTGTTCTGTGCATGTGCAGAGCACCTGTTTTGTTTATTTATATAGTGGCACGGCCCACTTTAAAGCCGGCTAGCTTTGCTAAAAAAAATTCGGAAAAAGTTAGTTATTCAAATATTTAATATTTATTGAAATGAATTCTAATTTTTATAATAAGCTTTGTAAATCTATTAGTTTATTTAAAAATGATTTGGAAATGAGTTATCGAAGTATATTTAAAGTGTTTTGATATTTTTAATAATTACTTAAACTTATTTTAAAAATAAATTATTATTCTTTTAAAATGCTTATTATATATATGTAGAATTTTGAAATGGTTTTATTTTATTTACAAATTCTCTCGAGATTTATAAACAGGATTATTTAACGGATATGACTTTTATGAGAGAATTCTTGAATTGGAATTCTGGAAAATTGAAGGAAATTTCCGGATCGTTGAAATGGGAGGAACTTCGAAAGATGAATTAGAATTCATAAGGAAAGTTAGAAATGGGTGGTTGGAATTATAGACAAGGGTAATCGATTTGGAAATATTAAAGGAAATAAATTAATGAATTTCGGGGACTTATAAAATCCATTATAAATAAATTAAGGGATTTACAAGTCAATCGTAAAGGATTTTGGGAAATAGGAAATAAATGGAATATTTTCCTAAGTATTGGGAACATAATGGTTTTAGAGGAAAAACAGACTTGCAATATTTTCCTAAGTATTGAAATAGAAGATTTTAGAAATATCTTAGCAATGAGATGGTTTGTATAGAAATATTTTCCTGAATAATGGATTCTAAAGGGAATTTGAAATATTTCTAAGCGCTGGGATGGTTTGAAAATATCCTGTTATGGATAGGTATTTGAGTTGTTTCAAATATTGAAAGAAATCTGAATATATATCTTTGTAAAGGTATTTTTTAATATATATTTTGAAGATTTATAAAAGAAGGCCTAGTGACTGCTTGTGGATGTTATTTGATAGTTAAATAACCGACAATCAAAATTTGGCCAAATTCGTTGATCGTTCCGAAGAGACCGGGATCAGATTTAATTATTCGAAAACCACTTCGATCTGATTTGCGCGTTACGAATTGTGATATCGTGAAGCTAATGAAGACGGTGATTTTTGAGGAGATTTGTTTGTCCATACCCAGGACAACTTGTATGGATGAATGCTATCATTGCATTGCTTGTCTGGAAGGTAGCGTTAGCATTCCAAGTATGAATGCTATTCTAAAGGTAAAATGAAACCGCAAGCCTCATCAACCGGGAATGACTAAAACAGAGGAGATGCAGCAGGGCTAAAAGGGTCGCACCCAAGTAGGGTATGTTATCACCTTTCTAGATACCCTCGGATAAATTATAAAATTATGGATATGGTTGTGCATGGAAAAGAGAGCGCTTGATTTGGGTGGGAACACCCGGGATGATAACATATTTGGTACTATCCTGTAACGGGTAGGCCTGTCCTATATTTGCAGGGATCGTTATGTACGATCTCGGTACATTTTTCAAGAAATGTACTGTGGCGGGTGGTACCCCAGTAGCCCGATTATTGTATGGAATCAAGTATCCACTATGAGCTTGTATGGTTTTGATTGTATACCAAATATTACTAAAACGTGAGATGCAAGCATTTCAGCTATTTTCTAATTTACTTTTTATAGACACTATTATAATATCAGAGGATTTTGATATAAAATGTTTTGGTTATCGTAAGGTAAAAACCCATCGTGTTTATGTGTGGCGTGGTCTTACGAGATACCTTTGTTTTTCAAAGGATTTTGAAAATAGTAATAAGTCAAATTAAGTGTGTTTTCTCACTTTGGTTTTCCAGACTGACTCGGGTGTTATTTTATTATAATGCTCAGGTCAGACCAAGTATTACAGATTTAGGTTAGGATGCTATGGAGCTCAAGAGACGAGCTGGAGGATTTCAAGCGTATTTCATGTACTTGTTTATATTCTACTGTGTGTGTAGACTGTATAGTCAGCACTGGTGAGGACAAGTTATAACAACTGTCCATATTGATTGTATGTATACTAACAAATACAGTTTCTTTTGTATAAAAATCTAGTATTATATATTATATTTTGTTCTGCTGCGATTGTGAGATTCTATGTTGTTGTTTCTGTTGTTTCTATCTCTTTTTCTTCTTTACCCCTAGTTATTCACCCTTTCGTACAATTTTGGTTGGACATGAGTGAATTATTGTCAACTCAAAGGGTACGGGACGGCGGGTCGCTACAGAAAGAGAATCTCATGGAGAAATGTTTCAACCCAGAATAGACCTGTCTCCTAAAAAATATTGGTAAGAACATTGAGGAGCAGTACTTCATGGATAAGAAAACAAATAAGCAATATAGTATCATCGAAACATCTATACGATAAATTGCCGAAATAACAAAACAATAAGAATCCATCGAATATTACATAAAAACATGATAGGGATCAACCATTTTAATGTGAATTGTCAACGGAAAAAGGCTGATTTTGTTTAATTCTTTTACGAGGTGGATGAATCTCATGTACCCCTTATAGCTAGTTTAAATAATGTCCCCCTTGACCTTTTTTTGGGATCCCTTTAACTATCGCAATTCAGAAGGAAATTGTAAATATCTTATACTTCATTTATTATTTAAGATTATATGCCTAACTTCTTTCATTTTATTTTTTTATATCAATTTTGTGCTTTCTTCTTTGAATTTAAGTTATAATACAGGGACTTATTAAATGCTAATGATATTTAGTTCGATAATCATCGGCTCAACATAAAAATATAATTCAAACATAAGTCATCGTAATATCCATTAACTAAATATCTCATTATGTACAATAAAAATCTTTAAATTTCAAATAAAAGCAAAAATGTAAGGACTCATATCATATTGTGTTAGCGTAGATTAAGATGAAGACTGAGATAATGGACTAAAACGGAGATTTTGATGGATCCTCCCCCGTAATCTTAATTTTTGATAACCTTTTTTGAGAAATTTGGTTTTTAGGATTTTGAGATAAAGAGGGAGAAGGAATGGCATTGCTGGGACATAAAAGTACATGAAAGCGAAAAAAATGGGACTTATGTGTAACGACCCGTAATTTTCGATAATTAAAATATTAATTTAAATAAGATTTTGAAATTTAATGTTGTAAGAAATAAAATCTATGATTTATTAATAAGAAAAATAATTTGAATATGATTTAATAATGTTGTTTGAATGTTATTGACAATTATTTTAATGTAATTTTAATCAATTGAATTAATTGTAAAGTTAATGCTGTGATAATTGTAAATAAGGAAATAAATTCAATGTTGTATTAATAATGAAATTGTATGTTATTTTATTTAATTGGTTTTAGTATATAATGTGAAATCAATTATTTGTACATAAATTATAATTTTGTTGTAAACAATAAACTTATAAATGTGATTAAATTACGTAAAAGTAACAATTGCTTATTTATCGTCTTATTACTTAATCCGTTGAAATTGATTTGGAAATCAACGAAAATTAGTGTAATTAATTATTGCAGTTAATATGGTAAGATGATAATTGTAAATATGAATGTAATAAAAGGTAAACTAATGTTAATTATATTCATAAGGTAATAATTGATTAAATAATAAGAGTGAAATAAAAATAAATGAATTTATTGGGATTTTAAAATTATAATTAATGAAATTATTATCGTTATAATTGAACGCTGTAATTAGTGTAATATTAAATCTTAGGTTTAATAAGGAAAATTTATTTTAAAAAGATTATTAAATTTCTCTCTGATCAAGAAGGATAAAATGGTTAACTTGTAAATTTGAATTTAAAATTGTTTAAACCAATTTAATATTAATTTATTTAATTAACGTGAAAATTAGCCATTTTGACCACTGTCTCGGATTTCGACGAAACCAGTTTCATCGGATTCATAATAGTGAATTATTGTAGGATTTCAAGTTTCGTAGCGATCAGACTTGTCGTTTGATCGTGCGGGCTCGAAACGCGTAGAAATCAATAAAAATGGTTTTTTTGAGAAAAATGTGCGATCCTCTAAAATAGAGGAGAGCACACATGAATATATATATATATATATATCATAAGACAAGGTGCTGCCAACATGCCTGGCAGATGATAATCTAAATACAAAAATCAAAGGAAATACTCAAAATACCCCTAAAATGAGCTCTGGCAAGGCCACCGCCCATTACACCGACATGGCCACTGCCCGATATTAAGGTGTTAGAAGTACCTGAAAAACTATGAAATAACCAATGACACTGGAAGACAGCTTTATCTAAGAAGGCAACTCCATGCTGCTGACTCTGAAGGCATGAAAAAGCGAATGATCTGAAACGGAACTACAAATGATCTGGACTGGAAACGCCACTCTGAAGACTCGGTAAAACTAGAAGTAGTGCATAGCTGAATAGTGAATCCTCCTAAAACAGAACTCCATAATGAAGATGAAGATGTACAGAGAAGAACCCCTCCCTACATACAACAATCTGCAAGCTGCAATCCTGTGTACCTGCAATAAGAAACTAACACCATATCTAGCTCGAGACCTGTATCTGAAATGGAACTAAAGAATACACATATATGTATATAAATGAAATTTATATACATTTATATGTATAAAAGAAATAGAAATAATGATACAAGAGTTAAGCTAATATGAAAGATTAAAATAAAGAACAGAAAAATGACTAAAAGGAATCCATGATCGAATGAATTTAAAGATCTAAAAACTAAAACAAACAAAAACTAAAACAATATCGAAAACAAAACAAAAATATCCTTATGATCCTTTGATCAATAGGATGTTATGACACACAGTGAAATCATCACTTAAGTTTGAAAAAATATTAATACTACAATTATTAATGTCAAAAATATTATTTTTATATTTAAATAGATTAATATTATGATTAACCTTATTAAGATATTCTTTAAATAGATTATTTTTAGCTAATTTATATTTAGGATTAGAAATCCAATTGAAACAAAATAAAGAAATTATAAAAATCAATTTATTAAAATGACTATAATTATTTTTAAAAATTCGCTGATTTCTTTCAAACAAAATATACCAACAAATTATAATGATTAAAGTGTCAAGCAAAAATCTATTTTCCTTCTTGAACTTAAATCTAAAACTATTCCAATAATATTCACAATCATATATTTTAGTAGTTAGATTAAAGTTAAAGATTTTAAGGATATTATTCAGAATGAAATAAGTATCCATGCAATCATAGTATACATGTTTAATATCTTCAAAATGTAGACTATAAAAATAACATTTATTATCGATTTGCATAATTTTTTTAAAAAAATTCTATAATATTTAGTTTTTCACGCATAATTAACCACATGTGAATTTTAGATTTAGGAGGAGCATTTGATTTCCAAATAAATTTAAAAAAGTTATTGGTTACACCCGAAAAATTAATACATCTATAAAAAGAATTAGAAGTATATTTCTTGCTCTTATCTCATTCCTAACTAATATTATCATTATCAATATTATATAGGTTTAATCTAGCATAAATCAAAGCAAGCTGCCTAAGAGTTGAACGTACAAAAATTCCGTTAAAACTAAAATTCCAAGGAGGGTCAATTTCGGGAGAAAAAATATCCATAATTAAAGCATCCTTAAAATTACAGATATCATATAGCTCTTTAAATTCTATCCTAAGAGGAGTAACGGAAATCCAAAGATCATGCCAAATGGAAGTACTATTACCTGAATGAACTATTGTATTAGTGCCTAAGTTAAAAATCTCTTGACATTTTAAAATAGATTTCCAAAAATTGGACAATTCACATATAACTGTAGGAGTAATTTGATATAAATTATTACTACCATTATAGTAATATTTAGAAATGATTTCTTTCCAAATATGATTCTCATTAATATCCTTAAACTTCCATAACCATTTACCTAACAATGAAAAATTCATATTGCGCAAATTAATGACTCCTAAACCACCTTCCTTTTTGGACTTACAAACAGTTTCCTAATTTACTAAACATTTAATACTACTATTAGGGTTATCCCTACTCCATAATAAGTCCATTCTAATTTTATCTATTTTATCAATCACCCAATCTGGAAAAAGATGCATAGACATCCAATAGATCGGGAGAGCTGATAAGACCGAGTTTACTAGAACTAATCTACCCGCTCTCGATAAAAATCTCTCATTCCAATTAGAAATCCTATTTTTGATTTTATCTATGATTATAAACCAGTCATCATGTTTAAGTTTGGTAGTTCTAATCAAAAAACCAAGATAGTCAAAAGGAAAATTCATAGTTTTACACTTAAGCGTATTAACAACTAAATTTTCAACCTTTTCAAAATCGTTTAATACTAAAACTGAACTTTTATCGAAATTTATTTTTAAACCTAAAAGTAATTCAAAACTATATAAAATAAACTTAAGAGTAATAATGTGTCTAGGTAAATGGGAAGAGAAAAGCAAGGTATCATCTGCAAATTGTAGGACAGATATACCGTTACGCGATATATCATTACCTACATTACCCAGAGATCCATTATCAACCGCTTTTTGAATTGCCTTAGCGAAAACATCAGTGGCTAAGTTAAACAAAAGAGGCGATAAAGGATCACCTTGCCTTAAACCTCTCTTAGACTGAATTTTATTACTTGAAATCTCATTAACCATAATACTAGAGTTACCAGTTCTAAGTAAATTCATGGCCCAGCAATCCATCTATGATTGAAACCTCTAGCATGAAATATATTTACTAGAAAATCCCAATCTACATAATCAAAAGCTTTTGCGAAGTCCAATTTTAAAATCACACAGGTTATATTATTCTTACAACAGGGATTAATGTATTCTGGAACAACAGCCATATCGTCGGTGATATTTCTCTCCTTAATGAAAGCAGATTATGAATAGTCAATTAGTTCGTTCATTCTTATACTAAGTCTATTAGCTAAAACTTTTGAAATAATTTTTACGGAACAGTTAATTAATGAAATAGGTCTAAATTTTTTTAAGTTATTAGTACCCACTTTTTTGTGTAATAAAATAACATTTGCAAATTAAATCTTCCTAATTGCAACTTTCCATTATAGAATTCGTTAAACATGCTAATTAAATCGAATTTTAAAACATCCCAAAATGTTTTATAAGAACCCATCCGGACTAGGGGATTTATCACCTGACATGTCATTAATGGCTTTCCAAATTTCCTCTTCGATAAAGGGTTATCTAACTCAGAAAGATTAATATTAGAATCAGAAGGATAAAGATCATTCCATCTAGCACTAATTCTATGATTGTTTTTATTACCAAAAATTTCTCTATAATAGTCTGTAAAAACCTTATTAAGATCTCTTTGATCAACTAATTCTTCATTATTCACAAAAATAGAATTAATCGTTTTACTACGTTTTCTACCATTGGCCATATTGTGAAAAAATTTGGTATTATTGTCACCTTCATTTATCCACTGGATTCTAGATCTCTGTTTCCACATAACCTCCTCTTTTTCTAAAATAGGGTTAAGCTCATCTTTTAGATTAGCGAGAATGTTACGCTCACCTAAATTTAGTTGTATGGTTCCTTCTATCTTGTTTATTTTAAGCATTTCAGAAAGAATATTTTCTTTTTTAATTTTAATACTACCAAAAACATTTTTATTCCAATTTTTAAGAAAATTCCTAAGATCCCTGATTTTTGAAGCAAAATTTTTAGCAGAATTATCCTTATATCTAATACTATAAAAACTCATAGAAATCCACTTATTCCTAATTAAATGCGAAAAATTGGATTCTAATAACCACATTTTTTCGAATTTAAAAGATCCACTAATCACTCTATGTTGTTCACAAGTGAGAATAATAGGACAATGATCAGAATAAGTGTAAGGCAAACCAGACACTCTACAAATAGGAAATTTATTCTCAATTTCATCACTAACGAAAAACCTCTGCAGAAGAGCCATAAAAGGGGACTCCCTAGTATTACTCTAAGTAGATTCTCTATTAAAAAGAGGAATTTCAATCAAATTAGAATTAATAATAAATTGGTTAAATTCCTCTATAGCAGAGAAATCACCCTCCCGTGGAGAACGTTCTCCTATAAAATGAGTACCATTAAAATCACCCCCCAAAATCCAAGAACCAGGAGCTAAAGATCTAAACTCTAGACATTCGTTCCATAGAATCCGACGACCTATTTTAGAGTTAGGCCCATAAACATTGGAAATATTTAAAAAAGAATTATCACTAAGATTAATGAGAATAATATGCAGAGAATGTTGCTTGGAAATACATTGGAGCAGTTTAAAATAGTTATCCCGCCACCCAATCAGTAAGCCCCAGAAGCGCCTACGGAAGGTAAATAAACCTTTCTCAAAATGAAACCCACCTAATCTTCTATAAAAACGAATATCGGGACATTCAATTTTAATTTCCTATAAGAGTGCAATGTCTATAGAATCATCTTTAAAAAAAGCTCTAACTTTGTCACACTTATTAAAATCATTCAAACCTCTGATATTCCAACTAATAATCCTCATATACCAACAGATCTAGCCCTATCAAATTCCTTATTTCTAATATACTCTAGATCTACCTCAACATCAAAAAAAGTAAAAGCGGTATCAATAGCTAACTGACTAAACTCAAAAGATGACAATTTACCTAGAGCATATGATGAATATGTACTACCCAAATCAGAAAACATACTTGAGCCTGAATTCGTAACACCACTCGCGACACTCGTATCAGGTAACTTAGCCGAAGACGGAGAATGACTACAACGTATCCTGGCACTATGTCGAACTGATCCGCCAATAGCCATAGACTTCCTACATCTACCTCTCCTCGATGCAAAAGAACATGAAGTGGAAGTGCTGCCTACCTCACTTGATCGAACATTTGATAAACTACCCTCGCTCTACAACAATGAACTATCTATATTACTATGCACTTTAATATAATCCATATTATCAACTGAACCATTAACTACCAACAGAATGTCTTCATTCATGTGTTTATTAAAAGCATCGCTTTTCTTAAAATGCCCCACCATTGAAGATGAATCCAAATTATTCTCTAAACCACCGGTCGAATCAGAAGCAACTTTCTCCAAGTAAACGGTTCCCTCTTTCTCCAAACTATCTCCTTCATTTACAGTCAAAACTAAAGCCTCCTTTTTCAATTAAAACTCCAATCTTTCCATTATAATCTTCTCCATTATAAACAGAGAAATCAACAGCCAATGGGTCTTCAATCTCAACAATCGAATCATTATGTATAATAAGAGTCAAAGAAGGCTTATCAACCGATACGTTTATATTGTGTACACCATGCACACAGTTACCATCAACATACACACTGTCACCAAATGCTTCCACGTTCTATCTCCAAATGCTTCTCATTATGATTATCAAAGTAAGGAATAAGAGACAAAGAAGGCTTATCGTCAGAAACAAGCAAATTATGTGCATCATACACACTGTCACCAACAACATCATTAGGAGTTAAGTTCAAACTCACAGCACTCGAAGTATCTAGCAATTCTCCAGTAACAGTCACAACCGAAGCCACATTCTCATCATCACCAAGCTTACCGTTAAAATCATCTCTATTATAAACATCGATATCAATAGCCAAAGGGTCTACCAACTTATCAAGCGATTCATTATTATTATCAATTAAAGGAACTAAAGACAGAGAAAGTTTATCTTCAAATATCTGCAACTTGTGTGCATCATGCCCACTGACACTAGTAACATCAATAGGAGCTGTGCACAAACTCTCAACACCCAATGAATCCATCAACTCGTCTACACAATTAACAACAACATCTCTAAGTTTGTCATTAATTCTCAACAGAGAATTAGCCATTCTACCATCATATTCTCTATTATCAGACAATATGAGCTCTTGGGCAATAATATCCTTATCCACCTTACCAATAGCACCTGTCCATTCCTCTAAAACTTCATTTGAGATATTACAGATATCAAAATTGACCACCTTACTTACATCAGAGAAAACATTACTACCATTTACTATCTTCATATGATTCTCAGTAAAACTGTCAAAAGGAGAATGACATTCTACACCGCATTCAATTCCAGGCCCTTTAAGAATGTAAATCAGATGCTGACAAAGCAGCAAGACACTCAAAACTGTTGACAATAGTTAACTCAAAATTACCCATAACTGGAGATTTTGATCTGACTTTTTTATAATTTGGATGAGTGAAACCATTACTAAACTCACAAATCTCTGAACTAATTCCTGAATCCATCTTAAATGAGACTGCATTTTTTAACAAAACATTTGCCATTGACAATAGAATCTACAATACAGTGACTAACACCAGGGTCGGATAGCATAGGATCGAATCCTCGAAAATCATTTTTCATAGCAGAAGCAGTAAAATCAGAGTCAAGACAACCATAATCCATAATCGAACCATTATCACTGATATCCTTAGAAACCGGGTTATTAAAAGAAGGTTCAGATTTGCCAAAATATTCTTCTGGATCACCAAATCTCCCTCTATACCCTTTAAGCGAATTGATTACATAAAAATGAAAGAACAGTTCTTCCAAATACTTGATTCCATCATCCCTCTTTTGCCAAAGATTATCGAACAAAATTCCTTTCAACAACATACATTTAAGCGTGAATTGAAATCCATGATAAACCAACGAAGGATGAGAAACAGATTTGCTAGAAATATAATTTGATTTTGTCGAACAGTCGGAAATTGATTTTGTCGAACAATCAGAATTTGATTTTGTCGAACAGTCTTTCCTCTTATGTCCAAACTTTCCACACTCAAAACACCTTATCGGATCACGACATTGATTAGAGAAATGATAGTAATCTCCACATCTAAAACAGAAATTATTTGCACTCTTCGAATTAATCCAACTTTTCTTAGGCATTTGATGATTCGAAATTTGAGATAGAGAAAACAACAAACGTTCTCTAACAACTTGAGCGTAAGATCGATATATGCAGGCATCTTGAAGAGGAAATGAGGATTGAATCAGGGACAAATTCGGTTGCCAATTGGGTTGTAATGAGAGAGACGAAATTTGAGAGTAAGAAGTAAAACTTGATGACGCCATTTTCTTATATAAATTAAAAGGATTTAAATGAATATAATCTAATTTTAAAAGCTAACTTCTGTATACAATGGAATTAGGGTTTGAAACTAGTTCTACTGAATTTAAAAATATCAAAAACCTATACTTTGATATATTGGATGACCCATTTTCGTTTCGGGAACGAAACGGGCTTTTCCAGTCGTTGTTATCGTTTCGGTCCAACCCTGTCTATATATAGGCTGTTATAAACCCTAGCTGTTTCTCAATTCATTATTTCTGTACGTACATCTTCTTCCTCCTTCTCAAACGACAGAACATCAAACCTAATTCCCAAATTCCAAAACCTAATTTCAATTTTTAAAAAAATGCGGATATAGGGTGACTTCAGGTCGCGCTTCGGGTTTCAGAGGCTAAAACCCTGCAGCGACTTAAGGTAAAGAACCAAATGACTCGGGACTTGGGTCATTTTGGCAAAAACTCAGAGCAAGCACTGGGGATTTGAGGCGGCGGACCGAAGTAAGACTCGAAGTCAACTCAGGGCCTAAATTTCCAATCTTCTAACGTTAATAACTTTTGTATACGAGCTCCGATTCACATGTGGTTTTCTCTGTTGCGATCGTATCAAAATTACAAACATTATGGAACTCGTTTGGCTGCATTCTGATATAGTTAAATTTTTGGGCTAATTTTGGATTTTAAATCGTCGATAAATCAAAGGTGAGTGTTTTAACCCACTCACGACTACTAAACTATCTTATGTTAGTTAAATCGAATTTATGATGTGACTAGAAGTTGATTGATTGCTGTTTGGTATATTTAAATTGTCATTCCAGTTAAATTTGAATTTTATTTGATTTAATTGCCATTTAATTTAATATTGAATTTAAATTGTCAATTAATTATCTAATAATGATAACTAGTTAATTGTTGTGAGTTATTGGCTGATTTGAATGATGATTGTGATGGATGCTTGATTGTTGACATTTTGGTAATAGGATATTATACTTATTTGGTATGTTGTTATCACACTGCAAGTTCCCTTAGTTATTGTTAGGAAAATCACTATGGGTTGAAATGATACATACCTGAACGATCTGATAGATTAGGGAAAAATCGTTATGGGTTGAAATGATAAACTCGAGCGATTTTATGGATTTTGGAATGTTAACTAGGGATTGCGGGTTGAAAAGATATATACCCGTAAAATTAAATTTATTACGGATTGAAATGATATATATCCGTATCACTTGACCATAGGGTAGAAAATTATATACGGACACCGGATTGGTTAAATTAAATGATTTAAATCTTTAAATTTCAAATCTAGTTAAATGATATTATGAAATAAAATTTGATTTATATGAACTGAATTATTTTCAAAATCCAAGCTTTAAATTGTTGAAATTGAAATTAGTTTAAATGAATTGTTGAAAGAATTGAAATTGAAATTGTATAGTTGAATATTTGAAATAAAAATGAAATTTATAAAAATTGAGTTATTGTAAATGTTTGAGTATTTAACTTTGAAATCTAAATTTTAAGTGGTTTAAATTTGTAGTTCAAACATGGATTTGAACTCGATAGAAATTAAAAGGGGTTTTTAATGAGAATTTGAACTGAAAGATAAAAATTGAGTTTTGCTGATTTGAAATCTAGATATGGTCCAGATTTGTTGAAATGAAAGAAACAGTTTGATTTGATATTATTTTCAAATTAATCATTTTAATATAAACTGTTTAAAAATCTATTATTTTAAAATTTGGATTATTTAGAATTTCAAAACTATTTACTATATAAACTATTTTCAATAATCAAACCATTTTATATTAAACAATTTTTAAACTATTATAAACTATTAAAACTAATTTGAAGCTATTTTAAATTATTAAAACTATTTTTAAACTAATTTAACTATTAAACTATTTTAAATCTATTTTAAACTATTAATATTATTTTAAACTATTTTTAACTATTAAAACTATATAAAACTATTTTAAAGCTATTTTAAACTATTAAACTATTTTTAAACTATTTAAATTTTTTATGACTATCCAAACTATTTTCTACAAAATTCAAATGGTGCAAGGTTGAATCGTTTATATTTAAACCTTGATTTAAAGGCAAATATGGTTAAATGATGTTATAACCTACGTTGGAATTTGAAATGATATTTTCTAGTGAATTGACATATTTTGCGTAAAATGATGATTTTGAAATGAGGGTTTACCCAATTTAGGGAATATGATTTTGAAAATGATATGATTTCGAAAGTGAATATGATTTCGAAAGTGATATAATTTTGAAGTAAATATGATATTTTGATATCAATTATAAATCGGTTTTGGAAATGTAAAAGAACCATCCGGTGTGAAATAAGAGTTTGGTAGTTAAAGTAACCGGGATCGGATATTGTCATACTCTCTGCCATACCAAAAACCACTTTAACAACTGTGTACATGGTGGAGAATTCAGAACGAAGTAGGATGGTTTGGCGAATGATTCTGTATGAGGTATTAACGCAGCCCTGACCCCCTCGGGTCAGCTTGATATGACTAAAACAGGAGCTATACCGGGCCAAGTGTGGTCGCTCCTCTGATCGAGCATATTTCTTCGATACCATATTTATTACTTTGTGATTTATTTGGTGGCCACCCCTCGATTTGATTTTGGGAGTGTGTTCTGAGGTGGGCGGTTGTAGTTGCTATGCGTTACCACTAGTCCGGGAGTGCAAATGGCAGAATCCTACCTGGCATTGCCTCGCATGCCTTGTCGAGCCCACTACGAGTTTGGTTTATACCGTACCTATGGATTGCTCCCTGAGTATCCCATCGGTTTGGTGGAGCTTACAGTTTCTGTATAGACTACAGGAATATTATAAAAATGTATTAAGGGGGATATGGGTAACGCCTTAACGCTATTTTAATACTTTACTTTATTGTAGATATATTATAATAGCGTATTGTACTATGTATGTAGATAGTTTAACGGGTCCTTAGGAGATGGAATCCCGGCATTCCTTAAGTTATTGCACGCACATTAGACACTGGATAGGAGATGTAAAACCCCATAAACATCTCTGAAGCCGTTACAGTCATATTTATTTATTGTTGATTTAACTTACATAGGATCTTTTAGTTCTGACTCGAGTGTTTTCTCTTTTCATTATGCTCAGGTCAGTCTGAGCTTTTCAGTGTATTGAAGACCATTTTATTTGGAGGATGAAGACGGAGATTATTCTACTATTTATTTTAAATATATTCCACTGCATCATGTTGTTCCACTGCATTATTTATTTATTCCTGCTGACTGTATAACTCTGATGTGTATTGTAAAAGTGTAATCAAATGTTATTTGTATAACAGCTTCATGAACTATTTATTTGATTATAATATTTTGTCATTCCACTGTGAGATTCTGTGTTTTGTTTTTCTTTCTTTTCTCTTCTTTTTCTTATTTAACTCATAACAAACCTCCCTTTTGAATGGTTTGAGTCTGACATGTGTGGTTTATTGTCGATTTAAACCGTCCAAAAAGGTGGGTCGTTACATTATGAAAATGTTATTTTGGTAATTTTGCTTTATTTTTACAAGGTATTCCTTATCATTTATATTTTCAACAAGTACAACATTATGGAAATCAGATAAGTAAATAAAAGGTTATGAGAAAAGACAAGATGCGTTAAATCTAGAAATTTAAGTGCAGCCCAAAAATATTTTTTAACTACAACCAAAATTTTAGAGCGGTAAACTTCAAATTTTCAAAAAGTGTTCAATATAGATGTTGTTCCTTGCTTACTTGTCTTTTCAAAAAAACTAAAATCAAAATCAGTACATTATGCGATATGAGTTAACAATTTAAAGTGTCAAATTTGAAATTTTCTACCCATAAATAATCTTTGATTTCAACTCAAAGTTTAAGTTTGAGCTGGCCAAATATGAAAAAACTTTGAGTATAAAAATTGTAGGTATTTAATTTCCCTTCTCAAAAAACTATGATCACTTAAAACAGATGTTTACCTAATTAAGAAGTTATTCCTTCATCATTGAAAGTGTGTATATATATCTTTTATATAATATATATACATACATACATATATATATATATGTATACACATATATACTCAGACGTGCACACACACAAACATACATATACATGTGCACGAATCCACAAGCACACATACAATAATTATGAAATCTTCCATGTTTTATTTATAATCGTTTAAAGTTTTAAACAAGCAACGAAATGAATTTTTGATATTGTTTGCAATTAATATGAATACATTAATATGTTTTCCATAAAACAAGTGTTATATGAAAATTTTAGATATTATTTTCTTATATGCATTGATATGCATATTATGTGACAACCAACCCTTCGTAATATCCTGAATCAACATCAAATAACAACGTCTTACTCCCAAATACCATAAAAGACAACTTGTTAGGGTAATATAATAAAAAACACCAAACCAAGGCATAGAGACAGAATCATACAATGGGATGATAATATATAATATGTTGAATATACATGAACATAACATATTAAATAGTATATAAGAGACTGTACTGATGGGATAAATGATAAATAAATCTCAATACAGCAAGTCCAAAACAATATATGATACAACAAGTCTCATATATAAATAGTCTATCTATCATGTACTTCTACAACATCAAGTATATATCCAAAGTATCGACTTCGCCTCTAAATTGCTTTATCTATCCGGATAACGTATCCCCAAAAGTATCTAGCTTTCAAAGTACTCGATCAAATACTCGAGAGTTGTTATGATACAAATACACAAAGATAAAACATAAATCAGATATAAAGCCTATATGAGGGAAACTATATCAAATATTGTATATCATAACCATATATAAATAAACATGAAACTACTGAAGTACCAGTGGTCATTTCCATAATGTGGCTTATGGATAATCGGGATTGTCCATAAACAGGTAAAGTAAACCTAATTCAGAAGTAGGAAATCATACCATAACCTGCTATTCTTTTGTCATCAACGAGTCAACACAACTAGTATAGTGTGGCCGGTACGTAAAAACATACCGTGATAAAGGTAACACAATATACAAATGTGAGGGTAATATAGATATCACAGTAATACTAACAACCAACTAATATGCTACACATAACACAATGACAAATAACAAATAGGAAATAAATTGATACTCATCATTACTGATGGGTGGAGTCCACTATGGACACCAATCGATTCAATGATCCATATCGAAGAATTTTAAATGCAAAAGGTACAACGATATAACAATGCTACAAATATAGCATTTCCATACCCAAAATAGAAATACAGATATATATAACTAATACCCATGTCAAATTGAAATTAGCTATTAGAGAGACCTATCGAGAGCCATAACTAACTTGTGGACTCCACTAAAAACCAACACCTCAAAATAAGTTGGCCCACGTAGGTTCTTTCATTGCACCTAAGAGTACTACAGAATGGTATAGACCTACTCTAGACTGGCATTCCAATCTCTTTCCGCCCCTGCTCTAGAACGAAGTTTACAGGTCGTGTGCCTTGATGGTACAATGGATTCCCACACTAGCGTCCTTTCCTTCCGGTTGTCTATACTAACATACCAGAACCATATGTAAACGTTAAACCATATGTACACCCTTCACATCAGAGAGTCATATATAAAAAAATAGAACAAGCCAGAAATAAAAACCATCATTCATCAGGAAATCGAACGGGTAAAGAGAGCATACGAAAAATTCAAAGTCAAGAATATACACGATAATACAGGAAATTAATTCCAATATAAAGATTCCAAATCATCATCAGCAAGAAACAAGTCGAGTTCGAATATAAAATTCAAAAGGGGAATAAAGTTCATACCATTCAAACAACAAATTAACTCGATGACGGAACACATACAAATCAAAGCAATACAATCAAGTGACAAGATAATCAAGACGTTCACATTTCTTCAATCGATCAATCAAGGGGTTTGTTCAAGAAACCCTAATTCGAGAGCGTAAGCAAAAGGAGTTCGGCCATGATATGAATACAGACCAAATAAGCAAAAGGGGATAAAGTTTTTCAATTTTAATTTGGGATGCACTATTTGGTTACTTCTCTTTTGGGCTTAAACTATTTGTATCTAGGGTTTCGGTTTTTATTTTAGTTTTCTTTAACTTTGTAAAGCTCTAGTTTTTAACAAGGTACGAACTGCAAGGTGTAGTTCGAGAATTCACAACTCAATGGCTGAGTTGTTGCAAGATTTTAAGCGTCGGGTTAGAACAAACCAGTAAGCGGTAGTCGTAAGTTTACAGGTTCTATAAGTGGTCACTTATTTAATTTGTGGTAGAAACTTTGGGGGCAGCAGTAGGCGAGTTTTCTGAAGCTGGGTAACCTTGTGTCTTTTTTATTTCCATATTTACTTTGTTATTATCTGTGCTGCAATTTCTATTTATCCGTGAATTTTTATAAATCTAATTCACCCCCCTATAGGGTTAATTCGATCCTACAAGTGGTATTAAAGGTTGTTTATTAGCATAGTGTCTAACCCTAGTTGCGGATCTAGCAAGAGTCAATCCACTGTAAGTCCCCCTATTTTTGATGGAATAGATTTTTTATATTGGAAATCAAAAATTGAATTTTATTTAAAATCCGTTAAGTTTGAATGTTGGGATATTATTGAAAATGGGTGTGATATGGTAGATAAGAAAAATATTTTAATTAATGCTCTTGCTATGCATATACTCTATTATCTAATTAATCGAAATGAATATAAATATATCTCTCATTTTTTGACTGCACGGGAAATCTGGAAAACTCTCGATGCAATATATGGCAGAAAAGTCAGCAATGGCGAGAAACCCTCCAAAATTGACTTGGTTAAAGAAATTTGCTTAACGGGATTAACAAAAGACCGCAATGATGAAGACACAACTGATGATGAGACATGTGTTTTTTCATTCAACGATATAGTTTTCTTTTATCAAAAGTTAATTAAAAATAATGATGACCTTGAGATGAAAAATAACAAGTTGAAAAGTGAATCATCTAAATTACATCAGAATAATGGTGATTTGAAAAATGAGCTTAAGAATACTAAAAATTCCAATTGCAAAAATTTCTTGAATTGCGAAAAAGGATTTACTTATTTTCCTGAAAATTTTCTAAAGCTAGAAAAGGAAATTCCGATTTTGGAAAAAAAATGAAATTGAGTTTATTTGCAAAAATAATATTTTACAAAGGGAGTTGGATAGTTTTAAGTGGTCAGAAATTTCTAAAAGTGCGATTTTTGAAAGGGAGTTTAACGAGGTCAAAGAAAACTTCAAAACCATTGAAAACTAAAATGCGATTTTGAAAAATATTAAAACTGAAATTATTCGAATAAATCACGAATTTGAAAAAGAGACTGAAAATGTTAAGGCTTTTGAAAAACTTGAATTTGAAAAACACCAACTCGTTGAAACCGAGATGCTAGAAATTGAGACCAAAATAATGAGCTTGAAAATGAAAATATGGTATTAAAGAGGAATAATTTTGAAAAGAGAGAGAATGCTATTAGTCAGTGTTCAAAGATGGTAAATGAAAATGAACTTTTAATCCAAAGTCAATGATCTTGAGTTGACTCTTCGAAAGTTTTCCAATGGTGAAAAATCTTTTAATATGCTGTTATGAAATCAACTCTTTGCAAATAACAGAAAAGGGCTTGAATTTGAAAAGGTATCAATAAATAAACAAACGACTAAAAACACCGCTGGGGGGAGAAGTGTGATACCTAATTGCGTAGATTGTGGAAATATTGGACATAGCAATAATAATTATCAAAATAAAAACAAGACCATTAAACAAATCTAGATTTCAAAAGGTACAAAAGTGAATTCTCTTAAATTTAAACAAGTTTAGGTTCCTAAGAATACAATTGTTAAAATTAACGTTTTGCCATATAGATGAGTTTGGGTACCAAAGGCTACGAATGAATATAAGAGAGGTCCTACATCATTTGTTAGACCTCTCGACTCTTATAACATTTAGGTACAAAAACGAGCTAAGGAACAACTTCCATAGAGACAGATTTCAAGTGTTCTATATAGTTGATAATCTAAAATTTTAATGTTCCTTAGCCTAGAGAGATAAGATGAAGATCTACACATTTCAGATATCATGACATCGAAGGTAAGTAAAAGTATGATCCCTAAACTCTATATTGATGTAGCTAATTATCATATCTTGAGCATCTTACTCCGATTTGCAAAATTCAAGCTGGTCTAGAAAATAGATTGAAAACTCTATAAGTTTTACATTTTGCATTTCTCCAGAATCTGAACTTAAAAAGGTGGAAAATTGCAAATCATTTGGAGTATTTTTTTAAAACAGTTTCAGAACTTCTTGACACAGCTGTAGTAATTTGATCATAACTTGAACATCTATACTCCAAAATTTGAAATCCTTGAAGTCTTAGAAAGCTGGCTAATAGAACTACAACTTTGCAGTTTTGCGTTTTTGCTAATTCATTTTGAAAATATTGAAAAACAACAATCATTTCAACACATTACTTGAAAGATATTTCTAATTTACATAAATAGGTTGTAGTATTTCAGTCATAATTTTTGATCGATTTATCATTTTACTTGAAATCAATTTTGATAAGTGGGATTTCTGAGTATCTAAAACTTTCATGTTTTTAGCTAAATCAAATTATGGACTGAAAGCTTTCAAATAGTGATTTTAAATGGACTGAATTTTTAAAACAGGAGTTTCAATTGCTTTGGTAGAATTGTTATCTCTCATTGTCTTTGTTCATGACTAACAAGGTAATGGTTGGAGAAATGTTTTTGTTTTTGCTTCAATATAAATGCCTTTGCCTTTAACTGATATAAATGGTCTTGCTGAAAATCTTGAAAATCAATTCGAGTGATTTTGAGAAGTAAAAGTTTTGCTTGTGTTTTTATATACCACTATATGTCACCTTTGCAATCCAAATACAAGTGGTATCCAACATCATGTTGAAATCATATTTGCATTTGATTGATTATTTTCAACTGATTTTCAACTAGCAAACAACTCCCTGCAGAAAATTTATTTTTACATATTTTTTCTAAATAACTTGGATTTTAACTTTGATAAAAATACTCTTGTTTATTTTGATAAGGAATTTACTCTAGAAAAGATATTCTTTGACTAATTGAACCATTTTGAAACTTATCAAAATTATTAACATGATTGAGAAAGTGATGGATAGTAATTAAATTATATTTCATAACAAGAGGAAGTATGTAACGATACGACTTTCGATGCTCGAAAGTCGACATTAATACGTCCACTGTATCAAATGCCGTGCAATCGAATGCCGGAAAACCGAACCACTAGGGTTAAAAAGAAGAGGTAGAAGAGGTAGAAGAAGACAGAAGAAAAGAAAGAACAGAAACACAGAAACAGAAACAATATCATAATCTCACATTCGCAGCGGAATAACATATAATAGATAAATGAATAATCTTTAAAACAAAAGACTGTATCAGTTTATACATACATCAATCAGAGTCAATATACAACTCAATACAACAATGGACAGTTATATCAACTTGTCCCTAGCAACTGTGACGACCCGGCTTTTTCTCCACAAAAAGTCGTATCATCTTGAAGAAAGAAAGGGATAGAAAAGAGAAAAGATAGAGAAGAAAGAAGAATCAATATCAGAATCTAAACAGCGGAACGAATAAATTATATTAATCAAATAAGATATTACATTGTATCATATACATCAGAGATACACAGCTTTATACAACACATACTAGACAGTTATAAACACCTATCTAGTTATTACAACTCAAATACAACTCAACAAATGACTCAGAGAAACTAACACAGCGGAACACTATATCTACGAACGCTGAAGCCTCCTGCTCCATTGCTCCTCCAGATAACTCGTCAAAGCAAACCTGAATCCCTTGGCTACTCGTAAAAATTTGAGTACCCAAGAGTTTATAAATACACAGCGGAATAAATAAACAAGTACGGGAGTACGCCTCGCCATCCAGCTCATTTCCAAAGCTCCAGAATATCCAGAATATCCTGATAACATAACTCTAGGCTGCCCGTGTGGAAAATTATGGGCACCCAGAGTTTAGAAAGGGAACAATAAACTCCGAGTCAGTCATGGTGACTGGTATGAGATCGTAAAACAGTTATTTTCACAAAGAAAATAAAACAAATTCGCAATGATTTTGGAAAATGAAACTACCATAAGGCCTCCCGCCACATACACAATGCAAACGCAGAATTGGAGGAGATTTCTCCTTATGATAGTCAAAAATGCTTACTACGCAAAATCAGTTGATATTATTATTAATGTCTAGGGTGGAAAACATTTCGAAAGTATAATATCAATCTTAGCCAACATACAACTATTATTGTATGTCTACTATAGCTAATACGTTCAATAGCAGGTTACCGCCACATTCCATAGCAGGTAATACAACTAAAACCGTATAGGGTTCGTATTGTTTCTTTGGATTTCCAACAAATGGTCAGGCAAAGGAACTTCCTTACACCGAAATAGAAACACCTCTGGAAAGACGCCCCGAGAACCTAACCGGATCTCTGCAAACACAAGGCCGACGCAACCTCACGCTTTAACCAAGCTGTAACTAGGTAGCTAACACACGAGCTATGCCATCCCCCGATCGTCACCGACCTTTACCCGAGGATCCTCAACCACAAAGCAACAACCACAAAGTATAATAAATTTGCAGCATCAACATAGGTAAAATATCTGGGCTCCATACCATGATATCACCTTTTATCCAGAAGGAAATGACATCCCTAGGGGCGCTACCCCTAAAAACTTTGCCGCAACATTCCTGTTTTCGACCATTACCGGGTTGTGAGGCTCGACGAAGTCTCGTCCACAAAGCTACGCTTTTTCACAAAGCCACGCTTTTTCACAAAGCCACGCTTTTTCACAAAGCCACGCTTTTTCACAAAGCCACGCTTTGATCAACAAATGATCAACAACACTTCGTATGTCACATTACCAAATTGGGAATGTATCACTAGTAACCATCAACTACATAACCTCTGAGCTCGTACATCTCAGAGAAGGGTGTTAAGCTAAGAGAATAAATTCTCCGCCACCAACAGAAATGTATTTGATAGAAACCAGCTTTACATCTCAAAGTGTAACGTCAGACACACATCCATACGAGTCCATTCCGGGATCGAACGGAACCGAAGGCACTTCCAAAGAAGCCCTTGCAATCCGGGTATTCACTAATCACGTCCGGACTTTCCATCACAAGAAGAGTGATATAAATCTCTATACCGGAACAACTCGGTGTAGAGACATTCGACAGGTTGTCCTTTCATTTTCAAAAATACCCGGTCTTCACACCGGTCTTCAAATAATGTCCGTTCACGACGTATCACTATTCGAAATGGGTTATATGACACAAAAGTCCTCTCCCGGCTTAACCGAATAATGAGCGTTTTTAAAACAAATCAAGTGCCATTTCAAAGGCAAATATTGATAGTCGGTTATTTAACTATCAACAACATTCACAACAATCAACCAATTTAAATAATTTTCCCAAATTTTTAAAATTCAAAATATCTTCACAAGATATATATTTTTCCACACTTTAACATTTGAAAACCAATTTCAATCACATTTTCACACTTCATCACTTTGAAAACAAATTTCAAATCATATTTTCCACATTTGGAATAAAATTCCCAAATGTTATTTATTTTCACTTTTCCTCTACAAATCCCATTATGAATTTACATTTCCAAATATCCACTGATATACGATTTTCAAATCGATTTCCAAATATTCATTTTCAACTCCAAATCAACTTTCAAATTGATTTCCAAATTTATTTCAAATTCCAAATTGATTTTCCAAACATTTATTTCAAACACCAAATCGATTTTAAAAATGGATTCCCCAGGATTCATTTTAAATACCAAATCAATTATCAAATTGATTTCAAACAAATTTATCGCCTTTCAAATAAATTCCTTTATTCTTTCCAAATTATTCAAAATTCCATTTTCAGTAAATTCTTCAACTTTTAAACAATATTACTTAAAAATCCTTTTATTAAAAATCCTTTCCCATATTTTGGAAATAATTCGATAAGATTTCGAAAATCAATTTTATGCCTTCAAATTCCTTCTTTTAAAATTCACCCAATTCTTTCAAAAAGAATTTACTTAAAATTTCCAACTTTAATTTCAAAAATCAAATTTTATTTATTTCTCGTATCCAACGATACCAAAAATATATTCGGCTAAATTATAGCCTTCAACAAATTCAATCATAGATCTAATCATACACAGATTATAAATAAATCATCACACAACATATGAAACAAATTCAAATGTTTTGAGGAATCCTATTGGATCCCTCCAACCTGTTTCCCTGCATCCACAGATGTTAGCAAAATACCAATTCCACTTCGAGGTGGAATATCGCGGTATATGGGATTTATAAAATATCATCCGCTATTATGCGGCGCAATAGGGTCTCATCTGCTATATAATGCGGGAAATAAATAACTCCAATATATACATATTCCAATATATATATTGCTATATATTACTATATATATACTATCATTCAAGCACACAATCAATACAATCAATAATTTTAAATATAACTATTTAAAATTAAACAAAACCCTTTGTTTGAGTGAGAAGATCTCACCTTTAATTTGCAATCCATTTTCATTTCGACCATTCCTTCAAGGTTCCAGACCTTGTAACAAACATTATACGTTTTATTAATATTCAAATAGATCGAACAAATTAATTACTGTTCAATAGTTTTAATTTTTAACTAACTTTCTTTTTAACAAATCCTAAAATTGTTAAATACATTGATTAAGCAAATTAAACACCTCAATATATTAATTAAAATTTTACAGTCAGTTAAATATTGGTATATATAATTTTTTTCTGTAAAACCATAGTTTCTTTACTGTAAATATATCATCACACATTTCTGTTTACACATGATTCCACAAAACAGTTTATACCTCATTTACAAAAAAATTTCTTCAAACCAAACAAAGTTTCCTACTTTAAACTTTACACATTTTATTAAAACAGAATTTCTTTCCCCTTACTGTAATTATATTCCACTATATATTTTTATATGGATATATTCATATTCACATATTTTTCTTTACTGTATAAAAACATGTTAATTACATTTAAATTTAAATAAATAGAAATGCATACCTTACTGTCTTAACCATTATTGATCACGACTTCGACCCAGCTATGCTCGTGAATCGACGAGTACTGCTCCTCCACTTTGATCGTGGCCTCCATCCTCTACTCGAGCTTCAGGCGAGCCGCAACCCTAACTATCACCGAGCCCCCAGTCTCCAAAATCGCCGCATCGTTCCTCCAGCGACCCAAGACACGCGACCCAATCTCCTAGCCCAAATCAACTTCGGTTTCACTCACGTACTCGCTCCAGACTCGAGCGAAGAATGCGTCGCCCCTCCTAGAATCGCGTTCCTTGCCTGCCGATTTGAATTTGATTTTTTTTATTCGAGCGAAGATTATAATGAAGAAGCTCGGCCATTTTTTTCCCTTCGTTAGTTTTGATTTCATTTCGAAAATAATAGAGGAAGAGGCTTCGATTTTTTTTCTCTGAAGTCGGCCATTTATTTTCTTCGTTTGAAATTAATTCGTTCTGCTTGATTTTGAAAGGAAGTAGCATGATTTAATTATGAGGTGAAGAGTTGCGTATTGGAGACGCTGAAAAGAAATATTACGGCTGATGGGAAAAGATTTTTGACAGATGAAATGATGTAAGATATTTAAATTATAACGATTGATCATTTCTTGGTGTTTTTATACCGTACGCTCTCATAACGACTCTGAACGCTACGAAATTTGAAATCCAATAATAAAACACTATTACGGATCCAATGGAACTGGTTTCGTCAAATTCCGAGACTGTGCCCCGGAACGTTATTTTTAAATATCGATTTAAACGATAAAATTTCAAAACTGAACAAAACAGTTTCAAATTCAATTTTGAAAGTCCCATTATCTTCAGTATAATCAATATGAATTTTCTAAGCCTTGAAAATATTTTTAACAAGCTTAAAACTGAAGATTCAAATTTTTACCCAACTTCAGTAAATTAAATTCAATAATTAAATCGCTAATTTCATTCTGATATAATGAATTTTCAAATTAAACTATCATTCAAATATTTAAACTCAATTAAATATTCACATTTCAAATGTCAAAAATTCAGGGTCGTTACAAAGGAAGGAATGCTTCTGTGCAACCTCCTATCTCATAGCCAGCAAGTGCAAACTGGAATTAGTTTTGAAGCTCATGCATATAATTATGTTTCTGAAGGTCGTATTGTCCTGCCTTTCTCAAGTAATCAGATTGTCAAGCAACTATGGAATGAATTGAGTGGGTGTCAGGTTATTGTTTCTCCTGATGATGGTATATCTTGGTCCTGTAGTAAAGGAAGGTACAGGATTGGTGGCTTGTACAAGCAGCTTGTTTCCAAAATAATAATGTTACTCTCAGCTGGTATAAGCGAATTTGGCTTCATCATAATACTGAGAGGCAAAACCTTCTCCTCTGGAAGATATTTAGTAACTCTTTGAAAACGAAAGCTAAGCTTAGACAGAGAGGCCTCAGTATCGACACTACTTGTAGATTTTTCCAAGCTGCGGAAGAAGATACTCTTCACCTTTTCTTTAACTGTCCCATTGTCAATATGTTGTGGTGCTTCACTAACTCTGTCACTACGGGCAGGAGGGTTAATTTAGTTAGTAAAGTAGAATGGGATCTCATTTTCAAAGCAACTAGATGGAAAGTTGAATCTACCTACGTTATGCTCTTCACCATGAAAATTTTCTTAATGACTATCTGGGATGAGAGAAATGCAATTATCTTCTATGGTAAAAGGAAGACTACCCTGCAAATGAAAACTATCATAGTTGAGGGATTGAGACTTGGTATTGCTGCCTCTTCTCATGAGTTTGAGCCTGATTTTCTGACCGGCCTCTCCTGATGTTGGCTTGTCTCTGTGTTCCTCTGTTATGTTTTTGTGTTTTGTCTTTTTTGTTCTTTCTTTTATGTTTTTGATATGCCTGTTTCTTCTTAGTTTTCTTGTTCCCTTGTTGCTTGCTGCCTAGTCTAAGTAGCTCTGTTTTCTCATCTATGTACATCTCTCTTGGTATATCAAATAAAATGGTAGGGGTCCATTCTAACCCCGCTGGCCTTGCCAAAAAAAAGTTAGTACTTATTCCATGATCATTTCTATCACTATCACCTTTCTTTCAATCCATACAGAAAAATTAATATAGTGTGTAGAAATTGGTATTTCAAAACAAAGAAACATTTAAAAAAATCTTATCCTTAAGTATTTACTCTCACTTAAAAGTCTTTGCCGTTATGCATGGGTGAGTCAATTTAATTTGTATATATGTGCTTCCATTCTCATTTAAAAGTCCTTATGGTTATGCATGAGTGAGACTCATATAATAAAGGGATAAATATTAAAGTAAATTCTAATCTCATTTAAAAGTACTCACAGTAAAGCATGGTTAGGAAATACTTAACATTCATTTTTAAATAACTACTAACCTCATTTAAAAGTCCTAATGGTTATGCTTGGTTAGAAAGTGCTTAATATTTTTTGTATAATATTTAAAAGGAAGATTCTCAAATTTCTTCTTTGTTGGAAATACCAAACTCATGTCAATGTATAAAATTATCCATGATCCTAGCATTTCTCTAAAGCGAAATTTGTTTCTAATCAATAAAATATTATGGTTTTTGTTTGACTGATTGGAATTTGCGATATATATTTCCCTTTCTATTTGATTTTATAATTTTAATCAAAATTCATTACTGTTTCAATTACTACTATTATTTTTTATGATAAAAAAAGAGGAAGAGAGGTTAAGATTTTGTTAATTGAGTAATAACCTTATTGATATTCAAGAGTTGTTTTGAATTTATTTTTGAAAAATCAATTTTTCACTTTCAATTGCACACATCTGTGTAGGGAGAGTTTAGTTGCAGGGGGAGCATCTAAATAGGAGGAGCTTGAAATCATCACACCAAACACATTTATTTAAATCAAAATCATAATATATGTTTGTTATCATCAAAAGGGGGAGATTGTTGAATATAACGGTTTATGATTTTTCTTTTTTGATGATAATAAGCATATATATTTGTTAAGTGGGTTTTTATAGTACTATTGTGATTTCACAGAATGAAATAAATATATGCTGAATAAAATAAATGAATCAGGATTTCATTTAAATAAATATTTTATACAAATTCAAATAGTATACATTTAGCTTCCACTATATGTACATTTTCAAATACAACACATTTTCACACATTCATACGTACATTATTTTCACTCACAAATATAATTCCCTACCCACTCACTCACTCACATAGGAATTTTTTTTGTGATCTACTTGCTTTTGTTATCTTCTTAATCCAGCATGTGTCCAATCATATCCTAAACCAGTCAAATAAACAGTGCAGTAAACTGGAAAAAGAGACGAACCTAAATTGCACAAATAAAATTGAATTTGAATTGCCTTAGTTTATAGGTTTGCTTTTCTCTTCATATTTAGACAGGGACAAATATATATGTGCACAAACAACTTATAATATGCACAGTATATCACTGTGAATATCACAAGGTCGGGCATCGATTAAATTACATGGACAGTTGCAAAGGTCAAACCCATAGGCTCAACACAGTGCAAGTATGCACAAGGTCAGATCAACCATGTTTCAGACTCAACTCAAGGGTACTTATCAAAAGTAGCAAAACAAAGCACACTAATATACATATATACACATATGTATATACATGTATATATGTACATAGTGAAAAATAAGCATATGTAACACAAGGGTAGAGCACATAGGGTCAGCACCCAGATGAAAAACAATGCAACAAGATGGAACTCAGGTTTAGGCAACATAACTAGAAGCTACCATACATACATGTACATATATACACATACATGTGTATATGTATACATATACTTGAGACAACAGTGGAGTAAAACTCGTGTGCAAGGGAAGACCAGCTGTTTGTACCAAAATTGGGCACAACACTCTTCGGATGTGTTTGAAGAGATAAAATGAAGAAGATAAATGTAAAATGAAGTAGATCTAACAAACACACCAATAAACAGATAAGAAAATGCACAGAAACACACGGATTTAGAGTGGTTCGGTGAATTGCCTACGTCCACTATGAAATGATTGATGTTTATTGAATTTCATTCGCTGTTTACAAGAGATTACAACAGTATAACTGAAGTTTGATAATGATTTCGGCAGAGTATCAGCGTAGAGAAGCCAAAAGTCCCTTTTTCAGTAGGTCCTGGGCTGCTATTTATAGGCGTAGGCAGCAAATATCTCGCTCAGATCTCGGAAGGCCTCTTCTCTTACGTGGGTGGGCCCACATGATCGATCCCATGCTGTTTGCACTTGATCCCTGATCGATACGAACCGAATTCACATCGATCGAGATTTGATCCTTTTTGGCTGAAATTTGTCTAGTACATTCTTGACGCTGTAGGTAAGCTCCTATGAAAATTTAGTGGCATTTGGACTTGTAGATCTCGATTTATGATTGATGCAAGTTTGGATTTGTATGACATTGTCGTCTTCGTATCGATACCAGTTCGCATCGATTATGCGTGGCTCTATTCGTATCGATGCTTGCATGCTACTTCGTATCGATGGTTGGAGACTGCCTTCATATCGATGCTTCATGCTGCTTTCTTCGTATCGATTGGTGGTTGTTGCTGTTCGTATCGATGGTGGTAGATCGATACGAGATGGATGAAGGGAGACCGATACGAAATAAGCATTTGTTGATGGATACGAAGCGCTGTTAACATGATGGATACGAAGTAGCTTCATTTTATGGATACGAAGGAAGTCAGTAGGCGATGGATACGAACTGAATCTCTCTTGGGGAATGGATACGAAATTGGATGGATACGAATAGATTTGGATTTCTCAACCGTGATCGATCAATATCTTGAGCATACGAACTCCGATTGACTTGAAATTTGGAACGTTCGCTTTCATAGCTTTGCTTGTCATGTCAAATCAATTTTAGCTCGATCCGAAGTCGGGCAAAATTTACTAGTATCCATAGTGAACCCATGTATAACCGATCTCTAGAACGAACTGTCCTTGGTTTCTAGTCATGTCCTTGGTGTCACGGCCTTGCCAAAAGGCAGGATAGCACCAACTAACTAGAAATAAAGAAAGGAATAAAAAGCATCAGAAATATCATACATATACACATACATATGTATGCATATACATGAAAATCAGTTCATATGTACAAAAGCAAGGCAAACATACATAAGGGCAGTGTAGTAATAGATGTGCAGGGTCAAACAACATACAAACAAACATGGCATAACTAGGGTCAATAATGCATGTACACAACAAGATCGGGGTGGTTAAGTGCACAACCAGGTCCAGTCAAGGCATGCATCATCAGTTTTAGATACAACCTCACATTCAAGCATTACAAACTCCAAACAACTAGATTGCACTCAAGCATACAATAGTGCCCTTAGTACACAAGATTGTGCACATAGAGGCATAGAAATTCAATAGTAGATAACTCAAGTGAAAAATTCGAATTCATCTTTTCAAAGTTCGAAATAATGCGATCAGTCAAGAGGAAAATAGTTCAAGCATCGACATAGAAATTTTGGACCAAATTCTAAATATGCAATAATTTTGAACATGTCAACCAGGGAAATATATTCGAAATATATATGCAGAACCTACGAATATATGAATACATAAGAGAGTCATATACATAAAAATATAACAAGCTAGAAATAAAAACCATCGTTCATTGGGAAATCGAACGGTAAAGAGAGCATACAAAAAATTCAAAGTTAAGAATATATACAAAAATATAGGAAATTAATTCCTATATAATGAACCCAAATAAATTAACTCGACGACGAAGCAAGTGAAAATCAAAGTAATGTGATCGAGTAATAAGGCAAGCAAGACGTTTACATTTCCTCAATCGATCAATCAACGGCTTCGTTCAAGAAACCCTAATTCGAGATCGCAAGCAAAAGGAGTTCGACCGTGAAATAAATATAGATCGAATAAGCAAAAGAGGATAATGCTTTTCAATTTTAATTTGGACCGTGCTATTTGGTTACTTCTCTTTTGGGCTTGAACTGTTTGTATCTAGGGTTTCAATTTTTATTTTATTGTAACTTTCTTTTTAAATTTGTAAAGACTTTAGTTTTTAACTAGGTACGAACTACAGGGCGTAGTTTGAGAATTGGCAACTCAATGGCTAATTTATGGTAGGGTTTTGAGCGCGGGATTAGAACAAACAGGTAGGCGATAATCGCAAGTTTGCAGGGTGTGTAAGCGGTCGTTTATTTAATTCCTAGTAGAAACCTTAGAGGAGGTAGTAGGCGGGTTTGCCAAAGCTGGGTAAACTTGTATGTCTTTTTAGTTCTGCATTTGCTTTGTTATTATCTGTGCCGTAGTTTCTATTTATCTGTGACTTTTTTACAAACCCTATTCACCCCCTCTCTCTAGGGTTGATTCGATCCTACCATATGGAAATGGCTTCCAAGTATTTACAAAGTGTTTTAATTAATATAAATATAAATTATAGAGGCTTAGTGGTTGTTTATGGGCTTAACCGCGTTTAGTTTCCCATGGAATTAAATCTATGATTGTTTGTTGTTTTTTTTTGTAGTTAAATAACCGACTATCAAATCTTGGCTTAAATAATCCTTCTTGATTTTGGTGGTAGAGAAAATTTCTCTACTTAACACCGAAGGATATAACTCTGGAAATATCTAGGAGAAATACTTGAGCTATATGGCACCGTCATCTTCGATGATATTGTATTATGCGTATAAATATCCTTATGTTCTCCTAGGATAAATGATAGGAAGATCTGTGCACTTATACATTAGGGGGTGATCTGCAACATTCCATGTTAAAGGGAAAGCCGGCTCTATGTAGCAAGGGTGCAAGAAGTTCTTGTTGACCTCTGGTACATTTTATCTAGAGGTACATTATGGAAGGTAGTCCCTTACCTTGCCATGTTGAAAATCCAATCTCACTACATGCCTTTATGGTTTTAGTTGTGCTCAACTATGTTGAAATGTGAGATGCAAGCATTTCAGCTATTTTAAATATTTATTTTCTCCTCGGGCATTATTATAATATCATTGGATTTTCTATAGAAACATTTTGGTTATCGTAAGGTAAAAACGCGTCCATGTTTATGTGCCGCGTGGTCATACGAGATACCTTTATTTCAAAAGGTTTTATAACATAGCGTAATCCATTTGAGTGTGTTTCTAACACTGATTTTTACTAGACTTACCCGGACGTTGTTTTCGTATAATGCTCGAGTCAAATAGAGCATGTTTTCCAGATTTAGCTGGACCCTTTGGAGCTTTTAGGAGACAAGCTGGATGCCTCCAAGACATACTTTCGTATTTTGCTGTTATTCTTCGGCTATTTTTTCTATTTGAATTTATCAGCAAATTGTAAGGACAGGTTGTTATAACTGTCCAACGGCTGATGATGTGTTAGTTTGTTCTATGATATATGTATGTATATTAAAGTTCAGTTTTCCTTTTGTAAAGTTCATTTATATATTATGCTACTCGTCATGTTTCTGAGATTCTGTTTCCTCTTTTCTTTCTTTATCTATTGACCCGTCTTTTCGACATTTGGATGTTCGGCACGAGAATACCGCGGATGTATTAGTGTCGACTTATAAGGATCGAAAAGGCAGGTTGTTACAACAACACTGAAGTATAACCGTCCTCGTATGGATCATGATCCATTCTTCAAGTGCCTCGCACTAGCCGGTTGCCATTAGGAAAGCATATCAAACCAATATATATATATATACATGTATGTATATGTATATGTATATATATATATACGTATGTATGTATGTCTGTGTGTGTATATATGTATATATAATTCGCCCAAACCATGCATATATAATTATATACATACATACATATATGTAAATAAATAAATAAATAAATACATATATATCACTTGAACCACATATTTATATATCTGTATAATATATTTCGCTCACTATTCGGTAACCTCAAATCGAGCATACCGAACTATATATACAATTAAATTGTGTATCGATAAATCACGTCGAATTGCCATTAGCTATCGAAGAGACCTATCGAGACCTAAAACTATATTATGGACTACCTTGAAAACCAACATCTTAGAAGAAGTTAGCCTGCAGTTCCCGTCGAAGCACCCAAGAGTACTACAGAACAATATATGACCTACTCAATACTAGCGTCCCAATCACTCTCCGCCATTGCTCCGGGACCACGTCTCTAGGTCGTTCTCCTCAATGGTACAATGAATTTCGTGCACGAATCGGTAGCCCTAAGTCGGACATAATGAAACTATATATAAACGCTTTAAACCAATTATCAATAAATATATCTGATATTCTGTGCATCTCCTAGTAGCCCCAAGTCAGACATACCAGAACTGTATTTATACATCTATACATATATATAAATCATATAAACTATATCATGTATATATACGTATATTCCTATATATATATATAAGCAATCAAAATATATGAAACTAATACACACATATCGTGCACATTTACATACATAAAGGTAATACACAACCAAAGTAACAAATCCATCGTCTCAATATCAATAACAATTCACATATAGAATCATATAAACAGTTAAACATAAATGCATCTTACTTAAATAAGCAATCCAACATATATCTTCTTCGTATTATTTCATAGAAGTCTCAAACTTATTTTATAAACTAATACTCTCTTATATCAATCCCATTATAGCTTAATATCGCTTAATTCTTCTATTAAAATTAAATTTGGATATTGATAAGGTTTCAAAATATTATATAACTAATGTATAATATATATATATACATATACATACATACATACATACATACATACATATATATATATATTTGTGTATACGTATATACTACGTATGCATACACATATATCACAAAACATTTCTTAGAGTCTATAGTTAATAAATCATTTTATAACCTTAATCGAACCTTATTAAATAGTAAAATACTTTTTTTTAATTTTTAACTTTTCAAATCATATTTATAAAAATTCTCTAGTTAGTTAACTATTGAATTACCCATAATAAATTAATATCAAGGCCAGGTAAACTTCAAAGCCATTTTAATTTAAGTTTAACATGCTTAAACAATTATTTTAGCCTTACCGCTTATTTTAACAGTCATACTTTTAACTCCTAATTAGTGGTAAAATATATAACAATATTTCTATCACTAATATAACAACAAATTTGAGCTTAATTAATTTTATAACATATCTACTTTATTTGACTCTATTCAATACGAATAGAGCACAATATTTATATACATGGGAACTTAATCAATTATCTCGAATATCTATAATAAATAAAATATATAATAATATTTCTATAACTAGCATAACTACTACAAACCAATATTTATGCTAAAAAAATATAATAGGGAAAGTGAGAATGGGGGTTGATGAAACCCTAATTACAAATCGCAACTAGCAACCACCCGATCCCGCACCACTAGACAAGAATTCAAAATCGCCTATGGAATCAAGCGGGGAAGGGAGTTCACGCCAAGATTAAGCGGTGTTTCCTATCGTCGAAGCTGGTGCTACTCTTTCTCCTAATCGATCGGCTTGGTGTCGACGGGTCATATAGTCGAAATACTAAGTGTGTCGCACTGGAATCAATCAAGGTATTGATTCAAGTGTGCTTGAGCATTCTGGATTATTGGATAAGGTCAAAAGAGATGTGGCAACGGGAAAAAGGCAGAAACGTATGATTAGTAGAAAACAAAATGTGAATTCCAATAGGCTAAGTACTAGCAAGAATTTCACTAATTTCGACCTTAACAGCAAGAGATTATTTTATCCTTACCGCTTATTTTAAAAGTCATACTTTAAATTCTTAATTAGTAGTAAAATATATAACAATATTTCTATCACTAATACAACAACAAATTTGAGTCTAATTAATTTATAACCAAGTTATAAATTAATATCAACTTTATCTAACTCTATTCAATAAGAAATGACACAATACATACACACACGGAACCTTAATCAATTATCCCAAATATCTATAACAAAATATATAATAATATTTCTATAACTAACATAACTGCTTGAAACTAATATTTATGCTAAAAAATATAATAAGGAAATTGAGAATGGCGGTTGATGAAACCTTAATTACAAATCACAACTCGCAACCACCCAATCACGCACCAGCAAACAAGAATTCGAAATCGCCTAAGGAATCGAGAGAGGAAGGCAGTTCATGCCAAGATGAAACTGTGTTTCCTATCATCGAAACGGGTGTTGCTCTAGCTCCTAATCGATCGACCAATTGTTTCGCCGGGTCATATGGTCGAAATACTCCTACAAACATAGGAGTGTGTCATACTGGAATCAATCAAGGTATTGATTCAAGTGTGCTTGAGTGTTCTGCATTATTGGATATGGTCAAAGAGAAGTGGCGATAGGAAATAGACAGAAACCTATGATTAGTAGGAAAAAAAGTAAATTCCAATAAGCCAGGTACTAGCATGCATTTCACTAATTTCAACCTTAACAACAAGAGATCGTGGGCTAATGTAGCTAAAGAGATACCGTCAATATAGAAAAATATCAAGGAGGAGAGAACAAGGGACGTAAGAAATTGACCTATGTGAATCTGGCATGTAGCCGGAATAATGTTCCGAAACCTCTAATACATGAACAGATCTAGACTGGCATTCCAATCTCTCTCCGGCCCTGCACCAGGACCAAGTTTACAGGTCATTTGCCTCAATGGTATAATGGATTCACTCACTCGCATCCTTTCCTTCCGGTTGTCTATACTGGCATACCAGAACAATATGCAAACGCTAAACCCATGTACATCCTTCATATATGAGTACAAAGCAACGAACTATAATCGTCCTCGTGTGGATCATGATCCGTTCTTGAAGTGCCTCGCATTGGCCGGTTGCCACTAAGCAAGCATACTAAACCTATATATATCACTTGAACCACATATTCATATATCCGTATAATATATTTCATTCACGATTCGGTAACCTCAAGTCGAGCATATCGAACCATATATACGCTTAAATTGTGTATCGATAAATCACGTCGAATTTCCATTAGCTACCAAAGAAACCTATCGAGAGCCACAACTATATTGTGGACTACCTTGAAAACCAACATCTCAGAAGAAGTTCGTCTGTAGGTCTCATCAAAGCACCCAAGGGTACCACGGAACAGTATATGACATACTCTAGATTAGCGTCCCAATCTCTCTCCGCCCTTGTATCATGTATATATACATATATTCCTATATATATAACCAATCCAACTATATGAAACAACAAACACATATCATGCACATTTACATACACAAAGGCAATACATAACCAAAGTAACAAATCCATCGTCTCAATATCAATAACAATTCACATATACAATCATATAAACAATTCAATAAAAATGCATCTTACTTCAATTACCAATCCAACAATTATATCTTCTTCGTATTATTTCATAGAAGTCTCAAACTTATTTTATAAAATAATACTCTCTTATATAAATCGCATCATAGCTTAATATCACTTAATTCTACTACTAAAATTAAATTTAGATATTGATAAGGTCTCAAAATATTATATAGCTCATGTATTATATATATATATATATCTTATATTATAAAGTAAAACCTTGGGTCAACTAGTCAAACTGAAGCCTTTTTTAGACTGCCCATGTTGCCCATACTGCAAATTCGACATAAAAATGCTATTATGCCACTTTCGTATTTCTAGCACCGCCTCACCCACGATCCACAACCTGCATCTTCCCACGACTCTATAACTTCCTCTTTCGTTTTCTTCCCTTTTCTTCTCCGTGTTCCTTTTTTGTTTCATTCCCTTTTATTCTCCGTCGAAAACAACGTCACTTCTTTTTTTCCCGTTCTCAAAATGACGGAGCTAAATTGACCAAACTTTGTTCTTCTCTTGCTTTCGTTACGCTGCCTGGGGAGATGAGCTGCTGCAACGATGATGATCCACCATGACGATACTAACTCAGCGTATCAATCTTCTTCTGGCCGCTGCTAACTTCAACATCAAATCAGTAACCGAAAATTATGGACAACTTGCAACAACGGCCAACTATATTTCTCAAAGTAAGATCTCAAACTTACTCTATACTTTTGTAACGACCGTTATTTTTTTTAAACTGTTTTAAATTATAGGATTTGATACAATTATTGAATAAAAATGGGTAAAAATAAAATTTAATGAATTATTAGTTGTTAGTCCTTGAGAAGGATGGTTTTGATGATAGCAACCTTAGGACTTGTTATAAAATATAAATACTAACATTATAGTTTAGATATATATATCTGTATATGCAGGATATAAACATGCCGGTACCAAGAATGAAGACTGTACAGTATAGAGATACAAGACTGATGAATTTAAAGATCAAAGATATCAAGATTGAGGACTCATGAGTATCAAGAAATCAAGTTATCAAGAGTTCAAGATTTTAATAGTACAAGATAAATATTGAGTCTAGAATTATGTTAAAACTTCATAATAGCACAGAAATCTTCATTCCATATTTCATTTGGGATGGAACCCATTTCTACCTTTTTAGTGGCTTACAAACCCACGACAAGTAGCTTACAAACCTACGACAAGTGGCTTACAAACCCACGAACATCCTGGTTTTGTACAAGTTCTCGGGTCCTAATATGATGAGATATTCTACAGGAAGAAGCTTGCAAAACTACTTCAAAATGGTTTTTCAAAATGATTTTCAAAACTGCTTTTCAAAATGTTTTAGCCTCAAAATATTCTTTGTTTTTGTTTTTAAATAAACTTGTGTTTTAAACTTGGTTTGTTTTTAAAACTATCTTCTGATTTTTAAATATTCTTTATAATATATATATATACTTGAGGTTTAAAATCAAATTTATATATACATTCTAAAAATATTTTTTTCTACTCTTCTTTATTTTAAAACATATGGAAACTAGTTTATTTTACTCCAGAATCATTTCATCTTGTTTTCCTTTCAATATCATTTTCAAAACAAATTTTGCATTATTTTTAACTAGGGTATGTCGACATCATAGGATACCCCATGTCGACATGGTGTCCGTTAAATTCAAAATTCAAATTTTCAAAAGAAGTGTCTATTCATCGTATCCTTTCACGAATAGATATGGCTGTTGATTTCCTATAAATACTAGTAGTTCTAAATGAATTTTCAATCAGATTTCACTTGTTTTCTCTTCTCTTCATCTTCCACATTTATTCTAAAGAATTCCAAACTATACTCTACTGAAATACCAAGTGAATCAAACTTGATTATCTCTTGTTTGATTCTCTGCCACTCTCTCCGTAAGATCTCAGTGCTATTCAGAGTTATAGGATTATTTGTAAATCAAACTATTGAGTAAAAGGTACGGTTGAGCCTTGAAATCAATTGGGTGTGATTGTTGCCCCGGAAATCGATTAGGTGATCTTGTGGCCTAGTAAATCAAGAGAGTTTGCCCCAGACTCGAATACAGGAGGGTCTACCTCGTGGCCTTGAAATCGAGGGTGTAATCTGGGAGATTATTTTTGATAAGAAATCCATACGTTTGTGCGGGACTGGATGTAGGGTAACTCCGAACCAGTATAAAATCCTGGTGTGTTCTTTCCTTTACTGCTTTTATTTAGTATTTGCATCTATGTCTGATTCTGTGATTATATCTGGGTTTGTGAATTGCATTTGTTGGTGTTTAAATTGAATAAAATTCAAAAAGATTTAAAAAATCCATAAAACACTATTCACCCCCCCTCAAGTGTTATTCCAGCCTTAAGATCTGTAATCCGCATTTCTCACATTAGTATTGATGTATCGGGTAATTAAGTTGTTTAAATTTATGTTGCAAGTATTTAAATAGTGGAATTCTGGATTTAATGTGAATGAAAATGGCATCGGAAATTGATTCAAATTTTATATAAAGATCAATAAAGATAATTTATTTTCAAAATTTGATTTAAAATGTGAATAATTAGAATTTGGAAATTTTATATATTAATTGACGAGTAAAAATAGCTATTTTGGCCACTGTCTCATAAATCGACGAAACTAGTTTCATTGGATCCGTAATAGTGAGTTATTGTATGGTTTCAAGTTTCGTAGCGATCAGAGTTGTCGTTTGGCCGTGCGATCTTGAAACGCGTAGAAATTAATTTCGGAATTCGATAAAATAAATTGATTTTAAAACCCATCTTCTGCATACGATCGAATTAGGCCTCGAGACTAGTTCCACTACCTTCGGAATAGGGGTAAAACGTTATAAACGCCAGGCGGCACACTTCGTTTGGAGCTCGAGAAATTTCGAATGACTTAGGCTAGATATTTCTAATTTAAATAATAATATATAAAAATTAGGCAATACTATACAAAGCCACATTGATATTAACTTCACCGTATATCTCTCCTCTCCCCCTTTTCTTTACATCTCAGCATTCAAAAAAGAAATGAACAGTCGTTCAAAAAAAATGTATAACTCTCGAGCAAATCGCGAATTGACTGAAGGGGATCGAGCGATCGCGAGTCTGGTTTGGAGCAAGGCGTCGCGTGGAGGCGATGATGAGAGAGCTACGATCTGGATTCACGCCCGCACTGGCGATGGAGGTAGGCGCGATGAGGAGAGGGCGGCGGCTCAATGGCGAGGCGGAGCAAGCTAGGGTTCTCATTCGAACGACACTGGGGTCGTTTCCTTCGAGTTCGTATAAGGTTTGAGGTCATCTTCTCGGGTGAAGTGCGTACGTGGTGGGTGCGTTCTCGATGGAAGAAAGGGGGAGTCACGATGTTGGCCGAGGTAGAGGGACAAGCGTATACTTAGGTGATAATTAGTTTATTAACTATGTTTTAATTTTAATTGTATATTAATAAAAATCGAATTTGTTTGCATACGAGGTCCGACTCGGGCGAGGAAAAAAAATTCGTTGGGACCGTATCGAAGTCGTCTTCGACTTGGAGTGGAACTGGAATTTATTTGAAGCTGAAATTATTTCAGTTTCAAATAGAATGGTGAGTGTTTTATACGCTCACGTTTGACTAATATAATTTTTATGTTAGTAAAATTTATATAGTGAAGTGCTTTAAATTTATTGACTGTTGTTGGTAAATTTTAATTGACATTTAAATTGACATCTGAATTAATTGATAGAATTTGAATTGACAGCTAAATTGAATTAGAATTTAATTGTTAATAAAATTCCCGATTGTTGATAATCGATAAATTATTGTGAATTATTGATTGTTTGGATGATTGATTTTGATGGATGAAAATTGGTTGATATTTGAATGGTTGGATGTTATTTATTATATATATGTTCTGTTATCATCCTGTACATTATTTACAGTTATAAAACTGTAAATTGAATTATTTGGAATAAATTAAGAAATAGGTTGAAATGATATATACCTATGGCATTTATTTTGGATTGAAATGACATATAACCATCCTTGGAATTAAAATGAAATAATTGATTCACTTGGCCATAGGATAGAAAATTATATACGGACACCGGTTTGGTTAAATAAAATGGTTTTGAAATTTTTCGATTTGGAATTTTTAAAATGATTTGATTTAAGAAATAAAATCGAATTTTTGGAAATCGAATTATTTTTGAATTTGAGCTCGGAATGCTAAAATTTAAATTTGATAACAAGAATTGTTTAAATAATTGAAGTTGAGATTTTTAAGTTATAATCAAAATATGATGTGAATTTCAGAAAATTGATTTGTTTTAAAAGATTGGACTTTTATTCGAACTTTAAATATTGCTAAGTAAAAGTGATATTAAACGATACTTCAAAATTGAGCTTGGAATTCAATTACATTTAAAGATTTGGATTTTAAATTGAATATTTATGGAAAATTTGATTTAAGTGTTTTGAATCGATATTCTGAAAATCGAACTCGTGATTGATATAAATCGAAACGGTTTAAAATTGGAATCAGAGTTGAAATTAATTTGAGATTGGAATTTAAATTAATTTGGAATTGGTATTTTAAATTAATTTGGAATTGGAGTTGAAATTAATTTGAAATTGACGTTGAAAATAATTTGAAATCGAAATATAATTCAATTTGAAATCGGAATTGAATCAATTAAATCAGAATGAAAATTTGAACTGATTTGAATTGGAAAATTTGGAAAGTGAACTGGTTTGACTTTGAAATTATTTTAAATGCATACTTTTAGTATAAACGGTGTAAAAATCTATATTCTTTAAATATTCAAATTATTCTGATTTTCCAAACTATTTAAACTATATGAACTATTTTTAATACTCAGATTATTTTCTATTAAATTGTTTTAACTATTTAAAAACTATTTAAAACTATTTTCTAAAATTCAAACTGGTTAAAAGGGTGGTATGTTTATATTTAAATCTTGGATTTAAATACGAATTGGGTTAAAGTGAAGTTGTAACCTTAATTGTAATCCGAATCAAATTTCGAAGTGAAATCGATATATCAAATTGAATTGACATATTGAAGTAAAATATGATTTTTGAAGCGAATATGGCAAATTTCGAAATGGATTTGATTTTGAAGCGAATATGATATTTTGATATTAAGTATGAACTATTTTCAAAATGTAAAAGTCCCAACCGGTGTGTAAAATGACGTTTGGTTGTTAAATAGACCGGGACCTCTTATTAGCATACTCTCTGTCAATATTGGAACCACTTTGACAACCATGTACGCGGTGGATGATATCCAGAATGTAGTGGTTGAATTGGCGACGCTTACTGGAATGAAGTAAGAGAACGATGATGGATAGCCTGGACACTTGTTTCATAATTAAAATGACTAAAACATGAGCCTATGTCTGGCCATTGAGGTTAGCTACCTCTAGCGACGTTGATCCCTCGTATTACTATTGTGATTTCATATTCGATATGTGCACCTTTTGTCGGTTGGATTGATTGTCGCGGTCGGCCACGGATGGGTTACGACCAACCAGAATGGGTAAACTGGTAGAATCCTACCTTGGGCATTGCCTCACGTGCCTTGCCATATTTATCTCTATACGAGCCCATTACGACTTTGGTTTAGAACTGTAAAAATGTGTTAAGGTGGATCAATTAAAGTCTTAACGCTATTTTGATATTTATTTTACTGATAGACATTATCTATTATAGCATATACTATTATATATAAATAGTTTAACGGATCCCTAGAAGGTGAAAAAACCTGTAACATCTCTTAAGTTATTGCACTCATATTTGTGATATTGATTTGACTTACATAAGAGTATTTTAGTCCTGACTCGAGTGTTTTGTCTTTTCATTAAGCTCGGATCAGTCCCGATTTTTCAGAGTATTGAAGATTATTCTCTGGAGGACGAAGATGAAGATTTGGTATATTACTATTATTATTATCCCCTACTTTATGCTATTCTACTGTATTGATTATTTATCCATGATGTATACATATAACTCTGATAAGTGTGTATAGATTATACTTAAATGTTTAGTAAACAGCTTCATGAATTGTTTATTTGATTATTATATTTTATCGTTTCGCTGTGAGATTCTGTGTTTGTTTTCTTCTTATTTTCTTATTTTTCTTAATTACCCCATTGATTATCTACGTTTCGGATTGTTTAAGTTTGACATGTGTGGATTATTATCGATTTAAACCTTTAGAAATGTGGGTCGTCGCAACTTTATAACCGATTTGGTTTCCCACGGTTTTGCTTTCGGTCTCTTATTTTCACCCTCTTAGGCTCGAATTCAATTTTATGATTTGTTTATTTCGACCTTTATGTTCAATATTAACTCATCTGTCCACCTTCCTTTATTTGTCCTATTTCTTTACCAAAAATACCAAATTCCACAAATTATATATTGTATATATGTTTTTATTACAAGCTTTTTTTGTTTTGGTCAGTTACATTTCTTGACCACCTTAATTGCGTTGTTTACTTATATACAACTGTTCATCAATTATATCCAGCGAGCGTTCGCAAGTTCGTACATAGTTCCAATGTGATATTGTATTTATCATTGCAAAAAATAGATCCATTTTGACTACTTTTATTGCTATATATGCGTAAATGTTTATGTCCTTCCTTGAATTTTATTACCAGTTTTCAGTTATACTGCTGCATGCCTACCCGATTCCTCTGTGTTTTGCATAGCATGTTTATGTTCCATGTCATCGATTACTTTTCTATAAAAAATGGATATGTACGCCTGCCGTTGACATTATTATTCGTTCACATCAGTACGTATACGATTCTTTCGGTTATGTAGTTGTTAGTATAGTTGAATGGCAGATAGGCTTTCAGTTTGTGCCTTTCATGAAGATGAATCCTTTTCACTTTCTTGATCCTATTTTATAGGTTCCCATTGTTAGCAAAAAGGTTACAACCCTTTTTTCCACCACTTTCATTTCTAAATAATCAAACAGTAAAATATCAATTTGTTTCTTCCTCAAAAAGTTTGTTTTGTAATATGAGACTATTCCCACACATGCCAGGTTCTTTTAATATGACAACTTTAGAAAGCATGACATACTTATCGGTTGTAGCTTTATACAAAACCATTATGTATTGACTGTAGGTTAGATAACATAAATAGGTGAATCTTTCAAACCATTATGTGCTGGAATACCTCCCTTACTGTTTTATATATCTTTACCACAATGTTTCACCACCATTCTAACAAAAAACCAACGTAACTATTACACTTCTACACAGTAGCCATTAAACCCAACATTTCAGCCACAATTACAGAGCTCTGACTACTTCAACATCTTTTATTTCTGCATACGCCAATTGCAAAATATTTGACAAATCATTCTGTATAAATATGCACTTGGCATCACCTACTCATTCCACTTTTTTCCTTCACTACGTACTCATTTGATTCTAAGTTTTACAGCAATATTTTTCCATATTACTCCAACTGCCTACCGCTTTGTCCACATTTCTTTCGACTAACTCATATTTGTACAACTTTATGGACCAACAGCAGAGGGAACAACGACGTGTTACTCAATGTGCAAGGTGTGAACAAGCTAGACAATCAGCCATTGCAAGTAGAAGGACATGCTTGCCTGAAACCATCATACACAAACTTCATCCGGTAATTATATCCTCACGTCATTGTGATATGTTGTACCCACACATTTTTTACTACTATTAGTTTCTATACCACATATATTGCAAGTAGATGGCAAGCTAGGTCGTTCATGCTTCGCTATAGCTTTGTATTTCCTTATACTACAACTTGGCTTTTATATACGGTTAAAATTTATGCCTTTCATATATGTGCTTACACAACCTACCTTCATTTTACTGTAATCTTTTAAGTCCATTTTTCCTCCTTGGTTTAACCAAACTTATTTTTGTTGACATCATTGTTGCCTAAACGCACTCAAATTTTGTTGTCTTACTGGGATTAACTTGCATGTCAGTTTTCTCCGAACGAATTTGAAATGTGGTATCACTACTACATCTGTTAATATATTAGTTACATAATGGTATAGTGGATGGATTCAGATCCAAATTTGGACATGTTTATAGCTAACCGTGTACTGATGACTGGACTATGAAAAGTTTGGGTACTAAATAAAATGTGTAGTTAACTTATCAACAGTTTTTGAATAATTTAAAACTGCGGTACAAAGAAAATATAAGAAAATAACTCTATAGCAGTAGGTGTACATAGTCGTTAAGGCAGGAGTTAATACGTTAGTTTTATATTTAATATTCCACCTACCCGTAGGCAGTGCTCGAATTAGAAAGCTAAATCCAACCCGAGTGAAATACAACCCATCTAAAGGAGGGTCAAACCAGCGACAGGTTGGGTTTGATTCTACCCAGCTCACTAGAAACGCCTAACTCGGTGGCTACAGCGGAAAAGGAAATTCTAAACGGTCGTTATCCTTCATGTTACTATAATCTTTTAAGTCCATTTTTTCTCCTTGGTTTAACCGAACTTATTTTTGCTGACATCATTGTCACCTGAACACACTTAAATTTAGTTGTTTTAGTGGATTTAACTTGCATGTCAGTTTTCACCAAAACGAATTTGAAATGTGGTATCACTGCTACATCTGTTAATATGTTAGTTACATAATGCTTTAGTGAATGGATTGAGATCCAAATTTAGACATGTTTATAGCTAACCGTGTACTGATGACTGCACCATGAAAAGTTTGGGTACTAAAAAAGGTGTGCAGTTCAATTATCAACAGTTTTTGAATAATTTAAAATTGCAGTACATACAAAAATGTAAGAAAATAAATCTATAGCAATAGGTGTACATAGTAGTTAGGGCAGGAGTTAATACGTTAGTTTTATATTTAATACTGTCTACCCGTAGGCAGTGCTCCTTACTTAACTGCTTCATTTTACAGTTCGTCGCAAAAGGATTAGGACAATATGTTAGCTACTTTGACAGATGAACTTATTATTACTGCATGGTAGGTTCTTCTTTCTTGCTCCAACTTCATATCTGCTTTCTTGTTCTGCCCATAATGTATGTTATAACTTAACTTTATATGCTACACCATATGTTTTGACTTCATACTGCAACATCTACCAATGGTTGCTTCCATCTTAAACATAGCACTCCCCTAATTTATTCCCTTTATTAACATGGTTGGACATTCTCCTATCAACCCGCCAGTGGTGGCAACCGAAATACTCAACCACCGAACAACTTCACCGCTGGATGGTTCAGGTATTTTTTCCCTCTTTATTCTCATTTTCTATTACATTATACGGCATGCAAAGTATAACATTTGCTACTACAAAAAATGTAGCAACATTTACATCTCTTCACCAACACCAATTGATAAATCAATCCGCCATTACGATGCATTATAACCGTGGTCGAAATTTTACTGCCACCCATCTTTCCTCCACCATATGCTACCTGAACTCACTTACCACCAACACTGTAACGCAAAATTAATTTTCCACGAAACAAACGGAAATTGTTGCTCAGGTGTAAAATTACCATTTACTACCCTACACCACCTCCTAAACCTTTTACTTTATAACTGAAGATAGTGAAGTCGGTTCACATTTTCGAATAAACATAATATCTTATAACAATGCTTTTGCATTCACGTTTATGGGGCTAACATTGATCAGAACTTAGCATCTGCTCGAAACGGAATATATTCTTATCATGCACAAGGTTCTATGTATCATAGCATTGGAAGTGTTTTGCCTAAGCCTGGAAATAGATCTAGATTTCTACAAATGTACATCTATGATAATGATCGTGATCTTGAAAATCGACAACAAGATAGTGCAGTATTAAGACCAGACATCCTGCAAACATTAAAGGAAATCTTAGATGTCTATAATCCTTATGTACATGTGTTGAAACATTTAGGACAGCGTACTGATTTACAGGATTGCAGACTTATAATAAAAGAACTTATAGTTGATCGTCATTTTCACCAACTACCGACCACATCACAAGTAGCGGGTATCATTGTAGGAGACAATTATTAAGACAATTCGAATGACAGGGATATTATAGTTGAAACAAGATCAGGAACCCTCCAACGAGTTCTGGATACAACATGATTTTATGATCCACTACTGTATCCTCTTCAACTTCCACGCGGTGAATAAGGATGGGATCAAAACATCCACAATACTGGACATAACCAAATTAGTTGTAGAGCTTACTACTCCCATATGTTATAGGTACCTCTTTCCCATTTTTATTTCTATAAAACTTTTTTCCGCATAACTTACATAAATTTACTCTTATCCATACCCCACATATTTATCATTTTTACACATCATAGGTATGACCTATGGAACTACCTCTTCTATTGCATGGTGGTTGGCTACTCCAACAATTTGTTGTTGATACTTACATCAAAATCAAAACTATGCGACTACGGTATCTTCGAGACCACCAAGATACTGTTAGAGCCGACTTATATCAGGGTTTACAAGATGCTCTAGCAAGTGGGGAGACAACTGCCGATAAGTACATTCCCTTCTTATCATTCGCCCTATTAAAAATATAAACTAAACATTTTCAATTCCTACGCATCTCTACTATTTGTAGAAAATGTTGGAGTTTGAAAAGTCCTTTCATCCTCTTATATTGGTAGTCCACGCGACATGCATCAACCATACCAGGACGCAATGGCAATAGTACGAAGGTGTGGAAAACCTGACTTATTTATTCCTATAACATGTAATCCTAATTGGATAGAGAATACACAAGAACTACTTCCCTTTCAACAACCATATGATCGTCCGGATTTAACAACTTGAGTTTTTCGTGCAAAATTGGAACAACTTAAAGTAGATTTATTTGATAAACATGTCTTAGGTAAAGTCATTGCACATGCCCATGTAATAGAGTTTCAGAAAAGGGGATCGCCACACTCACATATCTTAATTATTCTTGCGGAAACTAATAAACTTAATAATCATGACGATTACAATACTATGGTTAGAGCAGAAATTCCAAATAGAGATTTAAAACCATATTGAAAGTTTGTAGGACCGTGTAATATGGATATATGATAATGCAGAGTATAGTGATGATAGTAATACTGTTAATAGTGCGGAATATAAAGCAGTATAGTAAAATGATACCAGATATTTTATACTAGTTCGGAGCACCGTCCTACGTCCAGTCCCAGACTCCTTCTGGAATTTCACTAACAACAATACCCTCACTTAACCCGGAGGAACAGGTTTATACAACCCCTGAGCAGCCGAACAGGGACCTAAGCAGCAGAACATGATTTTGCCTCAGAAGCCGAAGAGGACTTCACATGCCTGAGCAGCAGAACAGGACTTCGCTAATACAAAAGAATATCTGACATCGTGTGTTCTTGAAAACACTAATTTGTCTCTGATAGTACAAACTTCCTATAATCAAATCCTCAAGTGTATGATGTGTATGTGAAGATATGCAAGGAAGGTGTTGCTAAGAATCAAAGATTATGAAAGTTAATTTGGAGATTCAAAGCAATAAAATGCTTGTATGTTGTTTGAATGTAAGTATGAGAGCACAAGAAGAGTATAAGAAATTTAGAATGATTTTCGGTGAATGTGAATTATTTGGGAACATGTATTTATAGTAGTTAGAGAGTTGCTGCCATTGGTGAAGGGTTTTGACCAAAAGAAGCAACCATTCCCGTTCAGAGAAGGATCGCAACCTTTCGTAAAATGGAAATGTCTATTCAAAATATGGCTGTTGGGTTCAGGTCAGTCGACTGGTCGAAAATGATCAGTCGACTGAATTTGAAAATATAAACGTGTATACATATGTGCACAAGTTTAATAGGAAGTTTATAGATATTCAGTCGACTGGTCGATCTTGGTGAATCGACTGAATTCAATTGATAATCAAAAATCACCATAGCTCATTTGGTTAGAGCACTTGCCTTCTAAGCTAGTGACCTGGGTTTGAGCCCCGCTCCATGTATTTTTTTAAAACTTGATTTTGATTAAAATATGCATGCAAGTTTATTTGAATGTGAATGATGTTTCTTGAGGAAAGATTTTAACAAAGCACTAAACTTGACTCTATATACATATATGAACCATACTTTGAGTCGTTGAGTCCGGATGTTGTCGTAGTCGTAGATTCGTGAATTGTTGTCTTGTCAACAATCAAAACCTATGGTCCAACACATATTTGTATACATTAGTTATTAAACATATGATTCATCATCCATGCGGTAGTTTCAACCCCAATGTCGTATGCATGAGAGACAGAATGTGTAAGAAGGGATATCCTAACCCTTCGCGACATCAAATTTACCAGGAACTGATTCATATCTCATTTATAGACGACGTGATAGTGGAATACAAAATCAAACAACTAATACCGCAATTGTCAATCGTTAGGTGGTTCCTTATAATCCTTATTTACTTCTAAAATATGACTGTCATATAAACATTGAAATTTGCTCCAATATTAAATCTATCAAATATTTATATAAATATGTTTATAAATGATCAGATCGCGTCTCTGTGGGCCTATCTTCTTCATCAACCAACATCAATGACATTTCTCAATTTGTTAACGCCTGATGGATTTGTAAACCGGAGTCACCATGGAGGATATTTAAGTTCCAACTTAGTAGCATGTCTCCGTCTATTATATGACTACACATACATCTACCTAACATGCAACAACTTCAATTTAACGCAGATGAAAGCTTAGACTCTATTCTGACTAACAAACATAGATCTAAAACTATGCTTACAGAATTTTTCAATCAAATTTAACCAGCAAGGAGGCACACCAATATCTTTACAACAAATTCCTTGAAAAGTATTGGTTGAACTATGAACGAAAAGAATGGATACGTAGACAAATTAACCGTAAAATAATTGGTCGAATATACACAATATCTCCTACCGAAGGTGATTGCTACTATTTAAAATTATTACTAAATCTTATTACAGGCCTATTTTCTTTCACACACTTACGTACCATTAACGGAAGTCTTTATAATACATTCAAAGAAGCAGACGAACATAGAGAACTGCTAGAAAATGACAATAGTATTAAGGATTGTTTAACTGATGCTTCAAACACCCATATGCCTACTGCTTTGAGGCGATTATTTGTTACCATTTTAGTATACTGTGAACCATGTGTTGTACGTGAATTATGGGCAGAATTTTGGCCTTTTTTAACCGAAGATTATCCATCTACGTCTTCTTCCACAGTAAGAGTTACATATTTAATTGCTCGATGTCTCTTTGATCTTAACTACCTTCTAAAACAATATAATAGAAGACTTTTTATTATGATTTACCACGTAACTCTCTAGAGTCAATTTAGGACTACAATAATTCTACACTTATTTTAGAAGAACAATCAATACAAATACCATTAACAGATTTACAATCAATAAATAACTTAACCACTGAACAAAAGGAAGCGTTTGATATGATCATGCTTTCGGTAAATTCCAAAACCAACTCCATTTACTTCATTGACGGTCCTGGAGGTACAAGAAAAACATTTTTATACAAAGCAATTTTAGCTCATCTACGAAACCGAGGTCTTATTGCAATTACAACCGCCACTTCTGGAATAGCTTCTATTGCATTACCCAGTGGTAGAACAGCACACTCATGATTTAAAATTCTGATTAACTTAGACTTTTCCTCCACATGTCATATTACTAAACAATCTGATACTGCAAAACTTTTATCGACGGCAACCGTTCTGCTATGGGATGAAGCAACCATGGTTCACCGCCACGCATTCGAGGCTTTTGATAGAACATTAAGAGACTTGACCGGTGTAGATGTTCCATTTGGAAGAAAAATTGTTATCTTAGAAGGGGATTTTCGGCAGGTTTTACCAGTTGTTCTGGGAAGGACCGGAGCTTAAACAACTGATGCATGTATCGTTTGGTCATATTTGCGGTCAACCGTTAAGGTATTTCATTTAATTCAAAATATGTGGGCACAAAATAATCAACCATACGTTGATTTTGTTTTACGCATTGGAAATGGTAATGAACCCACCATACAAGAAGATATGATTAAACTACCACCAGATATTGTTATACCATGGAAGGGTACAAGTTCGTTATATTCTTTGATTAATGAAGTCTTCCCCGCATTAACTGATAATTTTAGCGATACAAACTATATACTAAATAGAGCAATATTATCATCAAGAAATGAAACAACAAATAAAATTAATAACATGATCATAAAAAAATTTCCCGAGGAAGAATGCATTTTTTTGATAGAGTAGAGATGATACGCCTAACTTATATGAATCTGAGTTTTTGAACTCCCTTGCCCTAGATGGTATGCCACCTCATAAATTAACTCTTAAAGTAGGATCTCTAATAATGTTACTACGTAACATTGATTCACGAATTGGATTATGTAATGGGATGGGACTAATCTGTCGTGTCTTTCATACAAACCTTATAGACGTTGAAATTTCAGTCGGCCAATTTCAAGGTACAAGGGTATTTATTCCACGTATACCATCAAAGCCTTCTGAAAACATATGCCATTCAACCTAATCTGTAAACAATTCTCGGTAAGGCTAGCTTTCGCTTTAACAATTAACAAACCAGAAGGACAAACCATCCAACGGGTTGGAATTTATCTTCCTGGCCACGTTTTCAGTCACGACCAGCTTTATGTCACTTTATCTCGAGGAATTTCGGGCAAAACAACTAAAATTTTGGAAATGGAAAAATACATCGTAAAACGGGAACATATATCTGAAATGTTGTTTATAAGGATGTTTTGTTAACGTGCTCTTTAATTATGAACTACTCTTAACTTCACTTTAACTAATACAGCTTTCTGACCTCCACAAAATTAGTCCCCACTATATACTGTCCACATATTGCTCTCCCATTGCTGTATTTCTCTAAGAAAATAAGCACAACCTAACGTTTCAGCAATACGTCTTAAAATCCCTTAAAACGTTTTAAACTTCGCCATCTATATTATTCACTATAAATAGATGCCGATCTCAAGCCCGGGTAAAGGAGGAGAGAAAACACTATGTATTGTCCTACGATCGAATTCAATTCATTGATTATCTGTTCTTAATAAAGCCTTCTCCTTACAACCTATATACATTGAATAAAAACAAATAATGGTAATACAGTAGCTTTCCAAAGTTGACAGTTTTACATGTACAATTTTACACTACTTCTTGCACTAATATTACTAACTTAATGTTTGTACGGTTAGCATTTTCCGAAGATTTCGTATTTTATACTATAGTAATATAAGTATATTTAACATACTCAGATAATTTGGTTCATTATTATGAACTGTAACTGTAGGCTGCTGCAGGCTCCCATAATGTTGTAAATAGTAACTTAAGGACGCCAACTGCTTATTAGTATAACTGCTGTTGGATGTGGCATATGTAACTAGGGAAAATATAAAACTAATTAGCCCGTATGCCATCCCTTTTCACTTTCCTATTACTTCTTCAATTTTCTTGCTCATTGCAGGTAATACCAAGTTAAAAAGAATTTGTGTATGCTATGGATCATTTTAGTTTCCCCTACTGAAAGTTATTTGCAAATATGGACAGAAGTCATATTCATACTAACTTTTATAATTATTTTATTATCTATTAATATTTTATCACTATAGTTTAAAATTACTATGAGTTGTACGTTATGTTTGTAACTGCTGATAGTTATGTCTGTTGCTTTTGCACTTACTTTATGCTACACAAATACAAGTGCCGTTTGACGTGACATTCATGGTACACCAAACAATATTATAACTGCAACACCTATCAACTCCTCTTCTGTTGTGCACAATCCGCTTTTCCATTACGTAACCTTGCTGCATTTTGATTATGCATTAATCCCTATGAACAAACATTTTGGCTAACCATATCCCCCGTTACAGCGTGATGTGGACAACTTCTGTATAGTGAGGATTATGCCCTAATAATGAATATTACTACTTATTACCCTAGGATGGATACCAAGCAATTCAGTCACCTGTTTAAATATTTTGGCCACAATTAATGAATATGACTTGAAGTATGAATTGGTCAGGGTGAATTGAAATATGAATTGTGATATAAACTGTAGCTCTGTGTTGAATTTGCTAATAAACTATAAAAAAACATAAACACAAAACACACACACATATCTAAATATATCGACTGTTGTCTACACATTTTATTACCATAGTTTAAATGTATATTATTTAGGCTCTGTTTCTTTTGTATCCAGGCTCTCTTTCATTTCACACTCTAATTATTATTCTGACGTTACTTAGTTTCGCTTACTGCATATGTATTCGCTTCTTCCTGTAATAAATGATACTCCTATCATCTTTGCAAATACATTATTTTGCATATCCAAACTAATTCATGTATGCATATATGTCTCATAAAACTCTCTTATGCAAGTATAAGTTTGGTATAGAAAAGGTTGTACCTGCGCAATAATTCGTAATCATCTTACCTTTCAGCTCCTCATCTACATGTACTTACTGTTAACAAAATTATACTTCAGTTGAGTTTGGTCGATGAACTGAGAATCAATTGGCCAGGCAATATGTGATAGTGCCTTTGAAAGTTTTAGTATTGGTTTGATAACAAAACATAAGAGGAAGCAAGGTAGTAACACTAGAGAGATTGCTAAATATATAAATGGGATTTCATATCCATCCATGACTACTTAAGAAGCAAGCAAAAAACAATAAAGATAGAACACTCAATACGAAGTTCCGAAAAAAGATCTGAAGCAGGGATCTGAGGTAGTACTCAAAGCATCGGCTGCTGTTATTCACAAATGTAAGCAGTATACATACATGCACTGTAATGACAGTCAAAATGACAAAGATGTCATGAACGCATTTTTGGATTTTATTTCAGTTTTTTCAATTTGATTTTGTAATTTATTTCAGTATATTTCTGACATTTTCTGCCGTCCTTACATGTTTTAGACGTTCGTACATTGCTTTACAGCAACAGTTTAATACAAGACGTTGACTTTTCTGTATCCCCATCTTTTGCTCCTACTATTCCCACTCCAACTGCGATGATTCAGAAATATGGGACTGTGTTCTCCTATACACTGTTGCCATCAGTCCCCAACCAGTAATAAAACAAATATAAATATTGGTCCACCCTGTACTCGGATCTACAAAACTGTACTACGGAAATACATATCTACCTCCACCATCACTTCTCTACCACGTTCCCTACTGCTCCTATAAACTTTCCTACATACAAGTTCAATAGGTCTTCTTACTGCACATATTATTACTCGCGCATAATACTCATTCTTACATGACATCTTCAGCTTACACACTGCTTTATTAACATGCTTTATTTTCATGTTTTCCAACACACTTCTACACACATCTATAAATTCTTCCACATGCTCAAAATTTACTCCATGCTTCATATCAATTCTCAGTCTAAAATGGAAAAGGTATTTTCTCAATCTACTCTATTCGTACATTTAACATTTTCTGCCCAACTGTAGTGCAATAAAGTAGATTTCTTTCCTTTCATACATTACATCTGAAGTTCTTTTTTTTTCTTCACCCCTCCTTCTCATCTACACTGTCATTTACTGTATGTTAGTAAATGTTATCATCTACTTCTTTTTCCAACACATGATATTTCATTTTCTTCACATTCACTAATTGTCTTTGCGCAAGCAGAGCAAATGTTTACCAACCGATGCAGAGACTCCATTAAACCTTCCCACGGAGAAAATAAAACGTAAATGCACACGTGCATCAAAGCAGTTTCGATCGCTTCCTATTGAAAAAATTGATGCTTTAGACGTCGTTTCGACGCATACTACTCCGTAGGATGAATTGGAGACTGGTAGCAATGCGACCCACTTAGTTCATCTTTCTTCTTATCCAACAAAGGCGAATAATGTGCAAAATCACAACAAATTATTAGAACCGTCTGCCTTTGCAGTGCAAATGCAACAAGCTAACGAACATCAATCTTTTGCACCATGTCCTGTACAGAGTAATTGGGATGATTTTTTCACTCCTGAAGTGGTATGTTATACGTACATACATATATGCTTGAATACATATATAAATAGATACATATATGCATATTGTACTTTTCATAACTTTTTTCTTCTCCTACAGATTGAAGAGTGCGATAGAGCTGTTGAGCGATTTCTTGCAGAGCGTTCGCACAACTAATCCTACTCTACGGTAATAAAACATATATTTATTTTCCTGCTTTACTATATTTTATTCTGTCTACAACTTGCTACAAAATATCTATCATAATATTATTTACTAAGACCTTTTATAATTTACTTATCCACAATATGTATTTTTACTCTTTGGACTTCGTTAATTTGAATCAAATTTATTTCTCTACTCGATTTACCACTCGGTTGTCGGCTATACCAAGTTAATTGAGATATCAGTTTCAATACCGACTTACATGTTCCATTTCTGTTTATTCGCTGCTATTTAACACTATATTTGAATTGGTCTTTTAACCAAATTCTAATCCATTACGAAATCTGTTCATGTTCACTATTTAATACTCACTAACATGTATATTTGAATTGCTATTTGAATGCAGTGGTTGATTTGCATAACATTAGTCAAACGTAATCAACATTGATTGCTAAGTATACGTGCATCCTGAAATATGCCTACCACGATCACAAACCCCTTATCTTTACTACTAATAATGAGAATTCTTAAATAGGAATTCAACCGTGTCTTTTTGAAATACCAGAAATACCCCTCATTATAATAATGGAAATCGTTCACTCTATCTTTATCTTTACTACTAATAATAAAGAGAATTCATTGAATAGATTTACTCAGTGTCTTTTTGAAATTTCAAATATACCCTTTTACATATTATAGAGAAATAGTATTCAAATATGGGAATATAGCCTGTTATTTTCTAAGTACAACCGTCATTCCCCATTGAGAACTATAGTGTACGTTCACAAGATGAAGTATCCGAGTGTTTCATATTGTCCGTAATTTAGGTAGGAGTTAATCGGTCGAAGTCTCGCCGGATTCCGAGTTAGTATGAAGAAAATATTGCAGTCTGAACAAAAAAAAATAGCGGCTTCGGCACTAGGCGGAGTTCAAATATGGGGATGTGGTAGCTTGTTATTCTCTAAGTACAACTGTCAGTCCCCATGGAGAACTACAGTGTACGTTCACAAGATGAAGTATTCGGGTGTTTCATATTGTCCGTAATTTAGGTGGGAGTTAATCGGTCGAAGTCTCGCCGGATTCCGAGTTACTATGAAGAAAATATTGCAGTCTGAACAAAAAAATAGCGGCTTCTGCACTAGGCGGAGTTCAAATGTGGGATGCTACTATCAAATCTACTTCCACATATACAAATAAAAACGCATGCACTTTATTTTTTTGAGTAATGAAACACAACTGAATCCACGTTTATTAGAATATATATTAGTAAGGAAAATAGACAATATAAATGTAGTTTTTTTTTAAGAAAAGCAATATATAACTAAAAGGAGAAAAAACGCCTTTCTCCGATGGCTTACAAGAAAACAAGAAACAAGGAATAATGAAGGACTCCCAAAAATAAAAACCGCCAAAAAACAGCGGAAAAGAAAACCAATAACTCCAATAGATAAAATAACAACAGTCTACAACAACACCACCCGAAAAAAGAGCAGTAGTAGGGATAAACAGTCCACCAACATACACAAACCCGCCTTGACCCAGAGGAAAAGGCCAGACCACCAAGCCAATCCAGAAAAAGAGCAAACAGTAAAGCGCAATACCAACAGGACCAGGGCAAGCTCACTTCAAGGAAGGGAGCCAGAAGCTATGAATATAAATCTCCCAGTAAGTACGTAAAGAAGACGCCGATAGGGGACGAAGACAATCGGAGCAGCAAAGACGCCTCCAACAAACAATGAGCAGCAAAAAGATATAAGAAGACCATCCGTATCAGCCATACTACCGTAGAAAAACCACCAAAGAACCAGGGAATAAAAGAAAGCCTGTCCCCGAAACTAGACAACCAGATCACAAGCCGAGCCAAAGAATAAGCCAAAGAAACCTGAATCTGGAAAACTAACAAACACATTAAACACCAAAACTAGGGGGGAGGGGGGGAGAGCGTCGGGTGATGGCCAACGCTCGATCGTAGTGATCAACCTACTCCCAAACGTGCGTGAGACAAATCACACGAAATAGAGAGAAGACCAACAAGACGCTCCGCTCGGGAACTCAAACGACCCCTGAATGGTCTACCACGGAAAGCCAGGAAAACATCGTTCCTCACACACCGAATAATAGATGGAGGGTCCATACTAGAATTCTCGAAGGTTGCCTTGTTCCGCGCGCGCCAGAGGTGGCAGCAGATGAGGCAGGGAATCAAGCGGAAAATGATAGCACGAAGAGACTTACCAGCATTCCTAGACCATCATGAGTTACAGAGATCTAAAGGCGAGCTGGCCAACCGACGAATGCCAAGAAGGTTTCCGAAGTAATTCCAGCAACATCTGGCCGAAAAACCACTAAAGAACAAGTGATTCCGGGATTCGGAGTCCCCGTTGCCGCAGCATCTACAACGAGATACGAAAGGAATTCCGATTGATTGGAGGTTCTCGTCAAGTGGCAATCCATCATGGAGAATACGCCACATCAAAATAGAGACCTTAGGGGGAATACGAGAGTCTCAAATGAAGGAAAAAGCAGGGCGAATGGGGTCTTGGGTTCTAATCGAAGACCAAGCTTTCAGAATAGAAAAGGAAGAGCCATCCCATCCTGAAGATCCACCATGAGTGTCGGAAAACGGTTTCACCGACTGCATGTGCTTCCAGGTCTCACTAGCATAAGACGGAGAGCCTGTGTAGTTTGCGCCCGCAAGACTGCGGTATTTCGCATGGAGGAAGGTAGCTCATAGGGAGTTGTTAGCACCAAATCTGTGCCATAATTTACAGGCAAAAGCTGCACAAAGGTCCTTAGGATTGCGCAGACCCAATCCCCCTTCATTTTTGGGTCGACAGACCACGTCCCACGACACCCAATGGTGTCGACGGACACTGTCCTTGTTGCCCCAGAAAAAAGCTGAAGCCAGAGACCGATACGAACGAAAGAAAGAGAAAGTAGGGGTCATAGCCGCAAAAACATGAGTTCTCATCGAGTCCAAAACGGACTTGATAAAAACAAGTCTACCAGCTTGAGAGATTAGAGAAGCATTCCAACGTAAGATCTTATCCCTTACTTTATCAGTCAAAGGGTCGAAAATTGCATTGAGCTTTCTTCCGCGGTACAGGACAACACCCAAGTACGGAAGAGGGAGAGAGGCTTCCTTGAAGCCCGATACCGACTCGATCCAGATAGCACGAGCGGGGGGCAAATCTTTCGCATGGACGAAACAGCTTTTGGCGGGGTTGACTAACTGGCCCGATGCCCGTTCATATTGATGGAGAAACCTGAGAAGTCGATGGACAGACGAGACGCTGTCATTAGAGAAAATGACAACGTCATCAGCGAAGGACAAGGAAGAGACTAGGGGGCAACCCCTCGGAATCCCGAAGCGCTGAATCTGGCCGTAGATAGTTAAGGATTGAAGACCGCGAACGAAAGCCTCTGCCGCGATCACAAAAAGAGATGGCGACAGAGGATCTCCCTGACGCAAGCCCCTTGCTGCCTTAAAGTACCCATTAGCCGAACCATTAATGAGCACCGAAAACCAGCAGTTGGAGATGAGCCTCCAAACCAAGTCAATAAGTGGTTCCGGGAAGCCGAAAGCTCTTAAGATCTTGATGATGAAAAACCAGGACATGTGATCGTAGGCCTTAGCCATGTCCAGTTTGAAGACAACATTAGAACCCCTGATCTTTCGGTCGATCTGAGAAATAAGTACTTGTAGCTGCATAGTGAATTTATCAAAATCTGGAGCATTACTAAACTAAGAAGCCTTCATCATATTTTTAGATCATACTCTTTACAAACCAATGTAAACTTGAAATCGTTTCTATAAATTTATCTCACTAGATGCATACTACGCAATAGCAATACCAACATATGACAATTCTTTATTAGTACGTATTCAATTAGTCCTTACTTTCCCTCATTGTCAGTAGTTTGTCCTGTACATATCCATAGGGTAAGCAAGCCAAATCAACTTCTAACCTTCGTGAAATAAAGAATTTATGTAGAGTTTAATACACGAAAAAAATACTACATTTATCAAACTCAGAATCAAACTATGTTTATACGAACCTGCAAAAAAAACACAACTTAAGTCCTTTTACATATTATGCCTGCAACCAACATCATACACGGTACTTGATTAAAATAAGTTGTTTCATCTTTTATATTATAAGTGAAATATCTTTGTCATGGCTAACAAACTATACTTCAGCCCTTGCAGTACAAGTCTCAAAATATGTTCAAATTTATTAGATATCATTTAATCATGAAACGTACTAAATATATATATGTTGTACGATAGCGGTATTTATTACCATCTCTTCATAGTAACTTACCAAACACATACTACCATTATATTTGTATACAATTAAATTACAAACCCACGAACGAACAAGTAGAAGATAAGGTAGCAACAGTTCAACTTAAAACTCAATACCAGCTTTGGTAACAATTATAAAAATTTTGAACCACCCAAAGCCAGCGAAAACTACAGCAAGACTTAATTGCAACAAAAATAAGGATACAAGCAACTAACCAGAACAGCCTTAACCAAAGGGAATAGGTACTGTATAGGTAAAAATGCACGACCAGATGAGAAAGGCAGTAGATAAACAGCAATGCAAGGATGACACGTAAATACACATGTACAAGCTACTGCCGTTCACATCAACTTTGAAAAAGCCTCCAGAAAAATTATTGCATCAATTCAAGTCTTATAAATTTTTATTACGATACTAATGTCAAGGAAAATTCGAAATCAATATACTAGCACCAAATAGTTTTACACTTTAGCAAGTAGTGAAGTTTATGAGGACGTGAGGATCATGGGAAGTCCAATCTTTATGGATGACCAAAAAAAATTCTCCATATATTAATATGGTGATTTAATACTTCTTAAAAAAGACATGATGCAAGTTTCTCAAGTTCCAAATTAGTGAAAGTACTAATTTTAATATTCGTTACATTTCTCCAGATATTTATGTAATAGTTGATTATTTTCTTTATCTGTTTGATGTTCTCCTAAAATAACTTAGACTTGTTCACTTTTTGATAAACGATTGATTTGTGCATGTACATGCATAAAAAAATGCATCATTACGTAAACGTCAAACTCATTTTGTAAAATCAAAAAACCTGACAAATAGCATTTTCTACTACTAATTCTTCCTGCGCACGTGCATTGCACGTGCCAAAGTACCCGTGTATATATGTGTGTGTATTGTAACAACCCTGGATTTCCGATCAAATTTAAAATTTTAAGTCCATCGTTTTAATATAAAAATTTGAAATAAAAATTTAATATTTGAAATGCGTCTAGTTAAACATAACAACTGGTAAATTTTCATCCAAGAATATGAAGTTTATTTCGTGTGTAATTTTATGTCAATATAATCAGTTAGGAATTGATGAAAATAAATTGTTTTTGAAACCTGAATATTTTTACATAGAAAAATTCTAAATCATCTTCTGAGCAATACGTCATTTTTTCGTTTTCCAATATTCGGACTTCTTTAGCTCTGTCGATCTTATTTTTCTGTGTTTTTCTTGCATTTTCCGCTAGTATAAAATTCGAATTCTTTATAAAACTATCGTATCGCAATTATCTATGTACCGTTGGAAGCGTCTCGTCGCACTGATCAAAACGGTATATTTATTCGTGCTAATCGGAGTCAGACGGGAATCGGCGCGATAATTTAATCGTTCCGGATGGACCGGTTAAACAAATTTCAGCCAATTTCTTTAGCCCGTTTACAAAAGAAAGTTTGAAAGAAAATCTCAGCTGATGCAATTATTACGGTAGTTGGAAGAATAGTGGTTGCCTTGAGAATTGGGATGGCTTTCGGAATTCAAAATGAATTTACTGTTGCAAAATTTCAAAATTAAAAAGAAACCAACACTTCGTTCATTTCACTATTCACTTCAATCCGCATCTCTTCAGGTAGATCCCTCTTCCTACTTCCTTCTTCTCATTCTTCCTTTCTGTAAAATAATAAAATATATATTGTAACCAAGCTTTTCACCCCACGCACAAACCCCTCCACCTCACCTCCCTCATTTGCTTCTTCCCCTCATTTGCCCTTCCACCCCACGCACTCTCCATGCACCACTGAATCGCCCCGCTCCACCCGCCTCTCCGATGGCCGCAACTATGTTCCCTGACCATCTCACCTTCCATCTGAACCGCCACCGTGCTCGACCCTCCTCTCAGTCCATTCTCCAAATCCTAGTCAACCACGAACCCGACCGTGCCTCCCAAAACCACCACGCCTCGACACCTTTCCCCACCTAAACCCACCCATTTACATCTAGACAACACAACCGCCACTGCACCGCCTTCATGCGACGCACCCACCTACTCAGTTCGCCTCCTCCAACGCCATATGACACGTCTCAGCCACCACTTTCCGAAACGCGTCACAGCCTCCTCCTCCATACGCGCTACCACCCTTCCTGGCCTCGTGAGGGTGTACATATGTGGTCGTGTACGTGTATGTTTGGCGAGTGTGCCGTGTACATGTGGTATGCGCATGATGGGTTCATGCGTGTAAAATAAGATGCAAGCCTGCATTTTTTTTTGAAGTCTCAATTCGTTTGAAAAAAAAACAAAGAAAATGCACGTGCATGTGTTGTGTGTGTGAAGTAGCAGTTTACTGTGTGCGTGTGTTGTGTGTGTGAAGTAGCAGTTTACTGTGTGCATGTGTTGTGTGTGTGAAGTAGCAGTTATCACACTGCAAGTTCCCTTTGTTATGCTTTGATTTTGAATTGAAATGGAATCGGGTTGAAATGATAAATACCCAAATAAACTTTGACTTAGGATAGAATATTGAATTAAAACCCGATTAGTCAATGTTGATTTAAAATAAAATAAAGATTTTATTTGAATAATAATAAGGTTTCGAATTAAAATTGGAATTCAAATTTAAAATGAATAGAAATTGTGAATATTTGAAATTTGAAACAAATATTAACGCAGTAATTGACGAAAGAGCATTGTTTAAAATTTAATTGATTAATAATTAAGTTTTGAAATTATTAATAATTAGGTTTTGGAATTAGTTAATGATTAAGAGTTGAAATTATTGTTAAATTGATGAGATTGAATTATTTAATAATTAAATCGAATTGAATTGAATTTTCTAAAAAAAATTGATTTAAATTGAATTTTCTTTTAAGTGAAATTGAACGTTTTGAATAAGTGAAACTAAGTTTCCTTATTGAGTTTGAAATTGTAACGAAAGTAATAAATGTATGAAATTGGATTTCTTTAACAAGAAATAAAAATGCATTTTATCGAAACAAATGAAAGACTTGAAATCTAAAGAATTGGATTTGACAAATTAAAATTGAATTAAATTTGTAAGTTTGATAATGAAGTTGAACTTGAGAAGTAAATTTAATGAATTGGAAATTAATGGAAAATGTTTAAATGATAAATTAATTTAATGAATATCGAATGAAATCGATAAGTGAGTTTAAATCGATTTGAACGTTGAATGAAGTTTAAATGATTGTGAAATGGAACTTATATACAAATTTAAATGTATACTTGAATTGTCCAAACCAAAATTTGAAATTGAATTATAGAATTTTAAATGGAATTTGGAAGACATGAAACGTAAATTTTGGAAATTGGTTTAGAAAGACAAACAGAATGTTGATTTACAAATCCTAATCGTAATTGAATTGATTTGATTTTGAAATTTATCTAACGACCAATCGGTAAATAATTACGAAGGTTATTAAAGAAACCAGAATCGATTAGGGACATACTCACTGTCTAAACTGAAAACCACTTTAATAACTATACACGGAGTATGATCCAGAATGAAGTGGTTGGATTGACGAACGCGGTGACTGAAGAAAGAGAACGATAATGGATAGCCTTGACATTTGTGTCAAATTGGAAATGACTAAAACAGGAGCCGTGCCGGGCCAAATGAGGTTAGCTACCTCGAGCGAACACACTTCTTCGTAAACTACTCATTACTTTGTGATTGATTGGTGCGCACCTTTGATTTGGGAGTGTTGTTTCGCGGTGTTGCGATCGTTGCGACGATGCGTTCTCACCGGTCCGGATCGGGCAAACGGTAGTTTCACTACCTTGGGTATTGCCTCATGTGCCTTGTCATACTTGTATTCCCATATACGCGACCACTACGAATTTGTTTTGTATTATACCTATGGAGTACTCCCTGATATCCCACTAGTTTACGGTGGAGTTTACAATGATGTATAGTCTGTAATGCTATAAAAAAATGTGTTAAGGAGAATAATGGTGACGCCTTAACAGTATCTTGATATTTACTTTACTGTTAGACATTATCTATTTATCGTACATTACTATGTATAGATAGTTTATCGGATCCTGAAAGATGTTTATTCCATTCATCTTTGAGTTATTGTTATTTCAAATTTTGAACCATATTATATGTATAAGAATATATGTCCTGATTCGAGTGTTTGTTTATGCTTATGCTCGGATCAGACTGAGGATTGTTGTTGCTATTCTACTTGGAGCTGAAGACCGAAGACTATCATTATCTTTACCTTATTATCTTTACCTTATCAGTATTGCTCTTTCTATTTGGATATCTATGTTGTTCTATTTCATTTTATTCGAGACATTGTTGTATTTATGGGTAGCTTCATGAACTACTCTTATGACTATGTTGTAATTCCGCTGCACTATTCTGTTATGATGTATTTTCTATGATTCTGTAATGATTCTCATTTATATACATATACTCCATTAATGATTCGTGTTTTGTACTATTTAAGTTGACATGTGTGGATTATTATCAATTTAAATGGTACAAATATACGGGTTGTTATTTGTTACACATATACATATGTATGCATGTACGTACAAACGTATGTATACACATATATCACAAACCATTTCTTAGAGTCTAAAGTTAATAAATCATTTTATAACCTTAATCAAACCTTATTAAATAATACAATGCTTCTTTTTTAATTTTTAACTTCTCAAATCACTTTTATAAAAATTCTCTAGTTAGTTTACTATTGAATTACACCATAAGAAATTAATATCAAGGCCGGATAAACTTCAAAGTCATTTTAATATAAGCTTGACATGCTTAAACAATTATTTTAGCTTTACCACTTATTTTAAAAGCCATACTTTTAACTCCTAATTAGTGGTAGAATATACATCAATATTTTTGTCACTAATATAACAACAAATTTGAGTTTAATTAATTTATAACATATCAACGTTATCTGACTCTATCCAATACGAATAGAACACATTATTTATATATACGGAACCTTCATCAATTACCTCAAATATCTGAAATAAATAAAATATATAATAATATTTCTCTAATTACCATAACTACTACAAATTAGTATTTATGCTAAAAATCTATAATAAGGAACTTGAGAATGGCGGTTGATGAAACCCTAATTACAAATCGCAACTCGCAACCACCCGATCCCGCACCAGCAGACAAGAATTCAAAATCACCTATGGAATCAAGAGGGGAAGGGAGTTCACGCCAAGATGAAGCTGTGTTTCCTACCGTCGAAACTGGTGCTGATCTTGCTCCTAATCGATCGGCCATTGGTGTCGACAGGTCATATGGTTGAAATACTCCTGCTAACGTAGGAGTGCGTTACACTGGAATCAATCAAGGTATTGATTCAAGTGTGCTTGAGCATTCTGGATTATTGGATACGGTCAAAAGAGATGTGCCAACAGGAAATAGACAGAAACCGATGATTTGTAGAAAAAACAAAAAGTGAATTCCAATAAGCCAGGTACTAGCATGAATTTCACTAATTTCGACCTTAACAGCAAGAGATTGCGGGCTAACGTAGCTAAAGAGACTACCGTCAATACGAATAATATCAAGGAGGGAGAACAAGGGACGTAAAAAATTGACCTATGTGAAGCTGGCATGTAAACGGAATAAAATTTGGAAACCTCCACTACATGAACAGATCTTTCATAGATCTGAACTAAAATGGGGCAACTCTATAGCCGTGTATTTTGCGCCCCCATAGTATCAAATTTCTGCGTACATCCCTGGTTGTGGCCATGAAGTCCAGTGAGCAAGTGTGCATGTCTTAAATGTGTGTTCAGGTTGGCAAGATTTCTGAGCAGGGGAAGGGGGACTCAGGTGACACTGCAGAGCAAAGAAATGCAGCAGTGGGCTCGGTTGGCTTGACTGGAATGATTGATAATGAAAAATAGGCTAAGTTAATAGGTAACACGCATGGAGATACAGCTATGCACGGGGACTTAGTTGGGGAAACAGGGGAACGACTATGCATGAATGAAGAGAATAATCAAATACAACAGGCAAAATTGAATGAAAGCAAATATGTGGACTTAGCTGTCAAGACCAAACAAGGTGATAGCTCACAGGTAGAAACTGATATACTTTGGTTGTGTGGAAGTTACCTTCTAACAAATTCAAGGACAACAAATGCACATGGCCTCATTTCTGCAGTGAATACTAATATAGTTGGTGCTAATGACCGAACACACAAGAGTATGCACCTGGGAAAACGTGCAGTCCAAGACAATGCAAAATGTGAATTCCCTATTGCAGAAATTGGAGCCGATACTTCTAGTTCAACAGAGGGGAATATAGGTAAAAGTAAAGGTATATTTTCTCATAATTCTGATTCCATAGAGTCCGCTATGTGATGCTCAATATGTGTTTTTGCTACATCTAATGCATCTTATTCACTGCTGGTAAGGATAGAATTCTTATTTCGTATCTATTCCTGCACAGATATATTCTTTCTTTACATTATCAGAAAAGCTAGCACGCCAACAATGTGAATAAATTCAAGTAATTATACACATTACTGTCTATGACAATTATGTTCAAACCTTTATTAAAAATCACCTGAAGTCAGCAGAAGTTGAGCTGCAATTCTATGCCCACTCCCTAAATCTCTTAAATAAACCTGAAAACTTGTGAAAATTCAGCTGGGAATACAATACAAATAGTAACATTAGAACACATGCCTTTGTACCGTATTTTCACAAATAAATGTGATGAAATTACAATTTCACATGAATGAACGTAGTTATTTATTCACCAGAATACAGTCTGCATATTACACATCACATTTTAATGTCAAATTAGTTAAATATTGGCAAAGGGTCAGCATATTAATAGGCTGGTCTAACATCTTCTAACACGACCTGATAAAGTAAAAGAGTATGCTTTTGAATAACATATTATGACCATAAACTCATGTGAAGCAGTTACACCTAATGATCATAGGTTAGGAACTGATCGTTTGAAAGCTGATTTCCAATGTACTCAAAAGACGTCCAAAACGCATGGTAAACCAAATAATAGTCTTAAGTAAGATAACTGTCATAACAGTGCATATGTAAAGAAAAAAGTGAACCTGATTTCATGCCATTATAAATAATACGAGCTAAACTAGAATGATGATATCAATGCCGGGTTGAAGAAAAGCATTGCAAACCCAAACAGGATGAAATGCATCACAATATAATTATAAACAGGTAGATGCCATGTTATTGAATAAACAGTCTCAGAGCATATCTCCCTTTTCAATCTGATTATTATTTTGTGAAGCTTAATGGCTTCCAGTTTTCATTTTAGCCTGATTTGAAACTGTTTAAGTTGTTGCTCCTGAGTTCTTTGCAATTGCAGAACTTCTTAGATTGTATCTCTTCTCCCCAGTAGGAATTTGCTCCCCAGAAGTTGTTGAGGTTTTATGCTTCTTATGTCGCCCTCCTTCAATAGACATGCTCTGAGATTGACTTTCGCCCTCCTCCAATAGATATGTCGACCTTTCTTGCTCTTTATGGTGCCACTTTTCGAGCTTCTCTTTCTCATCGTGAATCTTCTTCGTCTCTCCTTGTAACATTAATTTTTCCTCATTGAGGGATTCTCGTTCTTTCTCAAGCTTCTCCCTTTCCTCTCTTAGGGAATCCATTTCTTTTGAGAGTTCCTCTTGCATATTCACGTACTTCTCAATTTCTTGCTTCAATTCAGATTGTTTTTGGAAATATTGTTCTCTCTCTTCTTTGCTTATTTCAAGCTTTTCTCTTTCTTTAGCGATCTGATGTTCTTCAGCTTTTAATGCATCTCTTAAAGATTGAAGTTCATTGATAGATGCCTTAAGCTTGTGCATGTCTTTCATTATCTGATCTTTTTCTACTATCAACTTCTTTTCCTCCGACTTCAAAGACTCCTCCCACTTCTTCAAAGCTTCAGGTCCAGTTTCAGGATCCTTCTCTTTAATTTCAATTTCATTCATCTTGCTCTCTAATCTTTTCTCTCTCTTATTAATCAGTTTCTGTTTTTGGTTAACTTCTCTTTTACGGTGATTGAGCTTTCCCTCCACTTCAAGTAATTCTTTCTCCTTCTTCTGTGGATTCTCCATTTTAAGTTCAATCTCCTCTTCCTTACTTTTCAGTGTATTTGTACCCCCAGTCGATCTTTTTGCTTCTTCAAGCTCTTCTTCCATCTTCTTAAGAGCTCTTTCCGCTGCATTTGTTCTCTCGTGCCTCTCACTAATACGCATCTGTTCATCAAGCAGTCTATTTTGACTATCGTGCACCTTTTTTTGGCACTCCTGCAAATGCTCTCTTTGTTCAGAAATGTCTTTTTCCATAGCTTTTCGTTCATAACTGATAGACTCCATTTCTTTCTGAAGCTTACTTTCGCGCTCTTCCACGTCTTCTAACTTCTTACTTATCTCAGAACTCTTTCTATTAGCTTCAGCAAGCATTGCATTTGCAGAATGCAATATTCTTTCAATTTCCAACTTCTTCTCCCTAATACTTGCTTCCAATGCATCCACTTCTGCCATCTTCTTCCCATAAGCAAGCTTAAGTTCTGCATTTTCCGATTGCGTCTCTCCTAATGCCTTTTCAAGATCAGAGACACGTTGCATTTTAACTCCCAGAGCCTTGCATAAGTTATCCTCTCGCCTCTCAAATTCAGCTAATGCAATTATATGTGCCGCTTTCCCTGGTTTCAAATTATCTTCAGCTTCTGCAAGACGAGACTTCAATTCTTCCATGTTTGAAGACCATTCCTTTTTCTCGATCAAAAGGAGGCCCATGGTATACTGATAATCACGAAGTTCATTTTCGAGCTCTAAAATTCTTGAAACCAGAACCTCACGACCTTTTTTGTGAAAAAGCGATTTGTCTAATAATCCTTCTTCTTTGAACCGCTTCCATGCGTCCATATCTTCACCATCTCGGTCCAACTCTCCTCCATCCAGCGAATTCAGCGGCGGCGCCGGCGGAGCAACGGTGGAATCATGGTTTCTGGCAATTCCTTTGCCTTTGGATTTGGGTGTTTCGCTTGAAACCCTAGGTTTTGGTGACCAAGTGCTTCTTTGAGGAGCAGACATTTGAGCGGTCGAAACGGTAGATTTAAGAAAAATTGGGAATTAGGAAACCCTGAAAGAAGAAAAAAAAGGCATCGTTAAGGGTGACTTTGAGTCCTTTTAACAACGATAAATAATAATAATAAACAATTAGTATTTCAACCAAAAAAAAGATTGTTTTATAATTTCAATAATTTAGGTTAAACATGTAATGAAATATTGTCAACAAAAAATTATATGACATATTAGAAAAAGAATATATTTTAAAATTTACTGTAAAGAACAATTTATAATTTGACATAACAAGTATTGACTATTGAAAGTTTATGTCGTTACATTGAAGGTGAAAATCAAAAGGAGGTCAAATGGTCAAAATCTCTTATGTCACCTTTTGTGTATGTTGTATCCAAATAAAATTCCTCTACACTACGCCATTGGTCATGTAAGCATGGTTTGAAAAAAAAAATTAAGATATTGAACAAACAAAGTTTCAAGTGCACATTGGTAACAAGTCTCACATATACACTAACGAAGCTCTCAAAATTAATTAGAAGTGAAATTTCAGAAAGGAATGTAGAACAAAATCAATAGCTCATTTATGTGAACATTCTGATTCAAACCTTAAACTTTTAAGTTGAGAAATATATTAACAACCAATCGTACTAAACTACATAACCCTAAGATGGTGAACATGGCATATTTTTACTATAAAGCTTAAATACATCACATTCTTACGTGCTTTTTTTGCAAACATACGTTTAATCGAAGATTTACTATAAGAGAACTTAGAGACCGGTTCAATTCCATTCAATACACTTCGATGTCAGTTATTTCTATAAATTAAAACTTTTGTGGAATAAAAAAAGTTCCAAGAGCACAAAATCTCATTGAAGGAAAAATCATGAAGAGCTTTCGAAGTACAACTAAAAAACCCAACTACCCCAACTTTATTGATACAAGCAACACATTATAATATCAAATTTCGAAAGTTATTGCCTGAATGGATATTACAATGATCGTCCTCCTCATTTCAGCAAATATCAGATCAGGGTCGGCAATTGCTCTCTTTGTTAGCACGTATTTGATTCTGGCCATTGATTTCCTTACTTGCATAATCCACCCAAATATAGATTTTTAAGGAAAATCCACGCAAAGATGGTTGATGATAAAGTGTATAATCAGTTAGAAAAGGGATTTTACACACATACACAGATACATACGTACATACATACATATATATGAGCTAGAATTAATAACCCCCTTTATTTGGCACTATTTGTAGTCCCGATATCAACTACAATTTTATATTTAAATATTTGGTTCATGTGACGAAAGAGAGAAAGACAATTATTTAAAAAGAAATTTGTGACTGATATTAGAGGCTACAAAATGATGCTAAATAAAGGGAGTAATTGATCCTAGCTATACATAAAATATGGTTATTTAAATCGAAACATGCGGTTTAAATCAGGAGGATTTGAGATGTAGCAAAAACAAAGTGTAACCGATCCTTGCCCTATATATAGAGAGTGACACACATAATGCAGATGCATTTCGAAAGAGCGTTAGGTCAGCTTTTTCTAGGAAAATTGCCCAGGCACAATTTGAAAGTGAGCTAGGACAATAAAGAGGTTTTAGCTACAAAATACCAAGATCGCAAGTTCATCTTCTCGCCTCGCACACCAGGTTTCTGCCCAGAGATTATAAGTTGGTTCCGTAGATGTGTTGGAATTTAGTTTCGTTCGTTCTGTGATGTCATATGTTGCTCAGTTTGCCATTATGTATGTTTGGATATTGCTTCTCCTTTTACTATTTTGCCAAGCATGTTGGTTTCATTTTGTTTCTCTTTATGCCATCTAGCTAAATATACTGGCATTGTGTTTGTTGTGTGGACCTTTGGATCCTGCACTTCTGTATCTTTTTCTATATATACATACATACATACATATATATTTATAGTATGACTGTTTGTCTCAAAAAAAAGTGAGCTAGTACAAAACATTAGTTTAGGCCACGAAGGCAAAAAAATACATGTTTTGTAAATAGCTTTTAAAGTGACTTAAACGTGCAACTTATTTATGTGCTCTAAATTGGTAAACTTCGCATAAAATATAGTTTAACATATCCAAATTCTACTAATCACATTATAAATGATACTAAGCCTCTCTTCAAAATTCATTTTTTACCGATGCATTCACAATGTACATTTGGCTGTCAAGAAATATTCCATGCACTTTTGAAATCAATTTTTTGGTGATATTATGATAATGTAGACCAATTTATATAAATAAAATCAAGTGTAGTCCTTGGTAAGAAAAATGTATAGTGTTTGAACGCCGGTTTAATGTTTTAATGATGTCAACTATATCGTTGCGTATATCTAGTATACGAAACTGTGCAGGTGTAACGAGCTATTGAATCAGAGAATCAAGGAGAATGCAAGAAGGATCGTCTACATTTCAAAAGCTACAAAATTATGGTTTGTTAAGTCAAATGCATGTATTTGGTCCTAGATACACTTGTAAAATCTTCTTGGTAGTTCATATGCACACATATACACATCTACATACAAATACTTTTGATTATCAAGAGTTTAAACAAGTTTGAAAAAGCAAAATATTATAAAAAATAGGTTTTACACTATTCAATCAACCGGACACTATTTTCAATCGACCGAGGGCAGTTGACTGAGAATAATATTCAGTCGATTGAAATTCACTGTTTTGTTATATAATCAAAATTTTAAAAATTTCATGATATTCAGTAGACTGATTTTTTTTACTCAATCGACTGATCACTACATAACAGTTATTTTCTAAAAAGACATTTCCAATAGTTGTGATCGTTCGTGAGCATCTCTACAAATAGAAATGATTTTTAGTGAATAATTTCAATTATTCGACGTAACTTTTGAATATCTATATATAGAGGTCAATATCTTAACTCATTTCTAACTTTTAATTCTATCCTTATTGATCTCTACTTTCTTGAGCACACATATTCTATTGCATTCAATCTGAATTGTATACTCAAGAATCATTTGGTTCACTTCCATAATTACAAAGCACACATCTTGAATCATTAAGGAGATTATAGGAAGATTTGTACCAGTAGTCAACATCTGTATTGTGAGAACGTTAGCTTGTCTACACAGAAAAACTCTATTGTATTGCATGTTCCCCCGGATGAAGTAAGAGTATTTGATTAAAAGATATTCCAAATGGAAGCTCTGAGATTGGATGTAGAATAGGAGGTCCAAACCAATATAAAAATCCTGGTGTGATTACTTTTTATTTATTTTATTTTTATACTTTGCTAGTTAGTTATGCTTAGTTTAGACTATATATGTTAGTATGCACATAAGTCATTTTATACAAAGATCCATGTGCACTTTCATTTCATATCAGAGCAAGGGCATTCAAATTACCGTAACAAAGTATTTGAATAATCATTAGAATATGGCAAACACTTTTCTTGAAGGTCAATCAACTGCACATCCTCCACTATTCACTGGATCTAACTATGCTTATTGGTCTACACATATGAGAATTTTTATGGAAGCAAATGGTCTTAATATCTAGCAAGTCACTCGAATTAGGTATGAAGTTCCTACTATTGATATGAGTACTTGGAAAGATGTTCAAAAGACCTGTGACGATCCGAAATTTTTGGATATTTGAAATTGGAATATTTAATTGATTTTAAATATTCGGGTGTTGGTTTTTAACTTGAATTTCAAATATCACTGTTTATTGGGTAATTTAATTATTAAATTAAATGATTTGGAGTTGGGTAAAATGTTGAATCTGGAGTTTTAAGCCTGTTAAAAATAGTTTGAAGGCTTGGAAAATTTATATTAATAATACTGAAGGTGATAGAACTTTTAAAATTAAATTTAAAAGTGGTTTGTTCAGTTTTAAAAATATACCGTTTAAATTGATATTCAAAAATAGCCTTCCGAGGCACAGTCTCGGAATTCGCCGAAACCAGTTCCATTGGATCCATAATAGTGTATTATTATCATATTTCAAATTTTGTAAAGTTTGGAGTTATGGTGTGAGCGCACGATAGATATACGCGCTAGAATTAATATTGAAATTTAATTTAAATAGTCGGTCCAAAAAGCTATCTTCTCCATACGATCGAATTAGGACTCGAAACCTTTTCCATTGTGTCCGAAATAGGGTATAATATTATAAACGTCTAGCGGCACGCTTCGATAGAATGTCAAAATTTTAAGCTATGAATTTAAGACGATTTGAAATTTAAATTTAAAATTAATATACATTTACTTTTGTTAACCAGTCAAAACAATTTCACGTCAAAACTTTTTGCCTTCACCTCAAATCACTGTAGTTGTTCCTTCTTCAACACGCCAACGTCCCATTTTTTTTAGCAGAGCACGTTAACATCTCATCTGGTCACCCCATTCCTTTACAAAATGTATGCAGTGATCATTTCAAAATATTCAGAAAAGAAAAATTTGTAATGGCTGCGATTTCGTTTCAAATCAAAACCCCTTCTTCTTTGTGCTAGTTCGAACGAAAACTCCTCTTTCCAGTTAAATTCAAAAGCAATCCCAATTCGAATTCAAAAGAAAATGGCCGAACCAATTAACAAAAGAATTCCTCTTTTCCCCTTCTGCGATTCTAAGGTCAGCATCTTCGTTCAAAAAAAAGGGGAAAGATTTTTGAATGAACGAATCGATCGTTCGATCGAGGGGGGGTATTCTCGCGCTCGCGTGGGACGTCGAGGTTAGGGAGTCGATTTGGGTTAGGGTTTTCATACTGCATGGAGGCGAGTGTTTTCGTGCCCAAAGATGTGGTGAAGGCAGTCGAGACTAGGAGAGGGAACGACACGATGGACTGGAAGCTTGGGCTCGTCAAGTCAATGGCAAGGAAGGGAAAGCATGAGGCCGCAATGGGTTCGTTGGTCAGGCATCTTGCGATCGCAGCTGGTCGATTTTGTTTCCGATTCGAATTGAGGTAATTTGATTTTAATCCCTTTTAATTTAAATCAAAGGATTTTATGGTTTCAATTGACAAGATTTAGAAGTATTGGGAATTTCTGTTTTGTATTTACAAAAATGTAGTCAACGGTAAAATAAAAATAATATATATATGTTTACTGTAAGGCAAAATGATTCTGTAATTTCAATGAATTTATATACTGTTTTTATATATTCATGTTTAAATGGAAATTTTATTTATATATACAAAAAAAATTAATTATATAGGAATTTTAGATGTTGAAGGGTTTATATAAAAATTGGATCTTTAATTTTAAATATAGATTATAAACCTACTGGTTTATTTTGGAATAATAATAATATTATGGAGATTAAAGTGTTTTATTAACCTATTTAATTCATCATAGTCACTAAAAGATTCTTTTTAAGGAAAATTATCTAATTGAATTCTTAGATTATTTAAATTTATTAAAAAGGATAATCGATTGTTCAATTCATTCAAAATATTAATAAAACCGTAAATGTTGTACAAGGTCTGAAACCGTGGAGAACAAGTCGAGATGGAAAGGGGTTGCAAACAAAACAAAGGTGAGTTAATCTCACGCATCTGGGCTATTTAAATTTAAATATTTGGTTGAATGGTTGATTTGATTGGATGTGATATATTATATAGTAGTATATAGTATATATTGGAGTAATTGATATTCCCGCATTATATAGCGGATGAGACCCTATGCGCCGCATAATAGCGGATGAATTTTATTAATCTCATATACTGCGATATTCCACCTCGAAGTGGAATTGGTATCACTACAACAAAACAGGCTTTTTACAACGGGCAATGCCCGTTGTAATATGTGTTCCACAACGGGCAGCGGACCGTTGTAATAGGCGATGTTGTAATAGGTCACTCATATTTTACAACGGGCAGTTAATGTTGTAAAGACCGTTGTAGTAATCTTTTTTACAACGGTCGCCGACCGTTGTAATAGACTGTAATACAAGCTTCTTTGCCCGTTGCAAAATACTATCATACAAGATGGATAGCATGTTTCACAACATTCCCTGACCGTTGTAAAAAACATTTTGACAACGGTTTTCGACCGTTGTTATAGACTTTAATACAAAAGTCATATAGTACAGAAGTCAACGGTCCAGTTATAATGTTGCATAGCACTATTCAATAAACAAAATTTCATGCTACGAGAAGAAACTAACTCAAAATATACTTAAAAATTGGCATATGAAACAACTGCCCTAACCAAAAATTACAAAAACGTTTTTTTTACAAAAATACTTGAAATGAAAATCAATTAACCAAATGTTTTGACTCTCTTTTTGCTTCTTTTGTTGGTTTCAAGGAACGTATCTCTCTCCCACTCAAATAATCCAGAACTTTCCAATTCGCTACAGAGAACTGACAAACTTGAATATTCTCTTCCTAAAATATAGGAGAACATGAGAAGACTGCTTTGACAAGCTTGTTCTTCCTCCATTTGTTTTTCTTTTGATCTTATTTGCGCGTCTTCGGCCTCTTTTAATGATCATGGTTCATCGTACAACCTATCCAAAAAAAGGAACAACATATATTGATCAACTGCTTGTATGCTTATTGTTTCAAATGTAGTGGTAACGAATATTTCTTGTATTCATATTTTCAATGTATGTGGGTGTGTATGTATACATACACAGATACACTCTACACTCTACGCTAGTGCTACACTGTCTGAAATCAAATGATAGATTATGATGTTCAATCTACACTATGAACCTCTTGGCCACAAAAATAGATCGTTCTGAGACCTCTAACACGTTCGAAATGTTAAAATCGTTATCAACTGTTCAAATATTTATTTTTACCACTGATTAGAAATAGTATTTTTAATTAGGATTATTCAAATAAATCAAAAAAAATTGGGAAGATGATCTTGAGGAATGAAATAACATTACATATTTTCATTCGATTTGTGTAACCCAAAAAATCATAGGGATATAAATGAAGTGCAACGGAAAGGGGTGTGACAGAATCCTTCCATCTGTGCGCGCGCGCATGTGTGCGAGTCTAGTGGAACACAAAGAAAGAAAATTGGTGACATAATAGATCTTACTGTATTTTTACTTATGTTTTAGATCAAATGGTGATTCACTAGCTAAATTTTTACTTATGTTGAGAGACAAAAGGATATCCTTTACGGAGTATATAGAAGTAAGGAATTGTGATACTGTGATTGATTTTGGAATCCTGTGTATTTGTTTCGATTATAGCAATTCCTAGGTAATAATTAACATTAAATTTTCATAACATTGTTGCTACTGTTTGTTTAAATAGACTACAAAAACTGGACAAGGATGCAATATTGTAACTGAATTTACAAATGGGAGAAGATGCGTTGATATGATAATCAAAGAAATTTGTTTAGAAACTAGGAGTTAACTTAAAGAATTCACAAACCATCTCCAATCTGGACTGATTTCAGGAGGACATCGTATTTTTGAGTAATTCACGGCTAATCCAGCAGAAATCTCGTCGAATTTTGTGCACCCTATAGTAGAAAAAATATCAGAAATTTATACCTATATACACATACATGAAAAGAATAGAAAAGAAAACTAATCTTTATTCAGGAGAAATTAAATGTCACGTATATGAAGACAACTTTCCAACTTTCTAAAACCATAATCAAAAGAAATATATGAAACTTTTGCTAAGATCGAGATTTGAACTTGGTGATCTTATTTGTGTACTAAAATTTCCATTTGAAAATACATAGCAATTTTTGTTCCAAGTGAGATTCAAGCTTGACATTTTTTTTGTATATAAGGGCAACTTCAGATGTTCGCGGTTGGCCCAAAAGTTGTGTTTATATTACAATTACTAATAAAGATACACACTTATACAGACATTCTGAAAAGAGTATTGAAGAAACTAAATCTATATTCAAGAGAAATGAAGTATCACATATATGAAAACAACTTTCAAATTCACCCTTCACATATGAAGTTCATATCTCGCTTATTCATTGGAGCATCATAAACAATATACCCCTTTCTAGATTGGGAGGTATTGATTCATGTAAACAACTTGATCGTATCTCATACAAACACTGGTAAATTAATTAATTAATTAAAGAAACTAACCTTGCTTATGCATGAGAAACATGTGAAGAGCCAATATTACTGATGGAAGACAACTGTTATCCCTACAAATAATAGCTACTTAACTGTTATCCATATCAAATAAAAAGTTGATTATAGTAGAGGAGAAATTTATAATAGCTTTCTTTGTTCTTCAGATGAGGCTCTTTTGTTACAAGAATTGATAGCGAAATAATATAAAATGTGTTATGGTGGAGTTAGCAAGCATCGCATAATTGCTAAAATGACCTTCAATCCTAAATATGTGATCAACTGAGCATGCAGAATGTTTTAATCTAGGAAAAGGTAATTTTCAACTGGCTGAATCATCCAGAGAATCAAAGATACATGTATTTTAAATCCATGATTAAGAAAGTGTGTGAGAATGTGTGGGTTTATCACATGTTGAAATTGAGGAAATGAGGTTCCGACACTTATCATATTACAACAAAATAGGCATATAGAAAATTGCTTACCTTCATTGTTACTCCATCAATTTCAGAGAAAATTCGTCATGGTCCCCCAATGGCCTATTTGTATTGACAAAAAGAGTAGAAGATAACCATGATATTAAACCATGTTTCTTGACGGTGGAAAGAGCTGACGGTGGATACCTCACACATTTCTTCATTATCTACGATGTAAGAAAAAAGTTTGAGTTGAAGGAAGCAAGTTATCAGTACACAAATGTTATCGGAAATAAATACCAAATAATGCAGGGTATGCACCTAAACAAGAAATGATAGGAATGCTCTTAATTGTTTAAGATAATGTTCAAATGCCTTTTCAAAATGATAATGAACCAAGATGAGCATAAGATTTTTAATTTCTAAGGTAGGGATTTTAGACCGTTACCTATGGTCACTGAGAAGTCGAATAATAGGTAAGGATAAAACAATTCTATGCAAATGCTGTAGAGATATTCCAAAGGAGGTGCAATTAAGCAAGTTTATAAATTATGGGAAGAGATTATCTCAAGTTGAATCAACAACTAAACATGACATACATACACATAGAAATATAACCAGGTTTATATACCATGGTAAGAAATTATCATTAGTTTAATCACCTAAACATGATGGAAATCGGCAGAAATATTCCGAACACACTGCAAAATAAATAAGCAAGTACACACACCAAAAAATTACCTTTATAATAAAAATCCAAAGAGAATCCGAAGCGAATCTAATACCTCAATAGCAAAGCGAATGATTGCAGCGAAGCGAATGATAGTCTTCGATTTTTGGAATGTCCAGACCTTTCGAATTTGGATAGTCTTCGATTTTGAGAACAAGCAAAGCGAATGATTGCAGGGATATGGTTAGTCGATTTGGGGTTTGGCGGTCAAATTTGGGGAAAGGCGGATAGTGAAAGGGAAAGGCTGAAGGAAAAATATGTTTACGTGTTTAGATGGTAATTTATTAAAAAACCCTTTGACATTATACAACGGGCAATTCATGCCCGTTGTGAAAATGAAACCTATTACAAGGGGCATAGAAAGGCCGTTGTAAAATATACACCTATTACAAGGGTCAGCAGAGGACCGTTGTAAAAGAACCAATATAAAACCTCTACTACAACCTTCAAAAACAGACCGTTGTAATAAAGTTCTATTACAACACGCAAAAATTGCCCGTTGTAAAAATAACGTTGTAATAGAGTATTTTTGTTGTAGTGTATTGCGCTAACATCTGTGGATGCAGGGAAACAGGTTGGAGGGATCCAACTGGATTCCTCAAAATTATTTAGATTGTTTAATATTCTGTGATATTGTTTATGTGATAATCTGTGATAGATTATATTGGTGATTGGAAATATTGAATGCTATGTTTGATTGGGAATATTTGGGGATACTGAGTTATCAAAAATATATAGGTTATATTTTTGAAAAGAAAATAAAAGAGAGAATTTTTAAGAAAAATAATTATTGAGAATTTGGATAAATTAAAGGAATGAATTGGAAAAGGATAAAAGTTATTTTTAAATTCAAATAGAAAAATTCCAAGTATGCGGAATGAGATTTTTGAATAAGTGGAAATGAATGAATTTTTAAACTCAAGCGTTCTTATTCAAAGAAATGAAGAATTTATTTTAAAATTCAAGGTTTGAATATATTGGGAAGAAATAAAAGAGAATTTGGGAAAAATATGAAATTGGTAATTTTAGTTATAAGATTTTGAATTATAATTAAGGAATAAATCCGAAGTTAATGGATTTTGAAATAAATGGAGTAAGTAAGGAAATTTATTTCAAAGTGAAGTAAATTGGAAATCAATTGTAAATTGATTTAAGTGTTTTGAATTGGGATTTAAAAGAGAAGTGAGATTTTGGAATTTATAAACTGGGTTTATAAAGTGAAGTAAAATACCAGTGGATATTTGGAAACATAAATTCAAGGTAGGAATTTATTAAAGGAATGGATAAATTTGTATAAAAATAAATAGTGATTTATTTTTTAAAAATAAATTTGTTTAAAAATAAATAGTGATTTATTTTTAAAGATGTGAAAGAGAAGCGTATTCCCTGAATAGCCAAGTACGTTTTCAAAGCAAATTTGTAAGTATAAGCTAAAAGTTTTAAAGTTGATTTAAAATATGTTTTAGAAAATTTATTATTCTTAAATGTTTAAAATTTAAAGCAAGTATTTTTCAAATTTATCTTAATAGTAATTATTTTTAAAGATGACTTGTATTATGTTTTAAAGGATAAAAATCTAGTTTTATATTTTATTAAGTAGCTTTATTTTGAATATTCTTAAAGTATATATCTTTGAATAAATTATTAAAGTAGTTTTAATTTAAATTTTTTGTTTAAAGTATATTTTGTAATATAGTGTTTTAAATTATTTTAAAAATCCAAAGTGTTTTTACTTGGTGATTCCAGTGGAAATAGAAATTATTTGGGAATTTATTTCATGAGAGAAGACGGTTTGAAACTGTTTTCAAAGGGCTGAAAAGTGGAAATATATCTTGTGAAGATATCTTGAGGTTAATAAATAATTTGGGAGAAATTATTGTGGCTTGACGATTGGTTGTGAATGTAATTGATAGTTAAATAACCGACTATCAATATTGGAAAATGCGCTGATCGTTTCGAAGAGACCAGGATCGGGATTAAATTCCCGAAAACCACTTCGATCTGGTTTGTATGTTTTCGTGGGGAAAACGAGTTTGAAATCGAAGATGGAGCAGTGAAGTGCAAGGGCTAGTCACTACTAATCTTGAGGATAATTCCAAAATGGATGTAGTAGGAATAGTGCCTTCGGTTCCGTTCGAACCCGGGGCAGACTTGTATGGATGAATGCTTCCAGAACATCGTCAGGTGGACGATGAGCATTCTAAGTGAAATAGTTCTAAAAAGGTAACGCTTAGCCTCAAGCCTCATCAACCGAAAATGATTGAAAATCAGGGGTTATGCAGCAAGACTATGTGGGTCGCACCCATTAGGGTGAGGTCATCCCTGTCTAGATGTCCCTTTTATATTGACTTAGTGGTGCGGTTGCTGATCCCAACCGTGGGGTGATCTTACTCGGAATTATCCAGTAAGGGATAGTTCCGACTTTGTGTTGCAGGGGATCGGGCGTGGTCCTCGGTACGCTAATCTAGACCAAGTACTATGACAGGTGGTACCATAGTGCCTAGTCATTAGTTGGAAATCCATTCTCCCTACGTGCCTTTACGGATTTTGTTTGTATAACCCACTTTGTGGCTAGTATGCTGGAATTTAATTATGTAACAATTTCAGCTATTTGAATAAGTATTTGTATATAGACACTATTATAATATCGGACGGATTTGATAAAAATTGTTTTGGCTATCGTAAGATAAAAACCCGACATGTTTATTTGTGGCGTGGTCTTACGAGATGCTTTTGATTTCAAAGGGTTTGGAAAACATTAATAATCTAATTGAGTGTGTTTTCTCATGCTGGTTTTCTAGACAGGCTCGGGTGTTATTTTATTATAATGCTCGGGTCAGACCGAGTATTATAGGATACAGGTTATGATGCTGTGGAGCTTAGGAGACGAGCTGGACGGCGAGACGTATCACACGTATATGATGTATATTCCGCTGTGTTGTGTATTCTGTATGTGGGACAAGTTATTATAACTGTCCTGAATTGTGATGTTGATTGTATTGTACTCTGATGATGTATGTATAAACAGATATAGTTTCTTTCTGTAAAGATCAGTTATTATCTATTATACTTTAATCCGCTGCGTTTGTGAGATTCTGATGTGGTTTTCTTTTTCTTCTTCTACCTTCTTCTTCTTTAACCCTAATGGTTCGTATTTCCGTTCACTTTGAGTCGATATGTTGGAAAATAGTATCGATTCAAGGATTACGGGTTTGCGGGCTGTTACAGTTGGTATCAGAGCTTAGGCTGGTGATAACCTTGGCTCTGGTGGGGATTACTCATTGAAATAGAGTCCATAGAACTCTAGAATGAGTTTTAGTGTATTAATAGATATGAGCGCGTATTTGTTAGTGAATATAAAATGGTTTTATATTGTGTTGGTTGGTTTGTTGAGTAGTTTATGGATTCTGGTCAATACGAGAAATTAACGTTATTGATAGGGATCTCTAAACACTTGAATAGAACAATTCGACACAATATTGTTTTTAAATAGGGTAATGAAATAATTTTACCCAAATTATTTTTGTATATAAAAGAAATAATTTTCAGAAATTATTATAGATATATATGGTTGTTTGGATGGTAGGAATTGATAATATTAAATTATTATCCTTATTGTGAGGAAAATTGAATAAGAAATTGAAATCATAACTAACAGCTAAGAAATAAATTCATATACAAATGAGATATGTAAATGTAAACTATAAATGAGATTTATAATTGGAATTGAGATGGAAATTCCAGAGTAATAGTTGTATGTGATTGAAAGGATTTGGAATTTGAAATTTTGAGAAAAATTAATTCCTTTGAATTTGAAAACGGTTTTCAAATGCTTTAGAAAATAATGAGGGTAGTATTTGAGAAATATTTTGAATTGGATTTGAAATCTGGTGAGATTTAGAATTTAAAAATACTTGAAAATTGTTTTAAAGAGATAAAAGCATTGAACTCTTTTGGGTCGCTGGAAAATAATTCCGATAATGATCGCGACATCATTGGTGTTCATTTTCGAGTTTCCAAGAGAGAAATTGCTACCTGGATGTTTTGGATTGGTGTTTGTTTGCAAAAAAAACTGGGTTTTGGGTTTGAAATTTAAAAATATTTGGGAAAAATATTTTGAAGGGACATAATTGATTTCAAAGTTAGTTTTGAAATGTGAGTAATTGTTAAAAAGACTCTGGAATTTCTTTAAAATGTTATGGAATGTAAATAAGTTTGATAACTTATAAAAATATTTGAAATTTGATTGGAATAAGATTCAAATTGAAAAGGAATGAATTTATGAATGAACAAATGAGGTTACATTTGTAAATAAATGAATTGGAAATTGAATAATGAAATGAGATTTGATTTGAATCAAGCTGAAGAAAAATCCAAACTTGAAAAAAAAATGGATTGAATTCAAGTAAACTAACTTGATGATTTACTAATTCATGAAATAATGAATTGGAAGTTGAATTAGTTAAATTAAAGTTGAGTGTGAGCTAAATTTTAAAATGGTTTGAAATTGCATATAAACTCAAGTAAGTAGAAAAAAAATTGAAATTTCCTTGTTAAAGATAAAAAAAATTGAGATGGTTTTGAATGAAATTTGTTTGGTTAATGAAATAAAATGAATGTGAATATGAATGCAAATTGAATTGAATGGAATCAATTGGAAATAAAATAGAATAAAGTGTAAATTGAGTTGATATCAATTTAAATTAGTTATAAACTAGAATGGATATTCTATTAAGTGAATATCGTCGGAATCTGCATAGAAATGGTTGTCGTTTAACATAAACGAGATTGTATAAAGTTCTACGAGTTAATAAAAGAAAATAAAATTGATTTTTGAATCAATTGAAATGGATATGAATTCGTTTTGCTTAAAAATGAATAGAATGTAAGAAAATGAGTTGTAAATCACTTGAATTGAATAGAAATGATGTGTGAGGTAGTTGTAAGCAATTTAATTTGTATCGAGACCATATAAATTGCTAATGGAAAGAATTTTGAATGTTTTGCTTATAAAAACTATGTGTTTACTGTTGAGAATAAGTGAAATGTAAATGAATTTCCTATATGTCACTTACATATTTTAATTGAGTAAGTACAGGTTCAGGAAAGCCGTTTGGCTGGATTGGGTCATGCAAAATGCTAAAATAATAATCCGCTTGCTTAAAAATGCTAAATAAGGTACGCCTACGCAATAAAAATAGGAAATATAAATTGGTTTTGTTTTTCCGACCGTGTGGGTCGATGTATATATATTTATATCTTTTGTCAAATTGCAAAAGCTCCTCCGTACAAAGGGGACTCTGCCAAAATTTTCTGAAAATTTTGGGAGTTAGAAATTTTTTGGAAATTATCACTAACAACAAATGATTTAAAATTGGAAGTTGAGATAAAAGTAAATAAAGTTCTATATTCAGAGATTGGAGATGAATTGAATTCAAGTAAAATTGAAAAGGAAAATCCGAATGAAAATTGGGGAAAAGTATTTAGATTTGAAATAATTTGTATATTGAAGCAAATTGAATTCAAATGGAAATGTGAAGGCAGGTGAATAGAAATGGATATAAACTTCACTAGTGAAGTAGTAAAAATAAATATAAGAAATATTTATATTGAACTCAAGAAATGAGGGATCAAATTCTTAAATAAATTGGTATTAGGAATATACTGAGTGAATAATTGAATGAAGATTAAAACTGAAAGTTGTGACAAGGGAAAATTGTGAATAAGTGAATAACAATCAAAATGAATGTGAATAAAAGGAAATTGATATAGTTAATAATCAATTGAAATCAATACGTAGGATGTACGTATATTATTTTATTTGCATAAAGATTTGATCCAGATTCGAGCACAGAATTTCGAGATAGTTATATCGATCCGAGTTAGGATTTTTTCACTCGATTTTCGACGGCGAACCCTGGATATGGATTTTTGATTGATTCTGGATATTCTCTATCATAGTTTGTGGCTATGCAAGGAGGATGACGGTTTCTGATCAAGAAACCAGATCTGAGTCCGCACTAGAGAGTCGGGTGGATGATTCTAGTTCGGAAGTGAAATTGTGTAATCGGGTGAGCGATCGAATTGAGAATTGCGTACGGATGATATATGTGCATCGTACGGATGTGAGTGAAATGGATATTGAAATTTTTGTAAAGAAAGGTATAAAATGATTTTGAAATCTGTAATTGGATATTATTGCTAAGTAGGATATAGGTATCTAAAGGCAAAGGATAAATGGATGTTATGATTTTCAAAGATAAATTTGAATTGCCAACAGAAGGTACATGTTTAAATTTCTGTATGAAATTTGATGATTTTCTGATCTAGCCACTTGGCCTTTTGTTTTCTTTCGAAATTTGGGGGCCCGTAGAGGCATTTTGTAGTTGTACCGAGCTAGCCGCGCAAAGGAGATGTTGGCGAAATTTTTCGAAAATTTAAGGAGTTAGAAAAATTTTGAGAAATTTTGATAATTCAAAATTTTGTTTCAAATTTAAATTTGAATTGTTAAGTAAGTAATATTATTTGGGACTTATGGATAAGGTTGAAAAGTTAGAAGAGGATTAGTGTGTCTTTAATAAAAAGGTTGCTTTTGGAAGTTGTTAAAACTGTTTGGTTTGGGAGAAAGGTTAACGGGTGACAGACCATTCCTCATAACTGGCAATTTCGGGGACGAAATTCTTTTGAGGGGGGAGGAATGTGACGACCCGAAATTTTTAGATATTTGAAATTGGAATATTTAATTGATTTAAATATTCGGGTGTTGGTTTTTAACTTGAATTTCAAATATCACTATTTATTGGGTAATTTAATTATTAAATTAAATGATTTGGAGTTGGGTAAAATGTTGAATCTCGAGTTTGAAGCCTGTTAAAAATAGTTTGAAGGCTTGGAAAATTTATATTAATAATACTGAAGGTGATAGAACTTTTAAAATTAAATTTAAAAGTGGTTTGTTCAGTTTTAAAAATATACCGTTTAAATTGATATTTAAAAATAGCCTTCTAAGGCACAGTCTCGGAATTCGACGAAACTAGTTCCATTGGATCCGTAATAGTGTATTATTATTAGATTTCAAATTTCGTAAAGTTTGGAGTTATGGTGTGAGCGCACGATAGATAAACGCGCTGGAATTAATATTGAAATTTAATTTAAATAGTCGGCCCAAAAAGCTATCTTCTCCATACGATCGAATTAGGACTCAAAACTTTTTCCATTATTTCCGGAATAGGGGTATAATATTATAAACATCTGGCGGCACGCCTCGATAGAATGTCAAAATTTTAAGCTATGAATTTAAGACGATTTGAAATTTAAATTTAAAATTAATATACATTTACTTTTGTTAACCAGTCAAAACAATTTCACGTCAAAACTTTTTGCCTTCACCTCAAATCACTGTAGATGTTCCTTCTTTAACACGCCAACATCCCATTTTTTTAGCAGAGCACGTTAACATCTCATATGGTCACCCCATTCCTTTACAAAATGTATGCGGTGGTCATTTCAAAATATTCAGAAAAGAAAAATTTGTAATGGCTGCGATTTCGTTTCAAATCAAAACCCCTTCTTCTTCGTGCCAGTTCGAACGAAAACTCCTCTTTCCAGTTAAATTCAAATGCAATCCCAATTCGAATTCAAAAGAAAATGGCTGAACCAATTAACAAAAGAATTCCTCTTTTCCCCTTCTGCGATTTTAAGGTCAGCAGCTTCGTTCGAAAAAAAGGGGGAAATATTTTTGAATGACCGAATCGATCGTTCGATCGAGGGGGGGTATTCTCGCGCTCGCGTGGGACGTCGAGGTCAGGGAGTCGATTTGGGTTACGATTTTCATACTACATGAAGGCGAGTGTTCTCGCGCTCAAAGATGTGGTGAAGGCAGTCGAGACTAGGAGAGGGGAACGACGCGATGGACTGGACGCTTGGGCTCGTCACGTCGACGACAAGGAAGGGAAAGCGTGAGGCTGCAATGGGTTCGTTGGTCAGGCATCTTGCGATCGCAGCTGGTCGATTTTGTTTCCGATTCGAATTGAGGTAATTTGATTTTAATCCCTTTTAATTTAAATCGAAGGATTTTATGGTTTCAATTGACAAGATTTAGCAGTATTGGGAATTTCTGTTTTGTATTTACAAAAATGTAGTCAACAGTAAAATAATAATAATATATATATATATGTTTACTGCAAGGAAAAATGATTCTGTAATTTCAATGAAGTTATATACTGTTTTTATATATTCATATTTAAATGGAAATTTTATATATATATACAAAAAAAATTAATTATATAGGAATTTTAGATGTTGAAGGGATTATATAAAATTTGGATCTTTAATTTTAAATATAGATTATAAACCTACTGGTTTATTTTGGAATAATAATAATAATATTATGGAGATTAAAGTGTTTTATTAACCTATTTAATTCATCATAGTCACTAAAAGATTCTATTTAAGGAAAATTATCTAATTGAATTCTTAGATTATTTAAATTTATTAAAAAGGATAATCGATTGTTCAATTCATTCAAAATATTAATAAAACCGTAAATGTTGTACAAGGTGTGAAACCATAGAGAACAAGTCGAGATGGAAAGGGGTTGCAAACAAAACAAAGTTGAGTTAATCTCACTCATCCGGGTTATTTAAATTTAAATGGTTAAATTTAAATATTTGGTTGAATGGTTGATTTGATTGGATGTGATATATTATATAGTAGTATATAGTATATATTGGAGTAATTGATATTCCCGCATTATATAGCGGATGAGACCCTATGCACCGCATAACGGATGAATTTTATTAATCCCATATACCGCGATATTCCACCTCGAAGTGGAATTGGTATTGTGCTAACATCTATGGATGCAGGGAAACAGGTTGGAGGGATCCAACTGGATTCCTCAAAATTATTTAGATTGTTTAATATTCTGTGATATTGTTTTTGTGATAATCTATGATAGATTATATTGCTGATTGGAAATATTGAATGCTATGTTTGATTGGGAATATTTGGGGATACTGAGTTATCAAAAATATATAGGTTATATTTTTGAAAAGAAAATAAAAGAGAGAATTTTTAAGAAAAATAATTATTGAGAATTTGGATAAATTAAAGGAATGAATTGGAAAAGGATAAAAGCTATTTTTAAATTCAAATAGAAAAATTCCAAGTATGCGAAATGAGATTTTTGAATAAGTGGAAATGATTGAATTTTTAAACTCAAGCGTTCTTATTCAAAGGAATGAAGAATTTATTTTAAAATTCAAGGTTTGAATATATTGGGAAGAAATAAAAGAGAATTTGGGAAAAATATGAAATTGGTAATTTCAGTTAAAAGATTTTGAATTATAATTAAGGAATAGATCCGAATTTAATGGATTTTGAAATAAATGGAGTAAGTAAGAAAATTTATTTCAAAGTGAAGTAAATTGGAAATCAATTGTAAATTGATTTAAGTGTTTGGAATTGGGATTTAAAAGAGAAGTGAGATTTTGGAATTTATAAACTGGGTTTATAAAGTGAAGTAAAATACCTGTGGATATTTGGAAACATAAATTCAAGGTAGGAATTTATTAAGGAATGGATAAATTTGTTTAAAAATAAATAGTGATTTATTTTTTAAAAATAAATTTGTTTAAAAATATATAGTGATTTATTTTTAAAGATGTGAAAGAGAAGCGTATTTCCTGGATAGCCAAGTACGTTATCAAAGCAAATTTGTAAGTATAAGCTAAAAGTTTTAAAGTTGATTTAAAATATGTTTTAGAAAATTTATTATTCTTAAATGTTAAAAATTTAAAGCAAGTATTTTAAAAATTTATCTTATTAGTAATTATTCTTAAAGATGACTTGTATTATGTTTTAAAGGATAAAAATCTAGTTTTATATTTTATTAAGTAGCTTTATTTTGAATATTCTTAAAGTATATATCTTTGAATAAAGTATTAAAGTAGTTTTAATTTAAATGTTTTGTTTAAAGTATATTTTGTAATATAGTGTTTTAAATTATTTTAAAAATCCAAAGTGTTTTTACTTGGTGATTCCAGTGGAAATAGAAAATATTTGGGAATTTATTCCATGAGAGAAGATGGTTTGAAACTGTTTTCAAAGGGCTGAAAAGTGGAAATATATCTTACGAAGATATCTTGAGGTTAATAAATAATTTGGGAGAAATTATTGTGGCTTGACGATTGGTTGTGAATGTAATTGATAGTTAAATAACCGACTATCAATATTGGAAAATGGGCTAATCGTTTAGAAGAGACCGGGATCGGGATTAAATTCCCGAAAACCACTTCGATCCGGTTTGTACGTTTTCGTGGGGAAAACGAGTTTGAAATCGAAGATGGAGCAGTGAAGTGCAAGGGCTAGTCGCTACTAATCTTGAGGATAATTCCAAAATGGATGTAGTAGGAATAGTGCCTTCGGTTCCGTTCGAACCCGGGGCGGACTTGTATGGATGAATGCTTCCAGAACATCGTTAGGTGGACGATGAGCATTCTAAGTGAAACAGTTCTAAAAAGGTAACGCTTAGCCTCAAGCCTCATCAACCGGAAATGACAGAAAATCGGGGGTTATGCAGCAAGGCTATGTGGGTCGCACCCATTAGGATGAGGTCATCCCTGTCTAGATGTCCCTTTTATATTGGCTTAGTGGTGCGGTTGCTGATCCCAACCGTGGGGTGATCTTACTCGGAATTATCCAGTAAGGGATAGTTCCGGCTTTGTGTTGCAGTAGATCGGGCGTGGTCCTCGGTAGGCTGATCTAGACCAGGTACTGTGACAGGTGGTACCCCAGTGCCTAGTCATTAGTTGGAAATCCATTCTCCCTACGTGCCTTTACGAATTTTGTTTGTATAACCCACTTTGTGGCTAGTATGCTGGAATTTAATCATGTAAAAATTTCAGCTGTTTGAATAAGTATTTGTATATAGACACTATTATAAAATCAGATGGATTTGATAAAAAGTGTTTTGGCTATCGTAAGATAAAAACCCGACATGTTTATTTGTGGCGTAGTCTTACGAGATGCTTTTGATTTCAAAGGGTATGGAAAACTTTAATAATCTAATTGAGTGTGTTTTCTCACGCTGATTTTCCAAACTGACTCGGGTGTTATTTTATTATAATGCTCGGGTCAGACCGAGTATTATAGGATATAGGTTATGATGCTATGGAGCTCAGGAGACGAACGGGACGGCGAGACGTATCACACGTATATGATGTATATTCCGCTATGTTGTGTATTCTGTATGTGGGACAAGTTATTATAACTGTCCTGAATTGTGATGTTGATTGTATTGTACTCTGATTGTATTGTATTCTGATGATGTATGTATAAACAGATATAGTTTCTTTCTGTAAAGATCAGTTATTATCTATTATACTTTAATCCGATGCGTTTGTGAGATTTTGATGTGGTTTTCCTTTTCTTCTTCTACCTTCTTCTTCTTTTACCCTAATGGTTCGTATTTCCATTCACTTTGAGTCGATATGTTGGAAAATAGTGTCAATTCAAGGGTTACGGGTTTGCGGGCTGTTATAGTCACTACAAGAAAAATAGTCTTTTATAGCGGCATATAGCCGCTATTAAACACAACTATAGCGGTTTGATAAACGCTGTATATCGACATGTTATAAAAAAGAATTGCACATTTATAACACACAAAAAACCGATATAAAAGAGCATGATTTCATAGCATAAAGAAGCCGCTATAAAAGAGCATGACTTATAACGCCTATTTGCCGCTATCCTTTGGCAGTAACCTCATACATTGCATTATCTTTTTATAGCACTTATGTCATATAGTTATAACGCTTTTTAGGAGCTATGCTTTATTTTACTATATATTTGATGCACCCCACTATTACATTTTAATAATAACAATCAAAATGAATCTTCTTTAAATAGATAACGATTTGAACAATGTATGAACGAAAAAAATATAATAATCAGCAAATGTAACGTATATTCATGATAACACATTACAAACTACTGCACATACCGAAATTCATCAAAACTGCATTAAAAGAACAAGAAAATTCATGGTGAACTGTACATTTTAGACAGAAACTCGACCGTAAAAAAAAGCAGAGATTCCAACGGTGAAACTAGTCCCAGGCAGTAAGAGTGCCACCGTCAAAGTCCATCAAATCCTGCAAATCGTCCCACAGCCCTCCCAACTCCACCTCCTTCTTCTCCTCTTCACACTTCTTCTCCTTATTATTACTACGGTCCGCCACTTGCTGATCAGGAAACCCGAAATTGAGCTCCACTTGCTGATCTGGAAACCCGAAATTGAGCTTAGCGCGTGCACCTCTAAACTCAATGGCCTTTGATACATTGGCATTCCTTCATCATTGATTGCCTTGAATTGATCTGCACCACATACCTTAATAGTTAGATAGTTCAATCATTCAAATCTCTTTTAAAGAGTACTGTTTCTTTGCTAGCAGCAAAGTCATAAGTACTGGGGCGGGTTAAATTACAACAGTTGCAAGTTATGATATTCAAGTATGAGTTTTTAAGTAAATAGAGTAGTGAAATTCTACATGAATTTGAGAGTGAAATTACTCTGAATCTTAAGAAAAAATTGCACAAATTGACAGCACCGTACTAATGTTACATAACTTGTTCATAATTACAGGAGAGATGCCAATAGGTTCAACATCAATGATCAGGCCCTTGTCTTATGGATAATGTTTTCTTATAATTTTTTCATACTCCATGGAATTCATGTAAGAAAATGGGTATGCAGCATATTACTTTCTATATCTACAAAGAATCTTATATGACTGGAGACCAAAAAATATATTAAGAAACCATCAAATATAGAAAAGCAAAAACTCCCCACAGTGCATAGGTAAAATGTTGTCAATCTAATTAGGAAAATGTTGATGACATAAAGAAAACATTGTTAAGGTATCTCCAAGTTCATTGAATGATTAATTCCTACTAAACTACATACCCAGAGGGATAGTTGTAATTTAACAAATACCAAAACAAAGCAAGTATACAACAAAACTCAAGGTAAATTCAGTATTTAGCTTACCTGCAGGTCCTTTTGAAGCCTTTTTCACCTCCCTAACAATCTCATTTACCATATGAGATGCATCATATTTAACCCCGTATGTCTTGACTACCTCTGTATTTGGATCTAAGAGATACCTCTATATACAGTTCATAGTTAACACATACAAAAAAAACAAAAATACAAGTTTTCAACCTTTGAGAATAAGGACTCACATGCTGTTTGAAGATTCGATCAGATAATCATGGTCCTCTTCATCAACTTTCCTGAAGTAGACACGGTATTCGTGTGCAATTTGTCTTACTACATTGATTGGACCAGTAAGTCCCATTATGTTCGAATCAAATTCTGCTAGCTATGTTAAATCTACTTCTCTGCTGAACACAGTTAAAAGCACTTCTAATCATCCATACATAATACAACAAAACAAACACTAATAATTTGACGCAAGTTGTAAAGTAACACTTAACTGATAATGTCAGGCATGTTCAGGCCAATAGAAAAATGGCCCGTAGCCCTATGGGTTGGGTAATCAATTCCATAAGGATATGAGTCGGCCCGTGCAGTAGCTGCCAAGTAATTGTTGTTGCCATTATCAACCAGAGAGTCACCAAACACAAAGAAGGCTCTTGCTGCTTCTGATATACTACACAAGCTACCAATTGCCAAAAGAACAGTAAAAGCAAAAGGTAGCAGAGACATAGACATGTCGTAGTATATTAGTGATGGAGTGTGAATGATAAGGGTGTTCATGCATTTATATAATTGGGAGTTCTTCTATTTTTTTCTATATTTAACTCAGTTGGGCCATTCACAAATTTAAGAGCTGGTATAGAAGGGACCGCTAAATGTTAGGCAAAATGTGTAATAGTTGTATAGTTCTAGGGATTTGGGTTCATCCCAAGGATATTTTCTCTACATCCTCTTATAGTTTAGTAGAACTGATAGGAAAAAATTACTATGCAATAAAAGTAGAGGGTGAACCCCTTGCTCTAGTTTTATGAATCTAAATCATGCAACTGGCTGCTTTTTTGCTGGCTTTTATTCTCCCCGCAAATTAGGGTGGTTGGTTGGTTTCTTCCATTATATTGTAAATTAAATTCACACTCTCAACTACATTAATTTGTTGCTAGTATTGCAATGATGAATTAGACATGGCATGCTATAAACTAATTTGAGACAAATGAAGAAACTGTAGCATGTTTACGAGTTATGCTTTTGCTGTATTTGGCTTGCGTTTGTGACTTAATTGTTAATGCTGCATCTTTCTTTGCTATCATTTTTTCCACAATAATGATGAAATTAACAATCACAAAACAATTAAGTGCTTCTACCACCATGCAAGAACTAGTAGCATTTGGTTTCAGTCTTAGAAACTAGTAGTTAATCGAACTTCAGGTTTCGATTTTATAGTAGAAATACATGTATATCATATGTACGTATTTATGCTTATACTGCTGGTGTTTCTTTCAAAAATATGTACTAGAACTTGGAGGAAAATGTAAATAGTCCTACGTAGAAGTAATTTCAAAAATAGAGCCTTGAAACTAATTTCATATTTACTTGGGTCCTACAAATTGATGACTTCTAACCTCATAAATATTGTTCTATTGTTGGAAGTAAATGTCATTGAGATGAAAAATAGTATTTTGTTTGCAAAATTTCCACAAGTATTTCTTCAGGAGGGAACTGATTAAAAATTTGTTTCTTCCTAACATAGTTCATGCATGCTCAATGTCAACTACTATCAATTACCAATCAGAAATGACTACTCCTATGCTAGCAATGAGACTGACAAGAAACCAATTTTCATATGTAGATGATTACATGGGATAATAAATAAAGAAATTTTCATCACAGCATAGTTATGAGGGTGTAGGAAAAAGGTGGCAAACTAAAAATAAGAAAAGAAATTACATGTGATGGGTTTAAATGTTGCTGGGGTCACAACTTCTTATGTATGTGCATGGTAGTTGAATCCAACCTCATTATTCAAAATGTAAGAGACTAGAAGGATATTGTAACAAACATTGATCAAGTCATAGTGTAGCTTTTGTTCCTCGAAAGGCAGTGACTGATTCAATATTATAGCGACAACTTATGTCTAAATTGATATTTTATCTGCATTGTTTTTTCAATTCAAGCAAAAAAAAAAAATCTCTTGTCTAGTTCGATGTTCAAATTTTTATTAAGAAAGACATTATTTTATACACATATACCATGTCTACTGTTTATTTTTGGCAATACAGAGCTATTATTTAATGGTGTTTAAAATAATGGCTATTCAGACACAGTAGCTATAGGAAAAATAGGTATCTTATTTGAATTGGCAGGCCAAGCTCCAGTAATGAAGGAAATCAAAATTTTAATTTAGAAGCCTGAATAGGATATGGTTAAACAAAATTTGCATTTACAAGCCGGAATTTGCCAAAACAACTAGGCATATAATGCAGAAAAAATAAGCCTAAAATAGTTTGCCATAATTCATTTTGCCAAGGAAAAATAAATAAATACTTCAGGTGATGTCCAGTATGAATAGTGGTATATTTTTAGATTTGTCTATCTAAAAGTCTTGACATTGAATCATGTTGACACCAATTAACCGAAGTTGAAGAAAAAAGGGACTTGAGTATATTTAAAACTAAAATATATTCATGACTGTTAACGTTGTGAACATATATCAACTGGAGGAAAATGCATTATTTCAATGCAAATGTACACTCAATGGTAGGTAAACTCTGCGCCTCCATAGCTTGCTACCCGATAATAAACTACATTCAATGCTTATGAAATTATTTCCAATAACACAGGCAACAAGGAGGAGTGTGCAGAAACGAGATTTAATTCTTACATTAAAAACTTCATACCGAATTACATATTCCAACAATCCGACAGTGTAAGTATGTTTCTACTGTCTAACATACATTCCTAACCTTGCAAGTGTATAAATGCATAAGTTTGGATATCACTGTATGCTCATCCCTGCTAACCAAAAAAAGAAAAACATCACAATCCAGTACTGAGTAATTAAAAGTCTAAATGCTCTTATCTGAGTTATTTCTTTCATATCAATTTATAAAAGTGTGTTATTATAAAAAGATAAGAAATAAATCTATGAGGAAATTATTGATCATTGCTGTACCCACTAACTTGATAGGAATTAAAGCTCACCATATTTTTCGGTCATTTATCTTGATAGGAATTAAAGATAAGAATGATTTCTCCCATCCCTGAAACATATATCCACTTATTATCCTCAGATTTCATCATTATTCATCACTTTACAAACAGTGATTTAACATAGCTTTAGTGGTCAAAGCTTTGCACTTTGATTTAAAGACGAGAAATTGGAACTTAGCCAGCGTTACTTTATTTCTCAATGCTATTTTTCATAGTTTAAAACAACTTTAATACGGGATCTGCACTGGATTTTAGTACTACAATCGAACAACTTACGTAAAGCAGACAGTTTCAAACATGTTCTGAAAAATCAAAAATTAAAACTCAAACTTAAAACTTTAACAAACTCAAAATTTAATTATTTTGTATTCAATAATGCTATAGAAAACTAAATCACCTCAAATCCATACAACAATTTGAAACAACAAACTAATTCTATTAAAGTGAAACAAAGCCTATTCCGTCAAGCTTTAAACAAATGAAACAAACAGCCCAAACTCATCAAACAATATATCAAACTACCTAATTTAACCAAAAAATTAAATTACCCATTTTGTTGCTTAGATAGATGGAGGCATCCACAGAGATAGAGGCGACAAACTTCGCTGGAATTTTGAGACGATTGGACGCGACGATGAAGCTGGAGGGTTAAAGCGATTTCGACAGTCTTTTTGAGCTAGGGTTTATTTCCACGAAATGCATTATAATTTAATAATTTCTGGCAAGGTCATGGAACCTCCCCAGGTTGTATATGCCTCCGCCTCTGGTTCCAGATGCCGTCGAGTTGCCTACTAAAGAGCGAACTAGAACTATTGTAGTGGAGGAGAACGGCTGTGGAGACTGGAGATGGAGCAAATAGTTTCGATTAGGGTTATTTCGTTGGAGATGAAAAATTTTAGTGTTATTTTAGGAGGGAAACGAAACCGGTTAAGTGGTTTTTTGGAGTGCAGACAAAAATTTTGGAGCCAAGAGCGTTACACGGCATGTACAAAATAAAATGAGTTAAAAAACAAATAATTAAGCTTAAACAATAACGCTTTAGAATAATGCATTATTAAATGGCGTTATTAATAACATATTTTGTTGTAGTGAGTCGCAGCAATCAACAATGCTAAAGCTATAAATATCTTATTTTTTTCACTTGATAAAATGAGTTTTCAAGAGTTATGCTTTGTAAACCTGCTTATGATATCTGGCCTACATTATAAGTTACTTATGAAGGCACAAATAAAGTAAAACAAACCAAAATATCAATTTTACAGAATCGGTTCTCTTCATTCAAAATGAAAGCAAATGAGACCATTGTTGACATGTATGTTAGATTTCAAGCGATTTAACACAATCTCATGGCACCAGGAGTCACTTTTACATATTTTGATCTAGTTACACGTATTTTGAATTCTTTGACCGTTGAATGGGAAAGAAAAGTCTTAACTATTTTAGAAGCTAACAATCTTTCTCAACTCAAAGTTGAAGAATTGATAGAAAATTTGATGTCATACAAAGCTAACTTGTAGGCTAGGAAAGAGCAAAATCATGGGAAAAAGAGTATAACATTCCAAGCTAATAACGATGACTCGGATTTGGATGATGATGAGATTTTATTCATTGCCAGAAACTATAACAAGTTCAAGAAGTTTACGAAGGCACAAAATGGTGGCAATTCAAATTCATTTAACCAAACATTTATCAAGTGTTATGCGTGCGACAAGTTTGGTCATATGAAGAAAGGCGGTCCACTACTAAACAACAGTAAAAAGAAAAATAAGTTTGAAAAATTCAAGAAAAAGGCATTCCATGTGACATGAGATGATTTAGACTCATCCTCTTTTGAAAGTGGCAGCGATAGTGATTTAGAACAGGAAAATTTCTTCTTTATGGCCACACGGCAAAAGTACCCAAAAACAAGAGCAAAAACAAGGAGAAATAGATACTCGATAGTGAATGCTTCAAACACATGATAGGCAATCCAAATACGTTATCCAATATAACACATATTGGTGGAGGTACTGTGACATTCGAAGACAACTCGAAGGGAATCATAGTTGGAATTGGAGATGGCATCAATATGTCTACCTCTTCTATTATTCCTAACATGTTATTAGTAGAAAATTTAAAACACAATCTTCTAAGTATAAGTCAGCTTTGTGATAGAGGATTTAAAATAGATTCTGAAAAGGATAAATGCAACATTTTTGATCAAAATAAAATTTTGATTTTGAGGGAATAAGAAAACGCAATATCTATATTTTAAATATGAACATTAAACATAACAACGACTTGTGTCTAGTCGCTAATCACAATGATCCATGGCTCTAGCATAAACAATTTTGTCACATTAACTTTAATTATTAATAAATTAGCTAAGAAGGAACTAATTACATGATTACCAAAAATAAATTTTAAAGTTAAAAACTTATGTGATGCGTGTCAATATGGAAAACTAAAGAAAAGCTCATTTAAATCCAAGAAAGAAATATCATCAAAACAACCACTAGAACTACTTCATTTAGATTTATTTAGTACTACTCAAGTACGATCGATAAATCATAATAAGTATGTTTTTGTGATTGTTGATGATTATTCCAGATTTACCTGGACTTTATTTTTGAAACACATGAGTGATACTTTTGAAATGTTTAAAATTTTTGCTAAAAGAATTCAAAATTTAAGAAGTTTAAAAATAAAAAATATAAGAAGTGATCACAGGGACGAGTTTGAGAATGAACTCTTTGGGAATTTTTGTAACAAAAAAGACATTAGTCATAATTTTTCTTTTTCATGAACGCCACAACAAAACAATGTACTTGAAAGAAAAATCATACTCTACAAGAATATGCACGAACATTGCTCAATAGTAGTAGTTTGCCAAAAAAAATTTAGGATGAAGCTGTAACTACTACTTGCTATATGCTTAATTGTGTATCATCAAGACTTATGACTAAAAATATCTGTTATGAAATGTTTTTTGAAAAGAAACCAAAAGTCTCCTATTTTCGATTTTTTTGTTCTAAATGTTTTATATTAAATACTAAATATCAATTAGGCAAATTCGATCCAAAAGCCGATGAAGAAGTTTTTATTAGATATTCGGAATGAAGCAAAGCCTGTAGAATTTTTAATAAAAGGACAAATACTATTGAAGAGAATCTACATGTCTCATTCGATAAAGATTACGAAAGTAAAAGAGAAAATGATGATGAGGAGATATCAGATGTTAATCAAACTCTTGTCCCAGATAATAGTAACAATTATGAAAATAAATATCCAAATCTACTAGAGTAAAAAAGCCAATATAGTGTTGACTTTTTCCTTACATCCTATTTGTTTTCAGCTCAAATCCTTAATTCTCATCCATTTGGCTCAAATTTTATAAATAACCCACCGAAATAAAAAAAATTACCGACCATTCCTTCAATATTAAATCGTAGTTAATGTTGCCCGTTCGCCCCCTCTATTCAGGAAATTATTGTCAAGGACAAAATTTCTCAGCGTTTTAGCCTCAAGGACAGACTTTCGGTATTTTAGACTGAAGGACAACTTTCTTTAGGTATCAGTTTGTAGTTATCGGTTACAATTTTTAGGTATCAGTTTGTAGTTATCGGTAACAGTTTTTAGGTATTATTTTTTAGTTCAGTAACAGTTTTGAAAGAATGTTTGTACTTATGAATGATTTTGGAGAACTGTTTGTCCTTATGAATAATTTTGATAAAATGTTTGTCCTTGTTATTAAAATATTGAAGTCATGTCTTAAAGCTAAAAATATATTAATTTTTGTCCTTTTTAAATTAATTCACCCTAAACCTGTTCTCCGTTTGTCAGTGTATCCAAACCCTTGCATTTTCTCCAAATTCATACGTTTTCCTCAAATTCATTCGTTTGCAACAGACACCGTCGCTGTAAACCTAATGGCGGAATTGAAGATGGAAGGTCTCCTATAGCCGAAACCCTCCCAATCGATCTCCCTACATATTCATGCTCCTTACAACATCTCTATTTTCCGTCTCCTTCTTCGCAAACAAATCGACATCTGTTATAAAATGAAGAAAGTAGAAGCCATTAAAGAGAGAGGAGAAAATATTATTCACTATGGTATCAGTTACATAGATATTGATTCCTCCAATTACATTACATAGGCTCCTTTATATATAGGCATGGGAGCATGAGATTGAACATATCCCATGATGCGGACTAAATAGAAAAACATAAAAGCATATTCACTTTTATATTTACATATATTATAACACTCCCCCTTGAATATGCGTCTTCAAAATCTTGGATGCTCATATGGTAGCTAGAAATTATTCCTTTTGAAACATCCATGACAATTTCTCCCCCTCATTATTATCTTGCTTTCATACATCCATTCAGTCGTTATGAATATTGTCTGTTGCCTCATTAAAAACCTCTGTTAGGAAAACCTAATGGAAAAACCTTGAACGAGGAAAAGAGTGCAACTTGAAATCATAGATATCATACAATGATATTCCTTATAAAGAGTTTGATACTTCGGGATCAAATAATGCCTCATTAAAACCTTACTAAGAAAAACCCAATGGGAAAAATCTTAGTGAAGGAAAAAGAGTACAATGACATATTTTATTTTCTTATTTCTTCAAATGAAGCTTGATACTTCTGGATCAAACTAATGCCTCGTTAAAACCTTACTAAGAAAAACCCTATGGGAAAAATCTTAGTGAAGGAAAAGTAGTACAATATAGTATGACATATTTCAATAATTTATAGAATCAAATAGATATTGATACTTCTGGATCAATATAATACTTCATTAAAAACCTTACAAAGGAAAACCCAATGGGAAAAACCTTAGTCAAGGATAAAAATACAATTTAACTTAAATAACATATTTGAGATGTTATTTCTTGAAAAGACGTTTGATTCTTCTAGATCAAGATAATGCATCGTTAAAACCTTAGTAAGAAAAACCCAGTGGGAAAAATCTTAAATAAGGAAAAAGAGTACATTATAACTTATTTTCAAATGTTACTGGGGAGTTGATACTTCTGGACCAAGATAATGCCTCATTAAAACCTTACTAATAAAAACCCAGTGGGAAAATCTTAGTTAAGGAAAAAGAGTGCATTATAAAATACTTATGAATGCTCCCCCTGATTTAAAATTTTCCTCTGAATTCATATTCGTCTTTCGATAACTCAAATTGGTTATAGATACTTCTGGATCTATAAATATGAATCTCATTAATAATACAATTTATTAATATTTTCATTCGATACAATCAAATTTTCTAAGATTGTTTCTTCCAAATATGATTTGCATTTTATGCATTTTGTATACTACTTTTATGAAAAACACTTCATGTGCTTTCATTTTTATTCTTCAAATCAGTTTTGCATATTGCAGCTACATCTTTGATGAATATTAAAAGTTCCATTACAATAATACTTAAAAGCAGGAAGTAATCTACTCATCTTGAAGTGTATCGAGATTTTCATTACAGCAATACTTAGTAGAAGGTTGTAATCTACATTCCATGTTCTTTGCATTCTTTATAATCATCAAAGTTATTTATATTCTTCAGGAACTTATATATTTTAATAAGTTTTGCATATCGCAACTAACACTTCAATGGATATTAAGAGTTTCATTACAACAATACTTAAAAGCAGGAAGTAATCTACTCATCATGAATTATATCAAGATTTTCAGTACAACAATACTTAAAAGTAGGTTGTAATCTACGCTCCTTGTTCTTTGCATTCTTTATAACCACGAAAGTTATTTATATTCTTCAGGAATTTGTATACTTTCATCATTTAATATGATTTAAACCATATTTATACCTTCGGGGTATATTAAGCATTTCAAGTACTTTCGCTACTTTGCAGACTACATGTCCGTATTTCTCTATTAGTAAAGGAATCATGATGGCCAGTCATGTTTTCCCCTAATTCAAGATCCTTACTCTATTTAAAAACATAAGCGCTTAATTATTTACAAATTTATCATCGATGATTATTTCTTGTCAGTTCTAGACATGATTTATTGAGATCTCTTTAATTATCATGTTTTAGGTACCTAAACCACTTCTAGGGTAATTTGACAATCATGTCATGGATCTCACCCTTAAGTGTTTCTTCAAGAACACTCACCTCTTTTATTTGGCATCTTTATTACTTACTCCAAAATTATTTCAAACTGACTTTTATACCATATTTCAGATGTGGTTTACACATTTTGATCCTTCAGGGATTCAAATCTATATTGGAGAAAGTCTACTAGGGATAATATTAATAATTTATTCAAGTTACTTAATATTTTGCATCATTATGCATGTTAACAAATATTTGACACTGATGATCAAAATGAACTTGTATCCCTTTATCCTCCCCCTCAATGTTGACAAACATTGTCACATTAAATAATAATCATCTTTGGATTCTCATTTTGATCCATTATCATATTGCTACTAGCAAATACACCATACATATTAATAATAGGAGGATAATTCTTTTATGAATTGATAAGATGCATTCAAGTGATATTTGTGAGCTTCTGGCTCATGATTAAATATAGGATTCAATTATGCCAAATTTCATGAAATATAATTCAGTTGAAATTGTACAAAAATTTTCTAAAATAAGCTTCTGGCTTTCAATTTTAGAAATAACGCAAAGATATTCTTTGACGTTTTCGTTATAGTTCCAATATGGTAGTCATTCATTTATATATCCTCAAAACTAAACAAATTCCTTTTAAATTTGCTTGAATGTATTTTGAATTAAGATATATGTACCATTTGGTAATACTATATGGGCTCTTCCGGACCCTTCAATTATATTAGCAGATTTGCTATGGTTGAAACTTTTAGCTAAAATATTTTCAGATAGTTCAGAGAAAAAACTTCTGGTTTTTCAAAGTCATATAAGTAGTTGCACTATCTTGTAGGCATATATTATCACTCAAATATTGATGGTCCATATCTTAAGAATTAAAGAAAATATAGTTAGTCAACTACTAAAACTTGTAAGCATTAAATAAATGCTAATACTTTCCAAAAAAAATAATAAAAAAATGGACTACTGATTAAAACACAACATTATCAGTACGTTATTTCAATTAGTTTTGAAAGGAAAAACATACAAGCACCAACTTCCAACTGATTTATTGAACTGAAATAAAATAAAATAAAATCCACACAGCAGACTTCAAGCTGCTACTAGTTGATCAATTCGACCATATCATTTATTATTGCACTTATATTTTCATCATTAATGAAGTTTCCATCATTACCTTCGAAGAAATGATCTAACTTCAGGTTAGTATTACCATACAATCCTTTCACACAATTTCAGTTTAGAAGTAATTCTAAATATAGAGGAATTGTATTTCCTAACAGATTTAAAGTCTTGAAACTTCAGGTTCAACCACTCTTGTCTAGTGTTTGGAAGTGTGACCATCTTTTGGTGGTCATAACGCTCCTTCAGGGAGTTCCATAAGTAAAGAGGATCTTTTTCAGTTAAATGTTTTATTTTAAGATTGTCATGGATATGACACCTTAAAAATATAAGAGCCATTGTTTTATCCTATTGGGATATATTATTATCATTTTTAATGGCATTTTATAAGCATTGAGATTGTAATTGAATGTCAGCAGCCAATATCTATGACAAAAAGTTATCTTCTAATAAGTCCAAAGCTTTAAATTCAAGCTTGGTTGTGTTTATCATATTACCTACTATAAGTGGAAATAAAAATGCATAAGCATCAAAATATTATTCATGGGTATATAATCAATGCATTTCATAAAATAAGAACCCATATCTGATAGTAGTTACAGTGAAAGAAAAAAACCATTACTGCAAAATAGTAAAAGACAACCAATTATAATCTATAAAAGCAACTATAATTTCTTATTTACATCATTTTGATAGCTCTAGATCCAATCTCATTAATTGCATTCATTAATTTCCTTGAAAATGCAAAACTACCCTTCAAAAATATGGAAAGGTCTTTATATGGATTGATTGGTGGAGAACGGATGAATTATAATCAAAGATTATGCTGACTTTATTATGTTTACTTTCATAATATAGGCAGATTTAAGAATATGAATAAGTGGCATTAAATACCATTTATTAATTCATAACAAATGCAATAGTGAGAAACATAAATATATACAATGTATATACGTTATGATCCTTGTCAATAATGAGAGATATAAAAGAAGAATAAATGTATGAAGTATTCATACGCATCTTTGTTGCACCATTCTCATTAATCAATTAATTTTATTTAATGATTTATTAATTTCTATGGATTAATATATGAATTAATAAAGCTACTGATTTATTCTTGTGACATGACAATAATAGGTAAAAGATTAAGCATATAAAATAGTAAACATTGGAATACCTCTTTGTTGAAAGAGGAAAGATGAATGAGTTTTATATATAATAAAACAGAATTGATGGGTGTGTAAATATTAACATTCATTTTATGAAGAATCCAAAATACTTACTTGATGAGCCAAAAGAAGGAAACTTGATCTATTACATATTTTACCTTTTGAAAGGCATGATTGGATGAATGGAAGAAGGAAAAAAAATAGGAAATAAACTTCCTGTTAGAATACCTTGTTTTCTATTAAAAAGAAAGAGAAGGGGAGTAGATATATTTCTATGTATTCATTTGGTTTAATAAAAGCACCAAATATATCAACAAATCTCTTCTAGAGATATTTTATCATTACTAAATATACAAATCTCTTCTAGAGATTTTTTTTTTTATCACTACTTCTGGAGTGAACAAATTTCTATACATTTATTTGGTTTAGTAGTTAATACTATTGGCAAATATTTTTAGAACTTCAGGTTCTAATTTTACTTTAAAATAAAGTCTTTGTTTAGTACTTTAGATCCTAAATGGTACAACTTGATTTTCATTATCAAACTTCAGGTTTGATTGCAAACAAGGTTGGAATTTACCATAATCTGAATTAGCTTTACTAATAATTCAAAGCTTCACATCTCAAATTTATATATTTGAGTTTTGATATATAATCCTTCTTTTTTTAGGAATGCAAATATATATGCATAATTTTTATTTGAAAACTTCATGTCTCCAATGTTAAATAAACACAATGAAACAAGGACTCTTTATAATTGTATTCGAACATGAGAATCATAATACTATTTCTCTTCGAGGAAATAGTATTTACCACATTTTTAATGTTATTCTAGCATATTGTTTTTATGTTATGTCTTCTGGACATATCAACATCTTCTTCTGGAATTGTTTGCTTATTTTCTTCAAGGCTTTATTTTAGCATATGAAAATTTTAATTTTTCACCTTCGCACATATGAACTTCGGGTTTCTATTCTTTCATATAAACTTAATACGATCATCTAGATACGTATTATCCTTATATTTGTTTCTCTAAAAAACAATGCAATATTTCTTCTGGAAATATAAATCATGTGGCAAAATTATTTCTACAGTTCTCACTCAAACCAAAATCCAAACAAAAAAAAATTTCAAAATGAAAACTTTTTTTTTCCACCAAACAATGGAATGAGATAGATCTACGATAAAATGAGATCCTAAATGATAAGATTAATAGAACAAGATCTATGAGATAAGATATATATATATATATATATAATGAAATCTGGAAAATCAAATCTATGATAGATAAGATCTAAAAAGAAAACTAATAGAATAAGGTTTGAATTTACATTTTAGCCTATGAAACAATTTTAGTTTCAGATCAAATTCAGACTTATCACAAAAAAAATGGATATACATGAATAAAAATTAAATAAGAGATCCGATGATTAAAATCTACGGATCTAAAAAATATATCATTTGAACATGATAGTAAAATCTACAAGAGATCTGAAAAATTAGAATTAAAAAAAAATTTAAGATCTACAACAAAACAAGATCTCAAATACATGAAAAAAATAAGATGTGCAAATAGAATCAAATCTAAATAATTAGATCAATGATACAATGAGATCTAAAAGAAATAAAATTAATAGAATGAGATCTGAAAGATTTGATCAATCGGATCAAAAAGATAGCTTACCGTTTTGATGATTTATAAGAGTTTCGTGCTGATAACGTGTTATAAAATGAAGAAAGTAGAAGCCATTAAAGAGAGAGGAGAAAATATTATTTACTATGGTATCAGTTACATAGAGATTGATTCCTCCAATTACATTACATAGGCTTCTTTATATATATGCCTGGGAGCATGAGATTGAATATATCCCATGATGTGGGACTAAATAGAAAAACATAAAAGCATATTCACTTTTATATGTACATATATTATAACAACATCAGGTATTACGGCTTCGTTGTTTTTGCTTCATTTTTATTCCAACTTCTAAATCGCTATGACACTTACCTTCTTGAACATTGTTTTGCTGCTATGCCTTTATTTCCTCTACTTGGTTTATGCCTTAGATCATCCAGAACTTCTTCTGCTCAGGTATGAAATTGTTATTATCGATGTTTTACTTTGAGTACTCTGATTTTATTGTTAATCTCCTGTGTCTAGCCTTTATTAATCTCTCGCCTGTTGACACTGTTTTTCTTTTATTACTTTGATTCTGCTATTAATCTCCAAGTTTAGCTTTTGCTATAATATCACCTTTAAAAATTTTAGTTGATTACTTTGATCTATCCCATTAGTTACAGTTGGTGTTATAAGTGGTCGATTCTTTATGAAAAAATTAAAGTAAGGCATGATGCCATAAACAATATTCAAAACAATGGTTGATTATTTACACTTATGAGTTATTGATTTTTTTGAGGTAATATTTATATGATTCATTGATTTTAAATTGCATCCTTTTGTTGTTGTTTTTAAATTGCAATTTTCTGGTTGTTTAGTAGTTTGTAATGCTTAGCAAATTCTCAGGCTGCAGCTTTCAAATCATTGGTAGGAAAAGTAAAATTCCATTAATGCTAAACCCAACTATAGATATTGATTGAAGTTGATTAGAACTGAACACAGTGTTGCCTAACTCTTGAAACGCACATGCATTGCAAGTTGCATTAAATATGAAGATTTACAGGAAGGTGAAGCGTAACGTGCAGTAACAATGTCAAATGCTTATACGTTTAAATAAAAAATTAAACTTTTTTTTTTCAAGAATTTATTTAGTTATCTTAGTTTTTGTAATGTTTTGATTACTACATGTCCAAATTGAAGCTTCTACCTACATAATTATTCTCACCTTTAAAAATACCTTTTCTACCACAGTATTTCTTAACTTTAAAAAACTAAAATATAAGCCTCTTCCTTGCGCAATCAATTTCAGATTGGATCATAAGTGTATATATTTAAATATTTTAGTTTAATTATGGTTTTTTTTGTTTTTTTCCATATCATAATTGATGCCTAATCCTAACTGTGTTGTTAAAAAAAACAAATGTTAGTTAGGATTAAAAAGCTTGAAATAGTTTATTAGTGCTGCTGGATTGATATGGTTTTCTTGATGCACAAATAGTTCACATTGTATACATTATAAATAGTCTACTTTAACAAGAAGACAATCTCCATTGATTAACATTTTCATCTAACTTTATGCTCTAAGTTGTGGCAAATGAGGAGATTAGAACTTAATTATAGGAATGCGAATGATTTAATTTTTAAAGGATAAAATTCCGCATGGATAAAATTTATTTTACCATTATTGAGTAATAACCGATTTTTGTAGAACCGACTATAAGTTAGGCATAAGGCTCCAACTAAGGAATTACTACATGAGCGAAGTTTTTTAAATGAATTGCATGTTGGATATTCAATTTAGCCCTAATCAATTCAAGAGAAATCAAAACTACAAATAAACGGAGATTAGTGGAAGCGTACCGGAATCCATTGAATCAATCTGTATGAAGATTGAGATCTTCCAAGAATACAGTTTCTACTTTCTGTCTACGTTTCTCTCTGACGGGGAAGAAGAGAAAACAAAAGTACGTACTGTTTCTCGGGGACCCAACCGTTTTTATTAACGGAGAAAAATCAGTTATGTAATATTTACAATTTAGCCCCTCAACAAATTGTAAATAACACTTTATTATTTTCTACCTTATATTAATTATAATAGCAACATACACTTAAACATATGTGTGTCCATAATGGGATTTTAATCCAACAATCTCCCACTTGGGCAACATATGTTTTCTTATAAATGTACAACCTTGTGAGCTCAAAATTTGCTATTACATAAAGGTATTTCTTAACAATCTCGTCCATCAACCATATTTATACAGGATCACAGTGGTCTCGCCATATTAATCATGACTAAACCCATCAGTGGTCACATACATATATATAGTCAAATGACATAGATCAACCTATTTTCAATTGGTCCTCCTTAAACTTAAGTGAGGTCAGAATCAAAACAATAAAACAGAGTGAATGAACTAAATACTTTACTTCTGATCAGAAAGTCAAACACATTAATGTCTTAAAGCAAATATACAGCACATATAATACAAACTCCCACTAAACCATAATATCCTCAAGCAATACAACTCCCATATGAGCAGTGTGCTCATGAAAGACCTTGGGTGGTAAACCTTTTGTGAGCGGATCCGCTATCATGAAGTTTGTTCCAATATGCTCTATAGATATATGTCCACTCTACACTCTTACTTTCACAACTAAGTATTTTATGTCAATATGCTTTGACTTAGTTGAGCTTCTATTATTGTTAGAATATAGCACTGCTGACTTATTATCACAATATAACTTCAGTGGTCTTTCTACATTCTCCAAAATGCACAGCTCAGTGACAAAGCTGCGTAGCCATATTCCATGATTTGATCCCTCATAACATGCTACAAATTCTGCTTCCATAGTGGAAGCAGTAACAAGTGTTTGCTTAACACTTTTCCAAGATATAGCTCCTCCAACCAACAGATAAATATAGCCTGATGTAGACTTTCTGCTATCTTGGCATCCAGCAAAATCAGAATCAGAATACCCTACGACCTCCAAATGATCTGATCTTCTATAAGTGAGCATGTAATCTTTTGTTCTCTGAAGATACCTCATAACCCTCTTGGCTGCTTTCCAATGGTCTATACCAGAGTTGCTTAAGTATCTACCTAACAGCCCAACAATGTATGCAATATCTGGACGTGTACATACTTGAGCATACATTAGACTCCCAACAGCTGAAGCATAGGGAATCTTTTGCATTTCTTGAATTTCAAGATTGCTTTTAGGGCACTAACTAAGACTGAATTTATCTCCTTTAGCAACAGGGGTATCTCCTGGTCTACAATCTTGCATGCCAAACCTTTTAAGTACTTTGTCAATATAGCTCTTTTGTGATAATCCAAGAATATCCCGAGAACGATCTCGAAGTATTTGGATACCTAATACAAAAGAGGCATCACCAAGATCTTTCATCTCAAAATGTTTTGATAGAAATTTCTTGGTTTCGTGCAATAAACCTATATCATTAGTGGCAAGCAAAATGTCATCGACATATAGGACCAGGAATATATGTTTACTCCCACTGAACTTGTGATACACACAATCATCAACAATATTTGTCTCAAAACCAAACGAGATGATTACTTGAGGGAATTTGTGGTACCATTGACGAGAAGCTTGCTTAAGTCCATAGATGGATTTTGTTAATTTGCAAACCATATCCTTTGGATCTCCCGATACAAAGTTTTCTGGTTGTACCATATAAATTGTCTCATCAATGTCTCCATTGAGAAACGCCGTCTTAACATCCATCTGATGTAACTCAAGGTCAAAATGAGCAACAAGTGCCATAATGGTTCTAAAAGAGTCTTTCGATGAAATTGGAGAGAAAGTCTCTATAAAATCGATACCTTCCTTTTGAGTATAGCCTTTTGCTACAAGACGTGCCCCTTATACCTCTCCACATTACCCTTTGCATCCCTCTTGGTTTTAAATATCCATTTACAACCAATTGGTTTTGCACCTTCTGGTAATGGGACAAGTTCCCAAACTTTATTGTCTTGCATGGACTTATACTCCTCATTCATGGCATCAATCCACTTTTGAGAGTTAGCACTTTTCATGGCATGATGAAAGTTGATTGGTTCATCTTCCATCATTCCATTATCATTCTCTTGTTCTTGGAGAAATACAATATAATCATCTGAAATAGCACTTCTCCTTTCTCTCATGGACCTCCTTAATGGCACTGGTTCTTGAGGTTGTTGAGTTTGTTCTTCTGGAACAATTGTTTCATTTTGAATAAGGGGTTGTACAACATTGTCTTGTTGAGATTCCGGATTCACTTCTTGATCAATGATAGGTGTAGGAAACTGAACATTGTCAAAAGTGATAATAGGAACTGGATTTGAATCCAATTCCTCCTCAAAAGAAATGTCTTTAGCTTTATTTCTCCCCCCAAACTCAATATCCTCAAATAATACTGCATTTCCCGTCTCAAAAATATTCTTAGCTATGGGATCATAAAACTTATAGCCCCTAGAACGCCTAGAATAACCAATAAAGTAACTGCTCACTGTTTTGGAATCCAGCTTCTTTTCATGTGGCCTATAAGGCCTCGCCTCAGCTGGACATCCCCAAATGTGAAAGTGCTTTAGACTAGGCTTTCGACCTGTCCAAAGCTCATAAGGTGTTTTTGCAGTTGCTTTAGTTGGTACTCTATTGAGAATATAAGCTGCTGTCTTTAATGCTTCTCCCCAGAGTGACTCGGGTAAGGTGGAATGAGCAATCATACTCCTTACCATATCCTTAAGAGTTCGGTTTCGTCTTTCAGCAACACCATTCATGCTAGGTGATCCCGGCATGGTGTACTGTGGGACAATACCGCATTCCTCTAGGAATTTAGCGAACAGTCCTGGACGTTGTTCACCTAAGCCATCATATCGACTATAGTACTCACCACCACGATCAGATCTGACATTTTTAATCCTTTTGTTGAGTTGATTCTCAACTTCAGCTTTATAAGCTTTGAACACATCCAGTGACTGTGATTTTTCATGAATGAGATATAGGTACCCATAACGTGAGTAATCATCTATGAATGTTATGAAATATTGTTGACCGTTCCAAGATGCCGTAGGGAATGGCCCACAAATGTCTATATGAATCAATTCTAAGACATCTGTAGCTCTATTGGCACCTAATCTCTTAGTTTTGGTCTGTTTTTCCCTTGATGCAATCTACACAAATGTCAAGGTTTTTGAAGTCAAGAGATTCTAAAATACTATCAGATACTAAGCGCTCAACTCTACCTTTTGAGATATGACCTAAGTGCTTATGCCATAAATATGCTAAATTTTCTTTATTTAATTTACGTTTAGTACCACGTGATTCTATATGCAAGGTTTCATTATAAGATGCAACTGTTTCCAACAAATAAAGATTGTCATAAGCATTTAAATAACCAGTTCCAACAACATTTGAATTCAAAGACAAAGTAAACTGATTGTTTCCAAATGAACAACAATATCCAAATTTGTCCAACACAGAAACAGAAACCAAATTCCGTCTAAATGACGGTACAACAAAAGTGTCTTTTAAATCCAAATAAAAACCAATTCCTAATAACAATCTAAAATGTCCAATTGCTTCTACTTCTACCGACTGTCCATCGCCCACAAAGATGTGTCTTTAACCATCACTTGGCTTTCGGTAGCTCAGGCAACCCTGCATAGAAACACTTATGTGAGTGGTAGCACCAGAATCTATCCACCAAGTGTTTCTAGGTACTGAAGATAAGTTAACTTCAGAACAGACCAAAGTAACAAACATACCTTTCTTTTCACGCCATGCATGATATTTGGTACATTCCTTCTTCATATGTCCAGGTTTGTGACAAAAGAAACAACCGTCTTTTTCCTTTTGTTTTTTCTTTTGATCTGGATCCTTAGCAGCTTCATTTTTAAATTTTCTTTTCTTGCCCTTTGCTTTAGAGGTGCTTGCCAAATTGGCACTTTCAGACTTACCTTGCTTCAGCCTTTCTTCCTCTTGCACACAATATGAAATGAGCTCATTGAGAGTCCACTTCTCCTTTTGACAGTTGTAACTGACCTTAAATTGACTGAATTGTGGAGAAAGCGAGATAAGCACTAAATGTACAAGCAAGTCATCCGAAAGCTCAAGCTTTAGTGCCTTTAATTTTGAAGCAATGTGAGACATTTCCATAATGTACTCCCTTATGTTTTCCTTGCCTTTGAACCTCATGGAAATAAGTTTCTGCAAAAGAGTACTTGTTTTCGCCTTATCGCTTTTGGCAAAGCGTTTCTCAATTTCAGCAAGGAAATCTGTGGCATCGGTAATCTCTTCGGATACCGCACCCCTAAAAGCCTCAGGTATGCCCTGTTTAATGATCATAAGCCTCATGCGATTTGAACGGTCCCATTTCTCAAAAATTCTCCTTTCCTCGGAGGTACTATCATCCGTAAGAGAAGCGGGTCGATCAGTCCTTAATGCAAGGTCCAGATCCATGCAACCAAGAACAATTAATATGTTCTCCTTCCAGTCCTTAAAGTTATTACCATTAAGGACCGGTACTGAATTAAGGTTAGCAGATACAGTAGCAACGGCTGAAACAGAAAACGAATAAAATTATATAAATTACATGCCCTTATTGACTTCATATAAAACAATAAATTCAAATAATGGTTAATCACATCTCAAGATACCAAACACATCATTAATATCAAGTCTTTAGACAGTAATATTAACTATAAGCGGTACTCTTGTTGTAGTAATCAAACGTTGACAATAAATTATGTCAAACAATATGCAGTCTTTGGACTAACACATTGCTTACATAAAACACGTTATAATTGTCACACATTTATCACTACAGGTATGCATGAAATTCTGCCAAATATTAATTCACCTTTGGGTTCGTTAATAAATGCATGAATTACATACACACAATTATTTTGATATTTTAATTAGATTAATCTACACAAAAAATGATCACTTTGGTGATATTTTGTTTCAATTAATCTATTTAAAATATTATATATCCTTAAGAAAACCAAATTTGAATTTTTATTTTTTATTTTTTTAATGCACTGAATTATTTCAACGGTTACTATTTTGTACAGTCATTTACTGAAGATATATAGCAATTTGAGCATGCAAATTCTGTCTGTGCATATAACAAGGCGTCAGTCATTACTCATTATAGCATACTGATGTTGTCAAGTTATATTTGCACAAAAACTTTAACAGTCAATTGCAATTGGACAATCCAAATAAATTATACATTAAATTAGATTAGGCAATCTATTATGCATTACTTGTAAAAGTGAAATGTTTGGTATGCAATCTATTATGCATTACTTGAATTTTTTTTTGTTTACACGTGAGGCAATGCCACTGTTTGCCTTTTTTTTAATGCTAAGATAGCCCAACCTAAATAAAAGTATTATATGGAAACTGAATGTCATTACTGGACAATGCAAATCAGAATATTGTAGATGGAAACTTTCGAATGTCATTCTTGATACTTTGAAAGCATCCGAACGATTGGCCTTTGGCTTTTATGACATTGGAAACATAATTTGTAATTTATACTGTAGCCATCATATAATGAAACAGCAAAAAGTAATGTGATAAATAATTTATGCACAACAATTCAATCGCATCATGCATAAATATTTACCGATTTAATTAACCCAGAAAGAGGACAAGCATGGATCGTCCGAACGGAAATCATTTCAGTATTATAGTAAATCCTCAAGAATTAATTTAGGGTTTGCTCTGATACCAATTGTTGGATATTCAATTTAGGCTAATCAATTCAAGAGAAATCAAAACTACAAATAAACAGAGATTAGCGGAAGCGTACCGGAATCCATTGAATCAATCTGTGTGAATATTGAGATCTTCCAAGAATACAGTTTCTACTTTCTGTCTGCGTTTCTCTCTGACGGGGAAGAAGAGAAAACAAAAGTACGTACTGTTTCTCGGGGACCCAACCGTTTTTATTAACGGAGAAAAATCAGTTATGTAATATTTACAATTTGGCCCCTCAACAAATTGTAAATAACACTTTATTATTTTCTACCTTATATTAATTATAATAGCAACATACACTTAAACATATGTGTGTCCATAATGGGATTTTAATTCAACATTGCATTCTACCAGCACGTCATTTTTGACCATAATTTTTTATGGTACATATCATCAGCCATTATTTTAGCATTGTTGATAAATATGTTTAGTTAGTTAGATACAAGGGATATGACATATAAATTTTAACTTTCAAATATCAATGTACCATAAAATATAAAAATTCTTAAATATAGTGATACACATTTCTGATTTTGACGAGATCGTTAACTTTTAAGCTTTTATTTATTAAGGAATCAATTTTAAAATTCAAAATCTACATCAATTATTTTGACTAAATTGTCAACTTTTAAGGCTTCCAATGAACCAATTCATGATTTCATGCTTCCATTTTGCATATTCTCCTTACATTTTTTTAAAGAAAAACAATGTATAAATAATAGGAGAAAAAACGATTTTCTCCGAGGGCTCACAAAATAATACGAAACAAAAAGGACGAAGGCCTCCCGAAATAAACACCGCAAAACAACAGCGGAAAAGAAAAAAACCATAAATACAGGAGGTAAAAACCACAGCAGCCAGAAACAAATCCAACCAAAGATAGGGGCAGACGATCCACCAACAGTCACAAACCCGCCTTGACCCATAGGAAAAGGCCAGACCATCAAGTCAAACCAGAAAAGAAAGCAATCTATAAAGCGCAAATCCAGCAAATCCAGGGAAAGCTCACTCCTAGAAAGGCAGCAAGAGGGGACGAAGAGAAGATGCCCAGATTGGTTGCACTGAAGAAACCGAAAGGGGTTGGTGGCAAGTAAAGCAACAAAGACGCCACCATCATAAATCCAGCTGCATAAATAAAGAGCAAGACCATCTGAAGCAGCCGACCAACCACAGTAAAGCCACCGAAGAACCAGCGAATATTTGAAAGTCGGACCCCGAAACTAGTCAACCAAAGCACAAACAGGGCCATTGAAGAAGCCAAAGAAGCTGAATCTGGAATTCTAACAATAACATTAAACACAAAAAAGGGGGTGGGGTAGTGAGCGTTGGGTGAAGGCCAGCGCTCGCTCGCGATGTTCAACCTACTCCCAGTCTAGCGTGAGACAAAGCACACGAAATAGAGAGAAGACCGACCAGATGCTCCGAGCGGGAGCTCAAACGACCCCTGAAAGGTCTACCACGAAAAGCAAGGAAGACGTCATTCCTTACACACCGAATAATAGATAGAGGGTCCATACGAGAATTTTCGAATGTTGCCTTGTTCCGCGCGCAACATAGGTGCCAGCAGAGGAGGCAGGGAATCAAGCGGAAAACGATTGAACGAAGAGACTTACCAGCATTCCCAGACCACCAGGAGTTACGGAGATCAGAAGGCGAGCTGGCCAACCGACGAATACCAAGGAGGTTTTTGAAGTAATTCCAGCACGATCTGGCCAAGAATCCACCAAAGAACAAATGATTCAGGGATTCTGATTCCCCATTGCCGCAGCACCTACAATGAGAAATGAAAGGGATGCCGATTTTTTGGAGGTTCTCGTCAAGTGGCAACCCATCATGGAGAATCCGCCACATCAAAATAGAGACCTTGGGGGGAATACGAGAGTCCCAGATGAAAGAGAAAACCGGTAGAATGGGGTCTTGGATTCTAAACGAAGACCAAGCTTTCAGAATGGAGAAGGAAGAGCCATCCCATCCTGAAGATCCACCATGAGTGTCGAAAAATGGCTTCACCGATTGCATGTGCTTCCAGGTCTCACTAGCATAAGACGGAGACCCTATGAAGTTAGAGCTCGCAAGTCTGCGGTATTTCGCATGGAGGAATGAAGCCCATAAGGAGTTGTTAGCGCCAAATCTGTGCCATAATTTACAGGCAAAAGCAGCACAAAGGTCCTTTGGTTTGCGCAGACCCAAACCGCCTTCATTTTTGGGTCGACACACCACGTCCCACGACACCCAATGGTGTCGATGGACACTGTCCTTGTTGCCCCAGAAGAAAGATGAGGCCAAAGACCGATAGGAACGAAAGAAAGAGGAAGTAGGGGGCATAGCCGCGAAAACATGAGTTCCCATCGAGTCTAAAACGGATTTGATAAGAACAAGTCTACCAGCCTAAGAAATAAGAGAAGCATTCCAGCGTAAGATCTTACTCCTAACTTTATCAGTCAAGGGGTCGAAAATAGCATTGAGCTTTCGACCGCGATACAGGACAACACCCAAATAAGGAAGAGGGAGGGAGGCTTCCTTGAATCCAGAGACAGACTCGATCCAGATAGCACGAGTGGGAGGCAAATCTTTCGCGTGGACGAAACAGCTTTTGGCAGGGTTAACAAGTTGGCCCAAGGATCGCTCATATTGATGAAGAAAACTGAGGAGCCGTTGGACAGAGGAGACGCTGCCATTAGAGAAAATGACAATGTCATCAGCGAAGGACAAGGAAGAGATTAGGGGGCAACCCCTCGGAATCCCGAAGCGCTGAATCTGGCCGTAGATAGTCAAGGATTGGAGACCGCAAACGAAGCCTCTGCCGCGATCACAAAAAGAGATGGCGATAGAGGGTCTCCCTGACGCAAGCCCCTACCTGCCTTAAAGTAACCATAAGTCGATCCATTAATGAGCACAGAGAACCAGCAGTTGGAGATGAGCCTCCACACCAAGTCAATAAGGGATTCCGGGAAACCGAAATTCCGTAAGACCTTAATGATGAAAAACCAGGACATGCGATCGTAGGCCTTAGCCATGTCCAATTTGAAGATAACATTAGAACCCCTGATCTTCCGGTCGATCTGGGAGATAAGTTCCTGAGCGAGCAGAACGTTATCAGTAATCAAACGCCCCTTAACAAATCCCGCTTGAGAAGGAGAGATAATGCGCTCAAGGAAGGGAGCCAATCGAGTGGAGAGGATTTTAGAAATGACTTTATTTGAAAAGTTGCAAAGACTGATAGGCCGGAAATCCACACACGACCTAGGGTTCTCGCATTTTGGAATAAGGACAAGGTTGGTGGATGTCCATCCGGAAGGAAGGGATCCCCCAGAAAAAAAGGATTGGACAGCAAGACAAAAATCCTCCTGTATAATAGACCAAGCACTCCAGAAAAAAACACCGTTGAAACCATCCGGACCACTGGCACTGTCCTTGCTTAAACCGAAGACTGAAGCACGTATCTCCTCTGTGGTAGGGAGATCCGCGATAACGTCACTTTCCGGAGAAAGAACAACACGAGGAATGAAGGCCAGCAGATCCGGGTCAGATTCCGAGACCGAAGGAGCGCCCAGAAAAGATTGAAAATGGGATAGGATGGTCTCTTTGACATCTTCAGGGGAAGAGGCTCCTGTCGCAAAATCTCACGGATCGTGAGTAGATTGTTCTTTTTACGAATAGAGGAATGAAAGAATTTAGAGTTAGTGTCACCGACTACTACCCACTTGATCCTAGCCTTTTGACGAAGATAGTCATTCTCGATACGAAGTTCCGAGGAGAAAATGGTTTGAGCAAGAGCCCAAGCCTCCTTGTTAGCCACGTTAGGATCCTCGTCTAGCAAGGATTCGGCTGCAATTAGAGACTCTTCGGCCAAGCGAACGCGATCGAAAATGTTCTTAAAGACCTGTAAGTTCCAATCCTTAAGGCAAGCTTTAAGATGCTTAAGCTTACGACCGAACATCTCACAGGGAGAAGCAACAACAGGAACGCTCCAAGAATTAGCGACAACTTGAAGAAAAGAATGATGAGATATCCACATGCTTTGAAAACGAAAGGAAGATGGCCCCGTTAAAGAGCGGGGAGAGCAGCAAACTACCATGGGAGCATGGTCAAAGAAGGACCGATGGAGATGCGCGATCGAAAAGGAGAAAGGGAGACGAAACCACTCCTCCGACCTGAAAACACGATCAAGTCGGGAAAGGATACGGTTCGGTCCCTCTTGGTTGTTGGACCAGGTGAAAGCAGAACCAACAAAGGGAAGCTCAGTCAGACCAGAGCTGACAATGAATGAGTTAAAATCCGCCATCGCTACATGGTTGATGGCGGCTCCTCCCCGTTTTTCCGCTTGGCAGGCGACGATATTAAAATCGCCGCCTAACACAGATGAAGAAAAACCCAATGAATCGAGCCATAAAATGTCATACCAGAGAGCTAATCTCTCCAAACGATCACATTTGGCATAAACCGCCGAAAAAAGAAAAGGAGAGGAAAACAAAGGGGACGAGCAGGCCAATGAAAAAAGCTGATGGGAATCAAAAGCTGCCTGGACCGATATTGATTTGGACCATAGGATCCAAATTTTCCCTGAGACGTTGGCCGAGCCACCGCCAAACCCTAAGGATAAGACGATGTTGGAAATGCTTTCCGAACCCAGAAAGGGTTCCAGGAGAACGACCAAGCCAACAGAATGCTTTTTGACAATGCGTTTTAGCCTAGCCAAAGACGCATCATTGCCAATACCATGGACATTCCAAAAAAGCAAATTCGCCATAAAAGCGAGGACAGGACTCTAAAACAAGTGTACTCAGACGAGGTAAAGCGAGTACCGAGTAGATCGACCGATCTGCTCGGACGCTGCTATAGAGCGTGTGCGAATGGTGCGAGGGGTAGCCTGGACTCTACGCGATCGGCGCCGAGACGCCCTGGGGATAGAGTCGGAATGCTGGGGAGGTGCCACTGAAGACACTTCAAGACCCGGACCCAACTCAGAAGGCAACGAGGTACCAAGCAGCGAAGGCGAATGCGAAGAGTTCCTAGCTAGGCAGTTGAGACGCTCATTAAGGAGCGCAATCTCTGCCTTACTCATAAGAGGAATGGATATGGACAGAGAACAAGAAGAAGAGGGTAGGGAGAAATCTGCGGAGCAATAGTAGGAAGAGGGACCCACCTGGTCCGAAAGATTCGAATGCTCTTGTAACAACCCGGAGTTTTACAACAAGTAATTATCGTTAACATGACGATTAAACCGATTGATTAATTACTGTTGCAATTTTGAATCAAATTGATATTCTTTTAAACAATTTTCAAATGATTGAAATGGGCTTTGTATTGTGAATCTAGCCCATGTTTTATTCCTTGGTTGCCGTTCTCTTTTGTCAAGGAGAAACCCGTCCACCCCTTTCATTTTTCCTCATTCGAGAAAACCCTAACAAAAATCGTAAACGAGAATAAATGGCGGCCCAAATTCTTCTTCATTCGTTCAAAATTAGGGCTCGTGAAAATCAGGGACTCCGACTTTAGTTAGAGCGTTCGAGTGATGATTTTAGGTCACTTGCTCCTTCGATCAATGCGTGCTTCGCTTCGGCAAAGATTTTCGTTCGTCTTCGTATCGATGAAAGGTGAGTTCTTCTCACATCTAATTCCTACTCCAGTAAAATTAGGGTTTGAAACCCCTTGTGTTGTTCGCCTGAGTTGTTTGAATTTGTCAATTACTTTACGTTGGCCCTTGATCTTCGTTTGGATGTATTTGATGATTTCTGACTTTGTCAATTTACTTGATTAACTCGATGTTGTTTTTGACTTGGTTCGATTACGTGACTTTCTGGTTAATTGGTTTTCACGGTAGTGATTTGGATTTATTCGAACTTCCTTGGTCCATATGGTTTTGAATTCTCTATTGACATTGGCCGTGACTTTGATTGTGTTGGACTTCGGGTTACCTTCCTGTTTTTCATTCCTGCTCATGTTCCGGTCATAATATATTCAGTTTATCTGGTGTTCATTAGGAAATTGTAGTGTCATCTCTGTTGTATCACGTGTGTTTTCATTTAGTTGATGTTGTACTTGTACCATTCGAGTTGTGGTACTGGTTATCACTACATACATCATATATATGTACATACTTTCCTCTACGTATGCTGTTACAGTTCCGTTGATGATACTATACTTGTGTTGTCACTGCTGCATTTCGTTGCTGAGACTATACATGTACTATCCACTGTTTCTATTTGGACCTGCACTGTCCATTGTTGCATTTACTTTGATTTGGTATATGTTTTTGGATTGACTTTGCATTCCCTAGGTGTACTCACTTCGGTCCTTATATCTTTGATCTGTAGCCTGATTTTCACCTGTCCACTTTGGGTTGAAACTGCATCATCTTTGTAGTGGTGCATACTGTCGCTCCACTGTTTTGTCTAGTATTTGAATTTAAAGTTTTCTTATTAAACTTGGTTCGTGCACTTGGTTTCTTTGTAGTCTCTGGCATCGTTACTCGAGACAGTTTGCATACTTGTTATACGTAGCAATTGGGGTAGCCTTTGGGGTTCACTGACCACTCATGTACATTAGTTCTGTTTCACTGGTCATTACGTGTTATATACATGATGTATTTCCTTTTTCTTGGAATTTGGCAGTTTCTATTTTAGTGGTACCTGGTTATACACTACATATTCATGTGTCATTCTTCACTTGCATCTGTTCATCCCTGAGCACTTGCTGACCTGCTGCATACTTGTAGCTTGTAGTTGAGTCTGGTGTAGTTGCACATTTGAGCTTCTGTTCATCACTGGTCACTGATTAGTTGCTTTTGAGTTCCCTGTATTACTTTGTTCACTGGCCAAGTTCTTTACTTGATGTTACTTGATCTGTTTCACCGTTGTATCCTGATTCATTTGCCATGTGCAGTTTGTGATATATACCATCACTTGTGTACACATTTCATATTCTCTTAGTTGAAGTTTTTCGCTGCTACACTGCCTTGTTCTCGAATCTGATACATTGCATTGATGCCTTGTATCATTTGCATTTTGTCATTTTGCTTCACTGATGACCTTATTCTCTAATGAGGCTGATCTGCGTCTTTTCTGTTGAGTGTTGTAGTGCCATATCTTTAGTGCTCTCGCCTTCAGTTAGCTATTTCCCTATGCCTTGCTTTGCGACATGTTGAACTTGTTTCACGTGTTGCCTCTGATCTTGTTTAGTATTGCTTTGAGTTGTTCTGTATTGGCGAGGCAGTACACGTTAGCGTGTACTGCAGCCAATCAACATTGTTGTTTTTAAATTGGCATTTCAATTGTTTAAATTGATTTGGATTGTTGATATGTTGTTTAACACTGTATAGCGTTATATCTGCCGTTCTCCGATTCTTTTATCGAGGAGTCGGGTATACGAGATTTCTGTGACTGTCGTCTATTTGACTATTTGATTATTATTGCTTCTGTGCATTAATAACTGAGTTTGAATTAGACTGACCCGTGTATTATTTTCTTTTGAATGTAATACTCGGGTCAGACCCGAGTTATTTCAGGTTGTAGATTTTCTTCTTTGAGTTGCTGTTCGGGATTTGAAGACTTTTCACATCTTCTGAAGTTGTCAGTGTCATTTTGTAGTAGTCGTGTTATTGTATAGAACGATATGTATTCATGTATATTAGTCGATAATGTACTTGTATATATAACTTCTAGAGTCGACAGTTGTAGTTGTATCATATGTATCGTGTCAACTATATTGTAACTGACATCGGTTATATATATATATATATGAGATTTTTGTTAATTTGTGTTCCGCATTTATATTATCTGTGTTGTTATTATATTCATTGTCCTAAACTATTATGAACCGTCGTAGTTCGTTTTATACTAGAATTGGGTGTGTCGATGGGAGTAAATAAATAATAGATGAAAAATAAAAAGTATATACCACTCCTATCGAGATAACCAATATTAGTGTAAGGCCAACTACGGATGGTCGCTCCTATCCAGCCTTATTCTTCATAATAATAGACAGTATTTCTTTTAATACTCTTTGTTATTACGAGCATAGAGGTGGGGCGTCACAGTTGGTATCAGAGCTTGGGGTTTATGGACATAATATAAAACTTAACTCGGATGGAACATATGTTGCAACTATTGGTCGATGTTTTATTTGTGCTTGAGTCAAAACTAAAGTTTTGAAATTTGGATGAAATTTTTAAATATCTTTATTTAAAAATAATAGTGAAATTGTGTTCTGATGATTTGATTGATTTGTGTTCTGTTTATCAGAGTGCGCAGCGGAAACAGTGAAACTGTCTTCGCTGAGTACAACTGATAATCTTTTTGAAAAAAAAAAATCAAAATACGAAATTGATATGAATTTCATTTGTTGTTTACATAGCTGTAATTATTTTGTTTCTTTGAGAATTTCGAATCCGAATTGAGGATTTGAAGAAATTGCAGATATGTGATTTTTGTTGAAATTTCCGCTGGCTTTCTTTTGTACTAATCATCTATTGATTAGATTTTTGCTGTTTTGAATTATCTTCATTGAAGATATATTCGAATGATTTCTTTGTTCATTTTGTAGTACGTGCAAAAAAAAATTTGAATTGCACATTATTGCATTTATTTTACGTTGATCCGATGCTTGGTTATGAAACGTATTTTGTTGCCGTTATTTTTATAACGGGATTTTACACCAATGCTATATTTTGAAGCACGGTGTTTTGTGACATTTTGATGAATGAAAATTCATTGATATTACGTTTGATGTAAATTGTTTTGATGTGATTTTGATGTTTTAAAAGTACTGTCGCTTTGGCTTCAGTAACCATCAAATTTTAAAAAGTGGATTTTCAAGCGGTTATTCCGCAATGCTGATTTTGAGATTCATTCTACGATGTTTTGAGAAGTACAATTTCCTTATCGAAATTGTTACTGATTTGCTGCTTTAATCACGTGATTGGAAAATCGTTTTAAAATGAAAATTGTTTTATAAATTTTAGCAGTTTGCATTTTCAAAAGAATGAGAAAGCGACTTAAACGATTCAGCAAAATCGAGGATTATGACCCCTTTCTTTTACTGTTTCGCTTAACTCCGGACTTGTCCAGTTGAGAATGTGAATTGTTATTTTTACAAAATAAATAAAATTGTTTTCAGAAATTTTAACAGTTTTCGCTTTCAAAAGAATGAGGAAGCGATTTAAACGTTTCAGCAAAATCGAGGACTATGACCCCTTTCTTTTACTGATTCGCTTAATTCCGGACTTGTCCGTTTGAGAATGAAAAGTGTATTTTACAAAATACACAATTTTGCACTTTCAAGGAAACGATGAAGAGATTTAAACGATTTAGCAAAAGTGCGGAGTATGGAACCACACTTTTACTATTTCGGTTAATTCCGGACTCGTTAATTGAATATCTGTTGTTTTGATGATTTTGATGAATTTTACACTTTCAAGGAAACGATGAAGAGAATCAAACGATTTAGTAAAACACGTGGTATGGGACATGTGCGTTTGCTATTTCGGTTAATTCCGGACTCGTTAATTGAAATATTTGATGCTTTCGTGTGCTTTCGAGCCACTATGATGGACCTTCGGGTCATACGATGGACCTTCGGGTCAAATACCAGTACTAGACCTTCGGGTCACTCTGCGGACCTCCGGGTCAATCTGATGGGCGCCAAAAATTATGTTGAGTACTTGGTAGGCTTCGGCCATTTGTTGATGCACGTGCGGCGAATTAAAAACTCGCCATCTGATGGGATCGATCCAAGCTTTTATGTTGATTTTCTAGTCTTCTTAACTGATTTCTAGATATTTGTTGTTTCTAATTATCTGCAGGTAATTAGATATCTGATGTTATGAGATTTAATTATCGTATCGATAATTAAATATTTGAGATCCTGATTATCGCTTTTGATAATCGGATATTTGTTGTTTCTAATTATCGCTTGTGATAATTAGATATTTGTTGATATGAGTTCTGATTATCGTTTTTGATAATCAGATAATTGTTGTTTCGAATTATCACTTTAGATAATTCAATATTTGTTGATTTGAGATTTAATTATCGCTTTTGATAATTAAATATTTGTTGATTTGAGATTTAATTATCGCTTTTGATAATTAAATATTTGTTGATTTGAGATTTAATTATCGCCTGAGATAATTAAATAATTGTTGATTTGAGATTTAATTATCGCTTTTGATAATTAAATATTTGTTGATTTGAGATTTAATTATCGCCTGAGATAATTAAATATTTGTTGATTTGAGATTTAATTATCGCTTTTGATAATTAAATATTTGTTGATTTGAGATTTAATTATCGCCTGAGATAATTAAATAATTGTTGATTTGAGATTTAATTATCGCTTTTGATAATTAAATATTTGTTGATTTGAGATTTAATTATCGCCTGAGATAATTAAATATTTGTTGATTTGAGATTTAATTATCGCTTTTGATAATTAAATATTTGTTGATTTGAGATTTAATTATCGCCTGAGATAATTAAATAATTGTTGATTTGAGATTTAATTATCGCTTTTGATAATTAAATATTTGTTGAATTGAGATTTAATTATCGCCTGAGATAATTAAATAATTGTTGATTTGAGATTTAATTATCGCTTTAGATAATTAAATATTTGTTGATTTTAGATTTAATTATCGCCTGAGATAATTAAATAATTGTTGATTTGAGATTTAATTATCACTTTAGATAATTAAATATTTGTGATTTGAGATTTAATTATCGCTTGAGATAATTAAATATTTGTCGATTGAGATTTAATTATCGCTTGAGATAATTAAATATTTGTTGATTTTAGATTTAATTATCGCTTGGGATAATTAAATATTGGTTGATTTGAATTTGATTATCGCGTGAGATAATCAAATATTTGTTGATTTAAATTTGATTATCGCTTTTGATAATCGAATAATTTGTTGAATTTGAAATTTGATTATCGTTTTTGATAACTGAATATTTGTTGATTTGTTTTCTGGATATCGTTTACATAATTGGATGTTTGCTGATTTTATTGATACGAGATTTTCTAGTCTCTCATTGAATCTAGATTATGATGATTTTTATTGAATTGCTGTTTTCTTTCTATATCTGTTGATAGTTAGAGTTTACTGATATGAAGTTTGTGTTTTCTAGTTAATTGTTGAATAACTAGATATTGGCAGTTTTGCGAATTATGATTTGTGTTTCACAATTATCTTTGTTGATAATTAGATTTTGTTGTTTTCTAATTATCGTATTGATAATTAGATATTGCTGTTTTGTGATTTCTGTATTATAATTATCTATTGGGATTGAATATTGCTGATGTTTGCATTTACTCCGTTTGCTGTCTTCTGATTATCTTTTGATAATTGGACTCTGTTGAAAATTTGTAAATTTCTTTTATTGAAATTAAAAGATTTCTTTGGCATTTGAATTCTTGACTTTTATTTTTCTAGCTTAACCAGTTTATGTTAGAAGAATAATAGTGGTTGACAACCTTAATTATGAAAATTGCGGGGACGCAATTTTTATAAGGAGGGGAGTCTGTAACAACCCGGAGTTTTACAACAAGTAATTATCATTAACATGACGATTAAACCGGTTGATTAATTACTGTTGCAATTTTGAATCAAATTGATATTCTTTTAAACAATTTTCAAATGATTGAAATGGGCTTTGTATTGTGAATCTAGCCCATGTTTTATTCCTTGGTTGTCGTTCTCTTTTGTCAAGGAGAAACCCGTCCACCCCTTTCATTTTTCCTCATTCGAGGAAACCCTAACAAAAATCGTAAACGAGAATAAATGGCGGCCCAAATTCTTCTTCATTCGTTCGAAATTAGGGCTCGTGAAAATCAGGGACTCCGACTTTAGTTAGAGCGTTCGAGTGATGATTTTAGGTCACTTGCTCCTTCGATCAATGCGTGCTTCGCTTCGGCAAAGATTTTCGTTCGTCTTCGTATCGATGAAAGGTGAGTTCTTCTCACATCTAATTCCTACTCCAGTAAAATTAGGGTTTGAAACCCCTTGTGTTGTTCGCCTGAGTTGTTTGAATTTGTCAATTACTTTACGTTGGCCCTTGATCTTCGTTTGGATGTATTTGATGATTTCTGACTTTGTCAATTTACTTGATTAACTCGATGTTGTTTTTGACTTGGTTCGATTACGTGACTTTCTGGTTAATTGGTTTTCACGGTAGTGACTTGGATTTATTCGAACTTCCTTGGTCCATATGGTTTTGAATTCTCTGTTGACATTGGCCGTGACTTTGATTGTGTTGGACTTCGGGTTACCTTCCTGTTTTTCATTCCTGCTCATGTTCCGGTCATAATATATTCAGTTTATCTGGTGTTCATTAGGAAATTGTAGTGTCATCTCTGTTGTATCACGTGTGTTTTCATTTAGTTGATGTTGTACTTGTACCATTCGAGTTGTGGTACTGGTTATCACTACATACATCATATATATGTACATACTTTCCTCTACGTATGCTGTTACAGTTCCGTTGATGATACTATACTTGTGTTGTCACTGCTGCATTTCGTTGCTGAGACTATACATGTACTATCCACTGTTTCTATTTGGACCTGCACTGTCCATTGTTGCATTTACTTTGATTTGGTATATGTTTTTGGATTGACTTTGCATTCCCTAGGTGTACTCACTTCGGTCCTTATATCTTTGATCTGTAGCCTGATTTTCACCTGTCCACTTTGGGTTGAAACTGCATCATCTTTGTAGTGGTGCATACTGTCGCTCCACTGTTTTGTCTAGTATTTGAATTTAAAGTTTTCTTATTAAACTTGGTTCGTGCACTTGGTTTCTTTGTAGTCTCTGGCATCGTTACTCGAGACAGTTTGCATACTTGTTATACGTAGCAATTGGGGTAGCCTTTGGGGTTCACTGACCACTCATGTACATTAGTTCTGTTTCACTGGTCATTACGTGTTATATACATGATGTATTTCCTTTTTCTTGGAATTTGGCAGTTTCTATTTTAGTGGTACCTGGTTATACACTACATATTCATGTGTCATTCTTCACTTGCATCTGTTCATCCCTGAGCACTTGCTGACCTGCTGCATACTTGTAGCTTGTAGTTGAGTCTGGTGTAGTTGCACATTTGAGCTTCTGTTCATCACTGGTCACTGATTAGTTGCTTTTGAGTTCCCTGTATTACTTTGTTCACTGGCCAAGTTCTTTACTTGATGTTACTTGATCTGTTTCACCGTTGTATCCTGATTCATTTGCCATGTGCAGTTTGTGATATATACCATCACTTGTGTACACATTTCATATTCTCTTAGTTGAAGTTTTTCGCTGCTACACTGCCTTGTTCTCGAATCTGATACATTGCATTGATGCCTTGTATCATTTGCATTTTGTCATTTTGCTTCACTGATGACCTTATTCTCTAATGAGGCTGATCTGCGTCTTTTCTGTTGAGTGTTGTAGTGCCATATCTTTGGTGCTCTCGCCTTCAGTTAGCTATTTCCCTGTGCCTTGCTTTGCGACATGTTGAACTTGTTTCACGTGTTGCCTCTGATCTTGTTTAGTATTGCTTTGAGTTGTTCTGTATTGGCGAGGCAGTACACGTTAGCGTGTACTGCAGCCAATCAACATTGTTGTTTTTAAATTGGCATTTCAATTGTTTAAATTGATTTGGACTGTTGATATGTTGTTTAACACTGTATAGCGTTATATCTGCCGTTCTTCGATTCTTTTATCGAGGAGTCGGGTATACGAGATTTCTATGACTGTCGTCTATTTGACTATTTGATTATTATTGCTTCTGTGCATTAATAACTGAGTTTGAATTAGACTGACCCGTGTATTATTTTCTTTTGAATGTAATACTCGGGTCAGACCCGAGTTATTTCAGGTTGTAGATTTTCTTCTTTGAGTTGCTGTTCGGTATTTGAAGACTTTTCACATCTTCTGAAGTTGTCAGTGTCATTTTGTAGTAGTCGTGTTATTGTATAGAACGATATGTATTCATGTATATTAGTCGATAATGTACTTGTATATATAACTTCTAGAGTCGACATTTGTAGTTGTATCATATGTATCGTGTCAACTATATTGTAACTGACATCGGTTATATATATATGAGATTTTTGTTAATCTGTGTTCCGCATTTATTTTATCTGTGTTGTTATTATATTCATTGTTCTAAACTATTATGAACCGTCGTAGTTCGTTTTATACTAGAATTGGGTGTGTCGATGGGAGTAAATAAATAATAGATGAAAAATAAAAAGTATATACCACTCCTATCGAGATAACCAATATTAGTGTAAGGCCAACTACGGATGGTCGCTCCTATCCAGCCTTATTCTTCGTAATAATAGACAGTATTTCTTTTAATACTCTTTGTTATTACGAGCATAGAGGTGGGGCGTCACAGCTCCTGGGAAAACCGGCAATAAGAAGGAAGGCGAATCAGCCGCATACCAATCATCTGAAGAAACCAATCCGATAAAATAGAAGTAGAATAACTGAGAGAGTTGAACTTGCATGAGCTATGCGACACCGACAAGGATGACTCAACCGATGAGGGGGGATAAGAGAAAGGCGAAACGACGGATAAAGATGAGAAAGAAAAAGCAGAGACAGAGCGGTGCAGTGTAAGGGTGCTAACAGAATGCGGCCCATATTGCTGTGAGAGTCTTACCATTGCCGGACTGTCACTAATAAAATAGCCCCGCGTAGCAGGTAAGAGTCGCAGGGCGGACCAATCAGAGGGGGAGGGAGGGCATAAAGGTTGGCTATATCTCGGTCTGTCCGTGTAGTGGTCAGGAATGGCCACTATACGAGTGCATATTCTCCTTACATCCTACAAAGCACTATGCTTTTTACATAAGTAATGACGTGATTATCCTAATGGAGTAATCTCATAATAAGACAAATTAAGATTATAAAATTTGAATTAATTTGTTTACTAGCTAATTAGGATATAACCATAATGTCGACTATATATTGAGTTAAATTTTGGGCCAGGCCTGTAATTATTTATTTTGGCTTTTGTATACTTCTTGGATACATTGAAGAGTTTTGATGAATTATCACATTTTTTACACAATTTTGTTCTGATATGTTGTCAACTTAAATGCGCCAATTTTTAGCAGCCAAAGAGTAATCTATATATCTATTTTCCTCAATTTGTTCAATCATTCTCACTTTTGTTTGATTCTTAGAATTTTGCTTAGGAGTTCAATCCATGACGGTGTTGCCAAGTTACATACTTATAGAGTTGTTCTAACGAACTGATATGTCGTCTAAAATTCAGTCAATGTTAACGCTAATCAATTATAATATCAGATGAGTGTTCGAAAACTTTTAATTTAATTTGAAATTCCAAACATTCACTTAAAATTTGAAACAAAACACGAGCAAATTTCTTTTTTGATGTGCTTTAGTATTGGTATGTCTCTCTATATGTAGACAGAGATAATAATTTTGTACCATAGAATTTGATGTCATATTTCTTTGTCATATTATTTGTCTATTACTAACTCAATCTATTTTGTATTCGTACACATTGGTACTAACTCATATATGTCTCCCTTTTTCCAATCCTTAACACCTCATTATAAATACAAGATAAGAGTCACAGGTCCCTGTTTTTGATGTTGTTATACAAAAAGTCCCTGCAGAAATGAATTTGTAAATTTGATCCCTATTTTTCAAAAATAGAAAAAAGCAAAGCGTTTGCACTTTTCTGACAGAAAATGCAAGATAACTTGCACTTTTCTAATTTTGAAATATTTTTCGAAATTTTCGAAATTTTCTAAAATTTGAAAATTTTGAAAAACGCAAGTTAACTTGCACTTTCTATTAGAAAAGTGCAAGCTAGTTTGCGCTTTCTAATTTTGAAAATTTTGAAAAGCGTAAGGTAACTTGCGCTTTCTAATTTTGAATTTTTTTTGAAAATTATAAAAATTTTGAAATTTTTGAAAAGCGCAAGGTAACTTGCGCTTTCTATCGGGAAAACGCAAGCTGGTTTGCGCTTTTTTATTTTGAAAATTTTGAAAATTTAAAAAGCGCAAGCTACTTGCGTTTTCTGATTAGAAAAAACAGGGACTAAATTTACATACTTATTTCTACAGAGACTTTTCTTGTAACACCATCAGAAATAGGGACCTTTCGTGCAAAACCCCTTATAAATAATGTTTATGTCCGAACAATTTACCAACATTACAAAACAGGGTTGTCGGACTCCAAAGTCTTTATTTTACTAAGCAACCTGGATTTTGCATAATAACTACTGTCAATAAGTTACTAAGTAAGCCAAATTATTCTATAAACCATCAATATCCTTCAATTCAGTTGAAAAATATTACTTTCTGCAATTACAAAGAAAGAAACTCTTGCTTTCATTCTAAAATTATATATCACATTATTTAGTCTATTTTGTAAATCATTCTAAACTTATATCTATTATTTCTATGCTTTAATATATACTCCTACGATAAATAATTGAATGCCTACGAGCATGTCAATTATTACAATGAACATTATTATTTCGACTGCCATGCATATTTGTTTATATGTTTCTCTTTATTATTGTAGCTAGAAACTTTTATACATTTCTTTGAACTTTTTCGCAAACTTTTATTAGTTCTTATTCAAATTCTTACACTTCTATTCAAGTTTAATCTAGAATTTCATTCATGTTAAATTTAACTTTCTCAATAATATTTTGACAACTTTTTTTTTTTAAGCAAATGAGTACTTTTATTAGAAACAACAGGTTACACACTACAAGGACGACAGCAGATAGCGACGGCTTTTAGCTGTCACCGACCGTCGCTAGCCGTCGCCAGCCGTCGCTAAAAGTCGTCGCTATTTGCCTTGTCGCCCAACAGTATGGCGACGGTTTTAGCGACGGCTCCGTCACCAAAATAGCGACGGCTCGCGACTGCAAATGTGCCACGTAGAAATTTTACAACGACTAACTGGCGTCCCTAAGCGACACAAATTTTTTGCAAATTAGGCATCACTAGCCGTCGCTAACCGTCGCTATCTGGCAACCTACAGGCTGTCGCTAGCCGTCGCTAATCTGAAGCAAAATTTTTGAGTTTGCACAGTGCTTCCCCACTTCAAACAACAACCATCATATAACATCATCACAGCCAATATACACTATATTCATCAACTATAGCCATCATATATCCATCATATAACATCACTATACATTCAAACAATATAAAATCCAACCAAATCTCATTTTCAAATCCAACCAAATCAAGCAATATAATATCCAACCAAATCCATTAACCAGAATATGTACATAGTAACCCGAAATTTCTACATGATATCCCGACATATATATACATAATAACCAACCAAATCCATCAACTAGAAGTTATCAAAATATGTACATAATATCATGAAATATATATACACCAAACCAACCAAAATGTGTATATACCAAACTATAACACGAGCAAACAAACATACCTACTCCTCGCCATCGCTGCCGTCCTCTCCAGGCATCGTCCCATGCTGTTGCAAATAAGTCGCAATCCGCTCATCCAGCTGTTGCTCAAAGAAACTCTTCCTCCAATCATTTATTTCTTCCACCGTCGCTCTCAACTGAGCAATCTCCGCCTCTTGCTACGACCTCCTGTATGCACTCTGCATTCTCATCGCCTGTAAAATAGTTTATAATTATTTATATATTAGTATATATATAATATTATTAAAATTATTTAACTATTCATATGCATGAGTAAATTTATATATTAGTACATGTCAAAATTTACCTCCACATTTCCATAGCTATACCATCGACTGGTCCGAGAAGGCGGGTCAATAATAGCATCCCAAATATGGTTCTCCTCCTCTAACGTAAGCTCTTCCCGACCAGTGGACTGTGCTACACGAGCCCGCTCTGCTTCGTACCTCTCCTGCGATTACAAACAATTGTTTTACACGATAAAAACCTAATTTCACTACTACATAGCAGGTTTCAATCACTTTCACAGAACAATTATAAACATTTACTAGTACAAAACATGGATAAAAATTAACTAAATGATCATCACAGAACAATTACAGAAATTTACTATTACATCGCATGTTTCAATCACTACCACATAACAATTATATCAATAACGATCAGTCTTCATCGTTTTTTGATTCAGACTCAGTCTCGTATTCTATCTCATTTTCTTCGGTACTTTCGAATGCATCAAATAGGACGTTCGATTCATCATTCAAAGGCCCTACATCAATATCATCAGTTATTATTATTTCTGTATTTGTTTCAAGATCGGCTTGATATGCTGCTTCATCTGGAATATTATTTCCATCAAACGTAAACCTTGGTTTCGTTTTGAAAACAGCGGACCAATCCGCTTTATCTCTTTTCAAAGATGGATACGGAGCAAAATAAACTTGTAACGCTTGCTTGGCTAATACAAAAGGATCGCACTTATAGTAGTGTGATGTATGCCTTATTTCAATAAGTTTGTACTCTTTATGCACGTTGATTCCGGAACCAGGAACGTTACTGAACCAATTGCACTTAAATAAAAAAACCTTTTCTAAAGGTTCAACATAATATGTCAACTCTAGAATCTGTGTTAAGACGCCGTAAAAATCTTTTAAATGCTCATCTGGATCATCACTGCCTTTGACAAATATTCCGCTGTTATATGTTAATTTTTCAGCACCGTAATCTTTCGTGTTGAACTTAAACCCGTTGACAAAGAATATTGGATAAGTCTTCACATTTCTTTTCGGTCCAATCGCAAGATGTCTTAAGCCTTCATCAACGACACAGTTTCTTGGCTCATAAACATAGTTCAAAAACCATTTGGAAAATTCTTTACTGAGATCGCCAGATGGATACTGTGATTCGTAGATACTGCATATATGTAATATGTGTTATTATTATTATGTACGTACAAGTAAATTACAAGTGAATTAATTATTACCTGACAAATGGTGTGACTTCGACACAATTTAAAAGAACATACGTGTGCGCTACATGGTGGTCTCTATCGTCCAACCATATTTCCACACATTTTCCACCAGGTCTACCATGTTGTCTAAAAACAGATAACATTGTTTGAGAAGAATTTTGTTCAACGACTTCCTCATTTCGAGGAACAGTTACAAACGATAAGTTCACATCGTCCTTGAAGTAGTGAGAGAAAAAAAATGAGGCTTCTTCTTCAAGATACGATTTGCATATCGAACCCTCAACTCGGGCTTTTTGTCGAATCTTCTTCTTCAGATGATTCAAGTACCTATTTAGATATTTATTACATATTTAGATATACAAATTTGAAATTGACATGAACATTGCACATGTTTTACCTCTCAAACGGATACATCCATCCATATTACACAGGACCTCGAAGAAGTGCTTCGGATGGAAGATGAATAGGTAAATTCTCCATTACGTTAAAGAAACCAGGCGGAAGTATTTTCTCCAGTTTGCATAGCAGTATGGGTATTTCTACTTCAAGTTTACGTATACGATCCACCTTTAATGTTGTCGAACAAAGCTGTTTATAAAACAAACATAACTCTGTTATGACGTTCCATACTTTTACGGGCAACAGTTCTTTGAAAGCCACGGGCAGTAAATATTCCATCATGATATGACAATCGTGACTTTTCATCCCACTCAGTTTACTATTTTTGAAGTCAACACATCTACGAAGATTGGAAGAAATCCCATCAGGAAATCTTAAATGTTCCACCCATTTTAGCACGAGTTTTACTTGCTTATTGTCTAGCTCATAGCATGCTTTCAGTTTTTTATTGTCATTAGACTTCATATGAAGTTCCGGCCGCTTACAATAGTTTGCTATATCAAGCCTTGAATTCAAATCGTCCTTGGTTTTGCCCTTTACATTCAAAATTGTATTAAACAGATTATCAAACACGTTCTTTTCGTTGTGCATCACGTCAATATTATGTCGGAGTAAGAGATCTTTCCAATATGGTAACTCCGAAAATATACTTTGTTTGCACCAATTATGAATGTCTGACTTTCCTGGGATTTCAGTCTGGACTCTAGTTTCATGTATCTTTGGATAGTCCCTTACAATTTCGTATATTTCCTCGCCTGACCAAACCTTGGGTGGTTTCAGATTCTCTTCTTTGTTAGCTATGAAAATTTTCTTATCTCTTCTAAAAGTATGATTAGGATGAAGAAAACACCGATGACAATCAAACCACGAAACTTTCTTCCCATATCGTAACGAAAATGCTCGTGTTTCTTCCATACAATAAGGGCATGCTAGACGACCGGCCGTACTCCAACCAGAAAGCATCCCGTATGCAGGAAAATCATTAATAGTCCATAACAAAGAAGCGAACATACGAAATTTTTTTTCCTTGATACATCGTAAGTTTCGACTCCTTCATACCACAGTTTCTTCAACTCTTCAATCAATGGTTGTAAATTAACATCAATTCCTTGGGTTGGATCATGAGGGCCGGGAACAACAATGGTGAGAAACATATATGGTGTCTTCATACACATCCATGGAGGTAAATTATACGGAGTAACGATAATTGGCCAGGATGAATATTTACTACCATACTGTGAAAATGGTGAAAATCCATCCGTACATAAACCAAGTCTGACATTACGGCTTTCCGCAGCAAATGTGGGATAAGTCTTATCAAAATGTTTCCATGCTTCTCCGTCGGATGGATGTATCAAAGTTCCTTCTTCCGCTGTTCTCACACTATGCCATCGTATATGACAGGCCGTAGCAGAAGATGCATATAATCTTTGAAGTCTGGGAGTGATGGGTAAATAATGCATTCTCTTGTACGGGACTTCTTTCCCTTTCTTCTTTCTTGGTTTGTATCTTTCTTCGTTACATATTTTGCATTTTCTGAGGTCAACGTCGTCTTTCCAATACAACATGCAACCTTTCACACATGCATCTATCTTCTCGTACGGTAGACCAAAAGTGGACATTAATTTTTTTACTTTATAATGACTATCGCACATCAGATTATTGGGTGGCATGTGTCGTTTTGCAGCTTGTACAACTGCTGTAAATGCAGCTTCCGTAAGGTTGAATTTTGATTTCATAGTTATGTATTCGGCGGTTATTGAAAGTTCGGTTCCGCTATTACATCCGTCCCACAACGGCCTCTTAGCAGAATCCAACAAATCGTATATTTTTTTAGCTCCCGCAGTCGGTTCTTCTTCGACATTTTCGTCTTCATCGACAGCTTCAGTTGTAGGAAACATTGATCGTGCTGCATCATCCACCATATTTTCTATCGGATTCGTCATTATATTACCGTCTTCTAATAGTTCAGTATTAGGTGTAGGTTCAACAAGTTCTCCATGACGATCCCAGAAATAATAATCAGGCACGAAACCATATTGATACAAATGTACTTCAACTATATCCGGTTTCCAATGCTTCAAATGTTGGCACTTACTACACGGGCAACGAATTTCTGTGTTGTTTCGGTTATTAGATTTAGCAAATCTAATAAATTCGTGTACACCGTTGTAGAAATGTTGCTTTATTGATCCCTTCTTTCCAGTTCTGACTTCATACATCCAAGTACGGTCGAGAAAATAATTGAACATTTTTCCTGATTTGAAAATGTATGTTAGACAGTTTAAATCAATAATTTTCAACCATTCTCCATTGTAAACAGTTCGCCGTTGCAGAAAATTCAAAATAAAAACTTCACTTTATTTTTTAATTTTTTAGTATTTTGGTTTTCACTTCAGTGGTCAGTCATCCTACTTCCCATTACAAACACAATAATGTAATTACATTTTATAAATCATTTCAGATTAAACGGTTCAACAAAATTTCGGCAGCACTGCCCTTCTGTTCCCTGTATCGTACACAAATGCGTGTACACAGGGAACGTAAAGGAAGCGCTATCGAAATTTTGTAACCGTTTAAAATGAAATGATTTATAATATGTAATTACTTTATTGTGTTTGTAACTTGTCCAATACAGGGACAAATCCGACAAATATTATATCAGATGAATATAAATGTCTGTTCCGTTACCAAAACGAACATCCATATAACGATCATATACAACACTTGCCTGACGGGGCCAAAGCCAATCTAAGAGATAAAAAAATTTCTTTAAATTTTATCAAATATTGTTGTTCTTTTCAAATTTTGACAATGTTTCAACTATTTAAATTTTATTTAATAAATTTGTATATTTAAATTTTAGTTCAACATTCAACAATTTTAGTTCAATATTCATTTCTTTATTTTTTTTACGACATAGATTTTAGCGTAATCTTTGTTGTTGTTATATTCATTCCTTAATTTCATTACAAAATAGATTTCAGTACAATATCAGTTGTTTCTAAAGTCATTTCCTAATTTTTTTTAAAAAAAATTAGATATTTGTAGAATTTTTAATGCTCTCATATTCATTTTTTAATTTTCTATATAAACTTTATTTTTGTACAATACTGTAATTTGTAATTTATCAAACTTAAATTTGTACAATACTATATAAACTTTATTTTTGTATAATACTGTAATTTGTAATACTCATATTTGCAGAATTTAGATTTTAACAACTTAAATTTGTGATTTATCAATTTCATAAACTATGAAATACTTCCATGTAAATTTATCAATAACCAAGTTAATCATTAATATACACTATTTTTTCACCTAAAACAACTAACCATGTTAATCGCCAACACTAATCAACTACATCAACCATTTATTCAACTTGATCATGATAAACTAATTAATGTAATACTAAATAATTCAAGTTCATGATAATAAACTAATTAATCTACCAAATCAACATACAACACTACTAATACCCAATTTAACAACACTACTAATACCTAATTTAACAACAAATCTCAATCTTACAACAAATCATAATTGACTTAGGGTTTAAACTAAACCTAAAAACATCAAATTTACATTCAAACAAGAGATTAGAAGCATACCGACGTAAATTTGGGTGATTTGGAGGCGTTGAAGGCTGGGGCGGCGGCTACGGTGACGGGGGCGTCGGAGGGGGAAGGAGGAAGGAAATTTGGGGAAGATGAAATGAAGAAGCTGTTGCTCTCGGCCAGATCTATATATTGCGTATAGCAACGGCTAGCGACGGCCGCTTTTTTTAGCCGTCGCTAGCCGTCGCTAAGCTCCGCCGCTATACGAAGCCTTTCTAGTAGTGACAAAACATGTAGGAACAACGTCAAACAAGTGAAAAAAACCGCTAACAAATCACTCGTACTGACCACTCTACAATATCATAACCTGAGACGACGCAAACAACGGACTAAAAAAGAAACAGAACCGAGACAAAACAAAAAACATGAAAACACGGACACATATAACCAAAAGTCACGCAATAAGCTCAACCGAAGTGAAGCCCAAACAGGGAACAACAGCTTCACATCCCCCTTTTCAATCTCACCCACCACATCAAATAAACAACAGTTCATTAACTCCCAAAAATAACCACGGCTGAAGAAAAAGTAATGGCGGCGTCTGCAAAACCATGGCAGTCGAACGGCAGCTTCGAGGCGAATACCCAGAACAACCGATTGAAGACGGAGGCAGTGGCAAAGGCGGTACCTTCTTTACTTACTATTCAACTTGTAGATCATAATTTTAACATCAGTAGCTATAAGTTCAGATCTGACCTTGAATGGGAGAGTTTGTTTATTATATAATCGATTACTTCTTTCACACCATAGATGCCACACAGTAGCCCCAATACATGCATTAATTTTCTGCATATGATGTTTGCTACTATTCTGATTATGTGAAATACTTGTTAAAATGCCTTGCAAATTAGAATGGTGTTGTAAGTTAATACGCACATGTTGGCAGACCTCATTCCAAATATTTTTTGAGTAATCGCATTCAAAAAATAGATGGCTATGACTTTCCTCCATACTGTTGCAAAGAGCACAAGTAGTAGTTACGATAGAATTGTTCCAAGTATGAATTCTATCCAACGTATTCAGTTTGTTGAGAACAGTAAAATATGTACAAGCGGACATTTTAGGAGAACAAATGCTATTCCATATATGATGATGCCAATCTACAAAACTTGATTTCGTTTGAATGCTATCCCAGGCTGATTTAAAGGAGAATTCACCACTATTTGATGGTAGCCACCACCAATAATCCTCTTCACTATGTCTGTCAATATTGATACTTTTCACCATGTTGCATATGTCGTTTGGTAATTCAACAGTTCCAAAATGCCAATCATGGTCTCTGATCATAGTAGACACTAGGTGTTTGCTATTACCAGCGTAGACCATCCTTTGCCACCCCAGTTTATGCACCAATGACTCCCCATGTATCCACGGTTCGAACCAAAGACTAGTGGTTCGTTCATTAGCAATACACTTACCAATCAGTCCTTTGCTACTATCACTTGCTTTGAGAATGGATTTCCAGGTAGCAAAGGCAGTGGGATCATCCATAATAGTCCAAAATTGCTTATCTTTACAATATCGATTTGTCATCCATTTCGCCCATAAGCTTTTATTCTCCAGCAATTTCCACAATAATTTAATGGAATTAGCTTTTTGTATATCCTGAATATTTCTTAAGCCCAGCCCACCCTCTACCTTAGGCATACAAACTTGATTCCAATTAATTTTGTGTTGTTTGCTGCCCCATAGGAAATTGGCACAAATGGAATCAATTTTCTTACTGACGCATATCGGCATTTGACAAATTTGAAGCCAAAAGGAGATCATAGGGTATATGACAGTCTTAATTAGTTCCAACCTACCCAAGAAAGTTAATAACATATTATTCCAGGTAGACAGCCTTTTCTTAATTTTATCTATAAGTTTGTTAAAATCAGCTGTCTTGAGACTAGTACAGCTGAGAGGAAGACCCAGATAAATGACTGGAAGTTGAGCAGATTCGATATTCAAAATTGAAGTAATCTGCTGTTTACCCCTGACACTTTTACTAAAAAATAATTTGGATTTTTGTTCATTAATGTTCAGTCCAGCATTTGCATTTAATTTGCCGAGAACGCTTTTAATAGCTTGCGCGCTTTTCTCATTAGCTTTCAAAAAAACAAGCAAGTCGTCTACATACATCAAATGATTAACTGCCGGAGTACATTTATAAATAGGAATAATATTACCTTCGTGATGCGCAATCTCCATTTGGATAGATAAGAATTCCATAGCTATAGCAAATAGGTATGGGGACAGCGGATCTCCCTGTCGAAGTCCATGGTTACTGTGTATAAATCCATAAGCGCTACCCTCCATAATGACCGAAAAAGTAGGAGTAGAAATGCATGTAAATATTAGTCTCACAAGCTCAGCCGGAAAACCCATACATAACATCACATGGCAGATGAATTCTCTATTAATTTTGTCATAGGCTTTCTGCAAGTCCACTTTTAGACATAAATTATTTGAGCCTTTTCGATTGAATGTCCTCAACATCTCATGTGCCAAAAGTGAATTCTCCGAAATATTTCTTCCCGTGATAAAAGCATTTTGATTAGAAGAGATCAAGTCACCAAGATAACATTTAATTCTGTTACAAATGACATTAGCAATGATTTTATATAAAACGTTGCAACAAGCAATCGGTCGATAATCTGATATGGTACTAGCGTTCTCCTTTTTCGGAATCAAAGTGATAAAAGTATGGTTGATTTCCTTAACAATTAATCCTGTGTCGAACACGCCTTTTATAGCTGCTACTAAGTCCTTACTAATAAAGTCCCAATGAAGTTTAAAAAATTTGGAGCCAATACCATCAGGCCTCGGGCTGCTATCTTCATTAATATGAAAAGTGGCTTCCTTAGTTTCCTCTTCTGTCACCTCCGCGATGAGAGACTGTCGTGCATTTTCAGTTAAGACTCTTTTACAAATAACATCATCAAACTCAGTTCTAATATAGTTTGAATTATATAATTCGGTAAAATAAGACAAAGCCAGATTTTTAATATTTTCAGCCTCTATAACTGGTTTTCCTTCCTTGTTAAGTATGCCAGTAATTCTTTTACTTTTATGATTGTGTGACATTTTGGCATGAAAAAACTTTGTACATCTGTCCCCGTCAGTTAACCAACTGACTTTAGATTTTTGTTGATTCTCAATTGCATGACTATGAAGAGCACACTCAAGTTGAAAAAGATTTTCCTTGTATGCATCAATAATACCTTGATCTGTGGGACTAGTAAGTAGCAGCCCATAAAGATTGTCACACTTTTGTCTAAGTTCATTAATTAGTTTGTTAAAGGAAGTTCTACCCTTATTCCACTTTTTGAGAGCAATTTTAACTTGTTTCAATTTAAAAAGAATTTTATGAAGAGGGTTACCTTCAGTTGCATACTGCCAAGCATTATGAACAGTATCTTGGTACCCCAAGCCCAGCCTCCAAGCATTATTATATTTAAAAGATTTTTTCGCCTTTTGAGTAGATTCATAATTTAGTTGAATAAGAATGGCACAGTGATCACTCGTCGAGTGTGGCAAGATAAATATATCATAGTTATGCATTAAAGTGTTCCAAATTTGATTACTGAACACTCTATCAGTTTTACTATGAATAGAGAAATTTTTACCTCCTCTCCAAGTAAATTTGTTCCCTTTCCCTTGTTGTTCACAAAGCCCACTGAACTGCATGGCCTCATAAATCCTCATCTGCATTGTTTCCAGTATTACGTGGACCGATTCTATCAGCATTGTACAAAACCGTATTAAAATCCCCGGCTACAAGCCAAGGTAATGAACATTGCCGAGACATGTAACAAATGTGCTCCCATAATTCTTTTCTCTGATCAGAATTGTGAAGGCCATAGACTACAGTTAAAATCATAGTTAAACCACCAGTATTTGTAAGCGTACCGGTTATTACTTGAGAATTACTATTAATAGGCGAATAAGTCCAAACATTTTTATTCCACATCACCCCGATTCTGTTCTTGTTATTGGAACTGTTATTACATGTACAATCCCATCCCTGTAAATTAGAATTGACATAGATAGATAAGTCTTCTTTTGACATCTTGTGTTCAAGTAAAGCAGCAACAGATATCTTGTAGGAAAGGAGATGATTAATGACATCTAGTTTCCGGGAAGGGGAGTTCAATCCCCTAACGTTCCAAATGAGGAACGTCATAACGAAACATGTCCATCTGTTCCCCTGTTATTATAGCAACTAGGGGAAGTACTCACTCTACTCTTCTTCGCACGACTGTTCTTGTTTTTAACTTGAGTAATTAGTTCACTCCATGCAGGGTTGTCGATCGCATTTTCAGTGGCTGCGGCTTTGAATTCGAACTTATCCTGCTCATCACGACTTCTCCGGGTAATACGTAAACTTACATTATCTTTAATTGTGTTATATTTTGATTGGGACTTCTGAGAAACGTTATAATCTGTTATCTCATTTTCAGGTTTCTTCAACTCGGATCCTTGACCCAGGTCAACAGTTTCAGGCGGAGCATCAGCTTCGGTTTCCATGCTTTCAATACATGTCTCCGCCGTAGGTATGACGGTTTCTGCTGTGCCAGTGGGCGTGGCATCAGGTTTAGCCAACAAAGAGTTCGCTTCATCAATTGTATTAATTGGCCATTTATTATTCTTAGCAGTAACATTATACATAACTTTATTTGTCATTTTGCTGCTGTTATCTGATTGAGCGAAGTTAGATTTTCCACTGCTATCGATAGTTGTGTTATTATTGACTATTTCAATCGTACATGCTGTAGTCTGTTGATGAATATTTTCGTTATCCTCCATAGGATCTTCAACCATGGTAGATCCTTCATGATTTGCATCACTACTAGATTGTTTTGGTATCCACGTCTTAACTGATATGCAGTGTTTTTCCCCATGACCATAACAGTGATAGTTAGAACATTTAGGAGGCTTCCATTCATAGACGACTGCTTGCCAACTCATATTATTATCTCCATCGATTATTGGAACCCTTTCCGGAAACGTAAAATTATTATCTATTTCAACAAGGACACGAGCAAACGAAATGCGTACCATGCCTTTAGTAACTTGATCAAGCTTAATAGGGCAACCAAGAACGGAAGCAATCCGTCCTATTGCCTCATCTGTCCAATAATCTACGAATCCAAATAGGTAGACTGTTAAGGAACTCACGAGAAAGTTTCATACCTTCCTTCCATTTTTTCATAGTGATGAGACGTTTATCATAAAAATAAGGACCGTTAGCAATAACAAGATCACAGTCCTCTTGTTTGTCAAACTTAATGATATAAAACCTATTCTCTCGAGAAAAAAAATCTGAAACTCACCTTTGGGTTTCCAAACCCTAGAAATATAGCCTTTAAAAAAAGGAAAATAAGGCTTTGGACCCATACCGTAGACCGCAATAGAGTTCTTCCATTTTTCTCTAGCTGTTGATATTAATTGGGAATCAATCTTAGCATATTTCGTATTATTGACTTCTGTGGGGGGATAGTAGCTAATTGGGGCATACACAGAGACATCTAGATCAGTGACAATATCCTTCCATGCCCGTATAGGAGTAGGACCAGCCTTATCAAATTTTGGAACAGACTCGTTTGAATTTCCTGAAAGGGGTGGAAATTCATCTGACGTTTTATGCATGCTGAAGCCTGTGTGACGCGAAGGCTGTGAATTCCCTGATTGGAAGACCCTGTTTGAAAACACCTTTCCCGTTTTAGCAGATCCATGAAATGTCATATTCCCACGTCCCAAACGTTCCTTCCCCTTATTCTTCTTGTTAATCACAGGCATGAAGCCATCTGCACCTCCAGCATCTGGAGGTTCCGAAGATCTAGGGTCAGATCTGGCCTCTGAGAAGGATCCCGGAGAAGGAGAAACCCTAGGAGCCGCCATTATATATTTATATATTTTCAGAATTTTTTTTGACAACTTTTGTTCTAACTTATGTTCAATATACGTTTATACATTTTTCTTCAATTATTTTTTGGTATACTATTCTACTTGACCTATAATTCATTCTGTTCATGTGTATGCTATAAGCATTTCAACATCTACTCTTAACTACTTTGGCTCTTGATTACTGCAGGTATCAAAAAATGTCTTCATTTTATTCTAAAGAAGGTTGAGGGAAGGCTATGTTGTTTACAGTTAGAATTAGTTAGGAATTCAAGCCAAGTAACCAATCATATCTTTTCGAAATTTGATAATGAATCCAATTATATAAAGGTTGAAATGGATTAATAATTTTCTTTTTATTGTTTTGTAAATTATCCATAATTTTTACGTTGATAATTTTCATATGGTGTCAACAAAAATGTTCCATCTTGCAAAAATCCCCAGTATTCTACACCTGTGATTGCAGTCTTAACTGTTTGTAGGCTATATTGGCTTTATTTAATTCACAGATGATATCTAACAATTCGTTATCAATATTTGTTGTAAACCCGCTTTTATAATTGGTCATTTAAGTAAAATATTTTCATCAACTACAAGATTGTATATAATATTTCTTTGACAAAAAACCACAACACAGGTATGCTAATGTGTTATGGATATTTACAAAAAAATACTTATGAGGTGTACATGTAATTTTACAGGGGTTAACATGTTTTTTTGTGGCTATGTTTAATTTAATCATTAACAGGAAAGCTAAGAGAAATAGTTAATACTATGACTAGGAGACGTGTAAATATCTTATGCGTTCAGGAGACCAAATGGACGGGCCAAAAGGCGAAGGAGGTGGAGAACACATGCTTCAAGTTATGGTACACGGGAAAAGAGCGTAACAAGAACGGGGTAGGTATTTTAATTGACAAGAACCTTAGAAACGGAGTGGTCGACGTTATGAGACAAGGGGACAAGATCATCCTAGTTAAGCTGGTAGTAGGTGATATGATTCTGAACGTCATTAGTGCTTATGCCCCACAAGTAGGTCTAAGTGAAGCCGTCAAGAGGAATTTCTAGGAAGAGCTAGATGTCATGGTTAGGGATGTGCCTAATAGCGAAAAACTTTTCATAGGAGGAGATTTCAATGGCCATATTGGTACAACTAGTGGGAGGTTTGAGAGAGTGCATGGTGGTTTTGGATATGGCGATAGGAACCAAGAAGGAGAAGAAATATTGAATTTCGCTATTGCTTATGACCTCATGATAGCTAATACCTTCTTTAGGAAGAGACAGTCACACTTAATTACTTTTAGTAGTGGTCAACACTTTAGCCAGATTGACTTTGTACTTACTAGAAGAGACGACAAACGAGCTTGTGTAGATTGCAAAGTCATACCTGGAGAATGTGTCGTCTCACAACATCAGCTTTTGATATCCGAGTTTCGTCTTCGAATGCGTGTTCAACAGGGTAAAGGAGCCAAGACTAGTCGAACGAAATGGTGGAAGCTCAAAGGAGACGCCTCACGAGTGTTTAAGAATAGAGTGATGGTAGAAGGGGCATGGAACATGGAAAGAGAAGCAAATCACATGTGGGATGAGATGGCAAGACGCATTCGGAAAGTGGCTACCGAGGTGTTTGGGATAGCGAAAGGAAATAAACGCGAACCTAAAGATTCTTGGTGGTGGAACAGTGATGTGCAAAAGGCTATCAAAAGGAAGAAGGAATGCTATAAGTGCTTACATCATTACAGGAGCGAGGACAACATGCAAAAGTACAAAGTGGTAAAGAAGAACGCAAAGAGAGCGGTAAGTGAAGCAAGAGGCCGGGCGTATGAAGATCTATATCATAACCTAAGTGCGAAAGAGGGTGAAAAAAACGTCTATAGGATAGCTAAGCTCCGCGAGAGGAAGACAAGAGACTTCAACCAAGTTAAATGCATCAAAGATGACAACAACAGACTTTTGGTGAAGGACGAGGAGATAAAAAATAGATGGAGAGATTATTTCGACAAACTATTTAATGAAGAAGGTGATAGCACTACGATCGAGATAGACGACTCTTCTGATGACACTTGCAGACATTTTGTTCGAAGAATTCAAGAATCTGAGGTAAAGAAGGCACTAAAACGGATGAAAGCAGGCAAGGCATTGAGGCTTGATGACATCCTCATTGAGGTGTGGAGATGCATTGGAGATGCAGGGATAGCATGGCTAACTAAGTTGTTCAATAATATTTTCAAATCAAACAAGATGTCAGATGAGTGGAGGAAAAACATACTAGTTTCAATTTTTAAGAATAAAAGAGATATTCAAAGTTGCACAAACTACAGAGGAATTAAGCTTATGAGTCATACAATGAAGGTTTGGGAGAGAGTCATTGAGCATAGACTAAGGAGAATGACAAATGTTTTAAAAAACCAATTTGGCTTCATACCCGGGAGGTCGACCACAGAGGCGATTTTCTTGATAAGACAACTTATGCAGAGGTTTAGAGAGCAAAAGAAGGATCTACACATGATATTTATCGATTTGGAGAAAGCTTATGACAAGGTACCGTGAAAGGTGATGTGGTGGGCTCTGGAAAAGAAGAGAGTCCCAACAAAGTACATTACACTTATCAAGGATATGTACGATGATGTTATGACTAGTGTCAGAGCATGCGATGTTGAAACCGGTGACTTTCCCATTAACATAGGATTACATCAAGGGTCAGCTTTGAGCCCCTATATTTTTGCGTTAGTGATGGATGATGTTACGAAGGGTATACAAGGTGAGAATCCTTGATGTATGCTATTTGCTGATGATGTTGTGCTAATTGATGAAAGTAGGATTGAGGTTGATAGACAACTGGAGCTGTGGAGACAGACTCTAGAATCAAAGGGTTTTAGGCTTAGCAGAACTAAAACAGAGTATATGAAGTGCGGGTTCAGCGGTGTCAGGTCGGAAGATGGAGATGTTACTCTGGCTGGAAAAATAGTTCCCAAGAAGGAATCATTTCGATATCTAGGATCAATGTTGCAGTATAATGGTGAAATTGATAAAGATGTTAGTTTTAGAATTCGAGCGGGATGGGTGAAATGGCGACAAGCGTCTGGGATTCTCTGTGATAGGAAGGTCCCACAAAAGCTTAAAGAAAAGTTCTACAAAACGGCAATCAGGCCTGCGATGTTGTATGGTGTAGAATGTTGGCCTACTAAAAGCCAACACGTCCAAAAGATAAGCGTAGCAGAGATGCGTATGCTACGATGGAGCTGCGGTCATACAAGAAGAGACCGAATTAGAAATGATGATATACGTGATAAACTTGGAGTAGCACCAATTGAGGAGAAACTAATTCAACATCGCTTAAGATGGTTTGGACATCTTCAACGAAGGCCGCCCTAGGCACCTGTACGTGTTGGAATTATAGGCCGTGTTGAATGCCCAAAGAGAGGTAGAGGTCGACCAAGGTTGACATGGGAGAAGTAGTAAAAAGAGATTTGAAGGATTGAGTATATCCGAAGAGCTGGTGACGGGTCGGAGCGAGTGGAAGTTAGCAATTCACGTACCAGAACCATGAGCGTTGAGTTTTAAAAAATTTAGATTATAGGACTAGGAAACACGAGCCTAAGACGTAGGTTTGGTCTTTGACCAATATTACTATTAGTATCATTATCGCTATTAGTATTATTACTATCATTCCTCTTATATATATATACATATATATTTTTATTTTATTTTACTTAGCTATTATTATTAATTTACTTATTTGACTTTATTTTATTATTGCTATTGCTATTGTTATTATTATAACTTTTAAATTGATTTTTTCATTTAGTTTTGGGTTCCATATCTAGCCGACCCCAACTTGTTTGGGAATAATGGTTTAGTTGTTGTTGTTGTATGTTTAATTTATTTTATTTTTAATATTATACCAAGCTAAACACATAAAACACCTAATTTATTAATAATATTAAACAAATATTGAAATTGTTATTGATATATTACCATTTTATGTCCACGTTCCACATTTTCAAACGTATTAATTAAACAGGAAATTATTGTGAAAGACAAAATTTCTCAGCGTTTTTGCCTCAAGGACAGACCTTCAATATTTTATCCTGAAGGACAACTTTCTTTAGGTATCAGTTTTTAGTTATTGATAGCAGTTTTTAGGTATCAGTTTGTAGTTATCGGTAGCAGTTTTTAGGTATCAGTTTTTAGCTTGGTATCAGTTTTGTTGTCCTTATGAATAATTTTGGAAAATTTTTATCCTTATGAATAATTTTTTGAAGAATGTTTGTACTTATGGTAAAAATATTGAGGTTGTGTCCTTGAGGCAAAAAATATACAAATCTTTGTCCTTTAAATTAATTCTCTCTTAATTAAAAACATATAACATGTAAACTAAGCTATAATCAAATAAATGCAACTATCTTATCTTATTTTTTCGCACTGAAGGTTTGTAACGTTCCAAGTGAATAGCATGGGTTTGCACATGCTAAGAGTAATGGTTCAAACTTTCAACTTTTTTGACGGTTCTATATTCAAATTTGCAACTGTTCGTCACAGCATCCTTTTAGAACTCGAAAATCCAATGCTGCCTTCATATATTAAAACTGTAAATATAAACTTCACATCCACAATTAGTCGCAGTATTGATATGTATTAATTTTGTAAGCTGCAATAGTTTGGAGGACAATTTTAGAGTAGGTGTTCATAGCTTGCTATGTCAACTATTAAGTCAAACCTATAAAGTACAATTCCTTCTTAGAACAATTAAGTTGAACCATGTAGGTTATATATAGAAACAACTATGGCAACACAACTATGCCAACACATGAGATTTGATAATTATTGAGGATCTTGACGAAGAATGGGTTTTGAACAATCTCTGTATGTATATAATTACTTTTTATTTCCAATGCGAGAGTGGTCCGTGTATAATTTGTTGAAAACAATATCATGCTTAGCGAATTCTTAGGCTGCAGCAAATAAATCATAGCCTAAATTCGCAAACTGATACTAATACAGTAGGTAAACTAACTAGCCAATTTTTTTTCAAACAACATGTTGTAGTGCTTAGCAAATTCTCAGGCCGCAGCTTAGAAATCATTGGTAGGAAAAATAAATGGCCAATTTTTTTTCAGACAACATGTTAGATTGATCGGTTTTTACCGTAATACTTCAAATGTATGTTTCAGAATTTGACTTTTAGACTGCCATGTATATGGACTGAAAATAATATTAACTTCAGCTTTTCTTCAATGCAATAGTCTATGTTATTGTATGAAGGTGTTAGCTAATACGGTGTATGTATTTCCTATATCTAAATTTTTTGTGGAAAAGCTCATGTTAGTTGCCTTTTTGGTTTAGCCTATCTTAATATTGTTTATTATGAGTCCATTCAGTCGACTGTAGGTAGTGTATTAGAAATACATTATTGAATTGCAATTATAAATGAAGTTTGAACATTTCGTGTTCTTCATTGTTGCCTTGGACTTGAAATCAAAATTATCATTTCCTCATGATTAATATTACAAAACTCGGAACTACTTTGACTTTTGGAACTTTTCTGTACAAGGACCACCACAGTTAGTTGTTATAGAGTAAAGCTGTAATCCTTCCCCTATATGTAAAGTGTGCATAATAAATGCATGTATAAATGGTGATGAAATGATCAAATTTTAGTTAATTATGCAAGAATAAGTAAACATGCAACCAAATTATGCTTATAGGATGGCTAAGGCTAGGTGTAAAAGCATTTTGCTAAGACTTTACAAAAAAATGCAAAATATCAAAATTTGCAGCACTACACATTACATAAGTAACAAATCTTGGATTTGGTGATACAACTATGCAAGATTTTGGTGCAACTGAGGTCCTTCAAACAATATGTGGCGGATATTTTTGATGTGTATTTTATGAATATAGACGTATATGTAAGACTTAAAGCTATGCTCCTCACATTTGGCACCATTCAAAAAGTTACTATCTTTGAAAGTAATCATGGAATACAAGTGTTGAATCAGTATCCTGATAATTCTATTATACTAATGATTATATGAATAGAGTACCATGACTTTATTGAAATCTTTGGCTTTATAGGTATTCTTCATTTGGTTTTGTAAACTTAAATGTATAGTTTTTTATTTGTGTTTTTTTGCAATTAATAATCAATGCAATACATGATGTTATGTTCTTTTTTTCTTGGACCTGCCTAATGATTTCTCATATTTTGTTTATATTAGCAATTGCCTACCAATTATAATTTTCAGCAATAAACGTGTTCCACGTTGAATCAATAAGTTACATATACTAATTCAACCCACACACTATACTATCCAGGGTTCACATCCATGACCTTCATCAGGATAAACATTCCATGGATGCAAAGGTGGGACTGCAAATAGCAGCAGCAAAAAATTGCGCACAAGCAGGTTTAAAATATCTTTTTCCTAACTTATTCTGTGCATACAGAACAGGAGCAGAAACAACATTATGCATTTCAGTTTATGATTTAATGTGGTTGAACCTGCACATTATATATCCTACTACCATAGATACTCATTTTGCAGAGCATAAAAACACAATTCCTTTCCACCAAATTTTGCATGTTTGTTCCTTATTAAGAATTCCCATTTTTGGTGCCCCTTTGTAAAAAGCACACCTTTACTACTTTATACTCGTATAATTTTTTATCAATTTGGCACAGTTGATTAAGTCAACATGTACGCTTAATAGTGAGTAATTTATTTGCTTGAAAAATATACTCTGGCCAATATTTTCCTTTTTTATCAATTTTTGATTCTATATTATATGAATTATTTCGTTCAGGTAAGGTTTTAGTTTCGATCACAAATTTAGTACATTGTGTGTTTCTTAGTTTTAAATTGTTTGAAAAACAGCCTATATGCATTATTTGTTGGCTCCTGAAATGTCTAAAATAAGATATCGGTTCTGAGAAAGCACAAAATAGACTTAACTTTATTTCTTCTCTCTTTGCATCAGAGCCATCAATTTCAATGGTCCAGATGCACTCTATTTTTTGTTTCAGATTGCTAATGTTGGGCTTATTTATTCAACCCGTTTATGTACATATAAAAACCTTTGTTTGTACATGATTACATCAAGATTCACATTGTAATCATTCAGTTCTATAACAAAGATAATTCTGCAAACATTGTTTCTTTATTTTCTAATATGGTATCAGAGCAATCTTGAAGTCTAATGACTTATCATCAGAATTTGGCCTGAAGATCATCATCGAGCCATATCAGGAAGGAGGTCTGTTCATCCCCCTTCGATTGCTCTCAGCTTTGATCAGGAAATTCATCATCTGATTTTTGGTGATACCTTTTCTTGATCTTTTGCTCTTTTCCATCTAGTGTTTTTTTATCTGTTCTGTTCGGATTCGATCCTCTTTTGCATTTTTCTGCATTATAGTTTGTCAAGAATCATATTCTTGATAAACTACAACTCTTTTCTGTGTAAACCCTTGTTTTCTTGGCTGCAAGATTATATCTGCCTCGCCAAGAAATAAAGATATGGCTGGAGATGATGATAATTCTGCAACTACATCACCTGCAGTCAGAAACAAATCTCAAACTCTCAAAGAAACCCTATCAATTGTTAAACCAAAGGGACAGTTAGCAGTTCAGTTAGATGAAGATAACTATTTACTATGGAAATATCAGATTGAAACTGCAATTCGAGGATATGGGCTTGATGAATATATAAATGGTACACTGACCATACCACCAAAGATGGTAAATGATGATAAAGATAATGTTGCAGCAAATCCAGAATATAGTCATTATCTAAAACAAGATAGTCTCCTTTCCTCTTGGTTAATGTCATCAGTTAGTATCAGCATCTTGTCTCAAATAGTTGGATGTAAAACATCTCAAGATATATGGGAAGCTATAGAACAAATTTTCAACTCACAAACAGCTGCAAGAGTCATGCACTACAGGAAGCAATTCCAGAATCTAAAGAAAGGAAATATGACAATGCAAGAATATCTTACTAAAGCCAAGAGTTATTGTGATAAACTTGCTACTGCTGGGCATAAAATTTCTGAATCTGAACAAATTTTAACTATTTTAGGAGGGCTTAATGAAAATTATGAATCTCTCATTACAGTAATTTCGTCAAAGAAAACTCTACCAAGTCTACAATATGTTAATTCAGCTCTTTTGTCCCAAGAAGGCAGAATAGAAGAGAAAAAGGAAAACAGTTCAGAATTCTCAATAAACTTCACATCCAACAGAGGAAGAGGTCAAGGCAGAGGACAATACAATAGAACAAGTCAAAGAGGTGGTGAAAGTTTTAGAGGAAGAGGCAGAGGAAGATGGACTGGAAACAACAGAATCAAATGTCAAATTTGTGAAAAACCAGGGCATGTTGCTTCTAAATGCTACTTCAGGTTTGATCAGAACTTTGTTCTGAATCAACAAACCAATAACAGTCAGAAAGGTCCCAATGTGAATTTAACTCAAACTGATTCAAAAAGTCAAGGTGGCAATTCAAGGAATCACAGTGATACTGATTCACAAATCAAGTCAGATGATTCAATATATGAAGACTGGTATCCTGATTCTGGAGCATCAAATCATGTCACTAACAGTCTAGAGAATCTTAATCTTGGAAACAAGGAGTATAAAGGTACAAAATCTGTTTACATTGGTAATGGTAAATCTTTGAAAATTACTAAGGGTTCCTCATATTAAGAAGAATTTGATTAGTGTATCTCAGTTTGCTAAGGATAATCATGTGTACTTTGAATTTTATCCAAATTTTTGTCTGGTTAAAGATCTGACTAGTAAAACAATTTTGTTACAGGGTAAAATGGAAAATGGACCGTATAAATTCAATCTGTACCAAAACAGTGAACCAAGACAGAAAGAAATTTGGCGTAACTATTCAAAGAGTGATGATAAGGTTGATTGTATTGATAACAACTTTGATATTTGGCACTGTAAACTGGGTCATCCTAGTATAGCTATTGTTAAGAGTATTATGAAAGATAATGGTGTTAAATTCAAAGATATATCATTACCATATGTTTGTGCTTCTTGTCAGTTAGGAAAATGTCACAAATTACCTTTTAACAATTCCATAACCAAGTATAATCAACCACTTGAACTGGTTGCAGTTGATCTATGGGGTCCTGCACCAGTCAACTCTGATTATGGAATGAATTACTACATTTCATTTGTTGATTCCTATTCTAGATACACTTTGATTTTAATGCTTAAATCCAAATCTGAAACCAAGAATGCAGTCATTCATTTTATCACTCAAGTTGAAAATTTAACTAATCATAAACTCAAAACCATTCAAACAGATGGGGGTACTGAGTTTAAAAATCTGAAAGAGTATTTTTCTGAAAAAGGAATTAATCATAGAATTACCTGTCCATATTCCTCTGAACAAAATGGCTTAGTAGAAAGAAAGCACAGACACATTGTTGACACAGGTCTGACATTGCTTGCACATGCATCTATGCCACTTAAGTTCTGGCCAGATGCTTTTACATCTGCTGTTTATCTTATAAACAGAATGCCTACAAAAGTTTTGAAAAAAAAAACTCCATTAGAACTTCTGCATAAAACCAAACCAAATTACTCTTTTCTCAAAACTTTTGATTGCTTATGTTTTCCATATACTAGACCATATAATAAACATAAATTGAGTTTTAGATCTTTACCATGTACCTTTCTTGGATATGCTACCAGTCAAAAGGGCTATAAATGTCTGACTAATGAAGGTAAAATAATTATATCAAGGCATGTTGCATTTAATGAACATGTTTTTCCCTTCACTATTTCAGACATGAAAGTCACACAAAAGGTTTATAGTGCCAAGAAGTTTCTTTCACCCATACCTGTATGGGAGAAAGAAAGTTCTGAAAATATCAAAGATAAACAAGGTGTGAGCTCAGATCTCCAACACACTGTGTCCAGTAATGGACCAGGTCAGAGAGATATTTTGAGTTCATGTAGTTCTGATGAAGCTGTTCATGAAGATGAAGACATCCATGATACAAATCAGGATAATGATCAAGTTAGCAGCTCTTCATCAAATAGCAGTGATGATACAGCTGTTCAGAAAGGACATCACATGGTTACTAGGTCTAAACATGGTATTTTCAAACCAAAAGTTTATACTACACATATTAACTATAAGGAACCATCAAGTTTTGAGGAAGCAAGTAAATGTGACAAGTGGAAAGCAGCTATGGATGAAGAATACAAAGCTCTAATTAAAAATAATACTTGGAGCATAGTCCTTAAACCAACCAACAAAATTTAATTGGCAGCAGATGGGTGTATAGGTTAAAAGATCTACCAGGAGAAGGAAAAGTCAAATATAAGGCCAGACTTGTGGCAAAAGGTTACACCCAACAATATGGGTTTGACTTTTCAGAAACATTTTCTCCTGTGGTCAAGCCAACATCTATAAGAATAATTCTAACAATAGCCTTATATTATGGATGGGATATTATGCAACTTGATGTTAACAATGCATTTCTAAATGGTGATTTGCAAGAAGAAGTTTATATGCAGCAACCACAAGGATACATTCAGAATAACAGCAAGGATCTGGTATGCAAGCTACATAAGGCAATTTATGACTTAAAGCAAGCACCAAGGGTCTGGTATGAAAAGTTAAAATCAATTTTACTTTCAATGGGTTATCAGGTATGTAAATCTGACAATTCTATTTATACCAAAATAAATGAAAAATGTACTGTTTATATTTTGATGTATGTAGATGATTTTATAATAATAGGAAACAATGATGATGAGATTAAACATGTTATTAACTTCCTGGATAAGACCTTCTCTATTAAAGATCTAGGTAAATTGCATTATTTTTTAGGCATAGAGGCAATCAGAACTACTGATAATGAAATCATGTTATGCCAACAAAAGTATATAGCTGAAATTTTAAACAGGGCAAACATGAGTAGTGCTAAGCCAATGCCAACACCTATGACAAGCAATTTACATTTATCTAAATACATTGGAGAACCAATTGATAATGTTAAACAGTACCGAAGTATAGTGGGTGCCTTGCAATATGTAACAGTTACTAGACCCGACATATCATTTTCTGTAAATAAAGTTTTCCAATTTATGCAAAATCCATTAGATCAACACTGGAAAGCTGTAAAGCGTATACTCAGATACTTAAAAGGAACTGCAACTCAAGGAATTAAGCTAAAGAAAGGCAAAAACTTACCTATTCAAGGGTTTGCAGATGCTGATTGGACATCCGATTGTGATGATAGAAGATCAACCACGAGACATTGTATATTTCTGGAAGGAAATCCAGTCTCTTGGTGTGCTAAAAAGCAGCCCACTATATCTCGCTCAAGCACTGAATCAGAGTACAAGAGTGTTGCTTCAGCCACAGCTGAAGTGATGTGGATAGAATCTCTACTCAAAGAGTTAGGGTTCGGATCTCAGCATAAAGCCACCATCTTGTGTGACAATTCCAGCACGGTGGCTCTCTCCGCCAACCCAATTCTCCATGCAAGGACGAAGCATATAGAGATTGATCTATATTTTGTCAGAGAACAAGTTGCGAGAGGAAAGCTTGAAGTTAATCATTTTCCCGCTACTTGCCAGATAGCAGATATACTTACAAAAGCTTTGTCTCGTAAATATTTTGAAAGATTAAAAACCAAATTGTGCATAGAAGACATGACAAAGGAATTTGAGCAGCAGGAAGAAACCCTAGCCGCAATTGAAAGGGGAAAATAAGATATTGGTTCTGAGAAAGCACAAAACAGACTTAACTTTATTTCTTCTCTCTTTGCATCAGAGCCATCAGTTTCAATGGTCCAGATGCACTTTGTTTTTTGTTTCAGATTGCTAACGTTTGGCTTATTTATTCAGCCCGTTTATGTACATATAAAAACCTTTGTTTGTACATGATTACATCAAGATTCACATTGTAATCATTCAGTTCTATAAGATAATTCTGCAAACATTGTTTCTTTATTTTCTAATAGTCTAGATGCATCATGATAACCATTTATTTCTACCTTTGTTACTCACTTGATCACTCAAAGTGAATATCATACAAACGAAACAAATATATTTTAATTGTATAAAGCTGAAAGTATAATTTTAGTCAGATAATTTATAAATAATAATACAAATTTTCCTTGCATTTTTTATATGAATTGGATGGGGAAAATCAAACACTAATAATCATAACTTACTTCAATTATGTGTGTATTGGGTGCAAGAAGATTTGTTGACTGTGTTGCTATTAGTCTGTACTATTTTCTGAAGATAGAATTTACTCATTGCATATGTAGAAACATATATGCTAATACTCAAACACAACATATGCAGAATGAATAAAGTTAATGTAGTATCTTAAAGCCAAATACTAAGATGCATATATTAGAGTAATCCAAGACAATATTTAGAAGAATTCTTTATGTTTCTACTACTATAATAACCTATACATTCAAATTTATTTCTACATAATTCACTGCTGGTACTTTTGATTTTAACGAAATGAGAAGTTAAGCTTGCATGGTTAATTTGTATTAGGTATAATGTAAGTTTCAACTTATTTTTTTATTTTCCATTCTACAATATATGTTTTTATTGTGTTTCTTTTTTAGTGTATTTGACAAGCATGCCACTCAAACAAATTTTTTAATGTTTAAAATTCATAATACGTTGTGTGTAATAAGGATTCACACATAGAAAACATGTATGGAGACTGAATATGTATGCAAATGAATTATCAAAATTTATATTTGATATATAAAATAAAGAATTACCTACAAATCGTATGCGTAGCATGAGTTCGCACTACGATAGACCATATAGACGTGAACAAGACAACATACCTCGCATTTAGAGCTGTCACTATATTTGATTAAATAAATTTTGGCCAATGATGCCCGAGTCTTAAGTTTACATGAGATAATATTGACTTTCTTTAATATAAATTTAATCCGATACAAAACTTTCAGTACATTTTCATAAAGCCGACATTATGCATCTGAATATGCATTATTACTTTATCACATACATTGTCTTGACTGTTTTTTTTACCCAATTTCATTAACAAAGCAACATATACTATATGACAGGTGCAGCAAAGGCAAGAACTCGGTGAACTGCTTGGCTGCAATGAAGTGACAAGATCGACAATCATACAATGCTTAGCCAATGATAATACTATGCAGTCTGAAGCTTTTTTTTTCATGACCAACGAAATGCGAAAAAAATTACCTAAAGCTATGTTACTGTAAACGTTGTTTCTTCTTCAACTCTTCCATGCAAACTAGAAATCAAAGTACTTCATAATAAGAAATGACTAATAAAATTGTGTCAGAAAGCTGTAACCACAAGGAATTATCTACTTTATCAAATTTGGAGCATCTATGGTTAAAATATTAAATTGCATTTCTGATATCTGCCAAAGTTTTGTACACATCTGAATGTCATTTTCTTGGTTTATTTTTATCAAACAGTCAACATCAGTGTGGCATTGTTCTCTGTCTATCCAACTTCAATAGATCACCAATAATTATTTTCTTTCCCAATCTACTAGTGTGTAACCCGTGCGTTGCACACGGCGATGTTAATAAAAATTAGTATTTATATTTTAATTATCGCTAAAATTAGAAATTTATTATGTAATTTATGATAAATTTATTGTGATATATTAATCATAAATTAAAATGACATGTGATGCTCAGATGTAAGGTTGAAGGATCAATCCTCGCTAACTATATATAAATATAAATATATATATATATATATATATATATATATATATATATATTTGTAGCAATTAATGTCCTACTAAAAAAATTAATTTTTTTAATACCATAGATATAAATAATTTATGTCGTGTGATATTTTTTTTTTACATATATGAGTGAATAAATAACTTTACCATTTTTGTTTTAATTGTTGTGTGTGTATTGAATTGTTATTTTTCAAGGATTTATAAATAGATTTACGAATGTTAATTTAATTTAATATATTTAAATAATTTGAATTAATAATCAACATAACTATCAAATATAAGAAGTTGAATGTGTAAAGTTATAGAAAATTACGAAGAACTTTGTACGTATTTGTACTTGAGAAGAGCATTTTATGCCCATTTATCTACATGTGAACTTTGATCTATTATTTAGTTTTCATTTTTAAACAATTTCATAGTTAATCATAGATTTTCTGTTGTTATAGGAGAGTCACACTTACAATTTTGATAATCGCAAGTAATGTTATGTAGCATTTAGTTGAGTTATAAGCTTAACATGGTTTGATAACATGTTGAAAGTAAATGTTTATATAATCTAATTTTTATCGATGTAATTTGTGCGTCTACATAGTAATGTTGTAAAATATAAATTTATCTTTTAAAGGTTGTTAAAAATAAAATTATGTTATGTAACATAATGTACAATAAAAATTTAAAGATAACTAAATTAATAATTAAAAGAGTTATTGCTATTTATGTACACATTTTATGTTATGCGATTTATGTATCCTTTTGTCTGAATAAATAAATAACTATATCATTTTTTCCACATATAAATGAATATTGTATATATTGAAATTCTTATATTTTTAGTATTTATTGGATTGATTAATGAATATCAGCTAATCAAATTTATTTAAATAGTTTAAATTTAAGATTACACAATTAGTTAAATATATGGACTTGAGTGTAAAATATTAGAAAAGAATTGAGAATGATTTCTAAGTAATTGTAAAAAAAAAATTTGATGGCACCATTTTGAAACACTTCGAAATCTCAGGTATGGCATCGACAAAGGAAGAAAGATCTAAAATGCATATTATAGGAAGGTGTGAATAAAGTTTATCGTTACCTGTTTTGCTGTCAGTTGTTCAACCAGGCTATGAAGTTGTTTCTCCAGCAGCTTCTCCCTTTGTGATGCCACAATTATTAGCATGCAATTAGCATATTTTCAATGTTGACAGTTAAATTTGCCTGGGAGAAACAAGCAAATTTAAAAGATTACATCAAGTGTGATGAGTTGAGAAAATATCAAATGGCATAATACAACACAATCTACTGTTCTAAAATTCACAACACCTTAATCTCTTCATGCAGCTTCTGTACACGAATTTTAAGCATAAAGTTAATTAAGTTCCCCAAAATAACTCACAATTATATCCATTATTCAGTGCATATGCTAATTAAGACAATTATTTCTACATACTATGTAAGTTATGTATTGCATTTAAAATATACAGAGTTTGTTGTCGAGAGCTAGTTGGATGTGCCTGATGCATAGATGCATAATTTATGCATATGCATATATATCCACTGAAGAAAACAGAAATCTAACATAAACTTACTAGTTGAATTAAGTAAAGTAAATTTAACCGATGACTATTCTTTGCATGTGATTAGTGGTATGAAATATTTGTAGATGAGGTTTATATGATTGCTTAATTCAAACATTTTAAGCTATTGCAAAAAATATCCTTGGTATTATTATACCTGTCGAAGGCTGACTGATGGATTCTTCCTGAACAACCGACCAGGCTTCTTCTAGTTTCCGAACCTTCTCTTCCATTGCACTCTGGAAAGAACATTGGAAAAAGATAACTAATCTATTTTACACATACTTTCAGTTCTAAAAAAACTAAGACTACGACAAACCATTTCTTTTTTCTTCTCTTCTAGTTCCTGTCTTTTGTCATTGTTTAAATCTTTTTCCAAATGAGAGTCTTTTATGTTATTTGAGCCGTCTGTTTGTAAACTAGATTGAATGGACTCCATCCCCTTGAGTTCATGTTTATGAATTACTGTAATCATTATTACTGTAATCATTATTTAAATTCTATTAGATATGTTTATGAATTTTAATATTAAATTACTAAACATAAAGAAAATGAACACGTATAAGAAGTGCCCAATCACCACACTCCTCATCCCTGTTTGGTACCATGATACCAAGGCTTTGCTTAATGTATCTAATAGCCAAAACATTTGTATTAGATATATTATTTCAAATAGAAATTCAGCTAACATAACATAGGGAACAAATATGAGAAAAGGACATGACTTTGTATAGTACAAAATCTACTAAATGGAGTAAAATACCTATAATAAGAATCAAAAATCAAATAGAATAAGCAACTCCACGCAAACCCTATCAAGCTTAATATAGAAAAAGGAGTTTTTGGTGTTGTAGATTTCCATCAATCCACTTATCTAAAAATATAGTAGTTCTAAGAAAAACAATAAAATAAATTCATGACTAACAACCATGGATATGTACGGGAAAAATCCAAAAACTAAAGCTAAAATAACAACAAAATTTAGTAGAACAGGCCCATTTAAAAATAAAAAAACATAATGTTTTTCCCTATTTTACTTCCATTACTCACTTTATTTTAAGCATATAGAAAGAGAAAATAATTTGTACATGCACCTTTAGATTTCCATGTTTGCTTTTAAAGAAAGTGAAAGATCTGAATAATGGCTTTGACTCATAATGATTCTAAAAAAACAGTACATATTTTTCAAAGCAAACCATGCTATCCACTAAGTTATCAATTTTAATTGGGGAAAATGAATAAAAACATATTAAGAACAAAGTCTAAGTTTGGATCCAAAAGACAAATATAAAAAAATATTAATCCCCTATAACTATGTGGATAATAAATTCCCAAATTCAAAAGTATTAAAATTTTCTCTATTTATTTAATAACTTGTGACATTAAAGCTAGTTTGAATGTTTTAAAATTTTTAGAAAAAACCCCGACGTAACTAACAGTGGCTGAACTGATGATTAGTTCTAGAGAAATCAAGATGTACACATAAATCATTGTCCCAATAGAGAATCGATTATTCAATTGATTAATTCGATCTAGATGAACTGAGATATCATTATGCACAACTATACTATTGTATGATCCTAACAACTGTAAAATCAGTGAAATAGTCGAGTACCTGAAACATACGGAGTTGCAATAAGTTATTGGACCTGAAAAAATAGCGCAGCACGGGCTTGGTCGAGGCGGTCGCAAGTTACCAACCTACACATAACAAATGCATAAATTTACAGCTCAAGAGAATCAATAGGAGACTATAACATATGCAGTAAGTACATACGTCATAAATAATATAGTACGTTCTTATGGGCGGATGCAAATGAAACACAAAATATAGATGCCGCTGGAGCAGGTACACTTATATGTATCATTAACAATATCTTTAGTATTTCAGTACAGTGGAAATGGATAAGAGTTACGTCGTACCTTTCCAATAACAAAAATGAGTACTACTATATCATTGTTCATTTCTAGGGAATTATTTAAAAATGTAGCCATTCTGTATCATTAGTCTAGAAAATCGAATCCACATCCACTTTGCTGTCAGTACTCGTCAGTTAATAAAATTGATCTCCCCTCAGTTTTGTTTATTTTACCGGATTTGAACACATACTTATTTCTTTAGTCTTATAGAAGATAGAGAACTAAAAGTGAATATAATGAACAATTCAAAAGGCAGAGAATTACAATAGCATGAGGAAAATAAGAAGAAATGTTAAGCACAATCATCACTATAATTTAAAACACAAAAGAGAAAACTAAAGAGTACTACTAACTGAAGAAATGATGCTAGTCTTTAGAAGAAGAGCTCCTGCACCATATCCCACTGCAAAAGTATGTGGAGTCAAAATTCATAGGCAACACACATTTACCTTCATAACTGCAAGTTAAATATAGGTGAGAATTGCACCACAAATAATGGAAAATTTATAAAAGTGACTATTCTAATAACTAAAGTGAAAACATTTACCCATAAAAGTGAGATTGTCCTGGGTATTTTCCCTCTGCTTTTCTCTTCTCTAACTCGGTTTCTACCATTTGAATAAGCATCTTTTCAGTCTCAATTTTCGCGACCTGGTCATATGAGGAAAATATTTACTGTTTATTATCAAAACATAATGATAAAAATTTCAGTAAGAAAAGAACAATCAAATGGTACTTGCGCATTTCAACGTCGATCTCTTTCTAGCATGATCTGCTCTTGAATAGCCTGAAGGAGAAAATAAAATAAAAAACGAGATCGATTTCTCAGCTTCTTCTCGCATTCTCCAGCTTGGTCAACAACATCATGCGCTAGAATTTCATTTAGTCCTACAATAAGTTGTTGGACCTGAAAAAATATCGAGGCTAAAATAGCGCAGCACGGGCTTGGTCGAGGCGGTCGCGCTGTAGGAGGCTGGTGGGGGTGTCCGGGATGAACTAGGCGCTGGTGAAGAGGATGGTGGCTGGTAGTGCGGCCAGTCTGAGAGAGGCGCCAGCCCCAGAAGAGACGGGATGAGAAGTAGTTCACGACTTCTCAAAGATGGAGAGGATCAGAGAGAAGAAATTGTTAGATGCGGATTAGATCGAGATAGATCAGGAGGAATCGCCATAGGAATCTAGGGTTTGAAAGGGTTAAGGTGGAAGTTTTGATTAACATCGTTGGGGTTGATGATGAAGGAGGGGCGGTTGGAAATGAACGTCAGAGAGGGAAACGATTTGGGGAAAATGCGGCCAGGGATAAGCGTGTTTAGGGTTAAGCGTGATATAGTATTCAATTACAATTTTACCCTAGTATATTTCAATTAACTCCAATTAAACCAAGGCTTACAACGAAAATAAGTGTCGCCGTATTTAAAAGTGTAAATTTTTATTTTCAGTAATACTTATATTGGATAGCGACACTTATTAGCGAGACTAAAATGCAACCCATATAAGTGTCGCCAAATGGAAAAAAAAGTGTTGTCAAATGACTGTTTTGGTGTAGTGAATGAATAAATTTGTTGGTTGAGAATTCGCGGTCCCTTCTTGATTGTGAACCATAGATTTTGTGATATTTTTGATGATTTAATGCATACTTAAATTTGGGTATTTATTTTTGGTTTCAAGAAATAGTTGGTACTAACTGCCGTATGAGAATTTGGTTCGGGACCAACAACAAATGGTTAAAGTATTTGATTGGTTTGGGTCTTGGTTTTGGACCGGCATTCAACATACCTATTTCACTTTGTCTCTATATGTTGTACGTAACGTCAAATTTTGTGGACGCAGTAGTAATATAGATAATGAAGTGACGTACATGGAGAGCATACAAGAGGCGGTTTGTTTGACAATTATTTTTTAAGAAGCCAGATTATTTTTTAAGGAGCCATTGGATAACCATTTGGTAGAAGTACAGGCTAGCCAAACTAGAAGAAAAGGTGGAGCATCAAGAATGGGAGATTCAAATGCTAAAGATGCAGTATGAACAACTCATTGAGATTCTTTGACGGTGATTTGATGAAGAGTTGAATGATCGTCGTGAGGGATGAGGGTATTTTTTATTCTTAGTGGTAACTGTATGATGTCATGTGTCATGAACATATTATCATATTATTTTGACATATAAGAACTTGATTAATATTGTTTGACTTTGTAATGTGAATGAGATATATTTTTTAAAAGATGAATGATTTGATGTTAATCTTTTTGTTGGAATGTGTATATATGTGCAATAAGTTGATTTTAGTTTCTATTTAATGTGGTGAACGGATAACGTAGGAACGGCGTGTATTATGTAAGAAATGTGTAGGGAAAGCGTAGGAAAACAAGGCGTAGGGAAGACGTAGGTAAACGGATAACGTAGGAAAGGCGTGGGTAACGGAAGAAGTAAAAATGTCGTAGAAAAACCGTAGGAACAATGAGACATAGGGAAGGCATAGAAAAATCATGGCGTAGGAAAGACGTAGGAAACAACCCAACAGATGGCGTAGGTAAAGCGTAGGTATTTTATTAGCTACGCAAGTTTTACCCACGCTAAAATTGGCGTATGGGTTACGTAGTTACTGCATTTACCTACGTCCCGCCTCAGCCATTTTGGCGTAGGTAAACTGCAGTTTTCTTGTAATCACATTTACATTTCACCGTAATTTCAAACTATATCAAATGGATGTCAAAAGTGCATTTTTGAATGGCTTTACTAAAGAAAATGTGTATGTCAAACAACCACCATTGTTTATTCATGAAAAATACCCTAATCATGTTTTCAGACTTAAGAAAGCACTATATAGTCTAAAACAAGCACCCTGTGCTTGGTACGAAAGACAAAGTCATTTGTTAAATTCTGGTTTTCAAATTGGTAAAATAGACACTACATTATTCATTAAAAAGGAAAATGTTGATATATTAGTTGTTCAAATCTATGTAGACGATATAATATTTGGATCTACAAATGAAAATCTATGCAATGACTTTGCAAATATTATGAAAAATGAATTTGAAATGCCACATATGAGAGAATTAAATCCCCTTTTAGGTCTACAAGTCAAACAATTTGAAAACAAAATCTTTATTTATCAGGAAAAATATTGTAGAGAGTTGTTAAAACCATTTGGAATGGATAACACCTCGAGTAGACCAACTCCAATGATCACAAGCTTGCATTTAGATAAAGATGAAAGGGAAAAAGATTTTGATCAAAAATTATACCGTAGCATGATAGGATCATTACTATATCTAACTATTAGTAGACCGGACATTATAATGACGTTTGTTTATGTGCTAAATTTCAAGCACCACCTAAGACATCACATCATCAAGCTGTGAAAAGAATTTAGCATTACTTAAGCAAAACCAAAGACTACGAGCTCTTTTACCCGAGAGGCAGCTCTTCGAATTAGTCTCATATAGTGATGTTGATTTCGAAGCTTGCAAGACGGATCGAAAGAGTACAAGTGGCACATGTCACTTTATTGGTCAATCTCTAGTTTCGTGGTTTAGTAAGAAACAAAATTATGTTTCACTATTGATTTGAGAAGTTGAGTATACATCAACTGCCTTAGCATGTGCACAAGTAATATATGTGCAACAAACTTTCGGAGATTTTGGAAAAATAATTACTAAATCTCCTATATATTGTGATAGTACAAGTGTTATCAATTTATCGAAAAATCCTATTAATTACTCTCAAACTAAATATATTGATATTCGCCATCATTTTCTTCGAGATAATGTAGAAAAATGCAGTATTTCTCTAGAATTAGTTAGCACCAAAAATCAAGTAGCAGGTATATTTACTAAGCCTCTATGTGAATCCACCTTCTTAAAATTAAGAAGAGATCTAGGCATTTGCTCACTAAATGAATTAATTTCATAATTATATTCCTAATATACTTCTAAGTATCATTTTATGCAAGCTTTTTTACAAGTATCCTAATAAAAACTTTTGTCTAGAATTGTGGATGAATTATAGTAATTTTCTAAAAAATTCTTCAACCAATAAAAGTGGATACGCTTTGTATGGTAAACAGAAAGGGGATAAAATATTGTATGGTAAATATTAACTTATCAACAAATTTACATTACTATTTCTAGTAAAGAAACTTTTGTATGTATATATTATATTTTTTGGATTTTAAACTACAACTCAAAATTACTATTTCTCAAATGTACAAAAAAATTTAAAGAACAATGTCAACATCGGACAACACTTCTTCATACATAACAATAACCTCTTCTCCCTCTGAAAGAACCGGGTACCCTTCTAAGGTCAAGAAAATTAGGCAATCACTTAAATTTGAAAGGGAAATAATTACTGCAAATGATGACTGGATTGATGATATTGCACGTAATCAAGGAGAATCTATGCGGTTACAAAAAGAAATGCACTGAAGCAACAATGTCAAGGAGAACGACTGGGTTTTATTGAAACAAGGAACGTCTGCCAAGTCCCTAGAATTGGAAGATATGTAAGAAAAGTCCCTTCCAAAAAAGTTATGAAAATTTGGTCCCTATTTTTAGTTTTTGACTAATTTATGCCACTTTTGCCCCTGATTTTTAATGCTTGGCTGATTTTCTAGAAAGGGACAATTTGGTAAAAAATAACAAAACAGGGACCTGATTTACATGGATTTATTAGCAGAGACTTTTTGTACATGGGCTTTGAGAATAGAGACCTTTGGTCCAAAACCCCTTATTGAAAAGCTGTTTTTTGCTTTTGCAGGAAACCTCCGACAAAGTAGTGTATTCACTCCACTGGAAGCCCCTCCAAATAGCTTCACCTTCAAAACAGCCTACCTCATCGAAGCAACTTATTAGTCTATCGAAATCACCATCAACTCCAATAAAAATATTTTAACCGTACTTTGAAAACTCGTGGGAAACTGATTCGTCCGAAGAAATATCAAGTCCTTTGATGAATCTGTAATAACAAAACACCAAGAACAGACTTCAGTCAACTAAACAAAATTCCCCAGTCAACTAAACCCATGTATGTTTTACACAAAATAAGCTCACTCAACTAAACGTTGATAATATAGACGACTAAACTCAAACTCACTCTTTGGAAACAAAAATTTCCAGTTCAGTCAACTAAAATGTATAAGCCAGTTGACTAAACATATGCAAATTCAATAAACAGTCAACTAATATATAATAAAACGGTCGATTAAAGCAACCTCTACTCTCTGTTTTCAAAAATTACCCATTCTGTCGACTGAATGAGTGTCTCAGTCAACTGAACTAAGGTTGTTCAGTTGTTTACTTCCTATTTTTATAGTCGACTAAATATTGATGTTTTCTCTCGGGAAACCTCTTTGTGTACATTCAGTCGACTAAAATAACTTTTCCAGTCGACTGACAAGAGAGTGTTTAAATGGAAGTAAGATTGCTTTGAAGCACTTCAACGAATTGAGTGACAAGAGAGTGTTTCAAGAGATGTTCTATAGAATGTCCGATTTCAAAGCATTTGGAATTGAGGTTATTGCTAGAGAACATGGATTTCTCTCTTTAATCGATGCAAAAGAAAACCAGGTAAAAACTTACCCATTTCTAGTGAAGATGTTTTATGCTAATCTTTAGAGACTTCTATAAACCCGATAACGATGAAGGTATTTTATGGAGTAAAGTTTTAAGAGTTAATATAGTTTTATCGATACAAGATTTGGGAACTATTCTTGATTGCTCCAATATTGGACTTGAATTAAATGATACTGGTCATAATAACATTGCTTACGATTCTACGAGTTATTTATTTCGTGTTGAAAAAACAGCATATACCTTCGTAAATCTACATCCATAAGCTCGAATCATGGACAAAATGATAATTCATACTATTTTGCCTTGTACCAGAAGTTATGAGAAAATGTATGACGATAACCATAAGATCTTGTATGCTATTTACTCCAGTAGAAAGTTGAATTGGGCTAGAATTATACATGACGAAATTAAAAGCTTTTACACTTGCTCTCGTCACACGATGTTCTTTGCATCGTACTTGACCAAAACATTTTTTCATTTTCGAATAAACGTCAAGAATATGCAAGACTTCATTCTACCCAAAGTAATGGATCAAAAATCCATCTCCCTCATGAAGCTTCCAGTTAGAATGGAGCCATATGTACCTCGTAGCATCTACATGAATCATTTGGTTCAAGAGGATCTAGCTCAATCTTCCTCTCAAGTTCCCTCAGTTGAGCAACAACCTATTCAACAAGAGATTGGCAAGGAAATTAGTTGACAAGGAACTTACTTTTTTGGAACCATCCAAAACCGTGTCCGCTAATGCCGCCATTCTAAAAAACCAAGAAGTGCTCTATAAACAACAACGAAAATTTATGAAATGCCAAAAGACATTTGAGAAGACCGCACTTGGTTTTTTGGAAAAGATTTGGAATGAGCTCCCCTCGTGCTTATGTCCTTCCTTACCTAATGACTCAGAACCGGAGAGCTAGACACACCTCTTGGGTTGGTAAGCTTTTGCTTTGAATGGTTTAGTGCGAGTCTTTGCTTTGTTGCATATTTTGATGGACCTATCGTACTTGTATTTTTTTGTTTGTCTCGTTGCTTGTTGAACTTATGACTGTTATTTGCATCTTCTGTTAGTATTATGGTCATTCGTGTCGAATGTTTGTGGTTTGTATTTGTTGCCTAACTTGTGATGTATTACTCAAACTACTAAGTTAGTTTTATGTTGTTTGTATCACACTCATGTACTTTGAAATGAACTCATGTTATGTTTGTCTATTTTGTCAAAAATGAATCTTTATATTTGCTTGTTTGCTTAGCATTGTAAATCATCAACATCCCCTATAATATATTTTTATATACTGTAATCTCTGTTGTATTCTGATTTTTTTTATTGATGCCAAAGTGGGAAAGAATAGTGATGGGGGAGCATATATTAAGGGGGAGAGATACATATGTTTTTTATTTAATAATTCTTATAGTCGTCATCATCAAAAGAGGAGATTGTTAGAACGTCATTTTGATGTTTTAATGATGACAACTATATCTCAGCGTATATGTAGTATACTAAACAGTGCAGGTATAACGAGCTTTTCAATCAGAGAATCAAGGAGAAAGCAAGAAGGATCGTCTACATTTCAAAACCTACAAAATTATGGTTTGTTAAGTCGAATGTATGTCTTTGGTCCTAGATACACTTGTAAAATATCCTTGATTGTTCATATGCACACATACACACATCTGCATGCAAACACTTTTGCTTATCAAAATTTAAACAAGTTTTAGAAAGCAAAATATTATATAAAAAAACAAGTTTTACACTATTTAGTCGACTAAACACTATTCTCGGTCGACTGAGAATAGTCGACTAAGAATAGTATTCAATCGAAGAACTTCATTGTTTTGTTATATACTCAAACTTTTAAATTTACTGCGAAATTCAAAGTCCTTATTCAGTAGACTGACTTTTTATACTTAGTCGACCGATCACTGCATAACGATTATTTTTTGAAAAGGCATTTCCAATAGTTGCGATCGTTCATTAGCATCTCTGCAAATAGGAATGATTGTTAATGAATAATTGCAACTATTCAACGTAACTTCTGAATATCTATATATAGAGATCAAGATCTAAACTCATTTCTAACTTTCTAACTTTTTGATTCTATCCTTCTTGATCTCTACTTTTTTGAGCACATATTCTATTGCATTCAATTCAAATTCTATAGTCAAGAATCATTTGATTCACTTCCATAATCACAAAGCACACATCTTGAATCATCAACAAGATTATAGAAAGATTTGTACAAACAGTCAAAATATGTGTTGTGAGAACACTAGCATATCTATTCAGAAAACTATGTTGTATTATCTGTTCCTTCGGGCAAAGTGAGAGTATTTGGTCAAAGGAAATTCCAAAATAAAACTTCGGGATTGAACGTAGGATGGAAGATCTGAACGAGTATTAAAATCCTGGTGTGATTGATTTTTATTTATTTTATTTTTATACTCTGTTTGTTAGTTCTGCTTAGTTTAGACTATATACGCTCATATTATACAAAGACTCGTGTGTACTTTCATATAGTACAATGGTACCAAAATTAAATTTAATAACATGCCTTAGGAATACGGTCTAGATTTGGAAATCAAAGATTTTGAGAATGAAGCATATTGTGTTGGGTCAACAAGACAACAACGTGTTCTTTTCCTTGAGAAGAACATACCAGAGTTTGCGTAGATCATCCCAAGATTTGAGGCGCAACTCAGAAGCCTTCCAACCACAACATGTAAACAATAAAAATAAAAATAAAAAAGGAAATGAAGGACTCTTATTAACTGGAACTTTATTGATTGCATTGCACTCATGTTCTCCACATACCAGATATAGAAAATACACAGAAATACTAATACGAACATTGAAATTATAAAATGAAATGAACTTTCTTGATAAGAATGGCTCGATATTTATCTATAAAAAAAAAATCAATATTTTGAATAACGCTTCGAAATCCGTACAGTGCAGATTTCGAAGCTTACTTCTCAAGTAGAGAAGTAAGATAAATTAGATTAGCAATAAAATAAAATGGTATAAGGAAAGTGATTGTTCTACTAAATCAAGAGCATCAGGAATTATTTGGAAGATAGATATGACTTTCTCAACTATCTCCAGAAATGATTAACGCAAGTTATAAAAATTGTGTGTGTCTATTTGCACCCCAGTTTTTACTACAGGCCACCGTATCAATTTTTTTTTCTTTTTTTTAAAACTACGGTCGGTGGGCAACTGCCGAACTAGGCATAGTTCGATCGGCGGTTGCCCACCGACCGTGGTGACCGTTAGCACAAACTGAAGTGCTGATAGCGCCACACTAAAAATTTCAAAGAAAATGAAAATATGTTGTAATATTAAATGTTGAAAGAAACTAGAAAATGATGGGGGAAATTTTACTGTCATGATATTTAACACACGATGCAATGCAAGTTATGGTTATATTTTCTAAAACAATAACTGTTCTGGATTTGGATATTGAGCTACTGAAAATATGGAACTCAAATCTTTTTTATTTATCTAATTTTGACACATAGGTGCTTTTAAAGTAGGCATGCTGGTCAAATAAAAGCTTCCAGGAGTTGCTATCTATAATCAGAATAACAATCAAGCAATAGTAAAAGATTTGAAACATGGTTGGTTTCCATGAGTCGCTATCTATAATATCCCGGTTGCTTATATCAGTTGCTCAAACTATACACTCAACCCCCAGGTCCAGGCCCGGTTTTAGGGCTAGGCCAGCTAGGCGGCCGAATAAGGCAACCCCCTCTAGAGGGGCAACAACAGAGGATGAGGAGGAGCAAGAGCTGGTTGTCCAATAAACTGTTTTACACAAAAGGGGCAGCACTATTTTAAACGAATGAGCTGCTTAGGTTGGTTGGTTGTGCTTCAACTTCTTTAAGATGAGGTAGGTGGTTTGAGTCATGCACATGAATAAGATCTTTACTTTTTTTACATCATTCCTTTTCTACATGGCTACTTTATATTTTCTCAACTTTTGTTCTACTGAATATTATTTATCTTTTGAACCATTTTGATTTGTTTTGAGTAATAAGATTATATTTGCCTAGGGCAACCCAACTCTTCAAGCCGGCCCTGCCCAGGTCTAATTACTATTCTTATAAGTTACCGGTATAAATTGCACATACTTGCATCTTGTGTCTAAAGATATTCACTTTTTATTTAATAAAAAAATAAGTGGACAAATGTGTATTGTAAGCACAAAAGTTTTGATAATCACAACATTTTTATTTCAAGTTGTTTTGTTGGTGGTGTTGTTGTCAAATTGATGGTAAAATTCTGTTGATGGATAGTCGGAAATGGTAGCGGTGGAGGTTGCAAACCGATAGTGAGTTTTCGTTGATGGATGATGGTATTTTCGGAATTACAAAAATACACCGTGAAATCATATTAATTGAATTCTCTTTATTAGTAGTAGAGATAGAGATAGAGATATACTTGTAAGTGAAATGCAATTTATATCATCGAACAAACACAACCAATGAAATTGTGTCATAGACAAATACAATTTTGATATATAATGTGTCTAATTTGGAGTACTTTTGTGTTTTACACTTTAAAATATGGAGAAATCGAACTTTGTCAATTAGCAATAAACTTTTTTAATTATCTTGTTATGACATACTACATCCTAATCATGTACATATAAAAAAAATTCAATTTCGTTATTTATAATTTGATTTAAGATCATAAGAGGTGAATTACTATGTCTTGTCAATATATGCAGAAATAGCATGAATCCCACTCACCAAAACACTCAAATAAGGAAGAACTCAACACTGTCTCCTTTGTCATGTTCTTTTTGCACCTAGACCCTACAAAATCACCAATGTTCCTTTACCAGATCGTAGTACCCATCTCTACGGTTGTTTTGATAGGTAGACCATCAAAGTCCATTAAGAAATGAAAGAGATAAGCTATTTTGAAGTTTGATAGAGAAGGATGAAAATGGTGTACGAGATTCAATCATTATTCTTTACTGGTCGGGCTTGCTGCGCCTTTGATCTTACAAATTCTTCCTCTAAAATATTATAAGATCATAGTATGCTTCGTATCCTTCGATTTGCCACTAGTTTCATCAAAAACCGTTGAGAAAAGAGAATCTATGAATTTTCAAAGTTTGGTGGAGAGGAGGAGGATGAAGAAGAAATGAAATGGTCAAAAAATGAGATTTTTATTTTGAATTTGCTTAGATTGATGGAGATTAGTGGTAGGTTGTAGATTAAAATAAGATTAGAAAATAGGGTTTGCAATTCTATTTATAGGTTTGAAATAACACATATTCAGCCTAAAATCTCTTAACCATTATATTACAAAAATACCACTTGGTTTTACTTCTTCTAGTTTCTAGTCAGTTTAACCAAATTCAACAAGTTATATATGATTTCTGACTGCAAATGGCATTTTGGCTGTAATGGGATAGGTCCTAAATCCTAATTCAACTTCTATAAAAATCTATTATTTTGCTCTTTGTGTAAATTTGTGATTTTATCCTTTTCAATTTTAATTGTGTAAATTTATGGGGTGTTACAATCTTCCTCCCTTAAAAGAATTTATTCCCAAAATTTCAAAATATGGACAATGCAACTCCATTTACATTGTACAACCATACAAACCTTGCATAGCTACATTCGTTTGGTATCCATTATACAACATAGGCAAAAACAAAACCAAGAGTATATAATAATATGATAGATAAAATAGGATGATGTGATATGAGATTAGTATATAATACACATGATAGTTGAGGTGTTATAGTTTATCATATGGGACTAGTGTCCCATTGGTGCCACACGAGATTTATTATTAATGTCGACTCTTTTAATTTCAAGCTCATCTTCGACAAACTAGTTTCATATGGATTAATACTTTCACTACACCAGAAACAGCTTTTGACAGCGTTTCAAAAACGCTGTTATATGATACGACAGCGTTATTATAAACGCTGTATAACGACATGCTGTCGTAGATGCAAAAGTTTTAACAGCAAAATAGAAAACGCTGTAAAAAATTTGATACCACAGCGTTTATTAAACGCTGTTATATGACACAACAGCGTTAGAACAAACGCTGTATAATGACAAGCTATCGTATAAAGAGAACTTACAACAGCTTAATTTAAACGCTGTGGAAATTATTCTTTTGGCAGCGTTTTATTTAGGCTATTAATATTTTTATTACAGCGTTTAATGCGTGCTGTGTTATGTTTTTACAGTTGGGATGATGTTTTACTACAGTTTACAACAGCGTTTAATAAACGTTGTTACTCACTATTTAATGATAATTACAACACGAATTAAACGCTGTTGTTTCTTCATTGACAGCATTAAAATAGATGCTGTCTTCTATTTATATGATTTTTACAGCATTAACATTCCACTATATTTGCATATTCCAGAACTACATTTTGAGTATAATCAAGCAACCAGTATATATAACATGTTCCAATGAATAATAATCTGTTAAATAAACTAGCTAAAACAATATTAATATACAAAAAACATCTATAAATCAAGTTTCAATAATATCCATAAACAAAAATAACACAGTAGACCAAGTTATCATAATATTGTTAAACAAAGATAAAGTATATGTTAAACAAAAATATAATATCAATAAAGTAAGTCCGCACACATTCTTTACCTCTGTGCCGCTAGAGGAAACCCCTTATTTCCAAAAGATTCTAATTGCCTTGAAAACCCGAATTCAAACTCTATCTCGAACTTCTCACACATTCTTTACCTCTGTGCCGCTAGAGGAAACCCCTTATTTCCAGATCTATCACCAACTGAACAGTGGTTAAGTTTCCAAATCGAGCAGCCTAAACCAAAGCGCACCATACCCGTCAAGCAAATTGCTTGAACTCTTACACCATTTACAAACTGAAACAAGCAGCTTCGCTTCCACCAGCTCCATCTACAAACTCTTCCAGTTCATCAGCAAATCAACCAGACCACCTACAAAGTACACAACACTCAACCCTTGAATGTACAGCCACCCTCCATCTCTTGCTAAACAATTAACTCCTTCATAGCTACATCACCAGACTAGCTGCGAACACCAACCTACAACCTTACCTTCTTACTGCACTTACATCCACTTCCTGTACATTGGAAATTTATCCCATTCACCTAAACTGCCACTACAGTCCAACACCTCATTCAACCACTTCCTGTACATCGGAAAATAATTAAGAATGTAGGGAGTTTACTTTGTTTCTTCAAAGTATAGTCATTGCTATCATTAATAAGGCAAAGAAGTGGCATTAAGTTTTCTTTGGTAGCACGGTGAAGTGAGAATAGAAACTCCAATATCATGTGAGGAGAATGATGTAAAGTTAAAACTTACCGTGCCGGTAATAAATCCTTCTCACTTTTTTTAGTGTTTTCTCTACCTTTTCATTTGCAATTCTCTTATGTTTCAGACTTTCAAGCTCTTCTTGCACTATTGTGCTGAAACATAACAAAAGTATTTACATTTAGAAATGAATATGGTATAGCTTCATCTTCCTTATCTTTGTTATAAACATGTTTCCAATATGCTGACGTTTTTAAACACTTATCTGAGTTCTTCACGAAGCATGCTCACTTTCTGAAATTTTAATTCTAACTCGTTTTGAAGATGCTCTATTTCAGCCTCTGTAGTAGTTTCACTCTTTCCTGTTTCTATCTTCTCTTTGCACGAACTAACTTTCTTCTGATGTTCTGGAACATAATAACAAGTGGAAGATAGACTCTACTGTAAAATAATTTGATAATTTTTTGGAGCATTTCTCCTTCATATCTACGAAAACAAATTTACTGCATCACACAACGGACATTAACAGTCACTTAAGCATGCACTTTTATATTTCTTTCCATTTAGCTTTTATTGCTCTTAGAACCAAAGTTGATGCAACTAACAGTGGAAATCATTAACAATTTAATGCAGCTTATTAGTGTTCCAGCAGCATGAAATTTTATGGAAGAAAACTTGGAATTATGTACAAGTATGTTATTCAAGTTGAAATGTGGTATCATGTATGAAGAACAAATATGCAATTCTTCTCAAAATTTGAAGCATGAAAGTTCAAAATTTCTATCATTAAATAGATCTGAATGATCTGATCAATCAGATATAGTACTTAGAAATGTAACTTTCTACATTCAAAACAGGTGCTGCTCCGGTGAAATAAATATAAAATTGAACATAGAGTAGCTAGACCAGTTGAAGATGTTTCAAAGCGAGGGTGCTAACGAAGTTTCCAATGTTTGCAGTTATTTTAAGTTTGAGAAAATCAATAATTAGGTAGGACTTTGATTGAATAGTTTATGGACAGGTTTAACGAATGTAGCCAATTTGAAGAGAGAGCATACGCAGCAGCAAGTTGATTTAATGGCAAATTTTTTGAATACTATAGAACGGTGATAAAAATGTGTAATCAGTTAAACCTCAATGAATAATATTAGGTTCGAACATCAATTAAACATAGGGCTTAACATTATGAACCGACACTGCATATCTGCTTAAAAAATAAATTTGTTCCACATAGATTAATTCAAGCAAGATAGTACATACTCATTATTAACTAGACTAGATGGTTTATCATAATCAACTCCTGTAATTTGTGAACTTTTTAAGCATAAAACATCTACAGTTGCTTTAGAATTTTATAACTAGCGGATGCAATGATGCACAAATATTCTACATCTAAATCAACAATATGTAATTTACACTAACTATGATTTGAAATTCAAACCATCCGGCAAAACTAGCAAATACATTGTAGTCAATCAAGTTGTTAACTAAGCGCCGAAACCAAAATGTAAATAGAATTATCATATGTGTTGAAACTAGTACTAAATTGATCGACGTAAATATTGAGATCTTTTTCACATGACAAATTTGTTTTGTGATAATAAAGGAGTTTAGTCAAACAAGATACTCCAATTAACAAAAAGGTAATAATAAAGAACTATCTACCTTCCAAAGATGATTGAACCTCTTCAAGATCACTTCGAATTACATTGTTAATTGTCTTTTGGCGTTCAATAGATTGCCTAAAACTCTCACCATCTTTCTTTTTCTTTAGTACACCAATCAAATCATCCCCAAATGACAGTAATTTCTCAATGTCGACATGTAAATTTAGATCCCCCATTAATTCAAACTATTTCTAAAATCCGCCTCAACTGCAACAAGTTAAAACAAAATTTGAGGTCTATATAAAGACAAAAAGGTAAAGCCCTAATTTGAGCGTGCACAATTATTTTTTGTGAGGTGTAGCGTGAATCGATATTGTATTTGTTAAATACAATTTTATATACTACAAACAAATTTATGTTTTACTGGTCATGTTTATCACTAGGAAGTCATGATTATCACTAGGAACTTAACCTCAACGATAATTCTTATTGGCATGCTTTTACTAATTGTTATATGTATGTGGATAATTCAATTGGATGCCAGCAAATAAGCTGGTGACAAACAACAAATGTCATGCATAAGCAAAGATAGAAATTAGCATGAATGCGGAAAGTAAAACAGAATTCTGTGTATTCATTGTATCAAAAACAGTTTGTAATTTTCAAGTTGAATTCAGTGTATTGATGAACTAAAAAAAATGTGGTTAATTGCTATATATCTCACTTAAAACCCTACCTCCTATCTCATTGTAGTAAAAATAATCCAACAAGCAGCAAAGAAAGAAAATCCTTGCAACAATAGTATCAAAAAATAATCTAACGACCTGTTTGGCCAAGTGCAGGCCCTGTCATGTGAGTTAAGGATCTCATAATAAAACACAGTGAAGTTAAGTGCCAACCATAGGCGGTTCGGGTGAGTTGGTGCTAAACCAACAACTGCAATGTTCTGCATTAATAAACATATTACTATATCACTAATCGATTTTTACGATGGTAGCAGCAATTATATATCAACTCCAATTAATTTCTGAAATATGTTCTCAATTTCTGATGCTCCATTTTCCCGCATAGTGACTTGGAGTCTATACAAACATATCAATGTGTAAAAGTATGCATATCAGATATGGACATTAACAAAACTGTTGCAGCAGCAGTTTTTTGATGTGTACTTAATGTCAATGGATCATTTGCTATTAAAAGATAGAAATATATAATAGTATTCACCATCTGATCTTATTCATACCACACAAACAATGTGTTTGTGAACTGAAATATCATTAAATGCTCGGAGAAGAAAAGAAAATTAAACTTTGTATCATTATATGTTACATATTCGTATATCAGGATGTTGCTCTAAGCGAAGGAAAAAAAGCATGATTTATTTGTTATAGTTTTCTTATCATTCTATTATTAGGACTATCAAACATTAGGTCAATTTTTTTGTTTTTTATTCTAGAGCAACTGATAAAACAGAAACTTTAACCAAAAATCTCAATACTTAATACGGAAACTAAAAATGTGAAGCATACAGATCATTTCAATGTTTTGATGTTTAAATAACTCATCTTTTGCATACCACTTATTAGTCTATATTTACTTGGGTTGTAGTAGTTTTCTAGTGCATAAGGTACATGAATTTGCACCTAATGCATTAACTTTCCTACTGAGCTAAAATCCACTGGCATTCTAACATGGATAAAGATGATAATATATTTAAACATATAATGGGTATCAGAATGTGTACAACGTAATATCTTAACTGTCTTAGCCGAGGTTCACGCAACACAATCTTTCACCTTTTGATTTGATAAAACTTAAGGAACTGGTAAACAGTAATATTATACCACTTTAAACTTCAAAAATAATGAGCAGAAAAATAGTCTCCATCGACTATCTCATACCAGATACATAGTTTCTAGACTTCAAAGTGGACTAAAATACATAATTTGATTTTCTTTAGTATTAATGGAGCTTTGCACATAGATATAGTTGGAATTGTAACTTGGAAAATGAAATCAGTGGCGTTTAATCCCTTGACCTATTGATGAAAAGTTCTTTCCGTTTCCAGTTCCATTTCATGAAGGCTTCATAACTGAATTACTAGCTAATGTAAAGAATTGAACATAACAAACTATCGAACCTGACGTATTGGCAGACCAAGGGTATTCAGAGGATGACGATTTTCATATCCACATGGATGACTAAACTTGCTTGTTGGTCCATATTTGCATGTACCTGTCTTCAAATAGAACTGCAGAAATAATGAAACCAATTACTTTACAAACAACCAAGCATGAAAATGACCTACACTATATTTTGGTTCAAATATTTGAATTTAAAGTTACTTTATAGGACCTGTAGCATTTCATTACAGAAGCAACTATTTTTGTAAACAAAAAATAACTATTTTCACTGTTACACCACAAATTTAATTTTTTTTCGCTTGAGCAGCATTAAATCATATGTAAAAATACCATAACTACCAGGTCACGCTTTGGTGGTGAATTTGGTATAATAATCGTTGATGATTTGATGGCAAAAATTCAATTTGCAGTTGAATAAAGAACTTCACTGTAAACACTAAATGAAAATGAATCATCATCATACCATGTCATATAAAAAAACCAAAAGCAACCACAACCATAGCCAAAACAAAACCAAACACCGCAACACCACTTCCTCTCAACCTAAAACTGGCAGGAACCATATCAGGCTTAACACACTCTTCCCCCATTAAACCAAACCCATTATCGATTAACCCTATCATACAAAGACATATCATCTTCTTCGTTTTCTAGAGGTTGTAAACATAACTTGCAATATATAAATAGTAGTAACAAAAATAATTAATTTCAAATGTTGAATCTAAAGATTAGAAAATTACCTCAAATCGGGCTTCTAAAGAGAATCAATCGATAATTTTGAAGCGAATGGCATTCCTAGTTATTGAGTGAATTCATAATTGGATTCATTTTCTTATTTATTCCAAGGATGGATTCAAGGTGTTAGTGCTAGAGCAAACTAGATGTTGCAGGCGAAACTTGAGTACGAACGAAATTTCATGGGAGATTTCACATAAATTTGGAGTTTTAATTAGGTTTAAAATAATTTTGGGGAAGATTGGTAGTCGATTGTTTTCTTGCTTTATGCGGGAGAGAAGAAATTATGGCGGCCAGGTAACCGCGTAATGAAACGAATCTAAAAATAAAGCGGGTCACTTTAAACAGCGTTTCAGATTCCAAAATTTACTTCACTAAATACTTTTATCAGCATTCACAATGAAAACGCTGTCCGTTATTGCAGTGAAAAGCATTCACAATGAACTTCACTTTAAATTACGGGTGTTGTTCAAGTATTGACCTTGGATCAAGACTTGCCTAATGGAAACTTCAAGAGGTTGGAAGAGGCTGGAGATAAACACAAAGACAATTTCTCAATTGTTTTTAAGACATGGGAAAAAATTATAGAGGTTGGATTATAGCAATAATATATGGGTACTGTTATTCAAACAGCTAGTAAGCTGATATTTCAGGTCTCTAGCGTCTTTAAATTTAATGATACATCATTGTTAAATCAATGTTGAAGCAAACATCATGAAATTGGACATCTAAATACATTCAATTGTGTTAAAAACTTGTTAATTCTACAAAATCATCATCAACTTTGCAAAGACCACATTTTAATATTTTTAAAAATTCAGTAAATACTATGAAAACAACAATCTGATTAGTCATCATGGCTTTTGGCTATAAATAAATTTCATGAAAATAAGTTGGGAATTCATGTGTACTTCGATAAAAAAGATGCATTCACCAATACTAAGAAATTGCATAGAAAATCATAATCAAACCAACAAAATCAAGTTAAATTACTCATTGGAAAATAGAAAATACAAGACCAATCCAAAAGACTAGGAATTTATATAAACTAGTAGCTTCCATGATCCAAATCCAACAATAGGAGGCAGAAATATTATAATCACAATTTAAACCATCATTCAACTATCCAAAGCTTTTTGCTGATTGTAATTTTCTAAATGGGTTACCTATTCATGAATACAAACACACAATGTAGCATAACCTCAATTAAGAAAGTACATATAGCTGACTACATTACTGTACCATGCCTCTATTTATTTATTAGTGCATGCCTTATTAATTATTCACACAGTGTACATGGATGAGTATTTCTAATGTTCCTATGAACACCCATACCAGATGTGTAATGCTAAGAGCAATGAACACCCATACCAGATGCGTAAAAGAGCAGAGCATGAGTATTATGAGAAAATTAGTTAGTTTATGTTCATAATGGAAATTGAGAATTTTGGTTCAAACGTTCGGTAAAAGTGATATTAATCATTTATATAATAACCAATACAAAATAGCTAACGTTCCTATGGAAATTCTTGTTTTACACAATATAGTGGTTCTTAGAGCAGCGAATAACAATGCAAGATGGACAAAATAACAGAACATGAGCATTATAAGAAATATAGTGTATATATGTTCAACACGGAAATCAAATTTAGTGGTTCACACATTCAGTATAAGTGAGATTTGTTGGTCATTTTTATAATAACCAACACATAAAAATAGAACATGAGTAACATAAAGTATAGTGGTTTATAAGAAGAAATAGGAGTGAAACCACTTGTTTATAATATTTTGAATCTATAATCAATTATCAACTAATATTAAGAGTAATGATCCCTAAACCAAATATTTGAATAGCACCTTAAATAAGTCGAATGCTTCAAAGGAAGTGCTTTTCAAACGCTTAAACTACTGTTTATAATATTAGTCAACTTACCTATCCACGATTTTGTTGAATACAAAAAAGTCAGAATATTGCCTTTAGTATAGTTACCTTAAAAGTGTTATATCCAGAGAAGTTTCATATTTGTGATAAGCATGAAAAGCGTCATCTATAGTTGGATTCACCCTTCAACAATAGGCATAGAAGGAAGCCGCACAGAAGCTTCAAGACCTAAGCTTTTTCTTTGTCGATGACCAACTTTTAGGCTACTTTTTCCTCCACCTCTAAAAACTTCTATTTGCAAATTTCCGACCTCCTGGAATAAAGTCTGTAGTTGAGACGACTTATAGTCTAGGTGAGAGAGAATCAGAATGAAAGGAATAAAGTCGATAGATATCAAATTGGAAAGAGGAAATTTTTAGGGTTTGTTCTTTCTTTTTATTTGGGTTTTCTTCGTTTTGGGGTTTTGGGGGGAGTTGAGATGGAGAAGAGTGAAAAGAGCGGCCTAGAAAATGTTTTGCTGAAATTTCAGAGAAGGGTAAGCGGGAACATTCAACAGCGAGACATTATTTGGCTTTGTTTTATTAAATGGCTACTAACAGCTTTGATGATTAAAACGCTGTTTTCTTCAATTATTTTATGCTACGAATAAGGAATTTTCTTGTAGTGTTTGGAGTAGATGTAATCTGTGTAGTTAAAGCTCCGCTAAAGCTCCACAAAATCCTCGCTATAGCGCATAATGTTCTTTGACCGCTATGCTTTTTCAATTTACCATTATTAAACAGTAGTTGTGCAGTTAAAGCCTCGCTAAAGCTCCGCAAAATCCCTATTATAGCGCTTAAAGCTCTTCGATCGCTACGCTATTTTAATTTATCGCTATTAAATTATAGATCCGCGTTAGCCCCGCTATTTTTTGCTATACCCACTAAATCAAGACTTTAGCATCTGCTGTAGCAACATTAGTATATAAAGGTTGATTTGACCCATTCTCTTTTAAATCAAATCAATAAAGTTAGGGTAAAGACCAAATTTTAAAGCATAAATGCTCAATTTATGTTAGAAGTCTATTGTAGTCGCCAAATCTAGTATGCATAAATCATGATATTCTTTGGTTTTGTTATATAAGGTTGAACAATATTTTTTTCTAGACAAATGATGTGAGAATGAGAATATATTAATTTAAAATATTTGGTTTTGTATATAATGAAGCTTTTTGCACCTCCGTTATTTTCCGCTATATCCCTGCTTTATCCTCACTATAACTTTTTGTACCTCCATCGCTATAGAACTGTTAAGCGCTTCAGATGCATAGAATAATAGATTCGCTTTAAACCATGCTATTTTCCGCTACACACACTAAATCAAGGCATTTTAGCACCTGCTTTAGCAACATTAATATAAAAAGACCGAGTTGACTAGTTCTTTTTTAAATCAAATCAACAAAGTTAAGGTAATGACCTAATTTTAAGGCATAAGTGCTTGATATAAGTTAAAAATCTATTGTAGTCACAAAATCTGGACTGCATAAATCATGATGTTCTTCCATTTTATAATATAAGGTTAAACAATATTTCTTTTTCCTACACAAATGATGTGAGAATGAGAATAAATTAACTTTAAATATCTGGTTTAAAATCTAATAAAGCTTTTTTCACCTTTTCTATTCTCCGCTATATCCCCTCTATAACTTTTTGCACCTTCACCACTATAGAAGCACTAAACGCTTTAACTATAATGACCCAGAATTTTATCGATTGATTTGGTAATATATATATATATATAATTTTAAATATTCGATCAATGGTTTAATAATCAAATAATCCTTTTTAATTAATAACTAATGGTAGAAAATTCATTTTTGAATTTTGTTTACTAAAATAGGTAGTTCGATGAAAAATTAAAAATGTGACCGAAACCCGCTTTTCGGATCGTAGCTTTTTGTCAAATTACAAGTTGTAGAAAGTTGTTGAACCTTTGTATACATTTTAAACAACATTTAAATGTCAGGTTAAGTTAAGAAAACATGTTATTTTGAAATGTAAAGATTAACAAATAGTATAATAATGGAAATGAATAAAATATATTAAAATTTTGGATTTGACAAGATGGGTTGATGCCTTATGTGTAGAAGTGGAGAAAGGTACAGGATCTTCCTGATATCCACCATTTTTTTCATGTGTGTAGTACTTGGTTGACTTATAAAAGATGGGTGAGAAGAAAATGTGGTTAAGGGTATTTTTGGTCTTTAGCGTTTTCATTCATTTATAAAAATAATTTTAATCTCACTTTTGATTTTATTTCTCATTTCCATTTCTACATTTCCGAACTCTATTTTTATTTCCTCTCCCTCTTCCATTTATAATAATAAAATCTACTCTTTTTAAGTTAAAGTTTGAAATTTAAGGGTATAGTTGATGGTTTGTAGCTAAGGGGATGGCTACTAGAATAGGAAGCTTTGATTTTGCTTTTTCAATAATCTGGAAAGGTGAGAACACTAGACCTTTGTTACATACTTGTTAATAAATGAACATTGTAAAAACTCTATTCTTTGTTGAACACTAATGAATGTTGTATAAATTGTAAATAGTTTGATTCTGGTTTTGGATATGATACTCATGTTTATATGTAGTGGTAGAATCATATTACGTGTGTAAATTGCTTGGAATGGAGTATATGCTTGATGTAAATGAAAAACATGTACACTGACATTCATGAATACAGACACTACATGCATTCCTTTTTCTTTTTCTCATTTCTTGCTCTCTGTAAAATGAAGCCAACACCACCCACTAAGATTTAAAAATCCATATCTTCAAAACCGTAGGAAAATAAGTTGTGCGATCAACTGGAAAGTTGTTCGCCTCAGTCCCTAGTAATTTGTAAAAATAGTCGGGTGTCATTTTGTGGAGTAGGGTGGCTGTAATTTGTTGATTACAATGATGGTTGGGAAAATGATAGTTTTTCGACGATCACGAATCAATGAACAGAGTACACATTCGGATTCGTATCTCCAAATCATATTATTAAGGCTAGTCATAGGATTTTAGGGTGTTGGATTATGGCATGGTGGTTAGATGATCAGTTTTCGGTCATCTATTTAGTTCCGGCAATTATGGGTTTAAGGGGAGGAACTCCGTAGATATGAGCTAGGTAGGGACATGGTAAAGTTAGTGGCGATGGTCACGGGGTCGCCAGTGGGGCATGGTGCTCGAACGAGCTCAAGTTAAGGTTAGGGGCTTCGTTTTTGGGCGTTTGAATTTTCAGTTGTGGGCGTGGTTGTAGAGCATCGAGATGGACAACGATGTAACTGAAGGTGGGGTCGTGTATGGGGGTTCATTTGGTGGTGGCGGCGATGGCTGAAAGTGGACGAGGCATGTATGAGCGATGGTTATATGCGGTGGTTCCTGAAACTCTTTTTTTAGTTTGGGTTTGAGCGATGAAATCTCGACGGATACGACCGGAGGTGACGGCGAGGGATTGGGTGAGTCAGGCTTGGTCGGAGGTGTTTGTGGGTGGTCTTAGGTCGATAATTGGAGGCCAGTGTCGAGGTGTCGATGTGTGCACGTGCAAGCGTTAGTGGTGCACAGAATTTGGGTTTGGGAAATTTGATTTAGGAAGATGTGAATTGGGATTTTGAAGGGAGAGGCTGAAGTGGATGCGGGTTTGGATGGAGTGTTTGGGCTTGGGCCCATTTTCTTTTGGGTGAGAAATCTGTTTATTGGTATTAAATTAAGAATTAAGTTTGTTAGAACTTTAAAATGATGTATTTCATTCATTTTAAAATCGATTGATCCGTGGATTTTGGCATTAGGCTCGTATTAACGACAAACATCCAACAATTTTGAAGTTCACTTTTAATACTGTTCTTGTAAATATTGTATTTTGAATATGCTCTCATATACGTGGTTGATTGTCCAACGTATAAATGTGAGCTATTGAGAAGTTAACTGTGTGCCAATATCTTAATCATATTCGACCAGTTTAAGAGATGAATAAATTATTAATACACATACTATACTTGAGTATATACAAGTTACATGGACCATACCAGTAAAAAAGCATGTTCGGTATATGGCCAGTGCCATCTGAGGTTAGTGACATGTTACATGAAGTTAAGCTTCAATTCTTTTGATTTTCAAAAAATAGTATCAAGTAACTAGAGCCATTGCTGTGATGCAAAAATATTCAGCCTTCTGAGGTGAACATTTAATAACATTTTAATATTTTGTTGATTTATTCCAATCACATTGATGTTAGTAGACTTTTTTCAAAGAGGACTGCCATATACATCTAAAAGTGTGTTTGTGTGCACATGTTCTTACGTGTCTATGCAGTTAAAGCCTCGCAAATGTCCCGCTAAAGCACGTAGCACATTTGAACCTCTATGTTTATTCAATTTAGCGCTATTAAATAATAGATCAACTTGAAGTCTCACTATTTTCTGCTACGTTCGCTAAATCAGGTAACTTTAGCACCAGCTTTAACAACAATAATACCGAAAGATTAATTTGACCTGTTTTCTCATAAACCAAATCAATAAATTTATGGTATAGCTCTAAGTTCAAGTACCAAACACTCAACATAAATTAAAACTTTATTCTCCTCACTAAGTCTGAACTGCAAGATCATGACATTCTTTAGTTTTGTTATGTAGGAGTGAACAATGTTTCTTTTCCTACACAAATTATGTACCTTTGATTAAATCAACTTTGAAGATTTGATTCTATCTCTAATAAAGATTTTTTACACCTCTGTTACTTTTCGATATATGTTCGCTTTATCCCGCTATAACTTTTTGTACTTACACCGCTTCAAAATCGCTAAGTGCTTTGACTGCATAGGTGTGTGTCAATTAAATTGCACTCTCTTTACTACTCAATTCACTGCACAAAATCCAGTTTATAATTTACCACTAACCAAAAATTAGGTGGTTGTTATAATAGAATGCAGGATAATTTAGAGCAAGGTTTTCAAATTGAGATTCAAATCGAATATCGTAAAGTTCAAACTTCAAATAATAATGGGATTTAAGTCGTAAATTCAACATATCTATATTTCAATGTTTTTACATGCTTTTAAGTTGATTTTGATGTCTGAACTTTTACGTTTAAGCCTAAAACTTAATATATTTTTAATACAATTTTATTTTGGTAGAAAAACAATAGAATTGGAATTGCATATCCAAATAAGTATGTTGAATATTTCAGTACGGATTGAAGGATTTTCAAAAATGCGTCTTTAACCGAGTTTGAATGGGAGTGTAAATCAAATCATAAAAGGTGAGATCTGAAATGAAACATGGTTTACATAATATGATTTTAAGATTTTTGATGACAATAATTTAGAGCATGAGTTTTTGAGCAGTTGGGCAGTTTCAAGACTGAGTAAAAAAAAGTGAATGTGTTCTCAGTTGCAATATTGCATAACAATGTTTCCCAAAAATATGTCATATTGCATATATGTTGCAATTTTAAGTGAATTAATTGTAAAAAAATTAATGGTAATAAAATTTGTAATGAATAACATTGTATAACGGTAAAATATTTATGAATTATTACTGTTGAGTCGTTTCAAAAAATTAATGGCAATAAAATTTGTAATAAATCACGATGTATAATGGTGATATATTTATCAGCTATTATTATTGAGCTGTTGAAAAAGTTAATGGTAATAAATTTTTTAATGAATGACATTAATTTCAGATCCATTAATAATTTCTTAATTCAACAATACATACAATTTCCATTCTGCATATTTAAATGATAGATGGGCAGAAGAAAAAACATAAGGCAACATACTATTTTCTTTCTTTCTCTTCTCCCTCTACCATTTCTCTCTCTGTAGAATTCTTCCAAGCAACTAAATTAGAAAGTGCTGAATTTAGAACGATTCGTTGTCGTGCAAACAACAAATTGACCAAATTTTAGAGGTTGTTTTATCCTGAGGACGCAGCGGTTGATAACTAGTTTTGCACCTTGGGACTAAGCCACGAATCGTTTTAGAGAAAGCCACGAAGTACGCGACTCGGCCATATACAACATTCAGCTCTAAAATTTTTAAGACGATTTCACTTGATGCAAATGGTCGCGACCAATAAGTGAATTGGAACAGTACTACTAGACATCAACAGGCCCTTTAGATTTGAGGGGTTGCGCTTCAAAATAAGAAGGCGGAAGATGTTATTTTTCATGACAATGAAAAAGGCGGTCTATGTTTTGACCACTGATAAACCACCACTGTCTAATTCATCCACCAAAGTAGAGAGCAAGGAGCAACAATCCTGGATTGAGCATGACTACTTGTGCAAAAACATCATTTTGAATGGCATCTACGATGACCTATATGACTACTATAACGTAGAGGACAAATGGCTAAGGAGACCTTAGAGGTGTTGTAGAAGAAGTATGGCACGGAGGAAGCTAAAGCAAAGAAATACGCAGTCATTACCTCAAATATTAGATGTCTGATGACAGTCAGTAGAGACGCAGTCTCGTGAGCTTCAAAATATAGCTCATGAGATCGTCTCCAAAGGTATGACTATTGATGAACAGTTTCAAGTTGCATTGTTTATAGATAAATTGCCCCATAGTTGGAAAGAGTTCAAAAATAAGCTTAGGCATAAAACTAAAGAATTTGCACTTGAAACTTTGATTACTAGCCTCATAATTAAGGAGGAATCCCAAAAGTAGGATATGAAAGGGGATGTGCTTACTGTTTCCAGCAACACTAAGAAGGCTGCGGTTCTGAAATTGATTCCCAAAAGCTTTAAGAATCGGAACCGTAAGCCTAATCAGAACCGCAGCAAGAATGAGAACCTTTCTAGTAGTTACCACCCTTAAAGAATGACTCTGGTCAATTTATTTGTTATAACGGTAACAAACCAGATCATATGGCACGAAAGTGTTGGAACATGTCTCATCGTGCTCCTCAAACGAACCCAACTGAAGAGCAGCCACTAACTGCAGTGATTACAGAGATCAACCTTATAGGGAATCAGAAGGATGGTGGGTAGATACTGCCACTACACACCATGTTTGTTATGATCGTGCTAAGTTTAAAACATACACGGATGCTGAGGACAAGAAAGTGCTGCTGGGAGACTCTAACACCACTACTGTTGCTGAGATCGGAAGCATAGAGCTAAAGTTTACCTCTAGCAAAACTGTCATAATGAAGGATATGATGCACACTCCAAAGATGAGAAAGAACTTAATTTCGAGTTATCTTCTTAATAAGACCGACTTTAGTTAAACTATAAGGGCTGATTTGTACACCATCATTATGAATGGTATGTTTATGGGTAGGGTTATAATACCGAGGGCATGTTTAAGAGAATGTTGAAAGTAATAAAGTGTCTTCTTCTGCTTATATGTTATGTTCATTTAATATATGGCATCTTAGACTCTGTCACGCTAACAAACGTATAATAAAGAATATGAGTAGCTAAGGATTAATTCCTAATATGTCTTTAAAAGATTTTGAAAAATGCGACTTTTTTAGTCACGCCAAAATTACAAAAACTCCATATAAATATGTAATTAGAGAATCTGAAACTTTAGAGTTGGTTCATTATGATATATGCGAATTAGATGGAACTTTGACTAGAAATGGACATCTCTATTTTATCACATTTATTGATGACTGCTCTGGTTTTACTTATGTGTACCCAATGAAAAATAAAAGTGATGCATTTGAAATGTTTAAATCTTTTATAACCGAAACTAAAAATCAGTTTAGTAAGAAAGTTAAAAGATTACGTAGAGATAGTGGCACTGAATATGAATCCAGTATGTTTATTAAATTTTATAGTTTATATGGTACATTACATGAACGAACTAAACCTTACTTACCTGAAATGAATGGTAAAGCTAAAAAAATAGGACTTTAATTGAATTAGTTGTAGCTATTTTACTTAATTCAGGCACAACATAACATTGCTAGGGGGAAATCTTGTTAACTGTATGTTATGTGTTGAACAGAATTCCTAAATCTAAGAGCAAAGTTTCTCCCTATTAGATTTTGAAAAATCATAAGCCAAATGTGTCATATTTTAGAACTTGTGGTTGTTTAGCATATTTTCATGTATCTGGCCCTAACAAAATTAAATTAGCAAGTAGAGCATACAAATGTATATTTATTAGCTATGTTATTGATAGCAATTTTATGATCTGAATGCACATACTATAATAGAATCTAATGACGCTGATTTTTATGAACTAAAATTTCCTTTTAAATTAAGAAATAGTGGGGCACATATAGTAATATTATTCATGTAAGTAATGAACAAAATCTTTTGAAAATGAACCTATGAGAGGTAAAAGAGCTAGAATTGCAAAAGGTTATGATTCAGACTTTTGTGCTTGCACTTTAGAGGAGGACCCCTTAAACCTCCAAGAAGCCTTATCTTCATTAGATGCCGATTTTTGGCAAGAGGTTATAAATGATGAAATGGATTCTCTTGAATCCAATAAGACATGACACTTAGTTGATTTACCACCTTTTTATAAGATCATGGGTTATAAACGGGTACTTAAAAATAAATTAAAATCCAATGGAACAGTTGATAAATATTAAGTCTGTCTAGTAACTAAAGGTTTTAAGCAAAGAGAAAATGTAGACTTTTTTGATACCTTTTCACATGTAAGTAGAATTACATTTATTGGGGTTTTAATTTCACTTGCTTCTATTCGTGATTTGATATTACACCAATTGAATGTTAAAACTGCATTTTTAAATGGTGAATTAAAAGGGAAAATTTATATGGACCAACCTAAAGGTGTTGTAATACATAGACCAGGTTAGATAAATCTTTATATGGTCTAAAACAAGTACCTAAACAATGGCATGAAAAATGTGACAACTTTATTATTTCACATGGTTTCAAAGTTAATAAGAGTGACAAATGTATTTGTTATAAATATGAGAATGACATTTGCACTATTATATGTTTGTATGTAGATGATCTACTAATGTTTGGTTCAAACATTCATGCTATTAATATGGTTAAATCACTTTAAAGCGGCAACTTTTATATTAAAGACCTAGGAGAAGCGAGTGTAATCCTTGGTATTAAGATCAGTAGGTCTAATAAAGGAATTTCTTTGGATCAATCTCATTATATTGAGAAGATATTAAAGAAATATATGTACTTTGATTGTAAACCTGCTTGTACACCGTATGATCCAAATGTAAAACTATTTAAGAACACCGGTGAATGTGTAAGACAGTCTGACTATGTGAGCCTCATTGGTATGCTTAGGTATGCCACTGATTGTACTAGACCCGACATAGCATATGTTGTGGGATTATTATGTAGATTTACTAATAGACCTAGTATTGAGCATTGGCGGGCTATTGAAAGGGTCATGAGATACCTAAAACGAGCCAACAACTTTGGATTACATTATGGAAAATTTCCACTATACTAGAAGGATACACCGATACGGATTGGAATACTTTGTCTGATAATTCTAAAGCAACAAGCGACTATATTTTTAGCATAGCAGGTGGGGCTGTTTCTTGAAAATCTAATAAAAAAATAATTTTGGCTCGGTCCACAATGGAGTCTGAGATGACAACATTAGCAACAACTAGTGGAGAAGCAAATTACTTAAGAAATTTGCTAGTTGAGATTCCTTAATGGGAAAAATGTAATGGCCTGTTTTTCCGTACCCTTTGAATCAACAATAAACCACACATGTCCAACTCAAATTGCACGAATAAGCGGAGCATTAAGGGTAGAAAGAAAATAAAGACAAAACAGAATCTCACACGAATGGAATAACATATATTATTTCAATAATAATCTTTACAGCGGAAAATTTTAAAATGAACTTTTTACTTCTTTAAATAAATTAAAACATGTCTCTTTATATTTTAAAATCGTATTTAAATAATATCAAAATCTTTAATTTTTCAGTGTATGTAAAACTGACAAAATACGATAAATTGTGGTTATTTTTGTAAAATGATTATTAACATATTTTTAAATATATTAATATACTTTTATTATCTTTATTAGATGTTTTAAATATATCATTTTAAATAAATATTTAAACCTATTTATTTAAGCCTTTATTTATTATTAACAAAACTTAACTTTTGTTGATTTGTTCTAAAATCCAAATTTATACTTTTTAATTTATAAATTATAAGAATAAATAATTATTTATTATATATAACATATATATTTAAGTTTTAAATTCCTTTTAAATTTAAAATGAACGAAATCTCTCATTTTCTAAGTAGCGAAATTACGGGTCGTTACATTCTCCCCTACTTAAAAGCATTTCTTCCTCGAAATGAAATCAAAGATACAGAACTATAAAGGTCAACAATATGTGTCAAAGGAAATACTACTACTAAATACTTATCATGAAATACAATCATTGATCCTAGTCCCAACCTGAGTGCGTACTACACACTTGAGGTAAATACATGGTCATAAGTCAACTATCTACATCAGTCAACCAAAATATCATACTAGATCCCATATCTTAGCGCGTACTACGTGCTTAAGATAATAACTACTATAATACAAACCCAAAATATCCCAAAGTGAAACACTACACATCAGATGAACCCTCCGATGGTGCCTCCAAGTCGATCTCTTCTGGTTCCTCTACTTCTTCCCCATCCTCAACTAGATCCTCATCATCCATCATCTCTGGGGCTATGTACCAACTTAACGGCTGCCACTGCTGGCCTCCCGGAATCCACGGCAGATGCTCCCCCATCTCAATATCTTCCAAACCGAGATCCTCGGCTATCTCTGGAATGGGAGATCCTATCTCCTGAATGGGCGTACCCATCTCCCAAATGATCTGCTCATCATTCTACGAATCATCATCCTCATATAACCATGTATCGTAAATCCCTGAGTCTTCTGTCTCTATCGCCATGGGTTCCTCGATCAGCGGCTCGATCTCCACTGGTACTTCCATGGGCTCCTCTATAGGTTCCTCTTCCTCAGGCTCCTCGTTCTCACTCAAAGGATCCAACATCCAATCATCTGTCTCATCGTCGGCTTCTGCCCCTGCATCAATATCTGCACCTACTGGCAACACATCCTCCTCATCTGAAATAACTATCAAATCCTCATCATCTGAGATATCTATCGGATGGTCAAATGATCCTGGAACTATCCTCGAGGGCTCCCCTACTTGTATATCCTCCTCATCACTCGTGATCAGTGTATCCAAAACTTCCAAGTCTCCGTATTTAGACAAGGCTTCCCTGAATCTCTGCCTAATGGCTAGTCTTTCGGCTTTGGTTTCTTTCTACAATTTTATATAAGAACTTAAAATCAGTTACCATTTCTTATCAAAGATCCTTTCTTACTTTATTTATTTTATCTCATTTTATTAAGTACTTCTTACTTAAATATTATTGTTCTTCTTTTCATGGGATCAGATATTTTTAGCTTTTCTAATAAGTTCTAACAGAAATTAGGTATTGAAAAAGTAGCAAAATGATAGTCTATATATATTGATTCCCAAAATACATTCATACTAAGTGACTTCTATGAAGTACACTCAAAAAGTTTTACAAAAGTCATATGGTTACAATACTTAGATGGCGTTTTCTACTACATGCTTACTAACTTATGCTTCCACTATCCCTTTTCCTTTTTCTGTAGCAGTAGGTGGACGGGTAAGGGTAACAAAAGGCCTCGACTTCTCTGCTGCCTTGAGCATTGGACAGTCTCTGGCGATATGTCCTATAATATGGTAGTAATAACAACTCCTTGGGACAGTTTTCTTAAAGGTATTGACCTTTTCTCCTAATCCACATTCTTTTGTATGGTGACCTTTTTGTTTACATTTGAAGCAGTAAACTTTGTTCTTCCTATGCCTTTTCTTCTTGGTTGGTACTTCAGAGTTGGCTGTGGAACAACATCCTCGAATTTCAGGGCATTGCTTATCATTTCCCTAAATGATCCATGGATGAAGCTCACCATGCTATGTTGGAGCTCATCACACTTGCTTAACCAGTCCTTAACTTCCATGATCTTTTCTGATCCTGAAAACTTTCGTTGACTTAGGAACTCGAATTCCCGACAAAGTGAAGCGAAGTTCAGTGGGTTTGGTCTTTCCTGAAAAGAATATTATTTTTCTACATATTATCATCAAATACCTCATAATTAAATTGTGAAACTTAATTCACAAGGTATTTGTTCTTAGTTCTTTTAAATTAACCCATTTTTCAATTATCCAATCATTTTTTCTTAAGGCTGAATGTCTAGGGATATACGGTAAAAGTCCTAAATTCTAATTTCCAACTAATTAATTCTATATGAAATATCTTATAGTCAAATTGTGCAATTCTAATCACAAGATATTCATATTTTAGTTTTACTAAGCTAAATTACAATCAATCCTTAATTTCTAACCTAAAAATAATAATATCCTTTTTGATATTTAGAATATAAACCTAAGGTAAAATTATTTCATTTACCAATTTCTTTAAAACAAAATCATTTTTATAAAATTAACAAATACGCACTCATATATATAATACTCTCATAACTCATTCTAGGGTGTTACTAACCCTACCTCTAATGAGTTACTCATCCTAGGATATTACTAATCCTATCTCTAATGAGACTTTACCCTATCTCGCTTAATCTTCAGCTCTGATACCAAATGTAATGGCCCGTTTTTCCATACCCTTTGAATCGACAATAAACCACATGTCCAACTCAAATTGCACGAATAAGCGGATCATTAAGGGTAGAAAGAAAATAAAGGCAGAACAAAATCTCACACGAATGGAATAACATATATTATTTCAATAATAATCTTTACAGTGGAAAATTTTAAAATGAACTTTTTACTTCTTTAAATAAATTAAAACATGTCTCTTTATATTTTAAAATCGTATTTAAATAATATCAAAATCTTTAATTTTTCAGTGTATGTAAAACTGACAAAATACGACAAATTTTGGTTATTTTTGTTAAATATATTAATATACTTTTATTATCTTTATTAGATGTTTTAAATAAGATTTATATTTTTAAATAAATATTTAAACCTATTTATTTAAGCCTTTATTTATTATTAACAAAACTTAACTTTTGTTGATTTGTTCTAAAATCCAAATTTATACTTTTTAATTTATTAATTATAAGAATAGATAATTATTTATTATATATAACATATTTATTTAAGTTTTAAATTCCTTTTAAATTTAAAATGAATGAAATCTCTCATTTTCGAAGTAGCAAAATTATGGGTCGTTACAGAAAAACCAATACCAGCTATGTTGATCCATTGCGATAGTACCACGACTATTGCAAAAGTTTGGATCCATTATTTTCTAACGGTATGAGACGACAGATAATTCGTAAGCATAACATTGTAAGAGAGTTACTCTCTTCAGGTGCTGTTCGAGTGGATCATATTCGCACTGATGAAAATTTGGCAGATCCTTTGACGAAAGGATTGGCCAAAGAGAAAGTCAATAAAACATCCAAAAGGATGGGACTATTGCCCTTAGACACCCACAATGGTAACCCAACCTATATGACTGGAGATCCTAAGAACTAGGTTCAATGGGTAAATAAGTTGTGAAGTGATAAGAGGTGAACATGTTATATTATAAAATGTTTAGAAACATGTATTCATGTAGTGATTAATGGATGAGGTAATAGAAACTCTTAATGAGATCTATACTCTATGTGGAGTGGGGTACCTAGCAATAGAAGTACTCCTGATAGGCTCACCTTTGTGAATTTGGGAATAAGGTTGTTTCCTATAAAAAATTTAGGGGCAAAAGTTTTCTAGAACGTTCACTGAACTGAGGTAGACGTGCATGACCATTAACACGCGGGCTAGTTGAAAACACTTTAGAAAGGTTGTGTGTGGTTTGATGTCAGAGATAGAGTTCAAGACAATGTGTCACTCTAGTATATTTTGATTCTTACTTGCTATGCAAATGTTCAAATCGAAAGATACATTTGTTTATGCACAATTCTATATTTTTTAGAAATAACTTGGAAATATTTTTTTAATAATTCAAGTGGGGGATTGTTAGAATTTTAAGCGAATTAATTTAAAAAAATTAACAGTAATAAAATTCGCAATGAATGACGTTGTATAACGGTAATATTTATAAGCTATAATTATTGAGTCAATGCAAAAATTAACCGTTATAATATTAGTAATGTATGATGTTGTATAACGACAATATATTTATGAGCTATTATTATTGAGCCATTGCAAAAAATTAATGGTAATAAAATTCAAAATGAATGATAATAATTTCAAAACCGTTAATAATTTCTCGTTTCAGTAACGCGTACAATTTCCTTTCTCTCTATTTAAATGATAGATAGAAAGAAGAAAAAATATAAGGCAACATACTATTTTCTTTCTTCTTCTCCTCTCTTTGTCATTTCTCTTTTTGTAGAATTCTTCCAAGCAATCACTACACCAGAACTGCAATTTCCCAGTAGTTATAACTGTTACAAATCGAATTTGTAACGGTTATAACTGTTAGTAATAGGTACGTGAAAAAATCTGTAATATATTTCCCAACGGTTATAACCGTTAGGATATAATTCCCCACGGTTATAACCGTTGGGAAATTCCTTATTTCCAACGGTTATAACCGTCGGTAATTTGGGAATTTCCCAACGGTTATAACCGTTGGGAATTTCAGTATTTCCCAACATAATTGCAAAATATAAAACTTGATATTCCATATAACATTCATGTATGATGCAGGAAACTAAGAATAGTAAACACTCTAGAAAATTATAAGCTTGATAGTCCATTTTCACCAATATTGTCCATTAGAAATTATACACTGAACATTAATAAAACTCAATATTTTACAGCATATTCATATACAATCAGAGCCGGCCCAAACATTGGGTTGCCCAAGCCCATTCATATCTGAGAAACAATTCTGAAGTATGAAAAAGAAGAGTGTTGCATGTAAAAAAATATTTCTATCAAGCACAGTTCTCGAACTCGGGCCAACATGATGGCAACTGCATGCACAAACCACCTGGACATAACTGCACATATTATATTTTGTTAACAATTTATATTTTAAATATTTATAAGTATAAATCTTTTTATGTTGCCCCTAGCCTAGGGGGTTGCCCCAGCCCATGGGCTTGGTGGGCTGCCCTCTGGGCCGGGCCTGTATACAATAATCACATTCACTTGACATGGTATAATTTCAAATACAACACAATAGAAAATGTAAATAATGGCATAAATTATACAAAACACGAAACCAAAACATGCACAGTTCCAAGTACAACCAACACAATTATTACAAAACACAAGGCACTCATTCACGTCCATGACCTACCATTGATTCCCATTCATTTGCTCGAAAAACTTACCAAGTTTTTCATGCTTTGCAGCCCATTGCTCCACAGCTTCCGCTCTGTCGCTATCTTGCTCGTTCCTATAATAGAAGTTTGTTGCTGTAAGGCCTGTTATTTTCAGTTTTGGCATATGCTGTTGTGTGAAACTTTAGAGCTCTATATTTGTTTAAGCTACAAAATTAAAGAATGAATGGAACTGTGTATGAAACCTATGCGTAGGAACTTACCCACATTCGCACACTAACACATTAATATATATTCATGTATATGCGCATGAATTTCCCTGACCTGAAACATACGTGCATGAACTTACCCACATGCACATAAATTTACACCCTCTATACCCAGTTCGGCAGAGCACAACACTTCTTTGCCATGATACACGCTCACACAACGGGGAGATATTTAAGCATGCAGTGGAGCTCGCCTGAGTTCTAACATTTCCACTGATTTAATATTGCAAACAACTTCACTTTGATTATTTATCACTATAATTTATATTTTTGCATTTATATTTTAAGTATACTGGAATCCTAAGAGTAATTGTATGTTTTTCATACATATATAGCAGAGATTAAAATCTAATTATACTATTATGGTTTGTTATCTCCCACTCAGTGGACATCTTATACATTATATTCCTATACTTGGTAACAGACTCAATTTACAATTTTAAACTTAGCTAAATACATGTATATGATTGTATACTTTCTTCGCCTTATTATATGTTATATTATTATTATTATTTTAAATATATTTTTATTAATTTTTTATTCTTCTTGGTGGGCTTCTTGGCCCACTAGTGTTGCAAGTGGGCCAACAGCCCACTTGCCTATTCTCATGTCCACCTTCATGCGTAGGTGGACAAATATGAATTGTAATTCATATATCCACCTGTGCATGCAGGTGGACATATGATTTACATTTCATATGTCTCAGGACATAAGCATATAAATTCATTTGTGCTGCTATTTTTAAGTAGCAACTTGGATACGCACATAGGTGGAAGGAAGTACATGAACTGAGTGCTGCTTGATGGTGAAACTACACGGCAGAAATGAACTTTATAAGGCAGGACTCACAAGAACAGTGGTGAAACAAGGATGTGTTTCAAAAATTCCCAAGGACACATGTACAAGTACGACCAGTCAAGACTTCATACACACCGAGACAGTTTACACATAATTTCACAACCAGGAGTTGCAGGGGTACATTCTGAGTTCGATCAAAATATATTATCACGACATCACTACCACCCCTGAGTTCCATCAAAATAGATTCCAGATTGGAAAATTCAAACCAAACTTGCAAGATGACTTGCATAGTTACAAGGTCCAAGCCTTAAAATAATACAAACAAAACCATTGCATGTGCACGAAAATGCCATACAGATATTGATTCCAACTATCAAAATAATTACTAGGAAGAGACCACTTCATTACCACAATGCTAAATAACATTGCATGTGCATGAAAATCCATGTTTTTGTTATTATACCGTTGTTTTAATGCTCATCTATTTACATGATTCTAAATTAATCAAGAAGTCTCTTTTTTTCACATGAACAAGGAAGAGTGCATGGATGTCGTTGACAAGCATGCCAATATCAAGCCTGTAATCACATCCACTAGTATTTTTCATGCATTTAGTCATGTTAAAGATTTAAATATATTTGACCAACACATTCATAATCTTCATATGTCTAAAGATATTTACAGTACATTACAAACTAACTAGCTAGTGGTTTTAGTATATTGTAAATGTTATTTTAATTAAATGATGATGGAACATAAATCAATGTTCTAAAAGAGGGGAATTAAATTATGCAAAAAGTTATATCTAATCATCACACAAGTGTAAAGTCTCATGGATGTATAAGGTATGTTAAGGTGCTATTTACTTCTAACTGGTTTCATTATATAAATATAAATCTGTTGAAAAAAGGTATTGCAATTATAGATCGAATTTAGAGCTTATTATAAAATATAGCTCTAATTTTGCAATGAATGGGAAAAGCACAAATGCTAATTTCTAAATGCAGACCTACGAAATTATTACATATAAATACAAGAAGAACACATGAGCATTCCATAAACGTACATTTACTGTTTAGAAATGAGACTCATTATTGTATTAAGTTTCAACTGTGAGGTATGTTCCTCTGATATGTTTATCTATAGAAAATTAACCTATTTTTGTAATCAACTCTTAACAAAATTAAGTCATATTGCTCAAAACATTACACATATGCATCGCTTAATGCTTAAATCCAAGAAAGTTTGCATTTTATGATTCTTGCCTTCCAGTTATTCATTAATATCCACTAAGGCATGAGTTGATCAGGGTGGAAGAAGTATACAAACCTTGAGGGAAAAAGGGATCATAGCGTAGAACAGAACTATTGATGCAGCATAACCAGTGAAGAGAAGGATCTGAAGTTACATACGAACTGTGTGCACCATTAAATTTCTATGATTATTGGTCTTTAATCCAAAGAATCATACCATAGTAATTTAATTTGCTCTATTAATAATCAAATAGTAATCACACATAACCAGAAAGTAAATATGTATATATTTAGTCAAAGAGTACTTATAATACTTAGGCTCCAGGTGATCATTAAAAGCTCTTCTCTCTCAAATATCAATCTAAAGTACATTTAGTTATGACTAACCATGGAAAATTTAATGTACATTAGCAATTTAATTCACACGCAGAAAAATAGAAAAATATTTAAAAGGATAGAATGAAAATGATAAGAATGAAAGGATACGCCTCACAGGCACTAACTAGCGCACCAAAGACGCCAAGCATGGCCATCAGTTCAACTTGGTCTTTCTTTTTAACGTAGAATTCCTGCTTAAATATTAGGTATACAGTATAACTGTAAAAACAATATCGACAATTGTTCTAGTCTAACAACTTTTAAATACTAGAGTAATGAACTTTGGGAAAAATGACTTCTATGTAAAACTTTTGCCGTCCTTAAACAAGATATATATATATATATATATATATATATATATATATATATATGTGTGTGTGTGTGTGTGTGTGTGTGTGTGTGTGTGTGTGTGTGTGTGTGTTTTTGTATGTATGTATGTATGTATGTAAATTTAAACGGTTTTGTGATATTTTACCTGTCCAACATTGCTTAATGCAAAACAAAACGTTCCTGATATAACTAGTACGTCACTAAGAATAGGATACATGTTACCTACATGCAAATCTATATGATTAGATACATCGGTTTTAAATAGTAAGATCAAAATTAGTCAGGAGAAGTAAGAGTACTTGCCTCCATTAGAAGATTCTCCGGCATCTGAAAGAACAATTAAGACCAGATCCAACACACAAATAAATGCACCAAAGAGTTGCCATAAAGAGTATCCTATCCTTAAAAAGAACCATGTTAGAATTATACTCCATGGTATGATGAAAGAGTTGAGTAGTCCCACGCTTGTAAGTGAGGTATATTGAAATGCTTTTACAACTGCATACAACAATACGCAATTGTATAGTTGCAGGTAAAACAACTGCTGCTTGTTTTGATAAATGTGCTTATTGTAAATTTATATTGTTAAAAATGAAGTAAATGTACCAAGATAGTTTCCATGTAAATTAATCCATTGAAACTATTTTTCGTTGATAAATTATTTACCTCTACTCTTGTACAAATCACAGTTATTAAATGATAACCTTAAACTAATCGAACAAAGTAATCAACTAAAATAAAAATATTAAGCGGATTATGAAATATACAGTAACAAAATGCAAGTTGCTAAAAAACTAAATAATTATATAGTTAAATACCTGGCCATCACCAACAATTTTAACTCCACCATGGATTCCACAACTATGTCACTGTGTTTCTTGCTTTTGTTAGTAAACTTGGCAATAATGGTAAGCAGACCCCCACTTGAACACTTGAATCGTAGTATCAAACCAAAGTGACGAGGAAAATCATAGAAAGCAACAAAATGGAAAATTAATAGGCTTAAACTGCATTGAATATTGAGATGAAAAAGATGAAACTGGTTTAGAGTCTTGAATAAATGAACCTGAAATACCACAAACAAAAATGACGAAACTGAAATCGCCATATTATTTGTATTTTTTTTCAGAAATCAAAATGTATCAGTACACAACTATTGACATGTTACATGGTGATGGAAGATTTGGATCAAAAAATAAAGAATTCATACATTATACATGTTGCGATTTATTTTACACATATAAAACATAATTTTGTAAAAGAGATAGTATGTAAGCAGTATATTCACGAATCACAATCAATTTGCAGGGAAAAAGGAAGGTCGAGGTTAGCCCAATCTATTTAATTTATCAATTCATGCACATTAGAAAAATTAGGCGATTCTTAACAAAAATATCATAGAAAATATGTTTAAAAATTAGATTTGTAAATTCATTGCATAGTTTGATGTTAATCTTTGTAGCTAGTAATCTTAACAAAAATAGATTAACCAATAAAATAGTATAGAAAATGTTCTGATCAAAATAAAAGATATTAGATTCATATGAATAGTTAATTTTTTAGTTAAAAAATGGAAACAAACATTTTTTCAAAAAGAAGAACATATATTTTTTTAACAAATGACAATAGAGAAAAATATGCAAGTATGGAAGGCACAATCGGCATATAATTAAAAATTAATTTCTTCACAAAATTTACAATTTTAAAAATAGGAAGGTAATTAATTAAACAGTGACTAAATGTGATAAAGTACCTTTCCAAATGAGGAAGAAGATTAAACATGTGCATATAAATGTACCGAGTAAATGTAAAGGTTTAGAAACATTGATGATGAGTAAATTGTTGTTGCCATATAAGATATATAAGCCCATTGGTGATGATTTATAATAATAAAAAAGATATACAATCTTGCCTTTGAGATTTCTAGGAGACTGGGCAATTCTGGATGTTAACCTTCGTTCTTTAAAAAAAGACATTGACCAAGACTTCTTCCATCAGGCTTTAAGCTCTGTACATCAAGAGATATATCTCTGTGACATAATGTTACTGTTAGTTTTCAAACTTTTTATGTATTAACTAATATAATGCAACAAAAATATTTATACTATGTTTCTTACTATAACAAAAATATTTATACTATGTTTCTTGCTATAACAAAAATATGGATAAGTTTCCAAACAAGGCTACAACACAACTATAATAAAACAATTAATTGATTATTTAAGAAACCGAAAATAAGCTATGCCAATCAAAATTGGAATTTAACTTTCATATAAACCATATATCGTAATATAAAGGGCAATGTGATACAGATGTTGAAACCTGGGATAATATACATTTTCCACATCAATGAACCATGATGGAGCATTAAGTTATCAAGGTTAAGAGGTTGGTACTTGCTCATCTCTGTTACCTTTCACTAAATTCTAAACAAACAGTTCGCCCGCTCTATAAGAAGACCGAACCTATGCATTGAGGAAATGGTGTCAGAACAGATGATGTCAACAACATATATACTTATATCTTTGTGTCTACAACTAAATTCTGTAATCGTGTCTATTTGACATCATTCCTCGGATCATTTATCACACCTCTTTGATAAAATCAATGTAAATTTTAAAAGTCTATTTCTATATAGTATGTTTCTAAATGGGTTTATTACTTGTATGAAGAACAACAATCAATTATTGGAGAGATACTAATTGTCTACCATGCATTTTTCAATCATCTAGATTTGGATGACATGTCAAATTTTATTATTCATGGTTTACCTAGCTCTCAACATATCTTATTGAGATAAACAAGATTATGCATATTCAAATGATGTTTTCTACTATTTCATTTCTGGCATTGGCAGTAACATGCAATACAGTGGATTGTCGTAAACCGATCCATAATTCACAAATACCAAAAAGAAAAGTATTCTAGAAGCCGAATATAATATCATGAGATAATTCTTATATCCATGATATGGTATCATATGTTCGTTTTAAGAGTCTACATCTGAATTTGTTCCATAATTTCCTTTTGTACGAATTTGGTGTTAAATATATCAATATGAAAAATGTCGGTTGCACATAGTCTTTGAAATTATGTGCACACTAGAATTCAAATTGGAAGGTTTATTTTTTTCCTTCTTTGACTCTGTTTATTGCATTTGACCCTATGATGTGCATTTTGAAAAGATGATTGTATGCACATATCTACACAGAAAAATACTTTTAGTCAGTTTAAAAGCAATAAAAGCAAGTCGAAAATCCTTTAGTAATGAATTGAGACTTCAATTTTGACCTTCACATTGGTCGCAATCTTGGCCTTTAAATTGCTTACCTCTCCCTAATATCCACATGTTACCTACTTTCTCGCCCATCACATGTCTCTCTCTTTTACCAGACTAGAACTTTCCATTTGATAAGTGTTTCCACTATATTGCATAAAAATTTCTAAATTATTCCTGATGGTGAGTAGTACATATAGAAATTTTGCCATCCTAAATGACAGAATATTGAAATCTTACTACTTGAGTACATACTACAGTTGACAATAATGTATGTGTTGAATGTACATGTCATAAACCATACCAGCGTTTTCTCCGTTCAGTCTTTCAATCATAGATTCACAAAACATTTAAATTACAATAAATTTATGATTTATTATTTGGTACATTTATATGAGTAGTTAGCTGAACAATTATAACATTTTTCTTAGGTGTATCAGCATAGAAATGAGGAGACCCTTCAGCCATCTATTGCATTGCTCATGATTGCTGCCAAGGTAACCCATGAAAATTTGTACTTCAATGCATTACTAATTGATATCCTAAAAAACTCATCATTAGGGAACAAACATATCATCAGTGTAATGCATATAGCTATTCTCATGACCATTTAAATACTATCCTCTTTCTAGTATGATTTGCTAATGGAGCAGTAGTATATCTCATGATAGCTTGATATTATGGTTACATATTGGTTTATCCCTATCTAGAGAGAACAAAACCTTTTTCCTTGGTTGTGATAATTTAAGGTAGGTACAGAACATCAATTGGTTGTATGCATTTTGTTGGAAATCGGACCATGTATTATTCTTTATTACTGGTTTATAATCTCAAAAGATTACTGCAGAACTCCTTTTTTTATTATGTGAAATGCCAAGAATCTAGCATAGCCAAATTGCTTGAGTTGCACAATAAATTCTTGCATTAGACATTTTTATTTGTGTCATAAACCGTTTTAGTTTTTTGCTTTCACCTTCTGTAATGACTAGGATTTTTGGTCGTTAGATTTTGAACATTTAATTCAATTTAAATGTTGAATGTGAATTATAATTTGATTTGAAATAAGAATTTTTGGTTAAATCAATAAGATTTGTTACAATTTCAAATATGACTATTAAACTGGATTTGGATAAATAATAATTAAATATTTGAAATTGGGAAATTTGTGAATCTGGATGTAAATAGTTATGAAAATGGTTTCTAAGATTTATTTAAGTCTAGTTTGATTTGAATTTTTGGTATTTGACTTTTGAATGAAATCAAAAGTCGATAAGTTAAATTTGGAATTTTATATTAATTTAATAATGGAATTTAATATTATAATAATGCAAATAATCAGATTTTGATTCGAAATGAATCAGAATGATTTCTAATGTGAATATAAATTCTATTTGATTTATAATTGAGTTAGTAAAGTTTTAAATGTGAAATTTTAAATGATTTCGACGATTTTGGAAATCGATCGAATTAATCAACGAGTTAAAATAGCCTTCCATGGGCACAGTCTCGAAATTCGATGAAACCAGTTCCATTGGATCCATAATAGTGTATTATTATCGAATTTCAATTTTCATAGCGTTTGGATTTACTCGAACGGGTGAGAAACGTGTTGAATTTAAAATCGATAATTTAATATTTAAAATCGATTCAAAAAGCTATCTTCCACATATGATTGAATTGGGCTCCGAAACACATTCCATTGTGTTCGGAATACGGTTAAAACCTTATAAAGACCAGACGGCACGTGTAATTTGGAGTTCGTTTGTAAATGCTCGTTATAATTGAATTTAATATTAAATTAATATGTATATACGTATATAAATACGTTTACGCGTAGAGAAACCCTAATCTCTACTAACGCAGCCGCCACTTATTCATTGAATGGCCGAAAAGCATCAGTTTTCTTCCTCGTTTATCTCGAAATCTATCAACCCATTTCAAAAACTTCGAATTGCATATTCGAAGAACTCGCCAAGCTTCATCCATCCAACGGTGGCGATTCGTTTTCGTGGTAGCGATTTGCCGGGCCGGGCTCGAGAAGGGTTTTTGTTCGAGAGGCGATTTCACGGCGAAGAGAGGGCCGAGTGGCACGAGGTTGGTGGCGTTGGTGGAGTGCGAAGTGATGCTTCTCGGGGTGGGTTCAGATCGTCGTCGAACTCGACGAAGGGGGCGGTGGTTCCAAACCCTAGAGGCGGCTATGGGTTCTTTTTCAACCTGGAACGCGAACGTTTATCGTGAAAGGGAAGAAGGAAATTGGCAGTCCAGATTTTCAATTATAGATGAACGGCCAATGTTTGTTCTGGTAAAATAGAAAAGAAAATTGTTTTAAATTATATAAACAAACTTTAACAATTCATAACTATCTCATACTTTATCAGAATTTGACGCAACGAGGAGCGCCGGAATCGCAGCGACGCGATCTACGCGCTGCAGCAGATCCGGAGACGTTTGGAGAAACGAGAATTTTGGATTAAATAGAAGGCGTTCGATTTAATTTAAAATTTGAGACGCCGAATTCAAGGTGAGTAAATCTCACTCACATTTGGATGCCAATTAATTTAAATAGTTAATATTTAAATAATGGAGTGATTGGTTGAATATGAATATTAATATCAGTCTAGATTGATATTTGTTGTTGTGCTAACGTTTGTGGATGCAGGAAAACAGGTTGGAGGGATCCAACTGGATTCCTCACAAATAGAAATTATATTTATAATCTGTGATATAATTCACTGATATCCTGTGATAGATTGATTGGAATTTTTTTATGCTGTGTTACAGTTGGATAATATTAATTGGGTATTTTAAATATCAATAAAATAAATTGGAAATCGAAAAGGGAATTGAAAGGAAATTTTGGAGTAATGAATTTAAGGGAATTAAATTCAAGAAAAGGGTTTGGAATTTGAAATGTTCTGAAACTGGGATTTAAAAAGGAAATGAGGAATGGAAATTTTATAAACTGGGTATATAAACGAAATGAGATATTTATTGGGAAATAAATTAGAAGCATAGATTTCCATTGGGAATTTCTATAAGAGGGTGCAAATTGTTTTTAAATAATAGTGAGATTATTTTAAAAGGATGAAAAGTGTAATTTTCTGGGAAATGAAGTATGTTTCAAAAGAGAACTTTCAAAGTATAAACCAGAAAGTTAAAAATGTGTTTTTAGAGTATTTTAGAAAATTATTATCTTTAATTACTTAAGTGGAAAATAAGCATTTATTAAGCAAATATGGTATTTAATTAATTTAAAGATAAATTAGTATTTTGATTTCAAAAGGAAATTTTATTATAAGTATTTGATATAATATCTTTATATTAAAAGGAGATCTTTGATTTAAGTTACCCAATAGAAACTTTTGTAGATATTCAAAAGTATATTTTGAATTAAGAATTTGGAAACTTATTTTAAAATAGTTGAAGTATATATTTTTAAGTGATTTCCAGGAAATGGGAAGTGTGCTTAAAAATAAAAGGGAGTTTTATTTTTTTAAAGTGTTGAAAGAAATTTACGGGATTTTAACGTAAATTTGAATTCAGATAAATCCAGCGGGATTTATATAAAAAAGAATTCTTTGGGTTATTCTGGAATGGAAGTGTATTTCCTTGAAAAGCCAAGTACGTTTTAAAGCAGATTTTTAAATAAAAGTAAAAGCTTTAAATTTGTTTTTAAAAAGGATGTTTTCAAGTAATTACTATTTAAGTAGTAAGGATTTTAAATTAAATATTTACTAAATTAGTTATGGTAGTAATTCTTTAAAAGGAAAAATTGGTATTATGTTTTCAAGAAATATTTTTATTATTTATATTTATAAAATGGATTTATTTAAGGATAGTTTGGTTTAAAGTTTTATTTGAAACTTATATAGAAGTTTGTAACTCTTATTTTAAAATTTACTTCGACTTAACCTTTATTTTAAAATTAGTTTTTATATTTTATAAAAATGGTATTACCTTAAATATTCTTAAAATATATTTTGGATAAAATGATTTAATTATTTTAAATCTTAAGTGTTTGTACTTGGTGATTTCAGTGGAAATAGAAAATATTTGAGAAATTAATTTCCGTAAAAGGAAGTGGGTTTAAATTGTTTTCAAAGGATTGAAAATAGAAATATATCTTGTGAAGATATTTTGGAGGAAAACATAAATTTGAGGAATTATTTATGTTTGGTGGATGTTTGTGAATGTTTTGATAGTTAAATAACCGACTATCAATATTGGCCAATTCGCTGATCATTTCGAAGAGACCGGGATCGAGATTTATTTCTCGGAAACTACTTCGATTCGGTTTGTACGTTTTCGTGGGGGAAACGAGTTTGGAATCGAAGATGGAGAAGTGAAGTGCAAGGGCTAGTCGCTACTAATCCTGAGGATATTTCCAAAATGTATGTTGTAGGAGTAGTGCCTTCGGTTCCGTTCGAACCCAAGACAGACTTGTATGGACGAATGCTTTCGGAACATCGTCAGATGGACGATGGGCATTCTAAGGGATACGTTCTCTAAAGGTAACGCTTAACTTCAAGCCTCATCAACCGGGAATGACTGAAAATCAGGGGATATGCAGTAAGGCTTCGTGGGTAGCCCCCACTTGAGAGTAAGATCATTCCTGTCTAGATCTCCCTTTATTTCGGCTTAGTGGTGCGGTTGCTGATCACTACCATGGGGTGATTTTACTCGGAATTATCCAGTAAGGGATGGTTCCTGCCTTGTGTTGCAGGGGAGCGGGCGTACTCCTCGGTACTGTGATCTAGGCCACGTACTGTGACAGGTGGTACACCAGTGCCTAGTCATTAGCTGGAAATCCATTCTCCCTACGTGCCTTTACGGTTTTGTTTGTATTACCCACGATTGTGGCTAGTATGCTGGAATTTAATAGATGTAAATATTTCAGCTATTTGAATAAGTATTTGTATATAGACATTATTATAATACCAGAGGATTTTGATAAAAAGTGTTTTGGCTATCGTAAGGTAAAAACCCGATATGTTTATTTGTGGCGTGGTCTTACGAGATGCCTTTGATTTTCAAAGGATTTTTGAAACTTTAATAATCAGTTTGGATGTATTTCTCTTACGCTGGTATTCCAGACTGACTCGGGTGTTATTTCGTTATAATGCTCAGGTCAGACCGAGTATTTCAGGTTCAGGATTCGATACTTTGGAGCTCAGGAGAGGAGCTGGAGTTCGAGACGTATTATTCGTACTTGTTTATTCCGCTGCTATGGTTGTTTGAAATTGCCAGCAAGTTGTGAGGCAGGTTGATATAACTGCCAGGCTGGTAATTGTTGTTTACTTGTGATATACTTTGATGATGTATTATATCAAAACAGATATGGTTTCAGTTTGTGTAAAGATCTGTTATTACTTATTATATTTTGGTTTCGCTGCGATTGTGAGATTCTGATGTTGTTTAGTTCCTTCTTCTTCTATCTTCTTTCTTTTTCCTCAACAATCTGTCTTTCCCAGCACTCGATCGTCGGCATATTACACTGTGGTGTATTTTGTGTCGATTTTCGAGAGTCAAAAAGGGCGGGTCGTCTCACTTAGTATCAGAGCATAGGTTGGCGACAACCTAAGCTTTAATGGGGAAATTACTCATTAGACATAGAGTCAGAAGTACTCTAGAAATGAGTTTAAGTGTAATAATAGCTATGAGCGCGTATTTGTTAGTGAATATAAAAATTGTTTTTATACTGTGTTGACTTATCGGTTGAGTGTTTATGAATTCTGGTCGGTACGAGAAGTACAACCGTATCGATAGGGGTTTCTAAACTCTTAAACAAGATAAACCGACATAGTATTGTTTTTTAAGTGGGTAAATGAAATAATTTTACCCAAAATTATATTTTGATAAAAAAAAGAAATGATTTTCTGAAATTATTATATATATATTTGGATGTTTGGTTGTTAATATTATAATCAAACTAGTGCGTGGCCCGTGCTACGCACACGGGCAGTGTTGGTAGTCAAATTGGTAGTAAAAGTTATTTTAGAATATAATGTGTTAACGTAAATGGATTCGACTACCAATTAAGCAAATTATTTTAGAAAATAAGCAAATTGACTATCAAAATATCCTACAAATTTGCAGTTAATATACTCTATTTAAATACGATTATATTGATATGAATATTTTATGCTAAGAAATTAAGCAGCAGTTATGTGATGAATAAGTGGTAGTTAAGTGACATTAAGTGATGCGAGACTTATATCGCCTCGCTTACTACTTATATATGTATGTACGTGTGTGTGTGTGTGTGTGTGTGTGTGTGTATATGTGTGTATGTGTCTATAATGACACCACAATTTGGATGCATCCAAATTGCACGTCAATTTCAGTCATAAGTTTATGTTTAACTAATGGAATGAGCGGACAGAGAGTTCTTTTTTTGTATAGTGTGAAGTTGTTCAATTTTTTTCTCATTCTTTGTTCTTTATATTAATTATACATTGAGAATAAATGTATTTTTTATGTGTACATTTGTCGTACAAACATATACCGAACATATAACTACAGATCCTAAGAAAAATTAGTATAACCAAGATAGAAATTCGATGTAAATATAATCCAACCAAAAATTATGAAAACTGAAATCATTGATATAATTTTTAATAAGTACTGAATGGATATATTGATGACTCCGCCTCTAGCAATTTATTTGTCGTCGGGTACATGTGCGGACTCTGTTATGCATGAAACACAAAACAGCATGTAGCAAATGTAAAATGACAAACAATAGGGTAGTTGTATTATGCTAAAGAAACAATAGGGTCGTCAAAAATAAAGTGAAGACATATTACTTGTGTTATCATCATATTATTATTTGTTAAAGAAACAATCTAAAGTTTCCTTTTCTTGTTAACAATAATATGATCATTAACCAAACAACAAAAGAAATTATGACGAAGTATCTTTCCTAAACTGCATGTAACTAAATTTCAACTCCCCCTAACATCTTAATTAATAACAACCACCTAAGTGGATCTAAGAGCCAAACAGTAGCAACCCTAACATAATAAGAACAATATTGGTTGAAATCGTAGAAAGTTCAAGAATTTGCGGCATTTACCTCACAAAGGATTATTCCATCAGTCTATACATAACGATATGGATCCAACTTAATTAGGCAAGCATGTTAATCATTACAAAGTGAAAACAATTTAATGGATTAGTCATATTGCATAAGAAAATAACAGTTTGATATGTACAATTGGTTTCTACGCATGTCCCGTTTCTATTATACTTTATGGAGCAAAAAAAATGGCGTATAAGAAGTCCAAAACTGACAATTGGGAATTTAAAAGAAATGAAACTAAACTTATATTAGCTAATCTACTGAGTTAACATTTCCAACAACATATGCACCGTCAACATCCAATAATGCTGTTAATTTCTAAAGTACAACAGAAAGGATTATGGGAAAACCTTATGACTTACTTTTTCATTTTTACAAACATCCATACACAACAAAAAGATAACAAACTGACCACATTATCCGACTTCAGCTTGTAATATCTTATCCAGATAGAACTTTGATAACCATATATGCCTTACATCACTAAATCTTCATATAAATGTTTTAGATAATAATAATGATGACGACGATAATAGCAGTAACAATATAGTTTTTAAAACATCTTTAGTTGTAAACAGTAAATGGAGATGTGGTAGGGTTCATGACAACAAGTCAAACTAAATTAGACTAAATCAACGTTATATCATGACTTAAGTATATGTAAGCTGATTTATAAATTTATTTCTAAAATTAGTACATGTAAAGTACTGAGTAAGCAATATGTTTCTTTCTTACTTCTTTTGCATTTATAAGCATATTCATGTTACCTATATCTGGTAAGTAAGAAAAATACTTTTAATTTTTTTTTTTGCAAACATGACTATATCCTGCTGATTGATTTTTGCAAACATGGATATTTCCAATGTGCATTTTTAAATAACACTGATAATATATTATCCATGTCATGACATAAAATTCTTCGACAACATCAGTGAAAATGATGTACAATCTGTTATATTACCAATTTATTTTAATTAAGTTGCAGTAGTACAATGAAATAATATACTTTCAAGCATTGGCTAAAGGAGACTGCAATAAAATTAAAATAGTTATGACTTTAAAGGAAAATTGATGCGGCTTATCTTAAACTTCAAAAAGAGCAAATAATAATTCCTTACTAAAGATCCTCACTTTAGCTGCATAACTTAATTCCGTACTGCACCAAACTCTTTTATTTATAATACTTTTTAGTGCTTCATTAACACAAAATCATTTTTATTAACAACATATAACAAAAATTTGAAATTGAAACTAATTTTTAGACCTGGATTAAATGAAGAAAAATAGGCCACCGAATTTCATTGTAAATATTCCTCCATATACCAAACTTTGCTCGCACCCTTAATTTGGTTTGGCAACCCTCTGAGCCATCGTTTTCCTCAATTTAAATATAAGACTCTACCATAACACAGTCTAATAAACCATAGTTATTTCACCTATATAAATAAAGAATATAAAGTAGGACTACGTTACAGATATGTAATTCAAAGGGAAAAGAAGAGTTAAAATACATATAGTATTCAAGTACTATTGTGTATCGGAATATGTAGTCAACACCCCAATTGAATCTTTGTTACATTAACAGAAAAGGCAAAATGAGTTTTATAACTACAAAAGCCAACCAGAAGCAAAATGAGTTTTGTTCGTTGGTGTGCTATTGTTGAAATATTTCATTTATTCGTTAATGCATGTGCAGTACATTTGTATTTGTTATTCTTTGTTATAACTACTTTCTTTCTGCTACTTAAAAAGAAAGAGCTTGCAAAGATTTGAAAATAGTTTCCAAAAATGATGAATTTAAGCATATAGATGCATGTAAAATGAAAACCGAGTTTAGAGCAAAATGGTTTGGAAATATTTGGAAAGATGTCAATAAGCATAATTTTGTTTATTGTTTTTGGGTCAGATACAACATGAATACAAACTTTTCGGTATTTCATCACAATTTAAGTATAAAGCATGTGATAATTTTAAAAAAATATAAAGCAAGAGGAGATAGAGTCGTCACTCAGTCAGCTTTCAAAAATCAATAATGCAATATATGACAGTATGGAGAAACTACCAAACTTGGTCTCCATACTACACCTTAATAATGTAAGGAGAAATTTAAAACATGCATCATCAAAAAATCCTTCATAGATGATAGAGATTTAACTCTTTAAAATTCAGTATTGAAAACCCACAATCTTAATACAAATTTACCTTACCTCTAAGTCATGCTCAGTAAGCTTGCTATACAACTTATGTAGTGATTGTTTTGGTCAAACAATAGTGATGTATACACTACATGAAGTGAATGTAAAATTATCTTGCAATTACAACCAGCTGTTGAGCTTTTTATGCTTTAGTTCCGCACATCTTCTATCTTTATCTCTGTCCTTACCGTGTTTCTTGTGTCACAGCAGCCTTTGCATGATACAACATAGTAATATTACTTAGAATTCTGCAAGTGATGTATTTTCATATGAATATAAAATTGTAGATGGTACACCAAAAATAGCTACAAAATTATATACAAAAAATAACCATAAGTGTGTGGCCCATGCTACGCACATGGGCAGTGTTGGTACCTTTAGATCGAAAATTGTTTGTGGAAAGTGGTTGTTTCTTATTTCTAGTTATTATAAGTCTGTTAGCTATACACCATTTTGATTGTTTTATGCTTACTTTTTGTGTACAGATAAGATGTAGAGGTGAACAAATATCCGAAGTACTTAATGTTGGAAATTTAGTTTTGAACATTATATTATTGTTAGTGGATAGAATAGTACTTGATACAATAATATGAAAGTTTAACTTCTAAATAAATGATACAATCACTTGTTCTTAATTTTATATACGGAAACATTGCATACAATTTTATGTCCAAGGAGTTGGCTTGATTAACCATTTGCTTGCTTCTACATCCTTTTGAGCATTATTATATAGTGCATATAAATGATACATCAAAATTTATGGAATTTTTTTTTCCAATTAACTGGTAAAGTGAATTGATCAATACATCTTATGTTTTATTATGTACCAAACAATGGGACTAATTATGTAAAGCAGTCGTTGAAGTTAACCATTATTCCTTCACAAAATTACAACAAAATCCAGTTCCCTTTGAATATTTGTTTGGTAAACATATAAATTACATAAACAGTGAGAGAATTGTACTTTGGTTACAACTCAAATGTACAATCTCAAGTTGATATTGTATCACCTACTTCTCAAACTCATGTTCGTGCAGTTCTACTCTTCTGTTTCAAGCTGCTGACTGTGCATCCACACCCTCTATCCTTGTTAATGAACATCCTGCTATTGTTACTCATCCAAATGCTCATAAAGATTTTCAAGTGGGGCTGGTGCTAGTGCAGTTTGCGGATCCTCTCAAGCATGCTCGAGTTTCTGCCCTATCAACTGCGCAAATGCTATAGGATCTTCATGCAAATTCTAATTTAATGTTCTCTAAAGTAATATTATTTGGGTTAACTCATGCCTATATACATCCTGTAAGTTCTGATATGTTGTGTGGATTAATTCATGCTCAATTTACCCATGCTCCTACTGTCGATCGTCATCCTGGCCTATCTGATCATGTTAAGTCTACCGTAGAAGCTTGTGCATCATCTTATGCACCAACAAATGCTCGAACAATTGATGATGCACCTCATCCCCATGCCACTGCTATTGTTGAACTTTAATCTGATGCTATGTTGCTTGGTTCACTTACTCCTATTGCTTGTTTTCCTACTGATGTGTGCACATTCTTCCACAAATCATGCTCTAGCCCCCACTTCTATTCGTACACACAACACAGTTGTTTCAGCTAGTAGTACCTAGTTTGTTGGACCGGATATTCTTATGGTTGAACATTCTTATAGTTTAGGATCACCTGCAGTTCATGTTTCTGCTCTCATTTTCGACCAATCTCCTTTTACTCTTGCTCAAGCTTCTATGGCCTCAGTCATTCATTATTTCTTTTAATCGGATGCACATACTGATGACCATTCTGATCCTTATTTTTCTACCCATGTTCGGCCAAAACACCAATAGACTTTTGACAATGCACCTGTAATGCATGTCTATGATCACATCCTCAATTCAAAAGATTGCACTTTCATAGAAACTCTCTCGCAATGTGCATTTCATGCACAGTCAGATATTTGGTCTAATGCATAAGTGCACAATTTGAAAAATACACATTTCAAAGTCGTGGAAATGCACATGGATTGGAATACCACATGCCTTTTGTACCCTAGCAGACAACATTTTATAACCCTTCTCGGAGTTGGAGAATTTTTCTTAACATGGGCTCAACTTGTTGTAATGCTGCATAAAATAAGAAAACTGTTAAAAACTATCCCACTTTGGTAAATATCTAGTGAAATATATAGCCAATATAATGAGCTTAAAATTGTATTATATGCTAACCAATGTCAACTTTATTGATGGAAAATTTCTTTGACTAATTTGAATTTTCATAATTTAGTGTATAAAGAAGAATTACATTAATTAATTTTATACCATAACTAAGGTTTTTTATGGTGCAAAAAGATTTCAGATAGCAGAATGATGTAGTGATGTTGTATTTTATTTTCAGAGTGAACCAAATAAATAATAGAAGTTGTGAAAAGCAGTAAAGTTAAAGCGATCCAATTTTATCAAAACATAAGCATTATACCTATTGTCAGTTAGATTTATAAGTACTGCAAGGTGCATTGGCTATCAGAATCAAATTTTTTTTCTTACATTCACTATTTTACGTCTGCACATGGGTACTTTTAAAAGGATAATATTGCACCTATGCTCCTTGCATTTATCCTACGCTACACAACTCATTTTATTTTTGAGTCTTATTTAAATACATTTTAGTTCAACTGCCAAACCCTCTGAATAAACAAAACCTAAAATGAAACTTGAAAGAAATTATAGAAAAAAACTCTCTTAACTGTGCTTTGAACTCAACGTGAAAAAATGGCTCAAACCAAAGAAAATGAATGTAAAGGTTTTTGGTCACTTGCTTAACTACCTAATCACATATTTATATTATACATTACAAAACCTATTCATCATCACAATAAAAATCAAAATCAATGGCATTTAGCACATTTTTATTGCATTCATCACAATTTGTATGTACAATGCATTTACTGTTCACTCTATAATTCTTCTCCATTTACTATTCACTGTTCGCTGTTCACTGTTACAATCAACTACTTCACCATTCACTCAAATATTCTACCCACTATCCACTACAGGCGACCTTGCCACCTAACTGCAGCAGTGCACCTCTTCTTCCATAACCATCAATCACCCCCCATGTTCAACTGCTCAGCCTGCTCGCTGCATCACTGTGTTCCTCATTATACAAATTTGCATTCACTTCACTCATCCACTGCCATACTTTCAAACCTCTTTACCATTCCTACCTCCCCTCCCTAACCACAAACATACAAACACTGCACTGCACATAACCATCCCGATACTACTGCCTTCCACCTGAAAATTCCAACTTAACCAACTCATTGACTTGCCAGTGCATCCCCTTCAATAACAACTCATCACTCAAACTTCACAAACCTATACATCATACCACAGTTCCTTGCCTACATACCACTCAAACATCACAAAAACCACCACAAACATATACTGTCATCAATACCACAACATACAACACTGCAACTACAATCACAATCATCACTCTACCCTGCTGTCAAAATTGCACACACCTCCTCCTTCAAACTGCTACAAACAGTCACCCCATATCTACAAACTTCCAGCCGTCCCTGCATACCCCATACAACCCTGAACACATAACTGTCATCAACTCAAACAACATCTTTTCAACAACACCCTTTCAAACAACATCCATACATCCTTCTCCATATCTCTTGAACAACCTCCAACTGCCTCAACATATCGCACAACAGCATTAACACAAAACATGACCAACCATCTGTGCACATTTTCCTGTGCACTGCCTTAAACATTTCACATGACTGCCATTTCACATGACTGCCATATCTTTCCAGGCATTTTATTCTTTATGTAGACTGATTTTTCATTATTTTTCTTTTTATTATACTTATTTAGTTCCGTCTAAAGAACTTACAACAAAATCATAGTAAACACTTTATTTATTGGTTTTCAATGTACATGTTTACTGATATAATTATTTGGAACAAAACTTACTTTACAATTAAGTCTTGATGAAAAAAAAGTTTACAATCACCATAACTTTTTTACGACTTAATTACTGATTTTGCATCCAAACTCTAATCCACCAACGTACCGTAGGTACATTTTGTCCAAAGGAATAATAGCTTGCGCTGCAAATTATGGACAAAGAATTTTTTTTATCCCATTTCCTGTTTATTTTTACCAAAAGCTCAGTAGAATTAGCAAAATAATAAGCCACTCCAATTAGCTTATAATAGATTCCAAAGTCAACTAACAATATGTTTACAATAATAAAATAAGTTATATCATAAACGTGCGTACGTATATACATTTATGCATACAAACACATATTTGTGTATATACATATACGTTTACACACACCTATATATAGGAGTGTTCAATTGCACCGCAAATAGTGCAGCAACCCTATAGCCTCCTAATTTTCCACCACACATTCTGAATTGAATAATATATCTTTCCATCTTAGGAATTGCAAGCAAACTCACAAAGTACTGTCAAAATCATGTTTTTGGAGTAATTTTATATTTTTAATAGAAAAGTAACTTATACTCCGAAAAAAAATAAGAAATGCAATGTATAATCGAAAAATAGAGGTATATAATATTCATGGAAGTAGATTTGGAAAAATATGCACCAGTTCATTCTACCAACTGTAACAAATACTTCATTTAGAGACATCTAAGAAATTAATAAGTGGATGATATGCATTAAAATTATAAAAGTATTAATCAATTGAAATTTAGAAATTTAATTACAGAAAGATAAATGTTAGGTAAACATTTTAAGTTGATCTAGGCCTGGCCTCAAATTTATAACCTGCTACGATTAATTTTTAATTCGAGTTCGCCTTCAAAATTGTTCTATCAATGAAAATAAAACAAAAAATGCAAATAATTTGGCCCTAAATAAAGTTTAGAAACATAGTAAACAAATAATGCCTACCAACCATGATATCATTCGATCAACCATATGTACTATATTTGTTTATAATCTGCTGTAATAGGATTTAATTGTATGATGTTTCAGAAATAGTTGAAAGTTATTTGAACAGCTGAATGAGATTTATGATAGAAGAAAAATGAATAACAATGCATGTTGAAAGAGAATGAAAATATTGTTAAAATTAAGAGTTCAAATAACCATGACTGCCACATGAAACAACTACTATCAAAAACAGAACTTTTATCAGGTGTTAAATATTCTTCAAAAATATTTATAATATTGTTTTTCAATCTCATACCGTATGCAATGCACGAGTTACACTCAAACACTTATATCAGGTGTTAAATATAAGTATAAAAGCTTTAGTAATTTTCTATGTTTCAAATCTGACCATAATTTATATTCAAATCAACGAATTTTCAGATAATCATGAATATTATCTCAAATATGATGTAGAAAATAAGTAGTTAATAAAGGGTATAAGAGATTTCAATAGATTGGGTAGTAGGAACATGTGTGTCAATGCTTAATATTGAGCCGTAAAGTACAACATTATTTTGGAAAATTTTTAGACGAAAGTGTATTGGATCCACTTGGTTTCTAAAAATAATGGCTCTACCATAACACAGTCTGTAACAACCCGAGATTCCGTAATTATTTTATTATCGTTTTAGACGATTAATATTGTTGTTAATTGCTGAGTGAAGTTTTTAAATCGGTTTGAAATTCTTTGTATTATATTATCAAGTGTTTATATGGGCTTTATGAATTTAAATCTCGGGCCACATTTGTATTTTTAAGGGATGTGATAATTAATAAAGCCGGGGACAAATTCTTTTTCCCTCCGTTCAAAATTCACTATCCGATCCCTAATTACTTCGGCCCGATTTTTTGAGAAAAATGACGATCATACCTCTCGTACAAGTAAACCCATACTAGCCCATGCCCTTGAGACGATGTTTTTCTATTAAAACCACGATCATAAAACACGGAATCCCCTCTTTTCCCATTCATTTTTCAAAAACCCAAATCAAATCGAACGAGAGAAAATAAAAATGGCGTCTGCTTGGGGTTGCTCGTTCGTCCCTCCGCTTCGTCAAAAAGTAGGGCTTCGACTCGTTCCCTCTGAGAGATGATGGCTGCGTGTTCCTCGTCGTTCAAAGCTAGGGCATTGAAAGTCGATTTATTGATCGAATTCGCTTCCCCTCCGGGTTTGTTTCTTTTGGCTACGCTCTCGAATAAGGTGAGTAATCATTACTCACATCTAATTCATAGCTTAGTGATTTCTGGCTTGCTCAAGTTCGTGACTTTCATAGTCGAACTGCTTCGTATATATATATTGTTTATTTTGTTGATATGTTTTAATTTCCCTGATGTCGTTTTCCTTGAGCTCCACAGTATTGATTCTTGAAACTGTTAATTTGACTTCGGGGATTTGCAACTTCGATTTTGAATTTGTGTTAAATTATGCTTGTTGATTTTGACTCTGCTATGTCTTTGATGATTGTTTTGCTGTCTGATTTTTAATATCTCCGCTTGATGCTTGCGAAAATTCGAACCTGCTGTTTGGGGTTCATTCATATAGTATTGACATGGAATTAATTGAACAATTTTATTCTGAATTGCCTTCGTATTGTTTCATGCCTTTGAGTGTGTGATCATACATGAATATATGTATGTGTTGCCCCATTAATGTTTCACTGTTTTCCTGAGTTTGTTCTAGTCCTCAAGTTTGTTACATGTATGTTCATTGAGGCTGCTGTTCCAGTTCGTATGTAGGTATTTTGAACTAGGATTTGGTTTGATTCCTTGAATAATTAGCTTCGTCCTTGGCTTGAGATTTCATTCGCTTGCACTTGTTTGCAGCTGCACGTGCCATTGTCGTTCCGTTGCTGTAGCCATGACCTACAGTCTTCACTGCACCCTTATTATCATTCAACTTTGCATTGTATATATAATGTTGTTTCCTGCTTCAACTTGTTTTCGTTACTTGACTTGGAACTTCATTGACTGGTACAATTGTTGTTGCTTGATCTTGTGATGATTGATCTTTGTTCGAACTTGCCACTATCGTTTTGATTCCCTGAACTGCTGTTGATCATTTCTTGAAACTGCTCCATGCTGCTTATATTCCTCTGGAAGCTTTGTGTTTCCTTGTCTTTGTCATTACCTGACTATATGCATACATTTTGTAGATGAAGTTGCACGTGGTCGTTACTTCGAGTTTGCTTCATGTAGTCTTGATAGTATTGAGCTCGATAGCTTCTTGGTTGCTTGATGCATTTCGATATTGGTTTATATAACGATGGTTACTACAACTCTGTTAACTCGATTGCTTGTTGCACTGTCCAGCTTCATTTAGTGTTCATTGTATCATATTACTATTCAATCTTGCATTGTACATTTATATGCATGCCACTGATCATATGTTGATAGGTCCACTGGAGTACAGTCTTCATTTTATGGCCCTTAGGCACTGTGTAGTTGTACGAACATGGTGCATTGTTTCGAGTTGTATCACTTGAATTTTACTGTACACATAGCATATAATTTGTATCACTTGAGTCATTCAAGTGTTTTGAGCATTTGATGGTTGAGTCTGCATTTCTATTGCTTGACTCGAAGCTTGGTACTCATGTAATGTGTCTGCACTTATATACTTCATCATTGTTTGCCATATCGGCTTCACTGCATCTCCATTTGCCCGTTGTACTTGCAGCGTAGTTGTTGCAGTGTTATTATATTCACTTGGTGGCATTTGGTTGCATACCATTTGCACTGTGCAGTCTTTCCACGGCTGCATTTGTTTTAGTGGTTGCATCTGAAAGTTTTGTTGCAGTTTGCCCCTCGTATTCATTTGTGACTGCAGTTTAGTTTTACATGCAGCTTTGCCCTTGTTGATTTGCATTACATTAATACATTTGGATTTGTTCTTGAATTCACTTGAGTTGAATCCGTTATTTTGGGTTTGACCTTGTGATTATTTGCGTTTTTCACTGAGCTTTAGTGTATCTCATGCGATAGTGGCGAGGCAGTACACGCGTGCGTGTACTGCAGCCCTATCAGATTTGACAATTTTAAATTGACGTTTCAATTGTTTAAATTGCTTTGGATTTCTGTTTCGTGGATTAACACTGTTAGTGTTATATCTGCCGTTATCCGGTTCTCTTATCGAGAAGTTGGGTATACGAGATTTCTGTGACTGTCGTCTATGTGATATTTGATTATTACTGCCTATATGCACTAATAAACTGGTTTGAATTAGACTGACCTGGGTATTATTTTCTTTTGAATGTAATACTCGGGTCAGACCCGAGTATTTCAGGTTGTAGATTTCTTTCTTTGAGTTGCTGTTCGGGATTGAAGACTTTTCACATCTTCTGAAGTTGTCAGTCATTTTGTAGTAGTCGTGTCATTGTATCGAATGATATGTATTCATGTATATTAGTCGATAATGTACTTGTATATATAACTTCTAGAGTCGACAGTTGTAGTTGTATCATATGTATTGTGTCAACTATGTATTAACTGACATCGAGTATATATATATATATGAGATTTTTGTTAATCTGTGTTCCGCATTTATATTATCTGCGTTATTGTTATATCTAATGTCCTAAACTATTATGAACTATCGTAGTTTGTTTTATACTGATAATTGGATATGTCGATGGGAGTAAATAAATAATAGATGAAAAATAAAAAGTATATACCACTCCTATCGAGATAACCGATATTAGTGTAAGGCCAATTACGGATGGTCGCTCCTATCCAGCCTTATTCTTCGTAATAATAGACAGTATTTCTTTTAATACTCTTTGTTATTATGAGCATAGAGGTGGGGCGTCACACAGTCTAATAAACCACAGTTGTTTCACCTTTATAAATAATGAATATAAAGTAGGACTACGTTACAGATATGTAATTCAAAGGGAAAAGAAGAGTTAAATACATACAGTATTCAAGTACTATTATGTATCGGAATATGTAGTCAACACCCCAACTGAATCTTTGTTACATTAACAGAAAAAGCAAAATGAGTTTTATAACTACAAAAGCCAAGCAGAAGCAAAATGAGTTTTGTTCGTTGGTGTGCTATTGTTGAAATATTTCATTTATTCGTTAATGCATGTGCAGTACATTTGTATTTGTTATTCTTTGTTATAACTGCTTTCTTTCTGCTACTTAAAAAGAAAGAGCTTGCAAAGATTTGGAAAAAGCTTCCAAAAATGATGAATTTAAGCATATAGATGCATGTAAAATGAAAACCGAGTTTAGAGCAAAATGGTTTGGAAATATTTGGAAAGATGTCAATAAGCATAATTCTGTTTATTGTTTTTGGGTCAGATACAACGTGAATAAAAACTTTTCGGTATTTCATCACAATTTAAGTATAAAGCATGTGATAATTTTAAAAAAATATAAAGCCAGAGGAGATAACAGTCGTCACTCAGTCAGCTTTCCAAAATCAATAATGCAATATATGACAGTATGGAGAAACTACCAATCTTGGTCTCCATACTACACCTTAATAATGTAAGGAGAAATTTAAAACATGCATCATCAAAAAATCCTTCATAGATGATAGAGATTTAACTCTTTAAAATTCAGTATTGAAAAGCCACAATCTTAATACAAATTTACCTTACCTCTAAGTCAAGCTCAGTAAGCTTGCTATACATCTTATGTAGTGATTGTTTTGGTCAAACAATAGTGATGTATAAACTACATGAAGTGAACGTAAAATTATCTTGCAATTGCAGCCAGCTGTTGAGCTTTTTATGCTTTAGTTTTGCACATCTTCTATCTTTATCTCTGTCCTTACCGTGTTTCTTGTGTCACAGCAGCCTTTGCATGATACAACATTGTAATATTACTTAGAATTCTGCAAGTGATGTATTTGCATATGAATATAAAATTCTAGACCGTACACTAAAAATAGCTACAAAATTATATACAAAAAATAACCATATGAATGAATATAAGACTCAAATTAATTACTGTATCACTTATTGATTCTAAATTGAATGCTTTGTCTTCTTTTAAATGTTTAATAATCATAATATAGTCAAAATCTAAGTGCATAAAGTGTATGTATTGGCATAATGCCTTTGAATATTACCTTGTAAAATAACATGCTGATAGTAATGGATGTAGCCGCGTCACTAAATCACTATATTCTCATGCCCTCCACATATAAGCTACATAAAAAAAATCAACATTCAAAGTGAAAATTACTTTTATCTTTTGCATTAGAAACCTTCTTACCAATCTTAGTCTTTTTAATGGAAAGCGATGCTGCTCCTTTTGTTGTGCTCCCTTAATGATGAGACGAATGAAAATAGAAGCGCTGTTACGTAGAAAGTGACGTCCCATTTATTAATGAAGAAACTCGTAATAGAATCCATTTCTTAAACCTATATAACCCATCCAAGAATGGAAGAAGAAAGAGAAAACCTTTTTCTGTTAAAGAAGTAGGCTTTAGTAAATTCTGGTAAAGTAGGGAAACGAATAAATCCTAGAAAGGACAAAACTGGTTCTTGAATGGTCTTGAAGAAGTAATGTTAGGGTTTCCAAATTTCTGGTGGAAAAAGGGGGATGTTAACATAAATGCACACCAGAGTCGAAGGCTGCTTTTTCCTCTTCTTGTCGAGCATACAAAGATGAATTACGTCCAAAATTGATAAGAGAGAAAGGAAGGGTCGTCAAAACGGTAAGTAGGCGAAAAAAATTAGTCAGTAGGAGAGAAGAGAAATTTATGAAGGAAACATTATGGCAGATGTTAATGATTGAACGGGTGAAGGGCATGAATTATTCGGCAGAAATAGATTTAAGTAATTAGATCTGAGGAGGAGGAAGATTGAAAACATGGAATGGGAACGAAGAGAGAAAAGGGAGCAGTTAATTAAACTGTTTAAAAAGACGTGAGAAATAGTCGTGGTGTAAATGAAAATCGAGAAAATGCTTTATTTCCAAACGACAGAGAAACATGAGCCATTTGAATGCAATACGTTTGAAAATAAAGAGGGAGGACACATCTCAGAATTAGAAGATGCTGGTTTCTACTTTCCTATTTAAGTAATAGATATAAGAATCTTAAAATTTGAAATGGTTATAACCAAAAAAATTCTATAAGTATGACTTGTCCAAAAGAAGTATAAGTAAAATTTGATTTAAACCAGAATTTAAATCCCGGAAATTTTGAAAAGTGTTTTAAATGAATTTAAACAAAGGTTGGGAATCTTGGGAATGTTTGAAATGTTTTCCAAAGTGTTGGTGAAAATAATGGAGTATTATTTTTGGATGGAATTTGTTTTGAAATAGAATTGTGGAAGTAAAGAAGCACTAAACTCACTTCAGTCGCTGGAAAATAATCCTGGTGATGATGGCCACATCATTAGAATTCATTTTCGAGTTTCTAAAGTGATGGATTTGCTACCGTGGTGATTGGTTATGAAATTTGTTGGACTTGTCGGGTATACAAGTTGTTTTAGAAATTTCAAGGGGGAAATTTGTTTTGGTAAAACCAAGTGTTTTGGAATCCGGAGATTTGATTTGATATACCAAGTGGGTATGTATTATGTATGATTTCAAATTGGTTTTGAAATAAATTCGGGCAATGGAATTCTGGAAATTCTATTTAAATAATGTGAAAAGTTAAGGTGAATCAACTATTGAACTTATAAAGTGAAGTTGATATAAATAAGAAAGGAAATTGGAAATTTTAATACTGGAACTAAAATTTAACTTAAGTAAATGGAAGTAAATAAGATATATTTGAATTTAACTCGAGATAAGTTAAATAAAATTGAAATTGGAATTGATTTGATTTGGATAAAGTGAAGTGTAAAATGATAATAATTTTGGGTTATAATTGTGTAATGGAAATTTGTACCCTTAAGTTATTAAGTGGTATATATATATATATATATATATAAAATTTGGAATTGTGATTATAAGGGGGAAATGACTCCAAAAAACAATATAAACCTTTAAATAAATGTGTTGGTGAACTTATGAATAGAGAAATGGAATTGTAAACCAAAATAAATGGTGGATATTTTATGGAAAATCCAAATTTAAATCCCGAATGAAATGCAAAGTGAGATAAGCATAGTGAAATATGAAATGTGGATGGACTTAGGTTAACAAATAAGTGTTGAAGCTTATATATTGAGAAGTAAAATTGAGTTGAATTTGGGTGGAATTGAACTGAAATCAAGATTCAGTTGGGTTATAAATAGTATTGAAAGGAATTAAATTCTTACTTAAATTTGTAAGGAAATGGAATGAATTTAAATTGGCTAAATAAAATTTAGTGGGACCTGAATTAAATTTGGGTAAGAATTAAATTGAAAGAAAATTTGATTTAGTCAGAATGATATTGGATGGATTAAAATACTCACTCAACTAAATTCAAAGGGTATGGTTTGAAGATGAACTTAGCATAAGCTAAATTTAATGAAATTTGACATATACGGTAAATGAATTAATTATGATCTGAATTTTGTCGAATGAAAGGAGGTTGGGTTAAAATGGTTATGGACCAAATTGCAAATAAATTCAGTTTGGATATAAGATAATTGAAAATGGTTATGTTATTAATAAATTTCAGAAATGAATTTGGAAGGTGAATTAAAAATTAAAATTGGATGGAGTATATAAACAAATTGAATTAAAATTGCAAATGGATGGGAATTTGAAAGAATGAAAATCAAATTAAAATGAAATAAAATGAGATTGAAATAATAAGGATTTAATTCAATAATAGTAATGAAGTAAGAATATTTGGTTGTGAATATTTCCGAATGGAATAAAATTAGTATAAACTTAAGCTGGAATTAATTTTAAATGGTTATAAGCTTAAGCGATGATTACTTACATGGATAACTTTAGAATTTGCTTAAGAAATTAGTCGTTGTCGAAAACGAAAGAAATGAATTAAAAGAAGCAAATAAAGTTGGGTTTTGAACCAATTGGAATGAATTGAAACCTTATTAAGTGGATTTGAGTATATGCAAGTTAATCATAAAAGAAGTGCAAATGTATCCCATTGAAAATAGAAATTTGATTGTGAATCAATTTGGAATTGAAAGGGAGTGAATTTATGTAAATAAGGCTTATAAACCCAATTGAAGTGAATATGAGATTAATTGGTACAAAGATGAATTGGTTGTGTTATATATGAATTGGGAATAGTAAACCTGAATGTAAATCATTTGAGTGGAATAAAATGAATTTTGAATTTGTAAAAGAGATTAAAATGATGTTGAAACCTTGTGATAGCCTTTTAAATATGGTTTAATGTAAGATTATGAAAATTTGTTGTATATGCTATATATGGATGTGTTTAGCTAAGATAAATGTATGGAAGGTGGTTAAAAATCTCATATTATTGGAAAGTAATGTGCTTGTTTGAGTAAGTACAGGTGCGGGAGGCAATCGATTGAGTTGGAGCGCGTAAATGCATAATTAGTTAGCCGCTTGCTTTTAAGATGCTAATCTGAGGTACGCCTACGCAACAAAAATAGGAAATATGAACTGTTTTTGTTTTTTCGACCGTGTGGGTCGATGTATACATATTTATATCTATTGTGATATTGTAAAAGGCTCTCCGTACAAAGGAGACGCTGTCAAAATTTTTGGGAGTTGGAAAAATTTTGGGAATTTTGAAATTTTTGGATAACTTGGAACGTTATTTTTGAAATGAAGTTGTAAACAAAACTTTTGAGTTATAAATAAAGAGAATGGTTTTGGAATTGAGCTAAAAGTTTTGGTGAGGTGAATGTGAGTTTTTAACTAAGTAAGTTGGAAAGGTTATTGAGTTTAGTAGCATTTTTCTGCCTTAGCAAATTTCGGGGACGAAATTTTATAAGGGGGGAGGAATGTAACGACCCGGATTTTTGGTCGTTAGATTTTGAACATTTAATTCAATTTAAATGTTGAATGTGAATGATAATTTGATTTGAAATAAGAATTTTTGGTTAAATCAATAAGATTTGTTACAATTTCAAATATGACTATTAAATTGGATTTGGATAAATAATAATTAAATATTTGAAATTGGGAAATTTGTGAATCTGGATGTAAATAGTTATGAAAATGGTTTCTAAGATTTATTTAAGTCTAGTTTGATTTGAATTTTTGGTATTTGACTTTTGGATGGAATCAAAAGTCGATAAGTTAAATTTGGAATTTTATATTAATTTAATAATGGAATTTAATATTATAATAATGCAAATAATCAGATTTTGATTCGAAATGAATCGGAATGATTTCTAATGTGAATATAAATTCTATTTGATTTATAATTGAGTTAGTAAAGTTTTAAAGGTGAAATTTTAAATGATTTCGATGATTTTGGAAATCGGTCGAATTAATCAACGAGTTAAAATAGCCTTCCGGGGCACAGTCTTGGAATTCGACGAAACTAGTTCCATTGGATCCGTAATAGTGTATTATTATAGGATTTCTATTTTCGTAGCGTTTGGATTTACCGTTTGCTCGAACGGGTGAGAAACGTGTTGAATTTAAAATCGATTCAAAAAGCTATCTTCCACATATGATTGAATTGGGCTCCGAAACACATTCCATTGTGTTCGGAATACAGGTAAAACCTTATAAACACCAGGCGGCACGTTTAATTTGGAGTTCGTTTGTAAATGCTCGTTATAATTGAATTTAATATTAAATTAATATGTATATACGTATAAATACGTTTACGCGCAGAGAAACCCTAATCTCTACTAACGCAGCCACTACTTATTCATTGAATGGCCGAAAAGCATCAGTTTTCTTCCTCGTTTATCTTGAAATCTATCAACCCATTTCAAAAACTTCAAACTGCATATTCGAAGAACTCGCCAAGCTTCATCCATCCAACGGTGGCGATTCGTTTTCGTGGTCGCGATTTGCCGGGCCGGGCTCGAGAAGGGTTTTTGTTCGAGAGGGGATTTCACGGTGAAGAGGGGGACGAGTGGCACGAGGTTGGTGGCGTTGGTGGAGTGCGAAGTGATGCTTCTCGGGGTGGGTTTAGATTGTCGTCGAACTCGACGAAGGGGGCGGTGGTTCCAAACCCTAGAGGCGGCTATGGGTTCTTTTTCAACTTGGAACGCGAACATTTATCGTGAAAGGGAAGAAGGAAATTGGCGGTCCAGATTTTCAATTCGAGATGAATGGCCAATGTTTGTTTTGGTAAAATAGAAAAGAAAATTGTTTTAAATTATATAAACAAACTTTAACAATTCATAACTATCTCATACTTTATAAGAATTCGACGCAACGAGGAGCGCCGGAATCGCAGCGACGCGATCTACGCGCTGCAGCAGATCCGGAGACGTTTGGAGAAAACGAGAATTTTGGATTAAATAGAAGGCGTTCAATTTAATTTAAAATTTGAGACGTTGAATTCAAGGTGAGTAAATCTCACTCACATCTGGATGCCAATTAATTTAAATAGTTAATATTTAAATAATGGAGTGATTGGTTGAATATGAATATTAATATCAGTCTAGATTGATATTTGCTGTTGTGCTAACGTCTGTGGATGCAGGGAAACATGTTAGAGGGATATATTGATTGGAATTTTGTTATGCTGTGTTACAGTTGGATAATATTAATTGGGTATTTTAAATATCAATAAAATAAATTGGAAATCGAAAAGGGAATTGAAAGGAAATTTTGGAGTAATGAATTTAAGGGAATTAAATTCAAGAAAAGGGTTTGAAATTTGAAATGTTCTGAAAATGGGATTTAAAAAGGAAATGAGGGATGGAAATTTTATAAACTGGGTTTATAAACGAAATGAGATATTTATTGGGAAATAAATTGGAAGCATAGATTTCTGATGGGAATTTCTATGAGAGGGTGCAAATTGTTTTTAAAATAATAGTGAGATTATTTTAAAAGGATGAAAAGTGTAATTTTCCTGAGAAATGAAGTATGTTTCAAAAGCGAACTTTCAAAGTATAAACCAGAAAGTTTAAAACGTGTTTTTAGAATATTTTAGAAAATTATTATCTTTAATTATTTAAGTGGAAAATAAGTATTTATTAAGCAAATATGGTATTTAATTAATTTAAAGATAAATTAGTATTTTGATTTCAAAAGGAAATTTTATTATAAGTATTTGATATAATATCTTTATATTAAAAGGAGATCTTTGATTTAAGTTACCCAATATAAACTTTTATAGATATTCAAAAGTATATTTTGAATTAAGAATTTGGAAACTTATTTTAAAATAGTTGAAGTATATATTTTTAAGTGATTTCCAGGAAATGGGAAGTGTGCTTAAAAATAAAAGGGAGTTTTATTTTTTTAAAGTGCTGAAAGAAATTTACGGGATTTTAACGTACATTTGAATTAAGATAAATCCAGCGGGATTTATAAAAAAAGAATTCTTTGGGTTATTCTAGAATGGAAGTGTATTTCCTTGAAAAGCCAAGTACGTTTTAAAGCAGATTTTTAAATAAAAGTAAAAGCTTTAAATTTGTTTTTAAAATGGATGTTTTCAAGTAATTACTATTTAAGTAGTAAGGATTTTAAATTAAATATTTACTAAATTAGTTATGGTAGTAATTATTTAAAAGGAAAAATTGGTATTATGTTTTAAAGAAATATTTTTATTATTTATATTTATAAAATGGATTTATTTAAGGATAGTTTGGTTTAAAGTATTATTTGAAACTTATATAGAAGTTTGGAACTCTTATTTTAAAGTTTAGTTCGACTTAACCTTTATTTTAAAATTAGTTTTTATATTTTATAAAAATGGTATTACCTTAAATATTCTTAAAATATATTTTGGATAAAATGATTTAATTATTTTAAATCTTAAGTGTTTGTACTTGGTGATTTCAGTGGAAATAGAAAATATTTGGGAAATTAATTTCCGTAAAAGGAAGTGGGTTTAAACTGTTTTCAAAGGATTGAAAATAGAAATATATCTTGCGAAGATATTTTGGAGGAAAACATAAATTTGAGGAATTATTTATGTTTGGTGGATGTTTGTGAATGTCTTGATAGTTAAATAACCGACTATCAATATTGGCCAATGCGCTGATCGTTTTGAAGAGACCGAGATTGGGATTTATTTCTCGGAAACCACTTCGATTCGGTTTGTATGTTTTCATGGGGGAAACGAGTTTGGAATCGAAGATGGAGCAGTGAAGTGAAAGGGCTAGTCGCTACTAATTCTGAGGATATTTCCAAAATGGATGTAGTAGGAGTAGTGCCTTCGGTTCCGTTCGAACCCGGGACGGACTTGTGTGGACGAATGCTTTTGGAACATCGTCAGGTGGACGATGGGCATTCTAAGGGATACGTTCTCTAAAGGTAACGCTTAGCCTCAAGCCTCATCAACCGGGAATGACTGAAAATCAGGGGATATGCAGCAAGGCTTCATGGGTAGCCCCCATTTGAGAGTAAGGTCATCCCTGTCTAGATGTCCCTTTATTTCGGCTTAGTGGTGCGGTTGCTGATCACAACCGTGGGGTGATTTTACTCGGAATTATCCAGTAAGGGATGGTTCCGGCCTTGTGTTGCAGGGGAGCGGGCGTACTCCTCGGTACTGTGATCTAGGCCACGTACTGTGACAGGTGGTACCCCAGTGCCTAGTCATTAGTTAGAAATCCATTCTCCCTACGTGCCTTTACGGTTTTGTTTGTATTACCCACGATTGTGGCTAGTATGCTGGAATTTAATAGTTGTAACAATTTCAGCTATTTGAATAAGTATTTGTATATATACACTATTATAATATAAGAGGATTTTGATAAAAAGTGTTTTGGCTATTGTAAGGTAAAAACTCGACATGTTTATTTGTGGCATGGTCTTACGAGATGCCTTTGATTTTCAAAGGATTTTTGAAATTTTAATAATCAGTTTGGATGTATTTCTCTTACGTTGGTATTCCAGACTAACTCGGGTGTTATTTCATTATAATGCTCGGGTCAGACCGAGTATTTCAGGTTCAGGATTTGATACTTTGGAGCTCAGGAGAGGAGCCGAAGTTTGAGACGTATTATTCGTACTTGTTTATTCCGCTGCTATGGTTGTTTGAAATTGCCAGCAAGTTGTGGGGCAGGTTGATATAACTGCCAGGCTGGTAATTGTTGTTTGCTTGTGATATACTCTGATGATGTATTATATAAAACAGATATGGTTTCAGTTTGTGTAAAGATCTGCTATTACTTATTATATTTTGGCTCCGCTGCGATTGTGAGATTCTGATGTTGTTTAGTTCCTTCTTCTTCTATCTTCTTTCTTTTTCCTCAACAATCTGTCTTTCCCGGCACTCGATCGTCGGCATATTACACTGTGGTGTATTTTGTGTCGATTTTCGAGAGTCGAGAAGGGCGGGTCGTCACACCTTCCTTTTTGTTTGAACTGCCTAATTTAAATACAAGGGCATGCCTTAGTAGAAAGACCATGCTAGACCCTCAATCCAAGTAGACCCCATATTCTTTTATTATGATGAAGAGGAATAATATATGTACATTTTTTTTTCAGAATTGAAATTATCAAACTCATATTTATGGACACTATGACACATGCTATATTAAACAGCCTGAAGATAATAGCTGTTTAAGAAGGAATCATAGACATGGTTTTATAGCGAAAATTACCGTTAAATTGATTTGAAAAATAAAATAAACAGACATCGATGTTCACATAAGTTATCTCTCTCTATTCCTAGCGAATGAATTCGCTGCCCGCCTTTCAAAGTATTAAGAATTCCTAGTTCTTTCTGACCAAATACTCTTCAGTCGCTTACTATTTATTAATCGACCTAAAACAAATTGTTATGTGCTCCAATACTGAAATTGCTCAAATGAAAAAAAGGTGATATAAACAAACAACAAATCAAAAAGTATGTACAACGAAATTGTTACCTGATATAAAAGTGTTCATACCTGAGTAGACAGAGGTGGAAAAGCGAAACCCTAGATTTGTAGTTCGCAATCCAGATCTTCCTTCATCTTTGTCGATTTGATAGGAAAAAGGGAGGAGGCGGTGGCAGAAGACGGACTGTGGCAGACGGCCGAGGCAGGGCAGACAGTGGAGTCGGTGGCAGACGAAACCGCGTAGGAATGAAAGAGAAGTAAAACATGAGAGGGAGAAATGAAATTATCGTAAGAAATGAGATAAATGTTGTTGAAAGATAAATTTACAATCTTATCCTTGCTGCTTTTCATTATTTATGAAATTACCATATTTACTAACGGTAATAACCGTTGTAAATGGTTGTAACAGATATAACCGTTAGAAATTTATAACGGTTATTAGCGTTGTAAATTGAAAATGGAAAAGTGTTACAAAATGGGTTGTTTGGTGTAGTGAATTAAACTAGAAAGTGATAAATTCAAAAGGATTTGTTGTCGTGTAAATAGCAAATCGACCAAATTTTAAAGGCTGTATTTATAACGACCCGGAATTTTATCACATTGATTTTTGAAATATTTAATTAGTTTTAAATATTCGATTTGAGGTTCTATTTAAAATGTAATATTATCTATGTTCCAAATAACTGCTTAATTTTTATTGACGTAATTTTAAATTAATTTTTAGAATTTTTCCATAATTTTTAATTTGGAAAATGAGTAAATTTTCGTTTGACGTATTTTACGGCTATCGTTGGCATTTTGAAACTTCACAGAATTTAATAACTTGTCTATTTATTTGTTGTTTTATGCTCGTCTCACATTGTTGAGTGCAACCGTATTTTTATTTCTGTCACTCGCGGCTCGTACGCGAACGGAATATAGTATGGCAGGGTACCCTATAACTTTTGAAAATAAAATTTGTATAAAAAATAACAAGTTAGTACATATACGTTATACACTCACGCAAGTACACACACTGCCCCTTTTCTTTAAATCACAACACAACCTTCTTCAACCTTGCCACCATTTGGTTTCGTTGTCTCTCCTGCCTCCTTTTTGTCTTCATTGATTCGTGACTTTGATTTGAATCTTGGTCTACTTGATGTTGAAGCGTGTTAGCATGTATATGTATGTGTGTACCCAGAAAAGCAAGGCTTCTTCTTCTTCTTCTTCAGTTTTGATTTCATTGTTGATTTCCTGTAAAACTAAGGAAATGTCCATCCTTCTTTCAAAAATCAAAAGAACGCAACCCATCCACTTTTAGCCTCAGCTTTCAACTAAGAAGTTGATCACCATCCTCTCTAGTTTTTTTTAAATTGATCGCGCTCGATTTCATTGATAATTGAGTGAGATATCACCATTTTACAGTAAAAGGAAGTAAATGTTCATAATCTTCAAAAATCAATTTCTCTTGATCCAGGAAGAATTGCTCGTCATCGTATGCATCGTTGGAGTCAGAGAGAGACGTAGTATTTTTGGTGAAGTTTCGGCACGATTCCGTGACGACGATCGACATTCGTCGATAGCTAGGGTTTGTGTTTGTTCTTGATTTTGGCAGCGATTCGCGAATTGGAGATTTGATTAGTGATGTGGAGGAGAGATCTTCAATTTGTGAATTTTTGGTGGGATTTGGCATCGAAAGTTGTCATGTCTTCTTAGGCTTAGACACAATTATGGGCTAGGTGAGGATGGTTGGTCGGAGCTGTAGGCGGCCGGGGCTTAAGCGAAGGGGTGCGTTCGGTCAAGAAGGAGAAGGTGGCCTTGCTGATTCATTTGGATCGATGGTTAGTGGCTCGTGGCGTGTGTGCACGTGCACACTGTGTGAACGATTGTGAGTTTCAGGATGTTGAAGAGGGATTATGGAAGATGATGTACTGTAGCAGCGGGTTTGGGATTCGTGTAGATGGGCCCGGGCGTTTATGTTTTGGGTGAGAAATTTTTAAAAATTTAATTGTTTATGTAAATTTAAGTGTTAGTTTAAATATGAAATATCACTCATACGGAATCCAATTGGCATGCGGATTTTTGCATTGTATTCGTATTGACGATTACAATGTGTTAGTATAAATTATTGATTGGTTTGGGATATTTAAAAATTATGACATATGGAAATGGTCAGGATTTAAATTATATTATTTTAATAAATAACGTCGTTTAAATTTATATACCTTAATTATTGATGTTTATTTGGCCAAATAAAATACCGTTGAGTTAAATTGGATTGAATATGGTAATTGGATGTTTGTTTAGCGGGATAAAACACCGTTCCATTAATTAAATTAAATAGACATCTGTTTAGCAGAATAAATTCTCGTTCTGCTATTATTAACCTGGTATGTTAAATTTGGACATTTATTAGCGGAAATTAACCCCGTTCTGCTATTACATTAGTCTAGACACCTTTGTGCCTTCCGGTTGATTAATATTGGTTAAGCGTTATATTAACAATTGCTTGTTAATTATGGATTTAATTTACATATCTGCTGTTATGTAAATACTGGATTATAACTTGGATAGTCTAATGGAATTGATGTTAACTTGATTAAGTACAATTGGAGTTCCTAAACCTCTTTTTAATTTGAAAAGTTAATTATTTACTAAAGTTATTTTAATGATAATTATTATTAATTAGAAATTATTAGCCAGACTTAAAAGATATTTATTATTGATTAATAATGTTTTAAAGGACAATTGATTTTTGCTTTAATGATAATAAAAGATTAATTATTTTATGATTTTTTAAATTATTTCATAAAGTTATTTAAAAATATTTTTCCAAGTTATTTAATTACTGTTTTAAATGTTGATTGTAATTATTTGCTTAAAAGTTAATTAATTATTTAATTAAAGTTAATTTAATTTAATTTTTAGTTAATTATTATTTAAAGTTAATTATAATATTATTTCAAAGTTAATTTACTAATATATTAATATTGTTTTAAAAGTTAATTTATATATATATATATATATATATATATATATATATCAATATTGCTTTAAGAATAATTTATTATTATTATATCAATACTGTTTGAAGTTAATAAATTATTATATGATCAAAAAGATTAAAGTTATTTTAAATGAAAGGTTTAAAAAGGGTTTCATCCAATAGAAGGGATTAATCAAAGGGTTTATAAATTGGAAATAGATTTTTGGAATTGGAAAAGGAGTTTGGTTTTTAAATGATGTCGGTATGGATATTTATAAATGGGTTCAGAGATCTAAAAAGGGAAATTCTTATAAATAGGATCTTAAGATTTATAAGAGAGGTTTTACAAATAGATTTGAGACTTATAAAATATTTTATAAATTGATTTGAGAAGTTATAGAGGAGATATTTATTTATAAAAATAAATGAGTTTTATGGAAAGAATTAGTGTTTGGATTATTAATATCTCCGTTTTTGTGACATATGGAGTTTTGGTCATTAAAATATGATTTGAAATAGAAAATCTTTCTGAATGTTTCGTGAATATAATTATAGTATTACCTAAGTACATGGAAAAGTTTCTAGGTTTTGAATGTGAAATGGTTTGTGAATATATTTATACCATTGAGATAAGTATATGGTTTTATTTTCTAAGTATCGAAAATATAGTGGTTTGTGAATATATTTATCCTGTTGAGATAAGTATATGGAAGTGTTTTCCAAGTATTTGAAATGTGAATTTAAATTAATGAAAGATTAATTTAAGAGGCTTAGTGATTTACGTGGAAAATGTGATCTTGTTTTGAATGTTTGATTATTTGATAGTTAAATAACCGACTATTAAATCTTGACCTAAATATCTAAGCCTTCTTAATTTTGGTGGTATGGAAATACTCCCTACTTAACACTGAAGGATTTTAACTCTGGAAATATCTAAGAGAAACATGGGGATTATATGGTACAGTTACTATCAGTGGTGCTATACTATACGTATAAACTTGTTTTGTTCTTCTAGGACGAATGATAAGGAGATCTGTCCACTTAAACGATAAGGAGGTGATCCCCGCTCTTATGTATTATCTGATTATTTCCAAAAGAACCGGTATTGAGCATTCTGGAAATCGGCGATGGGTTTGTGGAGCGCCCGAAAAGTGGAAGAGTGTACTCGTAAGAGTCTAAGAGATGACTCAGAACCGTAACCACTCCAAAAACCACATACGATTCTATGGAGCAGTTTCGTGATATATTGTGATGTTGGAATCCATGTGTGATTCCGAACTCTTTGGGGTATGGGAATCCATGGGTGATTCCAAGATCTATTTGAGACATGGGAATCCATGTGTGATTCTGAGACCCGTTGGGGTATTGAAAACCATGTGGGATTCCATGATCTGTTTTAATGGCGGTGTGCGAGTTGGAACGCCAGACGTAGCCTCATCAGTGGTAATGACTAAAACCAAAGATAGGAGGCATAGCTAGTAGGGTTGGAAAACCCATAGGGTGTAGTCGGCTCCTCCTAGATGTTACTTACAGTTGTGCATGCATGGGGCGATGCACTCGGTCTTAGCGAGACCAACCATGTTTTTCCTATGGTACATCACTAGGGAAGTATGCTGCTTCGGAAGGATATCTCCGATCCTTGTGCAGGAGGACCGTTTCTTGAATTATCGAGGACACCTCCATGGAAATCCTACACAACTAGCGAACGTGCCTTATCGGTTTTTGATTATATACCTAGTATTGTTGTGATGTACACTCACATGCATCACAACTACTTGATTATTATTATTTTCACCCTTAGATATTATTATAGTATCACTGGATTTTCTATGAAAAGTTTTTGGTTATCGGAAGGGTGAAACCCGTCTGTGTTTATGTGCGACGTGGTCTTACGAAATACTTTTGTTTCAAAAGGTTTATTTAAACTTTAAAAACCCATCTGATTGTGTTTCTTACGCTGGTTTTACCAGGATGACCCGGGTGTTGTTTTTCTATAATTCTCGGGTCAGACCGAGAATATTTCCAGGTTTAGTTGGATGTTTTGGAGCTTCAGGAGATGAGCTGGAGGCCCAGGGACGTATTCACGTACATGGTTATTTTTCTGTTGCATTCATTGTCATATTTATCAGCAATTGCGAGGACAGACTTTTATAACTATCCGGGCTAAAATAGGTGATGTCTGTATATACTTATATTACAGTTTTTTTTGTATAAAGATTTGTTTTATATTATAGATTATTCGTTTCGCTGTGAGATTCTATGTTGTTTAGTTTCTTTTTGTCTTCTTTCTTCTTTCTTTCCCCTAACCATCCACCTTTCCGTTCAATTTGAGTGGGTCATGTATGGTTTATTGGCCACTTAAACTATACGTAAAAGTGGGTCGTTACAGTATTATCTTGGAGACGGAGCAGTTAATAGCTAGCCTTGTACCTTGGGGAGAAGCTGTGAGTTGTAGAATTATGGATCTTAAGGCTAACTAAACAATAGAGGGAGGTGAACAGTGTTTTCTAACTTTTGTATATCTTTTTAAATTTCTTTCAAGTTTAATATTAAATCAAAAGTTTTCAACACAAAATTATATCAACAATCAATCACATATACAATCACAGATAAAACAAAAGCTATAAAGTAAAAATGAGAGTTAAAGAGATAACGCCAGAGATTTTATACTGGTTCTAATTTCTCCTACGTCCAGTCCTGTACAATTGCTTGTATAGGTTTCTTTTCAAATGCCAATCTTTAAACGGGCAGAAGGAAAACCCAATTACAATCTCAATTCTGAGGCTACGAGTTACACTCTTTTGATTTTCCATGCTCTGGGTACATCCTCCTGATTTGGACGGGCTACAGGCACACCCACTTGGATTTTCCGGCTACCAAGCGCACCCAATTGATTTGAATGGGCTGCAATTACACCAAGCAAATACATATAGAGTTTGATGGTTTTTGCAAAGACGATTTCTTGAAACTTGGATACAGTGTAACCTATAGCCTCTTGGACAGCACTTTGATCTTTGATTTGAGAGAGAGATGATTTCAAAATAGTAAGAAAGTAATATTGAATCAATACAAAGAAGTTGATTGATTCTATTTGATTTTAAAGAGAAAAGGGTATAATTTCAATGGAGTTTTCAAGAGAGTAAGAGGGGCGAAGAAAATAAGATAATAACTAATTGAAAATTCGTTTGAAACGTCCTATATATAGTGTATAAATAGATGTATCCATTCGTGAAGAGTTGCGACGAATAGACACTCCAATTCAAAATTTGAAAAATAGTTTTGTGGCATGTATTTTGACATACAATCTGCCGATATGTCAACATATGCATATGTATTTTGAAATCTTGTTTATTTTAAAATGTTTTGAAAATCCTATACTTTGTGAAATAGTTTGAACATAGTTTATAAACATTTTAAACTTTGAAATCTTTTATAAAATATTTTTAAATATATTTGAAAATATATTTTGTTTGAAAGTATGAAAGATAAGAAAATGGGGAATAAAGACCAAAGATTGCTACTAGGAGCTTTAACAAAATTCTATGACTCTAAACAATATATTATAGCCTTCGTATCTTCTTAGTATTTATACTCATGAGTCTTCATGTCCATTTCTTGAGTCTTTATACTATAAAGTCTTCAATTCAACACCTATATAATGTTATGCACTAATATACTATATAACTTGGCAAAATATTAGTATCCATATTTTACATAAATGTATATTATTGTTACCAAGGTTGTTATCATCAAAATCAATAAATGAGGTATTAACAATCTCCCCTTTTTTGACGATGACAACCATTGATTATTCTTATATATAAAATATGATATAACTCCCTCTGAGTTAGATAACTGCCCCAAAATTTATGCACATGTATATTTTATATTTTTCTCCCGCTTTGTCATCAACAAACATGTTGAAAAGAATAAAAAACTTCTCCTAAATCAAATACTCAGAAACTATAGAGTCAAAATCGATAACTAAGTACCGAAATGATTAAGTATATAAAACATGATATATATGATGATTATGATATGTATATGATAAATAAGACATGATGATTATATGATATACTTAGAAACTATAGTATCTTATACCAAACATGATACATGATGTAATAAGATAACACAACCTATTTTTATGAATTTAAAACCAGTCTTATACAATAAATCCAAACATTCAAAATACATAAATCCAAATGTAAATTATAAACAATCCAAATAAATCCAATCCAAATGTACACACCAAACCAAATCAAATCTCGAGAGAGAGTGTGTCTGTGTATTTGCATATCAAATCCAAACCTAATAACTAAACATTTCGTGGAACTTCAACCCAACCGTCGGACCCAAAGATTGGATCTTCTTTGATGGCATCCTAATCTTCATTATCCTTGTTAATAGTGCACTTTGGGTTGTTGGATGGTTCATCTTTGATAAAGGAAGAATCATCCATCGAAGGACATCTAAATGCTTTTCTTGTTCCTTAATCATCTACATTTCACTTAACTCTAAATGCCTTTGATTTCTTAAGATAAAGGAGAGAATATCCTTGAAAGATTGAAGAGTTTGTTTAAGGTTTTCACATAATTTCTGATGTGGAGAAGATATTTTTGTAAAAATATGTTTGAGAATGAGAGTGAGTATAGAATAAAATGATGAGTGGTTCTGGAAGAAATAGGCCTATATAGGAGTAAAAAGTTGTTTGGAATGATCGAATAGGTGGTAGTTATTTTAATTTTGAATTTCAAATTTTTTTGCCAACTGGCCGTTATATGTCAACATACCTATAGTATATGTCGACATACATACTGAAATTTCAAAACTAGTGTATTTATTATAGTTTTTGCTTTTAGCTTATACCATTATATATATTTATCAATTTTAGAGAATAATAAACAATATATTTCATTACCTAGAATTGAAAGGTACATGGATTTCAAAGAAAAAATACATGAACTTAAACTAAAAGCACACAATACTAAGGAATAAAAAGCTAGATATCATAAGGAAATAACCAGACAGACTTAGAAATATGTGAATAATGATAATTTCTATCGAGCTTGCGAATTATGTTTCCAAAGTATTTGTTTACTTCGTTGGAAAGAGAACTGAATCTTTTACTAAATGAACGCTTAAGCTTCTTTTGGTTTTTAAGAAGCTTTTCTTGGTTCCTTATGATCTCTTTGTTAGAAGGATGAGATGGTTTGTCAAAACTTTCCAAAGAAGTGTCTACTTCCTCCTCCTCTTCTTCTTCTGCATCCATCTCATCGCTTCTTCTTCTTTTTCTTATTGAATTTCTTGTCCCTCTTCATATACCAACCTTTGTTCCTTTTTGAAAAGTGTCTCATTTGGTTTGAAAAATGGTGGAATGTGCATAAGAGAGATGCTGGCCTTGTTGAAAACTTTTAGTGGAAGAGTTTTTTCTCCTCTTTAATCAACACCAAAACATATGAAAATTCTAATAAGATACACACCATGGTAGAGTGTGTTCTCATGTCTAGAAATGTTCTTTTGAACAAAATCATCCTAAATGACTTGTGCCCAATTGATGTTTTAGTTTTCATAAATGGAAAAAAGAGCTTCAAAAACTTTTTGAGTATGGTTATTATAATTACCTGTCCTTGAAGTAATACTTTATTGTAAAATGAGACTCATATGTCCTGATTTTGGTCGTGAATTATTATGTTTGAAATCAAATTTTTCATCACTTTCGAAAATGTCATGAAAAACTTCATGATTTTATTTATCAATTTGAAAAGTGGATTGGCCAATTCCACTAGATTTGCAATCAAGTATATGAACAATAAGTTCACAATTTAAAACAATTCGAGTGCTATTAACGCTACTCCAAATTTGTCCCTCTCCTCCTTGAAAATTTTTCCATTTAAATTTGCATAAAACATTTTGACCAAATCTGGATAAAAATGAATTCATTTTGAGGAGAGCCAATTAAACCAATAATTTCATTTTCAAAACAAAGATCTTGTAAACCATAAGAAGAAAAATCTTCAAATTTAGCAAATCTAATGGGAAAAACTTTTCTGAAATTAGCATACTTCATATAGGTTTCGACGGTTTCATTTTCATTGAAGAGAAAGCCTTTGGTTCTCTTAGAGAGCCTTATAGTCTTAGGAGTTTGACTTGAGGAGGCCATTTTTAAGTTTTGAGGAGATAAGAAAATGAAGAAATGTTTTTAATTTTTAAATAAAGTGAGTGATTGAATAGATAGAGATAGGGTGATTTAATAGAAAGAGAAATGACATTTTAGTTTTGAAAAGAAGTTTATTTAGTTTTTGAAATAAATGCAAAAGAGTGGTAAATTCAAATTTTGAATTTGAAAAGATACTTCAAAGTTTGGCATGTATGTCAATATATATGCTGGGGATATATCGACATATAGCCCGAAAATTTCAAAAATAAAACTAAGATAATATATTCTTATATATATATTCTTATATATTAATATTCATCTAACATTATTATTAATCTATAGGTTATTCCTAAAAGCCAAAAAATAAAATAAAAATTATTAAATAAAAGGTGCCTTTTTTCCGCTTTTTGTTGATCAGTTTTGACTAGTCTGTTATTGTCGTAAAACACATATTCACATTCTTAGATTTTGGTTCATTGTCGCTCGAGCAAGTATCCGAATCATCTAATGTTGCTGTATAAGCTCTTTTTCTTTTTCTGGATAAATCATTAATTGGTGATATCCTTGATTCATGCTAATGTGGGCACTCTCTCTAAAAATTATTGGGTTCATCACAGTTGAAGTATCTAGTTGCAGTTCCAGGAATCTTGTTTTTAGGTTTCCAAAAGTTATTAATCTTTTTATACTTCAGGAACTTTTTGAAATTTCTGGTCATGAAAGCAATTTTCTCGTCATTATCATCGTTTAAATCCTGGTCGTTAGTTACTGTATTAAAGGCGATGGATTTCTTTTCTATTGCCTTGCTTTCCCTTTTGCCCTGCAATTGTGCTTCATAGGACATTAAATTGTCTATTAACTGTTCATTTTTTAGAGTATTAATATCATTAGCTTCTTCTATTGCCAATGTTTTTTGATTCAACTCCGAAGAGAGTGAATTGAGGATTTTTCTAACTTGGTCCTCTTTAGAAAAGTAATTACCTAATGCTATGAAAGAATGCAACATATCTTGAAATCTATATTACATGTCAGAAATAGACTCATTTGAATTTATTTTGAACAATTGAAACTGGTTAGTTAACGTGGAAATTGTGATCTGTTTAACTTTACTAGAGCCCTTATGTATAACTTGTAATGTTCTCCAAATTTCATATGCACATTTACAAATAGAGACTTTATTAAATTCATTTTTATCTAGTGAACAAAACAAAATATTAATGGCTTTAGAATTATTCAGTGCATGTGCATTTTGATCAGCAGTCCATTGTGCAAAGTTAATATGGGTTCAGGGTACTCATTTTATGTAACATTGTAAATATATAAGCCATTAGATTATAAATAAATTTTCATTCTACATGACAAATAAGTGTAATTACTGCCATTAAAAAGTGGGGGTCTAGTTGTACATTATCCTTTAAAAAAAGTGTTAGCAAGTGTACTAATAGTGTTGTTAGCCATTAAAACTTTTCAAAAATCAAATTACGAGTTTTTGAAAACCTACTGCTCTAATACCAAATGTGGGTTGTGGAATTAAGGATCTTACGGCTAATTAAACACTAGAGAGGGGGTGGATAGTGCTTTCTAACTTTTGTATATCTATTTAAATTTCTTTCAAGTTTAATATTAAATCATAAAATTTTAACACCGAATTATATCAACTATCAATCACATATGCAATCACAGATAAAAAAAAGGAATAAAGTAAAGTAGAGAGTTGAGAGATGACACCAGAGATTTTATACTGGTTTGGATTTCTCCTACATTTAGTCCCATATAGTTGCTTATACAGATTTCTTTCCAAATGCTAATCATCAAACGAGAAAAAGGCAAACCCAATTACAATCTCGACTCTGAGGCTACTAGACACACCCTTTTGATTTTCCAGGCTTAGGGTATACCCACTTGATATGGATGGGCTACAAGCACACCGATTCGGATTTTCAGGACACTAAGCACACTTAATTGATTTGAACGAGCTACAATCACACCCAAGCAATTACAAATAGACTTTGATGGTTTTTCCAGAGACGGTTTCTTGAACTTTGGATACAATGGATTCTATAGCCTCTTGGACAGCACTTTGATCTTTGATTTGAGAGAAATGATTTGGGATTTGTGTTTCCAAATACCTTGAAATTGTTGACAACTGAATGAAAAATGAATCATCTGTATGAAATAGGCCTTGAAAATCTGAAATTGATTAGAGTTTTAGATTGTGCGACTAATAATACCTCTCCCTTGAAATTGATTTGCGACCTTAAGGGTTTTATATTGCGTGGAGATCTCTGTAACAACCTTAGAAATAGGGTTTTGGATTGGGCGTTTTTAAATTGAGATTTGGGTGAATAAGGAAATGGCTTTGAAAGGAAAAACAAGAGGAGGATAAGAAAAAAGATGAAGTAGAGAGAAAATTACGGAACCAAGGAGAAGAAGATGCAACATTATTTAGACTTCAGAGTATTTTATTTTGACTTGTAAAAGTAGGCAAACCTCCCTAACAGTCGATTTGATAAAATGTTGTAATATATTTAAATTATAAAGATGAAGATGCTATATTACTTGGACATTATTGTAATCTTCAATTTTCATGACTAGCCTATAAATAGAGCTTCGTTGTATTATATATTGATATTTGTAATGAATGAATATCCCAGCTCTCTTTCTCTAATGGATTATTATCTTCTTATAGTTTAGAACACGTTATTAGCATGATATTTATAGAAATAGAGTTGTGATAGTTTAGAAGATCAGATCCATTTCTTTCTCTTAATCAATTAATGAAATCAGGTATCACTTCAGAGATAACTTATTTTCCATTTCTTCTAATTGAAATCAATATTGTTTATTCTTTCAAAATTTGTATTTGATAAATAATTCATTTTGAATTAATTCAAAATTTCTAACAAGTGGTATTAGAGACACTCGTCATTGATTTCATTTGGAATTTTTATATTTGAGTAAGTTTTGAATGGTTTTGTTTATAAGTTAGTGAATATGTGTAATATCTTACTCAAATTGCAGATCCACTTGATCTATATATGAAAGATTTTTTATGAAAATTTTGGATTTGTTCTAGTACCAAAGACGTTGTTTTTCCTAAATTAAAAGGTTGAAAAATTATTTTGATGTAGAATGAAAGATGTAAATGATCTGTATATGGTTTGTGTTATTTAGCATATTCGAATAAAAATATATATAAAATATCAATTATATTATATATCCATGTAGATTCACATATTTAAGTGGACAAAGCTAAACATAATGGTCAGAATATCCAAAATCATACTCAATTTGGATATGGGAAATAAAAAAGAAGTTTATAGTTTAAAATCCTTAAGGTATCAACAAAGGATTTTGATTAATTAAAAAGTGGAATTTGAAATTATATGAAATATTGGAAATTTTATTATCAAACTTGAAGTTTGATATCTATTACATAGAAAAGTTTGACTTCAATATTAAGTTATGATGTTTTGACAAAAATATACAACTTGGGTCTTGAGGATCTTTATTATTGATAAGTCAAAAGTAACAAGAAGTTACAACATATCCAATAACCAGAAGTTATGTTATATCCAATAACTTAAAGGTATTATTGATAGGTCAACTTGATGCATATGTATATCAAACTAGACATTTTGAACATTATCATGTGGTATTTAAGGATTCACATTGACATCAATTGAAAAACAAAAATTAATAGTTTGGATCCTTGTAATAGTTTGTTCTTAAGTCACTAACTCAAATGGGAAAGAATATACAAATATATAATATGCATATATAATACGTGGACACATGTAAATATCCATATATGTAGATATTTAACCAACAACCTAAAGATTATTTGACTAAATAGATATAAGCTCATCACATAGTTTATGCATAGATATCATTTAGTGATATAAAAATTAATCAACATAAATGTTGAACGACCTAAAGTTAGGCTTGTTAACGGATGCTACCGGATACGGATAGTGCCATATTTGTATACACAACTGAAATCATTTTCGGATATCTGCATCGATGGATACAGATGAATATCGGATAATTATCCTATCTGTTAACGACCGATAAATCAAGAAGTAGAAATGAATTTTTTTAGTCTAACATAAACTTTTCTCAATCCCATCAATTATTAAAGTGTTAAAATTAAACAAATATGATGATAATAAATAGTTTTTAGTAGTTATATGCATTTAGTGCGTTTAATATAAACTTTTAATTTAATAAAACAATAAATAAATATATTTCATTCTAGTAAAATACACATAATTTAAACTATAATCTTCAAAAAAATGGGAGGATAATTTTTGGATGCGGATATCTTCATATCCGCATCTGTTTTTCTTCATATTGGATATTTATCCGCATTTTGGATACGGATTCAGACATATTTCGGATTTTTCGGGTATCTATTGACAGCCCTACCTGAAGTCATGTTGGTACTTGGCCAGATTAATGAATAAGAACAAACTCTAAAAAAAGTAAGCATTTCTACTTGAACGCGTCTTATCAACTGATAAAAGAATTATCCTCCTATAATTGATATATATGTTGGTAGTAAAATTATCATAATGGATCAAATTTAAAATCCAAAGAAGATTATTATTTATTGTGGCAATGTTCGTCAACATTGAGGAAGAGGATAAAAGGGATATAAGTTTATTTTGACTATCGAGAGTAAATATTTGTTAGCATACATAATGTTACAAAATATTATGTAACTTGAATAACTTATTGATAATATCCCCAATAAACTTGCTCCAATATAAGTTGAAATCCTTAAAGGATCAAAAGGGTATGTTCACGTATGAAGTATGGTAGAGAAGTCGGTTCAAAATATTTTTACAGTATGTAATAAAGATGCCAAATTAAGAAGTTGTGTATTCTTCAAGAAACATTGAAGGGTGTTTGGAAGAGAGGCATGATATAATTATCAAGTAACCCTAGAACTCATAGGAAATAATCATCGATTGTAAATTTGTAAATAAAATAGTGATTATGTTTATAAACAAATTAAAGATCTTAAATTAGAGAAGAAACTGATTTTCCATCATGATTACTTTACTAAGTGAGAAATGTGGGCCTATGGTCCACAATATATTATTAGAAACATATATATAAAGTGGTAAAGGCACACTGAAATTACTTAAGCACATATAGTGTCAACAACATGTTAAGTGTCTTAGGCGTAATAATTTTAGAAATAATTTAATTATTTAAAATAGTGAAAGTGTTTAAAACACTTAAAATAACTGAAGGCATAAATATCCGTTAAATTATGCTAAATGATGAAAGGATACAAGTTCCTTAAGAATATACACAGCTTTGATGGTTTTAAAGAATGCAAAGCACAAGGAGCATAAATTGCAACCTTCTTTTATGCATTGTTGTAATTAAAATCTTGATATACTTCCTGATGAGTAGATTACTTTTTGCTTTTAGTATTGTTGTAATGAAACTCTTAATATCCATCAAAGAGGTAGTTGCAATATGCAAAACTGATTTGAAGTACCAAAATTAAAGCACATAAAGTATTTTTGTAAAAGTAGCATACGAAGTGCATAAAATGCAAATCGTATTTGGAAGAAACAATCTTGGAAAAATTAATTGTATCAGAGGCATATGCGCGCGCACATATATGTACGTATGTATAATAGAATGGTGACAATAATAAATTGGTCGATTGAGGAACAAAATATTCTTTTGATAGAAAACATGCTTGAAGCATGCAAATGCACGTGAGATAGCTAAAAGAATGTTCATTATATATCAATTGCGATGTTGTATTCTTTTTTCCTTCATGTTGGATTTTTCCCTAGTAGGATTTTTAATGAGGCAACTATTCATCAATGATGAACATGAGGAGAAGTAGAATTATTACCTTTTGATTTCAATTTTATTAACGCTTGTCTAAGCAATGTTACACATGATTTATTGATCCAGAAGTATCCATAGCTGATATGAATTATCAAGACATGTATTAAAATTCAAAGGGAAAATGTTAAATCATGTGTAACATCCAAAAGTATGTTACAATGTACTCTTTTTCCTTCATTAAAGTTTTTCCCACTGGATTTTCCTTATTAAGGTTTTAATGAGGCATTTCATTGATCTAGAAGTATCAAACTTCCTTTGATGCAATAAGATATTAAAATATGTTATACCATATTGTACTTATTTTCACCTATGAAGATTTTCCCCACTAGGTTTTTCTTAGTAAGGTTTTAGCGAGGCATAACATCGACCCAAAAGTATCAAACCTCCATTTGATATAATAAGATATTATAATAGGTCACAGTATACTGTACTTCTTTTCCTTCACTAAGATTTTTCCTACTAGGTTTTTCTTAGCAAGGTTTTAACGATGCACAATTTTGATAAATAAGTATCTAACTTCTTAGAATAAAATATCGTATTTAATATGATATCTATGATTATACAAGATGCACTCTTTTCCTTGTTCAAGGTTTTTTCTATCGGGTTTTCCTAATAGAGGCTTTTAATAAGGCAACATAATATCTATATCGACTGAATATATATATATATATGTATGTATATATGTATGTAAGGATGATGCTAATGAGTAGGTGCAATCATTATATAAGTTTCGAAAGGGACAGCTGCAAGTAACCATACGCATATTCAAAGGGGAGTGTTATAATATATACAAATTATAAAGGCGAATATGCTAAATGTTACATGGGCATTATTGTAATCTTTATTTTTCATGGAAAGCCTATAAATAGAGCTCTATTGTATTGTATGTTGATATTTGTGATGAATGAAATATCACATCTCTCTTTCTCTAATGGCTCCTTATCTTCTTATAGTTTATAATACGTTATCGCACGATATCTAAAGGAAGATTATAGATATAAAGTTGTTATAGATTAGAAGATCGAATCCATTCTTTTTTATATAGATCCATTGAAACAACCTATACCCCTTAGTATACCCAAAAAGGCACACTAAAAGATATGGTGCGTTATAGGTATAGCTAAAGGATCACAGAGACTAAGATTCACAAGACAAAGAAATAATAATAATAGCGGAAACATTTAAAATAATTATCATTACTTCATAAAATAAATCATAAAAACCAAATACACATGTGTTGTAAAAAATACAATCTCAGTCACATCATCAGAGTACATATAAATCATCCCTCTCTCAAAGTACCAGTACATCCAAAGTCAAATGAAAAGAAAACTGAAAGAAGAAGAATACACGAAGAATGAGAAATCTCTGCAAATGGGTCTCCAAGAAATCCAAGTCTACTGTCCTTGCCTCTGCTAGCCTATGTGGAGGAAAAAGGGGAAATAGAGGAGTGGGTCAGACTATAAGTCTGGTGAGTGAAAGTAATTACTAGTATTTTTAAGCAGGTTAAAGATAATAGACTTCACAACAGTTCTAGTATAAAAGGAAATAAAGAAAAGATAAAGCTGGAATAAAAAAATGTTTAACAAATCCTGTTTACTTTGATTGTGATTGTTTGCACTTGTCTTAGATTACTTCTATGATTAGGTTGAAACCTTAATCCTATTTTAATTAGGCTGAAATCCTAATTCTACCCATTGATCGGCCTTCTATCTCTGTTGTGCAACTGTGAGCTAGTTCCATCCTGTGGGTCCTACAGTAGAAGACACTTGTTTAGCGTTTGGAACGCAGTAGTGACTTATCTACCCTAATCAATGCCGCATGCACGATCATCGCCGGTACACGCTAACTGTCGGCCCCTCTTGTGACCTCTTACTTACCCTAATCAGCATAAGCGTGCCCAGCCTCACTTAATCTGTTGTGAGACCATCAACCCTAGTCTGAAAGGGTCCTGTCCAGCCTCGCCTAAGTGGTTTGTGAGACCATCAGTCCTAGTTTGAAAGGGAATGCTGCTGGTACGGGTCCTAACAAACAAAATCTAGTTGCGCCTCTTTCCCAAATCCCCCAATTTGAGCTTCTATCTATTGGCCACTTATTTACCTGTGTCCCAGCCTCACCTAACTATTGTGAGACCATCAGTCCTAGTCTGAAAGGGTCCTGACCTAATCTGTTGTGAGACCATCAGTCCTAGTCTGAAAGGGAATGCTATCGTATGGGCCCTATTTTTGTTCTTGCTTATTAACTTAGTGTAAGTTTTAAAATAAGCCTCTTCTGTTATTTCGGCTTTGTTTGCTTATTAACTTAATCTAAGTCTTAAAATAAGCCTTTACTGTTCTTTCTGCTTAATTATAACCTACGTTATAATTGTTATTCTTCTTTTCTATCTTTTTAGTTATAACCACTAGTTATAAGCATGCTTGCAAATGTCTCAAAATTTCCTATTTCAGTCTATCTTCTTTTTATTATAGTCTTTCTTATTTTACATCTAGTTTCTGTAAATTTAGTGTTTAATTCTATTTAATCCATATTTGCGAATTATTCCCTTTTTATTATTTTATTCGCGTAAAAAGGAATAAAAAGAAACTAACATTTACAGGCTGAATTCAAACGTAAAATAGATGTAAATAACTGTAAATAATTGTAAATAAGTGAATAAAATAGCTAAATAAAAATAGTTGAATAAAATAGACTAAAAAGAACTTTAAAAATTAACTGTAAATAACTTATATAGAAATTGTCTTAAAATTGCAGAAAAACTACAACTATAGAGAACCTTATTATTTTAAATTACTTGAAAATCTAAAATAATTACTAAATACTCACCTGTGGTCCTTAGCTCTATTACTTGGTCTTCCTTGATCCACTTCTAGAGCGTAGAATATTTTTAACAAAAAGATCCTCCTTAGAAAAATATTTTATTTAGGGTCCGGCCTCAGGCAATGAGCCCAAATAAGATAAAATCTGAATAAGAAAAATAGCTAGGCCTAGGGTCTTATTTATAGTGTGGTTTAGGGATCCCAGACTGTTGGATTTGAAGATTAAATCTGGTGCAACCACGTCATAGGCTCGCTGGGAACCGTCGGATGGAAGCACGAATGCACATGACTCAAAAAAATTGGAAAACATGTCATGTTCGTAGATGGACGTTTTCACGCCCATATACATAGGCGGGTCGACCTGCATGTCGACCTACAGGTCGACCTAGGCCTTTGGGGGTCGACCTAGCCTTGGTCTGGGTTGACCTGACCCATATTTTTTTTCTTTTTAATTCTTGTTTCCTTCGTAACTTCTTCATATTAACTCGGATTTTGAAAAACTATAAATGGAAATTGACCAGAAAATTACCACGGACACAATGGTGCAACTCCGGTGGCTCAATTCTGACAATTTCACAAACTCATTTTATTATTTAATTAATTCTTTAATTAATTATTATAGTTTAAATTTCGAGTTGTTACATTCTCCCCTCCTTAAAGGATTTCGTCCTCGAAATCTCTAAGGATAGAAGAATGAAATAAATATTTTCATCCAAATTATACAACCATATATTCAACCATCATCCATTACATCCATTGTCCTTAAGCATTCTAATGCAATTTATGTTATATGCAATAGTGTAGTGTCAATGTCTCTAACTAATGCAAAAGATTAGGCAGTCTACTGATTCGGTCGACCTCCTTTTTATGCAATCATGTCCATGTCATGTATCCAAATGAATGCAATTTCCTAATGATAACTGATAGTTCTGTATGCGTGCCACAATCATCATCCAAATGCAACAATCATATGATAATCATCCATTTATAGCAACCATGAAAATAAAATAAAATTGCAAATGCGCACACATCCATATGCATATGCTTTAGTGACCTAGTTAGGCCGATCCCTAAGAGATAATAGTGCCTAGTGTATATATATGTGTCCATTAGCATCCACTAGCAAACACTTGCAACCACTGGTGTCCATCATACATAACATGTTCTAGTAACATGTTTACATTCAGTCCTACCATCCATAGGTTAAATCCTAAGATCTACCCTTCCAAAGGATACTAAAGGAAAGAACCTATTCAAAACTAAAGATGGAAATAGAAAATTCAAAACGTACCATAAAAAAGAAACGGATAGGCGGTACGTATTTTCTCCTCAGCTTCCCACATAGCGTCTTCAATATTATCTCCCCACTACACCTTAACCAAAGGGACTTCCTTATTCCTAAGCTTCTTGATATCATGTCCAAAGATCTTGGTAGGAATGCGACGAACCGATTCTTTTCTCTCCACTTAAACCTCCTCGAGTTGACTAGGTTCCACTACCTCTGCTGAATCATGTAAGCACTTTCTCAAGTGTGAAACATGGAAAACATCATGAACTCCTGTAAGCCTCTCCGGTAGCTTTATCTGATATGCCATCTTCCCTACTCTTTCCACAATGGGGAACGGTGCTACGAATCTGGGAGAAAGTTTCCCACTTGATCCAAATCTCATTGTCTTTCTTAGCGGAGATCAAGTCTCCTACTTCAAACTCAATGTCCCTTCTCCACTTGTCTGCATAGGGTTTCTGCCTATCTTAGGCCGTCTTCATTCTTATTCTAATTAAATCAATCTTTGCCAATGTCTCTCTATTCATGTGGGGACCAAGTAGCAATCTTTATGTAGACTCCAACCAACATGAAGGTGACTTGCACGGTCTTCCATAGAGAGCTTCAAAAGGTGCCATCCCAATGCTAGCTTGAAAACTATTATTATAAGCAAATTCCACTAAAGGAAGATACTCCTCCCAAGTTCCTCCAAAATAAAGAATTCACATCCTCAACAAATCCTCAAGAACTCTATTAACTCTCTCCGTCTGGCCGTCTGTCTGGGGGTGATTGGCCGTACTCAATCTAAGCTACGTCCCTAAAGCCTCTTGCAAGCTCCTCCAAAACTCGCTAGTAAAGATAGGGTCTCTATCGCTCACTATGCTAGAGGGAACTCCATGAAGTTGGACTTCACGAACATATAAGGATGCCAAATAAGGTGCTGTCCTCTTACTCTTAACTGGAATGAAGTGGGCGCTTTTAGTCAAACGATCTACAATCACCCAAATACTGGTATTTACTTTCCTAGATCAGGGTAAACAAGTCCACCGAAACACTATCCCACTTCCATTCGGGTACATCCAATGGTTGAAGCAATCCGCCGAGCTTTTGCTGCTCCGCCTGAACTCTTTGGCATACAAGACACTTAGCTACAAACTCTGCTACATCCTTCTTCATGCCACTCCAATAAAACACTCTCTTCTTGTCTATATACATCTTATCACCTCCCGGATGAATAGTCATTCGGGAATGGTGTGCTTCTTCTAGAACAGCTCTCATCAAATCACTAGTATGAGGGAACACAAAGTCTTCCATCTCTCCTTAGCCACCCTTTACTATCAATTGAATAGCATTGGAGATGTCTAGAGACCTCTCCTCTACTAATCCTCTCTAGAATATCCCGAATCCTCTCATTGCCATGAGCCAATCTGATCTATGAGGGTAGGCTTAACCTCAAGTGCTACCAATAATCTAGGGGTAATGTCCGTAGAGGGCTTAAAATCAAAGGTGGAAATAAACTCTAGGCTTTTCCACTTCACGAACATTGGACTAAGGGTTGCTCTCTTTCTACTTAATGCATCCGCAACCACATTTTCTTTACCAGGGTTGTAAGCTATTTCCAAGTCATATGATGCCAAAAACTCCATCCAATGCTGCTGTCTCAAGTTTAAATCCTTTTGTGAGAATAGGTACTTCAATGATTTGTGGTCAGTGAAAAAGCTTGAACCTCTCTCCTAGCAAGTAATGTCTCCAAGACTTGAGCGCGAAAATAATAGCAGCTAACTCCAAATCATGGGTAGGGTAGTTCTTCTCATGAGTTTTCAACTGTCTACTTCCATAGCATACTACCATTCCTTCTTGCATTAATACTGCCCCAAGACCCGTCCCACATGCATCAGTGTATACTATAAAAGGCTTAGCTCCGTTGGGTAAAACTAACACTGGTGCACTATTAAGGGCTCTCTTTAGCATCGTGAAGGAATCCTCACAATCTACGTCCCACACGGATGCCGCATTCTTCTTAGTGAGGCGAGTAAGCACTGCTGAAATCTTAGCGAAATCTCTGATAAACTTCCTATAATAGCCAGCCAAACTTAGGAAGCTTCTAACTTCAGTAGCATTCTTGGGGGCCTTCCAATCTTGCACTGCTACTAACTTAGCGGGATTAATAGCTAAACCCTCACTTGAGACTACATGCCCCAAGAAACGCACCTCCTTACGCCAAAAGTGACACTTTGAGAACTTTGCTTTCAACCGATGAACATGAAGCATACGAAGAACCTCCTCAAGTTGAATAGCATGCTCTTCCATACTCTTGGAAAACACCAAAATGTCAACCACAAATACTACAACGAAATTATTTAGGACATCTCGAAAACACGGCCCATTAGATCTACAAAATAGGCTGGGGCATTGGTTAGCCCAAACGGCATAACCAACCACTCAAAGAATCCATCGGGTGTCCTAAATGTTGTCTTATCGATGCTATCATCAGCGACCCTAAGCTGATGAAATCCAGTAGCTAAATCAAGCTGAGAAAATACTGAAGAGCCAACCAACTGATCGAAAAGATCGTCTATCCTAGGAAGTGGGTAACGGTTCTTCTTCGCGAGCTTATTCAACTCTTTATAGTCTATGCAAAGTCGAAGGGAACCATCCGCCTTTGTAACGAAGACGACTGGCGCTCCCCACTCAGATATGCTCCGTCTGATGAAGCCTTTCTCTAATGGCTCACCGATCTGCTTGCTTAGATCTTTCCTCTCCCTAGGAGCCATATGTCTCATGGGCAATGCCACTGGCTTAGCATTGTCATTCGGATAGATCCTAAAGCCGATCTCTCTCTTTAGGGGTAGTCCCCTAACCTCTTCAATAACGTTTGGGAAATCTCTAACGATTGGAATAGAATCTAACTCTCCTAGTGATGAATTAAGGGAATAAAGGAAGCTCAACATGACTAACCCCTGTGGGTCACAAGAAACTTCGGGAGTCCTACCGCTGCATGTCTCTAGTCTGACGACCCTTCTCTGGCAGTCCAATATCGCTCCATAAGTGGATAGCCAATCCATCCCCAAAATCATCCCATATCCCGAAAATCCCAGTAATAGGCGTCGCAATCGAACTCTACGCCTAGTATAAAAATTTTCAAACCCCTACAAATCATGGATAAATGTGCCGATCCTCCTATGGGGTTTGAAACAACTATAGGGTCTACTACTAGAGAAATATCTAAGTGCAAACAATCAACTAAGGAACTGGAAATGAAAGAATGTGATGCTCCAGAATTGAAAAGAGTCCAAATAGAAAAATCCGAAATAGAGATCAAACCTTCTACATAGACTTTCCTACCTCGATTCGGTCCACTACTAGAAGGTGTTGCATCTAAAGCCTGTACTTGCGCTGTAGGTGCACCTGCACTCTGCCCCCATCCTCTGAGGACAAGCTCTACTAAGGTGTACAGGCTGCCCACAATTGTAACACCTCCCCTTCATCAAGCCCTTCTTACAGTCCTTTGAGAAATGCCCAACCAATTTACAATTATGACATCTCCCGCCTTTCCTGATCTGCTTTTGAAGTCCTTCTTTCCTCTTGTCCTTATCCTTCTTATTCTTCCGCCACTACTTCTTAGAGTTTTCTGATTTAGGGACCTCCTTAATCTCTCCCTTCAGCTGCCCAGATGCAAGCTGAACTCTCTATCAGTCCTCCAATCCTAACAGCCCAAATATCCGCTCCGTATCCCTTAACCAAGCTCGTGCCTCCACGAAATCCTCCGTGCTGGAAAAATTCTTGCCTCCTAGACTAGCCAAGCCCTTGCATAGCTTAGAAAAATTGGCTGTTGCAGGTGGATTAATGTGATCTCTACCTGTTGGTACTGTATTTGGCGATTGCCCTTGCACCTCTGGTACCATAGCTCTACGGGACTAGTCAGCCATACTATGCAAAGAAAAGAAAGTTCAGGCTCGAAAGAATCGAAAGAAGGTTGAACTGGACTTTGAGGGGATTTTTATAAAAGCTCTCTTATACTTGAAAACTATTTCTATAATAAGATTTTCTTTGAAAAATACTTCTAGTTTGAATATATGTTATTATTTTTGAGAAATGCTTTACTTTTAAAACAAGTTTTTAGGAATCCTGTAACCTTAGGCTCTGATACCAAGTGAAACACCCCATACCCCTTAGTATACCCACAAAGACACACTAAAAGATATGGTGCGTTATAGGTATAGCAAAAGCATCATAGAGACTAAGATTCACAAGACAAAGAAATAATAATAACAGCGGAAACATTTAAAATAATTATCATTACTTCATAAAATAAATCATAAAAACCAAATACACATCTGTCATGAAAAATACAATCTCAGTCACATCATCAGAGTACATAAAAATCATCCCTCTCTCAAAGTACCAGTACATCCAAAGTCAAATGAAAAGAAAACTGAAAGAAGAAGAATACACGAAGAATGAGAAAGCTCTGCAAATGGGTCTCCAAGAAATCCAAGTCTATTATCCTTGCCTCTGCTAGCCTATGTGGAGGAAAAAGGGGAAATAGAGGAGTGGGTCAGACTATAAGTCTGGTGAGTGAAAGTAATTACTAGTATTTTTAAGCAAGATAAAGATAATAGACTTAACAACAGTTCTAGTACAAAAGGAAATAAAGAAAAGATAAAGCTGGAATATAATATTGTCTAACAGATTCTGTTTGCTTTGATTGTGATTGTTTGCACTTGTCTTAGCTTACTGCTATAATTAGGCTAAAACCCTAATCCTATTTTAATTTGGCTGAAATCCTAATTCTACCCGTTGATCGGCCTTCTATCTCTGTTGTGCCATTGTGAGCTAGTCACATCCTGTGGGTCCCACATAAAAAGATACATGTTTAGCGCTTGGAATGTAGTAGCGACTTATTTACCCTAATCAATGCCGCATGCACGGTCATCGCCGGTACACGCTAACTGTCGCCCCCTCTTATGACCTCTTACTTACCCTAATCAGCATAAGCATGCCTAGCCTCACTTAATCTATTGTGAGACCATCAACCCTAGTCTGAAAGGGTCCTGCCCAGCCTCACCTAAGTGTTCTGTGAGACCATCAGTCCTAGTCTAAAAGGGAATGCTGCCAGTACGGGTCCTAACAAAAAAAATCTAGTTGCGCTCCTTGCCCAAATCCCCCAATTTAAGCTTTTATTTATTGGCCACTTATTTACCCTGTGTCCCAGCCTCACCTAACTATTGTGAGACCATCAGTCCTAGTTTAAAAGGGTCCTGCCCAGCCTCACATAATCTGTTGTGAGACCATCAGTCCTAGTCTGAAAGGGAATGCTATTGGTATGGGCCCTATTTCTGTTCTTGCTTATTAACTTAGTGTAAGTTTTAAAATAAGCCTCTTCTGTTATTTCTGCTCAATTTGCTTATTAACTTAATCTAAGTCTTAAAATAAGTCTTTACCGTTCTTTCTGCTTAATTATAACCTACGTTATAATTGTTATTCTTCTTTTCTATCTTTTTAGTTAGAACCACTAGTTATAAACATGCTTGCAAATGTCTCAAATTTGCCTATTTCAGTCTATCTTCTTTTTATTACAGTCTTTCTTATTTTACATCTAGTTTTTGTAAATTTAGTGTTTAATTCTATTTAATCCATATTTGAAAATTATTCTCTTTTTATTATTTTATTCGTGTAAAAAGGAATAAAAAAACTAACATTTATAGACTGAATTCTAACGTAAAATAGATGTAAATAACTGTAAATAACTAAATAAAATAGCTAAATAAAAATAGCTGAATAAAATAGACTGAAAAGAACTTTAAAAATTAAATGTAAATAACTTATATAGAAATTGTCTTAAAATTGCAGAAAAACTACAACTATTGAGAACCCTATTATTTTAAATTACTTAAAAATCTTAAATAATTACTAAACACTCACCTGTGGTCCTTAGCTCTATTCCTTGGTCTTCCTTGATCCACTTCTAGTGCATAGAATATTTTTATAAAAAAGGTCTTCTCCTTAGAAAAATATTCTATTTAGGGTCCAGCCTGAGGCAATGAACCCAAATAGAAGAAAATCTGAATGAGAAAAATAGCTAGGCCTAGGGTCTTATTTATAGTGTGGTTTAGGGATCTCAGACCATTGGATTTGAAAATTAAATCTGGTGCAACCACGTCATAGGCTCGTTGGAAACCGTCAGATGGAAGCATGAATGCACAAGATTCAAAGAAAATTGAAAAACACGTCATCGTTCGAAGCTGGACGTTTTCACGCACATATACGTAGGCGGGTCGACCTGCATGTCGACTTAGGCCTTTGGGGGTCGACCCTAGGGTCAACTTGGCCTTGGTCTCGGTCGACTTGACCCGTATTTTTTTTGTTTTCTTTTTAATTCTTGTTTCCTTCGTAACTTCTTCATATTAACTCGAATTTTGACAAACTATATATGGAAATTGACCAGAAAATTACCACGAACACAATGGTGCAAATCCCGTGGCTCAATTTTGACAATTTCACAAAATTATTTTATTATTTAATTAATTCGTTAATTTATTATTATTGCTTAAATTTCGGGTTGTTACATCCATTTCTTTCTTTTAATCAATTAACGAACTCAGGTATCACTTCAGAGAATACTTATTTTACATTTCTTCTAATTGAAACTAATATTGTTTATTCTTTCAAAATTTCTATTTGATCAATAATTCATATTGAGTTGATTCAAATTTCTTACTAGTGGTATTAGAGCCACTCATCGTTGATTTCATTTGAAATATTTAGTTTTTTATATTTGAGCAAGATTTGAATGGTTTTGTTTATAAGTCGGTGAATACATGTAATATCTTACTCAAATTACAGATCCACTTGATCTATGTATGAAAGATTTTTTAATGAAAATTTTGGATTTGGTCTGCTACCAAAGTTGTTTTCCCTAAACTAAAAGGTTGAAAAGTTATTTTAATGTAGAATGAAAGATGTAAATGATCTGTATATGGTTTATGTGATAAAATAAAATTTTGAAATGATCTATTCTTTGGGAAACAATCTTATTCATTAAATTTTAGAAATAACTTGCGATTTGAAGATCTACTTGTTTTTTTGATATATTTGGTAAGAATTATGGAGTTGTTTTTTTATGAGAGAAATAATTTGGATCTGAGATGTATAATTATTTTTATTTCTATTTATGAATGATATGGACAGATCTACATAATTTAGAACCATTTATGTAAGAGAATTTAATATTTTGGTCCTATGATTGTATTATTTTACTCATTTTTGATGGAAAATTCTGTTCATATACCGTAAATTACTTAATATACACCAAAAAATTACTAAAATCACATACACCATTTTTACTTAATATACACCAAATGTATTACAAAATCACCCTTATTCAGAAATAAAACACAGCACTTATCTCGTCAACTCTCATGTATTAATCAAACCACGGTTTCTAAAGTCCCCAAGTTCACTTTGCGAATTTCAAATTCAAATACTTTAAATGGAATTTTAATTTATTTAATTATTTATATATTGCAACGAGTGCTCTGCTTGAATGAAGTACCACTCTTATTATCAAATTTTTTCATACATTGCAATTTAAATTTAATTTTTGAATATTAGAACGTTAAACTATTTAAATTTTAATGTCAAACACTTGATTTAATTTAGTTAGAAGATAGAGAAGAATTTAGCATTCTATGAATTATATACATTTTGATATAAAATTTTACATTTTAATTTTTATGTTCAGTTTGAAGTGAAAAATTAAAGTTGAATGCGGATGAATATAACTTGTAACTATATGAATAAAATTTGATATTTGAAATGAGTTTAAATTTAAGTTGATTGATGGTGTATTGAAATTTTAGTTAATGAAAGAAATTATGTTGAATATATTATGAATTTGTGTTTCTTTAATATTAGTTTTAATTTTTCAACTAATGTCATTTTAGTCCAAAATACTATTAAATTTTTTATGATATATGTAAAACTATATATGGCGTTTGAATAGAATTTTCCATTTTTGATTGAGCATTATATATAAGAGGTATTTTAGTTATTTTTAGAAATTTTGAATATTGAGAAATAAAATTTCTTTTTAAGGTTCTCATTTTGATCTTATCATTGAGTAATGATAAACCAAGATCTGAGATGAAATTACGTTACTTTAAGTATCGTTTGTTCAACTGATTCATATAAATAATGTAATCATTTTGTTGTGATAGAAGTTTATAATTCATACCACATAACAGTTAAATGGATTTATATTTATCATAAATATATCAAATGTGGTTGTCGTATTAATGAATTACATTACTTATTACCATAAGTGCACTGAATTCATTGATTATGATATAAAATGATGTTGTATGTTTATATTTGCAATAAGAATAGACATGTGGGTTATTATTTGATGCATTTATTTAGGCAAGCAGTATATGTTATAATGGAAGAAATATGTTTGAACAACTTCCTGAAGTTTTGTGTAGTAAAATTTTGAACTAGAAGTTGAATAATTCAAAGTTTGAGGCCTAAGATGTTGAATTATACAAAAGTTTATTGACAAAGTTTGTGAACTTGAAGTCTTATCAATAATTTTTTTAATTGGCAAAATATATAAGCTTCTAAATTAGAAGTTTGCAAAAACCATGTGAACCTGAAGTTCGTCATCAATTAATAAGCCTGAAATATTTCATGAAATAGAAACCCGAAACTTTCTTGAAGCTGTGTGAAATGATAAGATTGTATTTCTTGAAGAAGTTAAAGGGATAAATGCATATTCATATAAGATAATGATAGAGTGCTTAATAGATTTCAAAAATCTCTAAATGAGTAGATCCTACTTTATATTTTTACAACATACTATATTGATCAAATGTCTATAAGATATCATGTTGTATGACAATTCAAACATCCACTCGATTGAAATTTAATTATTAATTTAGCATCAAAAAAGGACGTTCATTGTTTATAAAGTATGAATTAAAATCTTGTTTTAATTCATATTTCTCCTATTTCATTTTAAATTATATGTTTTAGTTAGTTAAAACCGTTTTTCTCCATTGTTTACTTCTAATTATTGAAAAGTATGCATGGTTAATTTATAGAATTTTGTACAATGCAGAGTCTAATTTCATTTCAATATTTGTAGCTTCAATATAATTATTATCTATATTTCTTCCTAATTGATATATCTCATATAACTCAAACTTGAAGTTTGAGTGAGTACTGTAAAATAATTAGTAGATCTGATTTTTACTAGTCATGCTATGTTGTAAACTCGAAGTTTTGTCAAATTATTTTTATGCACATATGCCTAACTATTATGTTAAAGAAATAGAAATTAATATTCTTTGTAAGAGATAACCCATATGGCATACTAGTTATGTTTATGAATATTTGTATACATGTATTAATCTCTGTAAAAGATGTTATAGAAATTTATATGTTTGTTATATTGCACTTCCTTTAAAAATAATGTTATATCCCGCGAAGCGACATCATATTAAACTCCAGAATCAATGATAACAATTTGTCTCCAAAAGAGATATTATATAGCAATATACACTCCTAAATTAGTGATTTTATCTCTCACATCTTAATTTTACTTAGCGCATCTAATTTTGTAACTATATTTAAATTTTGACATGACATTTCAGAAGTAGCTACGACATAAATCTCCAATAGGGATATTTTATGCTACTCTGAAAGTAGTAATTATGTAATTTATGTAGAAAAAGATATTGTATGTTGATATAAAATTTCAAAAGCAGTGCAGATAAAGTATCACTAGAAGAGATGTGTAACACTTTAGAAGCGGTGATGGTAAAATATCTCTAGATGAAACTTATAAAATGTTCCTAAAGAGAAAATGTATATTACTTTAATACTCCATAAGTAGACTATTGACATAATAATTTTACTATCACATTCCAAAAGTAGTGTTTACAAACTATCTCTAAAAGAGATATTATATCCTGTATAGCAATACAAAGAATTGCCTATGAAATATTTTCAAATTTGATACAGCACTTCAAAACGTAATTTTGCTATAAATAACCCAAAGAATTTGTAAACCAAAATGGAACCAGTTGTAATGGGTACAAAATACATTTACAAAATTCAGTCTCCCATTGACATGGACCCATAGCTCCATTAAACAAATTTAAGTGTAAATAGTGATTTGTGATCTATTACTTTTAAAAAGCATACTATGAATTGAATACCATATGCATAACTATTTTGAAGAAATATCTTTAGATATTCTCCTAAAGAGATAATCTATATGTCATATCATACTTTTCATGAAAGCTATAATTATGGTCTTGAAGAGATTTGTTTGCGTACCTAAAATAATTGCATATTTCTATAATATTTGAAATGTTTGGAAGATACTCTTATTTTTATTGTAAATATATCTCTTTTATTAAACTCTGCAAAAGAGATGTATATATGTAATTTGAACTATGCATCATTCACTAGTAAATAATTATAATAATGTTCAAAAGGGATAATTGAAATATAATTGAAGAATAAACTTTAACAACTCAAAGTTGTGTATATAATTTATTTGAATCAGAAGTTCAACATGGTTTGGATTGAAAGCCATCAAGTTATATTTGATGTATTAATTCGTAGAATGTTTTTATTTGGCATATTCGAATAAAAATATATGAAAAATCTCGGCTATATCATATATCTGCATAGATTCGTATATTTAAGTGGAAAAAGCTAAACATAATATTCAGAATATCCAAAATCATACTCAATTTTGATACTGGAAATGAAAAAGAAGTTTATAGTTTAAAATCCTTAAAGCATCAACAAAGGATTTTAACCAATTAAAACATGGAATTTGAAATTATATGAAATACTGCAAATTTTATTATCAAACTTAAAGTTTAATATCTATTACATAGAAAAGTTTGACATCAATATTAAGCTATGATTTTTTTAACAAATTATAAAAGTCGGATCTTGAAGATCTTTATTGTTGATAAGTTAAAAGTAACTAGAAGTTACAACATATTCAATAACCAGATTGAAGGAACTTGCCAGCCCGCAACGTAATAAATGGGTGAACTATATTTTTTTTTACCCTATTGGATTTTAGTTGGGCCTATGAAGCCTAATTTATTTAGAATATTTCTAAATTTGTTTTAAATAAAATCATTTATTTTATTTAAATTAGTTAAAGGGAAGTTTTTAATTTCAAATGTATAGTGTATCAAATTAAACTAACATTTAGTTAATGTGTAGGGAATGAAACCTTTCATTTATTTTCCTAAAACAAGAATTAACTGAGAGTATTAATTGCATTAAATGGAGAGAGAAATCTTTCATTTTTTCTCTTTAATTTGAATTGATTGATACATTAAATGTCATTAATTAATAATTTATTCATGACAAGATTTATTGCTATGTCCATATGTATTCTAACTGTACAAATTGTAGTTTGAGATTTATTTAATTTTATCTATTTATTTATATAAGTATAAATATATATATGAATCATATATATATACATATATTTGTGCATGCATGTGTAATATTATAATTCGTGAAGAGTATAATGTACAAGTATATAGACGCTGAGATTTACATTGCAACAGACACATTAGCTCATTTTGTGTGTACTGTAATTTGTTCAAATATATGCTTGTATAATTGTCAAAACAGAATATTAATATATGTATATGAAAATATATATATACATATATATATATGTGTGTGTGTGTGTGTACGCGCGCGCGCGTGTATTTATACATTATTATTGAATAAAATAGTTTCTGCCATAATAAATTAATGTAAAATAATCACAGGACAAAAATACAAGTTTTATAATTTTAAAAATATGGAAATATATTTTGGGTTTAAGATTAATTTATGGAATTTTTTAATCAATTAAGTCTTAAAAATAAGAAATCAAGTTGAAATTTTTTGAACCTTTGTCTAAAGGTAGACGAGACATATTAAGGGATTAATACAATTTCTAGATATATGTCGACTGAAATTAGATTTTTAATTAAATAATTAACTGCAGTTCGAAAATAAATTAATTATAAAAATATTAAATTAAGTTTTAAAAATCTGAATTTTTTTCTGAAGGTACCTGTAGAACATCTAATACTTATGAAAAATTTCGAGAATTTTATCGATTGAATTTATAATTTTAATTAAATAATTGATTGCAGGCCGAAAGTAAATTAATTTTAAAAATTAATAAATTAATTTCAAAAAATCTTAAAATTTACAGTAAGCATCTTATATGGTGCAGAAAGTATGAAAATATAAAATTGAAATTTTGAACCATTAATTATTTTATACATAATAAATAATTCACAAAATCATTAAATAATAATAAAATATGCATATACATATTTAATAAAATAATTTTATATTTTATGATTCAAAATAGGTATAAAAAATCATAAGAAATTTTTTAGATTAAATATATACAATATATAAACATATATACAATTATACATATAGACAATTTGCAAATCTATAAACATTTAATCTAGATCTATTTTTATATATTAATGTAAATCAAAATTATTATTTTTAAAAAAAATTCAACAATAAATCAATAGCAAAATACTAAAACAAGCACATAACCAATTCAACTGTAACAAACATATGTACCCACAAAAATCTCACATACTCTAAACAATAAAAGATCCAAATACAAACAAGTGATTTTGATGTAAATCAACATTCGTATGATAAACTTGAAATTAAAATAATAATAATAAATAAAAGTTCATCTCCTAATGAAGTCTTTGAGTCTACGTTGAACAACGAATTCTCTTCTAAGAACAACTCCCAATCCATCAAGTTGCTAATTCGGAATTGGACACCTTCTACTACAAATTAGTACTTTTTAATTTAAATATGATTTGAGAAATTTTGGTATGATTTTAGAGGAGAGTTGCTGCCACTAAAATGAGGAGGAAGAAGAAGAAAGTGGCGACTTAAAAAATGAATTAGCCTATGACTAGGGTTTTGAGATTAGCTTTTATATGAGTAGGATAAGAGAGCAAAAAATGATCTCAACCACACTTCTCAAAACCTTAATCTCATGCATAGTAGCTGCCCCCGTCCTCTATCAAAACCAATGACTTTCACCTCTAAAATTCATGGGTTGTGAGCCCATTTAACCTAATTTAAATATACATAATTTTATTCAACTAAATTTGTTGTCGATATCTCATATCGATCAACATGTTTATAACTTTTTATAAATACATGCAACATATTTATTTCTCAAATCATATCCAAATTTTATAATTAATATTTCATAAATATTAATTAATTTAATCGATTTATAATGATTATAAACTAATTAAATCATTCGGTCTAAAGAGAATTCATCGATTTGGTTGTGTGACTCTTATGTGTAAATTCTGTAACGACCCAGAATTTTGAACAATTTATATTGAAAATATTTAATTAATTTTAAATATTTGAATGATGATTTGACTTGAATTTCAAATTATCAGAATGAATTGGCAATTAAATTATAAAATTTAATCTGTTGATAGTCGAATAAAAATTTGAATCTTCAATTTTAAGATTGATTAAAAATATTTCGAAGGCTTGTAAAATTCATATTGATAATACTGAAGATAATAGAAGATTCAGAATTAAATTTCAAACTGTTTTGTTCAGTTTTGAATTCATATCGTTTGAATCAATATTTAAAAATAGCCGTCCGAGGCGCAGTCTCGGAATTCGACGAAGCCAGTTCCATTGGGTCTGTAATATTAAATTATTATCGGATTTCAAATTTCATGTTGATCGGAGTTGTTATGAGACCGTACGGTGAGTAAACGCATTGAAATTTAATCAGATTCAATTCAAATTTAAATTTAAAGTTAGTCAAAGTCAGCGAATTATCTTCCTTGTATTGCGCCTGATATCACGACATTGATCATGCAAGCATGTTCCCCTGTTTAATCACGTAATACTCTCCTTACCTTTCTTCAGTTCAAAATGAAATTGCCAGAGAAGAAAATCATCACGTTCAAATTCGAAAATCAAAAGCATGGCCGCTCGTTCGAATTTCCTCCTTCCCATCAGCTATTCACAAACGAAATCGAACGAAGTATAATCCAAACCAAAGACTGCCGATTTCTTTCGAATCATGTTTTCCAGTTCGAAGACTTCTTCTCCTCCATTCGAAGTCACGATGACTCGTTCGAAGTCGATGCTTGAACGTGGAGGCTCGCATACGATGGGGCGGCGCGCGACTACGATTGGGTGTCGCGTTGGAATTTGGGGTTTCAACTGTCGCGAGGGCTAGGGTTCGTGAGGTCGATTAGGGCTGAAGCGACGTGGTCGCGAGAGAAGGGAAGCGCAGCGTTACCTGAGTCGCAATTTTTGGTTCGTCGAAGCGGAGGCAGCGATTTCGCGAGCAGGCGAGGGAAGAAGGTTTGTCTGGTAATTTAATTTACCTAGGTTATTTTCTCAAATTCAAATTTAGTTCCAGGAAATTATTTTTACCCATTAGAAGAAAAATATTAATGATGATATGTATATATATATAGGTAAGTTTTGTTTTATAGTAAAGTATGCAAACTCGTATTTTAATCAAAACAGTTAATATATATGTATGTGAACAAGATTGTGGAAATAGCAGTTTAAATGTTTTGAGTTAAAAATATATATATGAATTTTAAATGTGTTAAAGTTATGAAAAGTTAGATTGTCATTTATATAAATTATTTCTTTTAAGTATATGTATATAAGATTTTAAAACAAATATACAGCTTATTTTAAAATCAAAATGAATATTCCAGTGCGTGTTTGATTTATATATATATATGTATAAATAGTTTGAAGAAATTGTAAAGGAGGTTGTCCACTATTTCTGATAATTAGAAATAATTTTTATCTAAAATTTTAAGTAGATAAAATTTTGAAATTATTTAAAGGGGATTAGTTAAAATAAATCATTGGTTAATAAAATCTTATTTAAATGAAAATTTTAATTGGTTCGATTTATTTCGAATATTAATCGATTGTATAAAATTATTTATACAAGGTTAAAAAATGGAGAAATGGTCAAAATGAAAATGGATGGAAAATTAAAAGCAAAGGTGACATCTTCTCACTCAAAATATATTTGGATTGCAGTTATTGATTTTTTGACTGTTTGGATGTGATATTAGAAATAGTAGGATATATCTATATATATGTAGCAATATATACATATTGGCATATGTATATATTGGATTGATTGATTTCCCGCACTATATAGCGGATGAGACCCTATTGCGCCGTTAGTAAGCGGATGATATTTTTATAAAACCCATATACCGCGATATTCCACCTCGAAGTGGAATTGGTATTGTGCTAACATCTGTGGATGCAGGGAAACAGGTTGGAGGGATCCAACTGGATTCCTCACCAGTATTTATTTATTTACAGATATTGTGATGTATTCTGTTATCATATGTTGATTATGATGTTTGTTGTCATGATTGACTAATTGGTGTTGTTGCATCATCGGATTCAATTTTTGAAATTTAAAAATGACGATGTTGATTTTAAAAGAGATTTTTAAAGTGATTTTTGAAAGTATACGTTTATTTAATTTTTGAATTGATTTATAAACGTTCAACTTTTAAAGTTATAGAAATTATGATTTTTGTGAAATATAACCAAAGTGTCATTTTTTAAATAAATAGTTGATTGATTTTTAAAATGGTTTAAGTTGGGATTTTTGAATAACTATAAACGATTTGTATAAAAGATTTATAAAATTGATATCTATAAATTAAAAATATTGAAATTATAAAATGAGTTTTTATAAGTGTTAAAAATGAAATATTATGGAATCCGTAAGTGAATGAAATTTATAGATTTATAAATTGTGAAGTTATAAAATGGATGAAACTTTAGAATAAAAGATTTATAAGAAATTAACTTATAAATTGGATTTTTGCCTTTAAATGGAAATATTGATCGAATTTGTTAATAAAAGAAATTTATAAATCAAAGTTGTTATGAAATATAAAGGTGAATTTATAAACGTTGTTTTATAAATTCGAAAATCAATCAAATTTGATGAATTTAATATAGAAGGTTATTAAGAGAATTTTATCCAAGATTTTGGATAGTGGATAATTCTTGAAATAAAATGTGTAGAAAATAGTGAAATGTGATTAGTGAAGTATATTCACGATTTTGGACAGTGAATATATTGTTAAGTAAAATGGATATTGTTTTGGGAAAGTGACACTGAAAATGAAGTCAATTGTTTTAAACAATGTTTTAAAATGTGTTAAATATCGAAACCATAGATTTCAACATTTATTGTTGAAATAGATGTTTTTCGAGAAATAAGGAAATGGTGGACTATAACACTGTTGTTATAGTAAATGATTTCCGAAAGGAAATGTTTTTATCTAGTATTGGGATTTACATATCTATTTTAATTTCGAATCCCTATACTAGTGATTTTTGAGTCGTCGTAACGATGTTTTACGTAACATTCGTTTTGACTCAAATAAATGTTGTTATAGTAAATGATTTCCTTAAAGAATGAATTTATACTTAATTTTGATTTAAGTGTATTGAATATTTTCAAACGTTGAAAATAAATAGATTTGTGAAATACTTATTTTTAAATAAGTATGGAAACGTTTTCCAATTTGAAATGAAACGTTTTTGAGAATTTATCTTTGTAAAGATAAATTGAAAGTGAATATTTGAAATCGATTTGGAAATCGTATACCAGTAGATATTTGAAATATAAATTCACTATGGAATTTATAAAGGAAATGGAAACTCTTTAGAAAAATAAACGTTGATTTATTTTTGAAGTGTGGAAATTTTATATCTTGTAAAGATATTTTGGAAAATAAATAATTTGGAAAATTATTTGGAATCTGATGATGTTGCGCATCTTTATTGATAGTTAAATAACCGACTATCAATAATTACCTTGAATGGGTATTTGTTGTGAATTGGATGAATTTGAATGCCACACTTATTTTTGAATAAGCGCTCACTATTCGGGTTAGCCGGGAAAGGACCATGGGGTCGTATAACCCATTCCGAATATGTGATACGTTGTTATGAATCGCATTTGATGACCAGTGTTGAAGACCGGATATTTTTGAAAACGGAAGGATTACCGTCGAGTTACTCTACATCGGCTGATCTCCGATTTAGAGGTTTTATCACCCTTAGTGACGGGAAGTCCGGACATGATAAGAAAATTATCCGGATTTGCAAGGGCTTCGTGAGAAGTGCCTTCGGTTCTGTTCGATCCCGGAACAGACTTGTATGGATTGTATGTCTGACGTTACAAATTGAGATATAAAGCTGATTTCTTTCAAATACATATTTGTTGGTGGCGGAGAATTTATTCTCTTAGCTTAACACCCTTCTCTGAGACGTACGAGCTCAGAGGTTATGTAGTTGAAATTTATCAGCGATATATTCCCAATTTGGTAACGTGGCATGCTGAGTGTTGCTGTGAAATGATCGTTGTTTGATCATTTGTGATATGATCGTTTGTTTGATCATTTATCTTTGTGATCATTTCTTTGATCATTTGTTTGACCCGAAGCATGGCTTTGTGACAAAGCGTAGATTTGTGGACGAGACTTCGTCGAGCCTCACACCCCGGAAATGGTCAAAACAGGAAGGATGCGGCAAGGTTCTAGGGAGTAGCGCCCCTTAGTGTATGTCATTCCTTCTAGATAGAGGTGGTATCATGGTATGGAGCCCAGATACTTAACCTATGTTGATACTGCTTATTATGTGGTTGTTGCGAGTCGAGGATCCTCGGGAAGATCGGTTACGATCGGGGGATGGCATACGCGTGTCAGTAGTTACCTATTTTTGCAGAGGTAACCCGGCCTTGTGTTGGCAGAGATCCGGTTAGGTTCTCGGGACGTCATTCCAGGGGCGTTCCTTCGTGGCAATGGGAAGTTCCTTGGCCTGACCATTTGTTGGAAATCCAAAGAAACAATACGTGACGTGCACGGTTTTAGTTGTATTACCTGCTATGAAATGTGGCGGTAACCTGCTATTGAACATAGTAGCTATAGTAGGCATAAGTGCGGAATGCCTATGCTGGCTAAGATTTATATTATATTTTCGAAATGTTTTCTACACTATGCACTAATAATAATATCAAAAATGATTTGATTTTTGCGTATCAAGCATCTTTGACTATCATAAGGAGAAATCTCCTCCGATTCTGCGTTTGCATTGTGTGTGTGTGTGTGCGGGAGGCCTTATGGTAGTCTCATTTTCCAAAAGCATTGCGAATCTGTTTTATTTTCTTTATGAAAAATAACTGTTTTACGATCTCACACCAATCACCATGACTGACTCGGAGTTTATTGTTTCCCTTCTAAACTCTAGGTGCCCACCAATTTCCACACGGGCAGCCTAGAGTTATGTTATCAGGATATTCTGGATATTCTGGAGCTTTGGAAGCAAGCTGGATGGCGAAACGTATCAAATATACTTTGTTTATTTATTCCGCTGTGTATTCTGTATGAGGACAAGTTATATAACTGTCCATTATTGCATTGAGATGTATATTGACTCTGATTGATGTATGTATAAACTGATATAGTTCTTTGTTTTAAAAGACTAGTGATTATCTATTATATATTGTTCCGCTGCGATATGTGAGATTCTGATATTGTTTCTGTTTTGATGTTGTTCTGTTGTTCTTCTTTCTTTTTCTTCTATCTTTTTTTCTACCTTTTCTTTTAAAACCCTAAGTATTCGGTTTTCCGGCATTCGTTTGCTCGGCAGTTGATACAATGGACGTATCGATGTCGATTTTCGGAAGTCGAAGAATCGGGTCCTTACAACGTGGTATCTGAGCATATGGTTAAGCGACAACCCTGCTCTGTTGGGTGTTACTCATTAGAGATAGAGTCAGTAGTACTCTAGAATGGGTTTGAGTGTAATAATGGATACGAGCGCGTATTTGTTAGTTAATATAAAAATTGTTTTATATTGTGATGATTGATTTATTGAGTGGCATATGAACTTTCATCGGCACAGTCTGCGCAACTGGATCGAAGGGGTTTCTAAACACTTGAATAGAACAATTCGACACAGTATGTTTTGAATAGGGTAAATGAGAAAATTTTGCCCAAAACTATTTTTGTATAGAAAAGAAACGATTTTCTATGAATTATCATAGTATATGGATGTTTGGTTGTTAGGAAGTAATAATATTGAAATATTATCATTATTATATGGGATTGAATGAGAAATTAAAATAATAACAACCAAAGATTTGGAGATAAATCCATTTAACAAATGGAAATTATAAATGTGAATTGTAATATAAGGAAATGAATTCATATATGAATGAAAATTGTGAATATGAATTGTAAATGTAATTTATAAATGAAATGAAATTCCAAGAAGATAATTGAAAATAAAATTCATTAATGGAATGAAATTAGTAATGTGAGTGTATAAATGACTTTATAAATCAAAATGTAAATAAGTCGAAGACTTATAAAATATTTGAAATTTGATTGAAATGAGATTTAAATTGGAAATGAATGAAATTGTGAATGAATAAATAAATTTTCAATTGTAAGTGCAAGAAAATGAAATTAAATGTTAAAGTTCATTTTGAATTTGTAAGTAAATAAAACTAGAATTGAATTTGATATGTGGAAACAAAGTGAAGTATTAAACTAAAAATTAGTAAGTGAAGCTAATTGAATATTGACCAAATGAATAAGGGTTGGAACGAATTAAATTCAATGATTATAAAAGAAAGGTAAATTGAATTCGAATTGGAAATCCAGTTTAATATAAGTGGTTATAAACCAAAATAGTGAATTGGAAAATAAATTTTGGAAATGAACTAAAGAATAAAACTGGAATTGGAACTGAATGTTGAAAACAAATTTGAATAAAGTGAATTGGAATTTGTAATGAATTAGTAATTGGAACTAATTTAAAATAGTGTAGTTATGAATGAAAGATAATTGATAAATTCAATATTCAGAAGATAAATAGAATCCAAATTGAATTAATTGTTGAAATTGAATTCAAATGAAATTTGAAATGCAAAATTGAATGAAAAGAATATATAACTTCAATAGTGAATTAGAGATGAATTGAGAAGTATATATTGAAAATTTTGTGATGAAATGTGCAAAATGGTTTGAATATTGTAATTAGATACTACTGTTAGTAGGATTTACAGGTTATAAAGGAATTGGGATTTGATTTTCAAAGATAAAATTGAATTGCTCGACAAAAAGGTATGTATTTTAAATTTCAATATGAGATTTGATGATTTTCTTGTCTAGCCGCTTGGCTTTTTCTTTTCTTTTTGAAATCTGAGAGTCCGTAGGGATGTTTTGTAGTCGTGCCGTGTTAGCCGCGCAAAGGAGACGCTGGTGAAATTTTTCGAAAATTTTGAGTGTTAGAAAATTTTGAGAAAATTTTGAAAGTTTAAAGTTAAAATTTGAATTTGAATTTGAATTTTGAAGTAAACAATGCTGTTTTGAACTTATAATTGAAGTTAGAAAGGTAGTTAAATTAATAACGAATCTTTAGTAGAAAGATTTGTTTTGAAAATTTGATAAAACTATTGGATAGTGAAAAATAGTAGACGAGTTAAGGACCATTTTTCCTAACTTGTAATTTCGGGACGAAATTCTTTTAAGGGGGGAAGATTGTAACGACCCAGAATTTTGAACAATTTAAATTGAAAATATTTATTTAATTTTAAATATTTGAATGATGATTTGACTTGAATTTCAAATTATCAGAATGAATTGGCAATTAAATTATTAAATTTAATCTGTTGATAGTCGAATAAAAATTTGAATCTTCAATTTTAAGATTGATTAAAAATATTTCGAAGGATTGTAAAATTCATATTGATAATACTGAAGATAAAAGAAGCTTCAAAATTAAATTTCAAACTGTTTTGTTCAGTTTTGAATTCATATCGTTTGAATCGATATTTAAAAATAGCCGTCCGAGGCGCAGTCTCGGAATTCGACGAAACCAGTTCCATTGGGTCCGTAATATTGAATTATTATCGGATTTCAAATTTCGTGTTGATCGGAGTTGTTATGAGACCGTACGGTGAGTAAACGCATTGAAATTTAATCAGATTCAATTCAAATTTAAATTTAAAGTTGGTCAAAGTCAGCGAATTATCTTCCTTGTATTGCGCCTGATATCACGACATTGATCGTGCAAGCACGTTCCCCTATTAAATTACATAATACTCTCCTTACCTTTCTTCAGTTCAAAATGAAATTGCCAGAGAAGAAAATCATCACGTTCAAATTCGAAAATCAAAATCATGGCCGCTCGTTCGAATTTCCTCCTTCCCATCAGTTATTCACAAACTAAATCGAACGAAGTATAATCCAAACCAAAGACTGCCGATTTCTTTCGAATCATGTTTTCCAGTTCGAAGACTTCTTCTCCTCCATTCGAAGTCACGATGACTCGTTCGAAGTCGATGCTTGAACGTGGAGGCTCGCATACGATGGGGCGGCGCGCGACTACGATTGGGTGTCGCGTTGGAATTTGGGGTTTCAACTGTCGCGAGGGCTAGGGTTCGTGAGGTCGATTAGGGCTGAAGCGACGTGGTCGCGAGAGAAGGGAAGCGCAGCGTTACCTGAGTCGCAATTTTTGGTTCGTCGAAGCGGAGGCAGCGATTTCGCGAGCAGGCGAGGGAAGAAGGTTTGTCTGGTAATTTAATTTACCTAGGTTATTTTCTCAAATTCAAATTTAGTTCCAGGAAATTATTTTTACCCATTAGAAGAAAAATATTAATGATGATATGTATATATATATAGGTAAGTTTTGTTTTATAGTAAAGTATGCAAACTCGTATTTTAATCAAAACAGTTAATATATATGTATGTGAACAAGATTGTGGAAATAGCAGTTTAAATGTTTTGAGTTAAAAATATATATATGAATTTTAAATGTGTTAAAGTTATGAAAAGTTAGATTGTCATTTATATAAATTATTTCTTTTAAGTATATGTATATAAGATTTTAAAACAAATATACAGCTTATTTTAAAATCAAAATGAATATTCCAGTGCGTGTTTGATTTATATATATATATGTATAAATAGTTTGAAGAAATTGTAAAGGAGGTTGTCCACTATTTCTGATAATTAGAAATAATTTTTATCTAAAATTTTAAGTAGATAAAATTTTGAAATTATTTAAAGGGGATTAGTTAAAATAAATCATTGGTTAATAAAATCTTATTTAAATGAAAATTTTAATTGGTTCGATTTATTTCGAATATTAATCGATTGTATAAAATTATTTATACAAGGTTAAAAAATGGAGAAATGGTCAAAATGAAAATGGATGGAAAATTAAAAGCAAAGGTGACATCTTCTCACTCAAAATATATTTGGATTGCAGTTATTGATTTTTTGACTGTTTGGATGTGATATTAGAAATAGTAGGATATATCTATATATATGTAGCAATATATACATATTGGCATATGTATATATTGGATTGATTGATTTCCCGCACTATATAGCGGATGAGACCCTATTGCGCCGTTAGTAAGCGGATGATATTTTTATAAAACCCATATACCGCGATATTCCACCTCGAAGTGGAATTGGTATTGTGCTAACATCTGTGGATGCAGGGAAACAGGTTGGAGGGATCCAACTGGATTCCTCACCAGTATTTATTTATTTACAGATATTGTGATGTATTCTGTTATCATATGTTGATTATGATGTTTGTTGTCATGATTGACTAATTGGTGTTGTTGCATCATCGGATTCAATTTTTGAAATTTAAAAATGACGATGTTGATTTTAAAAGAGATTTTTAAAGTGATTTTTGAAAGTATACGTTTATTTAATTTTTGAATTGATTTATAAACGTTCAACTTTTAAAGTTATAGAAATTATGATTTTTGTGAAATATAACCAAAGTGTCATTTTTTAAATAAATAGTTGATTGATTTTTAAAATGGTTTAAGTTGGGATTTTTGAATAACTATAAACGATTTGTATAAAAGATTTATAAAATTGATATCTATAAATTAAAAATATTGAAATTATAAAATGAGTTTTTATAAGTGTTAAAAATGAAATATTATGGAATCCGTAAGTGAATGAAATTTATAGATTTATAAATTGTGAAGTTATAAAATGGATGAAACTGTAGAATAAAAGATTTATAAGAAATTAACTTATAAATTGGATTTTTGCCTTTAAATGGAAATATTGATCGAATTTGTTAATAAAAGAAATTTATAAATCAAAGTTGTTATGAAATATAAAGGTGAATTTATAAACGTTGTTTTATAAATTCGAAAATCAATCAAATTTGAGGAATTTAATATAGAAGGTTATTAAGAGAATTTTATCCACGATTTTGGATAGTGGATAATTCTTGAAATAAAATGTGTAGAAAATAGTGAAATGTGATTAGTGCAGTATATTCATGATTTTGGACAGTGAATATATTGTTAAGTAAAATGGATATTGTTTTGGGAAAGTGACATTGAAAATGAAATCAATTGTTTTAAACAATGTTTTAAAATGTGTTAAATATCGAAACCATAGATTTCAACATTTATTGTTGAAATAGATGTTTTTCGAGAAATAAGGAAATGGTGGACTATAACACTGTTGTTATAGTAAATGATTTCCGAAAGGAAATGTTTTTATCTAGTATTGGGATTTACATATCTATTTTAATTTCGAATCCCTATACTAGTGATTTTTGAGTCGTCGTAACGATGTTTTACGTAACATTCGTTTTGACTCAAATAAATGTTGTTATAGTAAATGATTTCCTTAAAGAATGAATTTATACTTAATTTTGATTTAAGTGTATTGAATATTTTCAAACGTTGAAAATAAATAGATTTGTGAAATACTTATTTTTAAATAAGTATGGAAATGTTTCCAATTTGAAATGAAACGTTTTTGAGAATTTATCTTTGTAAAGATAAATTGAAAGTGAATATTTGAAATCGATTTGGAAATCGTATATCAGTAGATATTTGAAATATAAATTCACTATGGAATTTATAAAGGAAATGGAAACTGTTTAGAAAAATAAACGTTGATTTATTTTTGAAGTGTGGAAATTTTATATCTTGTAAAGATATTTTGGAAAATAAATAATTTGGAAAATTATTTGGAATCTGATGATGTTGCGCATCTTTATTGATAGTTAAATAACCGACTATCAATAATTACCTTGAATGGGTATTTGTTGTGAATTGGATGAATTTGAATGCCACACTTATTTTTGAATAAGCGCTCACTATTAGGGTTAGCCGGGAAAGGACCATGGGGTCGTATAACCCATTCCGAATATGTGATACGTCGTTATGAATCGCATTTGATGACCGGTGTTGAAGACCGGATATTTTTGAAAACGGAAGGATTACCGTCGAGTTACTCTACATCGGCTGATCTCCGATTTAGAGGTTTTATCACCCTTAGTGACGGGAAGTCCGAACGTGATTAGAAAATTATCCGGATTTGCAAGGGCTTCGTGAGAAGTGCCTTCGGTTCTGTTCGATCCCGGAACAGACTTGTATGGATTGTATGTCTGACGTTACAAATTGAGATATAAAGCTGATTTCTTTCAAATACATATCTGTTGGTGGCGGAGAATTTATTCTCTTAGCTTAACACCCTTCTCTGAGACGTACGAGCTCAGAGGTTATGTAGTTGAAATTTATCAGCGATATATTCCCAATTTGGTAACGTGGCATGCTGAGTGTTGCTGTGAAATGATCATTGTTTGATAATTTGTGATATGATCGTTTGTTTAATCATTTATCTTTGTGATCATTTCTTTGATCATTTGTTTGACCCGAAGCATGGCTTTGTGACAAAGCGTAGCTTTGTGGACGAGACTTCGTCGAGCCTCACACCCCGGAAATGGTCAAAACAGGAAGGATGCGGCAAGGTTCTAGGGAGTAGCACCCCTTAGTGTATGTCATTCCTTCTGGATAGAGGTGGTATCATGGTATGGAGCCCAGATACTTAACCTATGTTGATACTGCTTATTATGTGGTTGTTGCGAATCGAGGATCCTCGGGAAGATCAGTTACGATCGGGGGATGGCATACGCGTGTCAGTAGTTACCTATTTTTGCAGAGGTAACCCGGCCTTGTGTTGGCAGAGATCCGGTTAGGTTCTCGGGACGTCATTCCAGGGGCGTTCCTTCGTGGCAATGGGAAGTTCCTTGGCCTGACCATTTGTTGGAAATCCAAAGCAACAATACGTGACGTGTACGGTTTTAGTTGTATTACCTGCTATGAAATGTGGCGGTAACCTGCTATTGAACATAGTAGCTATAGTAGGCATAAGTGCGGAATGCCTATGCTGGCTAAGATTTATATTATATTTTCGAAATGTTTTCTACACTATGCACTAATAATAATATAAAAAATGATTTGATTTTTGCGTATCAAGCATCTTTGACTATCATAAGGAGAAATCTCCTCCGATTTTGCGTTTGCATTGTGTGTGTGTGCGGGAGGCCTTATGGTAGTCTCATTTTCCAAAAGCATTGCGAATCTGTTTTATTTTCTTTATGAAAAATAACTGTTTTACGATCTCACACCAGTCACCATGACTGACTCGGAGTTTATTGTTTCCCTTCTAAACTCTGGGTGCCCACCAATTTCCACACGGGCAGCCTAGAGTTATGTTATCAGGATATTCTGGATATTCTGTAACTTTGGAAGCAAGCTGGATGGCGAAACGTATCAAATATATTTTGTTTATTTATTCCGCTGTGTATTCTGTATGAGGACAAGTTATATAACTGTCCATTGTTGCATTGAGATGTATATTGACTCTGATTGATGTATGTATAAACTGATATAGTTCTTTGTTTTAAAAGACTAGTGATTATCTATTATATATTGTTCCGCTGCGATATGTGAGATTCTGATATTGTTTCTGTTCTGATGTTGTTCTGTTGTTCTTCTTTCTTTTTCTTCTATCTTTTCTTCTACCTTTTCTTTTAAAACCCTAAGTATTCGGTTTTCCGGCATTCGTTTGCTCAGTAGTTGATACAGTGGACGTATCGATGTCGATTTTTGAAAGTCGAAGAATCGGGTCCTTACAAATTCAGTCAGCGATTAACGTTGAACTATTCGAACGTTAATGTTCACACTTCACTTAGCGGGTGGTGTGACATTATGGCCAAATTTATCGCTTATTCATTTTCGAAAAAATCTTATTTTAATTTAATAAGCGTTATCCAGTTGTGACAATTATTTACACCAATTCTCTTCGTCAAAACTATATCACTTTGGACTTATTGAATTTAGGAATGATCAAAAATTCCAACATCGCACACATTCAACAATATAGTCCAAACACAAAGTCCTTGGTTTAATAATAACAATTATTATCAACCGAACTACTCTGACCATAGATTTTGACTTTGGGTTGACTTGAGTTGACCGTGATACTAACCTCATATAATTGAGGAGACAAATCCTCTCTTGAATAGTGCTTCACTTTCAATACTTCCACTCGGTCCAACAATAGTTACTCGATGGACATCGTGCCATGATTTGACTGTAATTAAAGTGGGGCTTTCATATTGAAGATTCACAGTATTCTCAAGTCGAAAGAACTATGTAAATTATTCATCGATATTTTCTGTTTGACCTTAGTAATATTAACCAACAGACAACTATCGAATGAGTCGTTCCATAGTTATCCAATAACTATTAGTACGTAATCCCTAGGTGCCCATATTAGTCATGAGTAATACAGTATCCAACATTTGGAGAGCGTTACATACTCTAGTCTCAACGGATACATCGATATCCTATCTCGATGCATCTTGACTGGGAACAATTAAAATGGTATGTGTATTTTTATTATGATAAATTACTCACAGTTACAACACTTTATAACTACTATCACAAAACATACCATTTATGGATTTTCTATTAAATATACTTTTAATTAGTTAATTAATATAACTACATTATATCAAGTATATAATAGAAAGGAAACGCCTTTATTTCGAACAAGATTAGTCAACGAGTTAGATATAGGTAAAAAATTACATAATTGCCCCCTAGGGCATATCCCAAACTCTATCACAGATGTTATAATATATCCAATAACTTAAACGTATTATTGATAAGTCAACTTGATGCATATGTATTTTCAAACCAGACATTTTGAACATTATCATGTGGTATTTAAGGATTCACATTGACATTGATTGAAAAACAAAAATTAATAGTTTGGATCCTTGTAATAATTTGTTCTTAAATCACTAACTCAAATGGGAAAGAATACAAAAATCTATAATATACATATATTATATATGGACGCACGTAAATATCCATATATGCAGATATTTAACTAACAACCTAAAGATTGATTGACTAAATAGATATGAGCTCATTATATAGATTATGCATAAATGTCATTTAGTGATTTAAAAATCAATCAACTTAAATATTGAACGACCTGAAGGCTGAAGTCATGTTTGTATTTAGCTAGATCAATGAATGAGAACAAACTCTAAAAAAGTACGCGATATTACTTGAATGCATCTTATCAACCGATAAAAGAATTATCCTCCTATGACCGATATATATGTTTCTAGTAGAATTATCATAATGGATATATGTTTATTTTGAGTATCAAGATTAAATATTTGTTAGCATACATAATGATGCAAAATATTATGTAACTTGAATAACTTATTGTTGTACCTCAATCTGAATCTGCAGCATCTTTTTCCTATTTTTGGTTGAGTCGCGGACTAGGTTGCTCTCTTTAAGACAATTCGTGGTTTTGCCTCAAGGCGCAAAGTTATCTATCAACCGCTCCGTCCCTAGGATAAAACAACCCTTGAAATTTGGTCAAATTTTTGTTTGCACTACAACAAATTGTTTTGAATATAGCACTTACTAATTTAATTGCTTGTAAAGTTTCTTAAAGAGAGAAAAATGCAGAGGACAAAGAAGAAGAAACAAAATTGTCCATTATTCACATTTTCTCTTCTACCTATCTATCATTAAAATAGGCAGAATGGAAATTGTATGCATTACTGAAGTAAGGGAATGTTAATGGATTTGAACTTATTGTCATTTAAAATGAATTTTTGATACCATTAACTTTTGCAACGGCAATAATAATAGCTCATGAATATATATTACCGTAATACATTTGTAATGGCTTAATTATAATAATGACTTATAAATATACGACTGTTATACATTTGCAACGGGTCAATTATAATAATGGCTCATAGATATATATTACCATTATACATTTGCAACGACTCAATTATAATAATGGCTCATAAATATATATTACCGCTAACCTGTTTTTATTTATTTTTATTTAATTCACTTGAAGTTCTAGAAATCCCCCATTTGAATTATTAAAAAAAATTCCAAGCAATTTCTGAAAATATAGGATTGTGCATAAATAAAAGTACCTTTCGATTTGAACCTTTGTATAATGAGTAAGATTCAGTTTACTAGAGTGACTCGTAGTCTTGAACTCTATTCTTGACATAAAACCACACATAACCTTTCTAAAGTGCTATCAACTAAGCCCATGCATTTATGGCCATGCACGTCTATCCCAGTTTAGTGAATGTTGTAGGAATCTTGCCCAAAATTCCATAGCAAACGACCACATTTCCACATCCACAGAGGTGAGTCTATCAAGAGTAATCCGCAAGGTAGGTACTCTACTCCATTTAGAATATAGATCTCATTAAGAGTTTCTATTAACTCATCCTCTAATCACTTCATGAATACATGCTTCTAAGTACATAAAAATAGCATGTTCAACTCATATCACTTTACAACTAGTAATTACCCATTGAACCTAGTTCTTGGGATCTCTAGTCATTAGGTCGGGTTATCATTGTGCATGACTCAACAATCTAAGGGCAATAGTCCCATTCTTTTAGATGTAGAAAGGACTTTCTCTCTACTAGTCCCTTCGTCAAAGTATCCACCAAATTCTCATCAGTGCGTACATGATCCACTCTTACAGATCCTGAAGAGATATACTCTCTTACAGTACTGTGCTTATGACGAATTTGTCATCTCTTACCATTGTAATAATGGTCCTCAATTGTAACAACCCGCATATTTATCGATTTTATATTTTAATATTTAAATCGTTAATCGGATGTTAGTCCAAAAAGCTACTTTTTGTATACGGTCAAATTAGGACTCGAGACCACCTCCATTGAGTTCAAAATGACGTTTGCGACCTTTTTAAGTATAAACATTGATATGTTTGGAGCTAGCCAAAAATTTGACCTTTTTCACTTTGGGTTTGAGTTTGGGTTCAACCCACTAGCCCACTAATACCCAAACTGAACCCCTCTCCCCTCATTCATTTTCATTCCTAATATTTTAGCTCTAAAGAGAACAATGGGGGAAAAGATTGGAAATGGAAATTCCTAAGCCCTAATTTCATTTTTTTTGCAAATCCAAGTTTAGCTCCAAATTTCCAAAGAAGTCTAGGTAAGCATCTCCTTCTTCTTCTCCAACTCATTCTCTCTTCAATCTTAGAAATTACCTAAACCTAACTTGGGAAATATTTTTTCTTTTGAGGATAGATTGAAGCTTCTTGAGTTGTTATTAAAGAAGGATTGATATTAGCTTGTTCTTGTGCTTCTCATTTGTGCTTTTGGGTTTAAAGGTGAGATTTTTATCTCACATCTTAAACTATATTTATCTTCGATTGTTAGGTATGAATTCCTAACACTTATTCTTGTGCAATTGCTTTTGGTTTGGATTGATTTGGTGAATATTCCAAATTTTTCTGTTTTGAGTTCAAATCCTTGAAAATCCTAACCTTGATGTTTTGATCATGTTTTGTGATGCAACGAAGAGCTCATAGGGCCGGGTAGTCGATAGGCATAAACCCTTAGCGCCATTTGCTCAAGCGGTTGCAAATTGGTCGTGTTTGGCCATTGCTTGTGGTAGGCTGTGAAGGTGCTGGAAACAGGTCCGGCCGACCGAGCTCTGTAGCCGGCCGACCGACCTGCTTCCAAAGTGCAAAGCACTTCTCTGCCACAGGGTTTGGTCGACCGTCTGCAGAGCTCAGTCAACTGACATTCTTCTCGAGAATTTTCCAGAACAGGGTCCGGTCGACCGAGCCCTGTAGCAGGCCGACCGACCTACTGCTATTTTGCCTATTTCGCCAGTTTTGCGTGGTTTCCAAATTTAATCGATTCGTGTTACTTCTCTACTTGTTGTTATCATTTGTTGACAACTTTGATGACTTCTTTTCTTTGGGATTTTTGGAATATCCATTTTGATGGATTCGATATCGATCTCTTTGGATTTTATTCACGTCTTCGTACGTGAATTTTGGCAATTGATTGTTTCTACAATCATTCATTGTGATTTGTCACTTTAAAAACATAAAGGTTTCAATACTAGTATTAAATATCAAAACTTCTTCATCAAAACGATTTCAACTCTATACTCAATATCAAACTCGTTTATAAAACCGTTTTCCAATCTATTAGTATATACAAGCCTTTATTTCACTCGGATGAGAAATCTAATTAAACGGCTTAGCAAAACAGGTGGTATGAAACGCTTGCGTTTACTTCGTCGGTTAATTCTTGGACTTGTTCGACTGAATCCTTTGTGACAATTTCCTAGTGAAGATCTACAGTTTGTTCGTAAATATTTAAGTTAAGCTAGTGGTTATGGAACATGAAGCTAAACTCATATATTTACTGGCTTAGTGTAATTGACACTTCCTTATGATCATGACGATCATTTTTGTGATTTAGACTAGCGATTGAGCGATGTCTCTTTGTCTACGAGGGAGACTAGACCCCGCTTTTGTGATGTTTCACCATCACATATATGGGGTAGCTCCCCATGGTCTTCGGGCCATTTCTGTGTGGAAATTTAATGGATAGCTTCCATGAGATAGCTTCTCATTCCTGTGTGATACACGTAGGTGAGTTTTCATGCTCCCATTCATGTGTTAGGCCTTCCCCCTTTATGTGTTTTCTGGATTTCTGGTGATGATTTCTGGAATTTTGTGCTTCACCAATTTTCATGATTTTCATTGATATGATATCAGTTTTTGTGCATTGGTGAATTTATGTGTTATTGACTTGTTATGAATACAAGTTTAGGGTATGATACCCTATTTTATCTTTGAGAAGATTCTTGTGATATTGATTGATCTTTGGTTGATTATCATTTACATACTTATAGTAGTATGCCGTTATGGTTGTTACAGGTTCATGCCATATTATTTATCCTATACCTTACCATCTGATATTTATAGCTAGACTGATCCATTTATTATTTTCTTATAAATAATACTCGGGTCAGACCGAGATGTTACAGGTGCTTCTGCTTGACTTCTCTTCAGGATTATTCTGACTTTTGGCACTACTTAGATTAGTAGTTTTTGGATGTACGCATTTGAGATATAGACTCTATGTTGTGTACTTATTCTTTTGTATAGCACGTGTTGCTATTCTTTTGTATTATCGTGGATCTTTCTGACCACTACTCTGATATACACTTTCATGTGTTATATATTTATTTCATATCTTCTTCCGCCTTTGTGATATGGATGTCTGTGACTGATTTATGATATGTTTATTTCTATATTTGTTTCCGAAGTCCATATAGCCACCGTGTGATAGCTTTGTGTTTGTATCGGTGTGTCAGATTTCCTCCTTAAATGAAGTTCATGCTATGCTATCTGACATATCAGTGCTCGCACAAAGAAGTTACATGGATGGTCGCTCCTCCACATCCTTATTCTCCGTGCTAGTCGACAACATTACACCGTAGTGTCCTTGGCTAGCGTGGGTATAGAGGTGGGGCGTCACAGCTTGGTATCAGAGCCAAACTTTGGAACAGTGTAGAATAACTTAACAAGGATCATCGTCCTAAGTCCACCTTAGGAGTTGTGTTTCAGGATTTAGTTCGAATCTTCGAACCGATTCATCCTGTTTTCTTTATGATTCCTTGTATCATCTATCAAGATTTGCTTGATATTCATTTGGTGAATAACCTTTTTCTTCTTTTCTCTTTCTTAAAGAGAAGAATGTCTAGACCAGGTCGCCCCAGAGCTGGACCATCTTCTGTCACTCCCCAAGATGGAGTTTTTATGACCGCTCAATAGCTTCTTGATTTAGTAAAGAATGCTCAAGCAGTTGGTCTTAATCAGGAACCTACTCATCCAAAGTCTGGATTTGCACGTTTGTGCAACGATTATACCAACTTGGGTGGGAAACCATTCAAAGGTTCCGAAACTATTATCGAGGTCTAGGCTTGGTTAAGAACATGCAATAGAATCTTTTCTCGCATGAATCTTGTCGATCTTCACCGTGTTCAGGTGGCCTCCAGTATGCTCCAAGAGAGAGCATTGGATTGGTATGAACTTCTTATTTCAGAGATTAATGAAGCGGATCTCACCTGGGAGCAATTCCGGGAACGCTTCGATGCTTGAGCCTGGTGTTGTGGAAGAGATTGAAGTTTCACCTAATTTAACTTATGAGCAGCATCCTGTTCGAATTATTGCTTCGGAGATCAAACGTCTTCGAAATAAAGATGTCCCGCTTGTTAATGTTCAATGGTCCTCAAATCCTAAGGATTGCTCTTGGGAAACTAGAGAATTCATCGAGCGTACACATCCGGAATTACTTTCTCATGCTCTTTGAGGTAAAGTTCTTAATTCCAATTTCTTTTGTGTTAATATGCCTTTATGGTTGTTACTTTCTATTTTCGTCTTATATATTGGGAGGACGCAATTTCTTTAAGGAGGGGAGTCTGTAACAACCCGCATATTTATCGATTTTATATTTTAATATTTAAATCGTTAATCGGATGTTAGTCCGAAAACTACTTTTTGCATACGGTCAAATTAGGACTCGAGACCACCTCCATTGAGTTCAAAATGACGTTTGCGACCTTTTTAAGTATAAACATTGATATGTTTGGAGCTAGCCAAAAATTTGACCTTTTTCACTTTGGGTTTGAGTTTGGGTTCAACCCACTAGCCCACTAATACCCAAACTGAACCCCTCTCCCCTCATTCATTTTCATTCCTAATATTTTAGCTCTAAAGAGAACAATGGGGGAAAAGATTGGAAATGGAAATTCCTAAGCCCTAATTTCATTTTTTTTGCAAATCCAAGTTTAGCTCCAAATTTCCAAAGAAGTCTAGGTAAGCATCTCCTTCTTCTTCTCCAACTCATTCTCTCTTCAATCTCAGAAATTACCTAAACCTAACTTGGGAAATATTTTTTCTTTTGAGGATAGATTGAAGCTTCTTGAGTTGTTATTAAAGAAGGATTGATATTAGCTTGTTCTTGTGCTTCTCATTTGTGCTTTTGGGTTTAAAGGTGAGATTTTTATCTCACATCTTAAACTATATTTATCTTCGATTGTTAGGTATGAATTCCTAACACTTATTCTTGTGCAATTGCTTTTGGTTTGGATTGATTTGGTGAATATTCCAAAAAATTTCGTTTTGAGTTCAAATCCTTGAAAATCCTAACCTTGATGTTTTGATCATGTTTTGTGATGCAACGAAGAGCTCATAGGGCCGGGTAGTCGATAGGCATAAACCCTTAGCGCCATTTGCTCAAGCGGTTGCAAATTGGTCGTGTTTGGCCATTGTTTGTGGTAGGCTGGGAAGGTGCTGGAAACAGGTCCGGCCGACCGAGCTCTGTAGCCGGCCGACCGACCTGCTTCCAAAGTGCAAAGCACTTCTCTGCCTCAGGGTTTGGTCGACCGACTGCAGAGCTCAATCGACCGACCTGCTTCCCGAGAATTTTCCAGAACAGGGTCCGGCCGACCGTGTCCTGTAGCAGGCCGACCGACCTGCTGCTATTTTACCTATTTCGCCAGTTTTGCGTGGTTTCCAAATTTAATCGATTCGTGTTACTTCTCTACTTGTTGTTATCATTTGTTGACAACTTTGATGACTTCTTTTCTTTGGGATTTTTGGAATATCCATTTTGATGGATTTGGTATCGATCTCTTTGGATTTTATTCACGTCTTCGTACATGAATTTTGGCGATTGATTGTTTCTACAATCATTCATTATGATTTGTCACTTTAAAAACATAAAGGTTTCAATACTAGTATTAAATATCAAAACTTCTTCATCAAAACAATTTCAACTCTATACTCAATATCAAACTCGTTTATAAAACCATTTTCCAATCTTTTAGTATATACAAGCCTTTATTTCACTCGGATGAGAAATCTAATTAAACGGCTTAGCAAAACAGGTGGTATGAAACGCTTGCGTTTACTTCGTCGGTTAATTCTTGGACTTGTTCGACTGAATCCTTTGTGACAATTTCCTAGTGAAGATCTACAGTTTGTTCGTAAATATTTAAGTTAAGCTAGTGGTTATGGGACATGAAGCTAAACTCATATATTTACTGGCTTATTGTAATTGACACTTCCTTATGATCATGACGATCATTTTGTGATTTAGACTAGCGATTGAGCGATGTCTCTTTGTCTGCGAGGGAGACTAGACCCCGCTTTGTGATGTTTCGCCATCACATATATGGGGTAGCTCCCCATGGTCTTCGAACCATTTCTGTGTGGAAATTTAATGGATAGCTTCCATGAGATAGCTTCTCATTCCTCTGTGATACGCGTAGGTGAGTTTTCATGCTCCCATTCATGTGTTAGGCCTTCCCCCTTTATGTGTTTTCTGGATTTCTGGTGATGATTTCTGGAATTTTGTGCTTCACCAATTTTCATGATTTTCATTGATATGATATCAGTTTTTGTGCATTGGTGAATTTATGTGTTATTGACTTGTTATGAATACAAGTTTAGGGTATGATACCCTATTTTATCTTTGAGAAGATTCTTGTGATATTGATTGATCTTTGGTTGATTATCATTTACATACTTATAGTAGTATGCCGTTATGGTTGTTACATGTTCATGCCATATTATTTATCCTATACCTTACCATCTGATATTTATAGCTAGACTGATTCGTTTATTATTTTCTTATAAATAATACTCGGGTCAGACCGAGATGTTATAGGTGCTTCTGCTTGACTTCTCTTAAGGATTATTCTGACTTTTGGCACTACTTAGATTAGTAGTTTTTGGATGTACGCATTTGAGATATAGACTCTATGTTGTGTACTTATTCTTTTGTATAGCACGTGTTGCTATTCTTTTGTATTATCGTGGATCTTTCTGACCACTACTCTGATATACACTTTCATGTGTTATATATTTATTTCATATCTTCTTCCGCCTTTGTGATATGGATGTCTGTGACTGATTTATGATATGTTTATTTCTATATTTGTTTCTGAAGTCCATATAGCCACCGTGTGATAGCTTTGTGTTTTTATCGGTGTGTCGGATTTCCTCCTTAAATGAAGTTCATGCTATGCTATCTGACATATCCGTGCTCGCACAAACAAGTTACATGGATGGTCGCTTCTCCACATCCTTATTCTCCGTGCTAGTCGACAGCATTACACCATAGTGTCCTTGGCTAGCGTGGGTATAGAGGTGGGGCGTCACAGCTTGGTATCAGAGCCAAACTTCGGAACAGTGTAGAATAACTTAACAAGGATCATCGTCCTAAGTCCACCTTAGGAGTTGTGTTTCAGGATTTAGTTCGAATCTTCAAACCGATTCATCCTGTTTTCTTTATGATTCCTTGTTTCATCTATCAAGATTTGCTTGATATTCATTTGGTGAATAACCTTTTTCTTCTTTTCTCTTTCTTAAAGAGAAGAATGTCTAGACAATGTCGCCCCAGAGCTGGACCATCTTCTGTCACTCCCCAGGACGGAGTTTTTATGACCGCTCAACAGCTTCTTGATTTAGTAAAGAATGCTCAAGCAGCTGGTCCTAATCAGGAACCTACTCATCCAAAGTCTGGATTTGCACGTTTGTGCAACGATTATACCAACTTGGGTGGGAAACCATTCAAAGGTTCCGAAACTATTATCGAGGTCCAGGCTTGGTTAAGAACATGCAATAGAATCTTTTCTCGCATGAATCTTGTCGATCTTCACCGTGTTCAGGTGGCCTCCAGTATGCTCCAAGAGAGAGCATTGGATTGGTATGAACTTCTTATTTCAGAGATTAATGAAGCGGATCTCACCTAGGAGCAATTCCGGGAACGCTTCGAATTGAAATTCGTACCAGAAGCAGAGAAAGTGACATTGGCTCGTCGTTTCATAGACCTTGTTCAAGGTACATCCTCTGTGACAGATTATGTCGCATCCTTCGAGTCACTGTCCAAATATGGGGTTGAATACATCAACACTCCATTGAAGAAGAACCAGAGATTCGTCTATGGCCTAAACAAGAATCTCAAAAAGCCATTACTTCTAAAGTTAGAAGTTTCTTTCGACCAACTCATTGGTATCGCTCTTCGTCTTGAAGAGACTGATAAGGACAGGGATGTTGAAGTGGTGGGTGCCAAACCAAACTTCAACAACAAGAAGAGGTCTAACAAGTTCAAAGGTTCTTATCCCAACAAAAAGGGTAAGCCAGCAACTCCTGCTGCAAAGACATTTTCCCCCAGTGATCAGAAATGCTTCAACTGTGGTGCTAAGGGCCATTTTTCGAACAAGTGTTCAAAGCCCCGCTCTTGCCGCTATTGTAAAGGTCCCGACCATTTTATGCACCAATGCCCTAGGCTTCAAGAGAAGGAGGGAAAGTTAAACGTTGCTCAAGCCTCTGGCAACACAACTCGCGGTCAAGGTATGTCTCATTCTGTCCTTGATGGCATTATATTATTTCATGATCAACCTATTAGAGTTCTCTTTGATACGGGTGCATCCCATTCTTTTATATCAAAGGAACTTGTCCATACTTTTTCTTTAAGTGTTGTTGCTTTAATGACTTCTTTAAGAATTTCGAATCTAGTTGGTGGATCCGCAACTCTTAGTCTGCTTTATAAAGATGTCAAGATTATTTTGTGTGATTTTTCTTTCCTAGCCGATTTGCATGTCATGCGTTACTTAGGCTTTGGAATGATATTGGGTATGGATTGGCTTACTCGTTATGAAGCTCATATCCTATGTCCTGAGCGGACTATTTATCTCCGACATCCGCAATCCGTTAACCAGATTTCTATTATTCTTAAAGATTCGGATTCCGCTTTGGTTGCATCTTTATATTCTTTAAATCCTCGTGATAATGATAATGATGATGAAGAAGACGTCATTTCTCTTATTCGCGTCGTTCGTGAATTTTCCGACATCTTTGAGCCCGTTTTAGGATTACCACCTAAACGAGCAATTGAGTTCAAAATTAATCTTATACCTGGAGCTCAACCTATTACCCGTCCTCCTTACCGCATGTCCAATAAGGAGAATGAAGAGATGCGCAAACAACTATCCGAGTTGGAGATGAAGCAACTTATTCGCTCTAGTTCCTCGCCTTGGGGAGCTTCAGCTATTTTCGTAAGTAAGTCTGATGGTACACTTAGGCTTTGTGTCGACTACCGCAAGCTTTATGATCTTACTATTAAGAATAAATATCCATTGCCTCGGATTGATGATCTGTTTGATCAACTTAGTGGTGCTAGAGTCTTTTCACAATTGGACTTGGCTACCGGTTTCCATCAACTTCGTATCGTAGAGGATAGTATTCCTTTGACTTCGTTCCGTACACGCTATGGATATTATGAATGGCTAGTTATGCCATTCGGTTTAACGAATGCTCCGGCTTATTTCGTTGACCTTATGAATAGAGTTTTCAAAGATTTTCTCGATCGGTTTGTTCTCATCTTTATTGATGATATTCTTGTGTATTCTAAAACCGAGGAGGAACACGAAAAGCATCTTCGAATTGTATTGGAAACTCTTAGGAGCAATCAACTAAAAGAAAATTTTTCTAAATGCCATTTTTGGCAATCTAGTGTGAAGTTTCTCGGTCATATTATTTCCGAATCCGGAATAGCTGTGGATCCTTCAAAGATAGAAGCGATTCAAGATTGGAAGAGACCGGAGAGCGTGACTGAAATCCGTAGCTTTCTTGGATTGGCAGGATATTACCGCCGTTTTATAAAAGACTTTTCTAAGATTGCCGTTCCTCTTACTGGCTTAACAAAGAAAGGTGTTAAATACATTTGGTCGGACAAATGTGAAACTTCTTTTCAGAAATTAAAAGAACTCCTTTCTGATGCTCCTATTCTTATTATTCCCGAAGGGAATCAAGACTTTATCGTTTATACCGATGCTAGTCGCGTTGGTTTGGGTGCCGATTTTATGCAAAAAGAACGTGTATCTTGACATTCTTTATACTCCCGGAAAGGGGAATCGAGTTGCCGATGCACTCAGTCGCAAGCAACAAGCGGTTGTTTCTATAATGATATCTGAATGGAATGATCTCGAACTTTTATCCACTTGTGAAATTCGAGATCGCGTTTCCGATTTATGTTCATCTCTTGTTTTATGTAGCCTCAAAGCTCGTCCTTCTCTATTAGACCGCATTCTTGAAGCTCAACAGTTAGATCCTGAATTGGCTTTGCTTGGCCAAAATCTTAAGGATAAAACCGATATTGAAGGTTTGAAAGACTTTGATATCGATTCTCGTGGCGGCATTCGAAAATTTGGTAGACTTATCGTACCAAATATTAGTGATCTTCGTAAAGATATTCTTGAAGATTCACATCGTTCCAGATATTCCATTCATCCCGGTAGCAGTAAAATGTACGCGGATATGAAGCGACTTTATTACTGGGAGGGAATGAAATTTGATATTGCTAACTTTGTTAAGTGTTGCATGACTTGCCAACTTGTGAAGGCCGAACATCAAAGGCCCAGTGGGTTATTGCAACCATTGGAAATTCCAGTTTGGAAGTGGGATCAAATTTCCATGGATTTTATTGATGGCATTCCCCGTTCTCGTTCGGGTCATAATAGTTTATGGGTAATCGTTGACAGACTTACTAAATCTGCCCATTTTATTCCCGTTCGGTCGAACCGAACCGTTCCTCTTCTGGCCAAACTCTTTATTAAAGAAATTGTTAAACTCCATGGAGTCCCTACTTCCATTGTTAGTGATCGTGATCCATTGTTTACTAGTGGATTCTGGAAGAGTCTTCAAAAAGCTTTGGGAACGAAGCTTAATTTTAGCACCGCTTATCACCCCCAGTCCGATGGACAAACTGAGCGTGTGAATTAAACACTTGAAGATCTTCTTCGTGCTTGTGTTCTTGACTTTGGTGGAAGTTGGGAAGACCATATATCACTTGTTGAATTTTCCTATAATAACAGCTTCCAATCTAGTATTGGTATGGCTCCTTTCGAGGCACTCTATGGAAGGCCATGCCGATCTCCTTCTTGTTGGCTAGAGGCGGTGAGAAGCTGGTTTTAGGACCAGATTTTATTCGAGATTCCACAGAAAAGATTGAACTTATTCGACATAGGATGAAAGAAGCCCAGAGTAGACAAAAATCCTATGCCGATAACCGAAGAAGAAAATTAGAATTTTCTGTGGGAGATCTTGTATTTATTCGTGTTTCACCTATGAAGGGTGTTGTACGCTTCAGCCGATCGGGAAAGTTAGCGCCTCGATATATTGGGCCATTTCCTATCACTGAACGTATCGGTTCTATGGCTTATCGCCTTTCATTACCGACTCAGTTTTCTGCCATGCATGACGTGTTTCACGTTTCTCAATTACGGAAGTGCCTTCAGGATTCCGATTCGATGCTTGAGCCCGGTGTTGTGGAAGAGATTGAAGTTTCACCTAATTTAACTTATGAGCAGCATCCTGTTCGAAATAATTCTTCGGGGATCAAACGTCTTCGAAATAAAGATGTCCCGCTTGTTAATGTTCAATGGTCCTCAAATCCTAAGGATTGCTCTTGGGAAACTAGAGAATTCATCGAGCGTACACATCCGGAATTACTTTCTCATGCTCTTTGAGGTAAAGTTCTTAATTCCAATTTCTTTTGTGTTAATATGCCTTTATGGTTGTTAATTTCTATTTTCGTCTTATATATTGGGAGGACGCAATTTCTTTAAGGAGGGGAGTCTGTAACAACCCGCATATTTATCGATTTTATATTTTAATATTTAAATCGTTAATCGGATGTTAGTCCGAAAAACTACTTTTTGCATGCGGTCAAATTAGGACTCGAGACCACCTCCATTGAGTTCAAAATGACGTTTGCGACCTTTTTAAGTATAAACATTGATATGTTTGGAGCTAGCCAAAAATTTGACCTTTTTCACTTTGGGTTTGAGTTTGGGTTCAACCCACTAGCCCACTAATACCCAAACTGAACCCCTCTCCCCTCATTCATTTTCATTCCTAATATTTTAGCTCTAAAGAGAACAATGGGGGAAAAGATTGGAAATGGAAATTCCTAAGCCCTAATTTCATTTTTTTTGCAAATCCAAGTTTAGCTCCAAATTTCCAAAGAAGTCTAGGTAAGCATCTCCTTCTTCTTCTCCAACTCATTCTCTCTTCAATCTTAGAAATTACCTAAACCTAACTTGGGAAATATTTTTTCTTTTGAGGATAGATTGAAGCTTCTTGAGTTGTTATTAAAGAAGGATTGATATTAGCTTGTTCTTGTGCTTCTCATTTGTGCTTTTGGGTTTAAAGGTGAGATTTTTATCTCACATCTTAAACTATATTTATCTTCGATTGTTAGGTATGAATTCCTAACACTTATTCTTGTGCAATTGCTTTTGGTTTGGATTGATTTGGTGAATATTCCAAATTTTTCTGTTTTGAGTTCAAATCCTTGAAAATCCTAACCTTGATGTTTTGATCATGTTTTGTGATGCAACGAAGAGCTCATAGGGCCGGGTAGTCGATAGGCATAAACCCTTAGCGCCATTTGCTCAAGCGGTTGCAAATTGGTCGTGTTTGGCCATTGTTTGTGGTAGGCTGTGAAGGTGCTGGAAACAGGTCCGGCCGACCGAGCTCTGTAGCCGGCCGACCGACCTGCTTCCAAAGTGCAAAGCACTTCTCTGCCACAGGGTTTGGTCGACCGTCTGCAGAGCTCAGTCAACTGACATTCTTCCCGAGAATTTTCCAGAACAGGGTCCGGTCGACCGAGCCTTGTAGCAGGCCGACCGACCTGCTGCTATTTTGCCTATTTCGCCAGTTTTGCGTGGTTTCCAAATTTAATCGATTCGTGTTACTTCTCTACTTGTTGTTATCATTTGTTGACAACTTTGATGACTTCTTTTCTTTGGGATTTTTGGAATATCCATTTTGATGGATTCGATATCAATCTCTTTGGATTTTATTCACGTCTTCGCACGTGAATTTTGGCAATTGATTGTTTCTACAATCATTCATTGTGATTTGTCACTTTAAAAACATAAAGGTTTCAATACTAGTATTAAATATCAAAACTTCTTCATCAAAACGATTTCAACTCTATACTCAATATCAAACTCGTTTATAAAACCGTTTTCCAATCTATTAGTATATACAAGCCTTTATTTCACTCGGATGAGAAATCTAATTAAACGGCTTAGCAAAACAGGTGGTATGAAACGCTTGCGTTTACTTCGTCGGTTAATTCTTGGACTTGTTCGACTGAATCCTTTGTGACAATTTCCTAGTGAAGATCTACAGTTTGTTCGTAAATATTTAAGTTAAGCTAGTGGTTATGGGACATGAAGCTAAACTCATATATTTACTGGCTTAGTGTAATTGACACTTCCTTATGATCATGACGATCATTTTTGTGATTTAGACTAGCGATTGAGCGATGTCTCTTTGTCTGTGAGGGAGACTAGACCCCGCTTTTGTGATGTTTCGCCATCACATATATGGGGTAGCTCCCCATGGTCTTCGGGCCATTTCTGTGTGGAAATTTAATGGATAGCTTCCATGAGATAGCTTCTCATTCCTGTGTGATACACGTAGGTGAGTTTTCATGCTCCCATTCATGTGTTAGGCCTTCCCCCTTTATGTGTTTTCTGGATTTCTGGTGATGATTTCTGGAATTTTGTGCTTCACCAATTTTCATGATTTTCATTGATATGATATCAGTTTTTGTGCATTGGTGAATTTATGTGTTATTGACTTGTTATGAATACAAGTTTAGGGTATGATACCCTATTTTATCTTTGAGAAGATTCTTGTGATATTGATTGATCTTTGGTTGATTATCATTTACATACATATAGTAGTATGCCGTTATGGTTGTTACAGGTTCATGCCATATTATTTATCCTATACCTTACCATCTGATATTTATAGCTAGACTGATCCATTTATTATTTTCTTATAAATAATACTCGGGTCAGACCGAGATGTTACAGGTGCTTTTGCTTGACTTCTCTTCAGGATTATTCTGACTTTTGGCACTACTTAGATTAGTAGTTTTTGGATGTACGCATTTGAGATATAGACTCTATGTTGTGTACTTATTCTTTTGTATAGCACGTGTTGCTATTCTTTTGTATTATCGTGGATCTTTCTGACCACTACTCTGATATACACTTTCATGTGTTATATATTTATTTCATATCTTCTTCCGCCTTTGTGATATGGATGTCTGTGACTGATTTATGATATGTTTATTTCTATATTTGTTTCCGAAGTCCATATAGCCACCGTGTGATAGCTTTGTGTTTGTATCGGTGTGTCAGATTTCCTCCTTAAATGAAGTTCATGCTATGCTATCTGACATATCAGTGCTCGCACAAAGAAGTTACATGGATGGTCGCTCCTCCACATCCTTATTCTCCGTGCTAGTCGACAACATTACACCGTAGTGTCCTTGGCTAGCGTGGGTATAGAGGTGGGGCGTCACAGCTTGGTATCAGAGCCAAACTTTGGAACAGTGTAGAATAACTTAACAAGGATCATCGTCCTAAGTCCACCTTAGGAGTTGTGTTTCAGGATTTAGTTCGATTTTCGAACCGATTCATCCTGTTTTCTTTATGATTCCTTGTATCATCTATCAAGATTTGCTTGATATTCATTTGATGAATAACCTTTTTCTTCTTTTCTCTTTCTTAAAGAGAAGAATGTCTAGACCAGGTCTCCCCAGAGCTGGACCATCTTCTGTCACTCCCCAAGATGGAGTTTTTATGACCGCTCAACAGCTTCTTGATTTAGTAAAGAATGCTCAAGCAGTTGGTCTTAATCAGGAACCTACTCATCCAAAGTCTGGATTTGCACGTTTGTGCAATGATTATACCAACTTGGGTGGGAAACCATTCAAAGGTTCTGAAACTATTATCGAGGTCCAGGCTTGGTTAAGAACATGCAATAGAATCTTTTCTCGCATGAATCTTGTCGATCTTCACCGTGTTCAGGTGGCCTCCAGTATGCTCCAAGAGAGAGCATTGGATTGGTATGAACTTCTTATTTCAGAGATTAATGAAGCGGATCTCACCTGGGAGCAATTCCGGGAACGCTTCGAATTGAAATTCATACCAGAAGCAGAGAAAGTGACATTGGCTCGTCGTTTCATAGACCTTGTTCAAGGTACATCCTTTGTGACAGATTATGTCGCATCCTTCGAGTCACTGTCCAAATATGGGGTTGAATACATCAACACTCCATTGAAGAAGAACCAGAGATTCGTCTATGGCCTAAACAAGAATCTCAAAAAGCCATTACTTCTAAAATTAGAAGTTTCTTTCGACCAACTCATTGATATCGCTCTTCGTCTTGAAGAGACTGATAAGGACAGTGAGGTTGAAGTGGTGGGTGCCAAACCAAACTTCAACAACAAGAAGAGGTCTAACAAGTTCAAAGGTTCTTATCCCAGCAAAAAGGGTAAGCCAGCAACTCCTGCTGCAAAGACATTTTCCCCCAGTGATCAGAAATGCTTCAACTGTGGTGCTAAGGGCCATTTTTCGAACAAGTGTTCAAAGCCCCGCTCTTGCCGCTATTGTAAAGGTCCCGACCATTTTATGCACCAATGCCCTAGGCTTCAAGAGAAGGAGGGAAAGTTAAACGTTGCTCAAGCCCCTGGCAACACATCTCGCGGTCAAGATATGTCTCATTCTGTCCTTGATGGCATTATATTATTTCATGATCAACCTATTAGAGTTCTCTTTGATACGGGTGCATCCCACTCTTTTATATCAAAGGAACTTGTCCATACTTTTTCTTTAAGTGTCGTTGCTTTAATGACTTCTTTAAGAATTTCGAATCCAGTTGGTGGATCCGCAACTCTTAGTCTGCTTTATAAAGATGTCAAGATTATTTTGTGTGATTTTTCTTTCCTAGCCGATTTTCATGTCATGCGTTACTTAGGCTTTGGAATGATATTGGGTATGGATTGGCTTACTCGTTATGAAGCTCATATCCTATGTCCTGAGCGGACTATTTATCTCCGACATCCGCAATCTGTTAACCAGATTTCTATTATTCTTAAAGATTCGGATTCCGCTTTGGTTGCATCTTTATATTCTTTAAATCCTCGTGATAATGATAATGATGATGAGGAAGACGTCATTTCTCTTATTTGCGTCGTTCGTGAATTTTCCGACATCTTTGATCCCGTTTTAGGATTACCACCTAAACGAGCAATTGAGTTCAAAATTAATCTTATACCTGGAGCTCAACCTATTACCTGTCCTCCTTACCGCATGTCCAATAAGGAGAATGAAAAGATGCGCAAACAACTATCCGAGTTGGAGACGAAGCTACTTATTCGCTCTAGTTCCTCGCCTTGGGGAGCTTCAGCTATTTTCGTAAGTAAGTCCGATGGTACACTTAGGCTTTGCTTCGACTACCGCAAGCTTAATGATCTTACTATTAAGAATAAATATCCATTGCCTCGAATTGATGATCTATTTGATCAACTTAGTGGTGCTAGAGTCTTTTCACAATTGGACTGGGCTACCGGTTTCCATCAGCTTCGTATCGCAGAGGATAGTATTCCTTTGACTTCGTTCCGTACACGCTATGGATCTTATGAATGGCTAGTCATGCCATTCGGTTTAACGAATGCTCCGGCTTATTTCGTTGACCTTATGAATAGAGTTTTCAAAGATTTTCTCGATCGGTTTGTTCTCATCTTTATTGATGATATTCTTGTGTATTCTAAAACCGAGGAGGAACACGAAAAGCATCTTCGAATTGTATTGGAAACTCTTAGGAGCAATCAACTAAAAGAAAATTTTTCTAAATGCCATTTTTGGCAATCTAGTGTGAAGTTTCTCGGTCATATTATTTCCGAATCCGGAATAGCTGTGGATCCTTCAAAGATAGAAGCGATTCAAGATTGGAAGAGACCGAAGAGCGTGATTGAAATCCGTAGCTTTCTCGGATTGGCAGGATATTACCGCTGTTTTATAAAAGACTTTTCTAAGATTGTCGTTCCTCTTACTGGCTTAACAAAGAAAGGTGTTAAATACATTTGGTCGGACAAATGTGAAACTTCTTTTCAGAAATTAAAAGAACTCCTTTCTGATGCTCCTGTTCTTATTATTCCCGAAGGGAATCAAGACTTTGTCGTTTATACCGATGCTAGTCACGTTGGTTTGGGTGCCGTTCTTATGCAAAAAGAACGTGTTATTGCTTATGCTTCTAGGCAATTGAAGCCGGCTGAGACTAGATATGCCACACATGATTTAGAACTCGCGGCTATCGTTTTCGCCCTTCGAAATTGGCGACATTATCTTTTGGGAGAAAAGTTTATACTTTATACTAATCATAAGTCTTTGAAATACTTATTTTCTCAAAAGGAACTTAATTTGCGTCAACAGCGTTGGCTCGAATTTCTTTCCTCTTATGATCTTGACATTCTTTATACTCCCGGAAAGGGGAATCGAGTTGCCGATGCACTCAGTCGCAAGCAACAAGCGGTTGTTTCTATGATGATATCTGAATGGAACGATCTCGAACTTTTATCCACTTGTGAAATTCGAGATCGCGTTTCCGATTTATGTTCATCTCTTGTTTTATGTAGCCTCAAAGCTCGTGCTTCTCTATTAGACCGCATTCTTGAAGCTCAACAGTTAGATCCTGAATTGGCTTTGCTTGGCCAAAATCTTAAGGATAAAACCGATATTGAAGGTTTGAAAGACTTTGATATCGATTCTCGTGGCGGCATTCGAAAATTTAGTAGACTTATCGTACCAAATATTAGTGATCTTCGTAAAGATATTCTTGAAGATTCACATCGTTCCAGATATTCCATTCATCCCGGTAGCAGTAAAATGTACGCGGATATGAAGCGACTTTATTACTGGGAGGGAATGAAATTTGATATTGCTAACTTTGTTAAGTGTTGCATGACTTGCCAACTTGTGAAGGCCGAACATCAAAGGCCCAGTGGGTTATTGCAACTATTGGAAATTCCAGTTTGGAAGTGGGATCAAATTTCCATGGATTTTATTGATGGCCTTCCCCGTTCTCGTTCGGGTCATAATAGTTTATGGGTAATCATTGACAGACTTACTAAATCTGCCCATTTTATTCCCGTTCGGTCGAACCGAACCGTTCCTCTTCTGGCCAAACTCTTTATTAAAGAAATTGTTAAACTCCATGAAGTCCCTACTTCCATTGTTAGTGATTGTGATCCATTGTTTACTAGTGGATTCTGGAAGAGTCTTCAAAAAGCTTTGGGAACGAAGCTTAATTTTAGCACCGCTTATCACCCCCAGTCCGATGGACAAACTGAGCGTGTGAATCAAACACTTGAAGATCTTCTTCGTGCTTGTGTTCTTGACTTTGGTGGAAGTTGGGAAGACCATATATCACTTGTTGAATTTTCCTATAATAACAGCTTCCAATCTAGTATTGGTATGGCTCCTTTCGAGGCACTCTATGGAAGGCCATGCCGATCTCCTTCTTGTTGGCTAGAGGCCGGTGAGAAGCTGGTTTTAGGACCAGATTTTATTCGAGATTCCACAGAAAAGATTGAACTTATTCGACATAGGATGAAAGAAGCCCAGAGTAAACAAAAATCCTATGCCGATAACCGAAGAAGAAAATTAGAATTTTCTGTGGGAGATCTTGTATTTATTCGTGTTTCACCTATGAAGGGTGTTGTACGCTTCAGCCGATCGGGAAAGTTAGCGCCTCGATATATTGGGCCATTTCCTATCACTGAACGTATCGGTTCTATGGCTTATCGCCTTTCATTACCGGCTTAGTTTTCTGCCATGCATGACGTGTTTCACGTTTCTCAATTACGGAAGTGCCTTCAGGATTCCGATTCGATGCTTGAGCCCGGTGTTGTGGAAGAGATTGAAGTTTCACCTAATTTAACTTATGAGCAGCATCCTGTTCGAATTATTGCTTCGGAGATCAAACGTCTTCGAAATAAAGATGTCCCGCTTGTTAATGTTCAATGGTCCTCAAATCCTAAGGATTGCTCTTGGTAAACTAGAGAATTCATCGAGCGTACACATCCGAAATTACTTTCTCATGCTCTTTGAGGTAAATTTCTTAATTCCAATTTCTTTTTTGTTAATATGCTTTTATGGTTGTTACTTTCTATTTTCGTCTTATATATTGGGAGGACGCAATTTCTTTAAGGAGGGGAGTCTGTAACAACCCGCATATTTATCGATTTTATATTTTAATATTTAAATCGTTAATCGGATGTTAGTCCGAAAAACTACTTTTCGCATACGGTCAAATTAGGACTCGAGACCACCTCCATTGAGTTCAAAATGACGTTTACGACCTTTTTAAGTATAAACATTGATATGTTTGGAGCTAGCCAAAAATTTGACCTTTTTCACTTTGGGTTTGAGTTTGGGTTCAACCCACTAGCTCACTAATACCCAAACTGAACCCCTCTCCCCTCATTCATTTTCATTCCTAATATTTCAGCTCTAAAGAGAACAATGGGGGAAAAGATTGGAAATGGAAATTCCTAAGCCCTAATTTCATTTTTCTTGCAAATCCAAGTTTAGCTCCAAATTTCCAAAGAAGTCTAGGTAAGCATCTCCTTCTTCTTCTCCAACTCATTCTCTCTTCAATCTCAGAAATTACCTAAACCTAACTTGGGAAATATTTTTTCTTTTGAGGATAGATTGAAGCTTCTTGAGTTGTTATTAAAGAAGGATTGATATTAGCTTGTTCTTGTGCTTCTCATTTGTGCTTTTGGGTTTAAAGGTGAGATTTTTATCTCACATCTTAAACTATATTTATCTTCGATTGTTAGGTATGAATTCCTAACACTTATTCTTGTGCAATTGCTTTTGGTTTGGATTGATTTGGTGAATATTCCAAATTTTTCTGTTTTGAGTTCAAATCCTTGAAAATCCTAACCTTGATGTTTTGATCATGTTTTGTGATGCAACGAAGAGCTCATAGGGCCGGGTAGTCGATAGGCATAAACCCTTAGCGCCATTTGCTCAAGCGGTTGCAAATTGGTCGTGTTTGGCCATTGTTTGTGGTAGGCTGGGAAGGTGCTGGAAACAGGTCCGGCCGACCGAGCTCTGTAGCCGGCCGACCGACCTGCTTCCAAAGTGCAAAGCACTTCTCTGCCTCAGGGTTTGGTCGACCAACTGCAGAGCTCAGTCGACCGACCTGCTTCCCGAGAATTTTCCAGAACAGTGTCCGGTCGACTGAGCCCTGTAGCAGGCCGACCGACCTGCTGCTATTTTGCCTATTTCGCCAGTTTTGCGTGGTTTCCAAATTTAATCGATTCGTGTTACTTCTCTACTTGTTGTTATCATTTGTTGACAACTTTGATGACTTCTTTTCTTTGGGATTTTTGGAATATCCATTTTGATGGATTCGGTATCGATCTCTTTGGATTTTATTCACGTCTTCGTACGTGAATTTTGGCGATTGATTGTTTCTACAATCATTCATTGTGATTTGTCACTTTAAAAACATAAAGGTTTCAATACTAGTATTAAATATCAAAACTTCTTCATCAAAACGATTTCAACTCTATACTCAATATCAAACTCGTTTATAAAACCGTTTTCCAATCTATTAGTATATACAAGCCTTTATTTCACTCGGATGAGAAATCTAATTAAACGGCTTAGCAAAACAGGTGGTATGAAACGCTTGCGTTTACTTCGTCGGTTAATTCTTGGACTTGTTCGACTGAATCCTTTGTGACAATTTCCTATTGAAGATCTACAGTTTGTTCGTAAATATTTAAGTTAAGCTAGTGGTTATGGGACATGAAGCTAAACTCATATATTTACTGGCTTAGTGTAATTGACACTTCCTTATGATCATGATGATCATTTTTGTGATTTAGACTAGCGATTGAGCGATGTCTCTTTGTCTACAAGGGAGACTAGACCCCGCTTTTGTGATGTTTCGCCATCACATATATGGGGTAGCTCCCCATGGTCTTCGGGCCATTTCTGTGTGGAAATTTAATGGATAGCATCTATGAGATAGCTTCTCATTCCTGTGTGATACGCGTAAGTGAGTTTTCATGCTCCCATTCATGTGTTAGGCCTCCCCCCTTTATGTGTTTTCTGGATTTCTGGTGATGATTTATGGAATTTTGTGCTTCACCAATTTTCATGATTTTCATTGATATGATATCAGTTTTTGTGCATTGGTGAATTTATGTGTTATTGACTTGTTATAAATACAAGTTTAGGGTATGATACCCTATTTTATCTTTGAGAAGATTCTTGTGATATTGATTGATCTTTGGTTGATTATCATTTACATACTTATAGTAGTATGCCGTTATGGTTGTTACATGTTCATGCCATATTATTTATCCTATACCTTACCATCTGATATTTATAGCTAGACTGATCCGTTTATTATTTTCTTATAAATAATACTCGGGTCAGACCGAGATGTTACAGGTGCTTCTGCTTGACTTCTCTTCAGGATTATTCTGACTTTTGGCACTACTTAGATTAGTAGTTTTTGGATGTACGCATTTGAGATATAGACACTATGTCGTGTACTTATTCTTTTGTATAGCACGTGTTGCTATTCTTTTGTATTATCGTGGATCTTTCTGACCACTACTCTTATATACACTTTCATGTGTTATATATTTATTTCATATCTTCTTCCGCCTTTGTGATATGGATGTCTGTGACTGATTTATGATATGTTTATTTCTATATTTGTTTCCGAAGTCCATATAGCTACCGTGTGATAGCTTTGTGTTTGTATCGGTGTGTCGGATTTCCTCCTTAAATGAAGTTCATGCTATGCTATCTGACATATCGGTGTTCGCACAAAGAAGTTACATGGATGGTCGCTCCTCCACATCCTTATTCTCCGTGCTAGTCGACAGCATTACACCATAGTTTCCTTGGCTAGCGTGGGTATAGAGGTGGGGCGTCACATCAATTTTTGCAATAGCCGTTGTACTATTACAATAGATTAACATAGCTGGTATCGGTTTTTTCCATAAAGGGATCCCGGCTAGCAGATTTCTTAAGCAATCTGCTTCTTCACTAGCATTAGCTAGTGCCATCATTTCTGACTCCATAGTGGATTGAGCCAAGATAGTATATTTCTTAGATTTCCAAGAAATAGCTCCTCTTGCAATACTGAATATATATCCACTAGTAGCTTTGGAATCATTTGATAAAGTATTCCAATCTGCATTAGTGTATCCTTCAAGGACAGAGGGAAACTTCTGATAGTGTAATCCAAGATTATAGTTCTTTTGAAGTATCACATAATCCTTTTAATAGCATGTCAATGCTCTATACTAGGTCTGCTAGTAAACCTGCACAATAATCCTATGACATATTCAATGTCGGGTCTAGTACAATCAGTGGCATACCGAAGACTACCAATGATGCTTGCATATTCAGACCGTCTTACACATTCACCAATGTTCATAAATAGTTTTACACTTGGATCATATAGTGTACTAGGAGGTTTACGTTCAAAGTGATTATATCTCTTTAACATCATCTCAATATAATGAGATTGATCCAAAAAAATTCCCTTTTCAAACTTAGTCATCTTAATACCAAGAATCATACTTGTCACTTTCGCTTACTTTAAAACCAAGTGAAATAGTTAGATTGTCAGAATTTTCATGCCATTGTTTTAATGCCTATTTAATACCACACAGAGATTTATCTAATTTACAAATTTATGCTCTTCACCAAGTATAACAAAACCTTTGGGTTGGTCCATATAAATCTCTTCTTCTAATTCACCATTCAGAAAAGCAGTTTTTTCATCCATTTGGTGAATTAGTAGATCATATAGTGAATCAAGAGAAAATAATACTCGAATTAGTAGATCATATAGTAGATCAAAGAATTCAATGTTTTCTTTTTGTCTAAATCCTTTAGCTATAAGATGAGCCTTATATTTATCAATTGTACCATCGGGTTTCAACTTCTTTTTAAGTACCCATTTACAACCTAGAGGTAAATTAACTAGATGCCAAGTTTTATTAAATTCAAGAGATTCCATTTCATCATTTATAGCTTCTTGACAGAGATCTGAATCCAAAGAAGACAGAGCTTCTTTTAGATTAGCATCTTCTAGTGCACAAGCATAATATTCCAGACCAAAATCTTTAGCTATCCTAGCTTTTTTACTTCTTCTAAGTTCAGATCCACTTTCCGTATTATGTTCATTATTTCTGATTATTGGATTATTAGTAGTAAAAGTGCCCCCACTATTCCTAAGTTTAAACGAAAATTTATTTTCAAAGAAATCATCATCATTTGACTTAATAATAACTCAAGCATTCAAATCAAAAAATCTATATGCTTTACTGTTAAGGGAATAACCAATGAAAACACATTCATATGCTCGAATTGATAATTTAATTCTTTTAGGTCAGGAATACGAACATACGCTAAGCAACCCCAAGTTTTAAAATAAGACAAGATGGGTTTATGATTTTTAAAAATCTCAAAAGCTCAAAATTTGCTATTAGATTTAGGAATTCTGTTTAAGACATAACAAATGGTTAATAAATTCCCCCCCAACCAGTGAGATGCTGCACCCGAATTTAATAAAACAGCTACCACTAATTCGGTAAGGTCCTATTTTTTTTCTTTCAGCTTTACTGTTCATTTCACGCGAATTAGGTGTAGTTCTCTCATGAATTATGCCATGTTGTTTATAAAATTCAACGAATAAGTTAAATTCATACTCTGTTCCTCTATTACTTTGAAATCTTTTAATTTTCTTATTAGATTGATTTTCAATTTCAGTGACAATTTTACACATATCTAACGCATCATTTTTATTCTTCATGAGATAAACATACATATAATCAGAGCAATTATCAATAAATGTAATAAAGTAGCATTTTTCATCCCTAGTTAGAGTACCACCAAGTTCACATATATCAAAGTGTATTAAATCTAAAGGTTCCGACTCTCTAAACACATATTTATATGGGGTCTTAATAATTTTAGATTAGCTACAATATTCACATTTTTTCGAATCTATGACGACCCGCATTTTAGAAGGTTTAAATCAAAATAATCCACACATGTCCAACTCAAACAATCTGAAACATAGATAATTAAGAAGAATAAGAAAAGAAGAAAACAAATATGGAATCTCGAAGCGCAATGACAAAATATAATAATCAAATAAACAGTTCATGAAGCAGTTTAAACTATACATTTGATTAAAATTTTACAACATCTATCAAAGTTATATATACAACAGAACAATAGAATAATGCAGCAGAAAAAACAATGTGGTGAAATAATACTAGTAATATAATATACCAAATCTTCGTTTTCGTCCTCCAGAAAATAATCTTCAATGCGCTGAAAACTCATGACTGACCCAAGAGTAATGAAAAGACAAAACACTCGAGTCTGGACTAAAATATCCTTATGTGAGTCAAATCAATATCACATATAATAGGACTGTAATAGCATCAGAGATGTTTATGGGGTTTTACATCTCCAATCCGGTGTATAACGTGTGTGCAATAACTCAAGAGATGTTACAGGATTTTACATCACATAAGGATCCGTCAAAATATCTATATATAGTAGAATACTCTATATATGTAATGTCCAATCAATAAAATAAATATTTTTCTTAGCGTTAAGGCTTTACATTAATCCCGCTTAACAAGTTTTTAAGCATTGTTGTACAGTTTGCATATAACGTCCCAGTAGCACATCGAGGGATAGGGATGCGTCGTGATACGACAACATTAAACCAAACTCATAGTGGTCTCGTATAGGTATAAGAGTATGACAAGACACGTGAGGCAATGCCCACGGTAGGATAATACCAGTTCGGGTCGCAGGGCTAGTGGTAATGCATCGTAGCCACGACCGCCCACCGCATCCATCCATCCATCCTATATCGAGTTAAAGGGAGGTCATCCCCAATCAAGGTGCACCAATTGAAAACAACATCAAAAGTAATATTATGGACCAAGTCCAAGAAGAAAATCGAAGAACGAATGTCTGCTAGAGGTAATTAGTCTCATTGGCCCTATCAAGTCATCTTGTTTTAGTCATTTCAAATTGACACAAGTGTTGGGTCCATCATCGTTCTCTTTCTTCAAATCCAACAAACATACATCAAATCCAACCACTTTCATTCTAGAGTCTCCTCTGCGTACACAGTTGTTAAAGTGGTTCCAATATTGTCAGAGAGTATGCCAATAAGAGGCTCCGGTCTCTTTAACAACCAAAAGTCATTTTACACACCTGTTGGTTCTTTTACATTTCAAAATCGATTCATACTTGATGTCAAAATATCATATTCACTTCAAAAATCTTTTCAACTTCAAAATATCATATTTACTTCAATAATCATTTCGAATTTCAACTTAGGTTATAACTTCATTTTAACCCAATTTGCATTTAAAACAACGATTTAAATATAAACATTCCAGCCTTGACCAATTTGAATTATTAGGAAATAGTTTGAATAGTTTTAAATGGTTTAAAAAGTTAAAATAATTTAAATAGTTTAGATATTAAAATAGATTATATATTAAATGATTTGGAAATTTAAATAATTTGGAAATTTAGAAAGATGAATTTTAAATTTTTTTATAGGAAAATAGTTTATAGAGAAAATAATTTCAAATTTAAAACCGTTTCTTCCCATTTCCAATAAATCTGGATTTAGGTCCAAATTTAAATCAAACTGATTCAATTTCAAATCTTCTGATTCGAATTATTTTGAATCTCAAATCAATTGAAATCGACTCAATTTCGATTCAATTCAACTTAACTTCAATTTCTATTTCAATTCAAATTAATTTCGATTTTGATTTCCATTGATTCAATTCAAATAGTTTAAGTTCAATTTTACTTCTCAATCTTAAACCATTTCAATTTATATAAAGTTCGAGTTCAATTTCAGAATACCGATTTAAATCACTTTAATCAAATTAAACTTAAATGTTCGAACTTAGATTCAAATCTTCAAAATAATTCCATTTCGAGCCCAAATTTGAAATATCAATTTATATCACTTTTACTTAAATAACTTCGAAGTTCAAGCAAATGTTCAAATCTTTTAAAATAATTCAATATCTATAATTCAAGTCATATTTCAATCATAACTTCAAATTCCAAATTAAATTCTTTAAAACACTTTCTTTTAACAATTTTAATTTCAACATTTCAAGCTCGAGTTCGAAAATAATCCAATTCCCATATTTTGATTCAATTTTATTTTTATAAAACAAAATCATTTGAATAAGTTCAATCCAAGAATTTGAAATCATTTAGTTTAACCAATGCGGTGTCCGTATATAATTTTCTATCATATGGCCAAGTGATCTGTTATTTCAATTTTAATTTCAAGAATGAATATTTATCATTTCAATCCAAATCAAAGTGTCATAGGTATATATCATTTCAACCTATTTCGTAATTTATTCGAAATAATTCAAATAACAATTTTATATACTGTCAAATAATTTACAGGGTGATAACATGAATCTATAAAATAAATAAACATCCAATCATCCAAAATATCAACCAATAGGCATACATCACAATCAACATTCAAAACAGCCAACATCATAACCATTAACTAGTTATCAATATCGGGTGAATAGCTGGCAATTTAGTTTCAATTTCAAATTGAACTGTCAATTTAAATTCATATCAGTTAAATTACCAAACAACAGCCAATAAAATAAACAACTTCACGATGTCAATTTACCTAACATAAAAATATTTTAGTAATTTGTGAGCGTTTTAAACACTCACCTTTATTTGAAACTGAAATATTTTTAGCTTCAAGTAAATTCTGATTCGATTCCATGGCATAGACGACTTCGATACAAATTCAATGCAACTTGTTTCATTCGAATCGGACCTCGTATGAAAAAGTTACAGATTTGTTAATATAACGATATAATTAAAACATAATTAACATAATAATTAATAAAAATTAAACACAAACCCTCACAGTCTTCTTCCCACACCCAGGTAGAACCACGCTTCCTCCAGTTCAAGCTCGCGACCTTCTCTGTTCCTTTTATTATTTTTATATACTCGCTAATCGATCGCCGCGCCTACCACCCATGCCACCGCCGCAACCACAGGCCATCACCCCCTAGCTCGTGCGTGCGCATCGCGTCCAAAGTCGCGATCCAAAACCCTAAGAACTGCTGCTCGATGGAAGTCGATTTCGGCCACCACGCGATGAAATTCGACGATCCGACCGTACATCTCGTGGAGCTCATCGAGCTCTACGTTTTTCCTTTTGGGGTCGAGCGATTTCGTTGAGTGGATTTGTAAAAAATGAGAGGAGAAAGAGAATGATTTTCGGGCATTAATCGCCTAAGAGAAAGCGGCTAAGAAGATGGGTTTCGCAAAATGAAATATACACGGCCTATTATTTAAGTTTCCGACCCAATCTGTCTGCGAAAATTCCGAACTCGGAACGAAGCATGCCGCCTGGCATTCCATATGTTATACCCATATTCCGAACACAATGGAATATGTCTCGGGAGCCAATTCCATCATATTCAGAAGATAGCTTTTCAAAATCAAATTATTTTAATTGAATTCCTTCAATTAATTTCTACGCATTTCAAGCTCGCATGACCAAAGGATAAGTCTGATTGCTACGAAACTTGAAATCCTATAATAATTCACTATTACGGATCCAATGAAGCTGGTTTCATCGAAATCTGAGGCAGTGCTCAAAAAGACTATTTTTACCCGTTAATTAAATTATAAAATTTCCAATTTCTATTTATTCACTTTTAAATTCAATTTTATAAGTAAAAATCTTCATTCTTGTTTAAATTAAATTTAAATCAACTTTCGAAATCATTTTCATTCATATTAAATTTAGGATTTAATTATTTAAATAATTTCCAATATTAAATTTAAACAATTTAATTATCCAATCAATTACGTTAATAATCATTAAATTTGAAATGAATTTTGGTTATCAACAATTATTTTATTTTCATCTAAATAATTCAACATTTATTATTCAATTTCAGCTATTGATTATAAATACATTCAATACTTGTTATTGCCCAAATCTTCGAAATTGTTGATTTCAAAAATTTATTCAAGTTCATATTCAATAAACTACATTAATAAATCATTAAATTTTTATTTCTAACCATTTTGTTCAATAATCATATTAAATTTACAATTTAAAATAGTTAAAAATACGGGTCGTTACAATCTCCCCCACACAAAACTTTTGGTCCTCGAAAAGGGGTTAAGTAAGGAATGTAACATACAATATATTTAATTCAAAATAATCAACATATAAAACATAAAAAAATTATTTTGCAAACCTCTACTACATTTCTGCTACGCCACTCCGATACCGGCTTTACGAAAGTTAAAACTTAGTTATAAAACAAGTTATAAAATTTTAAAATCTTAAATTATTCTAACACCCGGATTTACGGAAAATTTCGGCAGCGTCTCCTTTGCGCGGCTCGATCGGAAAATTTACAATATAGATATATAACCAAATATACAATCAAATATGCATCTCATCTTAATGATGAGGTATCCCGTAGGGAAAAATATAAAAGTACAGTATGTAATCCGAGATATATACCTTTATTAATACAAGCGAGTTTGCTCATATTAACAAGCAAAAGCAAACCGAATCCTAGTATATGTCCAAAAGGTTTTCGTATGTACCTATCTCAACTCAAATTAGAATATTAGTTGCATATAAAAGATACAGAAAGCATGTATGAGTTTAATAGACTATATAACATGAATTTCGAATCAAAATCATAAGCACAACACTAATACACAACCATAACAATCATATGCAATCAAAAGCAGTGATAACAATGATTTGCAACAAAAGAAACCATCCAACAAATTATATTCATCCAATTAATTCATAATTATATCAATTTATATTGTCTTATATCCATAGTTAATTTATACACTTCATTACTTATTAACATCCATTCTTTTGTAACATTTAAATGGTTTACTTCCAATTTGTTTACATCTATTTCATTTACATTCAGTTTATTCAAATTTCAATTATTACACTTTTTTAACACATTTCATGTCAATTCATTTATGGACCATTTTATAAATAATTTCATTTAACCTTATTTAAGTTAAATTTTATTTCATTGCCACTTAGTATATTCTCTTTAATACTAATATCATTTATAAACCATTTTATAAAACCATTTAAGTTTATTATAAACTTTTTATAAAACGCAACTCATGTTTATTATTACTTCATAACTTAAGTTCATATATCTAAATAGTATTTTCTTTTTACTACTCAAATTATCCAGTTAACATTTCTTAGAACATTAACTAAGTGTATAACATTTCTTTATTTTACATTCGCTTATCTCATATTCAATTAGTTAACATTCAATTTATTAAAACCCATTCCATTTGCATTCAATTTATTTACATCCAATTTAAATCAAATTTAATAATTCATATAAATTTTACTTACACCCATTTATTCTCATTCAACTTCTTTCACACCCAAATCGTGTTTCCTTTTATAATTCAAGTTCGTATTCATTCTATCAATTCATTTTATAACTTAAGTGGAATTAATTCACTTTACTAATTCATCTAGTTCCATTCAAATCCAATTCAATTCATTTAATCTTTATTAAGTTAAACTTTATTTCATTTAATCCATTACTCAGTTTATTTAACTTTATTTAAGTTAAAAGTTTCTTTTCTTATCATTCACATTCACATTCAACAAATTTATATTTTGTTTTTAGCTTAATATTTCTCAAATCTATAAGTTATACAAACTGATTCACTTAAAATTTCATTTTATTATTCACTACAAGAAAAACCATTTTCGGTTGCAAAAAACTGTGACGTTTTATCATAAATGCAACCAAAAATATTTTTCCCAAAATATGTTTCGTGACTAAATTTTTTTTGTTCCCGCTCCTTAGAAAACTTTTTCCGCCTAGCCAAAAATAAACGTGACCAGTCATTGTTTTCCATCTCACGTATACTTAGAAAACTCTCTCCCCATTTCGATCTACTTCTGCAGAAATTTTTTTCCCCTTTTCAATCCTCGCGGCAGCCAGCAATCGCTCAACTTTCATCAACTGAAGATTAAGTTCCCCTTTTCATTGTCCACTCCATCCTTGCTCAATGTCCTCACGGCATTACTCAACATCCTCGCGGCAGCCAGCAATCGCTTAGGTATATTTAGGTACGAATCGTCTAAATCGATTTTGTGATTCTATTTTGATTTAACCCTAATTTGCATGCATCGTATATTCGAATTTCTGCCTAATTTCTAACTGAAATTGTTGATTCAACCCTAATAACGAAGATATTTTATTCAACCCTAGTTTACACCTTTATATATTTATGCTTTTTTTATTAAATGAATAAAAGCTTGGCTATGTCCAGGGTTAAACTGTGTAATTGTTTTACCGTTTTAACCAAAGTACAAATTTTGTACACCAAGTACGAATAATAACAAAATTGAATTATGGAAGATATTGAATATCAACATGTTTGGACATGGAGAGTCTGGCTACATCCATGATTTTGTCAAAATTATCTGTAATACAAGACTCCAATTTGGAAAATTAGAACAGTAGTGAATTGCAAAGTAATACATAATCTTTTGCCTTCATATATTAATACTTTGAGAGAGACATGATAGTTGAGTAAGTCTAATTAAAGGAGTTGCATGATCCATACGTCTACCAATCTGTTAATGTGCAATTAATATAACTTACATCATAGAGAAAGTCATCAATAAGTGTCTTCATCATGTCTTTTGTCCTATAATTAAAAAAACCAGGTAAACGACAAATGGCAAGTGCTTTGCATGAAACCTGGAAGCAGTCGGCAAATATAAATCAAAAACGGGGATGCATTTTGCATCTGTTTATATGATGTAAGGTTTTACATAGATTCCATATAGGTCACTTTAGGTGTTACGGCCTACATGACTTTAAGCAATGCTTTCTAAGCAAAAAATCAGTTTCTTTCTTTTATCTATAGTTGGATTATTTAATGCATATGTAATCAAGTCTGTTATCCGGAAAGTAACCATCTGATCACACTCCTCATCTTTGTCACTTTCAACTAGTTTCCATTTAGCTGACTTTTATAATTTTGCATCAAGGACGTAGTAGTTTTACATAAGTCAGATTTAGTAGTTTCAGATCTTGAAAAATTGTTTGTTTTATTAGTCATATTGTTTATCTTCCAATATAAATTTAATTGATTTAGACTCTTTATATATTTTATGGCCTGTGTAATAAATTTTAAATCTCATTTTTCTAGCCATGGTGTAGATCAATTTTATGGCCTGTGTAATAAAATTCTATGCTATATCACTGCGTTGTTTTTACCATAACCTTCAAATCATTTATAGCCTGTGTAATAGGAATTAAAAAATGCTTATTTGATAGCACCAGAAATATACGTAACCAGCTTAACAACTGTTCCTAAAGCAGCAAAAAAACCTATTACCATGTTTTAAAATATCGAATTTGTTAGAAGTTACACTTCAAAATACCATATTCATTCGGTGTTATTATACCGAATGAACTGATTTTTCTGTAAAACCTACATGTTTGAAATCACTTTCACTTGTTCATAATTTATTAACAAAAATTCATTGAAACGTCATTGAACAAAGTTTTATTTGGCTAATCTTTAGAATGATTGGGTGGCCCGATATTAAGAAGTACTATTAACGTAGTAAGTTATTTTTTTTAATTAGTATCAGACATAGGAAGAGGAGGTGTCACCAATTTCTACGTCAATGATTGGGAACTTATTTGCCTTCATATGTCGACGATGGAAAAAGATTAGGTTTTTTTAAACAGGTGATAAAACAATGCTTAACTTAATATGTATTTTGAGAATTAGAACATGTAATATAATATTAAAACTCAATTTCTTTTTTATGTTTTAAACTTCTATCATAGAACTAGCATAGAGTACCGACAAGGAGCAATGAATTTCGTGCATGCTGCAAAGAGGAATTTAAGAAGTGTAGAAAAAAATTCATGCCCTTGCAAAGATTGTCGGAATCTTAGTCGTCATGATGATCACATCATCGTTGAACATTTAATTATTGGAGGAATGGATCCTAAATACATACACGGTGTATGGTTTAACCATGGCGAACATATAATTGAATAGAAGAAAACAAATACGTTTGACGTATATGATTTATTCAAGATGATTCGCTATGAAGATGAAGATTTTTTGAATGATGATTTTTTTCATGATGATAAAGATAGTGTTGATTCTCAGAGTAAAGAGGATGAGTTACTCAAGAACTTGGAAGATGTAGAAACTCCATTATATCATGGTTTCACAGATCACACAAAATTATCTGCCATCACCGTCTTGTTTAATCTTAAATGTGAGACTGGCTTGTTTGATATTGGGTTTGATAAGCTTTTAAATGTGCAACATTTATTTTTGCCAAAGAATAACGTGCTTCCCAAAACCTTATATGAAGTAAAGGAATTTATTAGAACATTCGACATGGGTTTTGAAAAGATACATGCTTGTGAGAATGACTGTTGCCTTTTCAGAAAAGAATACAAAGATTTAGATATTTGTCCAAAATGAGTTCTTCGAGATGGAAGAAAAATCAAGATACTAAAGAGGTTATAAAAGGTATTCCAGTTAAAGTGTTGAGATACTTTCCAATAATTCCGAGATTTAAAAGAATGTATAGATCTCAAAAGATGGCAAAAGATTTAATATGGCATATTAAAAATACAAGCAAAGATGGAAAAATGCGTCATCCCGTGGATTCTATGACATGGAAAATGGTGGATGAAAAGTATACATCTTTTTCATCCGATCCACGCAATCTTAGGCTTGGTCTTGCTACAGATGGATTCAATCCATTTTCCATGTTGAGTTCGAAATATAGTTGCTGGCCGGTAATGCGTGTGACATACAATCTTTCGCCTACGTTGTGTATGAAGAAAGAAAATATTATGTTTTCTTTACTTATTCCAGGCCCAAAGCAACCCGGAAATGATATTGATGTACATTTGGCGCCTTTGGTGGAAGACTTGCATCATTTGTGGTGTAATGGAGTTAATGCTTACGATGCATTTAGTAAAACTTTGTTTAAATTGAATGCAATTTTGCTATGGACGATTAATGATTTTCCGGCTTATGGAAATCTTGCTGGACGTCGTGTGAAGGGGGAAAAAGGTTGCCCTTTATGTGGTGTCAATACCCATTCTTGTTGGTTGAATCACAGTCGAAAGAGCGTCTACATGGGTCATAGAAGATTTCTACCTACTTCAGATTCATGGAGGAAACAAAAGGCATTGTTTGATAACACCATAGAAAAAGGTAGTGCTCCTAGAATTCTAACTGGGAGAAACATTTATGCATTGTTGAAGGATTATCCAAATGATTTTGGAAAAGAAAAGGAAGAGAAAAGTAAGAAGAGAAAGTGTGCTTATGATACATAATATGAGTATGATAATATTAACAATTCTACAGAATTGGAGCTATCAAGATTGAAGAAAAGATCGATTTTCTTTGATTTGCCATATTGGAAGGTTAGTAGTTAATTAATTTATTTTTCATTGTTTTAACATAAGAAAAACCCAATAATGCATTATAGTTTTGGTTTTCGCAGGAACTTCCATTACGTGACAATATAGATGTAATGCATGTGGAGAAAAATATCGGTGAAAGCCTATTGGGCACGATGTTGCATGGTAATAAATCAAAAGATGGAACCAACTGTAGAAAGGATTTAGAGGATTGGGGAATTCAAAATGAGCTTCATGCACAACCTCGTGGGAATAAAACATATCTTCCACCGGTTCCGTACATGTTGTCAAATTCCAAGAGAAAAATATTTTGCAAAAGATTGTACGGTTTCAAAGGACCAGATGGCTACTGTTCAAATTTGAAGAATCAGATTTCGTTGCATGATTGCAAAATTAGCGGATTGAAATCACATGATTACCATGTATTAATGCAACAGTTATTGCCAGTAGCATCGAGAGGATTAATGGCAAAGAAGGCAAGAAAAGCAATAATTCGCTTATGTTCTTTTTTCAACAAATTATGTCAATGTGTTCTTGATAGAGAGAAGGTAGAACAAATCAATGTTGAGATTATTGAAGTTTTATGCGAACTTGAAAAAAAATTTCCACCATCTTTTTTTGATATAATGTACATTTGTCCATTCATCTTGGAAAAGAAGCACTAATGTGTGGACCGGTTCATTTTCATTAGATGTACCCATTCGAACGATATATGAAGACACTTAAAGATTATGTAAGAAACTATGCACGACCAGAGGGATGTATTGCAGAATCCTATCTTGCAGAAGAATCCATGATGTTTTTCAATGAATTTTTGAAAAAATATGGACATATAGAGGAGAAAGAAGCTCGAAATGAAGATTATGAAAGCAATGTAATACCTGAGGGACGTCCGATTTCAATGTCCAAGACAGTTACATTGTCAGCTAATGAGAAAGAAATGGTTCATTTAGCCGTGTTAATGAATATGAATGTGGTGGAACCATTTATAGAGTAAGTTTATGTTACATTGTTTTAATCATTTTGATGTGTTCGTAATGCTATTTATAACTTATAATCACTTGTTTTACACTAGTTTGCATTTGGAGGAATTAGAAAATTCAGACCAGCGCATGAGAAAAAATGCGACCTTTCTTGGGACACACATACAAAAAATTTTGCCGATTGGATTAAAAGGAAGGTTAGTTAGGTTCTAAATATATTCTCATTTGAGTACTAATATTACTCTAAAATATTCATGCTAAATGGAATTTATTGTAGATACCTATTGCCTCCAAGGATCATGATGACATGTTAAGATGGATTGCTTTGGGTCCGAAGAATGATGCCTTGTCTTACAAAGGATATGTTATCAATGATCAACGTTTTCACATAAAAGATGTAGGGAGAGAAACTCAGAATTGCGGGGTGACCTTTGATGCAACTACTATGTGTAGAGCAAGTGCAAAAGATATGTCCCAAGTGGTTGATGTGGTCACTTATTACGGAATATTGACAGATATAATTTTATTAGATTATCATTTGTTTTATATTCCAGTTTTTAAGTGTCGTTGGGCGTGTAAAGGAAATAGAGTAAAAGTTGATGATGATGGGTTCACTCTTGTTAATTTACATCAAGCATCGTTTTCAAGAGATCCATACATACTTGCATCTCAAGCAAGACAAGTATTTTATTCAAGAGAAAATGATGATTCTAATTGGTATGTTGTAATGAAAGCACCATCAAGAAGTTTTAATGATTTAGAGACACATGATTGCATCGAGGAAGATATCCAAGCCGTGGAAGATTATGAAATAACCGAAATGGATGATGAAGATGTTAGCTATGTTAGGGAGGATTGTGAAGGCATAATTGAGTAGATTATATGTTCACCTACTAAGTCAGATCCATACATTAGACTAATGCATTAATCATAGTTGTAGACTCATTTTACTCTCTGAATGTCTCTATTTTTATTTTGCAAGTTGTGTTACTCATTTTGTATTTATTAAATTCACTATCAAAACTTGTTTTAGTAAGGAATGAAAGCATGGATTCAGATTTTATTGTCTTGTTACTCATTTTGCTAGATTCATATAATTTATTCATTGAATTAGAGTAGCAAACAATTCCAGTCCATTTGCGATTCTAATTACTGTAATATTATGATTTCAATTTGTTAATGAAATAAATTCATATCCACTATGAACCAACCAGTTTTAATTTGTGATTGTTATTTGTACGAAGCATGAATATGTGACACAATAAACTACCATCCCAGGCAATCTGGCCTAGTTCATTGTCTATTATGTATTTGTAATGGAATAGCCCATAACTATTGGTTTTTTGAACTAAAATAATCTGAATTATAACATGCAAATTTTCATCTGATAGTTCTGAACTAATGTTTTCTATTCCTGTTTTCAATTGTGCAGTTGGTACTTGAAGAATTAAAGTCAGCAAATTTGGCTCTATAACTACAGTTTTTCATTAGCCTACTACATTTTGTCATGGATGGTATATATTTTTCTCATCTGCATAGTCAAAGAACTGATTTTCAAATCATGAACTGGAGCTGGAAAAGGATTGAACTTGCTTAACATGACTACTCTATAACAGTTTTTTGTTTATACATATATACTACGTTAATTTTTGCATGTTAACATACAAGGTCTAGTAAGTTTCTACATTAATGTATTAAAAAAGAATATTGATCTGATTACAAAAATTAATCTTTTGTTAATTAATTTGTTCGTTATATTGTTTAAGATATAAAATTAACTTCTAGAATACTTCGAAATATAACGTTAAAAAGATTCAGAGATCATGTATCTGCAAACTAATTATTGGGTCCAGATTCCTCCAGCGAGTAGATGGTAAATAATGAAATTTTTAAGTATCTTATATTTTGTTTCATTCGCAGAAAAGAGATGTTTCCAAGCTCTGTACGTCCTCCCAACCAGAAAAAGACTGATGAGGAATCCCATAAGTATAATTCAAAGCGAAAGTATAAGATTCCAACCGGTGCTTGCAGCGAAGGCGAAAAACGAGCAGTCAATGCTAAGAAGCAAGCCAGTGTTTGCAATGAAGACGAAGAACAAGCACTACATGATAACCCTTCTGACCTAAATGGTGAAAGGGCTTTGTTAGATGAAGAAGACCCAAATGATGAAAGGGCTTTGTTAGATGAAGAAGAACCCCGCTTAGACAATGAAATTCTTCTTGACCAGACTGATGCTACTGAGGTGGAAATCGAGAGAGCAAGTGATGCTGAAACCACAAGTGTGTCTCGGAAAAGAGGTAGTAGAGGTCAAACAAAAGCAAAAAAACTCCCGTTAAACAGTCATGATCGAATTGAAGTTGAGTTCAATGATATAGGCGTACCAATAGGGCCAGGGTTGGTATATTTATCCTCTTTTCTTGGACCGCTTGTGCGGGAGCAGGTTCCATACACACTTGATGATTGGAGGAATCTGAGTGAAGAGTTAAAAGTTGTTTTGTGGCGATTTCTTCAGGTATGAAGCAGGTTCCCTGATGCAGCAGCGGATAATCAAAACGGGTACAACGATGAAAGTAGCAATCGGTGGATTGAAGAATACCAAAAGGCCCAAATCCGTTGATCCGAAGATACCGAATTCTAGCTATCTCAAACACGTTGATCGCGCACGATACCGTGTTTAAAGATCTATGATTCTTCGACGTTGATCAAGCGCACTTGATTCCGTGAATCGGCTTCAACAATCATTGATTTGAGCGCACTCGAATACCGAAGGTGGAGATAGGAGATCACACTCAACTACCAATTTCAAAGAGGCACAAGCACTCAAACAAAATTTTATTCATAATCAACTAAGAGTTACAAATGACACCACCCGCCTATTTATAGGCTTACAACTCACACTAGGTCGTGAACGACCTAACAAAATGCGACCTAAAACAAAGCCATGCGACCTAACAAATACAAGTTACAACAAGTAAACGACCTATCAACACATTTCAACAACAACACACGACTTACAATATTTACATCACAAACGACTAAACATACATGCGACTCAACAAATACCACATAACATCAATACGCGACCTAAGTACAACACACGCGACCTAAACTCCACACGACTTAAGTCAAAGCAGCATATGCGGTATTAGGTCGTTGGCTCCCTTGAGCGACCTAAAGAATAGCGGCATAAGGTCGAGCGACCTAAGAACATTGCTTTTGGAAAACTTCGATGCGACCTAAAGTTGAGCGACCTAAGGTATAGCGGCATAGAGTAAAGCGGCATCACAAGCGAATTGTAGGGGTGAGCGACCTAGCCTTTGAGCGACCTAAGATAGGTCCTAGCTGATTAAGGTCGTAGTGCGTTAGGTCGCTCGGCGACTTACCATAGCTCGCTGGATCATTTCTTTGCACATAACTCGTAATTAGGTCGTTCGACAACTTAAAGTTAGGTCGTTCGCGACCTACCGTAGCTTCTCGTGCGCGACCTAATATGAGCGTTGCATCATCCTTCCCGGGTTGGGAAAAATTCGTCCTCGAATTTGCACCTTCCTCTTCCACAACAAGCTCATCTCCACGATACGGAATCAAATATTTGACATTGAAAACATCAGAAGTATGAACATTATCCGGCAATCTCAACTGATATGCATTCTCATTGATTTTCTTCAAGACTTTCACTAGACCAATTTTTCGAGCTTTCAACTTGTTGTAAGTTCTCACTGAAAAACGATCTTTCGTCAAAACGGCGTAAACCAAATCACCTTCTATGAAGTTCACACTCCTTCGCTTCTTATCCTCCAGTTATTTATACTTCTCATTTGATGCAAGCAATCGTTCATGAACAGTTCTGTGGCACTCCTGCAACTTAGTAACAAAATCACAAGCTCGCTTAACAACTCCCTTCTGACATGGTACTGTCGTCAAATCCATTGGTCCCCTTAGCAAGCTTGAATATACAATTTGGAATGGACTGAAACCCGTACTACGATTAATAGCATGATTATGTGCAAATTCCGCCTGACACAATCTCATATCCCAGCTCTTCAAATTATCCTGCACAAGACATCGCAACAAGTTTCCCAATGATCTGTTTACCACTTCCGTTTTCCCATCTGTTTGCAGATGATAGGCGCTACTAAAATTCAACTTCGTTCCGATCATCTTCCACAAGCTTAACCAAAAATGGCTTAGAAATCTAGTATCCCGATCAGAAACAATAGATTCAGGTAGCCTATGTAATCGATACACCTCTTTAAAGAACAATTGAGCAACACGAACGACATTAGCTGTCTTCTTACAAGCTATAAAATGTGCCATTTTGGAAAATCTATCTACCACCACATATATGGAATCATTCCCACGCTGAGTTCTCGGTAACCCCAAAACAAAATCCATGCTGATATCAACCCATGGTCTAGTAGGTACAGGTAATGGCATATACAATCCCGCATTCGTCGCTGTCCCTTTGGAAACTTGACAAATATGACATCTCTCCACAAATCTTTCAACTTCTCTTCTCATAGAAGGCCAAAAATATGATTGCGAAATCAACTGCAATGTACGGTCTCTCCCCACATGTCCTTCTTCATGTAATTCCTTCACAATCTTCATCTGTAAACTGCTCTCGGGTATACACAATTGATTTCCTTTGAAGAGAAAACCATCCACTAACACAAACTCATCCGTCTTTCCCTCCTTGACTTCATCTACAAACTTTGCAAAGTAAGGATCTTCAACAAACAATTCTGGCAACACATCAAATCCCGTCACTTCAACTTTCATTGTAGTCAACAAATGATTCCTTCGACTTAATGCATCTGCCACTCGATTCGTAATTCCCGACTTATGCTTCACCACAAATGTAAATTGTTGTAAGTATGCAATCCACGAAGCATGTCTGGCTGCAATCTTATCATGTCCATGCAAATTCTTCAACGCTTCATGATCAGTATATAAAACAAATTCTTTATGAAACAAATAATGTCTCCAGTGTTTCACAGCTTGTACGATAGCATAAAATTCCACATCATAAGTATTATATCTCATCTTTGCTCCAGAAAGTTTCTCACTGAAATATGCAATTGGTCGTCCTTTCTGACTCAACACTCCTCCAATTCCAACCTTAGATGCATCAGTATGTAACTCAAACAACAACTGAAAATCTGGTAATACTAGAATTGGTGCTGTCGTCAAAAGTTCCTTGATCCGCTTAAAAGCAACCTCTGCTTCCTCCGACCATGAAATTGTTTCCCCTTCATACAATCAGTAACTGGTGCCATCACACTACTGAAGTGTGGAATAAATCTTCGGTAGAATGATGCTAAACCATGAAAACTTCTAACTTCTGTTATTGTCCTGGGTTGTGGCCAATTTCTGATTGCTTCAACTTTATTCTGATCCACCTGTATACCTCCTTCCGATATAACATACCCCAAAAATAAAACTCTATGCGTCATGAACACGCATTTCTTCATTGCAGCATAAAATTGTTCCTGTCGCGGTATCATCAACACTTCTCTCAGATGTTGCAAGTGTTCTTCTGGACTTCCACTGTATATCAATATATCATCAAAATACACCACCACGAACTTCCCAATAAATGGTCTAAAGATCTGATTCATCACCCGCATAAATGTACTAGGTGCATTCGAAAGACCAAATGGCATAACCAGCCATTCGTACAACCCCTCACGTGTCTTGAACGCTGTTTTCCATTCATCCCCTGGTCTTATACGAATTTGATGATAACCACTCTTCAAATCGATCTTCGAAAAGATAGCAGCTCCACTAAGTTGATCTAACAAGTCATCCAATCTAGGCATAGGAAATCTGTATCTCACTGTAATCTTGTTCAGTGCTCGACTATCAGTACACATCCTCCACGTTCCATCCTTCTTTGGTACTAACAAAGCTGACACTGCGCAAGGACTTAAACTTTCCTGTACACGCCCTTGTTCAAGCAACTCTTCCACTTGCCTTCTCAACTCTTCGTGTTCCTTTGGACTCATTCTGTAATGTGGTCTTTGCGGTAATACAGCTCCTGGAACAAGATCTATTTGTTGTATGTCCCTCAATGGTGGTAACTCTGTTGGCAGCTCTTCAGGAAATACATCGTCAAATTCTTCCAGCACTGGCTTTACTTCTTCAGGAATTTCAACCACTTCATTATTCTCACGTCCAATCAACAAAAATACTTCAGGCTCTTCTTCTACTTCCTTAACAAACTCCTTCAAAGATAGCAAAGTTTTAAGTTCTTCAATCTCCTCCAACTTGCTTTCTTCTTGTTGTCGCTTCTTAGGAATTAAAGTAATTTTAGTGCCTTCAAACATGAAACTGTAACTGTTAGTACGACCATCATGTTGCACCGCTTTATCATACTGCCATGGTCTCCCCAACAACAGATGGCATACATTCATGTCTATAACATCACACCAAATTTCATCTTTGTATTTCTTCCCAATTGAAAAATTAACACAAGCTCTTCGCCCAACCTTCACTTCCCCACCTTTCCTCAACCAAGCTAACTTGTAAGGTTTCGGATGCTTCTCAGTCTTTAATGCCAACTTCTTCACAGCTTCTGTAGAGATAATATTGTCACAACTTCCTGCATCAATAACAAATTTGCAAACCCTTCCCAAGATAGTGCATGTTGACTGAAAGATGTTACTCCTCAACCAGCTAGACTCCTCCTCCTGCTTTGGTGTCAAGCAATTTCTCCTCATCATCAATGTATATCCATCATCTCCCGACAATAATTCTTCCTCTTCAACTGGTAGTGAATTAGAACATTCTATCTCTACATCCTCATCTTCAACTTTAGCAACCATCACTCGCTTCTTTGGCTTAGGACATTCATTGCTTTTGTGACCAAACTCCTGACAATTGAAACATTTGATACCACTATTGACCTTGGTCTTAGCAACTTCATTAACAACTGGTTTTGCAACAGCCTTGGAAACATTCACATTGCTACTAGCCCCTTTCACTTGATTATTGGAATTTGTAAACACAACACCTCCTCTTCTGCCTTGCTTCTCCCAAGCTAGAGCTTTTTGATGTGCTTCAGCAATAGATCTGGGATCAAACATATTCACCATATCTTGAATCTGCATTCTCAACCCTCCAACAAATCTGGCTGTCAACTGCTCTTCTGTCTCCATGATGTCATTCCTGGAAATAAGTTGATAAAACTCATCTGCATAATCATTAACAGTCTTCGTCCCCTGCCTCAAGTTCTGCAAACGTTGATACATAAGAGACTGATAATTATAAGGTAAGAAAGTAGCTTTCATCAACTTCTTCATCTTCTCCCATGACTCAATCTTTGACTTTCCCATCCTCTCCCGCGTAAGTTTTGTTTGCTGCCACCATGCCATAGCTCTCCCTCTCAAACGTGTAGCAACCAACTTAACTCTCCGGTGCTCGGGAACTTCCTTAAAGTCAAAAATTTCTTCCACATTAGATAACCAATCCAAGAATTCCTCAGCTTGCATACCACCCTTGAATTCTGTAACTTCAGTTTTCATCCCCGATTCCCATCGACGATCATCTTCAACATCCCGATATGCATTTCGTACTTGGTCTCGATCTCGATAATGAATATTACTTCTATCACTCTCTTCATCATAATCACGTGTACTTCGATATCGATCTCGACCATCAACATCTCTTCGATCACGCATGTCTCTTCTACTATGTCTTTCTTCATCATGATATGGCTCATACTCAAACTCACGTTGAGTTCTTCTTTCTTCATCTCGATACTCATGGTGATCTCTTCTCATCGAAACTGATGATTATCTTCTACCTCGATCAGATTGTGGCGACACCCTCCTCACTTCCATAACCGATGGCGAAACTCTGTTTCCTCCATGGTTCGAGTTTGGTGACCTTCTCCTTTGACTTTGATTCATATCAATCATCAATTTCTCCAATCTACCAATACCTTCATCCAACTTCTCATTGAATTTATTGCTAATGCGTTGTTCCATTTGTTCAACATCTTCTTTTTTGTACAAATCTTCAACATTTTGATGACGGTTAGCTCTTCTCGGCAGCATTGTAGATTCGTCAAACAAAAGTTAACTCTCGGCTTGAACTTTTAAATAGGAATTGGCTCTAAGACTCAGCTTAGCTATGATTGGCTAAGTCTAGCTCTGATACCAAATGATGCAGCAACGGATAATCAAAACGGGTACAACGATGAAAGTAGCAATCGGTGGATTAAAGAATACAAAAAGGCCCAAATCCGTTGATCCAAAGATACCGGATTCTAGCTATCTCAAACACGTTGATCGCGCACGATACCGTGTTTAAAGATCTACGATTCTTCGACGTTGATCAAGCGCACTTGATTCCGTGAATCGGCTTCAACAATCGTTGATTCGAGCGCACTCGAATACCGAAGGTGGAGATAGGAGATCACACTCAACTACCAATTTCAAAGAGGCACAAGCACTCAAACAACAGTTTATTCAAAATCAACTAAGAGTTACAAATGACACGACCCGCCTATTTATAGGCTTACAACTCACACTAGGTCGTGAACGACCTAACAAAATGCGACCTAAAACAAAGCCATGCGACCTAACAAATACAAGTTACAACAAGTAAACGACCTATCAACACATTTCAACAACAACACACGACTTACAATATTTACATCACAAACGACTAAACATACATGCGACTCAACAAATACCACATAACATCAATACGCGACCTAAGTACAACACACGCGACTAAACTCCATGCGACTTAAGTCAAAGCAGCATATGCGGTATTAGGTCGTTGGCTCCCTTGAGCGACCTAAAGAATAGCGGCATAAGGTCGAGCGACCTAAGAACATTGCTTCTGGAAAACTTCGATGCGACCTAAAGTTGAGTGACCTAAGGTATAGCGGCATAGAGTAAAGCGGCATCACAAGCGAATTATAGGGGCGAGCGACCTAGCCTTTGAGCGACCTAAGATAGGTCGTAGCTGATTAAGGTTGTAGTGCGTTAGGTCGCTCGACGACTTACCATAACTCGCTGGATCATTTCTTTGCACATAACTCGTAATTAGGTCATTCGGCAACTTAAAGTTAGGTCGTTCGCGACCTACCGTAGCTTCTCGTGCGCGACCTAATATGAGCGCTGCATCATTCCCTACTGTATATGCTAGAGAATCTATTTATCAACATTTGTCCCTGCTTCGGTCTATATTTATTTTGTAGATTTATCAAGCAACTCATCTTTCTGCTTCTCCTACCACTTACTTTTTAAAGTATAAATCCGGTTATAGTTTTGCCAATTTGCGGTTTTTAAATTGACTATAATAAACAAGAATTTATATTAAGAAATCCACAAGTTCTAGTAGTTGAATCATGTCGTGTAAACATTTTAACCTGACTTCTGTTTAAGAACCTTAATTTGTTAATTTGAATCATCATTAGTGTAGGTTCGTATTGTGGGTTATCCTTCGAAATTCAATTGTTCATATTTCTGGTTTTTTAACATTTAATAGATAAATAAATTAGAAATGAATATTCATATTTCATGGAAGGTTCAGAATGGCAGAGATTTATGGGTCCGGATGATTATTTCTAAGGCAAAAATGTAAACATGATTTGAATTATGTGTTACAAATCATAATTTGAGTCATCTACTAAAGTACATCAGTACGAATTTGCTTTCTTATAAAATTAGTGAATCGTTTTTTGATAAACCTTCATTGTTTTCTAATTATTATTTTCGATAAAATCAGCTGACCAGTGATTTCAAGACAATTATTCTAGACTGCAAATGCTATTCTTCAAAAATTAAACAATGCTGTCATAGATTATTGGACAGAATTAAAAAATTTAAACACCAATATCCCCGCTCACTTGAGATTGAAATCATACCAATTTTGATTTTTAGTGACGTTGTTATCATCTTCAAGAGTACAAATCCTATAGATATATTTTAGGTGTCTAATGTCAAGACTAGGTGATTATTTCGTGATTTTCATTCAGATTTCTTCAAAATTTAGAGACCATAAAGTCATATATTCATCAATTCTGTACTAGCTTGACAACATTCTGCTTCACCATAGCATGTTTCTTTATATTCACCTACTGTTAATATCATGTTTTCTACTGTTAATATCATGTTTTCATGTATTGTTGCAGGTTATATTTAAATTGGAAGAGGAATGGCAAAGAAAAGCCGTATTTCAACAGATGGGAGTAATTTGGAGATCCTCAAAAAGAAAATTGGTTCGAAAATTAAATAAAGCGAAGAACGAAGAGGAAAGACTTAAACTGAAACCTACCAACATAAAAAACATGAAAAAATGGAGAAAGTTTGTGAAGGCCAAAACAAGTCTGGAGTTTAAGGTAACATTAAGATATCTGTAATATGCTTTTGGTTACTAAATTCTAACATCTTTCAATATTTCCAGAAACGAAGCGAGAAATATTCGGCCCTTAGGGTTAAACAAGTTCCACAGACATCTGGTCGTAGGGGAATGGCTAGATTGACCGAGCACATGGTTAGTTAGTTAAGTATAGCATTATTTAATATTATTTTATATTTGTCAGTTTATTTGTTTAATGTTATTCTAAATTTAGAAAAAAGGAAGTCCAAATCCATCGTCCATAACTAGAGCTGATGTTTGGATTAAATCTCACATTAAAAAAATGGTGAACCAGTGACCGTGGAAGCTGCAAATACTATTGTAAGAATTTTTTATTTTATTGGTATATAAAAAATTGTCCGAAACTATGGTGATTTTACCATCGTACATTATCTGTATGTATTTATTTATGTAGGCGGAGATTAAAAAATTTGTTAGCCTACCACAGTCCAGCTCATCACAGAATGTCAATGGAGATGCTCTTGCAAATGTATTGGGACAAGATAAACTAGGACGGTTAAGGGCACTGGGAAGGGGCTGCACCTTAACCAAGCTAGTTGTGGCCCAGTCCAGAGATAAACAACTATCTCAATGTCGAGAGGAAATAGCAGAATTGAGAGGTATGGTACATATACTGGTGGACCTAAAGGTAAAATTTTAAAAGTAATTTATTAAGTAGACATTGGGAAAACACTGGGAATAACATTGGGAAAACATTAGGAAAACACTGGGTACAATGGCTTGAGGCAGCAAGTGAACCGAGCAACAAGCAACACTTTGTTTTAGTGTGAAAATACCAAGCTTGGTCGAACTCTGCTAATTAAGGCCCCATTGTACCTGCATTGCTCACTGGGAATAACATGTTATAATAATTGGAGACCCTTAAAAAGTTGGAGGTGTGTTAGGTAGTTGTCTAGTGGCCTAGTCCAGGGCCTACCTTTTCAAATGGTTTGTAAGAGACAAATGTTGAGTCTCATATTCGCGAATTCTTTTCGTTATTTATCGATTATAGCAACTTTGGAATGGGTTACTAAACTCTTTATTAAATGAGTCTATTTATCCATTGGGATATTCTCTTGTATCATGTCTAAATTTATCTTTAGGCAACAAGAATGTTTAAGTTTGTTTATCATGGAATGATATTTGTTTTGGTATCAACTATATAATAATTCGATGCTTTCTTCCTATTTAAATTAATGATTGATTTCCAGTACTATTTATTTTGGCACACAATTACAATTTACAAATTTATTTATTCTTTTATAGTAGATGAATAAATTCACACTTGCAAATGCAGCTTATTCTCCATATGCTTTTATTAATAAAATTACAATCATATTATACCCGAGAACATTGTAACAGAATTAGTTGATGGGCCTTTCATCTTTAGTTTATACCTTCTTTGACATATTCTGCTGAAGATCATTTTATTGATGGATAAATGTTTTTCTAATGTCGTATGTTCACATAAATCTTTGGCATCCATTTTGAGTATCCAAACAGTATATGTAGTATAGGTGTTCCTGCTTGCTTTTCATTTTTTCTCAAATAAAACTCTCAACAAGTTTTGGGCGCACATGTCGTATTGACACTTGATCACTGAACATAAAAGGTAAGTCTATGATGAACAAGGTTTACTGATGCACCTATAATTTATTGCAAATATGCATAGCATCAAAGTATATATAAAAACACTATAGTAACTGGGAATAACAAAACAGTGCATAACAACTGGTTTTTTGTTATATAATATTTTTGAAAATAATGAATTCAGACACACATGTTTGTAAATGATGCTACAACAACTGGTTTTTTGTATGTACTCTGCCATTCAAACTTATTGGACTGATTCTAGTGACATTTTAAGTATTGTGCGTATCCACTTCAGTGCTCCTAAGATTAAAATATCCTAATATTAGTGCTTTGCCGCAGGGTATATAAAGTTCGAAAGAAGGGAGCACACCTGAATTGGTAAAAATAATAATTATATTACTCAAGAAATACCATTTGGATTTTAGTTTTTGATCCAGTAATTGCTATAATTTTCTGTTGAATAATTGTAACGACCCGTAAATTTTAACTGTTTTAATAACGTAATTAGTTGAAATTTTGTGAAATTTTAAACGATAAAATTTTGAAATATAAATTTGATTTTTTGGAATGCGTTTAGTTAAACATAGCAACTGGCAAATTTTCGTCCGAAAATATGAAAGTTTATTTCGCACGTAAATTTACTTCAATTTAATCAGTTAAAAAGCGATGAAAATAAAATATTTTTGGAACCTAAATATTTTTACATAGAAAAATTTCTAAACCATCTTCTGAGCAAAACGTCATTTTTCGTTTTTCCAAATTCGGACTTCTTTAGCTCCGTCGATCTTATTTTTCAGCGTTTTTCTTGCATTTTTCGCCAGTAGAAAATTTGAATTTTTAAAATTCAATCATACCACTGATATCTATGTACCGTTTTGATCGTCTCGTCGTGTTGATCTCTACGATATATTCATTCGTGTGTTTCGGAGTTCGGGACAAGATGAAATCAGTGAATCGATCAGTTGAACCGGTTCCGCATTTTGAGTTTTTGACTTTCATTCGTCTTTTCGTTCCATCAGAATACTAATAGCTTCTAGCCTTTACAATTCCCAGAATTCAAGATGTGATTTTATCTATTCCCTATGCCTTTCTTTTTAATGTTGGCTCATTCATTTTCTTTGGTCCTTTCATTATCTTTGCCTCTACATTTTTTGAGAAAAAAAATTGCATCGAAACTGGTCTGTGACTTTATATCATTTCTATTTTCCCTGCCACCATTCTTGCCTCTTCCGTTCCATTTTCCCATCACACAAAAATCACCAACCCTCCACCTTGAACAACCATCACCACCCAAGCTCCACGTCCAAACCCAATAACCCAAAACTATGCCACTTTTCACTCTTCCTCACGCAAGCTCGAGAATCCATGCCAACGCCCTCTATTTACATCACATCCGAGCAGCATTCAAATGGCCAGAACCACCTCCGACTTCACCGCGCAAGGCCATTTCCACTACTACTCTCAAGCACGTGCCTCCCCTCATTTCAGCTCCACCACTTTTCTCACCTGGCCGTGCTTCCCTCCACTTCTGAACCTCATTCGAAACTCATGTCCCTCTGTTACATATAAAGGTATTATTATATATATGTAGATGTATGGCGTGCGTGTATATTTAGATTTAATTTAGGTTAGTTGTTATGCAAACTTGTTAGTGTAGACAGTACGTCAATAGTAAATATGTGCAGTTATATTATAGTAACTTATATGTTTATATTGTGGAAGTTGGTATATGTTTGTATACTTGTTTGGAAATTGTATTAGTTTAGTCATATATTTGTATAATATTCTATATGTCTACTTTTGAATCAGTCTGCCGTTGTATATATTTGTGTAAAGTGAGTCTTTTGTTGTTATATTTAAAGTATATTTAGTCTATGCATTATTTGGGTTGCTGTTTATAGATACATAACGTGTGGTCTATATATCTATATATAGGTTGTAACTATGTTGATTTTAAATAAGTATATAAATTATATAATATATAGATAAGATAGTATTTTTAAATGGGTTGGATTTAAAGAATATGGTTATAAGGGATGTATGTTTGCTGTATGCTATATCATAACAGAACTTTTCATAACGTGTTATATTTTGGCACTCCCAGATCTTGACACTTGGTTTTCAATCACCTTATTTATATAGATTATTATTTCATTGTACTTTTGCTGTTTGTATTACAATCTGTTTGGGTTTATATATTTATTAAAGCAACTAGAACATTGATTTCAATAATATAAGAATATATGTTTAATAAAGTTGATATTTTGAGAGGCATAAATGAAATGTGTTTTATTTTTATTTTGGCACATACACATATTTATATGATAAGTTTTGTTTACGTTAATAGTAATATTTTGGGCAGTATATAGTGGTATATGTGGTTCCTTATGTTAGTTTTAACATTTAAAAAAAAATAGATTTAAGGAAATTTGAAAGAAAATGTATGAATTTTATAAATATTTATTGTTGAATTTAAGAAAAATATATAAATATATATATAGATAAAGCTTTTTCCGATTGAATATTGTTTTTTAAGATATATGTATATATATAGATTTTATCTTGATAAGTGTTTTAAGTTGAGTATTATTTTAAGAAAATATATATAATATATATAATGTATATTTCCAGTTTATATCAAAACTGATTATCTTGTTCTCATCGATTCTTATCTATCAGCCTTGGCGTCAAATTCGTGCCAATCTAGCTTTACCCTGGGATCCATGCTTGCAATTCGTAACTTAACTTCATCGTCTAGTCTATAACCTCGAAAGGTGAGAATCACTCACGATTAACGTTCTTTTATTTATTAAATTTGATTTCAATTGAAACGACAATTGAAATATGCAACTGTTAGTTATTTACACTGTTATATCTGTTATTACCTGAATCATTTCACCTGTGACATCTGACACCATTATCTGTTAATTATTTATGCGATGATAATACAGTTTGGTTGATAATTGATTGATTGTTGTTTTTTTATTGGATGTAAAATTGTAATGTATAAAGTGATAAATATTATGAATTTGAAATTTGACGTAGGAGTTAACAATTTGAAATCGATATATGTGTTGAATTTGATTAGTTAAATATGACCCCTTTAAATGTAATTAAATTGACACGTAGAAATAGTGATAACTACACCTTGAAGCATTGAATATTTGATTGTATAAACTGATGTAGTATAAGTGGATAATTGATATCAAGTGAAGAACCGTATTAACTTTAGTGTAATAATCTTTAATCTACATGAAATGATAGTGTAGATTCTAGAAATGATTATATTAATTTACACAAATAACAATGTGAATTAATACAATTATTTCGGGATTATTTGAATGGATTATTGGATTGATATTGATTGTTGTTATTGCTTGTTTATTTACTTTGACACCATCCCAGTTATCACACTGCAAGTTCCCTTTGCTATGTTTTGATTTTGAATTGAATTGGAATCGGGTTGAAATGATAAATACCCAAAATTGAACTTTGACCTAGGATAGAGAATTAAATAAAAACCGATTGGTCAATAATTTGATTTAAAAATAAAATGAAGATTTTATTTGAATAAATAATATGTTTTTGAAATGAAGTTGAAATTTGAATTTTCAATAAAAGGAAAATGTTAATATTTAATAATCTAAAACAAAATATTAACAATGTAATTGATGAAGAATGGTTTAATTTGAGAAATGATTGAATTAAGTTTTGAAATTATTTAATAATTAGGTTCTGAAATTATTTAATAATTAAGTTTTGAAATTATTTAATAATTAAATAAAATTGAATTATTTAATAGTTAAATAAAATTGAACCTCTTTAATTAGTGAAATTAAGTTCTTTATTAATTGAGTTTGAAATTGTAACCGAGTAAATAAATAAATGAAATTGGATTTCGTTAACAAGAAATAGAAATGCGATTTATTGAAATTAATGTAAGACTTGTAATTTAAAGAATTGATTTGACGAATCTGATTTAATTAAATGTGAAGTTTTGATATAATGAAGTTGAACTTAAGTAATTGATTTAATGAATTGGAAATTAAATAGAAATTGTTGAATGACAAATTTACTAAATGAATATTGAATGAAATCGATCAATGAATTTAAATTGATTTGAATGTTAAATTAAATTAATTAAAATGATTTCGAAATGAAACTTGTATCCGAACTTGAACCAATATTGAATTGTTTTAAAAAGAAATTGAAGTTGAATTATAAGATTTTGAAATTATGAATTTGGAAGTTTTGAAATGTAAATTATGGAAATTGTTTTAGAAAGACAAACGAAATATTGGTTTACCAATTTTAATTGAAATTGAATTTGATTTGGCTTCAAAATTTATAAATCGACCAATCGGTGTAATAATTACGAAAGTTATTAAAGAGACCGGAATCGGTTAGGGACATACTCACTGTCTAAACCGAAAACCACTTTAATAACTATACGCGGAGTGTGATCCAGAATGAAGTGGTTGGAATGATGTACGTGATGACTGAAGAAAGAGAACGATAATGGATAGCCTTGACACTTGTGTCAAATTGGAAATGACTAAAACAGGAGCCGTGCCGGGCCAAATGGAGGTCAGCTACCTCAAGCGAACACACTTCTTCGAACTACTCATTACTTGTTGTCGATTGGTGCACCCTTGATTTGGGAGTGTTGTTTCGCGGTGTTGCGGTCGCTGCGGCGATGCGTTCTCACCAGTCCGGATCAGGCAAACGGTAGTTTCACTACCTTGGGTATTGCCTCATGTGCCTTGTCATACTTGTATCCCTATATACGCGACCACTACGATTTGTTTTGTGTTATACCTATGGAGTACTCCCTGATAGCCCACTAGTTTACGGTGGAGTTTACAGTGCTGTATAGACTATAACGCTTATATAAAATGTGTTAAGGGGGATAATGGTAACGCCTTAACACTATTTTGATATCTTATATTACTGATAGGCATTATCTACTTATCATACACTACTACATAGTAGATAGTTTAACGGATCCTTAAAGGATGGTTATTCCAAACATCCTTTGAGTTACTTGTATTTCAGTTGTTATTTCACTTGAGTTGGATTTATTGATATAAGAATGTTAATCCTGACTCGAGTGTTTTGTGTTTTGCTTTACGCTCGGGTTAGACTGAGTGTACCAGTATTCAAGACTCACCTTTGAAGTTGGAGCTTTGCTTGAAGATCCAGCCATCTATTCTGCTTTCAGTATTCGATGCTTCCAGTGATGTATTCTGATTTGTATCTGATGTATCGTATTACTCTTCCGTTGTATCTGGTTTAACTCTGATGTAACTTATACATTTATATAGTAGATTCATGAACTACTATCTCTTTTATTTCCGCTGCAATTATTACTCTGTGTCTGTGATCTGTGATTATTTTATTTATTGTATATGTTCAGTTTTGCCAAATTTAAATTAACAACGCGGTATTTTGAATTATTCAAGTCCGACATGTGCGGATGCGAATAGTGCAAAATAGCGGGTCGTTACAATAATTGTAGAGCAATGACGACGTATGTTCGGTATTGAATTGGGATGGAACCTCTACAGTTGTTGCCGATGGGAGAGTGTTGTCCATGGACCCAAATGAGGTTGTCAATGGCATTCGTCTTGGACCAAATGCTGTGAGCGTTATTATAGATTTCGTGGAAGAACCAGATGCTTACTTATGGTGGCCTACACCTGAAATGACAGTATTAGCAAATGCTGAGAATAAGGTAGTAGCATGGCCATTAAATTGCATTAAGAAGGCGCTGCGAGGACAGCTGAATGAAGTCAATACGGTAAATTTTATAATTCACAATATTTACGTCGGTCTTCCACAAATTTAATTTAGAAATATGTCTTGTATAATATTTTCACTTAATCACTAAACTCTTGATTTACACTTCTCCTTTTTAGAGTGACAGCAGCGCCCAAGATGACAAATGCAAGATTTATGGTTGGAATGAGGGTGAAGGGGTAGTTGCCGAAGGAAGAATCTATGCCAGAGATCCACAACATCTTGTTAATGGTATTCCGCTCGGTTTGGCTGCCTTTGCGATTTGGGTGGCCAATGTAATAAATGGAGATGCATATTTGTGGCGACCCACAGTTGATATGTCGTGCGTTAAAGATGCAGTTGGTAGGAAAGTAGCATGGCCAAAATCAAAAGTTGAATTTAATAAAGATGCAGTTGGTAGCAATGTAAATTGTGCAACTTCTCCCGTGATATCCACACCCTTAATCGTGAAAAAACCACAACATGTAAGTAAATATGCTGGAAATATTTTGTAGTTTGTATTTTGTTTCTTCTGTTTGAAATATGCACCACTGTGTTGTTGCATTTTGTATGCTTTGGTTTCTAAAATAAGTACACAGTTTTCAATATGCACTATTTGAAATATGCACCATTTTTTTCCAACCGATTACAAAGCTGACAAAAGATAATAAATGCAAGTTGATTGATGTGGGTGAAACAAACGAAGTAGTGGCTGAAGGAACTATCGCTTCAACTGATCCAATATTGATGGTCCATTGTCGTCCATTGGGACGTGATGCTGTAAAAGTTTAGGTTGAAATTGTGAGAGTTCTGGATGCAGTGCTATGGAGACCTACATCGGAGTTGACGTGCATGGAAGATTCCTTTGGCGTTCCCATAACTTGACCGATAGAAAAAGTCATTATGGAACCAAAATGAAAGGTATGCAATTCTTTATGTAATTGAAAACTTCTTGCAAAATTACCATCATGGATAACCAGTAGCAACAAAATACTTAAACCAACAACTCAAATAATTATAATGCCTAAGTGATTTGAAAAGGGGCTGCCTTCAAAGTTATTTGAAATTTTCCTCTAAATTGCCTCATTATAACCTGCTTATAGATGTGCAATGAGTTGTTGTACTTGAATGATTTATGTGAATATGCAACAATGTGAATAAGTTAGAATTTATGTTGGAATTTACTATAATCAGGCTTATCAAAATATGGTATTTATGTTGTATATATTAACTATAATTAGTGGTGGTTTAATCCATCAGTAGCCATAAGTTATATCGACAAATTGTACGTATTTAAAAGATAATTTATGATCCTAAGTTTCCAGTCATTTTACATACTAGGACCATATTATATTATTATCCCATATTTTTATCAACAAATGCATCTATCGTTATGAATTTTTTGAATCTGCGTTTGGCTGTATCCATATGGGTCTGGCAGACTTCTTACACCTACCTAATTTCACTATCTAAAATAATTCCTGTACACTTATATTTTCATCTGCGTTCGAGTATATGAAAATCTGTGTTTGAGTATATGAAAATGTACAGGCAGAGATAAAATGTACAAAACATTGATGAAAAATCTTCATTTTCATTTTATTTTTGGCCAAAACTAACATGCACATTATTTTAGTTTTCATATTCAGTTGAACACAAGGTTGCACATATTCAGTTGTGCATAACTTTAGTCTCATTGTTTTCTCAGTATTGATGGTCCTGTCATTATTATCTCAGTATTGATTATAACTTGAGTCTCACTGTTGAATTATATTTTGTCTACAGGTAAGCGTTTCTGAAGAATGAGCAGTAGCATCACTAGTTTATCATACTTGTTAGGTAGTTTGGTTGTTTATTGTACTTGCTTAGTTCAGATGTTTATGGTACTTTAACTACAGCAGTAGCATATTGTTTGTGGTACGTAGTTCGGTTGTGTAAACTTCTATGTACGGTTAACCTTTTGTCTTGAAACTACTGTTCGGTTGTGCAAACTTCTATGTACGGTTAACATATTGTTTATGTTAGTGCTTTTGTTTATGTATTTTGTGGTTTTTAAATGTGTTTATGTTTGAATGTGTATGTGTATATGTATATGTATTTTGCGGTTGTTTAATGTGTATGTGTTTATGTATTATGTTATAAGTTATGAACAAGATTGAACTGGAGGCAATGTATAGGCAGAGCTGGAATATTTTTAGTAGCGTTTCGAAAACGCTACTAAAAAACGCTACAAAAAATAAAGGGTTGAAGGAGAGCATATATAGTAGCGTTTAATAAACGTGGCTACAGGCTTTGTCAATAAACTGCGTCCTCTATTACAGCATTTAACAAACGCTACCAAAATATTTTTTAGTAGACCAAGTATATTTTGGTAGCGTTTTATACACGCTGCAAAAAAAGAATTTAGTGGCATTTCATAAACGCTGCAGTAAAACGATTTATGGTAGCGTTGAAGTAAGTGCAACTAAAAATCAGGTATTTTTAGTTGTGGGCTTTATAACGGCGTTTAACAAAACGCTGCTAAAAGTTTTAGTAGCGTTTTTTGAGCGCTACTAAAAATCAAAATTCTTGTAGTGATTTTATCTAATTCATTTCAAATACAATTCACTTTCATTTAAGCTGTCTTGAGTAGAACTTCATTTTATTTACTTCATTTCACTAACTCAATTTATTTAACATTTCTTAGGTTAATTCTTTTATTTCATATCTCAAATTCAAATTTTCTTTTGTTTGCTTAACGAAAATGTTTAGCCGTTTTTAAAATTCGGTCTTACTTTCCTGTTCAAATTCATAAGTTATAAACTTATTTCTTATCTATACTATTTTCAATTTATAAGTTCAAAACTATTTTCATATATTTATCAAATCATACTTGTAATATTTTTTTCACAATCAAACTTGTTTTAACCGAAAATAAATTTCTTTTGGTAGCAACTCTCACTCAGAAACTCGAAAATGAATACTAGCGATGCTATAGCCATCCCTAGAATTATTTCCCAGCGACTAAAGCGAGTTCAATGCTTTTATTTCTTTCAAAAATCTTTTCAATATATATCTCTAGTCAAAACACTTTCAAAAAATATTATTATTAAGTTTGAAGGCTTTGAAAACAATTTTGAAAGCAACGAGATTTAAATTCTAAAATTCTCAGCGTTTAAATCCTTTCTATTTATAAGCTATATTATAAATATACTTATACAATTCCATTACCTTATTATGAAAACATTTTGTTAATTAACATCTTTGTTATTGCAAACAATTCTTATTGTAATTAGATTTCAATTCAATTTAATTATCGAACGCTTCGTGAAATAGAGTTCACAAAGTATTTGTTTTTAGTTTAATTCAACCAATAATCGATGATAACTAAATATTATCATCTCCTAACAACTAACATCCATAAATAAATTCGTATTTTCATAAACCTATATGGTTATATATGGAAGATTATTTCTTTATATATATAAAATATATTTTAGGAAAAATTATTTCATTTACCCCTATTTTAAAACAATATTATATCGACTTGCCTCGTTTAAATGTTTAGAAACCCCTATAAATAACATGGCGTCCCATGCACTTACCAGAATTCTTAAACAACTCAACAGATAAGTAAATACAATATAAAATATTTTATAACACTAACAAGTACGTGCTCTCACACACACACACACGCACATGCTCAAACAAACTCATTCTAGATCACCCTATCTCTAATGAGTAAAACCCCACAAAGCTAAGGTTATCGCTAAATCAAAGCTTTGATACCAACTATGATGACCCGCATTTTGGAAGGCTTAAATCAACAATAATCCACACATGTCAACCTCAAACAATCTGAAACATAGATGATCAATGGGGTTAATTTAGAAACATAAGAAAAGAAGAAACAAATATAGAATCTCACAATAGAATGACAAAATATAACAATCAAATAAACAGTTCAAGAAGCTGTTTACACTATATATTTAATTAAAATTTTACAACGTCTATCAGGGTTATATATACAACAGAACAATAGAATAATGCAGCGGAACAAACAATGTGGTGAAATAATACTAGTAATATAATATACCAAATCTTCATCTTCGTCCTCCAGAAAATAATCTTCAATGTGCTGAAAACTCAGGACTGACCCGAGCGTAATGAAAAGGCAAAACACTCGAGTCGGGACTAAAATATCCTTATGCGAGTCAAACCAATATCACATATAACAAGAGTGTAACAGCGTCAGAGATGTTTACGGGATTTTACATCTTCTATCCAGTGTATAACGTGTGTGTAATAACTCAAGAAATGTTACAGGATTTTCCATCTTTTAAGGATCCATCAAAATATCTATATATAGTAGAATACGTATATATGTAATGTCTATTCAGTAAAATAAATATTTTTCTTAGTGTTAAGGCTTCACATAACCCCCATTAACGCGTTTTTAAGCATTGTCGTACAATTAGCATATAACGCCCCAATAGCACGGTTGGGGATAGAGATGCGCCATGATACGACAACACTAAACCAAACTCGTAGTGGTCTCGTATAAAGATAAGAGTGTGACAAGGCACGTGAGGTAATGCCCAAGGTAGGATACTACCAGTTCCGGTCGTAGGGTTGGTGGTAACACATCGTAGCCACGACCGCCCACCGCATCCATCCATCCTATATTGAGTCAAAGGGAGGTCATCCAAATCAAGGTGCACCAATCGAAACCAACATCAAAAGTAACAGTATGGACCAGTCCAAGAAGAAAATCGAAGAACGAATGTCCGCTAGAGGTAATTAGCCTCATTGGCCCTATCAAGCCGTCATGTTTTAGTCATTTCAAATTGGCACAAGTTGTTAGAACCTCAGTTCCTGATATTTTGATAATAACAATTATATGTGTTTATCTAACCAAGTTTTACAGGAAAATATTGATGACCAGATTCCAAATTGATGGACGTAATCATTTACAGGTTATAGAGTCTGTGTCTAGTTAGTAATATATGTTAAAATCTCTCCTAACTGGTATAAATGCACAAGCCACACTTGTTTTCAAAAGAAGTTTTAAAGATGTCTGAATAAGCAGAATTCAGACGTCTGAATAAGCAGAATTCAGACGTCTGAATCATAAATTCAGATGTATGACTGCTGAAGCAAATAATTTTTAAACAGCAAATTCAGACGTCTGAACATAATATTCAGACGTCTGAATAATGTCTAAAATGAACTATTTCGGTGCTGCCTTATTATCTCCTACATTCAGAAGGCTGAATTTTAATTTAGAAGTCTGAGTTAAAATTAACGGCTAGTTTTTTGAAAGGTTGCTTCTCTTCCCTGAACAGAAACAATGTTAATTTCAACAGTTGCTTCTATTCTGATTCATGCAACTCTTCACTAATCAATGCAACCTTTAACAACTATAAATAGCAAGTAATTTCAACATTTTTTCCAAAACCAATTCTTATTTTGATTTCTAAACTCTATATTCTTGCTATTTACTTTCAAGTTTTACAAATCAAACTATTTGATCACTAACACTCAAGCATACTCTTATGTGGTCAACTAGACTTCCTTTCTTCACGAATTTCACTATATACCATAAATGAGAAGATTATAGGAAGGGTGTACTCATATTGACTCATCAGTGCTATTACAGAGCATATTTAGTCAGAAACATTTCCACTTGTATTTGAAGTCCTGTTGTAGTATCCTCAGGCAGTAGAAGTCCTATTCGGTTGTCTAGGTAGGATAGTCATGTTCAGTTGTTCAGACGGTGTAATACCTATTCCTCCGGGTGAAGCGAGGGTATCGATTGAATTCCAGAAGGAGTCTGGGACTGGACGTAGAACGGGTAGTTCGAATCAGTATAAAAATCTCTGGTGTCTTTTATTATTTCTTATATTTTTATATTCATATTCCACTCAAGAAAGTAATTTAATTAACTTTCATATTACACGATCACATAGTCAATTTCATTTGGTATCAGAGCAAGGTTATCTCTTAACCGTAACACAATTATTTGACATTTTAGTAATATGGAAAGTAACACCAACACAAGTTTTACTGAAGGTCAGTCCACTGCACGACCACCACTTTTCAATGGTTTGAACTATAACTATTGGGCTACTAGGATGAGAATCTATATGCAAGCTAAGGGTTATGACACATGGAATATCTGTCAAACTGAACATCACATACCTACTACTGAATATTCAAAATGGTCTAACACATAAAATTAGATGCTACTGCAAATGCTAAAGCTATGAATATGTTATTTTGTGCACTAGATAAAAATGAGTTTAACAGAGTTAGCATGTGTACTACTGCTTATGAAATATGGCGCACATTGAAAGTTACACATGAAGGCACTAACAAAGTTAAACAAAGCAAGATCTCTATGCCTAAGAATCAGTTCCAAAACTTTAGAATGAAGCAAGATGAATCTATAAATGATATGTATTCTAGATTTCAAGACATATCATTCACTTTTGGCATTAGGAGAAAAATTCACTGATTTTGATATCGTCTCAAAAATCCTAAATTCTCTAACGGATGAATGGGAACGAAAAGTCTTAGCAATTGAAGAAGCTAATGACATTTCAACCATCAAACCAGAAGAGTTGATAGGAAATCTAATGTCTTATGAAGTTAATATCCAGGCTAAATGAGTACAAGCACAAGATAAAAAGACAATAGCATTCAAGGCTGAAAAGGAAGAATCCGAATCCGATGGAGAAGATATGGCTCTTATCGCAAAAAATTTCAAGAAGTTTTTGAAGTTCAAAAAGAACAATTGATTTGGAAATAATAAAAGCAGCTTCAACAACAGTAATAACAAGCCATCGACTTCAACTATCAAGTGCTATGAATGTCACAAGAAAGGTCATATGAAGAAAGATTGTCCTGATCAAAAGAAAGACAAATTCAAAAACAGAAGAGAGAAATTCAAAAAGAAACAGGCATTCTCAGTAACATGGGATGATTCATAATACTCTTCATCAGACAGCGATAGCGACAGTGACACTGAACAAGCAAACGTGTGTTTTATGGCCACGAATGATGAGGTAAGTGATTTAACCTTCGATGATTTAGTGGAAATAAATTCTATTCTATTAGATAATATGAAGAACATCAATAGAAAATATAAAGAGGCTAGTGAAAAGTTAAATAGAACCGAACTTGAAGTTGAAATGCTAAGGGATGAAAAAAATATTTTAGAAGAAGAACTTCAAGCTTCTCAAGAATCTTATTCTAATACAACTTCTCAAATTTTTATGCTGAGTTAAGAAATCGAAACTCAAAAAGAAAAGAATGACTCTCTCCAAGTTGAAAATCATGATTTAAAATCAAATGTTAAAATATTAGAATTAGATATCTCTAGTCTCAAATCACAGTTAGAAGGAACTACCAAGAATGTTTCAACTTTTAATAAAGAAAGAGAAAATCTCTCTAAAATTTTGGAAAATTCTCAAACTATGTCAGATAAAAAGGGTTTAGGCTATAAGAAAGCTTCAAATAGTTTACCTAAGAAAAGGAATTGTTTTGAAAATCATGTTCAGAAAAGAAATCATGGTATTATTGATAGTATTTCAAAAAGTCCAAAACATTCTAAGAACATTAAAATTTGGGTTCCTAAAACCAACAATTATTTAATTAGGAACAAGTACATAAAATCTTTTATGGAAAATGTTCACAATAATAAAGATTTTATTTACAAAGGGAATGCTGAACCCGCTTGGGTTTGGTTTCCTAAGACCTAACTCTTAGGACCTTAACAAAAAGTGGGTACCAATATCATTTTCATATTTCTTGTAGGTACCACTTAAGAAAAGAGGAAAATGGATATTAGACAGTGGTTGCTCAAAACATATGACAGGAAATAAAGACATGTTGACTAACATTATCTACTCAGATGGAGGATCTGTCACTTTTGGAGATAATTCTAAAGGATACATCATCGGCAAAGGCGATGTGAGCAATAACGGTACATCTAATTTACCTCTTATTACAAATGTTTTATTAGTTAAAATTTTGAAACATAATTTACTTAGTATCAGCCAACTTTGTGACAAAGGGTTTAATATCTCTTTTTCTGAAGATAAGTGTAGAATTTTTGATAAAAATAAAAATCTTATTTTTGAAGGTAATAGAGATAGAAATATATATGTTTTAAATATGAAAATTATTCATGACTCAAATATATGTTTAATAGCCAAAGAAAATTATCCTTGGTTACGGCACAAAAGATTTTGTCACATAAATTTCAAAGCAATTAGTAAACTTTCTCAAAATGATTTGGTAAAAGGTTTACCTAAAATGAATTTTAAAGTAAAAAGTATTTGTGATGCTTGTCAATTAGGAAAATTATCAAAATCATCTTTTAAATCAAAGAAAAACATTTCTACATTACAACCACTTGAATTATTGCATTTGGATCTTTTTGGACCAACGCAAATTCAATATATTAATCATAACAAATATGTGTTTGTAATAGTAGATGATTTTTCAAGATATACTTGGACTATCTTTATGAAAAATAAAAGTGATACTTTTGAAAATTTTAAAATATTTGTTTAAAGAATTCAATATTTCAAAAGTTTGAAAATTAAGAACATTAGAAGTGATCATGGAGGTGAATTAGAAAATGAGAATTTTGAACATTTTTGTAATAAAAAGGGAATTTCACATAACTTTTCTTTTCCTAGAACACCATAAAAAATGGAGTTGTAGGAAGGAAAAATAGAACTTTACAGGAATGTGCTAGAACTCTTTTAAATGGAAGCACTTTACCAAAGCATTTATGGGCAGAAGCTGTAGCAACTGCTTGTTATGTTTTGAATCGTATCTCCATTCGACCACTAACAAAACATACACCATATGAACTTTTTAATGGAAGAAAACTAAATATATCTTATTTTAAAGTTTTTGGTTCAAAATGTTTTATTCTTAATACAAAAGATCAGCTTGGAAATTTCGATCCAAAATCCGATGAAGGAATATTCATAGGATATTCAGAACGAAGTAAAGCTTATCGAGTTTTCAATAAAAGAACTAACCTAATCGAAGAAACACTTCTTGTTTCATTCGATGAAAATTTCAAAATTAACAATAAAATTGATGATGATGAAATAATTACTAAGACAATCACAGATACTAATACTGAAATATCTTTTGATAATTCCATTACTCAAACTGAAAACACTGTTTATCATGAAAATGAATTAAGATCTTCTCCTAAGATACTAAGAGATCACCCTGTAGAAAATGTTATTGGAGAAATTAATTCAAATGTTAGGACTAGAAGTCAACTTAATCAAATGGGCCATGTAGCATTCCTTTCGAATATTGAACCTAAAAATTCTAAAGAAGCCTCTACTGATGACTATTGGATTATAGCTATGCAAGAAGAATTAAACCAATTTGAACAAAACAAAGTTTGGGATTTAGTTCCTCGACCAAGTAATCAAACTATCATTGGTACAAAATGGGTTTTCAAAAATAAAGCTGATGAACAAGGTAATATAACTAGGAATAAAGCTAGATTAGTTGCACAAGGATATAATCAGGTGGAAGGAATTGACTATGAAGAAACGTTTGCTCCAATCGCCCGACTAAAAGCAATACGAATCTTACCGGCCTTTGCATGTTTTCATAATCTAAAACTTTATCATATGAATGTTAAAAGTGCATTTTTAAATGGCTATATTAAAGAAAATGTTTTTGTCGAACAACCTCCCCTATTTACACATGAAAAATTTCCAGACCATGTTTATAAACTTAAGAAAGCTTTGTATGGTTTAAAAAAGCACCACGTGCTTAGTACGAACGACTTAAAAGCTATCTTATAAATTCTAGCTTTGAAATAGGGAAAGTTGATCAAACACTTTTTTATTAAGAAAACTAAAAAGGATATTTTAATCATTCAAATTTATGTTGAAGATATTATTTTTGGTTCTACTAATAATAAATTATGTCAAGATTTTTCTAATATAATGACCAAAGAATTTGACATGTCACATATGGGAGAATTATCATATTTTCTTAGATTACAAATCAAACAATTAGAAAATGGAATTTTCATTAACCAGGAAAAATATTGTAGCAATCTAATTAAACGCTTTGGTATGGAAAACACTTCGGGCAAACCAACTCCAATGAGTACAATGGTACATCTTGATCGAGATGAGGATGGCAAAAGTGTTGACCAAAAATTATATCGAAGTATGATTGGATCGCTACTTTACTTAACTGCTAGTAGACCTAATTTAATGATGAGTGTTTGTCTGTATGCTCGATTTCAAGCAAAACCTAAAGAATCACATATGCGAGCAGTGAAACGTATATTACGATATCTTACCAAAACCAAAGATTTTGGACTATTTTATCCGAAAGAATGTCCTTTCGAATTAGTATCATACAGTGATGCTAATTTTGGAGGATGTCGGACAGATAGAAAAAGTACGAGTGAGACATGTCACTTCATTGGACATTCCTTAGTATCTTGGTTTAGCAAGAAACAAAACCGTGTTTCACTCTCCACCTGTGAAGCAGAATATATTTTTGCTGCTTTAGCATGTGCTCAAGTCATATACATGCAATAAACACTTCAAGATTTTAGAATAAATTTATCTAAATCTACTATTTTCTGTGATAATACTAGTGCTATAAACTTATCTAAAAATCTGGTCAATCATTCATGAACAAAACATATCGAGCGTCATCATTTTCTTCGTGATAATATTGAAAAGGATTCAATCAAATTAGAATTTGTTTCTTCTGAAAATCAATTGGCTGATATATTTACAAAATCTTTGAATGAAAATATTTTTATAAAATTAAGAAGATAATTAGGTATTATTTCTCAAAAAGATTTGTAATTTAAAAAAAAAAAAAAGGGGGAACTGCCGGGAATTGATCTCTGCACTATTGGATGTTCCGTGTAATTAACATTTTGCTATTTGTATCTTTTGTTTATAAATTATAATTCAGTTGATTTTATAGATATTATTATTATCTATTTTTAGCAAAATGATTGTTATACAAAATTGTCTTTCAACCAGAAATTTCAATGGTTGTGAGTTTAATTGGTTATAATTATTTCTACCAGAAACTTTCACCTTTTATTTTAAGCTATATATTCACTATATATTTGGCTTCAAAAAAATTTAACTACATATTCAATTCTTTTTAGTTTCAAACCAAAATTTTATTCTCAAATATGTCTTCTCATGAAGACTCTGAATATTCTTCTGGCGATTCATCAATCAACTTTGAATCACCTAGTTCAGGATCATTGTCATTACCTACTCCTACTCCAAATCATGAAAAGGCTCCGATAAACCATAGTGGTTACACTCCAGAACCAAAACGACCAAGGAGACTTCACTTTAGTTCTCCAACAACCAAAGAAAAGATTAATGATATCCATCATTATCAACAGGAAACTTTGAATATTCATAGAGAACTTTACTATGAACAAAAAATTCAAGGACAAAAACTAAATTGGTTGGAGAAAATGGCAGTCAAATTCTGTGGCTCCACTCTGGTTCAAAATCACACAATCGTCCATTCACCTTAACGACCTCATGTGTCACCAAACTCATGGGAACGTGGACAACCGGTTGGATCACCGGCTCGTCAGAACTACTGGTCTCCTCTCAAACCACTCAAATAAAACACTAAAGTCGAACCAAGGAATTTTGATGACTCTCCTTCCAACTATTAGTTTCTGTTTTATTCTCTTATTTTGCATGTTGAATTTTACATAAAATCTTGTTTGTTGTTATTTTTATGATCATGTTTTACAAAAAGTTGAATAAAGTTTTTTTTATTATATATAAACAGAACTGATATTAGCATCCTGTGCTAATTCAGACGTCTGAATTACCAAATGAGACATCTGATTTGTCAATCTGGAACAAAATTCTACCCAGATTCATACTTCTGTTTTTATATTTCAGACGTTTGAATCAAGCCCGAAATACACTATTTTCTTGCTGCTTGGAAAATTGATCAAAACAAAAGTCTGATTTAAAAACAGATGTCTGTTTTAACCCAGGCAAATGTTTTTTCTAAACTATTGCGGAGCCTACATCTTTTTATCCACCTACTTTTTATCTTTCCTCTCTTATCTCCTCATTTTTTTTACCACATCCCTTCATTATTTACTTCATCAACCCATTCTCAAAACCCTAGAACTCCATTAAAATTCCCAAAATCTTCCTCCACAAAATCAACACAAAATGCCTCCTAAGACGAAGAGATCAAGAGAATCATCAACCGGACCATCCGAAGCACAAATTAGATCTTGGCTTCACAATGAGACAGCTATTGCAAGATTTAACACAATAAATAACTCCAAAATCTTTGAAGGAGCTTTTATGCAATTACCAGAATTCAACGGCTATTAAATTAGAGAAATGGCTGAATCAAATCACTTCGATTCATTAATTGGGTATGATTTCAATAACTTGAAAATCAATCATCTACTTATCAAGTTATTTTATGCAAATATGAATTTAGATCACCACAATCCCCAAAATAGAGAAGATTGTGCTTGGACGATGGTATGTGGTGTTAAAATCTTTCTCCTATTACAAAGATTAGGCTATATTTTAAGATGTCCTTACGAAGGAATAGACATTAACCATGTTGATGCGGATATGTATGAACGAGACAAAGTATCTCATAGATTTCTTTCCGACGACATGACAAATTTGATTTCCACAAAGTTACGTCCACAAGCTCGAATAGTCCATCGTGCGCTGATCCGATCTCTTCAACCCCGAACTGGTAGCTATGAGAAAATTTACAAAAGGGATTTCCAAGCACTCTATGCTATCTATTCTAACCAACAAGCCAATTGGGGGAAAATTATATTAGACGAATTTCAAAATGTGACAATTCGTAAGAAATATAAGACTTTGCATTATGGGGATTATATCATGAGGATATTAATGCAAAGTGGAGTTTCGATACCTGATTCTGAATTCTCATCCATAAGTGTGCTTGGCTCTAAAACTTTAGGGCTGATGCAATTACCAAAGCGACCGCCATCTCATGATATCATTCCCTTTCAACAATGGATTGAAAACCGAAATCGTGGTATTCGTCAACCGTCTTATCCAAATATAGCTTCATCATCTTCATCTCAACCGCATCAACAAGAAGAAGAAGAAGACTATGATGAAATTCAAGAAATATGAGAGGATGCTACACCAAAACAAGCCTTATGAACTCTTTCACAAAATCAAAAGAGGCTTCAAAAGCAAATGATGAGCATGGAAAGAAACACGAACAAGAAATTCAACTCCATCAAAGGTTTCTTAAACAAAATTTAGGATAAGCTTTCGTGTGTATCTTCTTCATCTACCGACGTGCAACATAATCAAGCACCATTCACTTGGTCTTCCGACCAAGAAGAGGAAGAAGAAGGTGATGAACAAGGCGAGGATAGTGAGAATTTTTGAAGTGGTATGGATGTTTTCCAATTTTGTTATGTTGTGTTATCTTATTACTGAAGTGGTATGGATGTTTTTTCTATTTTTTGTTATGTTGTGTTTTGAGTTTTATGTTATGTTCTGTGATGTTATCACTTGAAACGTTGTGTTCTACTTTAAATTAGCTGTATGTTTCTCTCCAATCATTCTCTGTGATGTTATCGTATTCTATATATTTCTTTGCTACTTTAATCACTAATTCCTTTTAGTAATGGCAAAGGGGGAGTAAAAGGTAAAAATATTTATGCATAAATTCTTTTATTCAGGGGGATAAATTATACATTTTCATATTAACCAAGTTTTAATGATAGGAGAAGTTATTATTTACTAACCAATATTTTCATAGTTGTCATTATCAAAAAGGGGGAGAATGTTAGAACCTCAGTTCCTGATATTTTGATAATAACAATTATATGTGTTTATCTAACCAAGTTTTACAGGAAAATATTGATTACCAGATTTCAGATTGATGGACGTAATCGTTTACAGGTTATAGAGTCTGTGTCTAGTTAGTAATATATGTTAAAATCTCTCCTAATTGGTATAGATGCACAAGCCATACTTGTTTTCAAAAGAAGTTTTAAAGATGTATGAATAAGCAGAATTCAGACGTCTAAATCATAAATTCAGACGTTTAAATCATAAATTCAGACGTCTGACCGCTGAAGCAAATAATTTTGAAACATGAAATTCAGACGCTGAACATAATATTCAGACGTCTGAATAAAGTCTAAAATGAACTATTTCGGCGCTGCCTTATTATCTCCTACATTCAGAAGGATGAATTTTAATTCAGAAGTCTGAGTTAAAATTAACGGCTAGTTTTTTGAAAGGTTGCTTCTCTTCCCTGAACAGAAACAATGTTAATTTCAATAGTTGCTTCTATTCTGATTCATGGCAACTCTTCACTAATCAATGCAACCTTTAACAACTATAAATAGCAAGCAATTTCAACATTTTTTCGAAACCAATTCTTATTTTGATTTCTAAACTCTATATTCTTGCTATTTACTTTCAAGTTTTACAAATCAAACTATTTGATCACTAACACTCAAGCATACTCTTGTATGGTCAACTAGACTTCCTTTCTTCATGAATTTCACTATATACCATAAAGGAGAAGATTATATGAAGGGTGTACTCATATTGACTCATCAGTGCTATTACAGAGCATATTTAGTCAGAAACATTTCCACTTGTATTTGAAGTCCTATTGTAGTATCCTCAGGTAGTAGAAGTCCTATTCGGTTGTCTAGAAGGGAAAGTCCTCTTCGGTTGTTCAGGTGGTGTAATACCTATTCCTCCGGGTGAAGCGAGGGTATCGATTGAATTCCAGAAGGAGTCTGGGACTGGACGTAGAATGGGAAGTTCGAACCAGTATAAAAATCTCTGGTGTGTTTTATTATTGCTTATATTTTTATATTCATATTCCGATCAAGCAAGTAATTTAGTTAACTTTCATATTACACGATCACATAGTCACTTTCACAAGTGCCGAGGTCTATCCATCATCGTTCTCCTTCTTCAAATCCAGCAAATGTATACCAAATCCAACCACTTCATTATGGAGTCTACTCCGCGTACACAGCTGTTAAAGTTGTTAGTCCTTGAGAAGGATGGTTTTGATGGCAACAACCTTAAGACTTGTTATAAAATATAAATACTAACATTATAGTTTAGATATATATATATGTATGTATGTATGTATATGCAGGATATAAACATGCAGGTACCAAGAATGAAGACTGTATAGTATAGAGATACAAGACTGATGAATTTAAAGATCAAAGATATCAAGATTGAAGACTCATGAGTATGAAGAAATCAAGTTATCAAGAGTTCAAGATTTTAATAGTACAAGATAAGTATTGATTCTAGAATTGTGTTAAAACTTCTTGAAAGCACTTACATCTTTATTCGAAATTTATTCGTGGAATGGAATCCACTTCGAGCCTGTTAAAGGGATGGAACCCATGACAATATCTAGTGGAACATATAGTGGTCCTATTTTGATATCCACTAATTTTATAAAAATGTTTTTCAAAAATATATCTCTTATTTTAAATGTTTTCAAAACCTTCTTTTCAAAAAGACATCTCTCTTGTTTGAAATATTTTAGCCTCAAAACTATCTTTAACATTTTTAATATTTTGATTTCAAAATTGTCATTGATTTTAAACTATCTCTTGTTTAAAATATTTAGCTTTAAAATATTTATTTACTCAGATTTTAAATCACTTTATAGATTAAGATTATATATATTAAAAATTAATTTCTAAACTCTTTTATATGTTTAAACTATATTCAAATATATTTACAAAGTTTAGAAATCGTTTTGACAAATTATAGAAACCAATTTTAATAAGAAAAACAAAATCACCAAATTTGCCTAGAGCATGTCGACATCCCTCAACCCCCCATGTCGACATGGTGCCCGTTAAATTCAAATTTTCAAAAGAAGTGTCTATTCTTCGTATCCTTTCACGAATAGATATGGCTGTTGATTTCCTATAAATACCAGTAGTTCTAAACGAATTTATAATCAGATTTCACTTGTTTTCTCTTCTCTTCATCTTCCACATTTATCCTAAATAATCTCAAACTATACTCTGTCGAAATACCAAGTGAATCAAACTTGATTATCTCTTGTTTGATTCTCTGCCACTCTCTCTATAAGATCTCAGTGCTATTCAGAGTTATATGGTTATTTGTAAATCAAACTGTTGAGTAAAAGGTGCGGTTGGGCCTTGAAATCAATTGGGTGTGATTGTTTCCCCGTAAATCGATTAGGTGATCTTGTGGCTTGGTAAATCAAGAGAGTTTGCCCCAGACTCGAATACAGGAGGGTGTACCTTGTGGCCTTGAAATCGAGGGTGTAATCTGGGAGATTATTTTTGATAAGAAATCCGTACGTTTGTACGGGACTGGATGTAGGGTAACTCCGAACCAGTATAAAATCTTTGTGTGTTCTTTCCTTTACTGCTTTTATTAATTATTTGCATCTGTGTCTGATTCTGTGATTATATCTGTGTCTGTGAATTGCATTTATTGGAGATTAAATTTACATAAGTTTCAAAAAGATTTAGAAAATCCACAAAATACTATTCACCCCCCCTCTAGTGTTATTCCAGCCTTATGATCCGTAATCCGCATTTCTCACATTTGGTATCAGAGCAAGGTTTTCAAAATTTTCATAATCTGAATTTTGAAAAAGTTTTAAAAATGGCTATTTTTGGGATTTTGTTAACACTAGTTTAAAACTATTCAAATCATCATTGTCTCATAAGTCTGCATATAGTTATTATAGAAAACCAAGTTATCTACCAAGTTTTTATGCTGTGCAGAAAGAAAAATGTTATATAGCCTTTGAAGAATCAACACTCAATGGACAAATTGTGCAAATCAAGAAGAATAAGTGGATACTTGATAGTGGATGTTTAAGACACATGACTGGTAATCCAGATATGTTGAATTATATTATCTATAAAGATGGAGGATTGGTTAATTTTGGAGACAACTCAAAAGGATATGTGATTGGCATCAGCAATGCTGGTAACTCTAAAACTCCTACTATTTCTAATGTTTTATTAGTTAAGAATCTGAAACACAATCTGCTTAGCATTAGTCAACTTTGCGATAAAGAATACAAGATTAAATTTGAAAAAGATAAGTGTCACATTGAAGATAATAATTCAAATATTATATTTGAAGGAATTAGGAAGAAAAATATTTACATCCTTAGTATGAAAGTTTCAAATGATAACTTATGTCTTTTGGCTAATACAAGTGACCCTTGGATTTGGCATAAAAGATTTGGTTATTTAAATTTCAAACTGTTATCTAGGTTTTCAAAACTTGACTTAGTTAGAGGTCTTCCCAAGTTAAACTTTAAAGTAGATAGTATATGTGATGCTTGCTAATTAGGAAAACTTAGGAAGAGTTCTTTCAAATTAAAAGATATGAATTCAACTTCAAAACCTCTTGAGTTACTTCATCTAGATTTATTTGGTCCATCTCAAATTCAATCAATAAATCACAATAAATATGTCTTTGTAATTGTAGATGATTATTCTAAGTTTACATGGACAATTTTTATGAAACATAAAAGTGATACTTTTCATTCATTTAAAATTTTTAAAAAAGACTTCAAAACCAACTTTCTTTAAAAATTATAACTATTCGTAGTGATCACGGTGGGGAATTTGAAAATGAAAATTTTGAGAGATTCTGCAATAAAAAGGGAATAACTCATAATTTCTCTTTTCCAAGAACTCCACAACAAAATGGAGTGGCAGAACGTAAGAATAGAACGATTCAAGAGTGTGCTAGAAAAATGCTTTCTGATAGTAACTTACCTAAAAGCTTTTGGGCTGAAGCAGTCGCTACAGCTTGTTATATATTAAATAGGATTTTAATTAGACCATTAACTAATAAAACACCATATAAATTACTTTACAATAAGAAACCCATAGTAGCTTATTTTAAAGTTTTTAGTAGTAAGTGTTTTATTCTTAATACAAAAGATAATTTAGATAAATTTGAACCTAAATCCGACAAAGATATCTTCATCGGATATTCTAATAGAAGTAAAGCATTTAGAGTTTATAATTTAAGAACTAACACTGTTGAAGAAACAATGCATGTATCTTTTGATGAAAATTTTAAAGATACTGTACAAATAGAAGATGAAGAAGATTTTGTAACTTTAAATAATGAACCTAATGAAACTAATTGTGAAATCATTCATCCCAATAAAAGAATTAGGCTATTAAAAGATCATCCTATAGAAAATATACTATGAAATATTGAATCTGTTGTTAGAACTAGAAATCAACTAAATAACATGAGTAATGTAGCTTTTATATCAACTATTGAACCTAAAAATCCAAAGGAAGCATCATCTGATGATTCATGGATTCTTGCTATGCAAGAAGAATTAAACCAGTTCACTAGAAATGATGTTTGGGAACTTGTTCCTAGACCCGAGGATAAAACTATAATTGGAACAAAATGGGTTTATAAAAATAAAATGAATGAACTAGGTGAGGTCGTTAGAAATAAAGCCCGATTAGTCGCACAAGGTTATTGTCAAGAAGAAGGAATAGATTTTGATGAAACCTTTGCACCCGTAGCAAGATTAGAAGCCATTAGAATTCTAATTGCTTTTGCAAATTATAATAATTTCAAATTATTTCAAATGGATGTTAAAAGTGCTTTTCTAACTGGATTTGTTAAAGAGGAAGTTTATGTTGAACAACCTCCACTCTTTGAAGATGAAAGATTTCCAAACCATGTTTTCAAACTTAAGAAAGCTCTATATGGTCTGAAACAAGCTCCTAGAGCATGGTATGACAGACTAAGATCTTTTTTATTACAATCAAAATTTGAAATTGGTAAAATAGATAATACTCTTTTCATTAAAAGAAATAAAAATGATATCCAACTAGTACAAATTTATGTAGATGATATTATTTGTGGTTCAACTATTCAAGAAATGAATAAAGAATTTTCTAAAATAATGACAAAAGAGTTTGAGATGAGTCATATGGGTGAACTTACTTTCTTCTTAGGTTTACAAATAAAACAATTAGATAATGGTATCTTTATTAGTCAAGAAAAATATGCTAGGGATCTAGTGAGTAAATTTGGTATGACTACTGCAGGTGGAAAACCCACTCCCATGGCAACCAATGAAGCTTTAAATAAAGAAGATCTTTCAAAAGATGTAAATCAAAAACTATATAGGGGAATGATTGGATCACTACTCTATATCACTTCGAGTAGACCTGATATCATGCATAGTGTTTGTCTCTGTGCAAGATACCAATCTCAACCCAAAGAAACTCACTTAAAAGCTGTGAAACATATCATAAGATATGTTAAACATACTTTTGACTATGGTTTATTTTACCCTAAAAATGATTCATTTGATTTAATTTCTTATTGTGATGCTGACTATGCTGGTTGCAAATCTGACCGAAAAAGTACAAGTGGAACTTGTCACTTTTTGGGGCATTCTCTAGTTTCATGGTTTAGCAAAAAGCAAAATACTGTTTCTTTATCAACAACTAAAGCAGAATATATCTCTACTGCTTTGGCTTGCTCCCAAGTCATTTATATGCAACAAACTCTAAAAGTTTTTGGATTAACAATTTCAAAATCACCAATTTATTATGATAATTCTAGTGCAATAAATTTGTCTAAAAATACTACTCATCATGCTAGGACTAAACAGATTGATATCAGACATCATTTTCTCAGAGATAATATAAATAAAGAGATTATTTCTCTTGAATATATCAACTCCGAGAATCAAATTGCTGATATTTTCACCAAACCCTTAAATCAACCTATATTTACTAAATTAAGAAGAGAACTAGGAATTTGTTCAGTAACTGAGATATAGAATATAGATATAGTAACATTTTTTTTAAATAAACAGAGATATACAAGAAAATCAAAATTTTCATAAGGATGTCGACATACCCCTACCACCCATGTCGACATACAACGACAAAAATTTTAAAATTTGATTTTCCCACTAAAATCAGTTTAGTAGTTATATAAACTTATGTATTTCGAATTTTTCTGTCTTCTCACTTTTCTTTCTTTGAAACAAAACTTCTGTAAATTAAAATTAATGGCCTCCTCCACTAAATCAAACCAAATTGACACCATTTCTTTCCCTTCTCCTCATTATGGTTCATTCCAACGCACTACACTGGCATGTGTGATAAAGATTGAAGAATCTACGAAGGATGCCATGCAAATGTTGACTGAATTTCAAGTTGAGCAACTAAGGATGGCAAAAGAACAAGAAAAGCAAGGCAAAATTCTTTGGAATTTACAAAAATTCCTAATGGATAATCATGCAAATCCTATTGTGATTGAAGAAGATTCTCCCAACATTCACGTGCATAATCCTTTAGAGCACGGCGAAGAGGAAGAAGAAGAAGAGGAAGAAGAAGAAGAAGAAGAGGAAGAAGCACCTATGGAAGAAGACGACAACATGGTCTGTGTAGGCGAAGTCTGTTTTGACAAAGATGGGAATTTGGTTGAACAACGTGGAAACTTTTTTTTTCATTAACCAAATTGTTCGATTCACAAATCTCTGATTGTCAAAAACTCTCGTAAGTATTGTTATTTTATAATTTATGTACTTAAATATATTTATATGTTTATGTTTCATATATACATGTAAATATAACATCATATATAATAAAATATTTGATTCACTTATTATACTTCCTTATTAGTATTTAATTTAAATAGTATTCGATTAAGGGGGAGTTTAGGATTAGTTTTTTGTTGATGACAAAGGGGGAGAAATATAAAATAGAGTAGTTAGGCTTAGATTAAAGGGGAGTTATTAGTTTTAGGGGGAATTATTGTGAAGGAGAAGTATATTTTATAAACATAGGTTGTCATCATTAAAAAGGGGGAGATTGTTAGTCTTTGAGAAGGATGGTTTTGATGGCAACAACCTTAGGACTTGTTATAAAATATAAACACTAACATTATAGTTTAGATATATATATATATATATATATATATGTATATGTATATGCAGGATATAAACATGCAGGTACCAAGAATGAAGACTGTACAGTATAGAGATACAAGATTGATGAATTTAAAGATCAAAGATATCAAGATTGAAGACTCATGAGTATCAAGAAATCAAGTTATCAAGAGTTCAAGTTTTTAATAGTACAAGATAAGTATTGAGTCTAGAATTATGTTAAAACTCCTAGAAAGCACTTACATTTTTATTCGAAATTTATTCATGGAATGGAATCCACTTCGAGCCTGTTAAAGGGATGGAACCCTAGTGGGATGGAACCCATGACAATATATAGTGGAACATATAGTGGTCCTATTTTGATATCCACTAATTTTATAAAAATGTTTTTCAAAAATATATCGCTTATTTTAAATGTTTTCAAAACCTTCTTTTCAAAAAGACATCTCTCTTGTTTGAAATATTTTAGCCTCAAAACTATCTTTATCATTTTTAATATTTTGATTTCAAAATTGTCATTGATTATAAACTATCTCTTGTTTAAAATATTTAGCTTTAAAATATTTATTTACTCAGATTTTAAATCACTTTATAGATTAAGATTATATATATTAAAAATTACTTTCTAAACTCTTTTATATGTTTAAGCTATATTCAAATATATTTACAAAGTTTAGAAATCATTTTGACAAATTATAGAAACCAATTTTAATAAGAAAATCAAAATCACCAATTTTGCCTAGAGCATGTCGACATCCCTCAACCCCCCATGTCGACATGGTGCCCGTTAGATTCAAAATTCAAATTTTCAAAAGAAGTGACTATTTGTCGTATCCTTTCACGAATAGATATGGCTGTTGATTCCCTATAAATACCAGTAGTTCTAAACGAATTTATAATCAGATTTCACTTGTTTTCTCTTCTCTTCATCTTCCACATTTATCCTAAAGAATCCCAAACTATACTCTGCCGAAATACCAAGTGAATCAAACTTGATTATCTCTTGTTTGATTCTCTTCCACTCTCTCCATAAGATCTCAGTGCTATTCAGAGTTATATGATTATTTGTAAATCAAACTGTTGAGTAAAAGGCGTGGTTGAGCCTTGAAATCAATTGGGTGTGATTGTTGCCCCGGAAATCGATTAGGCGATCTTGTGGCCTGGTAAATCAAGAGAGTTTGCCCCGGACTCGAATATAGGTGTGATGACCACGATTTTTCATACCCAAAAAATCGAACCATCAGGGTTAAAGATGAAGGAGGTAGAAAAAAAGAAAACAACACAACAGAATCTCACATCGTAGCGGAATAAAATATAATAGATAATAACCGATCTTTACAGAAAGAAACTATATTTGTTTATACATACATCATCAGAATACAACATCAGAGTACAATACAATCGATATCACAATTCAGGACAGTTATAATAACTTGTCCCACATACAGAATACACAACATACACAATACATCGGAATATACATCATATACAGGTGATACGTCTCGCCATCCAGCTCGACTCCTGAGCTCCACAGTATCCTTTCCTGTAATCTATAACACTCGGTCTGACCCGAGCATTATAATAAAATAACACCCGAGTCAGTCTGGAAAACCAACGTGAGAAAACACACTCAATTGGATTATTAAAGTTTTCCAAACCCTTTGAAAACAAAAGCATCTCGTAAGACCACGCCACAAATAAACATGTCTGTTTTTTCCTTACGATAGCCAAAACACTTTTTATCAAAATCCTCCGATATTATAATAGTGTCTATATACAAATACTTATTCAAATAGCTGAAATTGTTACATGATTAAATTCCAGCATACTAGCCACAAAGTGGGTTCTACAAACAAAAACCGTAAAACGCGCGTAAGGAGAATGGATTTCCAACTAATGACTAGGCACTGGGGTACCACCTGTCACAGTACCTGGTCTAGATCAGCGTACCGAGGACCACGCCCGATCCCAACACAAGACCGGAACTACCTAAGGGTAATTCCGAGTAAGATCACCCCACGGTTGGTGCGACCAACCGCACCACTAAGCCGAAATAAAAAGGGACATCTAGACAGGGATGACCTCACCCTAATGGGCGCTACCCACATAGCCTTGTTGCATAACCCCTGATTTTCAGTCATTCCCGGTTGATGAGGCTTGAGGCTAAGCGTTACCTTTTTAGAACATATCACGTAGAATGCCCATCGTCCACCTAACGATGTTTCGAAAGCATTCATCCATACAAGTCCGTTCTGGGTCCGAACGGAACCGAAGGCACTACTCCTACTACATCCATTTGGAATCACCCTCAGGATTAGTAGCGACTAGCCCTTGCACTTCAGTGTACCATCTTCGATTCAAACTCGTTTCCCCACGAAAACGTTCAAACCGGATCGAAGTGGTTTTCGAGAAATTAATCTCGATCCCGGTCTCTTCGAATGATCAGCGCATTGGCCAATATTGATAGTCGGTGATTTAACTATCAATTACATTCACAACCAATCATAAAACCACAATAATTTCTTCCAAATTATTTATTTATCTCAAATATCTTCGCAAGATATATTTCCACCTTTTAATCCTTCGAAAACAGTTTCAAACCGTCTTTCTCTCATGGAATAAATTCCCCAAATAATTTCTATTTCCACTGAAATCACCAAGTACAAACACTTAAGATTTAAAAATAATTTAGAAACACTTTATTATAAAATATACTTTAAAACATTTAAATTAAAACTACTTATATACTTTATTCAAAAATATATACTTTAAGAATATTTAAAATAAAGCTACTTAATAAAATATGAAACTAGATTTTTATCTTTTAAAACATAACACCAAGTCATCTTTAAATATTTACTACTAAATAAATTTGAAAATACTTGCTTTAAACTTTAAACATTTAGGAATAATAAATTTTCTAAAATATATTTTAAAACAACTTTTAAACTTTTAGCTTATACTTAAAAATTTGCTTTGAAACGTTCTTGGCTATTCAGGGAAATACACTTCTCTCTCACATCTTTAAAAATAAATCACTATTTATTTTTAAAACTAATTTGCCCATTCCTTTAATAAATTCCCACCGTGAATTTATTCTTCCAAATACCCACTGATATATTACTTCACTTTTATAAACCTAGTTTATAAATTCCAGTCTCATTTCCCTTTTAAAAATTTCAATTTTAAATACTTAAATCAAATTTCAAATTGATTTCCAAATTACTCCATTTTGAAATAACTCCTTTACTTACTCAATTTATTCTAATCCGTTAACTTCAGATTTTTACTTCTTCATTATGATTAAAATCTTTTTAACTAAAAATACCAATTTCAGATTTCCCAAATTCCTTCTTTATCCTTTTAAATAAATTCAAACCTTGAATTTAAAAATAACTTCTTTATTTCTTGATATAATATCACTTAAGTTTAAAATTTAATATTTCTCTGTTCATTTAAAATTCCCTTTCCCTTACTCGGAATTTATTCACTAGAATTTTAAAAATCTATTTTATTCTTTCCAATTCATTCTTAAATTTATTCAAATTCTCTATAATCATTTTACTTAAAAATTCACTCCTTTATTTTCTTTTCAAAAATCCCATCCTATATATTTGGTAACTTAGGGTACCAAAATATTCAAGCAAACCATAGCATTCAATATTCCAATTATCAGTATAATTCATCACAGAATATCAAATATTCATAACACGGAATATTAAACAATCTAAATAATTTTGAGGAATCCAGTTGGATCCCTCCAACCTGTTTTCCCTGCATCCACAGATGTTAGCACAATACCAATTCCACTTCGAGGTGGAATATCGCGGTATATGGATTTATATAATATCATCCGCTATTATGCGGTGCATAGGGTCTCATCCGCTATATAATGCGGGAATATCAATAACTCCAATATATATTATATATACTACTATATAATATCGCACATCGAACCAATTAAATCATTCAACCAATTATTTAAATTTAACCATTTAAATTTAAATAAAAATCCAGAAGAGTGAGATTAACTCACCTTTGATTTTGTTTGCAAACCCAATCCATCTCGACTTGTTCCTTCATGATTTTAGACCTTGTATAAACATTAGATGATTTTTATTAATATTCAAATAAATCGAATAATTAAATTTCCATTTGTAAATTTAATTACCAATGATTTTATTTTAATCCAGAATTTAATTTTAACCTGATTTCCTTTTAAATAAAAATACTTTTAGCAACTAAAATAGTTGAATAAGTTAATTAACGGGTTAATCACATAATTCATTATTGTAAATATAAACTGGTAAGTTTAAAATGTGTATATTTATTAACTTATTTTCCACTTCCAAATTGTATATACAAAAAATCCATATAGACTTAAAATCTAACTTTTATATTCCGAAATCTTATGTATATATATATTTTCTGCTTTGAACCTTATATATATATCTATAAAGTCTAATAAAAAAAAATTGCTTTTAACCTATATATTAAAACGAAATTATCTTATTACTGTAAACTATACAATATTTATCATCATCATCATTATTATTCTATAAATTGAAAAACTGCATATATATAATTAAATTAAACAAAAATACATTTATACCTTACTGTCTCACTGACTCAGGCGCGTCTCCTCCTGACTTCGCCACGCAGCTGCCCGAGATCGATGTTGCGAGCCTCGCGATGAAACCCACGCCTTGGCCTCTACGCCGTCAACAGCACGCGAATTGCGACTACCCATCGACGACCGAAGTCCTCCAAATCCCTGCTGCGCGACCACTACCGCCTCGCGAATCTTCCCCTTTGCTGCCACTCTCCTCGCGTGTCGACGCCGTAACCTCTTCCAGCGACCAAACCCTCAATCGAAACCTTTCCCCAATTCGAAAATCAAATCTCGAGCAAGGAGGAAGTTCGCGTCTGAAATCGCAAGCGATTTCGATAGCCCTCTATTTTTTTTAATCGATTTCGTGACTTTAGATATGCGAATAAACTGAAGATGAAGAGGGATTAGTTTCGAACGAGAGGAGACATTGTAGGATTTTTTTTTGGAAGTTCTCGGCATTCTTTTTTTTCGAGTTTATAGCGAAATTTCCTTTTCTTCTTGCTTTTACTGTGTTCGGCTTGTTCAACAAGGAGAGGGAGATGTGATTTATGAAAAGGGGTTAGCATGTACGTATTAACTTGCAGAAGGCAGCTACGACTTGATTTCTGATTGACAAATATAAATTTTAATATTGAAAATATCTCGAATTAGCAACCTAAAATTCTGATCTCCTGTAACAACCCGGGATTGGGTGCAATTAAATTATTGTCTCATGACGATCAAATGGATGGTTAATTGCTGTTTGGAATTTATATTAAGTAAAATTCTTTAGTGATATTCGTTAAGTGTTGAGTGGGCTTTACATTTTAAATCGTGGCCCATAATTGTTGATGCCGTGATAATTATCTAAGGCCATTCACAATTCCTCTCTTGATTCCATTCATAACCCTAAGAATAGGCCAGCCCCTTCTTTTGTTTGTATCGGCCCGCTCCCTTTATTTGCTCTGGAAAAATAAATGGCGGCCACTTCTTTCGATCTGAAAATTAGGGCTTGTGCTCTTCTTGCTGTCTGGAACTTCGTGCTTCTCGATTGCCTTGAGATGATCTCGTTTCCGCTTGCTTGTGGAGGCTCACGAGATTTAGGGTTTTTCTGATTTGGGGTTTCGTTCCCCTTAGTGCTCGGCTTTGCTTGAGAAGGTGATTTGTGCTTGCTATGGCTTTGCGCGCTCCTTCTATTCGTCGATTCTGGAATTCGTGGTTGCCGATTCCAGATATTAGTTCGAATTCGATTTTCTTGCTCTTTTGATGGATCGCCTCTGAGATGCTTTCAACCGATTGCTAAGGTGAGTAACTCAACTTACTCACATCTTATTCATGTACCATATGTTATCTTGGCACATGCTATGCTGTTTATCCTTGATTCAATTTCGTGATTTCCTGGTTATCTTGACTTCGAATGTGTTGTTTGATTTTTCTGACTTGTTAAAATTGCAACTTTTGCTGTTGGATTTTATGATGTCGATGTTGTTCCACTTTTGACTTTTGACGTGTTCGATCTGTTTCTATGTTGAGTTGATCGGTTCTTATAAAATGATAATTATAACTGGTTCACTTATATGGCTTGATGATTTTGAAATGTTCGAACTCCTTGGCTGTTATGGCTTGACATTCTTTGTGACTTCGGTCTTGATGCTTGAATGCATCTGGAAACTTGTGTGTTTTGCTTTAATTTCGTGACAACTTCGCTGTTTGTTTTTTCTAGTTGTCGTATTGTTACAGTCTTCGACTTGCTTTATACATTCAATTGTATATTAATAAATGTTGTTCACTATATTCACAATTGAAGTTATAGCCTTGCATTTACCTATAACTTAGTGCATCGGGCATATGTTGCCTTAGTTCGGTACTATTGTTTGAATTGGGTTTGTTGTGCACTTAAGTTTGTGAATTTCTTAGATTCGAACTGCTTTATATTTGCTTGGGTCGGGGTGGACATTTTTCTTGAGCCTGACTTTGGTTTGGCAGTTCGTACTGTCATTAATCATACTGCCATTGTTCATTTTCCTTCATATTTGAACTTGTATTTGACTGCCACTTCCTGTTCGAATCTTACAATTGTATATCCTCAATTGCTACTGTCTATTTCAATTTGCACATGGAGTCTGAGTTGTAGCCTAGTCCCTGTCCACTGTTTCATTATGTTGCCCTATAGTTGTTGATGTCTCTGTACATTTGCCTGAGTCACTTGTAACTACTGTTACTTGTTGTTCGATCTAATTGACTTCGACTTTGTTTATGATGCTTGCATTCATCTGGGCTAGTTTGATTCTGACTATGTTGCGTACTTTGGAAATCGTGGTTATACTTCATTGGATCCTTTTCTTGATGAATTTGGCTTTGATATTGTAGTCTAGGCTGATTCATATCTTTGTACATGTCTGCCACTGCAGTTTTATTGTGGTGGTTGCACGGTACTTGAGCTTTGTTTATTGGATGGCATTTGGTCTAGTGCAGTTGCACACTTGTAGCTTCACTCCAGTTTACTGAACCTTACTGTTTGCATTAATCTGGCACACTTGTTGCCTTGTTTTCCAATTCGACATTTCTAGAATTCGTTGATGTGCTACCTTACGTTTAGTATACTGTCCAGTTTCACCGTCACCCCTCTGATTCATTTTGTCTTGTGCAGTCTGTTATGTACATTCAATTGTGTACATATTTTATATTCACTGGATTGCACAGCGAAATCTTTATGCACTGGTTATCTCCTTTGCACTCGGTGCTACATATAGCCTGTACTTGCATTGTCTACGTTGGTTGTACACTTCACTTGTACTAGCACTGTGAAGTCTGCTCTTTTCGATAATTGATATGCATTGATTTGAGTCACCATGTATGTTTCTTTCTGGTGATCCTGGGTCTGGTTTCTTGACCAGGCTTGTTCGAGTTGCTTTGGCTATTGGCTACGGTCATGGCTTGTTCGATATCACAGTTTTGATCTGAAGCGTGAACTTGTTCACTGCTTTCTTTTCGCTTGAGTTGGTTGAGTTTGGCTTGTTGGTTCTTGATTGTTTCAAGTTGATTTGTGAAATTTTACAGCGAGTTGAATCCGGTCTCAAAGACCCGGGTTTGACCCTGTAAGTTTACTTATGTTGACTTCTACAGTTTTGATTGCTGTTAGTTTTCACCGTCGTGATGATTTCACGTACTGTGTGGCGAGGCAGTGCACGCGTGCGTGTACTGCAGCCACACAGAAATTTGATTGATCTTTTTGGATTGCTGATTTGTTGTTTAACACTGTTTAGTGTTATATCTGCCGTTATCCGATTCTTTTATCGAGGAGTCGGATATACGAGATTTCTGTAAGTGTCGTCTATTTAAATTATTACTGCCTATATGCACTAATAAACTGGTTTGAATTAGACTGACCTGGGTATTATTTTCTTTTGAATGTAATACTCGGGTCAGACCCGAGTATTTCAGGTTGTAGATTTCTTTCTTTGAGTTGCTGTTCGGGATTGAAGACTTTTCACATCTTCTGAAGTTGTCGGTCATTTTGTAGTAGTCGTGTCATTGTATAGAATGATATGTATTCATGTATATTAGTCGATAATGTACTTGTATATATAACTTCTAGAGTCGACAGTTGTAGTTGTATCATATGTATTGTGTCAACTATGTATTAACTGACATCGGTTATATATATATGAGATTTTGTTAATCTGTGTTCCACATTTATATTATCTGTGTTATTGTTATATCTAATGTCCTAAACTATTATGAACTATCGTAGTTTGTTTTATACTGATAATTGGATATGTCGATGGGAGTAAATAAATAATAGATGGAAAAATAAAAAGTATATACCACTCCTATCGAGATAACCAATATTAGTGTAAGGCCAATTACGGATGGTCGCTCCTATCCAGCCTTATTCTTCGTAATAATAGACAGTATTTCTTTTAATACTCTTTGTTATTATGAGCATAGAGGTGGGGCGTTACAGTTGGTATCAGAGCCAGGTTTATGGACATAATATAAAACATAACTTGGATGGAACATATGTTACAACTATTGGCCGATGTTTTATTGTGATTTGAGTCAAAACTAAAGTTTTGAAATTTGGATGAAATTTTTAAATAACTTTATTTAAAAATAAAAGTGAATTTGTGTTCTATTTATCAGAGTGCGCAGCGGAAACAGTGAAACCATCTTCGCTGAGTACAACTGATAATCTTTTTGATTTAAAAAAAAAATCAAAATACGAAATCGATATGAATTTCAATTGTTGTTTACATAGCTGTAATTATTTTGTTTCTTTGAGAATTTCGAATCCGAATTGAGGATTCGAAGAAATTGCAGTTATGTGATTTTTGCTGAAATTTCCGCTGGCTTTCTTTTGTATTAATCATCTATTGATTAGATTTTTGCTGTTTTGGATTATCTTCATTGAAGATACATTTGAATGATTTCTTTGTTCATTCTGTAGTACGTGCAAAAATTTGAATTGCACGTTACTGCATTTATTTACGTTGAACCGATGCTTGGTTATGAGACGTATTTTGTTGCCGTTATTTTTGGAACGGGATTTTTACACCAATGCTAGATTTTTGAAGCACGGTGTTTTGTTGACAATTTTAATGAATGAAAATTCACTGATGTCACATTTAGATGTGAATTATTTTGATGAGATATTTGATGTTTTAAAATTACTGTTGCTTTGACTCCAGTAACAGTCAAACTTTTAAAAGTGGATTTTCAAGCGGTTATACCGCAATGCTGATGTGTAACCGTTTTTACGGTATTTTGAGAAGTACAATTTCCTTATCGAAATTGTTACTGATTTGCTGTTTTAATCACGTGATTGGAAAATCGTTTTAAAATGAAAATTGTTTTATAAATTTTAACGATTTGCGTTTTCAAAAGAATGAGAAAGCGACTTAAACGATTCAGCAAAATCGAGGATTATGACCCCTTTCTTTTACTGATTCGCTTAACTCCGGACTTGTCCAGTTGAGAATGCGAATTGTTATTTTTACAAAATAAATAAAATTGTTTTCAAAAATTTTACAGTTTGCGATTTCAAAAGAATGAGGAAGCGATTTAAACGTTTCAGCAAAATCGAGGACTATGACCCCTTTCTTTTACTGATTCGCTTAATTCCGGACTTGTCCGTTTGAGAATGTGAAATGTATTTTTACAAAATACACAATTTTGCACTTTCAAGGAAACGATGAAGAGATTTAAACGATTTAGCAAAAGTGCGGAGTATGGAACCACACTTTTACTATTTCGGTTAATTCCGGACTCGTTAATTGAATATCTGTTGTTTTGATGATTTTGATGAATTTTACACTTTCAAGGAAACGATGAAGAGAATCAAACGATTTAGTAAAACACGTGGTATGGGACATGTGCGTTTGCTATTTCGGTTAATTCCGGACTCGTTAATTGAAATATTTGATGCTTTCGTGTGCTTTCGAGCCACTATGATTGTAACGACCCAGAATTTTTGATAATTAAAATTCGAATATTTAATTAATTTTAAATATTAATAAATGGAATTTAGAAGTCGAATGATTTATTTCTCGAATATTGGATTTAATTGGATAATTAAATCGATAAATTAAATAGTGAAATTCCAGAGATAATTGTAAATCGAGTTTAAAGTGATTGAAAATGATTTGTAAAATTTTATTTAATCATACTGGAGTTATAGAAAGGTTATAGAACTTTCAGAATCGAATTTGGAGTTAGTTTGTGAAAATCGATTATTTTAATATTTAATTATCGACTGAAAAATAGCCAATTTTCGGACAGTCTCAGAATTGAACGAGACCAGTTCCATTGGATCCGTAATAGTTAGTTATTATCGGATTTCAATTTTCGTATCCATCGGAGTTGTCGTTTGACCCTGGCAACTCGAAACGCATCGATATCATTTTAATTTTTAAATCGTCGAGTTAAAATAGTCATTTTTCAAACAGTGTCGGATTTCGACGAAACCAGTTTCATCGGATCCGTAATGTGATATTATTGTAAGATTTCAAATTTCGTAATTTTTGGATTTACCATTTGTCCGGTACAAATTAAAACGCCTCGAAATCGATTTAAATCGGTTTAATTTAAATCGATCGTTTATTGCCATATCTCACACAGACGATCGAATTAGCTTCCGAAACCTGTTCCATTGTGTCCGGAACGCGGGGTAAACCCCAGGAACGCCAGTCACCGCGCGTAAATCGGAGTTCGGAAATTCGAAGTGAATAGTGTTCGTTCGATCTTCTATAAATACACCTCTTTATTCACAAATAAAAAAAAAAGGAAAAGAACTAGGGTTAGCTTGAGCAGCCGTCACCCCTAGAAACAACGGCCAGAAAACAACTTTCTTTCTCCCTCAAGATTTTCAAATCTGTCGCTTAAATCCAGAAACTTTCTACGTGAAAGTTGTAGAGGGTGCTGTGATCTTTAAATCCATACGGACAAGATCTAGAATGACGCAACAATCGAGGAGCTACAGGGCCGCATTCGTGCTCGTTTGGGCACGCATCTGGAGCAGCAGGGAGCAGCCGAGTGCCACGTGCCTCTGGCCGTGGGGTGGCGTGGTGATGGGCTTTTGATTTGTGACGAGATGATCGAGTTTCGTGGAGGTTTGGGGGTCGCAATGATGAACCCTAATTGGCGGCGTGTTGGGTTCTCTTTGAACCTGGGATGCGCGGGACGAACGTGAAGAAGGGAGGAAGAAAAATAGTGCGGGCCAGATCTTCTCAGTTTGAAAACAACGGCTGTGATGAGTTGGGTATATAAAAAAAAAAAAAAAAGAGAATTTGTATAATTTATTATCTTTGAAATCGTTTGAACTTTAAAATATCGTAACTTGGTCATACTTTATCAGATTTCGATGAAACTTTTTGCGTTGGCTTCGTTTTGTCGAATACTTCGAGATGGAACTGAATTGGAAGCGATCGGGGTCAGTGAAAATTTTGAGTGAAATTAAACGTTCGTTTAATTTCATTCGAAATAAACGCTACAAAATTCTATCGGAAAATCACGGTGAGATCTTCTCACTCAAATTTGAATGTGGAATTTTTACAGTTATTGATTTGATTGATATGATTGCTATTTGAATGTGATATTAGATATGATAGGATATATCTATATATATATAGCAATATATACATATTGGCATATGTATATATTGGATTGATGATTTCCCGCCTCGTATAGCGGATGAGACCCTATTGCGCCGTTAGTAAGCGGATTTATAAAAACCCATATACCGCGATAATTCCGTACTGGAGCGGAATTGGTATTGTGCTAACATCTGTGGATGCAGGGAAACAGGTTGGAGGGATCCAACTGGATTCCTCACCGTATTGATTATTTACAGATATTGATATATATTCTGTTATCATATTGATATATGATATTGACTGTTGTGATGGACTGATTGATGCTGTTGCATCATCGGATTCAGTTTTGAAATGTAAAAATAACGACTTTTATTTTAAAAAGATTTTAAAGTGATTTTTGAAAAGTAGACGTTTATCGAATTTTTGAATTGATTTATTTCAGAAAAATAAACGTCTAGAATTTTAAAGTTATAAAAGTTAAGATTTTTGGTGAAATATAACCAAAGTGTGATTTTTGAAATGAAAGTTGATTTAATTGTAAAATAGGTTAAATTGAGATTTTTAAAGTATTATAAAAGATGTACAGAAAAATTGATATATTTATCAATTAAAATTTTTGGAATTTTAAAACGAGTTTTTATAAGTGAAGATATGAATCTTATAGAATTTTAAAATTGTGAAGATATGAAATTTATAGAATGTATAAATTGTGAAGTTAAAATGAATGAAATTGTAGAATAGAAGATTTATAAGGAATTAACTTATAAATTGGATTTTTGCCTACAAATGAAATATTGATCGAATTTGTTAATAAAGGAGATTTACAAATCGAAGTTGTTATAAAATATAAAGGGTGAAATTTATAAACATTGTTTTATAAATTCAAAACCAATTGAAATTGATAGGTTAAACATAGAAGTTTAATAAAGGAGATATATCCGCGATTTTGGATAGTGGATAATTATTGAAATAAAAATGGGTAGAAAATATTGAAATGTGGTTAGTGAAGTATATTCACGATTTTGGACAGTGAATATATTGTTAAGTAAAATGGATACTGTTTTGGGAAAGTGATACTGAAAAATGAAGTTAAACATTTTAAAGATGTTTTAAAATGTATTATAAATCGAAAGCAGAGATTTCCGCAGTTCTTGTTGAAATAGACGTTTTCGAAGAATAAGGAAATGATGGACTATAACACTGTTGTTATAGTAAATGATTTCCGAAAGGAAATGTTTTTATGTAGTATTGGGATTTATATACCTATCTAAATTTCGAATCCCTACACTAGTGATTTCGAGTCGTCGTAACGATGTTTTACGTAACATTCGTTTTGACTCAAATAAATGTGTTTAAAGAGAATGATTTCCTTAAAGAATGAATATATACTTAATATTGATTTAAGTATATCGAATATTTTCAAATGTTGAAAATAACTGATTTGTGAAATACTTATTATTAAATAAGTATGGAATTGCTTTTCCAATATGAAATGAACTGTTTTTGAGATTTTATCTTCAAAGATAAAATGAAATGTGAATATTTGAAATTTGTTTTTCAAATGGTTAAAGTGTGGGAATTCTATATCTAGTAAAGATATTTTTGAAGATGAAATAATTTGGAAAATTATTTGGAATCTGATGATGTTGCGCATCTTTATTGATAGTTAAATAACCGACTATCAATAATTACCTTTAGGTAGGTATTTGTTGTGAATTGGATGAATTTGAATGCCACACTTATTTTTGAATAATCGCTCGCTATTCGGGTTAACCGGGAAAGGACCATGGGGTCGTATAACCCATTCCGAATATGTGATACGTCGTTATGGATCGCATTTGAAGACCGGTGTTGAAGACCGGATATTTTTGAAAACGGAAGGATTACCGTCGAGTTACTCTACATCGACTGATCTTCGATTTAGAGGTTTTATCACCCTTAGTGACGGGAAGTCCTGAAGTGATTGAAAATTATCCGGAAATGCAAGGGCTTCGTGAGAAGTGCCTTCGGTTCTGTTCGATCCCGGAACAGACTTATATGGATTGTGTGTCTGACGTTACAATTTGAGATATAAAGCTGATTTCTATCAAATACATTTCTGTTGGTGGCGGAGAATTTATTCTCTTAGCTTAACACCCTTCTCTGAGACGTACGAGCTCAGAGGTTATGTAGTTGAAATTTATCAGCGATATATCCCAATTTGGTAACGTGGCATACTGAGTGTTGCTGTGAAATGATCAGTGTTTGATCATTTGTGATATGATCATTTGTTTGATCTTATATCTTTGTGATCATAGGTTGATCATTTTGTTTGACCCGAAGCAGGGCTTTTTGAGAAAGCGTAGCTTTGTGGACGAGACTTCGTCGAGCCTCACACCCCGGAAATGGTCGAAACAGGAAGGATGCAGCAAGGTTCTAGGGAGTAGCGCCCCTTAGTGTATGTCATTCCTTCTGGATAAAGGTGGTATCATGGTATGGAGCCCAGATACTTAACCTCTGTGGTTACTGCATTATTTTTACTATGTGGTTTGTTGCGAATCGGGGATCCTCGGGAAGATCGGTGACGATCGGGGGATGGCATACGCGTGTCAGTAGTTACCTATTTTTGCAGAGGTAACCCGGCCTTGTGTTGGCAGAGATCCGGTTAGGTTCTCGGGTCGTCTTTTCCAGGGACGTACCCATCGTGGATAGGAAGTTCCTTAGCCTGACCATTTGTTGGAAATCCAAAGAAACAATACGAGCCTTGTACGGTTTTAGTTGTAGAACCTGCCATCTAATATGGCAGCTATAGCAAGCATACTATAATGGTACCTATGCTGGCTAAGATTTATATTCTACTTTCGAAATGTTTCCTACACTATGCACTAATAATAATATCAAAAAGAATTTGATTTTTGCGTAGTAAGCATCTTTGACTATCATAAGAAGAAATCTCCTCCAAGTCTGCGTTTGCATTGTGTGTGTGGCGGGAGGTCTTATGGTAGTTTCATTTTCCAAAAGCATTTCGAATTGACTTTAAAATTATCCTGTTGTTTATTTTAAAGAATAACTGTTTTACGATCTCACACCAGTCACCATGACTGACTCGGAGTTTATTGTTTCCCTTCTAAACTCTGGGTGCCCGCCAATTTCCACACGGGCAGTCTAGAGTTATATTATCAGGATATTCTGGATATTCTGGAGCTTTGGAAGCAAATCTGGATGACGAGACGTAGTATTTGTATCTTATAGTATTTATTCCGATGTGTACTCTGTATGAGGACAAGTTATATAACTGTCCATTGTTGTATTGAGTTGTATATTGATTCTGTTGATGTGTGTATAAAACTGATATAGTTCTTTGTTTTAAAAAGACTAGTGTTATCTATTATATATTGTTCCGCTGCGATGTGTAAGATTCTGATATTGTTCTGTTTCTGTTGCTGTTCTCTTGTTCTGTTGTTGTTCTTCTTTCTTTTTCTTCTATCTTCTTCTTCTACCTTTTTCTTCTTTCTCAAAAACCATAACTTTTCGGGTTTCCGGCATTCGATGGCTCGACAGTCGATAAAGTGAGTATCGATGTTGAATTTTCGAAAGTCGAAAAATTTCGGGATGTTACATTTGGTATCAGAGCATATGGTTAAGCGACAACCCTGCTCTGTTGGGTGTTACTCATTAGAGATAGAGTCAGTAGTACTCTAGAATGAGTTGAGTGTAATAATAGATACGAGTGCGTATTTGTTAGTTAATATAAAATTGTTTTATATTGGGATGATTGGTTTGTTGAGTGGTATATGGATTCTGGTCGGTATTGTCCGTACAACTCTATCGATAGGGATCTCTAAACACTTATATAGAACAATTCGGCACGATATTGTTTTAAATAGGGTAAATGAAATAATTTTGCCCAAAACTATTTTTGTATAGAAACGAATTGATTTTCTATGAACTATTATAGTATATGGTTGTGTGAATGTTAGAAGTGATAATATTAATCTATTATCATTGAAATTGAATAAGAAATTCAAGACGTAACTCCAAAGTAAAGAAATAAATTCACATATGAATGAAATTTAAAGAATATGAATTATAAATGTGAATTGTAATTTAAACGGAATTCCAGAGAAGTATTTGGAAATGTTTTGAAAAGAATTTGAAAATTTTGGAGATTTGAAAGTTTAAATCCTTTTTGATTTGAAAATGGATTTCGAAGGTTTTGAAAAATGTTTTGATGGAATGAAAAGCTCTAAACTCTTTTCGGTCGCTGGAAAATAATTCCGATGATGATCGCGACATCACCGGTGTTCATTTTCGGGTTTCCAAAAGAGAAATTGCTGCCAAATTGTTTTAAATGAAAGTTGTCTGAAAAATTGAGTTTTGTTTTGAAAATTCAAAAGATAAATTTGAATTGTTTTCAAAATGGTTTTGAAAGGTTGAAAAGACTCCGGAATACTTTATAAGAATATTTATGGAATATTATTGAATTGATAACTTATACAAATAGAAATTGTTAATGTAAAATATGTAAATGTGATTGGAATTAAAGTTCATTAACAAATGAAATCTATAAATGTGAATTGAAAGTATAAGGAAATAAATTCATATATGAATAAAATGGTGAATATAAATTGTAAATGAATTTATAAATGAAAATAAAATTCCTTAATAAAATGGAATTGTGAATGTGAATGTATAAATGATTGTATAAATCAAGATGTAAATAAGTTGATAACTTATAGAATATTTGAAATCTGATTGGAATGATATTCAAATTGAAGACGAATGAATTAGTAGATAAAACTAATTTAAAATAGTGCGGTTATGAATGAAAGATAACTGATAAATTCAATATTCTGAACTTAAATAGAATCCAAATCTAGTTGAAATTGTGAATTGAATTCAAATGAGAAATTTGAAATGTAAAAAATTGAATGATAATGAATATGCAACTTCAATAGTGAAGTAGAGATGATATAAGCAGTTATATTGAAAATTTTGTAATTGAATGTACGAAATGGTTTGAATATATGCAACTAGATATTATGGCTAGTAGGATATACAGGTATAAATGAATTGGATTTGATTTCAAAGATAAATTTGAATTGCTCGACAAAAGGTACGTATTTGAGTTTTAATATGAGATTTGATGACTTATTTCTCTAGCCGCTTGGCTTTTTCTTTTTCTTTTTGAAATCTGAGAGTCCGTAGGGACGTTTTGTAGTCGTGCCGTATTAGCCGCGCAAAGGAGACGCTGGCGAAATTTTTCGGAAATTCAGGGTGTTAGAAAATTTTTGAGAAATTTTGAAAGTTTAAAAATTTGAATTTAAACTCGAATTTGAATTTTGAAGTTAAACAATGTTGTTTGGAACTTATAATTGAAGTTAGAAAGCGAGTTGAATGATAGCGAATCTTTAATAGAAAGATTTGTTTTGATAAATTGATAACCCTATTAGATTGTGAAAAATAGTAGACGAGTTAAGGACCTTTCTTCCTAACTTGTAATTTCGAGGACGAAATTCTTTTAAGGGGGGAAGTTTGTAACGACCCAGAATTTTTGATAATTAAAATTTGAATATTTAATTAATTTTAAATATTAATAAATGGAATTTAGAAGTCGAATGATTTATTTCTCGAATATTGGATTTAATTGGATAATTAAATCGATAAATTAAATAGTGAAATTCCAGAGATAATTGTAAATCGAGTTTAAAGTGATTGAAAATGATTTGTAAAATTTTATTTAATCATACTGGAGTTATAGAAAGGTTATAGAACTTTCAGAATCGAATTTGGAGTTAGTTTGTGAAAATTGATTATTTTAATATTTAATTATCGACTGAAAAATAGCCAATTTTCGGACAGTCTCAGAATTGAACGAGACCAGTTCCATTGGATCCGTAATAGTTAGTTATTATTGGATTTCAATTTTCGTATCCATCGGAGTTGTCGTTTGACCCTGGCAACTCGAAACGCATCGATATCATTTTAATTTTTAAATCGTCGAGTTAAAATAGTCATTTTTCAAACAGTGTCGGATTTCGACGAAACCAGTTTCATCGGATCCGTAATGTGATATTATTGTAAGATTTCAAATTTCGTAATTTTTGGATTTACCATTTGTCCGGTACAAATTAAAACGCCTCGAAATCGATTTAAATCGGTTTAATTTAAATCGATCGTTTATTGCCATATCTCACACAGACGATCGAATTAGCTTCCGAAACCTGTTCCATTGTGTCCGGAACGCGGGGTAAACCCCAGGAACGCCAGTCACCGCGCGTAAATCGGAGTTCGGAAATTCGAAGTGAATAGTGTTCGTTCGATCTTCTATAAATACACCTCTTTATTCACAAATAAAAAAAAAAGGAAAAGAACTAGGGTTAGCTTGAGCAGCCGTCACCCCTAGAAACAACGGCCAGAAAACAACTTTCTTTCTCCCTCAAGATTTTCAAATCTGTCGCTTAAATCCAGAAACTTTCTACGTGAAAGTTGTAGAGGGTGCTGTGATCTTTAAATCCATACGGACAAGATCTAGAATGACGCAACAATCGAGGAGCTACAGGGCCGCGTTCGTGCTCGTTTGGGCACGCATCTGGAGCAGCAGGGAGCAGCCGAGTGCCACGTGCCTCTGGCCGTGGGGTGGCGTGGTGATGGGCTTTTGATTTGTGACGAGATGATCGAGTTTCGTGGAGGTTTGGGGGTCGCAATGATGAACCCTAATTGGCGGCGTGTTGGGTTCTCTTTGAACCTGGGATGCGCGGGACGAACGTGAAGAAGGGAGGAAGAAAAATAGTGCGGGCCAGATCTTCTCAGTTTGAAAACAACGGCTGTGATGAGTTGGGTATATATAAAAAAAAGAAGAGAATTTGTATAATTTATTATCTTTGAAATCGTTTGAACTTTAAAATATCGTAACTTGGTCATACTTTATCAGATTTCGACGAAACTTTTTGCGTTGGCTTCGTTTTGTCGAATACTTCGAGATGGAACTGGATTGGAAGCGATCGGGGTCAGTGAAAATTTTGAGTGAAATTAAACGTTCGTTTAATTTCATTCGAAATAAACGCTACAAAATTCTATCGGAAAATCACGGTGAGATCTTCTCACTCAAATTTGAATGTGGAATTTTTACAGTTATTGATTTGATTGATATGATTGCTATTTGAATGTGATATTAGATATGATAGGATATATCTATATATATATAGCAATATATACATATTGGCATATGTATATATTGGATTGATGATTTCCCGCCTCGTATAGCGGATGAGACCCTATTGCGCCGTTAGTAAGCGGATTTATAAAAACCCATATACCACGATAATTCCGTACTGGAGCGGAATTGGTATTGTGCTAACATCTGTGGATGCAGGGAAACAGGTTGGAGGGATCCAACTGGATTCCTCACCGTATTGATTATTTACAGATATTGATATATATTCTGTTATCATATTGATATATGATATTGACTGTTGTGATGGACTGATTGATGCTGTTGCATCATCGGATTCAGTTTTGAAATGTAAAAATAACGACTTTTATTTTAAAAAGATTTTAAAGTGATTTTTGAAAAGTAGACGTTTATCGAATTTTTGAATTGATTTATTTCAGAAAAATAAACGTCTAGAATTTTAAAGTTATAAAAGTTAAGATTTTTGGTGAAATATAACCAAAGTGTGATTTTTGAAATGAAAGTTGATTTAATTGTAAAATAGGTTAAATTGATATTTTTAAAGTATTATAAAAGATGTACAGAAAAATTGATATATTTATCAATTAAAATTTTTGGAATTTTAAAACGAGTTTTTATAAGTGAAGATATGAATCTTATAGAATTTTAAAATTGTGAAGATATGAAATTTATAGAATGTATAAATTGTGAAGTTAAAATGAATGAAATTGTAGAATAGAAGATTTATAAGGAATTAACTTATAAATTGGATTTTTGCCTACAAATGAAATATTGATCGAATTTGTTAATAAAGGAGATTTACAAATCGAAGTTGTTATAAAATATAAAGGGTGAAATTTATAAACATTGTTTTATAAATTCAAAACCAATTGAAATTGATAGGTTAAACATAGAAGTTTAATAAAGGAGATATATCCGCGATTTTGGATAGTGGATAATTATTGAAATAAAAATGGGTAGAAAATATTGAAATGTGGTTAGTGAAGTATATTCACGATTTTGGACAGTGAATATATTGTTAAGTAAAATGGATACTGTTTTGGGAAAGTGATACTGAAAAATGAAGTTAAACATTTTAAAGATGTTTTAAAATGTATTATAAATCGAAAGCAGAGATTTTCGCAGTTCTTGTTGAAATAGACGTTTTCGAAGAATAAGGAAATGATGGACTATAACACTGTTGTTATAGTAAATGATTTCCGAAAGGAAATGTTTTTATGTAGTATTGGGATTTATATACCTATCTAAATTTCGAATCCCTACACTAGTGATTTCGAGTCGTCGTAACGATGTTTTACGTAACATTCGTTTTGACTCAAATAAATGTGTTTAAAGAGAATGATTTCCTTAAAGAATGAATATATACTTAATATTGATTTAAGTATATCGAATATTTTCAAATGTTGAAAATAACTGATTTGTGAAATACTTATTATTAAATAAGTATGGAATTGCTTTTCCAATATGAAATGAACTGTTTTTGAGATTTTATCTTCAAAGATAAAATGAAATGTGAATATTTGAAATTTGTTTTTCAAATGGTTAAAGTGTGGGAATTCTATATCTAGTAAAGATATTTTTGAAGATGAAATAATTTGGAAAATTATTTGGAATCTGATGATGTTGCGCATCTTTATTGATAGTTAAATAACCGACTATCAATAATTACCTTTAGGTAGGTATTTGTTGTGAATTGGATGAATTTGAATGCCACACTTATTTTTGAATAATCGCTCACTATTCGGGTTAACCGGGAAAGGACCATGGGGTCGTATAACCCATTCCGAATATGTGATACGTCGTTATGAATCGCATTTGAAGACCGGTGTTGAAGACCGGATATTTTTGAAAACGGAAGGATTACCGTCGAGTTACTCTACATCGACTGATCTTCGATTTAGAGGTTTTATCACCCTTAGTGACGGGAAGTCCTGAAGTGATTGAAAATTATCCGGAAATGCAAGGGCTTCGTGAGAAGTGCCTTCGGTTCTGTTCGATCCCGGAACAGACTTATATGGATTGTGTGTCTGACGTTACAATTTGAGATATAAAGCTGATTTCTATCAAATACATTTCTGTTGGTGGCGGAGAATTTATTCTCTTAGCTTAACACCCTTCTCTGAGACGTACGAGCTCAGAGGTTATGTAGTTGAAATTTATCAGCGATATATCCCAATTTGGTAACGTGGCATACTGAGTGTTGCTGTGAAATGATCAGTGTTTGATCATTTGTGATATGATCATTTGTTTGATCTTATATCTTTGTGATCATAGGTTGATCATTTTGTTTGACCCGAAGCAGGGCTTTTTGAGAAAGCGTAGCTTTGTGGACGAGACTTCGTCGAGCCTCACACCCCGGAAATGGTCGAAACAGGAAGGATGCAGCAAGGTTCTAGGGAGTAGCGCCCCTTAGTGTATGTCATTCCTTCTGGATAAAGGTGGTATCATGGTATGGAGCCCAGATACTTAACCTCTGTGGTTACTGCATTATTTTTACTATGTGGTTTGTTGCGAATCGGGGATCCTCGGGAAGATCGGTGACGATCGGGGGATGGCATACGCGTGTCAGTAGTTACCTATTTTTGCAGAGGTAACCCGGCCTTGTGTTGGCAGAGATCCGGTTAGGTTCTCGGGTCGTCTTTTCCAGGGACGTACCCATCGTGGATAGGAAGTTCCTTAGCCTGACCATTTGTTGGAAATCCAAAGAAACAATACGAGCCTTGTACGGTTTTAGTTGTAGAACCTGCCATCTAATATGGCAGCTATAGCAAGCATACTATAATGGTACCTATGCTGGCTAAGATTTATATTCTACTTTCGAAATGTTTCCTACACTATGCACTAATAATAATATCAAAAAGAATTTGATTTTTGCGTAGTAAGCATCTTTGACTATCATAAGAAGAAATCTCCTCCAAGTCTGCGTTTGCATTGTGTGTGTGGCGGGAGGTCTTATGGTAGTTTCATTTTCCAAAAGCATTTCGAATTGACTTTAAAATTATCCTGTTGTTTATTTTAAAGAATAACTGTTTTACGATCTCACACCAGTCACCATGACTGACTCGGAGTTTATTGTTTCCCTTCTAAACTCTGGGTGCCCGCCAATTTCCACACGGGCAGTCTAGAGTTATATTATCAGGATATTCTGGATATTCTGGAGCTTTGGAAGCAAATCTGGATGACGAGACGTAGTATTTGTATCTTATAGTATTTACTCCGCTGTGTACTCTGTATGAGGACAAGTTATATAACTGTCCATTGTTGTATTGAGTTGTATATTGATTCTGTTGATGTGTGTATAAAACTGATATAGTTCTTTGTTTTAAAAAGACTAGTGTTATCTATTATATATTGTTCCGCTGCGATGTGTAAGATTCTGATATTGTTCTGTTTCTGTTGCTGTTCTCTTGTTCTGTTGTTGTTCTTCTTTCTTTTTCTTCTATCTTCTTCTTCTACCTTTTTCTTCTTTCTCAAAAACCATAACTTTTCGGGTTTCCGGCATTCGATGGCTCGACAGTCGATAAAGTGAGTATCGATGTTGAATTTTCGAAAGTCGCAAAATTTCGGGATGTTACATATGATGGACCTTCGGGTCATATGATGGACCTTCGGGTCATATGATGGACCTTCGGGTCAAATACCAGTACTAGACCTTCGGGTCACTCTGCGGACCTTCGGGTCAATCTGATGGGCGCCAAAAATTATGTTGAGTACTTGGTAGGCTTCGGCCATATGTTGTTGCACGTGCGGCGAATTAAAAACTCGCCATCTGATGGGATCGATCCAAGCTTTTATGTTGATTTTCTAGTCTTCTTAATTGATTTCTAGATATTTGTTGTTTCCAATTATCTGCAGGTAATTGGATATTTGTTGATCTGAGTTCTGATTATCGTTTTTGATAATCGGATATTTGTTGTTTCTAATTATCGCTTGTGATAATTAGATATTTGTTGATCTGAGTTCTGATTATCATTTTTGATAATCGGATATTTGTTGTTTCTAATTATCGCTTGTGATAATTAGATATTTGTTGATATGAGTTCTGATTATCGTTTTTGATAATCGGATATTTGTTGCATTTAATTATCGCTTCAGATAATTAAATATTTGTTGATTTTAGATTTAATTATCGCTTGAGATAATTAAATAATTGTTGATTTGAGATTTAATTATCGCTTCAGATAATTAAATATTTGTTGATTTGAGATTTAATTATCGCTTCAGATAATTAAATATTTGTTGATTTAAGATTTAATTATCGCTTCAGATAATTAAATATTTGTTGATTTTAGATTTAATTATCGCTTCAGATAATTAAATATTTGTTGATTTTAGATTTAATTATCGCTTGAGATAATTAAATATTTGTTGATTTTAGATTTAATTATCGCTTGAGATAATTAAATAATTGTTGATTTGAGATTTAATTATCGCTTTAGATAATTAAATATTTGCTAATTTCGAATTTAATTATCGCTTCAGATAATTAAATATTTGTTGATTTTAGATTTAATTATCGCTTGAGATAATTAAATAATTGTTGATTTGAGATTTAATTATCGCTTCAGATAATTAAATATTTGTTGATTTAAGATTTAATTATCGCTTCAGATAATTAAATATTTGTTGATTTAAGATTTAATTATCGCTTCAGATAATTAAATATTTGTTGATTTTAGATTTAATTATCGCTTCAGATAATTAAATATTTGTTGATTTTAGATTTAATTATCGCTTGAGATAATTAAATATTTGTTGATTTTAGATTTAATTATCGCTTGAGATAATTAAATAATTGTTGATTTGAGATTTAATTATCGCTTTAGATAATTAAATATTTGCTAATTTCGAATTTAATTATCGCTTCAGATAATTAAATATTTGTTGATTTTAGATTTAATTATCGCTTGAGATAATTAAATATTTGTTGATTTTAGATTTAATTATCGCTTGAGATAATTAAATAATAGTTGATTTGAGATTTAATTATCGTTTTTGATAATTAAATAATTGCTGAATTGAGATTTAATTATCGTTTTTGATAATTAAATATTTGCTGATTTGGGATTTAATTATCGCTTTTGATAATTAAATATTTGCTGATTTGAGATTTGATTATCGTTTTTGATAATTAAATAATTATTGATTTGAGAAATTTGATTATCGTTTTTGATAATCGAATATTTGTTAAATTTTAAATTTGATTATCGCTTGTGATAATCGAATATTTGTTGATTTGAAAATTCAATTATCGTTTTGATGATTGAATACTTGCGACTTTTGAGATTTGAGTTTCGTTTTTTTTTCTCTGGCGATTCAGGTGAGTAATTTGATTTACTCACATTCAATTCGTGCTCTGTATGGGATTTCTGCTCTGTTTCTCCTTCTCTTTTAGTTGCTGGAACTCGATTGTTCTTGCTTTTGTTAGTCGTCTGATTTTGATCCCTGATTCCCACGATGTTGATTCTTTTGATTTGAAGCAGTCGAACCTTTCGATTTCTTATCTAATACTTCCCCGCTGACACTTGCTTTGCTTATACGTTCGACATTGCCATGCTCTTTTGGTTGTTACATTTTATCCCTTTATTCCCTATGATTGCGTGGATGCAATTTCTTTAAGGAGGGGAGTCTGTAACAACCCGGGATTGGGTGCAATTAAATTATTGTCTCATGACGATCAAATGGATGGTTAATTGCTGTTTGGAATTTATATTAAGTAAAATTCTTTAGTGATATTCGTTAAGTGTTGAGTGGGCTTTACATTTTAAATCGTGGCCCATAATTGTTGATGCCGTGATAATTATCTAAGGCCATTCACAATTCCTCTCTTGATTCCATTCATAACCCTAAGAATAGGCCAGCCCCTTCTTTTGTTTGTATCGGCCCGCTCCCTTTATTTGCTCTGGAAAAATAAATGGCGGCCTCTTCTTTCGATCTGAAAATTAGGGCTTGTGCTCTTCTTGCTGTCTGGAACTTTGTGCTTCTCGATTGCCTTGAGATGATCTCGTTTCCGCTTGCTTGTGGAGGCTCACGAGATTTAGGGTTTTTCTGGTTTGGGGCTTCGTTCCCCTTAGTGCTCGGCTTTGCTTGAGAAGGTGATTTGTGCTTGCTATGGCTTTGCGCGCTCCTTCTATTCGTCGATTCTGGAATTCGTGGTTGCCGATTCCAGATATTAGTTCGAATTCGATTTTCTTGCTCTTTTGATGGATCGCCTCTGAGATGCTTTCAACCGATTGCTAAGGTGAGTAACTCAACTTACTCACATCTTATTCATGTACCATATGTTATCTTGGCACATGCTATGCTGTTTATCCTTGATTCAATTTCGTGATTTCCTGGTTATCTTGACTTCGAATGTGTTGTTTGATTTTTCTGACTTGTTAAAATTGCAACTTTTGCTGCTAGATTTTATGATGTCGATGTTGTTCCACTTTTGACTTTTGACGTGTTCGATCTGTTTCTATGTTGAGTTGATCGGTTCTTATAAAATGATAATTATAACTGGTTCACTTATATGGCTTGATGATTTTGAAATGTTCGAACTCCTTGGCTGTTATGGCTTGACATTCTTTGTGACTTCGGTCTTGATGCTTGAATGCATCTGGAAACTTGTGTGTTTTGCTTTAATTTCGTGACAACTTCGTTGTTTGTTTTTTCTAGTTGTCGTATTGTTACAGTCTTCGACTTGCTTTATACATTCAATTGTATATTAATAAATGTTGTTCACTATATTCACAATTGAAGTTATAGCCTTGCATTTACCTATAACTTAGTGCATCGGGCATATGTTGCCTTAGTTCGGTACTATTGTTTGAATTGGGTTTGTTATGGACTTAAGTTTGTGAATTTCTTAGATTCGAACTGCTTTATATTTGCTTGGGTCGGGGTGGACATTTTTCTTGAGCCTGACTTTGGTTTGGCAGTTCGTACTGTCATTAATCATACTGCCATTGTTCATTTTCCTTCATATTTGAACTTGTATTTGACTGCCACTTCCTGTTCGAATCTTACAATTGTATATCCTTAATTGCTACTGTCTATTTCAATTTGCACATGGAGTCTGAGTTGTAGCCTAGTCCCTGTCCACTGTTTCATTATGTTGCCCTATAGTTGTTGATGTCTCTGTACATTTGCCTGAGTCACTTGTAACTACTGTTACTTGTTGTTCGATCTAATTGACTTCGACTTTGTTTATGATGCTTGCATTCATCTGGGCTAGTTTGATTCTGACTATGTTGCGTACTTTGGAAATCGTGGTTATACTTCATTGGATCCTTTTCTTGATGAATTTGGCTTTGATATTGTAGTCTAGGCTGATTCATATCTTTGTACATGTCTGCCACTACAGTTTTATTGTGGTGGTTGCACGGTACTTGAGCTTTGTTTATTGGATGGCATTTGGTCTAGTGCAGTTGCACACTTGTAGCTTCACTCCAGTTTACTGAACCTTACTGTTTGCATTAATCTGGCACACTTGTTGCCTTGTTTTCCAATTCGACATTTCTAGAATTCGTTGATGTGCTACCTTACGTTTAGTATACTGTCCAGTTTCACCGTCACCCCTCTGATTCATTTTGTCTTGTGCAGTCTGTTATGTACATTCAATTGTGTACATATTTTATATTCACTGGATTGCACAGCGAAATCTTTATGCACTGGTTATCTCCTTTGCACTCGGTGCTACATATAGCCTGTACTTGCATTGTCTACGTTGGTTGTACACTTCACTTGTACTAGCACTGTGAAGTCTGCTCTTTTCGATAATTGATATGCATTGATTTGAGTCACCATGTATGTTTCTTTCTGGTGATCCTGGGTCTGGTTTCTTGACCAGGCTTGTTCGAGTTGCTTTGGCTATTGGCTACGGTCATGGCTTGTTCGATATCACAGTTTTGATCTGAAGCGTGAACTTGTTCACTGCTTTCTTTTCGCTTGAGTTGGTTGAGTTTGGCTTGTTGGTTCTTGATTGTTTCAAGTTGATTTGTGAAATTTTACAGCGAGTTGAATCCGGTATCAAAGACCCGGGTTTGACCCTGTAAGTTTATTTATGTTGACTTCTACAGTTTTGATTGCTGTTAGTTTTCACCGTCGTGATGATTTCACGTACTATGTGGCGAGGCAGTGCACGCGTGCGTGTACTGCAGCCACACAGAAATTTGATTTGATTGATCTTTTTGGATTGCTGATTTGTTGTTTAACACTGTTTAGTGTTATATCTGCCGTTATCCGATTCTTTTATCGAGGAGTCGGATATACGAGATTTCTGTAAGTGTCGTCTATTTAAATTATTACTGCCTATATGCACTAATAAACTGGTTTGAATTAGACTGACCTGGGTATTATTTTCTTTTGAATGTAATACTCGGGTCAGACCCGAGTATTTCAGGTTGTAGATTTCTTTCTTTGAGTTGCTGTTCGGGATTGAAGACTTTTCACATCTTCTGAAGTTGTCGGTCATTTTGTAGTAGTCGTGTCATTGTATAGAATGATATGTATTCATGTATATTAGTCGATAATGTACTTGTATATATAACTTCTAGAGTCGACAGTTGTAGTTGTATCATATGTATTGTGTCAACTATGTATTAACTGACATCGGTTATATATATATGAGATTTTGTTAATCTGTGTTCCGCATTTATATTATCTGTGTTATTGTTATATCTAATGTCCTAAACTATTATGAACTATCGTAGTTTGTTTTATACTGATAATTGGATATGTCGATGGGAGTAAATAAATAATAGATGGAAAAATAAAAAGTATATACCACTCCTATCGAGATAACCAATATTAGTGTAAGGCCAATTACGGATGGTCGCTCCTATCCAGCCTTATTCTTCGTAATAATAGACAGTATTTCTTTTAATACTCTTTGTTATTATGAGCATAGAGGTGGGGCGTTACATCTCCTATCGAGGCGTGCCGCTAGACGTTTATAATGTTATACCCCTATTTCGAACGCAATGGAAAAGGTTTCGAGTCCAAATTCGATCGTATGGAGAAGATAGCTTTTTGGGCCCAATTATTAAATTAAATTTCGATATAAATCTCAACGCGTTTCTGTCCTGTATGACCAAACGATAACCCCAAATGATATGAAATTTGAAATCCGATAATAATACAATATTACGGATCCAATGGAACTGGTTTCGTCGAATTCCGAGAGTGTTCCTCGGAAGGCTATTTTTAAATATCAATTTAACCAATATATTTTTAAAACTGAACAAAACACATTTAAATTCAATTTTAAAAGTTCTATCATCTTCAGTATTTTCAATGTAAATTTTCCAAGCCTTCACATTATTTTTAACATGCTTAAAACTGAAGATTCAATATTTTACCCAACTTTCAATTATTAAATCCAATAATTTAATTACCCAATAAATAGTTATATTTGAAATTCAAGTTAAAATTACCCTTTTGAATACTTAAAATTAATTAAATATTTCCATTTCAAATATCCAAAATTCTGGGTCGTCACAAGGGTGTACCTCATGGCCTTGAAATCGAGGGTGTAATCTGGGAGATTATTTTTGATAAGAAATCCGTACGTTTGTACGGGACTGGATGTAGGGTAACTCCGAACCAGTATAAAATCCTGGTGTGTTCTTTCCTTTACTACTTTTATTTATTATTTGCATCTGTGTCTGATTCTGTGATTATTTCTGTGTCTGTGAATTGCATTTGTTGGTGATTAAATTTACATAAGTTTCAAAAAGATTTAGAAAATCCACAAAACACTATTCACCCCCCCTCTAGTGTTATTCCAGCCTTAAGATCCGTTATCCGCATTTCTCACAAAAGTGGTTCTAATATTATCAGGGAGTATGCCAATAAGAGGCTCCGGTCTCTTTAATAACCAAACGTTGTTTTACACACCGGTTGGTTCTTTTACATTTCAAAATCGATTCATACTTGATATTATAATATCATATTCACTTCAAAAAATCTTTTCCACTTCAAAATATCATATTTACTTAAAATATGCTATTTTTTTACTTCAATAATCATTTCAAATTTCAACTTAGGTTATAACTTTATTGTAACCCAATTCGCATTTAAATCAACGATTTGAATATAAACATTCCAGCCTTGACCAGTTTGAATCTTTAGAAAATAGTTTGAATAATTTTAAATAGTTTAAAAAGTTAAAATAGTTTAAATAGTTTAGATATTAAAATAGATTATATATTAAATGATTTGGAAATTTAGAAAGATGAATTTTAAAACAGTTTATAGGAAAATTGTTTATAGTGAAAATAATTTCAAATTCAAAACTGTTTCTTCCCATTTCCAATAAATCTGGATTTAGGTCCAAATTTAAATCAAACTGATTCAATTTCAAATCTTTTGATTCGAATTAGTTGGAATCTCAAATCAATTCAAATTAAATCAATTTGATTTCAATTCAACTTAACTTCAATTTCTATTTCAATTCAAATTAATTTCAATTTTGAGTTCCATTGATTCGATTCAAATAGTTTATGTTCAATTCAATTCTCAATCTTAAACCATTTCAGTTTATATAAAGTTCGAGTTCAATTTTAGAATATCGATTTAAATCACTTAAATAAAATTAATCTTAAATGTTCGAACTTAGATTCAAATCTTAAAAATAATTCAATTCGGAGCCCAAATATGAAATATCGATTTATATCACTTTTACTTAAATAACTTCAAAGTTCAAGTAAAAGTTCAAATCTTTTAAAACAATTCAATTTCTATAATTCAAGTCATATTTCAATCATAACTTCAAATTCTAAATTAAATTCTTTAAAACACTTTCTTTTAACAATTTTAATTTCAACATTTCAAGCTCGTGTTCGAAAATAATCCAATTCCCATATTTTGATTCAATTTTATTTTTATAAAAGAAAATTATTTGAATAGTTCAATCCAAGAATTTAAAATCATTTAATTTAACCAATCTGATGTCCGTATATAATTTTCTATCCTATGGCCATGTGATCAGTTATTTTAATTTTAATTTCAGGTATGGATATATATCATTTCAATCCAAATCAAAGTTTCATAGGTATATATCATTTCAACATATTTCCTAATTTATTCAAAATAATTCAAATAACAGTTTTATATACCGTCAAATAAGTTATAGGGTGATAACAGGAATATATAAAATAAATAAACATCTAATCATCCAAAATGCTAATATCACAACCATTAACTAGTTATCAATATCGGGTGACTAGCTGGCAATTTAGTTTCAATTTCAAATTGAACTGTCAATTTAAATTCATATCAGCTCAATTTATATTCAGTTAAATTACCAAACAATAGTCAATAAAATAAATAACTTCACGATGTCAATTTAACTAACATAAAAATATTTTAGTAATTCGTGAGCATTTTAAAACACTCACCTTTATTTGAAACTGAAAAATTTTCAGGTTCTAGTAAATTCCGATTCGATTCCATGGCATAGACGACTTCGATATGAATCCAATGCCACTTGTTTCACTCGAATCGGACTCGTATGAAAAAGTTATAAATTTATTAAAATAACGATATAATTAAAACATAATTAACATAATAATTAATAAAAATTAAACATAAACCCTCATAATCTTCTTCCCACACCCAAGTAGAACCGCGCTTCCTCCAGTTCAAGTTCGCGACCTTCTCTATTCTTATTATTATTTTTATATACTTGCTAATCGATCACTGCGCCTACCACCCAGGCCACCGCCGCAACCGCACGCCATCACCTCCTAGCTCACGCATGCGCGTCGCGTCCAAAGTCGCAATCCAAAACCCTAAGAACTGCAGCTATCTCGCGATGAAATTCGACGATCCGACCGTACATCTCGTGGAGCTCTTCGAGATCTACGTTTTTCCTTTTGGGGTCGAGCGATTTCGTTGAGTGGATTTGTAGAAAACGAGAGGAGAAAGAGAATGATTTTTGGCCATTAATCGCCTAAGAGAAAGCGGCTAAGAAGATGGGTTTTGCAAAATGAAATATACACGGCCTATTATTTAAGTTTCCGACTCGATCTGTCCGCGAAAATTCCAAACTCCAAACGAAGCGTGTCGCCTGACGTTCTATATGTTATACCCCTATTCCGAACACAATGCAATATGTCTCGGGAGCCAATTCCATTATATTTAGAACATAGCTTTTCAAAATCAAATTATTTTAATTGAATTCTTTCAATTAATTTCTACGCGTTTCAAGCTCGCATGGCCAAAGGATAAGTCTGATTGCTACGAAACATGAAATCCTATAATAATTGACTATTATGGATCCGATGAAACCAGTTTCATCGAAATCCGAGACAGTGCGCAAAAAGACTATTTTTACCCGTTAATTAAATTATAAAATTTCCAGTTTCTATTTATTCACTTTTAAATCGAATTTTATAAGTAAAAATATTCATTCTTGTCTAAATAAAATTTAAATCAACTTTCTAAATCATTTTTATTCATATTAAATTCAGGATTCAATTATTTAAATAATTTCCAGTATAAAATTTAAACAATTTAATTATCCAATAAATTACGTTAATAATCATTAAATTTCAAATGAATTTTGGTTATCAACAATTATTTTATTTTCATCTAAATAATTCAACATTTATTATCCAATCCCAGCTATTGATTATAAACACATTCAATGCATAGAATTCCATTTCAATACTTGTTATTGCCTAAATCTTCGAAATTGTTTATTTCAAAAATTTATTCAAGTTCATATTCAATAAACTACACCAATAAGTCATTAAATTTTTATTTCTAACCATTTTGTTCAATAATCATATTAAATTTATTAATTAAAAATAGTTATAAATATGGGTCGTTACAGAATCATTTATGTAAACTTTAGGGATTAGGCTTCAGTTATTCATATTATGAATTAGTCGCTTATTAACATGACAAAGTCTTGCATGCCAAATATTAAAATCAAACGGCATATAAACTGTGCCATTAACTTCAACATTCAACTTAAACATACCATCTACAACATATCCTTTACCGACAAAAACACCATTTATAGGGATGGTGTACAAGTCGGATCCAATAGTCTGAGTAAAAATCAGCTTTATTTAACAAGAAAGTAGTTACTAAATTTTTTCTCATATCTGAAGTATACATCACGTCTTTCAGCAATAAATTCTTTCCAAAGGTAAACTTTAACTCCACAGTACCAATTCCAACAATAGTAGTGGTGTAAGAATCTCCCAACATCACTCTCGTATCATTAGCAGCATTATATGTTATAAATATTTCACGCTTATAGTAGACATGTGAGAAGCACCAATGTCTACCTACCACCCTTCTGATCCATCAACTAGGTTGATCTCAGTAAGCATAGCCACAAGGGCTTCTTCCGTCAGGTTAGCCTCTGGTGCAGGATTTAGCTTGTTCCGACACTTTCATGCCATATGGCCTGATTTGCCATAGTTGTAACATAAGAACAACTATCCATTACCATTTTTTAAGGGTTATTATGCTGATTCTTCCGATGTCGATTGTTGTTGTTCTGATTCAGTTGGCGATTTTGATTTTTAAAATTTTTCGCACTTGGTTTCAGACTCTTCTTTGTGGATTTCTTAGTGTTGTTGATAGATACAACAAGCACCTCTTCTTTCTGGTTCTGTTTTCTAGCCTCCTCTTCAATACGAAGACGAGTAATCAAACTTTCTAAGGAAAACTCCTTAGCCTTATGCCTAGGATTATTTTTAAAATCTTTATAACTAGGGGGTAATTTATCCATTAACACAACAACATGAAACAGTTCGTCTAAAGCCATACCTTCGGAGATGATCTCATGCGCAATTTTTTGGAGCTTGTGTAACTACGCCTCCATAGATTTGTCATCTGTCATCTGAAACTTCAAATAGCGACTAACAACATATTTTTTCGCTCCATCTTCCTCGGTATTATATTTCTTTTGCAACGCATCCTAGATCTCCTTTGTTGACTTATCTGAGTTGTAGTAATCATACAGATCATCACTCAAGCCATTAAGAACATAATATTTGTAGAGGTAGTCATGTTCTATCCAGTCCTTCAAAGCCTTTTTCTGATCATCTGTTGCTTCTTCAAACGGCGTTGGTTTTTCGGTTGTCAGCCCATGTGCCACCTTTCGCGTAGTCAGAAAAAACTCCATCTTTTGGCACCATTGTTTAAAATGCAAGCCTTCGAATCTGAATGGCACATCAGATACAGTCAGAACCTCAAACATCGATATCGAGGCAGCAGAGTTGTCGGCGATTGAAGCCATGTTCATCTTAAAATTATTGTACCTCAATCTGAATCTACAACATCTTTTTTCTTTTCTTTTTTGACTGAGTTGCGGACTAGGTCGCTCTCTTTAAGATGTTTCGTGGCTTAGCCTTAAGGTGCAAAGCTATCTATCAATCACTCCGTCCCTAGGATAAAACAGCCTCTGAAACTTGGTCAGTTTTCTATTTGTACTACAACAAATTGTTCTGAATATAGCACTTTCTAATTTAATTGCTTGTAAAGTTTCTTAATGTGAGAAAAATGCAGAGGATAAACGAGAAGAAAGAAAAATTGTCTGTTATTCACATTTTCTCTTCGGCCTATCTATTATTTAAATAGGCAGAATGGAAATTGTATGCGTTACTGAAGTGAGGGAATGTTAATGAATTTGAATTTATTGTCATTTAAAATGAATTTTTTATACCATTAACTTTTGCAACGACTCAATAATAATGGCTCATGAATATATATTACCGTAATATATTTGAAAGGGCTCAATTATAATAATGACTCATAAATATATGACCTTTATACATTCGCAACGACTCAATTATAATAATGGCTTATAAATATATATTACCATTATACATTTGCAACGCCTCAATTATAATAATGGCTCATAAATATATATTACCGTTAACTTTTTTTATTTATTTTTTAATTAATTCACTTAAAGTTCCAACATTATTGATAATATCCCCAGTAAACTTATCCAATATAAGTTGAAATCCTTGAAGGATAAAAATGGTATGTTCACATATGAAGCATAGTAGATAAGTCGGTTCAAAATATTTTTAGAGTAAGTAATAAAGATGCCAAATTAAGGAAGTAAGTATTCTTTAAGAAACACCAAAGGGTCATTTGGAAGAGATCCATGAAATAATTATCAAGTAACCTTAGAAGTGGTTTAGGTACCTAAAATTTTACAAATAAAGTGATACCAATAAATTATGTCTAGAACTCACAGGAAACTATCATCATTTGTAAATTTGTAAATAATATAGTGCTTATGTTTATAAACAAATTAAAGATCTTAAATCAGACAAAAATATGATTGGCCTTCATGAATACTTTCCTAAGTGAGAAATATGGGCATGTAGTCTGTAACATATAATTAGAAACATATATAATGTGGTAAAGGCACACCAAAATTACTTAAGCATATAGTGTCAACAATATGTTAAGTGCCTTAGAAATGTTTAGTTTAGAAATAATTTAATTATTTGAAGTAGTGAAAGTGTTTGAAACACTTAAAATAACTGAAAGTATAAATATTAGTTAAATCATGCTAAATGATGAAAGGATACGAGTTCCTGCAGAATATACATAGCTTTGATGGTTTTAAAGAATGCAAAGCATGAGAAGTGTAGATTACAACCTTCTTTTAAGTATTGTTGTAATAAAATTCTTTATATACCTCATGATGAGTAGATTACTTTCTGCTTTTAAGTATTGTTGTAATGAAACTCTTGATATCCATCGAAGAGGTAGTTGCGATACGCAAAACTAATTTGAGGTACCAAAATGAAAGCACATAAAGTGTTTTTTTATAAAAGTAGTATACGAAGTGCATAAAATGCAGATCATATTTGGAAAAAATAATCTAAAAAGATTGATTGCATCAGAGGCAGGCGCATGCACACATACACATAGATATATATATATATATATATATATATATATATATATATATGTATGTATGTATGTATGTATGTATGTATGTATGTATGTATGTATGTATGTATGTGTGTGTATAATAGAATGGTGATAATCACAAATGGTTCAATTGAGTAACAAAATGTTCTTTTGATAGAAAAACATGCTTGAAGCATGCAAATGCACATGAGATAAATAAAAGGACATTCATTTTATCTCAATTGCGACATTGTACTTTTTTTCCTTCTGTTGGTTTTTTCTTTGTTGGGTTTTTAACTAGTAGGTTTTTAATGAGGCAACTATTCATCAATGATGAACATAAGAGAAGCATATTTATTTTCTTTTGGTTTCAATTTTCTTAACGCTTGTCTAAGCAATGTTGTACATATCTATAGATCTAGAAGCATCCATAGCTGATCTGAATTATCAAGACATGTACTCTAATTCAAAGGAAATTGTTAAATCATGTGTAGCATCCACAAGTATGTTATACTGTACTCTTTTTCCTTCACTAAGGTTTTCCCACAAGGTTTTCCTTATTAATGTTTTAACGAGGCATTACATTGATCTAGAAGTATCGAACTATAACGACCCGTATTTTTACGGATCGAAACATCGTAAAACTGATATCATTAGGTCGTATTGTTTTTAAGTCGTCTAGGGTTTAAGTCGTTCAAAGCCTAGGTCGCGTAGAAGTTAGGTCGTGAGCGACTTAAGAGAGTGGTGCAACCTGGGGACTTAGGTCGTGAAGAAGGATAGGTCGTGGAGCGACTTAAGGTATTGGGCGACCTAAGGAATGGGACGACTTATAGAAATTGGCGACTTATAGAAGTTGGCGACCTAATAGACTGGACGAGGTAAGGACTTAGGTCGTATAAGAGATAAGTCGTGGGGTAGGTTAGGTCGTGTAAGCGACTTAAGAAATAGGCGACCTAAAGAAGCGGCGACCTAAGGGTTAGCGGTATAGGGGTTAGCGAGTTAACGACCTAGGAGATAAGTAGGTTAGCGACTTAAGGAAGTTAAGTCGGTAACGACCTAAGGAAGCTGGTGGTAGTAGTGAGCGACCTAAGGAAGTTAAGTCGTAGACGACTTAGGAGTTAGGTCGTGGGTTGTTAGGTCGCTAAGTATTAGGTCGCGAGGTGTTAGGTCGTAACCTAGTTAAGTCGCATAGTTATTGAGTATAGTTAGTTCGCGACTTTGTTAGGTCGCTAAGTCGCATCTTTGTTAGGTCGTAACCTTGCTAAGTCGCGTGAGTTGTAGGTCGCGTGAGTTGTTAGGTCGCGCGCAGTGTAGGTCATAGAAGCGCAGAATCGTTAGGTCGTGGATGCGCATAGGCTTAGGTCGTTAAGACTTAGGTCGTGGAGTTTCTTAGGTCGTAGGTCGTGAGAGTTAGGTCATGGGCGACCTAAGGGGGGGCGGACGACCTATGAAATCAGCTTATAAATAGGAGGGTTTTTCTCACTTTTTGGGATCCGGATTTCGAAGCGACGAAGTGCTGCCATTTTGAGAGCTCGACTTCTACACTTCTTCACTTCTTTTCTCCACTTTGATTTAGTACTTCCTTCCATCCAAATCGAAGAGCAAATCGAAGATCGAAGAGCTTAGATTGAAGATCTACATTCTTCGAAGAGAGATTTCATCGTTGGAAGTGGATTTGTGATAGATCGAGTTAGATCCTTCGCTGTCCAGATCTGAAGTGTGTTGCTTTTGGGTGTTTAGGTGATTTGGTGAGTGGTGATTATCTCTCACACGGATCCAAAGGAGTATATCGGATCGTTGGCTTGATTTTGAGTTAAAGTGGTGATTTCCATGCATTTTTCTTATCCTAAGTATAGATCCATATAGATCCATTGTTCATAATGATTTGGCATCCATTTTACTACATGTTAACTTATGCAAGTTCATTCATCAAGATTATAGAGATATTGCTCATGTTTTCATGCTTATTAGACTTTCGACTCTTTAATTACGGAATTGCCATTATTGTTATAATTGTCTATTTAGATCATATTTGAATGCTTGTTTACTTGGATTAATGTTTGATTTGATTGATTGCTATGTATTAGATGATTGATGATTTGATTTAGACCAAAGATGATTCAAAAGCTAAGGGAAAGGCTCTTGAATTGGAAAAGCTGCTCGTGACATATGTAGCAGAGGATGAAGCTCATATGGATAGATTTGATGATGATGTTGAGATGAAGCTTTGCTATGATGATGATGAGGCAAAGTATGATATGAGATAGCCTTGGTCTAATCCAGACGGGATCATTCCAAGCAGATTGACAACTCGGTGAAATGGTTCGGGTTTGAGGATAATGGTTTGCTCGAGAGGCGCTTGAGCTAGTATGGAAATAGTCGTCGAGGAGGATGACTAGAAGGCTGAGATCTCATCGTTGTTGAAGGTTCTAGCATGCTCAAAGCAAGAGTACGTTGGGCAGATTCGATAGTCCCTGAAGGCTACTGATTGGTAGTCAAGTACTCTGGGCAGATTCGATAGTCCTAGGCACGGGTCACGATGACGTGCAGAGTTATGTCTAGAACCGGGGTTTCCATTAGCCCTTGACGGATGGATGAAATAATGATCCGGTCATTCAATTAACGATGATATCGAAGCAATGGTAACAGTGATAGCCAGAGTCATGGATGTTTGATTGTATCGTCATTCGGTCTCAAGAGCAGTGTTTTCTGGGTGCTTATCTGATCTTGGTTTAGGCCTTGGGGGTTTGTACTTGGAAAACATCACCCTTGACTCGAGTGATAATTGCTTTACTTTAAATTGTATGCTTTGCTATGTTTTCTTCTGCTTAGTGTGTGTCTGGGGGCTATCACTGTAGAAAGAGGTGGAGTGGGAGGGTTGGATTCATATTCCTTTTTCCTTTATGCTCTGTTGGTATGTTATTAGTTAATTTACCGCTCACTAAGACTGTTGTCTGACTCAAGGCTTTATGTTTTAACTCTTATTGCCTTGGGCTGTTCGTCCATTTTGGGACGGGCAGACTAGGTAGCAGGTGATAGGTGTTTTTCTTGCTTTCCACGATGCTGATGTCGAAGACGAGCTGGAGGCTTGCATATTATCTTCTTACTATATGTACTGGATGTTCCACTGTTTGTATATTCTCTGAGTGTTATGTATTGAGGCTTGATGTATTGACTGTTCAGATGTTTGTATTCAACTATTATGAAGTTTTATTGATGAGATTCTATTCTGTGAAGCTTCACTATGTATATATTCTATTGTATTTTGTCCATGCGCTGTGAGTAATACGATAGATTCTGTTGTTTAAATTTACCCTGGCAATCATCCATGGTCGCCTGGCACCCTTTACAGCGCACTATCTCTAGGTTCGGTGCAGGGGTCATGGGCGGTCGTCACATTTGGTATCAGAGCTTTGGTTAATCGATTTTACCCAACGCTCGCTGACGTAACTACGTATGAGAGACGTAATTGTATTTTGATGGATGATTACTATATATAATATAGTAGCTTAGTAGAGTTGAGTCCTTTATGCAGTTGTTTCCCTAAGTGTGCTAATCATTCCTTTTTATAGATATTAAGGATGAGTCGAAGAGGGAGACCAGCTGCTAGGGAAGGCCGTGCTACTGAAGGGGCTGCTGATTATGCTGCTATGTTCAAAGCTATAATGACTTCGATCATGAGAAGGATGCCAGCTCCGGGGCCATCGGTGGATGTTGGAGTTCAAGTTCAAACTCCAAAGCCGGTGGATTTTGCTTAGTTGTGTAAGGATTATTCTGCTCTTGGAGGGAAGGTTTTCTTGGGAACAGAATCAACTATTGAGGTCCAAAGATGGATAGATGCTTGTAGAAGGATCTTTAGTGATTTGGGAATTGAGGATGCGACTAAGAGGAAGTTAGCATCAAGACAGCTTCAAGGAAGAGCTTCTGATTGGTGGAACTCTATCACCATTGATACTCCAGAGGAAGAAATTACTTGGGAGCAATTCCAAGTCAGATTTGAAGCTAAGTTCATTTCTACAGCCCAGAAGTGTGTTCTATTCAAGAAGTTTGTGGAACTCAAGCAAGATGGAAGGCCAGTTTTTGAGTATGTTTCTGAGTTTGAAGCTTTGTCCAAGTATGCCCGGTCGTATGTTGAATCTTCATATCAGAAGAATGAGAAGTTTGTGACAGGCTTGGACAGTTATCTTGGGAGGCAGTTGGTGGATCATTTGGACGATTCATTTGAGAAGCTTGTGGAGAAAGCTCTCAGGCATGAGAATCTGTTTCCTAAGGAAGGATCTGTTGTTGCTGTGACCAGGGGAGAGTCTAAACCACAGCAGGGTGGAAACAAGAAGAGGAAGTAGCAGCAGAAAAAGGGTAAGGATGGCTAGAAGAAGCCGAAGGGCGAAGTGACCTGCTTCAATTGTCAGCAGAAGGGCCATTTCTCCAAGGATTGCAAGAATCCGAAGGTACCGGTGAAATGCCACAACTGTGACAAGCCGGGGCATATCAAGAGGAATTGTCCAGAACCGAGGAAGGACAAGCAGATTGTGCAAGCTTATGCTTTGGGAGCTGTTCCATCATCTTCGAAAGCTCCTACCACTGAAGAGAAAGGAAAGAGTGTAGTGGTTCAAGGTACTCTTTTCATTTGTGGTGGTCCAGTTAGAGTGTTATTTGATACTGGGGCGTCGCATTCTTTTGTTTGTAACGAACTTGTAGGCCGGTTGGGTTTAGAACCGGATATTGTTGATAGGACATTGGTTGTGACTAATCCAGTTGGGGGTTCGTCTTGTTTGTGTATGCTATGCCGTGGTCTGATTGTATCGAGTCATGGTTGCTCTTTTGTTTGTGATTGTTTTGTTCTGAACTTTGCGGGGTTCGGAATTATTTTGGGTATGGACTGGCTTAGGAAGTATGCGGCAAAGGTTGATTGTGAGAGGTTGGAGGTGACAGTCGAGAATGTGGAGGGGCGAAAGATTGTGATACAATGTAAGCATGAAGAAGGTGTCTTCATGAGCTTCATGTATTCGCTGGTTGTTCCACGGGATGGACTGTCATCATTGCCAATCGCTAATGGATTTGAGGATGTCTTATACGAGGTCAAAGGGTTACCGCCGCATAGAGAGATCGAGTTTCGTATAGATCTAGTTGAGGGAGCCAGACCTGTTGTGATGCCTCTTAAGCGGATGGCGCCTAGGGAACAGCAGGAGTTGAAGGTGCAGGTTGATGATCTTTTACAGAAAGGATTCATTCGGCGTAGTGTGTCCGAATGAGGTGCACCAGTTGTGTTTGTAACCAAAGCAGATGGATCGCTGAGGTTGTGTGTGGATTATCGTGAGCTGAATAAGGTGACTAAGAAGAACAAGTATCCATTGCCGAGAATAGATGACTTGTTTGATCAGCTTCACGAAGCTAAGGTGTTTTCTCAAATGGATTTGGCAACGGGATTTCACCAGTTGAGAGTGGCTAAGGATAGTTTGCCGAAGACTGCTTTTAGGACACCATCTGGTTTCTTTGAGTGGCTGGTAATGCCGTTTGGATTGACTAATGCACCAGCATATTTTGTGGATCTTATGAATAGAGTGTTCAGAGATCAGTTGAGCAAGTTCGTGCTAGTGTTCGTGGATGATATTCTGATTTATTCCAGAACTAAAGAAGAGCACAAGGCGCACTTGCGTATTGTTTTGGAAATCTTGCGGAAACATCAGCTGAAAGCTAAGTTTTCGAAGTGTCACTTCTGGAAGAGTGAAGTGAGGTTCTTAGGCCATGTCATCTCTAGAAATGGAATAGCGGTTGATCCCGCTAAGGTGGCATCAATCCAGGATTGGGTTAGACCTAAGAATGCATCCGATGTGAGAAGTTTTCTTGGATTAGCAGGATATTATCGACGGTTTATCAAAGACTTCTCCAAGGTAGCTGCGCCGTTAACAGGATTGACGAAAAAGAATCTAGTATTCAGATGGGATGCTAAGTGTGAGCAAGCTTTCAGAATCCTGAAAGAGCGATTGACAAGTGCTCCTGTTTTGACTATTCCAAGTGGGAATGATGAGATGGTGGTTTACACCGACGCATGTGGTACTGGACTTGGAGCAGTACTGATGCAGAGAGATAAAGTTGTTGCGTATGCCAGTCGACAACTGAAGCCGCATGAAAGGAATTATCCGACTCATGATTTAGAATTAGCGGCGATTGTTTTTGCTCTGAAGATGTGGAGACATTATCTATTTGGAGTTCGATTTGAGTTGTTTACGGATCATAAGTCATTGAAGTATCTTTTCTCCCAAAAGGATTTGAATCTTCGGCAGCAACGGTGGCTAGAGTTTTTAGCATCATATGATTTTGGTATAGCTTATACTCCGGGAAAGGGTAACGCAGTGGCAGATGCGTTAAGTCGAAGACATGCAGGATTGGGAACCATGTTTTCAGAATGGAAGAATCTCGAGTATTTAGCTGGATTTGACTTCAGGCCTAGATGTGAATTGGAACCTGAGATGTTGGCAAACTTATCGATAAGACCGACTCTTGTGGAAAGGATTGGCGAGAGTCAAAAGCGAGACGATAAGCTTGTCAAGATTATCCGTGATTTGGAATCTGGATTGGACCCAGAAAAGGATAAAGGATTCGAGGTCGGTTAAGAAGGTTGGCTTCGGAAACAAGGACGACTAGTTGTTCCCGATATCGATGAATTGAGGAATGAAGTTCTGAAGGAAAGTCATCACTCGAAGCTGACAATTCATCCAGGTGGAAATAAGATGTATCGGGATATGAAGAGAACCTATTACTGGGAAGGTATGAAGAAGGATGTTGGAAATTTTATTTCCAAGTGTATGAACTGCCAGTTGGTAAAAGCAGAACAGAAGAAGCCAAGTGGATTGCTTCAGCCGTTAGAAGTTCCTACATGGAAGTGGGAGCAAGTATCGATGGATTTTATTGATGGGCTACCTAGAACAAGAACGGGAAATGAAGGGATTTGGGTCATTGTAGATCGTCTGACTAAGAGTGCAAGATTCATTCCTGTTCGATCGACTAGGACTGCATCAAAGTTGGCAGAATTGTATGTTAAGTGGATAGTTTGATTCCATGGTATTCCGAAGAGTATAGTGAGCGATCGAGACCCATTGTTCACTAGTGGATTTTGGAAGAGCTTCCAGGAAGTTTTAGGAACCGAGTTGTGTTTGAGTATAGCTTATCACCCTCAAACAGATGGTCAGACCGAGAGAGTCAACCGAATTTTGGAAGATCTCCTCAGAGCTTGTGTTTTGGATTTCGGAGGATCATGGGAAGATCACCTTCATTTGGTGGAATTTTCATATAACAACAGTTACCAGTCAAGCATTGGTATGCCACCGTATGAAGCATTGTATGGAAGATCGTGTAACTCTCCGATATGTTGGTTAGAGACCGGAGAAAAGCTGATACTTGGGCCAGAGATGATTCGACAGACCTCGGATTGTATAGAGATCATTCGGCAACGAATGAAGGCAGCATAAGACCGTCAGAAAAGTTATGCTGATAAGCGTCGAAAGGATTTGGAGTTCGACGTGGGTGATATGGTTTTTGTGAATATTTCTCCACTGAAGAATGTTATTCGATTCGGGAAGAAAGGAAAATTGACTCCGAGATTTGTTGGACCATTCCCGATCACCGAGCGAATTGGAAAGCTCACCTATAGATTGGAGTTACCAGAGAAGATGTCGGGTGTGCACAATGTTTTTCACGTATCATATCTACGGAAGTATGTGCACGACTCGAATACATTGGTTTCTGCTGATAGCTGTGTAGATTTTGAAGTTGATCCAGTCGATAAGAGACCTCGTAAGCCGCTTCGTGTTGTGGAAACCGACACGAAACAGCTTAGGAGGAAGGTAGTTAAGTTGCTCAAGATACAATGGAGTGATGATGATAACGACTGTACGTGGGAGGTGGAAGAGAGGATGAAAGCAGCTCATCCTGAACTCTTCAAGGTATGGCCCTAAGGTGTCGTGTCATCTAACGACATTGTAACTTGTTCTAGTTTTATAATTCTGCATGCTAAGCTAGAATTGGATGCATGGTTTGTTGATTTCTATGGATGGTAGGCATGCAGAATAGTCTTTGATTGCTTAGTTTGTTTGGAATTTCGGGGACAAAATTCCTAAGGGGGAGAGAATGTAACGACCCGTATTTTTACGGATCGAAACATCGTAAAACTGATATCATTAGGTCGTATTGTTGTTAAGTCGTCTAGGGTTTAAGTCGTTCAAAGCCTAGGTCGCGTAGAAGTTAGGTCGTGAGCGACTTAAGAGAGTGGCGCAACCTGGGGACTTAGGTCGTGAAGAAGGATAGGTCGTGGAGCGACTTAAGGTATTGGGCGACCTAAGAAATGGGACAACTTATAGAAATTGGCGACTTATAGAAGTTGGCGACCTAGTAGACTGGATGAGGTAAGGACTTAGGTCGTATAAGAGATAAGTCGTGGGGTAGGTTAGGTCGTGTAAGCGACTTAAGAAATAGGCGACCTAAAGAAGCGGCGACCTAAGGGTTAGCGGTATAGGGGTTAGCGAGTTAACGACCTAGGAGATAAGCAGGTTAGAGACTTAAGGAAGTTAGGTCGGTAACGACCTAAGGAAGCTGGTGGTAGCAGTGAGCGACCTAAGGAAGTTAAGTCGTAGACGACTTAGGAGTTAGGTCATGGGTTGTTAGGTCGCTAAGTATTAGGTCGCGAGGTGTTAGGTCGTAACCTAGTTAAGTCGCATAGTTATTGAGTATAGTTAGGTCGCGACTTTGTTAGGTCGCTAAGTCGCATCTTTGTTAGGTCGTAACCTTGCTAAGTCACGTGAGTTGTAGGTCGCGTGAGTTGTTAGGTCGCGCGCAGTGTAGGTCGTAGAAGCGCAGAATTGTTAGGTCGTGGATGCACATAGGCTTAGGTCGTTAAGACTTAGGTCGTAGGTCGCGAGAGTTAGGTCGTGGGCGACCTAAGGGGGGGCGGACGACCTATGAAATCGGCCTATAAATAGGAGGGTTTTTCTCACTTTTTGGGATCCGGATTTCGAAGCGACGAAGTGCTACCATTTTGAGAGCTCGACTTCTACACTTCTTCACTTCTTTTCTCCACTTTGATTTAGTACTTCCTTCCATCCAAATCGAAGAGCAAATCGAAGATTGAAGAGCTTAGATTGAAGATCTACATTCTTCGAAGAGAGATTTCATCGTTGGAAGCGGATTTATGATAGATCGAGTTAGATTTTTTGCTGTCCAGATCTGAAGTGTGTTGCTTTTGGGTGTTTAGGTGATTTGGTGAGTGGTGATTATCTCTCACACGGATCCAAAGGAGTATATCGGGTCGTTGGCTTGATTTTGAGTTAAAGTAGTGATTTCCATGCATTTTTCTAATCCTAAGTATAGATCCATTGTTCATAATGATTTGGCATCCATTTTACTACATGTTAACCTATGCAAGTTCATTCATCAAGAATATAGAGATATTGCTCATGTTTTCATGCTTATTAGACTTTCGACTCTTTAATTACGGAATTGCCATTATTGTTATAATTGTCTATTTAGATCATATTTGAATGCTTGTTTACTTGGATTAATGTTTGATTTGATTGATTGCTATGTATTAGATGATTGATGATTTGATTTAGACCAAAGATGATTCAAAAGCTAAGGGAAAGGCTCTTGAATTGGAAAAGCTGCTCGTGGCATATGTAGTAGAGGATGAAGCTCATATGGATAGATTTGATGATGATGTTGAGATGAAGCTTTGCTATGATGATGATGAGGCAAAGTATGATATGAGATAGCCTTGGTCTAATCCAGACGGGATCATTCCAAGCAGATTGACAACTCGGTGAAATGGTTCGGGTTTGAGGATAATGGTTTGCTCGAGAGGCGCTTGAGCTAGTATGGAAATAGTCGTCGAGGAGGATGACTAGAAGGCTGAGATCTCATCGTTGTTGAAGGTTCTAGCATGCTCAAAGCAAGAGTACGTTGGGCAGATTCGATAGTCCCTGAAGGCTACTGATTGGTAGTCAAGTACTCTGGGCAGATTCGATAGTCCTAGGCACGGGTCACGATGACGTGCGGAGTTATGTCTAGAATCGGGGTTTCCATTAGCCCTTGACGGACGGATGAAATAATGAGCCGGTCATTCAATTAACGATGATATCGAAGCAATGGTAACAGTGATAGCCAGAGTCATGGATGTTTGGTTGTATCGTCATTCGGTCTCAAGAGCAGTGTTTTCTGGGTGCTTATCTGATCTTGGTTTAGGCCTTGGGGGTTTGTACTTGGAAAACATCGCCCTTGACTCGAGTGATAATTGCTTTACTTTAAATTATATGCTTTGTTATGTTTGCTTCATCTTAGTGTGCGTCTGGGGGCTATCACTATAGAAAGAGGTGGAGTGGGAGGGTTGGATTCCTATTCCTTTTTCCTTTATGCTTTGTTGGTATGTTATTAGTTAATTTACCGCTCACTAAGACTGTTGTCTGACTCAAGGCTTTATGTTTTAACTCTTATTGCCTTGGGCTGTTCGTCCATTTTGGGACGGGCAGACTAGGTAGCAGGTGACAGGTGCTGTTCTTGCTTTCCACGATGCTGATGTCGAAGACGAGCTGGAGGCTTGCATATTATCTTCTTACTATATGTACTGGATGTTCCGCTGTTTGTATATTCTCTGAGTGTTATGTAGTGAGGCTTGATGTATTGACTCTTCAGATGTTTGTATTCAACTATTATGAAGTTTTATTGATGAGATTCTATTCTGTGAAGCTTCACTATGTATATATTCTATTGTATTTTGTCCATGCGCTGTGAGTAATACGATAGATTCTGTTGTTTAAATTTACCCTGGCAATCATCCATGGTCGCCTGGCACCCTTTACAGCGCACTATCTCTAGGTTCGGTGCAGGGGTCATGGGCGGTCGTCACACGAACTTTCTTTGATGCAATAAGATATTAAAATATGTCATACCATATTATACTTGCTTTCCTTCATGAAGATGTTTCCCACTATGTTTTTCTCGGTAAGGTTTTAATGAGGCGTAACATTGATCCAAAAGTATCAAACCTCCATTTGATATAATGAGATATTAGAATATGTCATAATATATTATACTCTTTTTCCTTCACTAAGATTTTTCCCATTAGGTTCTTCTTAGTAAGGTTATAAGGAGGCACTATATTGATATAGAAGTATCTAACTTCTTAGAAGAAAATATCATTTTTAATATGATATCTATGATTTTACAACATGCACTATTTTCCTTGTTTAAGGTTTTTTCTAGTGCTGTTATGGTAACGGTAAATTTACAATTACCATACCATTACCAGTCAATCAGGTACCATTTTAAAGTAAAGTCGGTATACCAACATAATCGGTACGGTAACGGTAAATTTACCATTTTTTACGGTTAAACATCGGTAATATTTTTTCAAAACCAGCGGTAACGGTAATTTACTAGTCCATTCATAATACATTGATATTCATGTAAGATGTTGTATTATGGACATTTAGAAGCAAGAAGACAGTTCAATTAATTTCAGTAATTTAACTCAAATAATGATAAATACACTTCTTTTCTATGTCCTTTTTTAAGTGACCTAATGAGATACATAATGAATCGTCATTCAGTGTAAAAATATATCAACTTATTATTTTTGTAGACAAACGGTAATTTACCATTACCAGTGTAACGGTTACCAGTTTATCGGTATACCAGTCATCCGTAAACCAGTTAATCGGTAACGGTAATGGTAAACAATTTTAGTTTACCAGTAAAAACGGTATGGTAACGGTATTTACCAAATGGTAACGGTAACCATTACCATAACAGCCCTAGTTTTTTCCATTGGGTTTTCCTAATAGAGGTTTTTAATGAGGCAACATAATATCTATATCGATTGAATAGATATATGGAAGCAAGATAATAATGAGTAGGAGCAATCATTATATATGTTTCGAATGGGACAGCTGCAAGTTACCATATGAACACCGAAGATTTCGAAGACACATATTCAAAGGGGAGTGTTATAATATATATAAATTATAAAGGTGAATAAGCTAAATGTTACATGGGCATCATTGTAATCTTTAATTTCTCTAACAAGCTTATGTATAAAGCTCTATTGTGTTGTATGTTGATATCTGTAATGAATGAGATATCCATCTCTCTTTATCTATTGGCTCCTTATTTTCTTATATTTTAAACATAAAAAAAATAAAGAAAATTGATGAGTAGTACTTCATGGATAAGAAAACATATTTTATACTTCTTACTACCACACATGATACCACTAGGAAAAAAGGGCTACTGTAGCATATCGAAAATTTCTACGTAAAAGCAGGATGATATCACCGAAACAGGAAAAATTACATTAAAGAACGGTAGGAATCTACCATTTCAATCTGAATTGTCAATAGAAAATAGGTAGGTTTGTTTAATTTTTTACGAGTTGGATGATTTTCACGTACCTCTCATAACAAGTTTAAATACTATCCCCTTTGGCCTTTTTTGGAGTCCCTTTAACCATCTCTATTTAGAAGGAAAATTGTAAATATCTTATATTTTATTTCCTTTCTAAGATTATATGTCTATTTCCATCTGTACTTTTTTCATTTTCTTTCTTTTCAATTTTTGTGCTTTCTTATTTGAATTTAAGTTATAATACATGGACCAATTAAACATTAATGATATTCAGTTCAATAATCATTTGCTTAGCATAAAATATAATTCAAGCATGAGACATCGTAATATCCATTAACGCATATCTCATTAAGTACAATAATAATATTGAGATTTTAAATAAAAGCAAAACTATAAATACTCATATCATGTTGTGTTGGTGTAGATTAAGATGGAGATTGAGATAATGGATAGAGATTGAGATGGATCCTCCCTCATAATCTTAACTTTTGATAACCTTTTTTAAGATATTTGGATTTAGATTTTTGAGACAAAGAGGTGGAAGGAGTAGTCTTTTAGGGATATAAAAGTACATGAAAGCAGAAAAAATGTGAATTATGGAAATGTTATTTTGTTAATTTTGCTTTATTTTTACAAGGTATTCCTTATAATTTTATATTTTCAACAACTATAACATCATGGAAATTGGATAAGTAAATCAAAGGTTATGAGAAAAGACAGGATGCATTATATTTGAAAATTTAAGTGCAAGCCGAAAATATTTTTCAACTACAACCAAAATTTTAGAATGGTAAACTTCAAATTTTCAAAAAGAATACAATATAGAATTTGTTCCTTATTTAATTGTCCTTTTGAAAAATTTGAAATGAGTTAAAGAATTTGAAGTGTCAAATTTGAAATTTGCTACCCAAAAACAATCTTTAACTTTAGCTCAAAGATTAAGTTTGAAGATGGTCAAATATCAAAACTCTTTGAGTATAAAAATTAAAGGTATTTAAGATTCCTTCTCGAAGAACTAAAATCACTTAAAACAGATGTTTACCTAGAGAGTTATTCATTCATTATTGGAAGTATATCTCTTATACACACACACACACATATGTATAAACACACACGCGCACGTGCATACACACACGCATGTGCACACATATGAAAATTATAAAACCTTCCATATTTTATTTACAACCGTTTTAAGTTTTACACGAGCAACAATATAAATTTTTAATATTATTTTGCTATTAATATGAAACAATATATACATTAATATGTTTTCCATAAATCAAGTATTATATGAAAATTTCATATATTATTTTCTTATATGTACTGATACACATACTGACTCAGCCGGTATCCAAAGCATATAACATTTGATTATGAAATGTCAAGCAAGAAGTGATTATATTGTCTTTCTTGCTACAACATCGAACATAAGGATAAGATGAATGTTTTTGCCTGTATTGTAATGATCTGCCTTTCTTACACCTAAAGACGACACTTAATACATCCTCGGTATTCGTGTGCCGATTATTTAAGTGTCCGAAAGATAGGTCATTTGGGGTGAAGAAAGAAGAAGACATAACAGAATCTCACAATAACGCGACGAGTAACATATAATATATAAATCAAGTCTTTACAAATGAAAGAACGATATTATAAAAAATCATCGGAGTACACTATCCTATTATTAGTGTGGATAGTTATAACAGCCTATCCTTACAAATGCTGACAAATTCAACAATCAATAGTGGAAAAATAAAGAAATACATAGATACATCTTGGGCATCCGGCATGTCTCATGAACTCCAAAGCATTTGAAGCTAATTTGGAAAATATGCTCGGTCTGACCCGAGCGTTAAAATAAAATAACACAGGATCAGTCTGGTAATACTAGCGTGAGAAAACTCAAGTAATGAGGTGAATATATCGTAATTCTGTGAGACCACGCCGCTAATGTGGAACGGGTTTTTACCTCACAAGATCAACCTCCTTAGATGAAGAAATGGAAAATAAATTAGAACAAGGATCCAAACAAGAATAAAATAAGCATAGACAAGATAAAAATCCAAACTTAAAGAATGAACACAAATAATTAAACATCGAGAAGAACCTTAGTCACTTCTCGGTGTAATTAAGAAAGAAGTTAATTTAAAAACTTGGAACCAAAGGAAAGAATAGGGAAATCTTCCAACAAATTACTAGGAGGGCGCTCCCCTCTTACCAAAAGTATACCTATAGAAATATACTCAAGAACTCCGATGGCTCTCGGACACGTCCAAGCCGGACCCCGCCAACGGTTACCGAGTATCCGAGTATTTTACAACTCAATGCGCAAAACCGAATCATATCTAGAGTGGATATGAAAATAACCTAATGGGAGCAACCCCACATAGCTTGGCTTCCACTCGCTCTTTGGGTTTAGTCATTTCCAACAAAGGATAACAAAGCTCAAATGAGAAACACATCGTCTTAGAGTGACGAAATACAACATGAATAAACCTGAATGATAGTTAATAAATCAACTACCGGGGTAATTTTAAAATGATCGTATATGGAAATTAAATTTCATAATATTACCATTACTCGCTGATTCCAAACAAGTGCTATCCTTTGATTGAAAATAAAGTCAGGCAAGTTGAGGTAGTGTTACCTCTAGGCATTGCCTTAATGATATTTTTAATTTTCGAGATAGAAACGAGTCCAAGCCTCGACATTTAATGTTAAACATATGACTAAAATCTTTCCATGTAAGCGATATTGTTTACGGAACTGCTTTTCCATAACCGAATCGAACTTTACTTTTAAAACCAAACTTGTGCTAGGGTTTCACATTAAAAGTATTGACTTTAAACAGCTTTATCAAAATGATTGATTTGTTTAAAACCTAAATTTATTACTTCAATATCTTTATTTAAATTGATTAATTAATTTTTAAAACAATGGCTAATTATTTCATACAGCTTTATTTAAAATAATAAATTAGTTTTAATCCCAATTTATTGCTTCAAAACAACACTATTTAAAAAGATTAATTAACTTTAATCATCCTTGTTAAATGATTAATTAACTTTAAACTTTTATTATTAAAAATAATTTATTAACCTTTAAAACCTCGTTATTTGAAATGATTAACTAATCTAAAACCATCATTAACAAAATGATTACTTAAATTTAAAACATTATTATTATAGTGATAAATTGATCTTAAACATGATTAGAAAAACGATTCATTTATTTTAAAACACCATTATTAAAATAATTAATTGATTTTAAATCTTTATTATTAAAATAATCAACTAATTTTAAAACCTTATTATTGAATTAATTTATTTTAAACCATCTTTATTTAAATAATTAATTATCTTTGCAAAACTCATGCACGAGTTTTAACAAAATACTTCAGAGTGGATAATGTTTCGATTCAAACATGATATAAACTAAGTATGGGGATATATACAAAAGAAAATATACTATGCACATATACAAAACATCCTTATCAAATATAAATTCATTGGTATACAATTCAATGTTCAAAACAATATAATAGCAGAACTGAGATTTATTCTGCTAAACAGATGTCATTTGTATTTTATCTAACCAAATGATAGCAAACAGGGTTTTATTCTGCTAAATAGATATCAATTAAAATTTAATTAGAAGAACGGTGTTTTATTTTGCTAAACAAATGTCATTATGTTTCATATTCAATTGGGGTTACTTAAGGGTAATCGACAAAGAAAATCCATTGGATAAAATATTCTTTAAAAGAGAGTTTGCTTTTAAAACAAAACCGATCTTTTAGAAATAAAGCAGGTTTAAAATGTAAAACTTTTATTTAATAATTAAATAACATTTAAACTCCTTATTTAATAATAATTAAACCTTTATTAACAATTAAATTATAATTAACTATTAATAAAATAATAATCTAATATTATTTAAAATAGTTAATCTTTAATAAATCATTATCTATTAATTAATCTCAATTGATAATTAAATAATACTTAGTTAAAACATAAATAATAATTAAACCTTTATTAAAAATAGTTTAGTCTTAATTAAGTTTTAATTAAATGTTAACTTAACTAGTAATTAATCAAACTCTAATTAATTAATAATTAATTATATACTTAAACCTTAATTAAATAAAGTTAATTAAATAATTAATTAACACTTACTTAGTTAATAATTAGTTAAGACTTTCTTAATTAACTAATTATAATTAACTTACTTAATACTTAATTACCAATTACTTAACTGAATTATTAATTAACTACTCATTATCCTTAATAAATAAATAAGTAAATAAATTATACTTATACTTAATTAAGAATAAATAATTATCTTTTATACTTAACTAGTGATTTGAATTGGTTTTCAAAAACATTTAAAAAACACTTTAAATTTAGAAAACGTTAAGTTTTACCGAACTGCACCCATAGCGACTATTGTTATGGATACCATAACTTTCAAACTTGTTTTACATCTCAAATGCTCCTTTAAAACTTTCTTTAACTTATTTAAAACTTACACATGGATTTTGGAAATTAAAAAGTAAAGTTTAAAACTTTAAACTCTTCTAGAAAACAATTAAGTGAACTAAGATTTTTGGAACAAGGATCTCGATGTTACAACAACCACAAATTAAGTACTAACCTACTCCTTAACATTTCAAATCCGTATACAAGAACACAACACACAAACATAAACTCAAATAACCAAACACATATCATGACATAAGCAAATATCACATATTTACAACTAGTTTTTAAATCGCTTATTAACTATCGAAGGTGTCATCTTTTCAAAGCATAAGCCAAACCAAAAACCATTATATTTCAATACATATACAACAAGCAATTATCAACCACTAAAATGAACAATGTTAAAGTTAAATACTTTTAGTTTTAAAGGTGAGATTTTACTCACAAAAGTGTGATCAAACTTAGTCGAACAACCACTCACCTTGACTAACACTCGATCTACCTTTTCCTTCACTAAACCTTGGATTTTGGACCCTAAATGGGCTTATATGGTTTCGTCATGGCAAGTAGTGGGCTCGACCATAGGGTGGTTGAGGTTGTAAGGCTTTGTTTTGAAGAAGTGGCGTCGTAGGAAAAGAAATGAGAGATCTAAACAAAATTTTCAATTATTAAAAGTGAACCAAGCTAAGGTTTCTAAACATTGGAATGGCTATATGGTAGCTATTAAAAAGGTTTTGAGAGCTTAGAGTAAGATTTTAGAAAGTGAAAATGAATGGATAACTAAGAAAATAAACTAGGAATTTGGTATATATACAAGGTAGATTAACAAATTACCAAAATACCCCTATGTACTTTACCCTCCACAACTTCATGCCACCTCACCATGTCTCCTTCCAACCTTGTACCTCAAGCCCCAAATTGTTCCCCTTATCTCTTCCTACGCCAATATGTATTTAATGCTAATAGTACTTATATCTCTTAATGTTTTATATAACATGACACTTAATTTTTCATTTATTTATTCATAAAAAGCCATATCATCCATATTATGTATATTTAAGTGTATATAAACCAAAATGTATCCTAATCTAAACTTATGCTATTTATAAATGTGTATATCCATACTAAAGAGTTCACAACATTCCCAGCAACTTTTAGCCGATGAAAAGTCAAAAATTCAAAAAATGAATTCTGATTACATTTTCAATTTTTCTTCAAACTAAATATTTTTGTAGACTAATTTTGAAAACTATTTCACCATCATTATCTATTATTTAATAGAGTTTTATCTTAATTATAAAATCTATTATTTGAATATTTAAAATTAATTAATCAAATATTCGCAAATCAAAGCGGTGAAATTTCAGATCATTACAGGTATTCAAAATGTAATTCATTCTATAACAAAGCACTCTATATATATCATGTCATTTTGTTGGATAATTTGGCTAGAAAGAAACCATAGATGTTCCAATGGTAAATGTAGATTTTTTTAGTCGACGTTATTCATTTGGTTGGTTGTTGGTTTCTGACTAAGGGAAACTAGATTAAAACTTAAATCATCCCTTGGATTTCCAAAGCAATGATATGAGATATGTATGTATGTATGTATATGTGCAATGTATGTATGTATCCATAACTTCATTAACGTAACAAAATATCAAGATAATGATATAAAAATTCTTTTGATAATTCAAAGTTATCGATATATTAAGCAATATTACTTAGTATATGTAATGCCCCACTTTGAGACCCACATTAGCAAAGAGTATTACTAGGTAACACCATATGCTAATACGGAGAATAGAGCTAGATAGGAGCGACCATCTATAGCCTTGTCTTAATTATCTATTGAATACGCCGACAATTGCCACTTCTTTCTCGAATGGATCGACATCTCCAATAAATACTTAATACAAAGCCATAGCTGGCTGAAGGATCTATCAGAATAAAATATAACAACTCAAATGTAATACACATCACAGAACAGTAGATCATCACATACATTTACACATATACAGATACATTATGGAGTTTACAGAATGATACATGTCAAGTGGTAAGCAAACCACAATATACAGGCGAGTCAAAAGAATACATATCAGAGTTACAGCCAAAAAGGACTACAAAAAAATCTATAACAAAAAGAAGCTAGCAGAATAATCCATGCGGAAGCAAAATAGGCTAAGTCCAATGTACCTAACCTGAAACATCTCGGTCTGACCCGAGTATAAAATACACGGGTCAGTCTAGCTAAACAAATCAGTTAGATAAACTAAATGATAATGAACATACAAGATCATAAAGTACCACAAATATCTCCAAAATAGATAACCAGATCATCTAACAAAAGATGAATCAAAACAAGCCTCATATCATCGACAACTCAAATAAACAAAGGATATCATATCCCAAAACAAGCCAAAAAGGAAAACAACAAATACCAATAAAGGTAACACAAGTTTCCACAAGGTTATCACTATATATCGTGTGGTTCAAAGAACCTACACCGAAAGGTGATACACTAGGGAAATATAATTGTTAAAGAAACAAAAGATGCTCGAGCTCAGTACTGTATAACAAGGATCCACACGCCCGAATGCAACGCCCGAAGGCAACAAACCTCGAAGGCTCAAGCCCGAAGGCAACAAACCCCAAAGGCAACAAACCCCGAAGGCTCAAGCCTGAAAGCAACAAACCCCGAAGGCTCAAGCCCGAAGGCAACAAACCGTAGTGGCGAAGGTCCGGAGGCCCAGTACTGGACACCACTAACTGGCAGAATGTGTCACAACTCTCAGAAAGGAACCCGAAAAATGTTAACGTGAGTCCCATACCACACGTTCGCGCTAAACGGTTTACTAACCGTTAGTCAATTTCACACTCAAAGCAGTACAAAGTTCACCTCATCTCATCGGTAAACCACACCCAAAGGTCAAAACGGTCAAACGAATAGAGTAGGAATTAACTAAAAAGATAAACCCACGTGTTCATAGCACGCGTTTTATCTAATCATTTAATTCTCCTCCCTCTTCGATCGGAGTGCAAAGTTATGGGTTTGTTTTATATAGAAATTATAAATTGGAGAAACGAGCTTTTAATACAATTTAAAAAGATCATTTTATAAAAATCTGTGTACGAAATCAAAAAGGAATCATCAAATCAAAAATGTGATAACAACAGATTGGATCGACCCGAATCGATCAAAATTGGAAATCAAAGCAAAATAAACAATTTAGCTGAGACAAGCAGGTAGTCGACTGAACCAGGGGGTCAGTCGACTGGCCCAGTGCCTGGAAACTTTTAGTTTCCAGGTCAGTCGACTGACCCAAGGTGTCAGTCGACTCACACATGGGTATGAAGTTTTCTGCCCCAGGGTCAGTCGACTGGCCCAGAAGGTCAGTCGGTTGATACAGATCCAGGCAAATTCATGGGATCTGGTTCAGTCGACTGACCTACTGGTTCAGTCGACTGAACCTGCTACCAGAGCAGATTCAGCCTAGCCCCTTTTGGGGCAAATTCGATAACACAGAACGGGAGCGATGAGCGAGCAACCACGGCCAAGGATTTACGCCAAGCGACAACCCAACCTTGTATGGCCCTCCGAAACACCTCACTAAGGCACCAACGTGTTCAAACATCAAAGATTGGATTTTCACAATATTGGATTTCAAACCCAAAAATTTGACAATTCACCGAATCAATCCAAATCAAAAGCAAATGAACATGAATAAAGGTTAGGAATTCACACCCAACCACAACAAAAGCTATAGGCTTAGATGTGAGTTCAAAAACTCACCTTTTAACTCAAAAACAAAGATGAGAAGCTCAAATGCAAAGAAAAGATCAACCACTCTTCACTTCTACTCTACAAGCTCCAATCTAAGATCAAAACAAGTATTTCCTAAATTAGGTTATAGGAATTTTCTGAAATTGGAGAGAGAGAGATGGAGAAGGTGAAAAGAAGGCTTACCTAAGCTTCTCTTTGATTTTGGAGCAAGAATTCGAGATTTGCAAATGAATCTAGGGCTTGGAGTTTCTATTTCTCATTCCCTTCCCCCATTTTCAGTTGAGCTAGAGAAAAAGAAATGAAATGAGTGAATGGATGAAGAGTTAGGGAGTTAGAGTAATAAGTAGGGTTAGTGGGATGAAACCCAAACCCAAAAGCCCAAACAGAAAATAGCAAAATTCACTCAACTCCAAACATATCGATGGTTATACTCAAAAAGGTCGCAAACGCCATTTTGGACTCAATGGAAGTGGTCTCGAGTCCCAATTCGACCGTTTGCAAAAAGTGACACTTCGGACTTAAATCTGACTAACGACACTATATTTAAATAAAATATTTAAATATACAATCGTAAAATATGCGGGTTGTTACAGTATATCTCAAAAATAATGATATATATCATATCATATTATATGATTTTATGCATCTTGAATTTGTGGGGGTAAAAACAACTTCTTTAATTTCAAAATATAATTCAGTTTTCTTTTTAAGCATAAAGATTGCTATAGCCACAAAATGCATAAATTATCAGTACAATATATATGAATTTTATAAAAATTTCTATTTCAGATTGTTACAATATACTAATTATGATTCTTATATAGCGAGTTAAAACTCGATTTCATATGCTTATGTGTTTGTGTGCACACACATGTGCACGCATATAGATATACGTATCGATAATGAATAAATATTCAGTATTTTATTTAGTAGCTGTGATATGTGTTTTAAAAATTAATATATTTTATGTAGTTATCTCAGTTCACAATTCAATGTATATATCAAAATACATATATTTTCGCGATTTACTTTACTCTTAAAATATAAAGAATTTATTTCATTTATAATAATTTTTTACTACCAAAAATTTCTATTCTCAAAAACTCATAGACCATTTTGATTTATATTTTCTATTTTTTAAGCTTATATAACTTATCTTCTACATATTCTTCCTCTATAAAAGAATATTATTATACATTTATCTCCAAAATACTTTTAATTATATTTTTATTTTATTTTGTAGATGTTTCCATTTGTTTTAAGATAATTTATTATCTTAGGCTTAGATTTAAAACAATAAATTCATTTCTAAAACAATTTATACCTCGTTAAAGTGTATATATATACATTTTCTAGTAAATAACTAGGAAAATGATTTGATGTTTTGATGATAACAAGTATATGACAATGGAACCGATACTTTTATTAGGATATTACCTAATTAACTAACTAATTAATTAAATTAATTAAATAATACTTAATTAATAAAAATAATATAAGATTATTATATAAGAATTAAATTATAAAATGTTATACAGGAATTAAATTTATATAATATGAATGTATAATAAAAGGTGGAACGGTAAGAAACCCAAATTAGATATAAGGAATAAATAATATGTATAGTACGTATATCGTGATTTCATATGTACCTTACACTTGAATCATGAGGGTATTTTATGAGAAAAACATTATTCCATAAGTCAATATCACTGAATTATATATATATATATATATATTAAAGACAATGAATTTTTAATATAATTGTTGTCCTCTAAAATTTACATATTAATAGATTACTTGCTTACTCCTTAGTTGTTGATATTCCTTAAGCTAAGGATGTTATTTGTAGTACTATTAATATATTGAAAATATGAGTGTAAAATATATACACATATTTGTTGATATTCCTTAAAGTACGTCCATTTATACTTAGGCCATCATGAAATGGTAGGTATGAACGAATAATATTTTTTGATTTGTTGATATTCCTCAAGATCGAAATGAGATTAGGACAAATACCACGAGTTAGGAGTTGTATATGATACAACTGATAAACTTCTATTCATCGCTTGCGGACCTATAATTTGTTGATATTTCTCAAGGTCGGAATCCCAAGTAAAGTGAGTCCTAACACGTACTAGAGAAGTCGAAAGACTTCTACGTTTCGTCTTAGGATTTTAAGAAATATAAAAGTCTAGTGGAAGCCTTATTAGAAAAATGAAATGGTAACATTTAACCTTTCTAATATTGGAAGAACATCTGCTATGTATAAATTAAACTAATCAACTTCGATAGATTTGTGTAAGCAATATAATTGACAAAATTTTTATCAGTTAAATATACAAATGAACTGAATTAAGATCGATAAATAGAAATATAAAATATACTTACCAATAAATTTTTGCACGTTGAACCATGCAAGTGCCTAATTTTACGACTGCTAAATACGTTCGTAACTTGGTCACGTACCTGTTTGCTGGTCGGACTGTGTATTGTTTTTTATGAGTTTCGAACTTTAAAAGCAATATGAGCATATAGATACTTGATCCATATTCAATCACACGTGAACGTTATATGTCGAACGATTGCAATTCGTAGCATACGAAACCTCGATGAAATTAGTTCATTCAAAGTAAGCAAGTAAACTATAGTTCCAAATCATGAATTCATTATGATTGATTACAATAAGGATCTTATTATGTCAGATGTAACAATAGACCAAGAGCTACAAGATAAATCTAAGAATAAGATCACTGAAATACCATTTTACGTAAAGAGCAACTTATTTGATATCCTTAAATGTTAAGGATAACCAAATGCACTTTTGTAAAGAATTCGTTAAGGCCTTGCAGTAAGGGTTTTCTTTAAAATGGTTCGTCTATTCGGTATTTACAAAAGAAAGTGAATGGACGAGAGTGGATGTGACTTAAGGTACAGTTAGGCTGAAGAGAGAGAATTTTCACCTCTACTTCATGAAAAGATATTGGACCCAAGAATTGTATAAAATAATAATAGATACTTAACAAGGATAAGGAACATGATACCTTTTCCAAATTTATATCTACATAGAAAAAGTGTTTTCTATGAGATTTATTTCTTTAAGTTTAAGATATTTGATTTGAAAACTCTCAAATGTAAACAGGTTAGAGTAAATGAAATAAATAGTCAATAATAAGTGGTTGAATGGAGCTTCATATTTCATATGCTATTATAGTAATGGCGGAAATAGTGGAAGCATTTCATATAACACTTATTGGTCGCATCAAGTTACAAAAATTATTTTTGTATAACATACCAAACATTATTTATGAAATAATAACCTTTTTCAGAGTTGACTGAAAAATATACATAATTTATTTCAATATGAATATTCGTTGTAAAATAGAACTTTAATATTGGTATTTGTTTTTCATAACAAAAATGATGCATTGGAACATACATAAGTACCTGAAATTACTTACAATTATTTTGGAATTATGAACTAAGCCACACTTTTAAGAAATAATTCTTCGATTATAAGATTATGAATCCTGTGGTACTAGTGAATTATATCTCAAATAATAAAAGGTAAAGCACCCATTTATTGGGAGCAATATAAGAATTGGTGAACTCTTCGAATTGATATATATACATATAGATGTATGCAACCAAAAGTTTAATTCTACTAAAACGGTTCTATATACTTCGTAAATTCATCGATGGATTACGATGAACAAGAATATATGTATCTGATACACATGTAGTGTCTCCACTACAACAAAAAGAGCCTATCACAATGCTTTTTTAAACCATTGTTAAAAAAACCGTCTTACAACATTTTTAAAGGGAACTTTGTAAAAACCTTGACTTTTACAACGTTTTTATGCAAACATTATAGTAATACCCTTTTAACAACTTTTATTACAAAAAGGTTGTAAAAACATTGTTTTTACAACTGTTTCCCTAAACATTGTAAATATCAATTTACTGCAACAAAAATTGTATTACTCGTAGGTTGTAAAAATCTTCGAGGAAACGTTCAATATAGAAAAAGATCTAATTAACGTTATTTTTTTTGAATATATTTACTATTGTTTTAAATATTATAATAATTAATAATTAGTAATTTATAACTAATAAATAATAATTAATACTTACTTAATAATTTATAAATGGTAGTATATGATTATAATTATAAATGACAACTTATATAGGTCATTATATGTAATTTATTATAATTAATGATTATTAATAAATAATTTATAATTACTAAATATTACCTATAATCAATAATTATTTTTATATTTAATAATTTATTATGGTTAATTATTAATAAATAGTAAATTACAATTAATATTTATTAATTACATTTAGTAATTTAAAAATATAATTAATATTAGTAATTAATATTAAATAATTAATATTAAATAATTACTATTAAATAATAATTAATAACCAATTACAAACTTTTAATAATTAATATTTAATTTTTAATATTTAATAAATTTACTACTCTAATAATTAATATTAACTCATTTATTATATTTTTGATAATTAATGTTTAATATTGAATATTTAATTAATTTACTACTTTGATAATTAATATTTAATAATTAATATCCAATAATTAATAATAATAATCAGTTTATTATTTAATAATTTTTACACTTAATCATTAATTAACTATTTAATTTTGACCATTAATAATTTAATATCTAGTATTTAATTTTTAATGATTAACAAGTAATATTTAATAATTAAGAAGTAATATTTATCATTTATTATTTAATATTGATAATTATATTTAATATTCAATATTTCAAACAAATTAACAAAATTTTTGAAAATTTTAAACTTTCTGAAATAAATTTTAAAATATCCATAAAATTTAAAAATAAGATTTTGAACTTTCATAACATTTAAAATTAAAAAAATAAAATTTTAAAATAAATTTCAAATTTATAAAATATTGGAAGTTTCAAAAAATTCCAAAATATTAAAAATAATCAAAATTTAGAAAATATAAATATTACACTGCAAATCATTACTTTCGTATGAATCTAGAGGTTTTCTTTTATAACTATTCTCTTTGACATATACAATTTCTTTTCTGGTACGAAGTAACGAAAATTTCCCTCTAATCCGACTTTAACTCCAATCTCAAAAAATGTCCTCCCTGCGCCCTTTTTATCTATTATGCACTCTCTTTCGTTTAGATCTATTTCTACAAACCCACCTCCTCTAACAAATCATAACATCCGCCCCCTCCAGATCCAAATATATACACCCCACTTCTACATAATGAAGGAAGCAAGGAGCAACACAAACTAGTAACAAATTAATCTAAACCACTCACATGGCAACAGATGATGAAGACTCATTTCTATACCCGTTAACCATCCCATCCCATCCCGCAAACCGTTAAGCCCATACCCTCCGAACAAGCTGTGGTTACTGAGTAACCTATATTCATTATCAGATCTACATAAAATGTCTTCATCTATGATTTTTAATCCATTGTCTTCCCTGATATCTGCCAAACCATTGGCTTCCTCATCGCCATTTACCCAGCGACGCCTTTGTCATTGTCTTTTCCCCTTCGACCGCTCCAGATCTGATCGAGTTTGTAGTTTGATGCAACTGCAACTAGAGCTTCTAATGGAAATTTATTTTGATTGTTTACTTGGTCTTTTGATATTTTAGGGATACTGAAGTTGAATGTGAGTTGAAATGTTCCTGAAATTTGGATTATCCTAATTATTTTGATTTAAACAATCTATTATATTTTAATATTTATCTGACCATCATTTGAAAACTTTGTATTAGATAGTACAGTAGGATTCAAGTACATTGCTATTGATTTTTTTCTAATGTTCTACCTTTGCATGTTGAATATTCTTAATTAACACATTATTATTTCGCAAAATTTATGTTTTATATAAAAAAATTCACTGAGATGCATTTGATTTATTACTTGGCAAATTCTATTTAAACTCTAAAACATGCTTAGTTTCCCCTAAAAAACAAAAAAATCAAAGATACTCCATGTTTTACTGAGTTTCCCCATCTTTCCACTTTCGCCCCTTTCTCTTTTCACCTACCAAATTTACGTCGCTCTTTTACTTTCACCAAACACTACGTGGTAAAATTCCAAACCCTAAAGCAAGCAATTCCAAGAAAATCCGATTGAATCTTCAAAATTCTGGTAGAACTTGCATTTTGGACTAAGTGGCATTGAGCAGCTCATGTTTGGAAAGGCTAGCTGCGACGATACAATCAACCTTTTTTCGATCTATTTGTTTTTGTGTTGAACAATTAACACACAGTAGATATGCATGGTAAGCCTGCAAATCACGTAGTATACCTACATGATTTGCAATCTTATCATGCAGATCTACTGTATGGTAATCTATACAACCACGAGAAGTGTATCTACGTGGTTGTACTAGAAGACCACACAGTGTATTTGCATAGTAAACATTCAGGGCCAAAAAAATACCAACCGCTTTTTTCAGACCTATGCATCTTTATGTTCAACATATAATTTTTAATGATATTGAATGGAATTTGTTTATAGGAATTCATAAGATCAAATCTAAGATGATTATTATTAGGAATTTAACTACTTAGAAATTTCTAAAAAAGATTATACTTAGAAATGTAGACAGTTACCATCTTACAAATTTAAAAATAGTGATATGTTATTAACATATGCTTATATTGTACACAGATTACTCGAACATGACTGACAACTTTGGAAAGAAAAAGGAGAGTAGAAGAAAGATTAGCGAAGCAAAGAGAAGACAATGAACAACTGGTCGAACGAGAGCGAAATGAGGAAGAGACTCATGAACGTGGCGGTGGTGGTGAGGATGAGGGTGGCGGTGATGTTGAGGGTAGTGTTGTTAATGAGGGTGGCAATGATGATGAGGAAGATGATGAACGAACGGAGATGGACGAGGAGGAAAGCGAAGATGATGCAGTAACTGAGGTAGAAGAAGAAGCAACAGAATACGGAGATCCAAATTATAATGAAGTGATTGTAGACTTCAAAACTCACGTTGCATCGATTTTATGGAAGGGCGAGGTACAACAAATATAACTACTTGAAAGTTTTAATTTTTTCATAGAGTAATAAACTAAAAGGTGTTTATATTATTAGGAACGGGCACCTCTTACAACTGTTAACCATGCACATAAGGTTGCTGAGTGGAAAATTCTAGAAAATGCCACTGTTTTTAGAAATTTAATTGAATTGTTTGGACTTTTCCCGATTGTTCAGAATTATTATAGGAATATGAACAAATATCTTATATATTCTTTTGTAGAGCGTTGATATCCTAAGACCAATACTTTTCATATGTCGTTTGGTGAGTTAACCATCACACTAGATGATGTAGCTTCTTTATTACATATCCCGGTAGAAGGCAGGCCTATACAAAGTCTTACATATGATATGGAACAAGCATTCGGGGTTGTTTCCAAATATCTAGGCATTAGTAAAGAAGAAGCTAGGATGGAAATGAATGAGAGAGTAGGGTACAAACTGAGTTTATCTATGTTGTTTGAAAGATTCCAAGATGTTAGTGATGAATGGACTGTAAGAGCGATTAGATGTGCTTCCCGTGCTTACCTTTTATTCTTGCTTGGCAATACGTTGTTTTTTGATAAAAGCAAGTCCCAAGTGCACATGTGTCTATTGGACACATTGAAAGATTTGAATGAAGTTAGTAGTTATTCATGGGGTTCAGTGGCACTTGCATTTCTGTACAGACAGCTTGGTTTAGCTAGTCGTACGGGTGTTAAGTAGATTGCAAGTTATCTATGTTTATTGGAGACATGGAAATTTAAGCACTTTCCATGATTTCATCCTTCCACTAAAATTTACTATAAGAACCTACTACGTGTTGCTCGATAGGTTCCATCTTCAGAGAATCATATATCAGTGAAAGATATTCGTATATTTCTTAATAATATTCAAATTAATCAGGTAATTAGTACCTTCGACTAGTACTAATAATATTCTTATTTAGTACAAGTGTTGTCATAATGATAATTATTTGCTTGTAAAAATTTACTAGGTGATCTTTGACCTATATGTATATGCATGTGACTATCATCCATTTTCTGAGATTGCTTGGTATAGCGAGTGCATACTTTGTCTCAATATTGTGGAACTGTATCACCCTAATAGGGTTTTGAGACAATTTGTGCGAGTGCAGAACATTCTTGGACCTCATATTCCTCCGTTTAGTACCACCGCTCGTTGAGGTCATACGTCGACTACTTATGGTTGTGTTTACTATCAGTTTTTGGAGAGTATATGAATGCATTGGTATAATCATGTTATTATAGAAGGACATCAATCAATACCACTTAGTCAATCATATTTGAGTTGCACGGATGATTATATGGAGTGGCTTCGATTTCATAGTGTAGTTAAGGTGCAGAATCCAAATTTTCTACTAGAGAATATCATACAAGGAGCACCAAGCTTTCATCCAACTTACGAGCAACTATATACAATAATATATAATTTGAACCTTACAATATTTTGTAATACAACTTCAAGTTTGTTTAACTTCATTTTTGATTGTTCATTGTAGACTTTGATAGATGTGCATGGACTTTTGGAAGATGCTAGTGAAGCTAGAATTGGTAATGCTAGAGTTGCTAGCGGCCGCTACATTTATAGGCCCAACTAGCTATATTTGTGTATCATGATTTGTGCATAGTATACTTTACTACATCTATGGGTATGGAAATGTTTGTGTTAGTGTTTGTTATGATGGGAATAATGGGAATGTTTGTTTTTTGTTTGTGTATGATATTGCTATATTTGTGATAATTTAAAGGTTTGTGATAATTCTATGGTTTGTGATAATTCTATGGTTCGGAAACTTTTATTTCACATATAATTGTTGTGCTGCTATAAATATTGCTCTCTAGAATGATATGTTATGCCTCTTTATATTGTGTTACTATGTTATATATATTTTTTCAATTTTTTAACTACCACGTGGGCATAGCTAACAACCATGCAAATATAAAACGTGGGCTAAGAAGCTACCACGCATAGCCTCTGCATGGCCTCCGTGATTAACCACGCATTGGTTCCTCGAGCTGGGAACCAAACCACGTTCTGGTACTCCGTGGTTGTCATAAATTTGGAAAAAATATATATTAAACTGGAACAAAATCAAATTACATAACAAATATCAAACAGACACACGATCAAATTACATAACAAATATCAAACACAAACACAAACACAATCAAATTACATTATTCTCAAATTACATTGTTTTCAAACAAATTCCAAATCCCATTGTTTTCAAACAAGTACCAAACAACATTAATTCCATTGCGTATATTGAGTTCATTCATCCCAAACTTGCCTCCGGTCGGTATATATATATTCCCAATTGCTTGCATCCGAATGGCGAGTTGTGAACCATTTTACATATATTGGTGGGATCAGATGTTTCGCTTCTAACTTAACTTACCATTGGAAAAACAAATAATGTACTTACAAATAAAGAATTAAGTGGAAAAAAGAACAAATTAACTTTCCTACTTACTTGCACAACATGATTATCATTAACAAATGCTAGAGCTATTTCGGAATATTGAATTTGAGGTGGTACCCTTCCTTTGATCGGTAATATAGTTAGCATTAACCTTTCGCTTATGCTAGATACTACAATGTTATACTTTGTCACAACAACATAACCCATTTCTGGCATTGTCATCCACTTGTCTCAAGAAGCAAATCAATCTCCTTCATGTTGTAGTTGTTTAAGTAATTCATTGCATCTACCACGTTCTATGAACACTTGCTCGTAAAGTTCTTGATTTTCATACAACTCTTCGTATAAATCTCTATGAACTTGAGACATACATGACTCTCCCATTCCAAGTAATGCGGCGACACAACAAAATCTGCGATTACTGTCCGGATGAACATCAACAATATTGGTTACATATGGTTTGATCTCCGATGGAATTTGATTTATATACATCCTAATACCACGACTACAATTTTCCAACTATAAAATTTTTATTAATAAAGCAATAATGTAATAAAATATATTTATCAATAATTATAAAATTACTTATATTGGTTTCCGAATTTGAAGCTTTTCCTTTTTTGAATTGTTGACACTTTGTTGACTAGAAAGATTATGCGACGAAAGACTTTCTACTAGCTCAAATGAAGAAGGCATTCTTTTTGTTGACATATGAACCAATTTCTTACTTTCCCTTCCTTTAGTTTTCACTTACTCTTTGGTGAACCAAGAATCAAAGTTTGAGGTTGCACAACTTCCATCGTTTCTTTATAAATTTGTAGTTGATGTGGTGTATCCATTTTTTTAACATCATTTAACAGAACTTTCATTTTTTTCCACTACTCCTACATCTTTCTTTCCACTTTGTTCAACTAGATAAAGTCTACTCCAATGATTATCAATCAACTCAAGTGTTAAGGATGTTAATGGACCAAGACAAGCTAATTCATGTGCTCATGGAAGTCCATGAGTCTTTCGAATAACACACCCACATAGAAATTCATCATCTCCAACGGATTTGATTCGAAGTAATTCCGAATGAAGTAAGTCAAGAGCCATGGTACTTACAACACCTCGTAAAATTTTAAACTCCCATATGTGATAAATATGTTTCACTCTAGTTAAGCTCTGTTTGAACGAAGCTTTTAATTCAGTGAAGGATAACTCAAAGAATGAATGCATTTTACTCAAACCTTGCTCGAAATTGCATTGACAAGTAGCTAAGTGTTTTTTTAATTTGAATGGGTCGATTCGGCCCTACATATAATAAGCAAACTATTATAACAAAAGAGACAAACAATTTAGTATATACTCATATATTAAAATAAAAACAAAAAGAAAAATACATATTCGATGTATAGTTTCTGAAATGCATATACCCGTTGGTCCATAATTGAAAAAATCTATCCTTATATGGATCTAACCATTGCTCTTGCACATATTTCAATGGTAAATTGTATTGGTCATACCTTTTATGCAACAAATGCAAGTTTTCGTTATATACATTACTATTTTTCGAGCAAACGAGTTCATTCCAATCACCTAAAAAGGACTTCTTATCCTCAACATCCATATCATTCATATTCTTCTTCTTTCCTATAAAAGTGAGAATGTCATTTTTGATATGCCACTTGCAAAACATATGAGCGGAATTTGAAAAAACTATCCCAATAGCATTAACCAATGCCAACTCTCGATCACTTATAAACACAATAGGCATTTCCACCTCACAATCAACCATAATGGATTTCAACCGTTCCAATGTTGAAATGTAATTATCCTCACTTTCCGCCATTAAATAAGCAATGGCCATACAAAATGTATGGTCCGTAGATGTAACACCAACTACTTCTAGTAATGGCATCTTGTATTTGTTAGTTTTGTATGTGCAATCCAATATAATGACTCAAGGAAAGGTTCTTAAAAAATCCAAACTCTTCAGATGTGCCCAAAAAATATCTTTGATAATGTCACTTCCATCTAAAGTTTTACGATGTCATTCAAAGTATTCAAACTCTTTTAATTTACTAAGCAAATATTGTATTTGAGAACGACCTCCTCGTTCAGTTGAATTTTGAGTGTGAATTGCATTATATATCGTTTTGATGGTTGTACAATTGGAAGGATTGTTTCTTTTAAGTGTATGCAAAATTTCTTTGGCTTTCACCATATTTCTATGCATCTCAATCACTAGTTTGATCTCTCCTTTGCTTAACCTACCCGCATACGAATGCCCCTCGTTATGCTTCAACTCGGAATGGTTATGCACACCATTGATTACAACCAAACATCATTCATCCTAATAACCAAGTTTCATGCCTTTAAGCCTAAATGGGCAAACACATTTTTTTGTACCAGTCAATCTATAATTTATTGGAACTTTAATATTTTTCCTCAAATAAACACCACTTTTGACTATAATTTATTGGAACTTTAATATTTTTCCTCAAATAAACACCACTATGCTTGCATGCAAACATTATTCTTGGTTTTTTACTAGATGCATCAATATCCGATTTAAAAATAGTGATTATAAAACCAAGACGTTTGCCCGTATTGCGAACCCATTCAACCAATTTTCACGTGATTGGTATATTTACATAAACAAAATATCGTATTACCAAATTGTGTACTACATTCAAAACTAAAAAAACACTCACATCATATATTGTAAACTCATTCGTGTAGTCCAATAATATTTCATTTCCAATTTCCTCTTCATTCAACTGTGCCATAATATGTAAAATTGAAAAAAAAATTAAAAATATGCAACACGCAGTACCACCGCATGGCTATGTGAAAAGACCATGTAGTGCCAATGCGTGGGTCTCTTCAGGAACCATGCATTGGCAACGCGTGGTCTTTTCACATAGCCACGCACTACCAATGCATGGTTGTTTGACACAACTTCGCATTGGAAGTTCTGCGACTTCTATAATTTCAAAAAAACTATCAAAGGTCTGAATGCTTACCGCATCTGAAAACTTCACGTTACTCGTAAATTCATCGAAGTCCATCAGTTTGATCAAAAATTTTGGTAAATGTAGATTGGATTTTGATAAATGGTTTTATATTTTAGGGTTTTGGAAGAAAGGTAAAAACTGAATACGGTAAAAATGAAGTGGATGGTAAAATGGACGAGGGGTATTTTTGTCTTACCTTTTTTAAAAATTTAGGGGAGGGGGGCAACTCAGCATTTTATCATGTTTAAATAGAATTTGCCTTATTACTCTTATCATTATTTTTCCAAATATAAAAATATGCTCAAACTTCTTGTTGTAAACAAATACTCTATATATGGGGATAATGCTTTGGACAAGTCATGGTACTTATGTAAATGGCTGTAGCTAGAGACCTTTACTTCTCAGGGATATCCGCTTTTTGTTGGCATGGTTCTCTTAGGCCACTTAAACTGTCATTTTGTGAATAATTCTTACCAGGCTATAGCCCTTGTGGAATATAACAACATTTGTTATCGGTGCTGATGACCTTTTCTAGGTCTTGCAATAGACAACACTGACGGGGATGTTGTGAAGGGAGCCGCCTTTGGTCTAGTAGCAGCAAGTCCAAGTTTATAGTTAGTTAATTATTTTAGGGACTACATTAATAAGCTTGATAATATTGTTGGAATTGGGAGAAGAGCATATGCAACTAAAAGAGCTATTTTGATTATATCGGTTGAAATAAATGGTTTCATTTCTCACTCTACTTTTCCATTTAGGTGGTGAACTTTCTCAACCAAAGGATAACAACAAGGCTTCATTCTTCAAAATATAGATTTACCTTAGGTTAGTTTCTCATTCAGTCATGTACGATGTAAATGTAAACATTAACACATGCACATATACAATCCACCCCCATGGTTCATTCTTTGAACTAATGCTAGGTAACTTTTAAATTATTGGGTAAATCTTTATTTCAAAAAGAGCTGTATGCGTTTTGTACATGTTCAATCTTAAAATCTTAGTTTGAAGTGTTATGTTGAGTGTTTTAAATAGGATAAAGATACCTTTCTCTCAATTTACGTTTATAAAAGTATTTTACTAGAACTATGTAATTATTTAATGTAAAATTCAAATTACTTTCTTTATCGGTTGACATTAAAAAATCTTATGATTTTGAACTTGCAAAAGAATATGAACTTGAAAGTGTGCATATGGAGAACCACTGAGTCAACCCTTTCAGCAATAACGCACCTTCTACAACTCATGCAAGCTAACCTAATGTAAAACTAACACTTGCGGGGAGGGGTTGTTGCATATCCATTCTACATGAAGACATCAATATCAGCTTTTCGTAGTTCAGCAACGGACTTAAACCATTTTAGTTGTTGTAGTAGTAGAATCTGGTATGGTAGGAGTCGCATCTCAGGCATTTGCTACTCGGTCAAGGTTGACATGTTTTAATTATGATTATGTCATTTAATGTTTTAGCTGTAATGTATTTCAGAGCAATGTTTTGTTGGGAGAGGTTGTGTGTATGGTTCTATGTAAGGTTGTTTTGTTAGTGGGGGATGTGATATAATGTAAGCATTGTAGCTCCATTTTTGAATATTATATGTAAAGTGAATGTTATATTGTATGCAAAGTGCTATAGTGCGAATTGAAGAATTTTATGTATTCGAATCGATGAATTTTAAATTTTATGTATTTAAATTTCTAAAATTTCAATTCTATAATAATAGTATTTGTGTTAAAGCTTCAAGTTGAAAACATTTGAAACATCGAGGTAAGTTTTTTTAAAAGATGTATATATTTTGCAACATTAAAAAATAGCTATAAAATATATTTTGCAACATTTATAAAGTTGTAATATATATTTCGCAACATCAGTTATAGTTTTAACTATTACAACGTTTTTTGCAACATCTAAAAAATGTTATAAAAGATGTTGATCCTATTACAACTTGGTCTAATGCTACATTTGCAAAAACATTGTGAAACCGATATTACAACGTTTTTTTAATGTTGTAATAGGGTATATTTGTTGTAGTGGTCCAAGATAAATTCGTAGAATATAAAACGGAAGTAGATAATATGACGTGCAAAAGAAAATAAAATGATTCAATTTGATCGAATAGGTATGTGTATTGGATAGAGTTCCAAATGTATCTAAAATAAATAAAGATGCAATCTCAAAAGTCACTCCTTCCTATGATACATAATGATGTATCATAAAGAATGATCAAATTTTATTGGACAAACTACGATTAATAATGAGTGAATTTGAGTTAACTTCTTCCTATAAGGTCATATACTTAATAGTAGTAAAAAATATTAAATTTAGTTTTATCTATAGTAGATTACAAAATCATACAAGACAAGGGTTTAAAGGAAATCCCAACATATCCTAAGTCAAGGAGTTGACAGATTATGCATGTGGAAAAACTGCACATAATAATTGTTCACGAGGGATCTTGTGTACTAAATGAAGTTTGGGAACGACCGTTATTATATGACGTTATTATATGACCAAATTATGTTTTGAACTTAGGTTTCATAAAATAAAACCAAATCAGTTATATATATATATGTGTGTGTGTGTGTGTGTGTGTGTGTGTGTTAGTGAGGTCTTTCGTCTTACAACATCAGGTTTCTAGTAAAGTGATTATATTACCGATTACCCTATTAATTATGAATCAACAAATTTATGTAATATTAAATTTTCCTTTAATGTAGTAACTATACCACGATGTGCTTACATAATTATGAAGAAACACTTTAACCATTTGTTAAAACGCCTAAGTTGGTTTTAGTGCCTAACTTAGCAATAAAGGTTAAACGGAATCTACTAAAAACAAAAAGTAAGAAGTGCAGTAAAGTAAAGGACATAGAAATTTACATGGTTTGGATTTCAGAAAATCCTATGTCCATGGGTCAAATCCTTTATTATATGTCTTCTTCCTCGTACAATGCTATTATTGGTAGAAAGAGTATAAGAATATAAGATAAGTTTTCAGAGAATTAATTAGAAAGTCTCTTTCTTTGCTACGGTGATTTTCTATTTATAGTAATGTGAAGTCACATGGATTGTCAATTTCCTTTTCCAGCCTTTTTTTCTCCACCGTCTGATTATTCCACCTATCATTCATCCTTCCTTTAGGCCATTTTCCTTCAGATAGCTGAAGTGGCTAAGAGAATTTGGTGGTTGCGATTAGGCGGGAGAATTTGAGTTCAAGAGTTTTGAAATTTGAATCTTTAGGCGGGAGATTTGAACTCTGGATGTGTTTTCTAGACTATCTCCTATATTTGGTTTATGGGGTGCACTTCTATTTGCTCGACACGCTTTGGGTTGATCTGTTCTTTTGAAGGAGACATGTTAGTTTTTCTAACTGAGATGAAGTTCTTTTTCTGGGGAAATGGAGTGCTTCTTATTGGAATTACGATGCGACCCTCTCATCCATGTAGATGACTTTTTGCTAGTGCAGCGCAGTCATCTCATGCTAATTGATGGCTTAAGAAAGTTGCGGTGCAGTTTCTAAGTTAAGCTTATGAGACACTCCCTCCTAAGATAAGGATGTGACCATTGGAGAAGTTGGTGCCACTATCCCTTGTGGAAATTGGGCTCGGTCCATGTGTTGAATCCAGGGTACTCTTCTTGGAGCACAGTCTTTTGGAGCACATGAGCTATTTTCCTAGAGCACGGTGCAGCCTCTTAGAAGAATATGGGCTTAGTTTTAGAATTGTAGCGTAGTTCTTTGAAGAGGGAGTATGTATTGCTGTTTTGGAATTGCAGTGTGGTTCTTTGAAGTTTGAGTATGCACTTTTGTTTCAGGATTGTGGTACTGTCCTTTGAAGTTGGAGTATGTACACTATTTCAGGATTGTGGCGCAGTCTTTTAAAGGAGGAGTATGTGCTGCTTGTTGATGCCTTGATAATATTTTCTTTTTGGTTCAGATTTGCAGTTATTTCCCTGTGTAGCCTCGTCCTTTTGTTTGCATCTCCCATTATCGTATGGTTGTAATATAAGATATGCACTGTACATGTCATAGGAGAAAATGGGTGTAACATTTTCCCCCTCCCCCAAGTTTGTGCTAATGCCTGTTAGCGTGGAATTACAGTATCCATGCTCATCTTCTTTTTTGCTTCTATCGTATCGTTCACTTCGCATTTAATGTTTCTTTACACGTATCGTACATTGATTAGCTACTTTTATGCCCATTATGAATCTCCTTTCCAGGAAATTTTTCTTGTTTTTTATGTGTGTGCATTTTTCATTATTACGGTTAAACGGTTGTTAGCTTTGTGCCTACGGCCTAGATTTCCTTTGTTATAGCTTATACAAATTCCTCTTTTTTCTTATCTATCTTTTTATTCATTTCGGAAATTTAGAGAGAACTTCTTCCTTTGCAATTTCTTTATTCCCAAATTATTCTTCCTTGCTCGATCATTGTTCCATAACTTATAAGTTGGAAGTTTTCTCACCTTTTTTTAAATCGATGCCTGTTTTGTTATGTTTACGATTTTATTTTCCTTCTCTTTTCTTTGTCACGGTTTCTCTTTTTCATCGCACAATTCATCGATGCCCTAACTGTGTTCATGTAAATGTGTCTGTATGTGTTATTTCTTTGATTTGTAGTTTCCACAACTTTTTTTCACTTAAGTTGATTTGATTGATTAGTGACAACGGTGATTAGTTTATACATTTTCTTCCTTAATCTTCTATCGATATATGATGCTCTTTTTCACCCTAGACTTATTATTTTATCTTGTCTTCCCTTCTTTTTTTAACTTCTTTAATTTTCTTTATTAGTTACATATGGCTTCTGATGGCCTTCCATCTGCTTTGGGACAACATCCCGCATCCTTTCTTGATCTGTCATCGGCGATTCATAAAGGAAACCGGGCATAGGAGATCCTTGACCACTCTGGGTTGCGTGGTTATACAGTTACAGTCCCTAATCCTCTTGATCACATTCACATGCCCCAAAAGGGTTTTATATCTATTATGGTGTAGCACATCCATAATGGTCTCTATTCCCTCCCCATCCTCTTATAAGGTAATGGTTGACATATAACAATTTATCACCCATTCAATTATCCTCGATTTCTTACCATCTACTCACGGCCACTATTGTCTTGTATGTCGAACACTTGATCGTGTCTACATGTCGAGAGTTGTTAATCTTATATTCAATTATGGAAAATGTTGCATTGGGATGTATATCGTTCGATTACGTCCATTCCCTGAAGTCCATTTTCTCTATATCTCCTCACAAAACTCTAAAATGGGCCGGTCAATTCTTCTACGTCTCTAATCGTGACAATTTCCTTTTAGGGTCCTAGTACTGGACTTGCTCCCCTTTTTCCTTGAACTGGTGACTTTTTTTTTACGTAGCGCTGATTTATAGTCACCTTCTTCTTCTTTTTAGTTAAATGTCCTTATGACTTATCCACACCAGGGCAAGACCTATTCGAGGTATGCAAGACTAGGAATCTTGGTTTGTCGAAAATGTTCAAATATTTTTACGAAGGCCTTGCTGCGTAAATACGACTTCTTGACCTCCCACATCACTTCTCTCGCCCAATGTTTGTGAGCCGATTAACCCTACTCCAGATGGTAGGTTTAGCACTTTTATGAATAAACTATCACTTTTGTTGTACGCCCTATTTGTTGTTTTTTTTATCAGTATTTACTTTCTTACTGATGTAGGGTTTATCATGAACTAATCTTCCTTTTCTTTCTTCTTTATTTAGGTACAATGTCGGAGTTTGTTGATGCTTTCACACCTAAGACCACAACCAATCAGAAGAAGTGGTGCCTTCCCCCTAAAAATCATAATATAGGCAAGGTTCCCGCAGGAAGTTCTAATCTTCCACTATTAGTACCTTAGGTATTGGTTTTGATGATAACAACTATAGACATTATATAAAATATAAATACTAATGTTTTATCAAGTTATATATAACATACAGTGCAAGATATTAGACAGGTGTTGATTAAGAAGACTGTATAATATCAAGAGTAGATTCAAGATGCTGATATAGAGTTTCAAGAGTCGGAGAATGAAGACTCATGAGTATTGAAGACTTCAAGATTTCTAGATATTCCAGATAAGTTACAGAGTCGTAGAATTTATGTTAAAATCTTGATAGCACTTTCCTGATCTCTCTCTCCTTCCCTAATTTTGTTTTAAATTCTTTTTCAAATATCCTGGCTTTAAAATAATCTTTTCAAAATATTTCTCAAAAATGATTTGAATCTCTTATATTTATAAAGATATTTCTTTAGTGGTTTTAAGTTTATATATATATATATTGAATTTTTGTTTATACTTTATTAAGTTATAATTATATTGATTATATATATATATATATTATTTACATTATATTAAAATTTCCAAAATTATTATATAAAGTTTTATTAAGTCTTACTATAATTAAATATGTATAAATTATGCTTAAATGATTTTACAAAGTATCAAACTATTTTACAAAACAACAAGTTTTCAAAATAATGTTTTAAAGTATTTTTAAATTTTAAAAAGAGTATGTCGACATACTCTATGTATGTATGTCGATATATTAGCCGATTTTTTCAAAATTTAAATTTCAAAAGAAGTGTCTTTTCGTCTATCTCTTCACGAATGGATATGACCATTGTTCCTCTATAAAAACCAGACTTCCGAATGAAATTTTATTAATTTTCTTATTCATCTCTCCCCCTTCCATCTCTCTTTTTCTAAATCAAAATATACCCAAACTCTGCTGAAATTCAACCAGAATCAAATTCAATCATCATTAGTTTGATTCTCCCTCATCTACTTTCTGATTTCTCTCATCTCTCTCACTCAAACCAAGATCAAAGTGCTATTTAAGAGTTATAGGATCATTCGTAATCAAGATTGAAGATCTAAGTCTGTAAAACACTATCAAATCATACTGTTATAGTTGTGGGTGTGATTGTAACCCGTAAAATCTAGTGGGTGTGCTTGTAGCCCAAAAATCAAGTGAATCTATCCAGAGGTCGGGATTCTGGAGGGTGTGTCTCGTAGCCTTGAAATCGAGATTGTATTTGCATTTACTAGTTGAAAATAAATCCGTACAAGGAATTGTGCAGGACTGGATGTAGGGTAACTCTGAACCAGTATAAAATCTTGGTGTATCCTTTCCTTTTTACTTTTCATGCATTTACTTTTATCTGCACTTTGATTCTATGATTGTAATTACATCATTCCAAGTAGAATCTTAAAGAATTTGAAAAATATTTATATAATCCATTAAACACTATTCACCTCCCCCCCTCTAGTGTTAATTTAGCCTTAAGATCCCTATTTCGCTAATTCACGTTTGGTATCAGAGCATTGGCTTTTAAACTATCCATAATTTGATTTTTGAAAAAGTTTCAATGAAAATTTTTGATAATATTTTTAACGATATTTTCGAAAAGATAATTTGCAAAATCATCATAATATTGTTTCATAAATTTGCATCTATTCATTACAAAAAATCACATGATCTTTTGAAAAGGTAAGAATTGCAGGAACAGATGTGTTACATGGCTTTTGATGAACGAGCCACCTATTGATCAAAATCTATGAATCAAAAAGGATAAATGGATATTAGATAGTGGATGCTCAAGACACATGATTGGAAATTCGGAGATTTTGAAAGATATAGTTTACAAAGATGGTGGATCAGTAAATTTTGGAGACAACTCTAAAAGATATGTGATTGGCATCGGCAATGTCGGTAATTCTAAAATACCTACTATTTCTAATGTTTTGTTAGTTAGGAATTTAAAGTATAATCGGTTGAGCAGTCAATTGTGTGATAAGAGTTTCAAAATTAAATTCGTAAACGATAAATGTCACATTGAAGATAATGAGTCAAACATTATCTTTGAAGGTATTAGGAAACGAAACTTCTATATATTAAGTATGAAAAATCTCAAATGATAATTTGTGTCTTTTGGCTGATTCAAGTGATCCTTGGATTTGACATAAAAGATTTGGTTATTTGAATTTCAAACTACTATCTAAAATTGCTAAACATGATTTAGTTAGAGGTCTTTCCAAAATGAATTTTGAAGTTAATAATTTATGCGATGCATGTCAATTAGAAAACTTAGAAAAAGTTCTTTTAAATAATAAAAAATATGATTTCTACCTCTTAACCCCTTGAACTTGTTCACTTAGATCTTTTCGGTCCCTCACAGATACAATCTATAAATCACAATAGATATGTATTTGTAATCATAGATGATTATTCTAGGTTTACCTGGACGATTTTCTTAAAATTTAAAAGTGATGCTTTTGAAATGTTTAAAATCTTTATTAAAAAAATTCAAAATCAAATGACTAGTAAAATTAAAACTATTCGGAGTGATCATGGTGGAGAATTCGAAAATAATATTTTTGAGAATTTCTATAATAAAAAAGGTATAAATCATAATTTTTCATTTCCAAGAACACCACAACAAAATGGAGTGGTAGAATGTAAAAATAGGACGATTCAAGACTACGCTAGAACTATGCTAAATGATAGTAATTTACCTAAAATTTTCTGGGTTGAAGCAGTTGGCACTGCTGTTATATATTAAATATAATTATAATAAGACCATTAACAAAGAAAAGACCATTATTTGAATTATTCTATAATAAAATGCCTAAAGTAATATACTTTCAAGTTTTTGGTAGTATATATTTTATTTTAAATACTAAAGATAATTTGGATAAATTTGATGCTAAATCAAATAAAGGAATCTTTATTGGATATCCAAATAGAAGTAAAACTTATAGAATTTTCAATACTAGAAGTAATAGTATTAAAGAGATATTACATGTTTCAATTGATGAAAATTTTAAAGTTTATAATCCAAATATTGATGAGGAAGAAAACACTAATAACCCAAACGAAATTAGTAATAATGAGATTACCAAAAACGAAAATAATAATACTTCGGAAAATTCACATCCAAATAAAAGAACAAGATACTTTAAAGATCATCCATAGAAAATATACTTGGAAATATTGAATCTGTTGTTAAAAATAGAAATCAACTAAATAAAATGAGTAACGTTGCTTTTATTTCGACTATTAAACCTAAAAATCCAAAGGAAGCATCAATTGATTATTCGTGGATTCTTTCTATACAAGAGGAATTGAATCCATTTATAACAAATGATGTATGTAAGACCAGAGGATAAATCCATAATAGGAACTAAATAGGTATATAGAAACAAAATGAATGAACAAGGAGAGGTTGTGAGAAATAAAGCTCGATTAGTTGCACAAGGTTATTGTCAAAAAGAAGGAATAGATTTTGACGAAACCCTTGCACCCGTAGCAAGACTAAAAGCTATACGAATTTTACTTGCTTTCACTAATCATAACAATTTTAAGTTACATCAAAAGAATGTTAAAAGTGCATTTTTAAATGGTTTTCTTAAAGAAGATGTATATGTAGAACATCCCCCACATTTTGAAGATGAAAAACTACTTAATCATGTTTACAAATTAAGAAGGCTTTGTATGGTCTGAAACAAGCTCCAAGAGCTTGGTATGACAGACTTAAATCCTATCCATTACAATCAAATTTTGAAATAAGAAAAGTAGATAGTACACTTTTTTTTAAAAGAGATAAAAATGATATTCGGTTAATACAAATATACGTAGATGATATCATTTTTGGATCTGCCAACGATAAACTAAATAAGGAATTCTCAGAAATAATGACTAAGGAATTTGAAATGAGTCCTATGGGAAAATTAAATTATTTTCTGGGATTACAAATAAAACAACTAAGTAATGGAATTATTATAAGTCAAGAAAAATGTGCTAAGGGTTTAGTTTAGAAATTTGGTATGCCAAATACCAGTGGTAAACCAACTGCCATGGCAACTAATGAAAAATTAAATAAAGAAGAAAATTCTAAAGACATAGACCAAAAATTATATAGAGAAATGATTGGATCACTACTCTACATAACTGCTAGTATACCCGATATATGTCTCTGTGCAAGATATCAATCTCAACCTAAAGAAACTCATTTAAAATCCGTAAAATGAATTTTGAGGTATGTAAACAATACATTAGACTATGGACTCTTTTACCCAAAAGAAGACTCCTTTGAATTATTTTCATATAGTGGTGCCGACTATGCTGGTTGCAAACTAGATCGAAAAAATACAAGTGGAACTTGTCACTTTTTGGGACACTCTCTCGTTTCCTGGCTTAGTAAGAAGGAAAACTCTATATCTGTAACGTCCGGGATTTTTCGACGCTCGAAAGTCGACATTAATACGTCCACTGTATCAATTGCCGAACAATCGAATGCCGGAAAACCGAATAGTTATGGTTAAAAAGAAGAGGTGGAAGAAGATAGAAAGAAAGAAAGAAGAAACAATAGAAACAATATAAAAATCTCACATATCGCAGTGGAACAACATATAATAGATAAATGAATAATCTTTAAATCAAGAACTATATCATTTTATACATTACATCACATCATCAGAGTTTACAACAATACACATCACTGGACAGTTATATAAACTTGTCCACATACAGAATACACAGTGGAAAAATAATATCATATACAAGTGATATGCCTCACCATCCAGCTCACCACTGAGCTCCACAGCATCTCCTGAATCCAGAATGACCTGATAACCTGACTCTAGGCTGCCCGTGTGGAAAATGATGGGCACCCAGAGTTTAGGAAGGGAACAATAAACTCCAGGTCAGTCATGGGACTGGTGTGAGAACTAAAACAGTTATTTGCACAAAGGAATACAAAGGAAAAGAATCCACAATTTTTTTGGAAAATGAAACTACCATAAGACCTCCCGCCACACACACAATGCAAACGCAGAATCGGAGGAGATTTCTTCTTATGATAGTCAAACATGCTTACTACGCAAAATCATTCGATATTATTACTAGCGCATAGTGGAAAACATTTCGAAAGTATAATATTAATCTTAGCTAACATACAGCCATTATTGTATGCCTACTATAGCTACAATGTTCAATAGCAAGTTACCGTCACATTCCATAGCAGGTAATACAACTAAAACCGTACAATGTTCGTATTGTTTCTTTAGATTTCCAACAAATGGTCAGGCAAAGGAACTTCCTTACACCGAAATGGAACGCCTCTGAAAGGACGTCCCCGAGAACCTAACCGGGTCTCTGCAAACACAAGCGCTACCTCACGCTGTAAAGCTGTAACTAGGTAGCTAACACACAAGCTATGTCATCCCCCGGTCGTTACCGACCTTTATCCGAGGATCCTCAACCACAAAGCAACAACCACAAAGTATAATAAATTTGCAGCATCAACATATGTAAAATATCTAGGCTCCATACCATGATATCACCTTTTATCCAGAAGGAAATGACATACCCTAGGGGCGCGACCCCTAAAAACCTTGCCGCAACATTCCTATTTCGACCATTACTAGGTTGTGAGGCTCGACGAAGTCTCGTCCACAAAGCTACGATTTTTCACAAAGCCACGTTTTTTCACAAAGCCACGCTTTGATCAACAAATGATCAACAGCACTTCGTATGCCACATTACCAAATTGGGAATGTATCACTAGTAACCATCAACTACATAACCTCTAAGCTCGTACGTCTCAGAGAAGGGTGTTAAGCTAAGAGAATAAATTCTCCGCCACCAACAGAAATGTATTTGATAGAAACCAGCTTTACATCTCAAAGTGTAATGTCAGACACACATCCATACAAGTCCGTTCCGGGATCGAACAGAACCGAAGGCACTTCCAAAGAAGCCCTTGCAATCCGGGTATTCACTAATCACGGCCGGACTTCCCATCACAAGAAGAGTGATATAAATCTCTATACCGGAGCAGCTCGGTGCAGAGACATTCGACAGGTTGTCCTTTCATTTTCGAAAATACCTGGTCTTCACACCGGTCTTCAAATGCTATCCATTTCGACATATCACTTATTCGGAATGGGTTATATGACACAAAGGTCCTCTCCCAGCTTAACCGAATAATGAGCGTTTGTTTTAAAAACAAATCAAGTGCCATTTCAAAGGCAAATATTGATAGTCGGTTATTTTAACTATCAACAACATTCACAACAATCAACCAATTTAAATAATTTTCCCAAATTATTAAATTTCAAATATCTTCGCGAGATACGGTTTAACACTTCAACCATTTGAAAACAAATTTCAAATCACATTTTCCACACTTCATCACTTTGAAAACAAATTTCAAATCAATTTCCCTATACGGGATATATGTCCAAATATTTATTCATTCTCATTGGAAATCTGCCAAGTTCAAATATTTTAAAATGATTTATTTCACTATCCAAAAATATTTTTGGAAAACATTTTCTCCGAAATATTCCTTTCAAAAACCAACTTTAGAACCTTAAATTTATATTTTAAAAGCTACTTTGGAAATATACTCGGCTTTATAGTGAGAATACACTTTCACTTCAAAATGGTCCATTTAAACCAATTTAATAAATCCTTATCGATTTATTTCAAATTTACATTCCACGTATGTAAATGTATTTCCATACTTTAAAAATAAATCAGTGTTTATTTTCAAAAAAAAATTCCCTTTCCTTTATAAATTCCGTTTTGAACTTACATTCCCTAATATACACCTTTATACGATTTTCAAATCGATTTCTCAAATATTCACTTTCAATTCCAAATCAATTTTTTTAAATTGATTTCCAAATTTATTTCAAAACCCAAATTGATTTTCCAAACATTTATTTCAAACACCAAATCAAATTCCAAATTAATTTCAAAATTTACTTCAACACCAAATCAATTACAAATTGATTTCAAAATTCATTTCAACACCAAATCAATTTTTTCATTCAACATCAAATAAATTTTCATATCGATTTCCTAAAGATTTATTTTCAAATACCAAATCAATTATAAATTGATTTCTATAAATTAATCACCCTTTTAAAATAAATTCATTTATCTCTTCCAAACCATTTAAAATTCCATTTTAAATAAATTTTCCAACTTTCGAATAATACTATTCAAAATCCATTTATAAAAATATTTTACCATATTTTAGAAATAATTCGATAAGATTTCGAAAATCAACTATATGCTTTTAAAATTCCTTCTTTTAAATTCACCCAATTCTTTCAAAAGAATTTACTTAAAATTTCATACTTTAATTTCAAAAATCCAATTTTATTTATTTCTGGTATCCAACGATACCAAAAATACATTCGGCTAAATTATAGCCTTCAACGAGTTCAATCACAGATATAATCATACACGGATTATAAATAAATTATCACACAGCATATGAAACAAATTCATACAACATATGAAACAAATTCATATAATTTGAGGAATCCAGTTGGATCCCTCCAACCTATTTCCCTGCATCCACAGATGTTAGTACAATACCAATTCCACTTCGAGGTGGAATTATCGCGGTATATGGGATTTATAAAATACTACCTGCTATTATGCGGCGCAATAGGGTCTCATCCGCTATATAATGCGGGAAATCAACTCCAAATACATACATAATACCAATTCCACTTCACGGTGGAATTATCGCGGTATATGTTTTAATATAATAACCTCTGCTTATTATGCGGCGTATAGGGTCTATTTCAACACAACCAATAACAATCATCATCCAATTCACACAATCAAGCAATTTTAAATCTAACTATTTAAAATTTAAATCGAAACAATTTTGATTGAGTGAGAAGTTCTCACCTTACTTTTTAAAATGTCGAGCGTTCAATTTTTTACATTAAATCGAACATGTTCGATTTAACGCAAAATTTTCACTTGCTCGAAATGATTCCACGTCTGCACCACAGCGAGTTGCTCATCGCTGCGATTCCGGCGCCGCCAGTTTCTCTTGATTCCGACCTCATATGAAAAATTTATGCAGTTTTAAAGTTCGAACGATTTTAAATATATAAAATTTCAATTTTCTTTTTATATTTTTATACCTTACTTTTCTAGCCGTTGATTTTTCTAGATGGAATTCTGGCCGTGACTCCCTTCTTCTCCCTCCCAAGTTATCACATGTGAGAAACACCCATAGCCGCCGCTTTACCATTAATTAACGCATCGCCTACGATGCTCGAAACATCATCACTCCACCACCATTCGAAAGCTCGTATCGCAAACCCCCACCGACCTCAGACCAGTCGTGCTCGGCTTACAATATCTCTGTCTACTATTTGATCCAATTATCAATTATTTCTACAATTTCAAATATTGAATTGTCGATTTAATTTACCCAATTAAATCTCTATATTCGAAATTAAATTCATTCGACTTACAAATCTTACTTGTTAATATTTAAAATCAATTAAATATACGAATTTCAAATGACAGAAATTCTGGGTCGTTACAATATCTCTGTCTACGATAGAAGCAGAATATATTTCAGCAGCATTAGCTTATTCACAAGTTATCTATATGCACCAAACATTAAAACATTTTGGTTTAAATTTTACTAAATCACCAATATACTATGATAATACAAGTGTGATCAATCTATCTAAAAATCCAACTCATCATGCTAGAACTAAACATATTGATATAAGACACCATTTTCTAAGAGATAGTGTAAACAAAGAAATAATATCACTTGAATTTATAAACACTGAAAGTCAAATAGCTGATATATTAACATAACCATTGAATCAAACATCTTTTCCTAAGTTAAGAAGAGAGTTAGGAATTTGTTCTCTATCTGAAATATAAAAATAATAAAGTAAAAATTACAAAATATAAACAAATACAAAATAATCAAAATTATAACAAATATGTCGACATATTTAATCCCCCCATGTCGACATATAACAGTATTTTTTTTTAAATTTTCCACTAAAATTCAAATTGGTGGTTATATAATAACCAAATTTTGACTTTCTTCTTCATTTCTCTGTATTCTCTCTGTTTTAAACTTCTAAAACAAATAAACCATGGCTTCCTTTAACCCGAAACGTTCTAGAGAATAAAATTCATCGTTTTCCTTCCCTTCTCCTACCCAGGCCCCTTCCAGAACTCTACTATGGCTAAATTTATTAAATTGGAAGGAGAAATTAAGAATGTTCTAGAGAAGTTGACTGAAATACAAGTTGTACAACTTCATATGTCTAAAGAACAAGAGAAACAAAGTAAAATTCTTCGCAATTTGCAAAAATATCTATTGGATAATCCTACAAATCCAATGGTTAAGGAAGACGATTCTTCAAATTTGGCCATTCATAACTCCATTCAAGGAAGCAATAACAAGGAAGAAGAATAAGAGAAAGAACACATGGAGGAAGATGACGAAGTCCGATGCGTCGGAAAAGTATGTTTTGATCGAGATGGAAATCTCATCGAACAAAAAGGGAAAATTTTGCCTTCATTATCCTCATTATCCTATTTACAAATCCTAATCCTTAGGAAATCACGTTAGGATGGTACTTGTCTTCGTTAATTTGATTGGATGCTGTGTATATTTAATTTAATTTAACATTTGTTTTACTTACATATATGTACATTTTGAGCTGTGATTGGATTATGGTGTGGTATTGAATGAATATATAGATTAGTTTTGTAACTATTAATGATTTGTATTATCACTTATCATTTCTTATATATCATTCTTATCATTATTTCCATTTCATGATTATCTCATTTTAAATATCACTTATTTTTCTTATATAAATCATGCTCATCATCATTATATGTCATTAGTCTATAATAATTTATTTATGGGGAGTAAGAGTTAGTGTTAGAGTTATAGTTTTAGGTGGTTATTTTTGTTAATGACAAAGGAGGAGAAATATATAAAATTTAGGCATAGATTAAGGGGAAGTTTTGTAACCCGGGGGAGTTATATTATATTTTATAGAGAGTTGTCATCATCAAAATGGGGGAGATTGTTAGTACCTTAGATATTGATTTTGATGATAACAACTATAGACATTATATAAAATATAAATACTAATGTTTTATCAAATTATATATAGTATATAGTGCAAGATATTAGACAAGTGTTGGTTAGGAAGACTGTACAGTATCAAGAGTAGATTTAAGATGCTGATATAGAGTTTCAAGAGCTGGAGAATGAAGACTCATGAGTATTGAAGAGTTCAAGATTTCAAGGTATTCAAGGTAAGTTATAGAGTCGTATAATTTATATTCAAACCTTGATAGCACTTTCCTGATCTCTCTCTCCTTCTCTAATTTTGTTTTAAATTGTTTTTCAAATATAATGATTTTAAAATAATCTTTCCAATATATTTCTCAAAATGATTTTCGATCTCTTATACTTATAAAGATATTATTTTAGTGTTTTTAAGCTTGTATATATATTGAATTTTTGTTTATATTTTAATAAGTTATAATTATATTGTTTTTTATGTATATTATTTACATTATATTAAAATTTTCAATATCATTATATAAATTTTTATTAAGTTTTATTATGACTAAAATATGTATAAACCATGCTTAAATGATTTTACAAAGTATCAAACTATTTTACAAACTTATGAGTTTTCAAAATAATGTTTCAAAGTATTTCAAAATTTAAAAAAGTATATGTCAACATACTTTATGTATGTATGTCGACATAGTGGCTGATATTTTCAAAATATAAATTTCAAAAGAAGTGTCTTTTCGTTGTATCTTCTCACGAATAGATATGATCGTTGTTCCTCTATAAATACTAGACTTCTAAAGGAATTTTTGTCATACTTTTCTTATTCATCTCCCCTCCGTCCACTCTCTCACTTTCTAAATTAAAATATACCCAAACTCTACTGAAATTCAACCAGAATCAAATTCAATCATCACTAGTTTGATTCTCCTTCATCTACTCTTTTGATTTCTCTCCTCTCTCACTCAAACCAAGATCAAAGTGCTATTTAAGAGTTATAGGATCATGATCTGTAATCAAGATCAAAGATTTGAGTCTGTAAAACTATATCATATCATACTTCTACACTTGTGAGTCTGATTGTAGCCCGTAAAATCAATTAGGTGTGCTTAGTAGCCCATAAATCTATGGGTGTGCTTGTAGCCCAGAAATCATGTGACTCTACCCAGAGTTGGGATTCTGGAAGGTGTGTCTCGTAGCCTTGAAATCGAAATTGTATTCGCATTTACTAGTTGAAAAGATCCGTACAAAGAATTGTGTGGGACTGGATGTAGGATAACTCCGAACTAGTATAAAATCATGGTGTGTTCCTTCCTTTTTCTTTTACTACATTTACTTTTATCTGCACTTTGATTCCGTGATTGTTTATGTGATTGTTAATTACATCGTTCCAAGTAGAATCTTAAAGAATTTAAAAAATACTCATATAATCCATTAAACACTATTCACCCCACCTCTAGTGTTAATTTAGCCCTATTCCGCTGATTCACATCCAACTCCTTCCCTTTCCAACCCTGCCCTGGAGGCTCAGCCGATCAACTCCGCTTCTCCTCAAGTTTTGCATCTCCAATGGGATGGACTATATCTAATTTAGCTGAACATATGTGGCATTTGATGCTTGAAGACAGATCCACCTTTGATTCAGTCCTGTTTCCTTAACTACCCTTGCCTCCCCCAAGGGCTCGCTTGTCGGGCTCTTCCGTAGCTTTCATAAGAGCATGTTTTACATAATGACTGAAAGTCCCTCCTATGTACTTTTAATTTAAATGTTTATGGTTTATTCTGATCGTCTGTTTGTTTATGCAGGGTGATGCTTTAGTTATGGAGATGTAGCAGCATTGAAATTATTGAGTAGGCCCTGACCAGCTCCCAAGCTGAGGTCAAAACTTATAAGAAAGAGTTGGGCGAGTTTAAAGAAAAATAGGCTAACCTTGAATCTCGCTTAAAAAAGGCTAAAGATGCTTCAACTAGAATCGGGAAAACTTGGCCAATACTAAGAAGTCACTAATTGAATATGACGAAAGAGAGAAACAGTTGAAGGATAAGCCGACCCGGTCCATCGAGGATTCTGAGGGAGACTTATAATGTTCTTTACCAAATTTACGTTTAAGTCAAAAGTAAGTTTTTTGCCGACCTCCTGGATGACCCTGAGGCTGAGGTGGACTTTGGGTTCTTGGCTAACAAAGCGGTTGCTAAGAAAGAGCAAAAACATTATCGTCGTCTTGGGTTCAAGGATTGAAATAGAGCCCGTTCCTTGGTCGCAGTCCTTAGCTCCTCCGAAGACTCAGATGCGGATGAGGCTTTATATGATGTGTCCCATGTTGACATCAACCTTAACGTTGGTGCCCTCAACACTAATAAACTAAACGCTTGAACTCATGTTTTTGACATTTTAGTGGCCTTTTTGGGAATTATGTAACTATATTTTTTAATGTGGTTATACATGTTATCTTGTGGATATGATTAGTTAATTGTGATTTGGTTTATGTGCTTATTTCTAACAATGAACTGCCGGGTTTATTCATTTTATCTTTATGATGCATACTATGTTTTGAATTGATTTGATCCTCTTTGTCAATTATGGTTTTGCATTTAATTCTTATTTTCTTTTCAGGAAGGGATGGTTAACATTGATAAGTCTCTTTTGTTATAGCCTCCTGAAAGTAGTAAATTATTTTTAGACTTGGTGGAACATATTAAGAAAATGGAAAACAAGCTTTAGAGAGGTTAACAAAGAGGTCGGTTTTTATTTGGAGGAAAGAAGCCGAGCTTGAAAAATCCACCGCTAGGCTAAGGAGAGGGTCCTATGGTTTGGTATTCGGGATTACTATATTGATCCAATAAAGGGATGCACTTTTTGAGTTGGTACTGCGTCGATGAGGGTCCATGCTAAGGAATGAGCCACTGTCGCTAGGGAATCATCACTTGACATGGTTTAAAAATAGGATTAATCATGAGTTAGGGTAGTGTCCTTTTATGTATTTTCGACCACTTTATTGAATAAAGTATTTTCCTATGTTATATGTACACATCTTATTTTTCATGTTTGTTAGTTAATTAGTTCTCTACTTGCTTACTTTAAGTTCATAAGTTGTTCTAGACTTCTCAACTGATGTTATTTGGTTGGATTTTTGCGAAGGCGGTCGTCCTCACGTGTTCTTTGCAGTTCTTGTCTAAAGGAGCAGGTTTTTTCAAATTTTAATTATGACTTTGGGACTCGTTTTAAATTACTTGAAGCCACTAACGCTGATCTTGGTAGGGAAAATAATAAAGCTAGTGATGAAGTGCAGGAAGAACTACGTTCAGAATATAAGGAACAAACTTGTCAACTTGAAGAATCTAAACAGGCTAACGTTTGGTAATACGATTACATTACCAATGGTAGGAGAATTAGAAAAGAAGCTTAAGCTTGCTTAGGATTGGATCACTGAATTGCAAAATTTGTTAAGATGCAGAGAACTGTTATAGATTATTAATGAAGATAAGGTCAAAAAAATTAAAAAGGAAGATGATGAATTGTCTCAACTGGTCGCCATCATACTATCTAAGGAGGACGATCCTAAAATGCTTCATTACTAAGCGGCTCCTGCCGCTCCTTCGAGTATGGATGTGGATGAGGTTTCTCAATGGAAGAGGCAATTTATGACATGCTATCAAAATAAAGTTGATGAGTTGAAAGTATTTTACGATAGACAATTAAAAGATCCGACTAGTGGTGTGAAGGTAGATAAACATTCCTCTACTTACGATTTGTTTAGCATATTTTTTAAAAAGACTAAAAAGAAAAAAGCAGAGACCTTGGACGGTTTTGAACGTGCGTCATGTGGGTTGCGAAATAATGGATCTTAAGGCTAATTTAACACTAAAGGGTGGTGAATATTATTTTTTAACTTATGTAAATCATTTTAAAATTCTTTCAGGATTAATATCAAATCATAGATTAACAACACAGATTTATACTAATAATCAGTCACATATAAATATAAAAGCAATAAAGTAAAAAATAAAGAGTTAAAAAGATGACACCAGGGATCTTATACTGGTTCGGATTTATCCTACATCTGGTCCCATACAATTTCTTGTACAGATTTCTTTTCTAGCCCCTAGTTTGTATGGTAGCGCAAACCAATTACAATCTTGATTTCAAGGTTATGAGACACACCCTCCTGTATTTCGAGTCTAGGGAAATCTCACTTGATTTGAATGGGCTACAAGCACACCCACACAAACAAGAGTAGAGTTGATGTTTTTCCAAAGACAAATAGTTGTACTTTGGATTTAATGAATTCTATAGCCTATTGAATAGCACTTTGATCTTTGAAATGAGAGAAAGATGCTTGCAGAACAGTGAGTAAATAGTAGTGAATCAATACAATGAAGTATGAACTGATTTTATATGATTTTGAATAGAATATAGTATGTTTTTCAAGAGAATTTTCAAGAGAGTAAGGAGTGGGAAGAAAGTAAGAAATTAATTAGTTAAAAATTCATTTGCACTCCCCCTTATATAGTAAATGAATAGATGTGTCTATTCGTTAAGGGCTGTGTCCAAAAGGTACTTCCATTTAAAATTTTAAAAACACTTTAGCGGCTTATATGTCAACATATAGAAATATGTATATCGGCATATCTTAGTGAAATTTGAAAAATGTCTTCTTTTAAATTGTTTTGAAAATTCTATACTTTGTAAAATAATCTAAATATAGTTTTTAAATATTTTGAACTCTTAAAAACTTTTTATAAAATATTTTTAAATTTAAAATAATTTATTTTTATTTAGAATATCAAGGATCAGAAATTGGAGATAAAGATCAGAGATTGCTATCATGGACTTCAACAATAAATTATAATGACTCTAAACACAAAATTATAATCTTTAGCTCTTCATTTCTTTGTCTTTGAACTCAAGAGTCTTCAAATTTTTATCTTGAGTCGTTATACTGTATAGTCTTCGATTCAGCAACCATGTAAAATTCTACACTATATACTATATAACTTGGAAAAACATTATTATCTATATTTTATATGTTTACTGTCATCGAAATCAATAGTTGAGGTATTAACAATCTCCCATATTTTGTCCCTTTATAATTAAGATACAAGCCATGTAGTCACCCTAAATATTGTCATGTATATATTTTATACTTTTCTCCCTCTTTATCATCAACAAAAATGGGTGAAAAATAAAAGTTACCTAAATGATATACTTATAAACAGTAGAATCAAAATTAATAATTAAGAATTAAGTGCTATGCTGATTAATATGGATTTACTTACATAATTGTGATTGGTCTGAAATGAAATACGTAAGGCATAAAATAGGGATATTAAATGTGACATTATCAAGATGTAATATGTGAGACATAATTAAAGAAAATAATGTATATTTAATATGATATAATCATGATATATATTAGGATATACAATGAATAATTATTAAGTTATATACTAAATATTAAGGACAATAAATAGGAAAATCAAACTTTATTTATTTATTTTATTTGTAGTACACACAATCAAATTAAAATCTAATGCTTAACTAATCCAATCATAATTAATATACAATCCATGTAGTCAAACCAAATCCAACTTATAGTAATCAGTCCAAACTGAAGAGTATTAACTATTTACATTTCAATATTAAAAAAAGTTTAATATACACACTTACGAATTAAAACAAACAGAAATCTAGACATTCCTAGGGACTTCAACCCAATCTTCAAATCCAAAGATTGAATTTGCATTGATGGCATCTCAAACTCCATTGCCTTTGTGTTTGAGCATTCTGGGCTGTTGGTTTGATCATCTTTGATGAGGGAGGAAATCAACCAGCGAAGAGCATAAAAATGCTTATATTGATCTTTTGTCATTTACATTTGGCTTAGGTGCAAATGCCTTTAATTCCTTTGAATAAAAGAGAGAATATCTTTGAATGATTGGAGTGTCTCTCCAAGGTTTTTACAAATTTTTTGGTGTGGAGAAGACATTTTTCTTAAGAAAAAGCGTTGAGAATGGAAGGGGATGGAAAATGAAATGATGAGTGAATATTTTTGGAAGAAATAGGCTTAAGTAGGAGTGAAAAGTCGTTTGGAATATTTGACTTGATGGTAGTTACAATGTTTTAAAATTTTGCCAAATGGCTATAGTATGTTGACGTATCCAGAGGTGTATATCAACATATGTGCTTGAAATTCCAATTTTTAAGTTTGTGATATAGTTTTTGTTTCGACTTAATACCAATATATTTCATTAATTTTCAGAGACTAATAGAACAATATATAACAGTAAGAACAAATTTCCATTGATTGGAATAAGATGATACATAGCATGTACGAAAATACAAGAAGATAACATGAATTAATCTAAGGTAATACATAGAAATAAAAGCTAGAAAAATGTAATGGATAACTAAATAGAATAGGATAACTAGGAAGATAAGCATCCATCAAGTTCCCTCATAATCTTTCCAAAATACTTATCACTTTGTTGGAAAGATTAGTTAATTTCTTACTTAGCTTCTTTTGATTTTTTATAATCTTTTCTTGATTGTTTAGAATTCCTTTGTTTAAGCTTTGAGATGGTCTCTCAAACTTTCAATAGAAGTTTCTACTTTCTCCTCCTCCTCTTCATCTTCTCCTTAAATTCCATAACTTTCTTCTTCTCCTTCTTCTTCTTTAATTTTTTGTTATACTTCCCTCTCTAGTCTTTCTTCCTTTTAGGGAAGAGTCTCATAAGGTTCAAAGTAGGAAGGAATATGCATGATCAATATGTTGGATTTATTGAAAACTATTCGAGGTAAAGTGGATTCTCCTTGTAAATCGACACCAAAATATTCAAAAACTCTAGTGAAATACACACCATGATAAAGTGTGTTCTCATGTCTAAAAATGTTCCTTTGAAAAAAATCAACTATGATGACTTGTACCCAGTTGATGTCATGATTTCAAAAAATCACCAAAAGAGCCTTGAAAACTTTTTGACTTGGGTTATTGTGATTATCCGTTCTCGGAGTGATGCTTTGTTGTAAAATAAGACTCATAAATCTCGATTTTGGTCTGAGTTTTTCGTGTTTGAAATAAATTCTACATCTCTTTCAAGAATATCATGAAAAACTTCATGATTTTGTTCATTAATTTTAAAGATGGACAGGTCAATTCCACCAAATTTGCAATCAAATACTTGACCCAAAATTTCACAATCTAAAATTTTTGTAGTGCCTTCCACGCTATTCCAAACTTATCCCTTTTCGTCTTTTAAAATATTTTCATTTAAATTCACATAAAACATTATCACTAAATCTGGATAACAAGCAAAATCATTCTGAGAAGAGTAAACTTAAACAAGAATATTATTTTGAGAATAAAGATCTTGAAGAACATAAGAAGAAAAATCACCATATTTTAAAAATGTTTCGAGAAATACCTCTCCGGAAGTAGCATATTCAACGTAAGTGTCAAGGCTTCTTTGTCATTGAAAAGAAAGCCCTTTGATTATTTTTGAGAGCCTTATGGTTGTTGGTGGTTAGCTTGAGGAGGCCATTTTTGAGTAGTTTAGGAGATAAGAGAGCGAAGAGATATTTTGAATTTTGAATTAAAGTGAGTGAATGAATGGATAGAGATGGGATGATTTAATAGAGAGTGAACTGACATTTCAGTTTGAATAGATGCCTTTTAAGTTTTTGGAATAAATGCAAAAGAGAGGGAAATTCAAAATTTGACTTTGAAAATGAATTTCAAAATTCATTTTGATATGTTGGCATATAGACTTTGTGTATGTCGACATTTGGGTCAAAAAATCGAAAAAATAAAACTAAGGTAAAAGATTCCTCTGTATATATCCATATATTTATATGCATCCAATATTATTATTAATCGATATTTTATTCCTCAATTCAATAATCCAAAAAAAATAAAGTAAAAGTTAAATGTAAAAAGTACCACTTTTTGCTCCTTTCCTTTGATCCATTCTGATTAATCTACTATTGCCGTGAAACACATGTTTGCATCATCAATGTCAGGTTCATTATCACTTAAAGTAGCATCTGAATCATCTAATGTTGCTATCTAAGTACTTTTTTTTGTTTTCTGGATGAATCAGTAATTGGTGAGATCCTTGATTTATTCTGCTGTGGACAGTTGTTTTGCAGATGACCAGATTCATCGCAGTTGAAACATCTAATTTTAGTTCCAATTTCAAAAGTCCTATTTTTAGGTCTACGAAATTTCTTCATCTTTCAATACTTCAGGAACTTTCTGAAATTCATAGTCATGAAGGCAATCTCCTTATTATTATCATCATTTGAATCCTGATCGTCGGATGTTGCATTGAAAGCAATGGATTTCTTTTCTATTGCCTTGCTTTCTCTTCTACCCTGCAATTGTGCTTCATAGGACATTAGATTAACTACTAACCCTTTGATTTTTAAAGTACTAATGTCGTTAGCCTTTTCTATTGCTAATGCCTTTTGATCCCATTCCGAAGAGAGTGAATTAAGAATTTTCCTAACTTGGTCCTCTTTAGAAAGGTTTTTACCTAATGATACTAATGAATTTACTATATCTTGAAACCTACAATATGTGTCAGAAATAGACTCATTCTGATTCATTTTTGAATAATTGAAATTGATTAGTTAACATGGAAATATTTGTCCATTTAACTTTACTAGTGCCGTCATGTGTAACTTGTAGTGTTCTCTAGATTTCACATGTAGACTTACAAATAGAACTCTATTAAATTCATTTTTATCTAATGAGTAAAACAAAATATTCATTGCCTTATAATTATTAGGTGTTTGTGCCTTTCGGTCTAGAATCCATATTCAAAATTCAACCTGGGGTTCAGTGTACTCATTCTATATAACATTCCAATATCTAGACCATTATACTGTAAATAGATCTTCATCCTACATGACCAATAAGTGTAATTACTTCCATTAAAAAGTGGGGGCTAGTAGTAGATTGTCCTTCTACAAAAATGTTAAAAAGTGTTCAGGCAGTTACTAACCATTTATATTTTTCAAAAATCAAATTACGATTTTTTGAAAACCTGGTGCTCTGATACCAAATGTGGGTTGCTGAATAATGAACCTTAAAGCTAATTTAACACTAGAGAGGGGTGAATTGTGTTTTCTAACTTATGTAAAACTTTTCAAAATTCGTTTAGGATTAATATCAAATCATATATTAACAACATAGACTTATACTAACAATCAGTCAAGGATGCAATCACAGCTAAATATAAAAGCAATAAAGTAAGAAGTAAAGAGTTAGAGAGATGACACCAAAGATTTTATACTGGTTCGGATTTCTCCTACATCCAGTCCCATACAATTTTTTTTTCAAGCGCTTACTTTGTATGGTAACGAACAAACCAATTACAATCTTAATTTCAAGGCTACGAGACACAACCTTATGTATTTCGAGTCCAGGGTAAACTCGCTTGATTTTAACGGACTACAAGCACACTACTAGATTTGAATGGACTACTAAGCACATCCACTTGATTTGAACAAGCTACAAGCACACCCACACACAAGAGTAGAGTTGATGTTTTTCCAAAGACAAATAGTTGTACTTTGGATACAATGAATCCTATAGCCTCTTGGATAATACTTTGATCTTTGAAATGAGAGATGCTTGCAAAATAGTGAGTAAGTAGTAGTGAATTAATACAGTGAAGTATGGATTGATTCTATATGATTTTGAATAGAATATAGTATATTTTTCAAGAGAATTTTCAAGGGAGTAAGGAGTGGGAAGAAAGTAAGTAATTAATTAGTTGAAAATTCGTTTGCATTTCCCATTATATAGTAAATGAACAGATATATCCATTTGTAAATGATTGTGTCCAAAAGACACTTCATTCAAATTTAAAAAACAATTTAGCAGCCTATATGTTGACATATAAAAATATGTATGTCAACATATCCTAGTGAAATTTGAAAAGTGTTTTCTTTTAAATTAATTCTATACTTTGTAAAATAATTTGAATACAGTTTTTAAATATTTTGAACTATCAAAAACATTTTATAAAATATTTTAAAATATATTTGAAATTCAAGTAATTTATTTTTATCTAAAATACCAAGAATCAGAAATTAGAGATAAGGATCAGAGATTGCTATCAAGGACTTTAACAATAAATTCTAATAGCTCCAAATACTAAATTATAATCTTGAGTTCTTCATTTCTTTGTCTTTGAACTCATAAGTCTTCAAGTTTTTATCTTGAATCTTTATACTGTACAGTCTTCGATTTAGCATATGTGTAATATTCTACACTATATACTATATAACTTAGCAAAACATTAGTATCTATATTTTATGTGGTTGTTGTCATCAAAATCAATAATTTAGATATTAACACGTCGTACTATGATCTAGAGGATTAATCATCTTAAAGAGCAGATATTGCATTTAGACACTATCACATAGACTTTGGTTACATCTTCCTCCTGTCTGGCTTCACTTACGTCAGCGCGGTTTGATTCAATTATGAAGCTTAAAGAGGAAAAGGTTATGAGTGTCATGACACATATTTCTTTTAAATGTGCGGTTGACATCTTCACACATTTTACGGATGTATTCACACACTTTTTGCTGACCTTAGACTTAAGCTTTCTTTATAATTTAGCAAATCGCTGGGTGGGGGCCAACTACGATCCTCATAGCACTTTTGGTAGCCCTCAATGTCGCTACTAATTACTGACCATACAGATCTCCTTTGGCCTTCTAACATTGGAAGAAATTCTACTTTATGTCCTGTGTTGATCGCTCGAAGGCAAGCCCACACTTAAAGGCATCTCCATAATAGAAGAATTATCGTTAGCAATCCTTCTGATTCGAACTCTGATTCATTGTAACAGTTGTTGATTAGATGGATTTCTTTAGGATTAAGCCCAAGCATTAATATCCTATACTCTTAGTATGTCATATATGTGTATGATGCGTAAAAGAGTAGATGTAAATCAAGATAAATTACAACTTATGTTTTTACCTGGCGAACTCTATGTCACCGTTGTCTTTTTTGTGACGGACTGCTTTGTCAACCTCCTTCCATCTATGCCACTTCCCCTTTCTTTCCTTTTATATATTTTTATGCATGTCATGTGCTTGGAATGGTCCACTCCGTTAACGGTACACACTTGTTGTATTTTGATCGAGAAGTCAGGTCGTGTAACTTTTTTAATCATGCACATTTCTTTTAGTAGCTGGTTCAGACCATCTAATATCCCTACTTCCAGCGTAGTATGTGATTGATAAGCCAAGCTTCAGAGCTGAAACTCATATAATTTGCAAGTACATGAAAAGTAAATTTTACGAATGGATTTTTATATTGGTTAGGGCCGCCTATTATCCCTACATCCAGTTAACACTTTTATTGCTCATACTGATCATTAATGATCTTTTACATACCAAAGAGGTTACAAAAAGGGAAAAGTATCTCAAACATAATATGGTCTGAGGTGCTCAGAGTTCCAGGTTCTTGAAACCAAATTTCCATCATGTCTGGACTCTAGAGAGATGATATGCTCCGTTCGAATAGCTTCTATGATAACCAATGGCCCTTCCCAAATTTGGGCCTAGCACCCACTCTGCAGGTCCTTTGCATTAGCCATTACCTTTCTTGATAATAGGTCCCCCTTACAGAACTTTCTTTCCTTAATACTTGAGTTATATGTTCTCACCATTCATTGTCTATAGACAACGGACCTAACTGCAGCTTCATCCCTTCTTCCTTGAATATGGTCTAGAGCAGCTTCCTTCAAGTGTGTATTCTTTTCCACCACATACGATAGTTATTAATGTGATGGTATGTCTACATCGATAGGAAGCATGGCTTCATATCCATATTTGAGAGAAAATAGGGTGTGTCCTATAGGGGATCTTGTTGATGTCCTATATGCCCATAAAGCCAGAGGCGGCTCTTCTATCCATCGGCCTTTAGCTTTTGCTAGCCTTTTCGTTAATAGTTTCTTTATTGTCTTATTGGCTGCTTTAACCTGCCCATTGGCTTAAGGATGAGCTACAAAGGAAAAACTTTTTATGATTCTGTTTCTTTCACACAGATCTATGAACTCCTTACTTTCGAAATGCGTCCCATTGTCTGACACTATTTTGTAAAGAGTTCCAACTCTGGTGATAATATTCCTAACTACAAAAGTGACCACTTTCTTTGCTATGATTATCGCAAGGGACTCGGCTTCTACCCACTTAGTCAAATAATCCACTGCCACAATGACGTACTTTTCCCCTCCTTTGGACATAGGGAGAGGCCCTATTAGATCGATTTCCCATACGTCAAATAGCCACAGGTTAACCATCGGGATTAGTTCATGAGAGGGAATCTTAGAATGTTTGCAAATCTTTGACACCTTTTACATCATCATACAAACTCTCGCACATTTGCCAATGTTATTGGCCAAAAATATCCTTGCCTTAAGATCTTCTTTGCTAACTTTGTCCCTCTTGAATAATCTCCATAGTATCCCTCACGAACTTCTTTTATAATTTTGATCCCCTCCTCCTTGGTTACTAATCTTAAATATGGGTCAAAGTATCCCTTTTTATAAATTATTTCATTAAAGAATGTGTAGTGGTAGGCTTGATATCTTTTTCCTAGCCTCACTTTTGCTCGTTCGCAATATCCCTACTAATAAGAAATGTTTGATAGGGGTCATCTAGGATTCTACTTCTTCCGAACCCGTAGTTGATGGAATATGATTCCCTTAGGTCTCATTTTGTCTTTCATTCCCTTCCTTTCTTAAGCCCCAGGCCCGTTGTGACCTAGCTAGCACTAGAACCGGTTGAGCTTTGGAAATGCCTTGTTCCAATAAATGCCCTGCTGGAATTTCCTTCATTTCATGCGCAACCTTAGTGCTTGCTAACTTGGCCAATGTGTCTACAAGCGAGTTTTCTTCTGTTGGGATTTGTTCAACGTCAAACTACTCAAAACGAGAAAGTAATTGTTTATCTAATTCCACATATTTGGCCAACGTCGGTTCTTTCGCTGAAAAGCTCCCGTGCACTTGATTAGCCGAGAATCACTATGGATTTTGAGATGGTTCACTTCATTATCTGCACCATTTTTAGGCCAGTGGCCAGTGCTTCATATTTTTCTAGGTTACTAGTTGCTTTAATTTTAGCTGAACTGCTGTATAGAATTTTTGCTTACGCGAGGTAACTAGTATATAGCCAATTCCTACACCCTGCTCGTTAGTTGTGCCATTGACATATAGTCGCCAGCTTTGCGGGTCATCTTCCTTCTCTGCGCGGGATTGTTCCTCCTACAAGGAGCATTCTGCAATGAAGTCCGCTAACTCTTTCCCTTTAACTGCATTACGAGAGCAGCATGTGATATCATATTGAATGAATTCAGTGGCCCACTTTAGAAAGCATCCCAATGTCTATGGTCTTTGCAATATTTGCTTCAAAGGCTTGTCTGTTAGGAACTTTATAGGATGTGCTTGAAAGTATGACCGAAGCTTTCTTGTCATTAGGAGCAAGTTGTATGCTAGCTTTTCCATCACTGTGTATCTCAACTCTGCTCCGCTAAGATGCTTTCTTGTAAAATATATTGGATGTTGAATGCCCTCCTCCTCTCTTACAATTACTAGGCTTATGCTTGATTAGTTGTTGTTAGGTATATGTAGAGTTCCTCTCCTAGACCAGTTTAGAAAGTATCAGTGGGTTGGCCAGATGAGATTTTAATACTTCAAAAACTTCTTTGCATTCTTAGGTCCACTCGAAGTTCCTACCCTTTTTGATCTAGTCAAAAAGGAGGATGCGTTTGTTTGTGGATTTGGAAATGAACCTGCTCAAGGCAGTTACCTTTCCATTCAAACTCTTCACATCCTTAGACTTCTCTAATACATTCATCTTTTGGATGTATCAATCTTCTCCGGGTTGGCCTCTATTCCCCTGCCGCTTACTATGTACCCTAGCAACTTTCCTAACTATATTGCAAACATACACTTTTGTGGGCTAAGATTCATTCCATTTAACCTTAAAGTCGCAAAGGTTTCTTCTAGGTCCTTCACATGATCCGATGTAGTTTTAGACTTCACTAACATGTCATCTATATAGATTTCAACGTTCTTTCCTATTTGATCTTCAAACATCATGTTGACTAGCCTTTGGTGCATTGCTCTTACATTTTTAGGCCCGAATGGCATTACTTTGTAACAATAAAGCTATTTGCCGTTTACGAAGCTTGTGTGCTCCTGATCTGGTTCAAACATTGCTATTTGATTGTACCCGAGTAAGCATCCATGAAGGTCAACAATTCATACCAGCTTGTTGCATCCACTGACTAATCTATTCCAGGCAATGGGAAACTATCTTTTGGACAAGCTTTGTTGAGGTTTGGGAAATCTATACAGATCCTCCACTTTCTGTTTGGTTTCTTTACTAAAAATGGACTCAATATCCACTTTGGATAATATAATTCACGGATGAAGCCATTTTTCTTTAGCTTCTCAATTTCTTCATGGAGTGCATTATACCTCTCTTAGTCTAATGTGCGGCGCTTCTATCTCATAGGATGCACATAGGGGTCAATATTGAGAGCATGACATATAATTGTAGGGTCAATTCCTGTTATATCCAAATGGGTCCAAGAAAATGCATCCTTTCATTTTTTTTCCAAAAATTGATCAATATTTGCGTAACTCATTTGTCAAATTCTTTTTGATTTTTATGTCTTTGAGGAATTAGATGGATCTAGCTCTATTTCTTCCAAATCGTCCAACGGTTCTAAGTCCTTGCTCTTTATCCCCAACCCGGGGTCTACTTCGCTCTCAACTTCGTCTTCTTTAGGTGAGTTTGTAGTACTTCCTACTGAGGGATTGCATGATTGAAACCGTGTATACACCGACTTATAATCATCTGTTTCAATCATGAGCACAGAGGTCCGCTTAAAATTTACCATAGGCATTGTGGTCGTAGAATGACATGTTTCAATACCTACCTTAGAACTTAATTTTGATGCAGTTATTTTAATAGGCTTTTCATTTTTTTTCTTTTGTTATCATTTACATTAGAAGACATAATAGTATAGTTCTGAGCAATTTTATTGCAAGAACTCAAAGTCACATTGTAAAGTTCCCTAGCTAATAATTATTCTCCCCTCTCACTCCCTATCATGTTGGGGTGTGCAATTTCATGAGAAAATCCTTTTGCATGATGACTGCACCCAGCTCTATTAGCATAGGTCTCCCTAGGAAGGCATTGTATAGAGACTGTTCGTCGATGATCAGAAAGTTTGCATAAAAGGACTTGTAAAGAGGTGAAGTTCCAGTTGTCACGAGCAGTCGTGTTATTCCTATTGGGATTATCACCGTATTTTTAAAACCATAGATCGCCTCAGGGCTTGGTTTCAAAATTTCCATCAGCGACTCCATTTTATGAAAAGTTGTTTTGAAGATAACATTCATAGAACTGAGTGAATCTCTAAAGACCTTTCTCATTATGCAGTTTGAGATTTGCACGATTACTACAAGAGGATCATAGTGCGGGAATATCACTACAGCCGAGTCTTAAGAAGTCCAAGTGATGTTTCGAACTGCCTTCTGCTTGATGTGATATATAGTTCAATGTTTTGTGCAGCCCTCTTGCATATACCTCTCTTGCGCCTTTTTACTCTGCCTTGATAGATGAGGTCCTCAATGGATAAATGCAATAAGTTTGGTCTGGTTTCCTAACAACCCTTCATTAGGGTCAGGGGTCCGGTTTTGCACCCGAGTAATGGAATTGTCTTTTACATAGGTTCCCAAATAGCCCTTTTGGATTAGTTTTCCTATTTTGTTTTTAAGGTGGTGGCAATTATCAGTATGATGCCCATTGACTCTGTAGAATCTGCAATATGTGCCTCCTTTGTTAGGCTCTGCCTTCTTCCCCTTATTATGTACATTATAAGCTAACTCGGTCTTGATTACCTTATAAATTTGGTTTGGTGAATGAGTGAGCGGAGTTTTGACTGTGAAGTTAAATTCCCTCGGTCTCTCTTTGTCAGTGGGTCGTTATATATTTCTACCGCCTATTTTATTTCCTCGGAGGTATGAACTATCCTTTCGACTAGAGCACTTCCTAAAGCTTTGGCCTCCTTGGTCTGTATGTAATCACTGGCCTTCTCTTTAAAGGCTTTCATGCTTCTATATGGCTTTCTACTATTTTTGTCCCACATGTCGGTATTTCTTCTTATTATAGAGTCTGCTGCCATCAGAAGTGCTTCTTCACTCATAACTCCAGTCCTTATTGCCTCTTCTTTGAAGTGCTTAATGAAACTTCACAAGCTTTCATTTCTCGTTACTTAATCGAAGATATGGTATAGGGATTTAAGGAGCTTTCACGACCGATGTGAAACTATCTATGGAAATCTATAGATAGATGCATCTAGGAATGGATTTCTCCTAGGGCATATCTTCTGAACCATCTTAATGCTACTCTCACAGGGTATATTAGAAATAATTTACAACTGGCCAGCCTTCTGACCTTTAGGATGTCCATATAGTATTCGAATGTGCATAAGTGATCGATTGGATTTGTTTACCTATCATACATTTCAATGGTTGGAGCCCGAAAGCTATTTGGGAAATCTACTTCAATAATGGCTTCGTTGAATAGAGATGAGCACTTCTTGTTTCCACTTCCTTTATTTCCTTGTTCACGCATTCTTTCCAAGTATCCATGTGAGACTTTGGTTCTCTTATCCCATCATATTTCTCGTTGATGCATGATGAAGCACCCTTACAGTCTGAGCTGGCCTCATTCTCCTACGTAGTTTGGTTCTTGATTTTCTCCACCAATAATGGGTTGATATTCGCAGGTTTGCCTTTAATATTCGGGTTTATTGGTGCTTTGCCTTCTGTTTTTGTCCCAAGTTGAGTACTCCAATGCCACTGTTCTCATTGATGAGAATGCCGTGTTTTTCTCCCGCTTGCACTTTTCGTACAATAGAAGAAAGTTGGTGGTGGACCATGGAGCTATAGGAGTCTAAAGATTAATTTTGATTTTGGTTTATCGACTTCTCAATACTAGCCATCCTTTCGTTGATTGAGCAATGAAAGTGTTGAGTGTTTCAAGGATGGAGTTTGAGGCTATTCCTTTAGGGTAGACAGTTTGTTTTTGATTTGGTGGCTAATGGTTTGTTTAGATTTGTGGCTAAGTGCTCAAGTTCTTTTGGTAGGGGAGTAGAGGAATTCCCTGTTTGCATCATTTAAGGTTCCTTAGAAAGTGTTGGTGAGTCGATTAGGTTATGACTTCAATCAAGGTTTGCTAGTAGGGTGCATTCCTTCAATTGCCAAAATGTTAATGAGGATTTTCATCTCATAATACTAGGTTTCTAGTAGGTTGATTATATCACCGATTACCCTATTAATTATGAATCAACAAATTTAAGTGATATTAAATTTGCCTTTCATGTAGTAATTATGCTGCGATGTGCTTACACAATTATGAAGAAATACTTTAACTGTTTGTTAAAATGCCTAGGTTGGTTTTAATGTCGAACTTAGCAAAATAAAGGTTAAATAAAATCTACTAAAGATGTAAAGTAATAAGTGCAGTAAAGTAAAGGACACTAAAATTTATGTGGTTCGGATTTTAGAAAATCCTACGTCCATGGGTCATATCCTTTATTATCTTTCTTCTTCCTTGTACAATGCTTTTAATGGCAAATAGAGTACAAGAATATAAGGTAAATTCTCAAAGATTTAATCAAAAAGTCCCTTTCTCTGCTATAGTTCTATTCTATTTATAGTATTGTGAAGTCACACGGATCATCAATTTCCTTTTCCAGCCTTTTCTTCCCCATCGTCTGATTATGCCGCGTGTCATTCATCCTGCCTTTAGGCTATTTTCCCTTGGAATGCTGAAGTGGCTAAGAGAATTTGGTGGTTGTGATTAAGCAGGATAATTTGAGTTCGAGGTGGGAGTTTTGAAATTTGAATCTTTAGGTGGGAGATTTGAACTTTGGGTGCGTTTTCCAGGCTATCCCTTGTGTTCAACTTGTGGGGTGCGACCCTTTTTGCTCGACATGCCCTAGGTTGATCTGATCTATTCTTTTGAAGGAGACATGTTAGTTTTTCCTGAATGTGATAAAGTTCTTTTTTCTACGAAAATAGGATGTTTCTTATTGGAATTAAGATGTAATCCTCCTGTCAATGTAGATGACTTCTTGCAAGTGCGGCGCAGTCGTATCATGCTAACCAATGAATTAAGAAAGTTGCGACACAGTTTTCAAGTTGAGCTTATGAGACTGTCCCTCCTAAGACAAGGATGCGTCCATTGGAGAAGTTGGTGCCACCGTCCCTAATGGAAATTGGGCGTAATCCATACGTAGAATCCAGGGTACTCTTCTTGGTGTGTAGTCTTTTGGAGCATATAAGCTATTATTCCTAGAGCATGGTGCGGCTTCTTAAAAGAATATGGGTTTAGTTTTAGAATTGTAGCACAGTTCTTTGAAAGGGGAGTATGTGTTGCAGTTTTAGAATTGCGGCACAGTTCTTTGAAATTGGAGTAGAGCTGTTGTTTTAGGATTGTAGCGCAGTCTTTTGAAGTTGGAGTATGCGCTGCTATTTCAGGATTGTGGCACAGTCCTTTAAAGGAGGATTATGTGCTGCTTGTTGATGCCTTGGTGATATTTTCTTTTTGGTTCTGATTTTCGATTATTTTCCTGTGCACACTTATCTTTTGTTTGCATCTTTCATCATTGTAATTTCGTCTGATATGCATAGTTTTTCATGTGGTTTCAATATAAGACTAGCGCTATACATGTCGTAGGAGAAAAATAGGTGTAACAATATGTAAGGCAATTCATAAATGTTTATGAATACCTATTCCATTGTACTAAGAAACAATTATTGTTTCAAGAAGCATCAACTTCGTGTTGAATGAATTTCTTTCAGAAATTATTAGTAGTAAAATGGATTTGGATACGATCCAAGTATAAAACATATTACGAGTGATGAAATGAAATTAACCAAACCTAAACAACTAAGAAGCATTAGAATGTCTAATAAGTATTCTTGCACATTAAAGAGAAACGATGAGTTTCATATCAATGTCAATAATAGATAATCCTCAATTATCAATAAAATCAATAAAAGTATTGACTCTGCCATATGGTATGATGTTCAAATCAAAAGGATTCCAAGTACATTATCAAAATATGTTTCTAATAGTTGTACCCGAAGGGATATGTTTCATCGCCACAAATGTGTCTTTAAGAGAAAGGCTAATGCAGTTAGAATATTGTGAGCAAGGTTGATAAGAATAACATCTTAAATTTCAATTGTTGAAACTAGTGTAACATATTCGTCATTTAATGTATTCAAGTTGAATCAAATTTTGCTCACAAAATTATTGCCTTGTATGACTTTGTATTTTGGTATATATGTTGAAATAGAAAATTCTAAATAATGATTTAGAATAGGTTATTTGCATATAACAACCATAGTTATGACACCCCATATTTTGAAGCATCCATAATATAGGAAATCAAATTAGATTAACAATAATAAATTATCAAAGGATGAATAAAATAGGTTAATTGCAAGAATTACCTACGTGAGATTTAATTAATTAAGCGTGGAACATTTTGAAAGGTTAATTGAATAAACCGAGGGTAATTAAAGCAATTAAGGTTGGCCTTGTTAACGAAAATAAACAAATTAGATTTTTTTTTATAAAAATGAGCGGTCCATTGTGAAGAGGAGAGCACTCGTGTAATTTAATTCTACACTTAAAGAGGAGCTACCAACAAGCTTGGTAGGTGGCTCTTTCTCTTGAACCCGTACACATAAAAATCCCCTCCCAAAAAAACTACGAAAAAAACTAAAATGCTAGAAAAAAGAAGATAAGTTAGGAGCAATGGAAACCCTATACAGCATCAAAGATGAGGCGAGAAGGCCTCCCATAGTCCTCGAAGTGAAGGTGAACCATATAAATAACTGCCAAAAGTGTCCAAAGAAGCTACCGAAGTCCCAACAACCTATCAATACTCAACGCATCCGTGAGTGAGAATGTCCGATTCAAACTACCTACCTCGATGGCTAGAACTGCAAAAACTCAGCAAATACTGTGAGGCATTAAACATATATATATATATATATATGTATGTATGTATGTATGTATGTATGTATATAAGTCAATCGTATACATATACATGTTAGAGGAAAAAATGAATATGTGAGAGATAAAGTAACCTAGGACCGACAAAGAAGTTGAAGGGTAATAACTACCAACTAGAGTTGGTTATCTAATAAGGGTAGCGAGTCAGAGAGACCATGAATGTTCACTTCTTATGGGATGACACTTATGGCATTATTATTTCTACGATTGACAATAATTCTCTCTCATATAGCATCGATATGGGATTTTACCTTTTTAGGAATTGTTGAAAGCTGTTACTATGTCTAATTTATAGTTACTATTCAAAATCCAATTTAAACCAAAGAAAGCTGTTATAAAAGTCAAATTATCCATTGTGGAAGAAATATAATTGTTGAAAAGTGTTTGATTTCTGTCAAACCAAATATACCAAGCTGCGATAGTGAAAATAGTGTCTAATAAGAGTCGCCAACTAGAAGTATAGTAAAATCTCAGCCTAGACAATAAGACTCATAGTCAAGAATAGTAGAAGTAATATTAAAACAAAAAATTCTAAGGATGTGCAGAAGTGTAAACTTAGTAAACTGAGAGTAAAAGAGTAAGTGTGCAAGTTTCTAATTTCACGTTGCAAATAATACATTTTTTTATCGATATGCACATTCTTTTTTTTAGTGATTCAATAATGTTAAGTTTCCTATGTAATATTAACCACATATGTAACATAAGGGGGTGCATTCACTTTCCACATAAATTTAAAAAGGTTAAACTTAATTCCTGAGAAATTTAAAAATATGTAAAAAGAGTTGGATGTAAAATTTGTAGACCTATCCCAACACTAAATTTTGATATCGTTATTGTTGTCTAAAAGAGCAAACTGGTAAAAAGTAGTTTCTTCTAGCACACGATTAATGTTAAACTCCCAAGGAAAGTTCAAGTTCGGCCTATAGACTTTTGAGATTAGAACATTTTTAAAATTACAAACAACATAAAGTTCTGTTGGTTCAATTTTAAGAGGAATAATAGAGATCCATCAATCATGCCAGAAAGATATGTTATTCCCTGGATGCACTATGTTATCAATACCTAATTTAAAAGTATCCAAGCCTTTTTAAACTGATCTACAAAAGTGTGACAAATTATTGCGGTAGTTAGACGCTAGACGATACAAATTATTAGAGCCTCCAAAAAATTGATAGAAATTAGTTCCTTTCAAATTAAGTTATCGTTAATAGCATTGAATTTCCACAACCATTTCCCTAATTGAGAAACATTAAGGTTATGAAGATTAATTATCCCTCATCTTCGATTTACAAATCGAATTCCAACTGACGAGACACTTTAAACTACTATTGAGGTTGCTCCCAGCCCATAAAAAGTCTCTTCTAATCATATCTATTTTATCGATTACCCATTTTGGAAACAGGTAAAACGACATCCAATAAATGTGTAGTGAATAAAATAGAGTTCACTAGAACAACCCTACCTGCACTCGATAAAAATTTATCACTCCATCTACTTAATCTTTTGCTAATTTTATCGATGATAGTTATTTAACTGTTGTGCCTAAGTTTGGTTGGTCTTATTAAGGAACCAAAGCAATCAATGGGAAAGCTCATAGTTTACAGTTCAAAGTAGTGGCAATCTGACACTCTATGTTACCTGCATCATTTTACACTAGAACTGAGCTTTTATTGAAATTGATTTTTAGACCAGATAGTAACTCAAAACTATACAAAATAAATTTAACGGCTATTATATGACAAGGAAAAGGCAAAGAAAAGAGCATGTGTCATCTGTGTACTGGAGGAGAGATAGACCACAACTCATAACCTCGTGTCCAACCTTATCTAAGATCTCATTCCTAGTAGCTAGCTTGATGATCCTTACTATTATTAACTGCTAAATTGAACAAAAGAGGTGATAAAGGGTGACCTTGCCTAAGTCCATGTTTTGATTGGATCTTATTACCTAAATTACCATTTACCATAAAACCAGAGTTGACAGTCTTAAGAAGAGTCATAATCCAACCTACCCTTTTTCGCTAAAACCTTTAGCCAGCAATAAGTCATTAAGGAAAGTCCAATCCAATGAATCAAAAGCTTTGTCGAAGTCAAGTTTTAATAGCGCACAAGTGGCATTATTTTTACAGCAGTAATTAATGAACTCTTGATAACCGAACCCCTTTTTTGATATTTCTACCCTTAATAAAAGCAGTTTGCAAGCTATCGATTAAATCATTCATTTTAGAAGCAAGTCTATTTGCTAAAACTTTGGAAATAATTTTAAAGGAACGGTTTAGAAGCGAAATATGTCTATAATCTTTTAATTCATTCACACTAACTTTCTTGTGAAGTAGAATTACATTAGTAAAGTTAAACCTAACCAATTGGAGCATACCATCATAGAATTCATTAAACATTTTAATTAGTTCAGATTTGACAACGTTACAAAACTTTTTGTAAATTAAAACTAGGAACCAATCCGGACCTGGCGTTATGTCGTAGGGCATATCATTAATGGCCATTAAAATTTCCTCCTCCAGAAATGAGGAGTCCAAATCGTCTAAGTCAATCCCAATGTCAACCAGATATAACTCATCCCAATTGGCTCCAATCCTATGAGTTATCCTAGTTCTAAAAATATCTTTAAAATATGTAGTGAAAGCCTCGTCTAATTCATTTTGATAAAAAAATTCTACCTCATTTATAATAATCGAGTTAATGGTGTTACTACATTTTCTATCATTTGCTACTTTATGAAAAAAAATTGGCATTTTTATCACTCTCGTCCATTCATTGAATTCTAACACTTTTTTCACATAATTTCCTCCCGAGTTAAAATTTTAATGAATTCCTTCTTTAAGTTCGACAGGACATTCTTCTCAGATAGATTCAAGGCTCTAGATTCTTTAATTTTATTTAACACAAGAATTTCAATAAGAAAATTCTCTTTTCTAACTCTAATGTTCCCAAAAGTATTCTTGCTCAATTTTCTAAGAAAGATTCTTGACGCTCTAAGTTTGCTTACAAAAATCTTGGCTATATTACCCGAAAATCTAGAATTATAAAAATTCAGCGAAAGCCATTTATTTGTAATTATATGTGTAAAGTCATTTTCTAACAAACGCATTTTTTCAAATCTAATTTTTTTGAATGCCGTTAAGAATATCGCAAGAAATAACAATCGGGCAATGATCCAAATATATAGTCAGAAGACCGACAACCTTACAGATGGAAACCTTATCCTTAATCTCGTCACTAATGAAAAACCTATACAATAACGCCATCGATGGGATTTCTCTGGAATTCGACTTGGTGAAACATCTCTTAGTTAATGGTAACTCATCAAGTTACTCGTAATGATAAATTGGTCAAACTATAAATATGAAGGATCGTGTTAAGGGAAGTGTAATGGTGTGACTGGGCTAGAGTAAGATATTAGCCTAAGTTAAAAGCACATGTCTGCTTTCTTTAGCCACATCCTCTCATTTTTATCTCATTTCATTTTTCTAAACAAAATCCCTAAAGCTTAAGGCAAGATTGGCCACCGCTTTGCTAAAGAGAAAAGAAAATTTAAGCTAAAAGGTTCGAGCAATCAACTTTAAAGAAGAGAGAAGATTAAATAAGGTTTACCTTAATCAAAGGTAAGTAAAAAAACTTTTCCTAAAATCTATCCCTACACTTTTAGGTTCAAATTTGATCTTATATGAATGTTTTAATGATAGTAAACATGTTTAAATGATTAAAACATTGTTTGGTTATGTTTGGAAATTTTAATAAAGTGGGTTTTTTCATGTTTTAGGGTAAACATGAATTAATTTAAGTTAAATGGTTTGAAATTAAAATATGATTTTTATAATGATAAATAAAGATGCGTTTTTTATTTCATAATTTTTAGAATTAATTTGGAATTGCTATGACTTCCTAAGTTGACAAAAGGGTTAATTTTTAGTGAATTAATTATTAAAAATAATAAAAGTTATTATTTTGACCTGAAATTTTGCAACAAGGTAAAATATGATGAATTTTATTTATGATGAATTTTTGTGATATTTCCATCAATTTTCAATTTTATATGAATTTATTAGTAAAGAAAAGGATTGACTAATTAAGGATAATTAATTAATTAAGTGGGTATGTAATTAGCTAATTCTGAAAAGAAATTATAAAAAGAGAAATTAATCAATGAAATCTCGACACAAAACGGGAGTTGATGGAAAGCAAATACTTGGTAAAGAAAAAACCCAGCTTTCATTGTAATTACAAATATGCCATATAACCCACGATAGCCCTCTATATGTTTAACCTACGATAACAATCACACTTTCAATACGTAAAGGCTTTGGAAAAGTCATGACCCAATAGCTTTTTGAGCTTAACTCTCAAAAGCTATTAATACACGTTGACTGTTTGAAATTATTATATGAAGGCCTTATCAAAATTAACACATGACAATGTCAATGGAGTTAGTACACGATAACTCTGAGAGAGTTAACCTACGACAACTATTACAACCTTAACATGCGAACACTTAGAGAAACTAACAACTCGCGATGGCTATAGAGGGGATAACACGTGATAGCTTAAGGAGGCTATCTACTCACGAAGATGAAATCAACACACGATGCCTATAGGGAAGAACCCACAACCACTACATGAAGTTTAATATGTGATAGCTTAGGAAGCTGTTAACACAAAGGCTTTTGAGAAGCTAATACATGATAGCTAAGGGAAGAAAATAAACTAGCAGTAGCTTAAGTATAATCAAATCACGATGGCTATGGGATAGTCAACACACGATGACTATGTTCAATGTTCGAAAGCTATGGGATAGTCAGCATGCGATAATTAGGACAATTCGCGATAGCTTGCGAAGCTATAATTTCCTAATTAAAATGAGGAATGCTTAAGGCACTTTGGAAGACAGTTTCCAAGTGTTAACGAACTATTTCCAAGGATGAAATAAAGGAGGACTTTTAATGAGTTAAAATAGTGTTAAATTGTTTTGAAATGAAGGGAAGCTTAGAGAAGCTAATAAATGAAAAGGTATCATTTAAATTAAAAGATAAAGAAGTTTTATCTAAAGAAAGTGTAAGGTACACTATAAATGAATGAAATAGGTTAAACTATGATTGTAAAAATGTACCGACTCATGGAGTTATTGGATGGTAGGGTACCTTGACTATTAGTCTGAAGTCCAACGGTATATAGTAGGGTGTCAAGATAGGTGCAACGACCCAGAATTTGACAACTTTAAAATATACTATTTAAAGAGATTTTAAATATAAAATATATAACATTTTATGATTTAAATAATATTAGATAGGATTTGCAAAGAGAAATATACACAAAAATAGAAATAATTGCTTATATTGACAAAAGTGACAAAATCCTGATTTCAGAAAAGTAAGTTTCAATGGTTAAATAAATTATTTTAATTTATTTATGAGTGTTTATATTTTTAAATAGCATTATACAAATTTATTTTTAAATTTGGTTTACATAAATAAATATTTTAACTAAAACGTCAAAATATGACCGTAAAATGTTTTGACGAAAATCAACGTTTTGTTCAATATAAGTTGCTGCAACGTTGTTGCACCTTTATTTTCTTATATATGAACATATATTCAAATAATATAAGTATTAATTAATTCAATAATCAAGTTTACTTTTACTAAACATACTTAGAAAATTCTAGAATGTAATTAACAAAAATAAGCATAAAAAGACAAAAAGTGTTATAAAAGTCAAAAGTAAACATTAAATCAAACAAACATAATTATTATATACTTTACTTAATACTTAAGTGAAAATGACATAAAGTAATGATTTGAAATGTGATGTTAAGTGTTGAAAAAATTAGTTTGCTTAAAGTTTAAGCAAAGGGTGTTTTGGTCTTTTTATAAATTATTATTTTAATCCAAATTTTTTACTATAAATACTAACACACTTTCTCACTTTTTTACACACCTTTCTTCTCCATTTTCAAGCTCTTCATCCACTCTTTAATGGCTGCCATTCCTCTCTTAAAAAATTCCAAAAGAGTAACAAAGTTATGGCAAAAATAATCGACAAAAGAAGTATAACACTTAAGTCATGTTCAAGCTAGTAAGTTCCATCCATCCACCCAAGGCCATGCCCACCTAGAAGCCATTTCCACCTCTTTTCATCTCAACTTCTAGGATAGCTGAGCTGTAGCCTGATTTCAAGAAGTTTCGGGAAATAGTAGCGAAGCTATAGTTAAAATCCATAGTGACAAAGTTAACAAAAATTAGTAGGAAGTACGGTTTAGATCTGGAGTTTTTTGTCTTAAAGTTTGACGGAGTGAAAACCAAAGTGAGTTATTTCTTTCTTTAAGTTCATTAAAATCATTGCTAAGTTGAAGGAACTTTAAGTGTTAAGTGTTGTTTGAAAACCCTTGTTGAATGCTTGTTTACTTTGTTTGCTAAACCAATGGTTTTATTTCCTTGTTTGACTATTTGGATTGTTAATTAAGTATTTTAAAATTTAGAAGTTAAATACTTAATAGGATATGCGGAAACGACTAGTACACGTGTTTCGTCTATGAGATCCAAGGAGACTTGGGCGAGGGATGGAACATGTCGAAGGGAAAGCCCAAATGCTCCAAAATAAATATCAAACCGTTTTAACCCAAGATAAAACAAAAAATATTATAAATATTCGATAGAATGAAGCATTGGTTATCATTTATTGTTGTGTTTATTTCATTGATCAATTATTTGAATTAGGCTCGACTAGTTTATGAGCACCGATTATTATTTATTGATTGTTGACTTTGCTCGACCAGTTTATGAGCAATTAATTATCCATATACATTGGCTGGGTATAAAATAATTGTAGCTAACACCTTATGATTTATTTCACGATTTGATTATAAGGTGTTTAGTGGTAATATTTGGTTCACTTCAATTTAATGAATTGTTTTGAAAATTGGTTTTCAAGTTGAAATGTTATGAAATGTTTTTTTTTAAAGAAAAAAAGAGATATTTGAGAATAAATATTTTGAAGTGATTTTATATAAAAGTGGCTTGTATAAAAAATGGTTTTATATAAATGTTTTATAAAATGGAAGGAGTTTCGAGGACTAAACACGATGGTTTTAAGATGATTTTTGAGAGGATTTGGAAATGGAAATTATTGTAGATTAGAAGTATTTGTAATTATTAGTGTAAATGATTTTGCCACTTCGGGATATAAAGTAATTTGTTATGTTACCGACGATTTGGGTAACCCATAACCAAATGTGTGGGCAAGGCAGGTGCAGATGTTCTATAGCCTCAATGTAGTCCGCTCTCATTGAAATTAGGTTAGCACATTGATAACACGTGATAACACGTGATAGCTTAAGGAGGCTATCTACTCAATGTAGTCCGCTCTTAATGTTCTATATCGCTCTCATTGAAGAGGGATATACATAATTTCAAAATTAGGTTGATAAATCAACCTAGGAATTTTAAAAATGAAACTAGCATAATTTGATAAATAAAATTAATAGGATAAAGCACTATACCTCTGACTGGGGTTATGGGTGATATTACTATTTTTGGTGTGCTTAACTTTCGTTAATTGTTGTTTTTTCGTTATATTATTTCCGTCCTTGTAATTTCGAGGACGAAATTCTTTTAAGTAGGGGAGAATGTAACGACCCAGAATTAGACCACTTTAAAATATACTATTTAAAGTGATTTTAAATATAAAATATATAACATTTTATGATTTAAATAATATTAGATAGGATTTTCAAAAAGAAATATACACAAAAATAGGAATAATTGCTTATATCGACGAAAGTGAGAAAATCATGATTTCAGAAAAGTAAGTTTCAGTGGTTAAATAAATTATTTTAATTTATTTAAGAGTGTTTATATTTTTAAATAGCATTATACAAATTTATTTTTAAATTTGGTTTACATAAATAAATAGTTTAACTAAAACGTCAAAATATGACCGTAAAATGTTTTGTCGAAAATTAACGTTTTGTTCAATATAAGTTGTCGCAACATTGTTGCACCTTTATTTTCTTATATATGAACATATATTCAAATAGTATAAGTATTAATTAACTCACTAATCAAGTTTAATTTTACTAAACATACTTAGAAAATTCTAGAATATAATTAACAAAAAGAAAGCATAAAAAGACAAAAAGTGTAATAAAAGTCAGAAAGTAAACATTAAATCAAACAAACATATTATATTCTTTACTTATTACCTAAGTGAAAATGACATAAAGTAATGATTTGAAATGTGATGTTAAGTGCTGAAAAAATTAGTTTGCTTAAAGTATAAGCAAAGGGTATTTTGGTCTTTTTACAAAATATTATTTTATTCCAAAAATTTTCCTATAAATACCAACACACTTTCTCACTTTTTTACACACCTTTCTTCTCCATTTTCAAGCTCTTCTTCCACTCTTTAATGGCTTCCATGCCTCTCTTAAAAAATTCCAAAAGCGTAACAAAGTTATGGCAAAAATAATCGACAAAAAAGTATACTACTTAAGTCATGTTCAAGCTAGTAAGTTCCATCCATCCAAGGCCATGCCCACCTAGAAGCCATCTCCACCTCTTTTCATCTCAACTTCTAGGATAGCGGAGTTATAGCCGGATTTCAAGAAGTTTCGGGAAATAGTATAGAAGCTATAGTCAAAATCCATAGTGACAAAGTTAGCAAAAATGGGTAGGAAGTACGGTTTAGATCTGGAGTTTCTTTCCTTGGAGTTTGACGGGGTGGAATCCAAAGTGAGTTATTTCTTCCTTTAAGTTCATTAAAATCATTGCTAAGTTGAAGAAACTTTAAGTGTTAAGTGTTGTTTGAAAATCCTTGTTGAATGCTTGTTTACTTTGTTTGCTAAACCAATGGTTTTATTTCCTTGTTTGACTATTTGGATGATTAATTAAGTATTTTAAAATTTAGAAGTTAAAAACTTAATGGGGTATGTGGAAACGATTAGCACACGTGTTTCGTTTGTGAATCCAAGGATATTTGGACGAGGGACGGAACATGTCGAAGGGAAAGCCCGGATGCTCCAAAATAAGTTTCAAACTGTTTTAACCTAAGATAAAATAAAACGTATTATAAATATTTGATAGAATGAAGCATTGATTATCATTTATTGTTGTGCTTATTTCATTGATCGATTGTTTGAATTAGGCTCAGCCAGTTTATGAGCACTGATTATTATTTATTGATTATTGACTTTGCTCAACAAGTTTATGAGCAATTAATTATCTATATGAATGGGCTGGGTAGAAAATAATTGTAGCTAACACCTTGTGATTTATTTCACGATTTGACTATAAGGTGTTTAGTGGTAATATTTGGTTCACTTCAATTTAATGAATTGTTTTGAAAATTGGTTTTCAAGTTGAAATGTTATGAGATGTTTTCCTTTAAAAAAAAGAGATATTTGAGAATAAATATTTTGAAGTGGTTTTATATAAAAGTGGCTTGTATAAAGAATGGTTTTATAAAAATGTTTTATAAAACAATATAAATTTCAAGGACTAAACCTGATGGTTTTAAGATGATTTTTGAAAGGATTTGGAAATGGAAATTATTGTAGATTAGAAGTATTTGTAATTATTAGTGTAAATTATTTTGCCACTTCGGGATATAAAGTGCTTGTAATGTTACCGACGATTCGGGTAACCCATAACTAAAAGTGCGGGCAAGGCAGGTGCAGATGTTCTGTAGCCTCAGTGTAGTCCGCTCTCGTTGAAGAGGGATATACATATCTATATTTATTTTTTCGAAAGGCTGGGACCCAGTTGCCTTGTTATTAGGAGAAACCTCCTGATCTGGTTGCATATATTTTGATATGCTTTTATAGTAGTATTTTAGGATTTTCAAATAAATATTTCAAAAGTGATTTGTTTTAAGATCCCGAAGTAAAGTATAGTTTGATACAAAGGATGTATATATTATTATTTCAAATAATTTGAAATGAAATCGGGAGTTTAGTCCAAAGAGATTATTTTGGAAAAGAATTTTATTTTGAAAACAATAATGTTAATTAGATTTTGGAAATCTAAAATTAAAGATTAAGCCTAAGTGGGTAGTTTTGGGAATTGCATATTGTTTGTTGCATCGTAGGCTCCATGAGTCCTATTTGCAGTAGGAGAACTAGATTGGCTTAATCTTGTATCTAATTGGATACCCAATTAGATAGGGGTACGTAGGCAGTCACAAGTGGTAGTGATGCAGCCCCAATAATAACATAAAATTTTTTGTTTATTGTTTGCTATATATCGTGCATTGATGTAATTTTCTTGCTTACTATTTTATTCCGCATTTGACATGTTTAATGAGTTAGCAGGAATGGCTATTGTTGTCTCTCTCATCAGAGTTGTGCATAGTTAGATTTATTTGTATTGGTATTTGGTATGTGTTAAAGCACACCTAGTAGATTAAATTGATTACTCTGATAATTTGTAAAATTAAAATTGTATCCTATACATTTTATAGTGTTGAATATTTATCAAAATTGTGTATTAAGTTGATAGTTTTCATTCATAGGTTTAGAACGGATGGGTTTTCGGTGAGTTTGTATGGTCCGAAAATCCGAGTCATTACAATAGGGTTCAACCCTAAAAGATTTATAAACTTTAAAGGCAAGTTATAGGAGGGTGCCATAGTAGGGTGCCAAAACATCAGGGTGGTGTTATAATAAAATAAATAAATCAACAACGTAAACGATAATGGTTCAGGGAGTAAGAAGGGATATTCACGCTTCATAATGATGCTTACTAGAATATATTCAGGGTGCTTATGTTCAACCTCTTAGGAGAGTTAGGGTAGCTCCTATTGGTGAAATGAGTACCCATTTCATCATGTGTCGTTGTTTGAGAAAAGATAAATTAGTGATAGACGGGCCAAGGGAGGTAATCACTAAAAAAGTTAATCATAACTAAACGACGAAAGCCTAGAATAGAAGATTAGATGATGTTTGATTGGATGAAGAATTATTGTGTGACTGGTTCATAACAGATTGTAAGTATAAGGTATACTTGATTAGAATTAATAAATGACATGGTTCATAAATGGATGGTAGTGTAGGGTACACTTCATGTTTGAATATTTGCACATGGTTGCTTTTTATGTAGTGTTGTTTACATATATTGTAACACCCCTACCTCTATACTGATACTACCAAAGAGTTTTACAAAGTAATATTGTTGAGCAATATAGAGAATAAGGCGATATGGGGTTCACACGTGAATATTTCTTTGGGCTAACATTGGTATGTATTTAAACATCGAATATAACTCACCATAAAACGTACATTGTATCCGCACAAAGCAATAAACAATGTACCTTCAAGAAAGAAGAACACAATATAGAATAAATCACAGAGATCATAGATTCATTAAAGCGACGATAACATATAATAATAAATATACACGAGTTCAAGTGAGTCTATAAAAATAGTCAAATACCGACAACATTAATCATCTAGACCTTCAACCTCGTAGAATTCGACTTGGCTCTCAGTCAAATAAATAATCATACGATCTCTCAGACCTCAACTAATCTACTCAACTCTTAGCCTCATGGATAAACCTAAGGACGGGACTCTCAGTCCTATGTGCTCTAAACATCATAAATATCTATTTCGATATCAACCTCGACAATTAATCGAATCGCTCTCAACCGTAATCACAATGATCTCATACAGGTGAATAAGCAGGTGTCTATAGCATCTCATGCTATCTCATTAATAATAACCAGTTAGAAGACTAACAGCTCTCAGCTTGCTCCAGGAGCCTTCCTCACATGATCTCAGTGCTACTCCTACAGTCTTAGTTACCTCGACGGCCATCGCAACCCAATATCTATCTAGGGCAAGACTATGCTATGCCAAGGTCATGACCCTACAAGTGCCCCTAATAGTAACGAATTGCTGGCCTATGTGACACAGGGGTAGTGACTCTCAGCTATGGCTCTTAGCCATATACATCAAAAGGTGTCACAGATTCAGGGAGCAACACCTCAATCAGGCCGCTAGGATGGATACTAGCCAATCTGATTTACTCCACAATGTATAATAGGAGTACACATAATAAATAGACACTCTTATGGCTCACAGCCAGCTCACTCCCAGCGAGCATCACCTTAAATATAATACCTCGTATCCTCAACCCTATTAGACTGATATCTACTTACAATGAATAATTGAAAAATATCACAATAGCGTCCCAAACCACTACACGATACTCAAATGCATACTCACTGCCATTAACTAACTAAATCTCCAAAATATTCTATATAACGAGTCTAAAGAATAACTAAAGAAATATTGCCGAATGCCCTATCCTAAACGGTATTATAACTCTGTTTATTCAGATTTCTCTTCACATATAATGAATATCACAAAATCAAATAGAAGGTTGTCATTACCATATGAAATCACATTAACATCAACTAACAAAAATAGACATGGTGAATCACCCATACAATCTCATTCAATATATGAGAAAAGAAAATCCCAAAAACATAGAAATTAAACATATAAATATCCCAACTTAATTCGGAATTTAAATAATAATAAACTTCAACAAAATCTTTCTTCAATCATTTAAATCAAATTTTCAAGTGTATATACTTAAAACATTCCAAATCTCTTAACGAATCAAATATAATTTATAGAAATTACTATATAATTTGTTTTAGTTAAATTCTATTAAAAATAATTTATAACTTCCAAAATCACTTTATACATCTAAATAATTATAGAAACTATTTTACAATTTTCTATAACTAAATAATACTATAAAATAAATTTATAAATCTCTAAAAAGTTCTTTTCATTTCACACTATAACTTATAATTTAAACCTTCACTATATATTCAAAATCTCAAATAGCTCATATTGAAAATCATCTAATATCGCTTTACATTTATTTACTAATCTTTTATAATTGAACACTATTTCAAAATAAATTTATAAGTTCCATAATATATTATATTTATTTCAAACCATATAATATAATTCAAAATCTTCACTTTATACTCTAATAATTAATATTATCCATTTTCAAAATAATTTTTATATCCAATATAATTTCCAATAAACCATTTTATCTACCAACTAAATTTATTTATTTATAAATATATTTCAAATAAATTTTAAAACACCATAAATATTTTTTCGAAGCTTTCAAAAATATTTTAACATAGAAAATCAGTAAATCGTCTAAAATAAAAACTATGTAGCAAATTTCTCCAAAATTAACAATAAATTATCAGTATAAATTTTTATAATATAGCCAAGTCGAATTCCATTGAATTTCGACCATCGATACATTGAACACATAATATAAATAAATTACACAAATTGAAATGCAAACGGACCGCATTTCCTTTGCATTTCGAACATCCAACAAACATAATCCAATATCGCACAATGAATTAAATATCCCGATCGATGATTCATCCAAACAATCAAGTCAACATACACAATCGATCAAAACCCAAACAAAATCTTAACAAAGTAATTCAACCAATATTGGGAGTTTATGCACGTATATATGATAGATAATAAACTTTAGTTATAGATGCGAGTGAGAAAAAATCACTGAAATACTGCTTGAGCAACCAAAATTAGCGACTAAACGACGATAGTGTCGCTACTCATAGTCATTACTGCTTATGTTGCTTTCAGTTTACACCACCTCTAGCTAACATACACTGCTCCAATCTTAGCCTTTGGTTGCACAAACCATCGGCATCCACTCCCAATCCAAGCTCACACGCGAGCGCCTTCGACAGACTAGAAGTCACTGGTCCCCTCCAAATCACAACACACTCCACCTAGCATAATCATGCATGCATCAAAAACTAGCCCCTACATTGCCTTCAACCTTCTACCATCATTCGCATCCAAGTCGCAACGACATTGTTTTGTCCGCCTACTACATCGGCCGCCCTCCTCTCACATCGATGATGCTATCAACGCCATCCTACAGGTCATGAATATTTTTGTTTTCTTTTTTTACGTGACTTATGACTTAGGGTAGAATTTAGAATTGGGGACAAATAGAATCGGGTTTGGAAATGGACTTAAAGAGAGTCTAGAAACAAAGGGAAAAAGAATGGGTTTGGACCAAAAGAATTTGGGCTTTGGTTTTAATTAATTGATTTTTCATTTCTTTTCGTTTATTTTAACAACTCTTTTAATTTAATTACAAATAAATTTCAATTTGATTTAAATTAACTTACATTTCATCATACTGGATATATTTCGATAATCGTCCAATTCCATTCAATTCGATGCTCGCTTATTAACTTTCCACTATTTTAAACACAAACAATTATTTACGCTTATAAAAAAAATATTTTATTCAATTAAAACAATTTATTCAATTTCAATATATTATTTGAAAAGAGATTATTAATTTAATTCAGTTTATTAAAATGAAATCTTTTATTAAATAGACTTCAAATAAATAAGAAATTATTTTCAAAATACCAACAAAATTTTATTAAATAGAATTTAATTAACTAAGATTTTATTTTTTAAAATATTAATTATTAAATTTTGAATTCAAACAATTTTATTTTAATTAAATTAAATTTATTTATACGACGTAGAAAACGGGGTTATCACATATATGATGTATCTAGATGATGATAAAGTAAGGGAAAAACCTCTTCTGTATTTGCGACGTGGTCTCACTATGGATGATTAGGGTAAAGGTTTTACTCATACCAGGCTTTGTGTCCAACCCATGTTTTTATTTTTTACTATAAACTCATGGGTACTCATTCGAATAGGTTGAGTTTTGGATTAAACAGATGTCTATTAAGAGGATGAATAAAGATTTCGTAGATGAAGCAAGAGGCATATCTATATAAAAATATTTTAAAATTTCCGCTATGTAAAACCAGGAATTATAATTGGTTATGTATTATGTTGACATCTTCATATGTCGGACGTAATACTATTTTTTATTTTATATTATATTTACGCATGCGTGGGAACGATTTGGGTTAAAGATGATGTAATGAACTACGTAATTCAAATTGATATAATGAAAAAATTATTTAGCTACACTATTTACTTATATCATGCAAAATAATACTAAACTCACTTTTTCCTTGGAAAATGATTGCAGCATCATCGGCATCTATTTTTGAATCTCGTAGTGGAGGATGTTACAACATGGTATTATAGCTTAGGTTAGAGGAAACATCTAAGTAAAATAGAGCTAAGTAGAAACTTATTAGTAGAAAATGAACACCTTGGGAAGTGTATACACCATATATAACATACTTGTATTTTGATACAGACAAATAATAGAATATAAATATCCCTCTACAATTGATCTCACTCTCTCTATTTCTATTCCTTACAACCCTTACTTATGTAGAAGGCAAGAGTGGATCTATGTCATAGACGTTTCACCATAGAAAGCACCAACGCGAATGCTATTAGAGGAGATGGCAGTACTCAAACTAATGGGCAAGGAGAGGAGGCAAACTTGGAAGTTCGTACTGAAGCCGGTACTCAAGTGCCTACCCCGACCGAAGGAGGAATGGATGTGAATGCTTTGTTCTGCCAATTTATGACGAAAATGATGAGGCAACTAGCAAGAGTTGTGGAGCCGAGACAGGAGGAATCAAGGGAAGCATACTTTTCTAAGATGACCAAAGATTTCAAATAGCTATGGAGGAAAGGAGTTCACAGGGAAGGAGTGTGCCTTGGAAGTGTTGAATTGGTTGAAAGTATGTGAACATATCTTTGGAGACTTAGGATATAATAATGCTCAGAAGAGGAGGTTGGCTTCTCGATGGCTCTAAGATGATACATTAAATTGGTGAGAGGCTGTGATTGCTAAGGTCTTACAGGAAGAGATAACCTAGGAGTAGTTTAAGTAGATATTCGAGGCTTAATTTATCATCGAACCTTAGAAGAGTGCCGTGTGTAGGGAGTTCCTTGATTTAAAGCAAGGAGAGATGACCTTGGCAGAGTACATCCAGCGCTTTAATGCTTTGTCAAAGTATGGAAGAGAGCAGTTCAATAATCCCACAAAAAAATGAGAAGTTCATTAAAGGTCTGAGGAAGAGGCTAAATCATAAGGTGATGGCTTATCTGTTGGCTCCATTTGATATAGTGGTGGAAATGGAGAGATAATACGATTGCTTGTTTCAAGAGGAGAAGAAAGCCGATGTTAGATCCAAGGGTGAGTAGAAGAAAAGATTCAATCCATATAAAAAGGGCAGAAAAAATCAGAAGGGAGGAAAGACTTCCAAAGGAGGGAATCAGAAGCCGAATATAGTCGATGTTGATAGTGAGGGGCATGCCCTAGGGGAAATTTTGTAATTTATTTTAAATTAATTAACTTGCTAGTAAATTCCCGTTCTTAATAAAGGTGTTTTTCTTTCTGTTATATATTTTTTATAATGTGTTATAAATAATTAAAATCTTAATTAAAAAATATTTAACAGAAAATCTATGGTGTGTTTATGATAGTAATTACAAATAGATGTAATCATGAGTATTGTATCACAATATTATAAAACACATCATTTTAAATGTTCCGAGTCAAGATGCTTCAAGACTGGATATAGTTATATTTGTTGAGATTAGAGTACATAATGCCCTCCTAATGTTGGGCAGTGGATTACCAATAACTACTAGGTGCGCCTAGGGGTTACGTACTGATAGTTATTGGACAACTATGCAACGACTCACTCGATAGTTTTATGTTGATTAATATAATTAAGGTCAAACAAAAAATATGATGTGGCTAATTTACACAATTCTCTCGACTTGAGAATACTGTCAATCTATAATATGAAAGCTCTACTTTGATTATAGTCAAATCATGGCACAACATCCATCGAGTGACTATAGTTGGATCGAGTGGAAGTATTGGAAGTGAAGCACTATTCAAGAGAGGATTCGTCTCCTCGGTTATATTAGGTTGGTATCATGGTCAACTTAAAGTCAAAATCTCTGGCCACAGTAGTACGGTTAATACTAATTGTTATTATTGAACCAAAGACTTTGTTTGGACTACAAAGTTGAATATGGACGATATTGAAATTTTAACCATTACCAAATTCTATAAGCCTAAAGTTATATAGTATTAACGAAGAGAATTGGTGTAAATAAACGTCACAATCGGGTAATGCTTAACAAAGTGAAATTGGATTTTACCGAAACTAAGTAAGCGATAAATTTGGCTAAAATGTCACACCACCTGCTAAGTGACGTGTGAACGCTAATATTAGAATAGTTCGATATTAATCGCTGACCAAATTTACACTTGATGAGTCACATAGTCGAAATGATGAATTCTCCTTTAACCAAATGATTTAATTAGTTTATAATTGTTATATATACGTACGTACATACATACGTACGTACATACATATATTTAATATCTTTCATTTACATATAATTATTTAAACAAAAATTAACATATACATACATATTTATATGTAAGTAATGAGTTTATATACATACATATATTTAGACAACATACATTACATATCGAATGAGCTAACGTGTCTGTTGCGATGTAAATCCCAATATACACGGGCATATTACTGCTTGCACGGCCAGACATGTTACACATGCACACACACACATATACGTATATGATACATACAGATATATATATATATATATTAAATAAAACTATATAATTTTTAAATTTAAATAGAATAAGAGATTTTATTCAAATAAAATTTAGAAATGTTCTAAATAAATTAGAGGCACAACAAATCCAATAAGGGAATTGTTTTTTGAAATTCACCCATAACTTCCGTTGTGGACTGGCCTAGTTTCATTTATGGTATTAAATCCCAATAGCCTATGCGATCTAAATTATTCATATGAGGGTTAACTAATTAAGCTCACAGCCCAGATAGTAGGGCGTCTAGAAAGGTAGTGTCCATGGATTGGATATGGGTAATCAAGTACTCTGTCCTACCTGCCAATCGGCTTGGTCGAAACATATATGTGAGCCCAAAAGGCTGCCCCTAATAGAAGAGTACCAATTTGAATTGGATATTGTGGGCTAATTTTCAAAAAAAAATTGAAAATCTAAAAATATAAAATTTTAAATTTAAAAGTTAAGAGTTAAATTTAAAATAAATTATAAATATATTATAAAAGTTATGATATAATAAAGTTTTCAAAATGTTTGAAAATAATTCAAATTAGCTTCGAAAATTTTAAAATTTATTGATAAGATTAGTAAAACAAAATTAATTAATAAATGGATACATGTATATTATATTATGATATATATTATGTTACTTTAGACTGTTTAAAATAACATAAGCTTACATGTATGTATATGAATTAAATTTTGAAATTAATATAATTAATTAAAGTAGTTTAATTAAATAAACTAATTAGAAGGTTAATTAAGTAAATAATATACAAATGTATATGATATATATGTTATACTATGAAAGTTGTAGTATATAATAAGTAATGAATATAAACATTATATTAATATGTAATTAATTAAAATCTTAATTAATTAAAATTAATTAAATAAGATTTAATTAATATAATGTTACACAAGACTATTATATATAAGTAATATAAAATATAAAAGTTATATAATAATAAAACTTGTATGATATGAATGTATTCTAAAGGTAGAACAATAAAGAAACCCAAATAGACTTAAAGAATAAATACGTACGTAAATGCACATATACCATGATTTTTGATATGTTTGACACTTGAATCATGAGAGTAATTCATAAGAATTATATTATTCCATAAGATGATATCACTCAATATTATATATATTAAAGATTATGAATCTTCAACATAATGTTGTCCTCTACCATTTATATATTAATAGAATACTTGCATGCTCTTCAGTTGTTGAGCTTTCCTCAAGATAAGGATGTTATGTGCAGTGCTATTAATATATTGTATAGACGAGGTGAGATAATTAAACATATTCATTGAGATTTCCTCAAGGTATGTGCAATATACTTAGGTCGTCGTGAAATGATAGGCTCAAGTGAATAATCCAACTTTATTTGTTGAGCTTTCCTTAAGGTAAATGTAGATTAGAATAAGGTACCATGGGATAGGAGTTGTATATGAAACAACTGATAAAAAGTTATTCATCGTATGTGGGAGTATGATTTGTTAAACTTTTCTCAAGGTAGGAATCCCAAGACATACGAATCCTAACACCTACTAGTGAAGTCGAAAGACTTCAATGTTTCGACTTAAGGTTTGGCAAAGCATAACAGACTAGCGGGAGCTTATTAATAAAATGAAACCTAAAGTTTAACCTTACTAATATTATAAGAACATCTACTATGATTTGTCCTAATAATCTACTACTTAAACTTGTAGAAAGTAACAACTCCAAAACTGTTTCCTGAAATCGACAAGCTTACTGGACCAAACTATACTGACTAGCTAAGAGTAATTAAAATAGCATGACTTATGAGCTCTTTGGATTGCTATTACATGCGAAGCTAAAAAACAACCGCTAATGATGCGGACCCCAAAATATGACTTGCTTATGAAAAATGGTTGTCGGACTTAAAAATCGTCCAATTTTTTGTGCTATCTATGTTAGACAAGCCATTGTAGAGGTAGCATGAAAACATAACTGTCCATGAGATATTTGACAGCCTTAAGGCTCTTTTTGGTGAACAGTCATGTTCCATAGGGTACGAGCTTACGAAGAAGTTGTTCAATACCAAGATGATCAAAGACAAAAAGTGGACGATTATGTGTTAATGATGAAGGGCTATATTGATAAGCTTTCGTAATTGGACATACAAATAAGCAACGAATTGCAAGTAGATTTGATCATCGGTTCACTTACTCTTCAATATGAACCGTTCATACTGAATTATAACATGAACCAGTTCAATGTGAATCTCGTGGAGCTCGTCAATATGTTGAGGTTGGTCGAGTCACAATATAAGAATCAAGGGGTTGTACTTACTGTTAAGGCTAGTGCATTATCTTCGAAGAGTTTGAATAAGTAGAAAAGAGAAGGTATGAAAAAGAAAAGTAAGAAGACTGACGGCAAGGGTGATGTCGCCGCTACCACAAGAAGGTCATTGAAAAAGGAATTGTCCTGACTACTTGAAGATCGCTAGGAAAAATAAGCAGAATGGTTCTGGGGCTCCATCGGGTACATTTATGATTCAAATTTGTTTTGTAATCAATAAAATGTCTTGGGTTTTAGATACTGGATCTGGTACTCATATATGTAATTTGTTACAAGGGCGTAGGAAGTGGCATCGCATGGTAAAAGGAGAGATGAGGCTCCAAGTTGCTGATGGATCTATGGTAGATGCAAGGGCAGTAGGAGACTATCATTCAGTTTTGCCTAGTGGATTAGTATTAGTTTTAAATAATTACTATTTTGTAAATGACTTTACTTGTGGAATTATTTGCGTTTCTAGATTGTTTGAAATTGGATATATATTTCATTGTTCAAATAATGTTTTGAACATTAGTTTGGATGGAAATAAAGTCTATGATAGTATTCTTGAAAATGGCATTTATGTGATTAATACTAATTATGCATGTTCTATAAATAATTCTTCTAACAATATAAATGATATGCATTGTAGGCTAGGTCATATTAGTCAGAAACGACTATAAAAATTGAAACCGACAGTTTTCTACCGTTTTAATTCTGAATCATTTTACACGTGTGAGTCATATCTCAAATTAAAATGACAAAGCACCCTTTCAGTAGGAGCAATGAAAGAGTTGATGAGCTCTTAGGGATAATACATAGTGATATATGTGGTCTGATGCCTATAACTACCCAAGATAATAGTTCTTACTTTGTTGCCTTCATTGATGATTTCTCGAGACTAGGATATGTGTATCTCAGATAGAACAAATCCGATGTCATCGAGAATATTATCAAATATAAGAATGCAGTAGAAAACCAAACGAGCCGTAAGATTAAGATTCTTCGATCAAATCGAGGTGGTAAGTATGTTTGATAGGATTTACAACAATACTTAAAAGATAATAGGATTATCTCTTAGGTTACTCCACCCTATACTCCGTAACACAACGGTGTGTCGGAACAAAGGAATCAAACCCTATTAGATATGGTTCGTTCCATAACGAGTAAGGCCGAGTTACCCCTGTCCTTTTGCAGATATGCGCTAGAAACCGCAGCGCATATGTTGAACTTGTTGCCCACTAAATATACGCCTAAGATGCTGAGATATGGCATGGGAAGAAACCCCATTTCATTTATTTGAAAGTGTGAGGTTGTCTAACCTGTGTGAAGAACATTGGCCTTAATAAGCTTGAAGTGAGATCAGGTTTGTGTAAGTTATTAGAAGGTCTAGTAGGGAATCTCATGCACTAGAGAGATACTATGGTTTTTTTGTGAATGAGGAGAAGGAGTGTGTCTTAGATGACGAACTCCTCTATCATCCCAACATGCACTGAAAAGTAAAGACTTTATACTCTGGCTTGGAGTTATGATATCCGAGATGGATTCCATGTACGTAAACAAAGTTTGGACTTTTTCGAACGTACCCGAAGGGATAAAATCCATCGGCTGCAAATATATTTTTAAGAAAAAGATAAATGCATATGGGGAAGTGGAGATGTATAAGGCAAGGCTAGTTGCGAAAGGATTTCGTTAAATTCAAGGTGTTGATTATGACGAGACCTTTTCATTTGTAGCCATGCTTATGTCCATTCGGATCATGCAAGCTATCGTCATATTCTATGACTATGAAATATGAAAATGGATGTAAAGACAGCTTTTCTAAATGATGATTTAAAAGAAACCATTTATTATCCTAAGAGTTTTGTGGTTGGTGTGGGTGAGGGTAAGTCTTGCAAGTTGTTAAAGTCTATTTACGGACCTAAACAAGCTTCAAGGAGTTAGAACAAGTGTTTCGATAAAGTAATCAAATAGTTTGGTTTTTATCAGAATATAAAGAAAGCGTGTGTATATAGAATGGAACAAGGCAACATTATCGTATTCTTAGTACTTTACATTGATGATCTATCGTTGATTGGCAATGACACTTCATTGCAACAATCAGTGAAAGCTTAGCTTTCCAAGAATTTCACCATGAAGAATTTGAGAGAAGCAGCTTATATACTTGATATAAAGATCTATAGAGGTTGATATAAGATGTTGTTGGGATTGTTCTAATCCTTGTACATAGATACCATGTTGAAAAGGTTTAGTATGGAGAACTCCAAGCATGGAAACTTTGATAAAGTTAAGGGTATGCCCTAGGAGCAATTATGTAATTTGTTGCATATATCTAACTCATTGACCAATCTTGTTCGAAATAAAGGAATTTTCTTTCTATTATATACTTGATATAATGTGGTTGTATTAATTAATCAATTTAATTAAAAGTATGTTTAATAGAAAATCCATAAATGGTATATTTTGTGATAGTAGTTACAAAGTGTTGTAACCATGAGTAATTTATCACAATGAAACAAATATACCATTTTAAATATTCCTAGTCAAGATCTATCGAGACGGGATATCGATACGTCCATTGAGACTAGAGTATGTAATGCTCTCCAAATGTTGGGCAGTGTATTACCCATGACTGTTGAGGGGCACAAAAGGGTTACGCACTGATATTTATTGGATAACTATGGAATGACTCACTCGATAGTTTTTTGTTGGTTAATATAACTATAACATCCCCTATCTAGAAGCCCAAAGCTAAGCGCTACAGATGCTGCATTCATCCATAGTATTAACTTCAAATGACTAAATACGGCTATGTTAATGGTATCTATAATATCATAAGCACTTGAATATGAAACAAAGCATAGATTTCAAAACTACACTTTTTCATTACATTTCAAAACAGATGTTCCATATTCAAATTACATAATCCCAAAACGTTTCCCAAGCAATGATAAAATATACTTATTACAAAATACGCCAAGAGCGACATATGAAGATGCCCCCTTGGATGATCAGAGTCATATAGTCATAATTGACTTAATACATACACAGCGGAAATAAACATAAAACAAAGTACTGCAACTCCTATGCAGCTATCCGTTAGCCTCCTGCTCTCCTCCAGTAGCTTTATTCGTCATCCTACTAAAACCTAAAAGAACCTCAACCCTCAACCTACTCAAATCAATTTTGAGCACCCAAGAGTTTAAGGGGAAAACATAAACTTCGAGTCAGACATAAAGCCTGGTGTGATAATACTATACATCCTGGTTATTAATGTTAATTGAGACACACCGCTTAGCGGAACGGGTTTTCCCTCACTAGCATTCTTTTAAAACATATCTTTTGCAAATCTGTATTCTGCAACCAAAAATGGTTATAACTGTAAAGCATTATTATGTAAACATAGGTAACAAATGGACTATCTGTTATAACATTATAGTTTTGTTTGGCTTACTATTAACCTTTGGCTGACTCGGGCCTACCAGACAGTACAACCAAATAATCTAACATCTGTTAGATACACCTCTTCTGGATGGTTTTTCCTTAACTATCTGTTAATTACTTCTCTTCTGGACGGTCTGTCCCTAACTTAACATCTCTCAGGGTCACCTGATCCTAATGGTTTTGCGGGCTCACCAATAACCTGTCTGTATACAAACATATATTCCCTTCTGTGTGTAATCATAATTTTAGTCTTACCTGTGACAAAGCCCTACACACTGGAATTTGGACTAAATTAGCTTGGGCCAATAGCTAATATATAGGGCGCGACCCTATACCAGTCCCATCTGGTATTCTAATATCTGAGTCATTTTCACTTAGGGATGCCTAATTTTCCTTGAAAACCTTTTCATCTGAAATTGATTTAAAATCTTTTAAACCAAACTTAAACAAGGAAAACATTTATACTCTGTGCTTTACTCAAAATCAAATTGCCATGTTATTTATACTTTACTCAAATCTTTGTTGATAAAAAATCTCTAAACATTTGAAAGTACCCCTTTCGATCCTATTGAAAGTACCCCTTTTAATCCATTCATATAAACCTTTCGAAACCAATGAAATTCCTTTTCCTTCGAAAGCTAAAAACCTTAGACGTCCCTCTTTAAAACCAATAAACATTGCCTTTAAAAAACATAGAAAAAACATTTCCTTTAAACTATTCAAAACCATTGGAAAATCTTTCCTTTAGACCTTTCAAAACCATTAGGGAACCTCCCCTTCGAAACCTTCTTTAAAACCTTTCGAAGGTATTAAAACTTCAAACCCTTCGAAAGCATTTGGGATTCAAATTAATGCATGTGGAAAAACACCTTTCGAAACCATTTAAGTCGAAACCATTCTCTTTCGAAACCATTGGGTTATTCATTTAAAGAAAATCACTAAGGGTCACAAGTAACCGGGTAGAAAGCTTCCCCTTTCGAAAGCTATTACTAAGTTAGGAAGTGATGGTGTCGAAATACCCCTTCCGAAAGTATTGGAGAAGTGGAAGGGTTTTCATAAAACAAAACACCCCCTTCGAGAGCTCTATTTCGAAAGGTAGAAAGCGGTAGTAAAGGCTTCGACATAGTCGAAAGCTATTATTTAAAAACAATGATGCAACTATTTCGAAACCAACCTTTTTAAACCATTGACTTAGTCGAAAGCCAACTTAGTTGAAAGCTATTTCTTAAAACAAAGGCGCAACCTTAAAACCTTTCTTAAATCAATTGACCTAGTCGGAAGCCAACTAAGTCGAAAGCTACTTGGTCGAAAGCAAGCAGACGCTTTTTTCTTTTAAAACAAAAAGGCGCTTCGAACCTTTTGGAACCCCTTGGTTTCAACACTTAACTTCCGCCTTTGTCCAATTCACTGTGTACCGAAAATGATACTATGTGCACTGGTTTAAGGAAGGAGGCGAGGGTCTTAGTCGAAAGCAACTTGGGCGAAACCAAAAGAGGTGAAACATGCTTTTAGCATGAATTTCTGAATTAAACCCTTTTTAAGTAAAACTTTTTAACTAACCTGTCTTATTTGTCAAACTCTTATTGGTTTCTAATATTTCATTTCTAAAAGTACTGCCCTAATTTTAGAATTTATTTATTTAAATCATTTGCAAAATACCCCTTCTTCTTAATTAAATATATAAAACATTTAAGTCTCATATCTTAAATAATTTTATATATTCATCAAAACACTTTGGAAAATTCTAAAAAAAATCCAGAAAATCCTTTTCAATATGTTTTCTAACATATATAAATTTTGGATCCAAATAATTATTTATTATGCCGTAAATAATTTATAACCCAATAAATCATTTTCTTCACTTGAAAATTAATATAAAATCCGCATTAATTCAGAAAATTATGAAAATTGAAATCCATCTCTAAAATAACATTTCTGATCTATATCTAAAATCTCAAGGCATTTGGATGTCATTAAATAGGGTTTTCACATCAAAACATATCATAAAAATTTAATATGCCCATGCATAAATCACTAACAAGTATATATAAACATTTAATCATCCAAAACATGGCATTATCATGCAAAATAATTCTGGGTTAACCTTAAAACCAAAAAATATAAGAAAAATAGGATGTGGTTATCATTCATCTTAGCTTTGTGATTAAAGATGTGAGATTTGATGTTGAATAAGTTGATTTACTTCTTCCTCTTGAAAATCCTAGATTTATCTTCTCTTAAGATTGAAAATGGTGGCCGGTCTAAAAATATTTTACTTGAGAATGAAAAAAACGTATGTTTGATTTCTTATGGGTTTAGGGTATAAGTTCTATCATTTTCCTATTTTTCCCTCCCTTATTTCCTAACACGTTTCCATCTTATTTCTTTAGTTCATTCTACATGTAGGCACGGCAACCCTTGGTTAAATCAAATCTCAATCTATTAATCATCTTACATTATTTTATTTTATTTAGCTAATTAAATATTCTAAATAATGTTACTAAAATATGGGGTGTTACAATAACTGTAATGACCCGATATTTTCAACCATTCGCATCCGCACATGTTGGACTTGAATTTCTCAAAATACCAAATTGTTAATTTATATTTGGCAAACTCATCATATACAATAAATAAAAATCACAGATCACAAACACGGAGTAATATAATGCAGCGGAAACAAAGAAATAGTAGTTCATGAAGCTACTATATAAATATATCAGAGTTAAATAAGATACAACAGAAGAAATAAAGTACAACAGAAGTCTCAATAAAATAACCAAGTACAAGCTGAGTAGAACAACTGAACTGAAATAGATAGGACAAGACGAGCAGATATTCTCCAGCGATTCAAATCTCCAAGAGAGTGGAAATCCAAATCTGTGAATAACTCATGCTGACCCGAGCGTAAAGCAAAACACAAAACACTCGAGTCAGGACAATATATACTTATATAATGTAAACCAACTCAAGTGAACTGTAATAAAGGTACAAGTAACTTAAAGAATGCTTGGGATCACCCATTCTTTAAGGATCCGTTAAACTATTTACTATGTAGTAATATACACTATATACAGTAGTGTCTAATTAGTAAAGTATAATCATTTAGAAAATAGCGTTAAGGGGATGGTGAACCTTAACGCGGTCGGATCTTTAAACCAAAATCGTAGTGGGCTCGATATGGTAGATGACACGGCACACAAGGCAATGCCAGGGTAGATATACCAATTACGCATCCGGACTGGTGGTGACGCATAGCAGCCACTACCGTCCACCTCGAACAACACTCCCAAATCAAGGGTGCGCACCAAATCAATCACAAGTAATAGAATGGTATCGAAGAAGTGTGTCCGATCAGAGGTGCTACCTCACTGGTTCGTCAATCGCTCCTGTTTTAGCCACCTTATGCCAACTCACGGGAGTTGGGTCCACGTATATACCTTAGGATCGTCGCCACCATCCTACTTCATTCTGTAAACTCCACCGCGTACACAGTTGTCAAAGTGGTTTTCGGTATCGACAGAGAGTATGTCCATATCCGATCCCGGTCTCTTTAACAACCAATCGTTATTATAACCCATGGTTATAATTTTAAAATAATATTTTATACTTCAAAATAGAATATCATTTCAAAAATCCAAATCTTTATCAAAATAAAGATTAAATCAATTCCAAACCATTTCAATATATTTAAAATAACATATCATTTCAAAACTTCATTTCAAATCATTTTAATATATCAAAATATCATATCCTTTCAAAACTTCATTTCAAATCGTTTTAATATATCAAAATATCATATCCTTCCAAAACTTCATTTCAAATCATTTTAATATATATCAAAATATCATATCTTTCCAAAACTTCATTTCAAATCATTTTAATATATCAAAATATCATATCTTTCCAAAACTTCATTTCAAATTTGGATTTGAGTTCAAATCCAAGTATTCAACTTTAAATACCTTTTTAAATTCAAAGATATCATTCATTTATTATCATTTCAAGTCACCTTTTAAATAGTTTATATTTCAATCAAAATAATTCATCTAAACCATTTAAAAGTGTAATTATTATACTTTCAAATCAAGTATTAAAATTTCCAAAGTTTCAATTCAATTCAATTCAATTCAATCATTTATTTCAATTAAATTTCCATAGACCATTTCAAATCTTATAAATTTCAAACATAGATTTAATCCACAAAATAACTATTCAAATTATAAAATAAATTCCGAAGCTTTATTATCCTATATTTCATAAGTCCAATATCTTTTAAATAGATTCAAATTACAAGTAAACCAAATATTTTCATACTAATATAAACTTCAATTATTCATTCCAAGATTAAATATCATTTCAAATTCATTTCAAAATATCAAAATATCATTTCAAAACATCATTTATTTAATTTATATTTAAATACCGTTTAATCACATTTCAAAATAGTTGTATTTCCCAAATCAACTATTCCATTTAAATCATTTAAAGTCAATTCATTATATTTAATAATTAAATATTTAATTTCTAAAATTTAATCTTTTTCAAAGATCATTTATCCATTTAAGTTTATTAAAACAATGAAAATTCAACTTTCGCAGCACTTAGGAAATGCTACGAAATGTTATGATTAAAAACAGTCCATTAACAAAAACGGCATTTAAAATGCTGTAATATCTTAATTTAGTTTCAATTAAAACTTTTAGTTAAATTTAACAGCTATAGCACTAACAAAGTGCTATAATAACCCTTAGTTCAAATTTTCTATTAGGTTCATTTAAAACAACTACTGCATTTTCCAATGCTGTAATATCTTTACATTACATTTCAAAATGCTGTCAAATCAAATTCAGAGTTTTAATTTAAATTTCACAAACAATTAACTTTTAATATAAATCATTTTAACTTATAAAATCATATATATGCACACTTTAAACAATCATTTATATACCCTTATTTCTATGATTTTATAAAGTCCAATTTCCATACAAAAATCAAATTAAATAATAATTAAATTTTCATTTCTTTAATTAAATTCTTAACTTAAAAATTAAGTTTAAATTTCCAAAATATAACTTATTTCCATTTATTTTACTTAATTAAAATTTCACCTTTAAAAAAATTTCACAAAATTCAATTTAAGTTATATTTCCAAATTCAGCTTAAATATTCATTTATTCATATTTTAATTTATACAAAATCATTAACACTTTTAAAAATTATTATTACTTAATAAAATCATTAAATTCATCTTTTAAATCAAATTTGTCATATTTTCTTACTTTACATAAATTCCATTTATAAACAAAATCATAAATTCCAAAATTAACTTATATTTCAAATTATACTTCACCATTTACTTAATTCACTTATTTAATTTGTATAAAATCACAAATATTTAATAGAAATCATTTTAATAAAATTTAAATCAAAATATCATAATATTTACATTTGTAAAATATTTTAAAAAATTTAGAAAAATATATAAACCACGGGTCTGTATAAAATTTTCTAGCCTAGGTCAAGTGATACGGATATGTATCATTTCAATCCGTAATTTACAAAGGAAACCGGGTTCTATCATTTCAAACCCGCAATCCCAAGTTAAATAAAATAAATAAAAAAGTCACTCAGGCTTATCATTTCAGCCCATAACGATCTTTCTCTATTCTAAAGTCCGTTCGGGTATGTATCATTTCAACCCATAGTGAACCTAATCTACAGGGAACTTGCAGTGTGATGAACTGATAAAAATGAACATAATAACATCATATAACAGTAATGGATGATATAACATATGTAATAACAGGGGTAAACATTATATGATCATAATATAATAGTTATAACAGGATGATAAAATTTTACAGATTCAAATGGTGTCAGTTTACTAGTTATATAAGTACACATTGTCTGGTGAGAATTACTCACTTGTTTAAGCTGGAGATGACGACCACAAACACACAACAAAGATTTCCAGAGGCACGAAAGCACGACAACACGAATATGATTTGAGATGGGAGAGCCAAAGATTAATTTCCTTGTCACATTCAAACAAAACAAATATAGACAACATGAGTTTTCAACCCAAAATTCAATAAAACAATGTTAGAAATGAATGCATGAACCAAAGCCAAAGTGATTGCACATGCTTTCTACCATCTATGCTTCAGCTCCAGATCTGAAATGCATGGCTACGGAGTGGGTTTGGATCTGGTTTTGGTTTGGTAAGGGTTGGCCAAACATGGACTTGAAGGTGATGAATATAGGTGTATCAATTCAACAACAGGGCAACATATACAAGGCAAATTACAACACCTCTAGGCCACAATAGGGTTCGGCCAGAGGCTAGGTGGGTCCAACCAGTGGTGCAGGTGGTGGTGGGTGGTGTGGAAGAGGGTGGAGGTCAGGTCAGAGGTGGTGGTGGTGGTGGTGGAGGAAGTGACGGCTAGAGGTGGTAGAAGGTGGTGCTAGCAAACTAGGCTCGGTTTATGTATAAAGTGATGGTTTAAGTGGATTTTGGTGGTGCTCCTTGCCATGGATGGGTTAGTCCTGCCTTGGTGATGAACTAGGGTGGGTGATGGTCAGAGAAAAGGGGTGGTAGAGGTCGGGTCAGATCTGGTTGAGGAGGAGCCAAGCTATGAGGTAGAGAGCATACGCAAAACAAAGGTAGAAAACATAGAAAACAAGAAAAAGGAAGGAAGAATTTTACCCAATCTCTTGAAGCCATGGCCGTGATTTTTTTTTGTGGGTTTGAGAAGGTTAGAATACGTGAAAAAAGTGAGGAAGTCAGCTGAAATGAGAAAAGTATTGTACGGCTGTAACAACCCTGTATTTTACAAATATTTTTAAATTGATTTTTTTCAGATTCAAAAGCTTTATTTATGAAAAAGAATAAATTTTGTTATTTTAAATATAAACTTTGATTTTGATGTGGATTAAAATTCCAAATATGACTAAATTTAATATTTCCAGAAAGAGTGAATTTTGGTTAAAATAGTCAAACTTTGACTTTTAAATTTAAATTTTAAATATTTGAAATTATAAATTTTATATTTTATTATGAAAATAGATGAAATAACTTGAACACTGCTTTTTGTTTCATTGAAAACGGAGTTAAACTGCAAAAGATATGTACATTTCAATTTTGAGTATAAATTATTTATTTTGCAATTTTGTTATTTTAAATTGTATAAATTATATTTTCTTTGTCATATTTTATTTTAATATGTTTAATATGTTATATTATGTATATTTTGACTTTTACATATTTGTAAATTGATAATAGAATTTTTCCAATGTTTACTGTGTTGATTTCCTATTTTTAAAGGCTGTTTTCTTATTTTCTGCTATTTTCTTCATTTAAAATTATATTTAAATTAAATTTTATATATTTATTTTGTGAATGTATTTTTATTTTATGTTATTATTTATGTTTAAAAATATATTACAAGCTCATATGAATTTTCTAAAGTTTATACCATTTATTTTCAATTTTTCTAGCCTAGTTGACAATTTTTGCTATTTTCTTGATTTAATTATTTATAATTTATATTTATTTATTTATATTTTTTTATTTGTTACATTTTCGAATTTTAACTGAAATTATATGTATTTTCAGATATTTAAACTTGTTAAAAAGAAATAGAGGAAATTTGAAAAGTTTTAAACTCTTGAAACTCCTAAGGCTTTCCATCTCCCGACCTTTCATTTTCCCAACTCTTCTCTTAATTGTTTTGGGCGTGTAATCTACTCATTTCAGCTGCATTTTTTTTCACTTTCACTAAATTCATTTATCCTCCTCTCACAAAAAAATCACAGCTATTCTCCTTGTGAAGCTTAGGTAAAAAAAATCAATCTTCTTCTTGTCTTTTTATGATTTTCTACTTGAATTTGCACATGCTCTCCACCTTCATAGCTGTATTCCCCTTCCTCCAAGCTGTGGCTGACCACCACCACCACTTTTCTCTGACCATCACACAGCCTAACACCTCTCCTCCTCAGGCCAAGCCAAGCCATGATGAAGATCATCACAAAAATCCATCTAAACTAGCACTAGCCATCACATATGCACTCAAGCTGACCTAGTTTTGGTACCATCACCTTCCACCACCCATGGCCGCCACCAACACCACCTCCACCACCTCCAGCGCCACCTGGACCCCCTGCCATGTCATAACCTTGGACCCCACTCCTCTGGCCGTGCCCCATGAGCCTTGGCCGAGCCTTGAATTGCCTTGAATCCATGTTAAAGTGACATTGTTTTGCCTTGTTGTGTTGTTTCATGCATACTCACCTTTTGCTATCCTCTAAACATGTTTGGCCGACCCTTAGGCAACCAAAACCTGATCCAAATCTTGCCTTAGACCTATAGTACACCATATGGCTGAACCTGAAGGTTGTTGGAAGCAAGTGCAAAGCAATTCTACTTTGATTCGTGCAGTTGATTCTATATTATTCTATCGTATTGTGCATTTGAAAACTTATATTATTTGTATTGTTTTGTCTTATGTATTCGAGGAAGTTAACCTTGTCTCTCCCACACTCATCATCATCATGGCTGAGAAAATGAACCCCTTGTTCGAGCTTTTGAATGGTTAAAGCACAGTCAAGTAATCTATTCTGTTGTTGCTTCTTATCTTCATTGTTTCAACATTGTTTGCGTTGAATATTTATGTGTATATTGTCTTGTTTGGTTATTGTTTACAAGATAAATATCAAGGCTCTCCATTCATTCAAATCAAAAGTCATGATATATCGTACTTGTTGTGCTTTCTGGAATCCATTCTGTGTGTTTTGATCGCTAATCTCCAGCTTTAACAGGTAAGTTATTCTCACCAGACAATATGTACCTATATAACTAGTAAATTGACACCCTGTGAATCTGTAGAAATATATTATCATGTTATACTTGACTATGTTATGATCATATGATGTTTATACACCTGTTATATCAGCTGTTACTGTTATATACTGTATTCTGTTCATTTATATCAGTTTATCACATTGCAAGTTCCCTGTAGACTAGAATCACTATGGGTTGAAATGATACATACCCGAACGGACTTTAGAATAAGGGAATATCGTTATGGGCTGAAATGATAGGCCTGAGCGGTTTTCAAATTCATTCATTTAACTTGGGATTGCGGGTTTGAAATGATATAACCTGGATTTTTCTTTTTTTTAAAATTGCGGGTTGAAATGATACATATCCGTATCACTTGACCTAGGTTAGAAAACTATATACAGGCCCGTGGTTATTTTATAAAGTGTTTTGGATGATTTTAAGTATTTTTAAAAATATAAATTTATGAAATTTGATTTAAATATATTTTGAAATGTTTTAAAATAAAGAAATTATGATTTTCTATGAGTAAAAATGTAATTAATGAATGGTTAAATTGGATTATTGAAATATAACTTAAGTTCGGAATTTGGAATTTTGGTTAAAAATGATATCTAAATTATATGAATAAAATGGAAATTTAATTATATTTGGAAAATGGTAAAATATGATAATTTGATTAAATTTGAATTTAAGTGATTTATTAAAGTATTATTGATTTTTCTATGAATTTAAGTGGTTAAATAAATGAATGTTTAAAAGTGATCTTTTAAAATATAACTTGACTTGGAAATGTGAAATTTGGTTTTAATTAAAGGTTTAAGTTAATTAAATAAAATTGGAAATTTAGTTAAATTTGTGAAATGGTAATTTAAATTTGAAGTGTTAAGTTTATTTGTTGAAATGTGAAGAATTGGAAACTTTTACACTTAAATTTATTAAGTAAATTGTTGAAAATTGGATTTAATTATAAGAAATTTATTGTGAAAAAGATATATGTTAAATGATATGTAAATGAACATTTTAAATGTTAAAATATGATTTTTAAAATATTTATGTGTTTTAAATTGAAGTTATTTAATTGTTGGAAATACACTAACACCTGAAATCTACTTTTAATAGCATTCAGAAATGCTATAGATTCTGTTTTGAACTAAAATTGTGTAAAAAGAGCTATTACAGCATTTCTGAAATGCTGTAGTTGCTGTAATTGAACTTATAGGCTAATGTTGAACTCAGGCCTATTATAGCATTCTCTGGAAATGCTATAATGGTCTGCAGTCTTTGCTGAAACCAAATTTAACCCTTGTTTTGAAATCTGAACTACGCAGCACTTTTGAAATGCTGTCTTTTCTGTTTTGAACTATAATTCAACTAAACTGAGTTTTAACAGCAGTTTTTAGTGCTGTCTTTGCTGAATTAAAAATGTTTTCAAGTATAACTTATAACAGCTTTTTCTAAATGCTGCGAAAGGCTGAAATTTTAATAATTATGGTTTTTGACTTAGTAAACGAACTCAGAATGGTTTGAAACTTTGGAAATTGAATACTTGATTTGAAAATATAATAATTACACTTTTAAAAGGTTTAAATGAATTATTTTGATTGGAATATAAACTATTTAAAGGTGATTTGAAATGATAGTAAATGAACGATATCTTTGAATTTAAAAGGTATTTAAAGTTGAATATTTGGATTTGAACTGATAGGATATTTTATTATATTAAAATGATTTGAAATGAAGTTTTGTAAGGATATGATATTTATTATATTAAAATGATTTGAAATGAAGTTTTGTAAGGATATGATATTTTGATATATTGAAATGATTTGAAATGAAGTTTTGAAATGATATGATATTTTAAATATATTGAAATGGTTTGGAATTGATTTAATCTTTATTTTCATAAAGATTTGGATTTGAAATGATATTCTATTTTGAAGTATAAACTGTTTTTAAATTATAACCACGGATTATAATAACGATTGGTTGTTAAAGAGACCGGGATCAGATATGGACATACTCTCTGTCGATATCGAAAACCACTTTGACAACTGTGTACGCGGTGGAGTTCCAGAATGAAGTAGGATGGTGGCGACGATCCTAAGGTATATACATGGACCCAACTCCCGTGAGTTGGCATAAGGTGGCTAAAACAGGAGCGATTGACGGACCAATGAGGTAGCACCTCTGATCGGACACACTTCTTCGATACCATTCTATTACCTGTGATTGATTTGGTGGCCACCCTTGATTTGGGAGTGTTGTTCGAGGTGGGCGGTAGTGGCTGCTATGCGTCACCACTAGTCCGGATGCGTAATTGGTATATCTACCCTAGCATTGCCTAGTTGTGCCGTGTCACCTACCATATCGAGCTTTACTACGATTTTGATTTAAAGATCCGACCGCGTTAAGGTTCTCCATCCCCTTAGCGCTATTTTCTATATGATTATACTTTACTGATTAGACACTACTGTATATAGCGTATATTACTATATAGTAAATAGTTTAACGGATCCTTAGAGGATGGGCGGTCCCAAGCATCTTCTAAGTTACTTGTACCTTTATTACAGTTCACTTGAGTTGGTTTATATTATATAAGTATATATTGTCCTGACTCGAGTGTTTTGTTTTTTGCGTTACGCTCGGGTCAGCCTGAGTATTCACAGATTTGGATTTCCACCTTCTGGAGATTTGAATCGCTGGAGATTATCTACTAGTCTTGTTCTATCAACTTCAGTTCCGTTGTTCTATTCAGCATGTACTTGGTTATTGTATTGAGACTTCTGTTGTACTTTATTTCTTATGTTGTATCTTATGTAACTCTGATATATTTACATAGTAGCTTCATGAACTACTATTTCTTTTACTTCCGCTGCATTATTTTACTCTGTGTTTGTGATCTGTGATTTTATTTATTTACTGCATATTCTGAGATTTGCCAAATTTTATTTACAACGCGGTATTTTGAGCAATTCAATTCCAACATGTGTGTATGCCTATACACTTATAATGAATGCGAATGGTTGAAAATATCGGGTCGTTACAACGGCCAATTTTTGTTAATGAGATGTAGGTTGGAAAATGAAAAGGCGGAAGAGGAAAAGTCAGAAGGAGATAAAGAGTTTCAAGTCTTTTCAAATTTCCACAAATTCATTTTAATTTTATAAATACATAACAAGGCTGATAATAAAGATAAATAAACTCAGAAAATAAAATAAATAAGAAAATAAAATAAATAAATTTAAATAAAAATCAAATAAATAAAGAAAATGGCAATATATACATAACTAGGCTTTATAAATTTGAAACAAATTCAAATGAACTTTAGAAAAATTATATTATCATTTTAAAAATATTAAAAGACATAAAATAACCTATTAACACATATTAAAACAAAATATGACAATAAAATATAATTTATATGATTTAAAATAAATAATATTGCAAAATAAACAGTTTATACACAAAATTGAAAATTACATAACTTCTACAATATAAGTCCGTTTTCAACGAAACGAAAAGCAGTATTCATGGAATTAAATCTATTTTCATAATAAAAGATAAAATTTAAGAATTTGAAATATTTAAATTTAAAGTTCAAAAGTCAAAGTTTGACCAGTTTGAATAGAAATTCACTTTTCAGTGAAATATCCAATTTATACTAGTTTGAACTATAAATCACTTAATAATCAACATTTATATTTAAAATGAAATGTTTGAAATAGAACAAGTTTAAAATAATTTAAAATAAAAATAAAGTCAAAATTAAAATATATGCAAAAATCTAGGATTGTTACACTCTCCCCCACTCAAAACTTTTCGTCCCCGAAAAGGAATGAGGTACGGGAAAGCACAGAAAAGATAGAGTGAAATAGGATTAAGACAAGATGACAAGGAGATTGAAATTATACCTGATAACTGTTGTTATAGGTAAGTTTAACAAGGTGGTGGTGATCTTTCCAAGATTCTCCAGAATCAGGAACACAAGTACGAAAAGATCCTCTAAAATCTGATTCACTCTTTCCGCTTAACTGACGGTCTGTGGATGAAAGCTGTGCTCAGATTCAAAATGAGTAGCAAATATTATTAAAGATTATAGAAAGATTTCTAAACAGAAAGATCATAGAAAGATACCTATACCAGTCTGTAGCACGATAAGGAAAAATAAGGACAACTAACAGACAGTTTGTAAACAAAATAAGATAATAAGTTTGAAAAACAAAATAAGATCATAGGTTTGAAATTTTCATGGTTTCAGCTTAGATTGATAATTAATTTTACACATGTTAAATAAATCTTACTATCTCTAATTTCATTGTCTTATCATCCAATTTTCTTAAACTAACAATTTCTAAAATCATGGATTTGAAAGAAAAAAATCATTATTATACTCATAATGTACTTAATAAATGTAATTCCTCTTTATTCCTATTTAAAATTAAATTTATCCCTCTCAATCTATTTTATCACCTATGTTAAATATACTTACACTTATTATAACTACTTTAATTTATCCTTAATTCCTTTAACATCATTTTGTTGTATAAATTATTCCATTACTCTTTTACTCTATTTACCTCTGTTAATCTTTTTATAACTAAAATTTAAGTGTATAACATTTATTATAACCACTCAAATTCTATTTATAAAATCTTTTTATATTGTATATTATCCAATTACATTGTTAACTTCTAAATAATTAAGGTAAGTTATATTGGAATGTAATAGAATATTATACAAATAAATTCTCCAATTTTAATTATTCAAGTTTACATATTTATTCAAACCTTGATTTCCTTTTATAATTGAAATTAACCTTTAAGATAAAATTTAAGAATTAAATTTCCGATTAACTTCAAACTATTTAGAAATAAATATATATATATATACATACACAATATATATCAAATCAAATTTAAATCATATATCTATATAATATAAGTCAAGTCATATTTAGAAATTCAAATCAATTAAATTTCAAAGCAAAACTGTAGCAAAGCTACATAATAGTCTCTTCACTTCGAAACCCGAAAATGAATGTCGATGATGCTGCAGTCATCAACGAAATTATTTTCCAACGACAAAGAAAAGAGCACTGATTTACAAATTAAAAATCCTTTGAAACAATTTCTACTAGAAATACTTTTAAATAATAAATCCTTTTAAAACTTTCAAAACAAAGTTCGAAATCATCGGAAATTAAATTCTCACATTCTTGATTTAAATCCATTTAAATTTCCAAATTAATTTATAGCCATGTTTAATTATTTAGATATGAAACTAAAGCCAATGATTATAAAATGTATGCAAAGTTAGATATTATTTCTTAACACCCAATTCCATTAATTATCAAAATTCAGAAAATTAACCTTATATATATTATAATTATACAAAATTTATCTATCTACTAAATTTGAAAAACCATATTGTGTCAGTTTGCTTTGTTCGAGTGTTTTGGAGATCCTATCGATAGCGTTGATCAGACGAATAGATCGGAAACCCAAATCAACATCAACAACTCAAACAACAAAATATATAAAACATCTTTAAAATATAAAAAAATTCAAATACAAGATTAATTTTCAAAATAAGGATAGGGATTCAGATTTGATGCACTCAAATCAAAGAGAACTCTGATTTGAATATAAGTTGGAGACAAAAGATAAGATGATTAAACAACAGAATAGGGAGTATGGATAAGCTTATATAAATCATGGGCAACCTTAACCGGATCAACCGTGACTTAAAGAATAAGATCGATGTGGATTTTCTGGGGTAAATCCATATTCGATCTTGAGTTAGAATTCGGAATAATAAGAGATACTAGCATCTAAACCAAGGATATAGAAATCTTCGGTGAATCAATGCTATTTGCAAAGAAGTTTCACCCCTTTACAAGTCATTAGAATATTGTCGGGACCGCCAATACATTAGAAAGATTATTTGGAGTGGAGTTATGGGACACTCCAGAATCAAGAAGACACGAATAGGGGAGGACAAGAATGGACTTTGGAACCGAAGTGAACGTTCCAAAATTCAAAGGAAACCGAATCGAAGAAGAAGGAATTCAAGTTCGAACGAAGGTGATTCTGTAATTAAATCTACTCTATATGCTGAGTTTGCCTAAAACCAGAGCTCTGATACCAACTGTAATGACCCGATATTTTCAACCATTCGCATCCGCACATGTTGGACTTGAATTGCTCAAAATACCGAATTGTTAATTTATTTGGCAAATTCATCATATACAATAAATAAAAATCACAGATCACAGACACAGAGTAATATAATGCAGCGGAAACAAAGAAATAGTAGTTCATGAAGCTACTATATAAATATATCAGAGTTAAATAAGATACAACAGAAGAAATAAAGTACAATAGAAGTCTCAATAAAATAACCAAGTACAAGCTGAGTAGAACAACGGAACTGAAATAGATAGGACAAGACGAGCAGATATTCTCCAGCGATTCAAATCTCCAAGAGAGTGGAAATCCAAATCTGTGAATAACTCAGGCTGACCCGAGCGTAAAGAAAAACACAAAACACTCGAGTCAGGACAATATATACTTATATAATGTAAACCAACTCAAGTGAACTGTAATAAAGATACAAGTAACTTAAAGAATGCTTGGGATCGCCCATTCTTTAAGGATCCGTTAAACTATTTACTATGTAGTAATATACACTATATACAGTAGTGTCTAATTAGTAAAGTATAATCATATAGAAAATAGCGTTAAGGGGATGGTGAACCTTAACGCGGTCGGATCTTTAAACCAAAATCGTAGTGGGCTCGATATGGTAGGTGACACGACACACAAGGCAATGCCAGGGTAGATATACCAATTACGCATCCGGACTGGTGGTGACGCATAGCAGCCACTACCGCCCACCTCGAACAACACTCCCAAATCAAGGGTGCGCACCAAATCAATCACAAGTAATAGAATGGTATCGAAGAAGTGTGTCCGATCAGAGGTGCTACCTCACTGGTTCGTCAATCGCTCCTGTTTTAGCCACCTTATGCCAACTCACGGGAGTTGGGTCCACGTATATACCTTAAGATCGTCGCCACCATCCTACTTCATTCTGGAAACTCCACCGCGTACACAGTTATCAAAGTGGTTTTCGGTATCGATAGAGAGTATGTCCATATCCGATCTCGGTCTCTTTAACAACCAATCGTTATTATAACCCGTGGTTATAATTTTAAAATAATATTTTATACTTCAAAATAGAATATCATTTCAAAAATCCAAATATTTATCAAAATAAAGATTAAATCAATTCCAAACCATTTCAATATATTTAAAATAACATATCATTTCAAAACTTCATTTCAAATCATTTTAATATATCAAAATATCATATCCTTTCAAAACTTCATTTCAAATCGTTTTAATATATCAAAATATCATATCCTTACAAAACTTCATTTCAAATCATTTTAATATATATCAAAATATCATATCTTTCCAAAACTTCATTTCAAATCATTTTAATATATCAAAATATCATATCTTTCCAAAACTTCATTTCAAATCATCATTTGAGTTCAAATCCAAGTATTCAACTTTAAATACCTTTTTAAATTCAAAGATATCATTCATTTATTATCATTTCAAGTCACCTTTTAAATAGTTTATATTTCAATCAAATAATTCATCTAAACCATTTAAAAGTGTAATTATTATACTTTCAAATCAAGTATTAAAATTTCCAAAGTTTCAATTCAATTCAATTCAATTATTTATTTCAATTAAATTTCCATAGACCATTTCAAATCTTATAAATTTCAAACATAGATTTAATCCACAAAATAACTATTCAAATTATAAAATAAATTCCGAATCTTTATTATCTTATATTTCATAAGTCCAATATCTTTTAAATAGATTCAAATTACAAGTAAACCAAATATTTTCATACTAATATAAACTTCAATTATTCATTCCAAGATTAAATATCATTTCAAATTCATTTCAAAATATCAAAATATCATTTCAAAACATCATTTATTTAATTTATATTTAAATACCATTTAATCACATTTCAAAATAGTTGTATTTCCCAAATCAACTATTCCATTTAAATCATTTAAAGTCAATTCATTATATTTAATAATTAAATATTTAATTTCGAAAATTTAATCTTTTTCAAAGATCATTTATCCATTTAAGTTTATTAAAACAATGAAAATTCAACTTTCGCAGCACTTAGGAAATGCTACGAAATGTTATGATTAAAAACAGTCCATTAACAAAAGACGGCATTTAAAATGCTGTAATATCTTAATTTAGTTTCAATTAAAACTTTTAGTTAAATTTAACACTATAGCACTAACAAAGTGCTATAATAACCCTTAGTTCAAATTTTCTATTAGGTTCATTTAAAACAACTACAGCATTTTCCAATGCTGTAATATCTTTACATTACATTTCAAAATGCTGTCAAATCAAATTCAGAGTTTTAATTTAAATTTCACAAACAATTAACTTTTAATATAAATCATTTTAACTTATAAAATCATATATATATTCACACTTTAAACAATCATTTATATACCCTTATTTCTATGATTTTATAAAGTCCAATTTCCATACAAAAATCAAATTAAATAACAATTAAATTTTCATTTCTTTAATTAAATTCTTAACTTAACAACTAAGTTTAAATTTCCAAAATATAACTTATTTCCATTTATTTTACTTAATTAAAATTTAACCTTTAAACAAATTTCACAAAATTCAATTTAAGTTATATTTCCAAATTCAGCTTAAATATTCATTTATTCATATTTTAATTTATACAAAATCATTAACACTTTTAAAAATTATTATTACTTAATAAAATCATTAAATTCATCTTTTAAATCAAATTTGTCATATTTTCTTACTTTACATAAATTCCATTTATAAACAAAATCATAAATTCCAAAATTAACTTATATTTCAAATTATACTTCACCATTTACTTAATTCACTTATTTAATTTGTATAAAATCACAAATATTTAATAGAAATCATTTTAATAAAATTTAAATCAAAATATCATAATATTTACATTTGTAAAATATTTTAAAAATTTTAGAAAAATATATAAACCACGGGTCTGTATAAAATTTTCTAGCCTAGGTCAAGTGATACGGATATGTATCATTTCAATCCGTAATTTACAAAGGAAACCGGGTTCTATCATTTCAAACCCGCAATCCCAAGTTAAATAAAATAAATAAAAAAGTCACTCAGGCTTATCATTTCAGCCCATAACGATCTTTCTCTATTCTAAAGTCCGTTCGGGTATGTATCATTTCAACCCATAGTGAACCTAATCTACAGGGAACTTGCAGTGTGATGAACTGATAAAAATGAACATAATAACATCATATAACAGTAATGGATGATATAACATATGTAATAACAGGGGTAAACATTATATGATCATAATATAATAGTTATAACAGGATGATAAAATTTTACAGATTCAAATGGTGTCAGTTTACTAGTTATATAAGTACACATTGTCTGGTGAGAATTACTCACTTGTTTAAGCTGGAGATGACGACCACAAACACACAACAAAGATTTCCAGAGGCACGAAAGCACGACAACACGAATATGATTTGAGATGGGAGAGCCAAAGATTAATTTCCTTGTCACATTCAAACAAAACAAATATAGACAACATGAGTTTTCAACCCAAAATTCAATAAAACAATGTTAGAAATGAATGCATGAACCAAAGCCAAAGTGATTGCACATGCTTTCTACCATCTATGCTTCAGCTCCAGATCTGAAATGCATGGCTACGGAGTGGGTTTGGATCTGGTTTTGGTTTGGTAAGGGTTGGCCAAACATGGACTTGAAGGTGATGAATATAGGTGTATCAATTCAACAACAGGGCAACATATACAAGGCAAATTACAACACCTCTAGGCCACAATAGGGTTCGGCCAGAGGCTAGGTGGGTCCAACCAGTGGTGCAGGTGGTGGTGGGTGGTGTGGAAGAGGGTGGAGGTCAGGTCAGAGGTGGTGGTGGTGGTGGTGGAGGAAGTGACGGCTAGAGGTGGTAGAAGGTGGTGCTAGCAAACTAGGCTCGGTTTATGTATAAAGTGATGGTTTAAGTGGATTTTGGTGGTGCTCCTTGCCATGGATGGGTTAGTCCTGCCTTGGTGATGAACTAGGGTGGGTGATGGTCAGAGAAAAGGGGTGGTAGAGGTCGGGTCAGATCTGGTTGAGGAGGAGCCAAGCTATGAGGTAGAGAGCATACGCAAAACAAAGGTAGAAAACATAGAAAACAAGAAAAAGGAAGGAAGAATTTTACCCAATCTCTTGAAGCCATGGCCGTGATTTTTTTTTGTGGGTTTGAGAAGGTTAGAATACGTGAAAAAAGTGAGGAAGTCAGCTGAAATGAGAAAAGTATTGTACGGCCAATTTTTTTTAATGAGATGTAGGTTGGAAAATGAAAAGGCGGAAGAGGAAAAGTTAGAAGGAGATAAAGAGTTTCAAGTCTTTTCAAATTTCCACAAATTCATTTTAATTTTATAAATACGTAACAAGGCTGATAATAAAAATAAATAAACTCATAAAATAAAATAAATAAGAAAAGAAAATAAATAAATTTAAATAAAAATCAAATAAATAAAGAAAATGGCAATATATACATAACTAGGCTTTATAAATTTGAAACAAATTCAAATGAACTTTAGAAAAATTATATTATCATTTTAAAAATATTAAAAGACATAAAATAATCTATTAACACATATTAAAACAAAATATGACAATAAAAATATAATTTATATGATTTAAAATAAATAATATTGCAAAATAAACAGTTTATACACAAAATTGAAAATTACATAACTTCTACAATATAAGTCCGTTTTCAACGAAACGAAAAGCAGTGTTCATGGAATTAAATCTATTTTCATAATAAAAGATAAAATTTAAGAATTTGAAATATTTAAATTTAAAGTTCAAAAGTCAAAGTTTGACCAGTTTGAATAGAAATTCACTTTTCAGTGAAATATCCAATTTATACTAGTTTGAACTATAAATCACTTAATAATCAACATTTATATTTAAAATGAAATGATTGAAATAGAACAAGTTTAAAATAATTTAAAATAAAAATAAAGTCAAAATTAAAATATATGCAAAAATCTAGGGTTGTTACAATAACAAAGGTCAAGCAGAGAATATCGATATGACTAATTTACACAGTTCTTTCGACTTGAGAATACCATTGATCTTTAATGTGGAAGCTCCGCTTTGATTATAGTTAAATCATGGCACGACATCCATCGAACGACTATAATTGGATCGAGTGAAAGCATTGGAATTGAAACATTATTCAAGGGAGGACTCGTCTCCTCAGTTATATGAGGTTAGTATCACGGTCAACTAATGTCAACTCAAAGTCAAAGTCTCTGGCCAAAGCAGTTCGGTTAATAACAATTATAATAAGTTATCAAATTTGATGGACATTGCTGATTAGTAACGGCTTTGTTAACTTCACTGAGAATGTGGTTCTCTCTTGGAATGTTGTGGATTTGTCCCAGTTTGTTACAAATTGTTTCATGTCATTGTGTAAGCTTTGTTATAGATGTAGGTCTGCTTTGTGCATTTTTATAGTGGTCGGTCCCCTCTAAAAACCTTTTCTACAGCTTATGCAATCTTGTCTAACTCTAGTTCTATAAGCTAGTTTAGTTGTTCTAATTAGTAGTTAGGCAATCGGCCTATCTCTTGGTTCTCAAATATATTTATTACTTGTTGTAATAAAAAGTGGACGGTCCACTTTAAAAACCGGCTGGCTTTGCCAAATATATATATATATATATATATATCAGTTAATTACATATGTTTAATTTATATTTAATTACAATATCTTACTATGGTTAAAATTGATCATAAAATTATATATATAAATTTATAAAAATAGTAATTTTTGATAATAGGAAATATATTATTTATTAATATTTAATATTATTTAAATCAATATATTACATAAATAAACCATGTAAAATCAGATATGTTTTGAAAATTATTTTTAAAATTTTATAAAATTATTTTGTCATATGATAAGCTCTTGGTCAGAAAATAAAAATTAAAAAAATCATCTTTTCTATTTTTTAAAATTATTATTATAATCGACCAAAAATTAAAAAATTAATAAAAATAAAATTTGGCTGAAAAATAATATGGAAAAATTTTCAAACTTCAAAATATCATATATGATTTACTGGAAATTCAAATTTTGAAAAAATGTTTGGAAAATAATTTTTTATTAATATTATATGTAATTTCGAATAAATATTCAATTAAAATATATTTCAAAATAATAAAAATAAAAATAAAAATTTTGTGTGCTGTATATACGATCTGGAATTTAATTTTTTATTTTGTTAATTTATATATATTTATGTGTATGTATGTATATATCATTTTTAATAAAATATTATTTCATCATTATATATATATATGTGCATATATTATTCACGATTTAAAAAAATTATACATATAAATTATTTTATTATTTAAATAATTTATTTATATTTAAATAGATATATTATAATAATATGCATATATATTATTAATATTTTATTTATTAATTTTATATATACATATGCATACATATATATATTTAAAAACCTTTCATTTACATATAATTATTTAAACAAAAATTAACATATACCTATATGTATAATATTTATATATATATGTAATAAGTTTATATGCATACATATATTTGGAGAACATACATTACATATCGAATGTGGTAACATGTCCGTTGCGATGTAAATCCCGATATACACGGGCATGTTATACCTTGCACGGACTGACATGTTACACATACACATGCATACATATAAGTACATACATACATATACATATATATATATAATAAAAATATGTAAATTATAAATTTTAATAAAATAAGAGATTTTATTTAAAAAAATTAGAAATGTTCTAAATGAATTAGACTTCGTAGGCCCAATACAGATCCAACAAGGGAATTTTTTTAGATTCATGCATAACTTTCGCTGTGGGCTGGCCTAGTTCCAACAGATGTCATCTATTTTAACTACAGCCAGAAGGGGCATTACTGCACTAATTGTACCCAGTAGGAGAATAAGGAAGGGGCCAAGTGCTTTATCTATAATAGGCCAGACCATAAAAAGAGGGATTGCCCATAAGTTAAGCATGCAAAGGTTTATGCTTTGAAAGGACCTTCGTCTGAACCGACTGCTGAAAAGAAAGTAAACAGTGTGCTTGAATGTACGATTTTGATTTCCAGTATATCAGTTAGAATTCTATTTGATACTAGTGCTACTCACTCTTTTATTTAGAGAAATTTGATTGATAGGTTTGAATTAGACACCGCCTATTTAATTATGCCCTTGCACGTAGTTAATTCGATCATGTGTATGCGACTCTCACATTGAGTGGCACTAACCTTGAGTTGGATTTGTATAGACATTTTTGTGTGTGCGAACCACATGTGTTTGACTTTGTAGGGTGATTTTGGGTATGGACTGGTTAGCGTATAATGATGCTAGGATTTATTGTGCTGATAGGATTATCGTCGTATGAAATCTAAGGGGAGGAGAAAGAGTTATGATAGCATTGAACATAATAAAGGAGAAGCTAGACTTGATATTATGTGCTATGGAATAACAAGAAGATGAAAACGGTAGAGTACGTGTAGTCTGGGAATTTGCAGATGGGATTACTACCAAGTAGGGCAATTGAATAGACTTGATGCTAGGGACACGGCCTATTTGTAAACCGCCCAGCAGAATGCCGCCCAGGTAGATGGAGGAATTTAAGAAGTAGCTAGTGGAACTATGATAAAAGTTTCGTTAGGCTAAGTAGTTCGCTGTGGGGAGCATCCGCGGTATTCGTATAGAAGTCGATGGTTATTTACGGATGTGCATTGATTATCGGAAGTCGAAAGAGTTGGCAGTAGTGAAGAATCATTATCCTTTGGTCAGAATAGATGGCTTATTTGATCAGTTGAGTGGAGTTTGAGTGTTCTCGTAGCTAGACTTGGTAATGAATTTCCATTAACTGAGAGTAGCAGAAGGTAATATTCCACTGACTGCATTCTTAATAAGGTACAGTTCCTATGAATGATTAGAGATGCCGTTTGGACTGACCAACGCCCTTGCGTTCTTCATTAACCTTATGAATTGAATTTTTCCACAATCAGTTGAATAGATTTTTGTTGGTCATCATTGATGATATCTTATTATATTTTAAGAATGAAAGAGATTATGAAGTTCATCTTAGATTGGTGCCAAAGACGTTGAAACAACACAAGTTGAAGGTGGAGTTTTCAAAATGCCTTTATGGAAACAAAAGGTGAAGTTCCTTGGTTTGGAAAAATGGTTAGCTGTGGATCCATCGAAGATAGAAACTATTAATGGTTGGAAGAAGCCAGAGATGGTCATGAAAATGAGAAGTTTCTTAGGATTGGCTGGTTATTACCGTAGATTTATCAAAGATTTCATGCGTATAGCAGTGCCCTTGACTAAGTTGACCAGGAAGAACAAGAAGTTCGTGTGGACTGATAAATGCAAAGGATCGTTCTAGGAGTTGAAGAATTTATTGACGAACACTCCTATATTGATTATGCCTGAAGGGAACTAGGATCTAGTACTGTATACCGACGCTTGTAGAATAGGTTTAGGGGTGGTGCTGATGCAAAAATGGTGAGTGTTAGCTTATGCATTAAGGCAGTTGAGGCCACATAAGGTTAGATATCTGACTCATGACTTAGAGTTGGCAGTAGTGGTGTTTGCGCTGAAGATTGGAGGACACAACTTGTTGGGAGAACGATTTGAGTTGTATACAGATCACAAATCCCTCACGTATTTATTTTCTTAGAAGCAGTTGAATATGAGGTAGAAGAGATGACTAGAATTCTTGGTGACATGTGATTTCGGGATAGAATATACGCCATGAAAAGGGAACAAGGTTGCCGATTGTTAACCCGCCTTTTGGCAAGGCCGTAGGCAAGCGGATTTAACTAAATTGATTGCTCGGTTATCGAGACTGGAATACGATAGGTTTGAGTCAACTGGATGGATAGACGACCAATCACGGATGATAAACATGATTATAAAGCCGAGATTCGGCGTAGTCAATAGGCAAAACTCGTGGGATATTGGAAATATGGTTTCAACAAAAGTCGAGTTGATTCGAGATGGTTGGAGTTCACTTCAAGTCACTGGTGGGTTTACTTCGGGGTTTCACCTAGGTTGCTTTGAGTCATTCCGGGCTTTACTTCGGGTTTCTAAACGATCGGCATACCCACAGGCTCGGGGTTGGCAGACATTGGATCAGCATCGAGGAGTGCTTCAGGTCGGCACGTTCATAGCTCCGGGTCAGCACTCAATTTTGCTCTGGCTGGCATTTGGGAATCAGGTCAGCATTCTAGGGGATCGGCGTCTTCGGTTTGCTTCGGGTCGGTGAGTTTCATACTCGGGTCGGCAACTTGGTTTTGGGATCGGTGAGTATGGGGTCGGCGTGATTGAGTGTGAGTTGTTTACTTTGGGTCGGCAGCTTGGTTTTGGGATCGGTGAGTATGGGGTCGGCATGATTGAGTATGAGTTGTTTACTTTGGGTCGGCACTAGCATATCCACTACACCATTATAAGATATTAACAACGGGTATAAACCGTTGTTAAGTCTAAAAGCAACGGGTAAAAACCGTCTTCATTACAGGAGTGGTTGAATTTAGCGACGGGATAAAACCGTTGCTTTATGTCCAAAAGGCAACGGGTATAAACCGTTGCAAATTGTGTCAAAGGCAACGGGTATAAACCATTGCAAATTGGATCAAAGGCAACGGGTATTAACCGTTGCAAATTGGGAAAAATGCAACGGGTATAAAACGTTGCTTTATGGACAATAAGCAACGGGTATAAACCGTTGCTTTATGTCCAGTAAAAAACGGTTTAAAACCGTTGCTTTATGCCCAAGTCACACATAAAGCAACGGTTAACAACCGTTGCACATAGTGTTTGCTCCTGCTCCTACAAAATCACATCTGTAACTCACTACTGCGTATATCTCAGTATATATACCAGAATATCAATATATATCAAAATGTGCCAAAATATTAAAATATTGGTACACAAGCACTATAAACATATCGCACATATTCCATACATATAATATTATTATCAAACTTATAATTACACTCATTGTTTTGCAAACAGAATGCTACCGTGCCGGAATATCATACTTATTACACTGCATTGTTTATTACACTACAGTACAAAGATTTCATTAATTACACTACATTGTTTTGCAAGCAGTGAAGTCTACATGGTTCATTACAGGGCAAAGCATTCCAGTTTTCAGACTTCAATGTTTGCAGTGCAGACTTGAAGCTCAACACAATATAGACCATCAGTGGAGCTACAGAAATGATTTGCAGTGCAGCTACAAACTCAAGGCAAAATGATTTGCAGTGCAGACTTGAAGCTCAACAAAATATAGACCATCAGTGGAGCTACAGAAATGTACCAAGCAACCAGGGGATGAAAACAAAAGTCAGTATATCTGAAGTGAATGCAGAGACAAAGCACAAGAATGCAACTATACTGAAATGCATAAATAACTGATGCAAACTAACCATCACATGATATACAAGAACAAACTGGTTAGACCAAATGCATATGGATACTATGCCAGACTGTAAACAAGATCAAAGGCAGACTAGTAAAAGAAACTACAAGTATACATCTACGACAGACCAGGCAGTAATAAAGCAAACTGCACATCTAACTAGAGCCAAGACTACAAGTACAAGGCATATATACATCTAACTAAAGCCAAGACTACTAGTACAAAGCAATTCAAAGCAAACAACGGTTAGGATAAAGAAAATTTGATCAAGCCTCAATTTCCAGATTTTGAAATCTTTTTCAGGTTCTCTTTCCTCTCTGTCAAACTATCCAGGTGAGCAAACTACCCTTATAAATTCTTAAAACTTGATATATCTATTTTGCATGTGATAAGTCTTGAATGTAAATTGTGAAAGGTGCTTGCATGCTTGTATTTATGTATGCATGACTGTGTGTACGATTGTGTACAGGAAAACAAAAGAAAATCAGCAATATATGCAAAGAACAAGTCAGAAATATCAATACCTCCGACTAAAGATATCGTATCAAACCCTTTTGATGGCTCACATAACCTCCGACTCCAACATCCCCAAAGGTCTCGGTAAATTGTCGACATATTTTGGCGGTTAGCTCATTCGGCAATAAAATTTTATCCAACAACACTTTTTCATATGTGGGTGGTACTGCTTTTCCATGAATTACTAATGCTGTGGAATCTCGACATATAGTACCTGTTATATAAGCATTTTTGGAGTGAATATATGGATTCACATTTACAGAACTAACAAAAAACAAAACTCATGCTACCCAAAACCATTTCACAAACATGCAGCGATGGCCCAAGTTTCATAGCATATGAACTAGACCCAAATTTGCCTAATAATGACTTGGGTTTAATGCCAGAAGTGAATTACAGAGAATTTTTTTGGCAACCAAGCAACATATATATTAAATGCGTGCAAATCGAAGCATAAGTCATTCTACTGGAAACTATTACAGGGGGTATTATCACTACTGGAAACTTGTATTAAGCAAAGTAACTGTTCGTGGCATAAAAATTGCTGTCGTAGAATATAAATGGTAGAAACAGTAGTCACTGCTTATCATCACAAAGGCTCAACGCTAATCGCTGATTACAAGGAATCAAATACATAACTAGATTCAGGCAACCAAGATAACCTGATGAAGAGTTATTGTACTGACTGTCAGTTAGAAGTAGATGAATCATGGGCAAAAATTAGTAATAAATTATGAAACCAACAGATGACAATTTTTGTTGGTAATTGAGAATCAACAATGGAAAAATGGGTGCATTAGTTCTTACGTTCGCTGTGAACTTTTTACAAAAGAAAAGATGTGCGTTTTTTTTTCTCGATCGCTAAACCCTGACGTGAAATTGATATGTCCAAGCTAATCTAAATCACAAACAGAGTCATCAGGAGCGGTCGGATTGTCCATGAATGCAGTCAAAAGATATCTGTGACAATTAAAATACAGCAGATAAAATTATTCTATATGATGACCTGTATGTTTCCTGATACACTCTCCCGTTCACGAAGTTAAGCATTCACTGACTTTGCAACATATTATTTTCTTCAAATTTTAATAAAATAGTACCTGTTGCAATTACTTCGTCCTCGAAGTTCAGGATTTCACATCTTTGGTCGATTAACTGATTGTTCGAAGTGGCAAACTGAGAAGATGCGATTTCACTGCCTACTTGACGATTATCTTGGGCTATGCTGAGAAGACGCTCCAGTTTATCATCCATATTGTCCAGCTTCATCAATTTTTGCTCCACATTTTGCAGTCGTTGCTCATATATTCCTTGGGCCTGTTTGAGCCGTTTGCATGGAATGGCAGCACTCTTAACTTGGCTAGGAGCTATATTGGTCCCAATACAACAGCGCTCTTAATATATGGAAGATGTTATACTTTGTATTAAGCAAAGTAACCACGTGCAAGGGCACGAATACTTTTCCTTATTGCCACCGTTTTCAGCAACAAATTTAACGAAATTTCTCACACCTTCCACATATTCTGTATTTCTTCGATTAGATTGATTCATCCATTGTTTGTCTATACTAAAAGACATACTAAAAGAAAATAACAAGAGCTAATAATAAATCATGGGTAACAATATCTTATGGCTTTCCACCAAGTTCAACTCTGATATTAACTAAACAGATGAATATTCTTTTGATTTCACTTGAAATTTAACATTAGCATCAAACTGTTTCCAAAACATTTGCCATTACAACAGCGCCATTTTGTAGCACCAGAGTAATGTCTATGCATTACCCCTCTCCTGATACTTGGTTTGCGCCATTAACAACAATTTTATCCACTTACTAAATATGGTCTCATATTTAGTAAAACAAAATTCATTGCATCAACTTATACCCTAGCAGTCACTATAAGCAACTATGTCTAACTAGCATGCAGTACAGTACAATACATTACAATTTGTAAAACAAATCAATGTGGTGCTATTAATTTGACTAGTTGAAGTTTATTATATGTGAAGCTTGAATTTTTGTGTTGTGCGCAAGCAAGGTTAAACATAATTTAAGCACAGTATAAATCATGAGAAATCATTACATATGGTGAACCTATTACATGTATGGCTATCACTACTACAAAACATGCCATTTGCATCGCCTCATTTGAATCGGTTGAAGTAAAAACTGATGCAAATAGAACTATTTGCATCAGTTCTGTCTTAATGACCGATGCAATTGGTACGTGAAAAGCAATAGGTAATAAAAAAATCAAATTTGCATCAGTTGTCACCAACAACTGATGCAAATAGTCGATGCAAATAGTTTTAGTCGCATCGGTTTTAAAGTCAACTGATGCAATTACGTCCAAAATAATAATTTTCGCATCGGATCCCAAAGGAGGCGATGCAATTTCAAATTATCTAGGTTATTCATTGCTCGCCTGTTACGTCCCGCCTTTCCAATTTTTTTTTCCCGCTCCCGTTGTTTTCCCCAAATAATTAGCTTGCTTAAAAAAAAACCCTAAAATTGATGGAAAAATGGAAAACACTATCAAGCACGACTCGACGACCTTTGATTGAAAAATGGAAATAATAGCCGTCTTGCATCCATCATCTACAATAGCTCAGCTGAAGCTCCGATAATGGCAGACAAGAGGAAAAATGGGAAAGAAAATTAGCGTCATACCGTCGATACCTCTCTCTACGCTAACTTGAAGTTAAGTAGAACCTCTCTCTTTAAGTTCATTTGTCTTTGTAATGTTTAGATTTATGTGTCTTCAATAATCCTCAGTTCTCTGATAATGTAATTAGATTGAACTTTTGAATGGATTTTCGCGTTTCGTTCAGTCCATATATACCAAAGAGTATTAATGAGATTTCTAAAGATACCTTTTGACTGTAGACATTTTCTAGATCATCCATTATATTTTTAATAGTGAAACTACTGGAGCACTTGATGTAAAACTTACTTTGAATAGATAACCAAATTTGACTAGAATAACTACAGTTAAAGAAAATATGATCCGAGTCTTCATTATATTGAACAACACACAACTAGTAGATTTGATATTACTCCAGTTGCTTATTCTTGGTAATGTAGGCAGTCTATCGATGTAGGCAAAATGTGTACATAAAGACATTTTAGGTGAGCAGGCCTTATTCCATATATGTTTAGACCATTGGCATGCCTGAAGTTGTTCCTTGCACCATAACCAAGCAGATTTAGATGAGAAATCACCATTTTTATGTTAAATCCCACCACCAGTAATCACAGTCTCTATCTTTGAGTATTGGTATTCGAGTGATTTCTTTCTTGATGTTAATAGGTAGATTATAATTATCAAGTTTTCCAATTGTGATTATCAATCAAGCTTGAAACATAACTATTCTGGTCTCTATATAATATTAAATTTTCATCATTCAATTTATGCAAGAAAATTTCACCATGAAGCCAGGGATCATGCCATATTTTTATGTGTTCTCCGTTATCTATTTTTCTAGAAATAACTCCATTACAGATTACTATATTTTTGAAATGCGCTCATTATTAAACAGAGTACAGTTGAAATCACCAGCAACTGCCCATGGTAGTGTTATAAGCTGCAATTTTTTAATATGCTGAACATGCTTTTTTGTACATAGAATGTGGTTTTTGTTACATAGAATGAAGTAAACTTGGATGGAAAATTTCTTCAAATTTGTCACTTTCAGCCAAGAATAACTGACACAGATAATTTTCTAAACTTATTACAAACTTAAATCACTTGCTAGAACGATTTGAAATCAAGTCAGTGTAATTATTTTAGCTAGTTGGTAATTAATGGGATATGATTATATACTTTGATAAAGAAACATTAACCATTATATAGATCAAGTTCAGACGAATGTTTTCCTAATGTTGTTTTGAACCAGAGCAAGTGATCCTGCACTGTTGCTAGCAGCTGGGTGTATAACATATACATTGATTATTTTACTTTGATTCAGTAAATTTTATCATTTTGCAATTCAATGTAACATAACTCGAGTTGTAAATATCAAGAGTCCTGATGGGTGCACAGTAGCAAATATGACACCAGAGATGCAATTCGGGACTTACCACAATCTTCCACATTTGTGTACTGAGGTATTTTTGTCATTTTTAAACATCTTTCATCATTTGCTTACTTATATATGTTCTTATGCATGCTGATATACTTTGCTTCGTTGATATGCAGGCTGATAATGCGTTCGAGTAGGCTTAAAAAGCTAAGTATTCCAACATTATTAATCTTTGATTCTATCTTATATTATAATTAGTATTTATATTATAGTTCGAATGTCTGGTTTATTTACTTTGGTTACATCTCTCGTAGTTGTTCTATGTTTAGGTTTTATTTGCCATTTTTTGCATTTTTGTCTGATAGTTGTTTTAAGTTCATATGTCTAGGTAGTCTTAATTAATTGTAGTCGATTTATGGTGAATTAGGGAGTCGTGATTTTGGGTTTCGGTTCATAACTGAGTTTATTATGTTATCTCCTTTTGAAGAAAAGGTACTGTGCCTTCAATCTATTATTTTTATATATATATATTATATCGAAATTTCAAATTTTAAAGTGATTTGTACTTGCTATCAAAAGATGCAACTTACAATGTTTAAACTGATCTGTACTTGGAATTTAGATGAGACAGAAAAAACATTTTTGGAGGGATCAAATATAACCTGTAACACTATGCATTGGAGTAATAATTTTAGCCTGCTTTAGCAAATAAATGAAAAGAAGCAACTGAGCATTATAAATGCTATGTGATATGTATAACACGAAAGATTTGATGTTGAAACTGTTATCCTATCTTGATTATTCTCATAGATGATTAAAATGTAGGATTTAGATCTTCATAATCATTTAACTTCGTGGCTACAAAATTTGTCATTTCTATTAAAAGCGTTTATTTAAGATGTTTGACCCAATCACTACAGGACTTTTCTAGTGTCATCTTAAAAGTGTAAGGGTTCAAAAATGGAACCACATTATCAACAGCTGGTGCCTTTTTTTACTGCTCAGGTGACTATTCTATTTTTTTTCTTTTGCAGAGGTGCCTTATGTGAACTATGATAGTCTTGTTTGCTTTTCCAAATCAGCCATTTTACATTCTGCCATGTATTCAGTGTTTACACAATTATTTCATATATAAATTATAAACAATGTACACCGATAAATAATATCTCTTTCTATGTACTTGGTATAATCAGCAAGGACGCCATATTCGTATTTCAAGTAATCAAACAAGGACTCTTGTCTATGCTCAAGTATTATAATGTGATCCTCTATTCCATTAAGATCAGCTTGCTGTTTAAAAAGATCATTTGCACACCTTAAAAACAACTTACCAGCATATTAGTTTAGCATTCATAAATCTTTGGATTTATATTTTTCAGTCGTTATAGATGTTATTATATACAATGTTGCTACAATTAATTTGTTAACAGAGTTTGGCAGACTAAATGAAATATTGATACATCATATTAATTTCCATTTTTTTTCCTTTTCATTACAGAAAAAGGAGTAATTTTAAGGATCAGAGATTGGATATTATTGGTTTACAAGTTTGGTGATGGATTGGTTACTGTAGTAAAATGTGATGAAATAGTTATGTGATAAGGCAGAGATGGATTGTGCAGTGTAAGGTAATGGAAATACAATCTTCTCATCCATCAGATTAAGCGGATGAGTACTGCTAATTCAAAATGCTTGTTAGCAACCTTTTATAAAAAAGTGTTGGTGAAATCTCGTAGCAGAGAGTAATCATTCAGATGTATGTATCAGTAAAGACAAAATGAAGAAAAAAACTTTTTTTCCTTGGTGAACTTGGTAGAATCGTTGAGAAGAATTTGAAGTTTCCGGACGTTTCTGATGCGGTTTCGGTTGATGATTTGGGCGGATCGTGCAGGGTATTATAAGCTGTCAAATACTCACGATGCAAGGTCAGAGTTTGTGTAATTTTCTAGAATTGTATTTAATGGTTTTGGGTGGGTTGGTGTCTAGGCTTCAAAGGTGCTATGTGAGTTTATTTTCTTAAAACCAAAGATAAAATTGATTTTCATTTACAGTCGATATAATTCTATTGTGTCGCATGTGCAAAAGTATGGTAATTGTTTGCTTGTGAATATACCACACAAGGAACTAAACAGTTGGATTTGGAAAATTATAAATTTGCACTTCAGGTGTGTTCTTGCATATGCATGAATTGGGAATTTAGTTAAGTTGGTTTTAAAATACTGTGTTTTAGCATGCCGGTGCAGTAAATTGCTTGTTGACATTACTGGCACTTTAAACTTGAATTGAGTTGCAGATGAATGCACTTTCGCTTTTTAGGTTACTATTGTAGTATATATATAAAACAGAAGAAATGGGAATTTCATTAATGACACTTGATTTTTCTGATATTAGAGGTTTATTTTTCAACTTATATGCTACCTGTAGCTTCTGAAAGTTTGAGTACATAATTTGATGAATGATTTTGTTCTCTGTAGGATGTTCTATTTTTTCTTTGAATCAAGGCATAGCAAGAAGGACCCGGTTGTGATTTGGCTAACTGGTGGACCAGGTTGCAGTAGTGAGTTAGCTGTGTTCTATGAGAATGGGCCTTTCAACATTGCAAATAACTTATAACTTGTCTGGAATAACTTTGGTTGGGATCAAGTATTTTTAACAATTTTCTTTTTAATGTTTATTATATGATCACTACTTGGTTAAAGATAATTGTTTAGTCCGTTAGCGCGCGCTCAGTTGACAAGTACGATCAAACAATGGACATGAGAAGTACATAGTTACCGAATTTCTTTAGAACATAGAACTCCATATTTTGTTCCTATGTTGTAAAGTTGACTTTAAGATCATCCTAACCCAATTCTACTCTTCTGCACTAAGATATGGTAATTAAATTCATAATATGTGACATCAATGGCTAATATTATCATGAATTTATCTAGGCATCAAATCTGATTTATGTGGATCAGCCTACTAGAACTGGTTTCAGCTACAGTTCCGACAATCGTGATACTCGTCATAATGAGCAGGGAGTGAGCAATGACCTATATGATTTTCTTCAAGTAAGCGGATTCGAATCCTTAATATGCATAATTTTTATTTCCCTTAAGTATTTATTTTGGTGATAAATCACACAGTACTCATGCATTATGATCAGGTACTAGAACTTTAATCTGCTGAAATGCTTAGAATATTAAACTATTACTGATAATCATAATATTTTCTTCTTGGTCCTTTTAAATGTTTACTTGGTTGATGTTTAGTAATAATTAAGTTTGCATTATGTTAAATATGTTCCCCAAAACCAAAAGCAAAAACATGAAGTAGGATATATGTATTTCTTGTTCTAGCCCTGACTCATTCTTATTTTCTTCTTGGTCCTTTTAAATGTTTACTTGGAGAATCTTATGCTGGGCATTACATCCCAGCTTTTGCAAGCAGGGTTCACCATGGAAAAACATGAAGAAGAGAAGCAAGAGTGACACTTTGAGAATTGGAAATGTTAATAATAAATATAGCATGTGTACATACCCTGTTGATCCTAGCCAGGTACTGTTTTTTCGTAAATTATGTTTATTTGGTTTGGAATTTTTGTGAATCTTGCTGCCATATTAGTTCTATGGTGGGTATGGGTTTGGCAATGGAACAACGATAACCTATCCGTTTGAAACAATTTATTATGTTTACTTCCGTTTATATCCACTAGTTTAAGTAATATTTTGAAGGCATTGGCAAAAATAGCAACCAAGTTTGGTGAAAAGATGAGAAATGCATCAGACATTTGGGCTCCACCAATATATAGAAGACTTGTTAGCAATGACAGGAAAGAGAGGGATATGACAGAAAGGTGTATGCTGAAGTTGAAGTCAGTTATCTATCCTCCGCTTCCAAATCTTTCAAAGGTAGTATTTAAATCAGCTTACGATTCTTTTTTGTATCTTATGTCATTCTTTCTATAATTCACTTCTAAAAACATTCCGTATATTTCACTAAAAAAATTAAAAGATTCCCAGGTAGCTGCATTGGATATTAAGAAAAACCTGCTTTCAAATATGCTGGTTATGGTTGATGACTGCCAGAAAATTGTTCCCATGATTAGAGCATGGGGGTGGTATATTTCACTTATTGGACCAGACTCGGTAAAGCATCGAGGTATCATCAACCAAATGCTGAAAATTCCAGAGCAAACATGTTAAAACAGAATAAATTATTCTTGGATATATATACGTGCGCGCGCGCCTTATCTAATATTTGAAATTCATTGTGTATGGGAACAGATGACCCAGACAATGCAGATACCATTGACATAACTTTTTGTGGGCATTCGATTTCGGAGCAGCATGATTACCAATTACTGGTTTTAGTGCTTTACTCTATCTTAAAAGGTGCGTAATGCATGCTCTTATTCAATAGCAGGTTTATGGATTAAAATTTTGATCTTATATACCAAATTTATCATCTGCTGTAGGGTTTGTACCTACAAAATACGTTATCAAGTGAAAACGAGTATGTCAACAGTATGTCTGGTGAAATGTATGTGTGAGCAATTTCTGATTTCAGTGGATAGTTTGTTCATGTACTTTAATGTGTATAATTTGATGAACAGTTAGCATTCATCAAAATTCTTTCCAAATAAATTATGTACCGTGGAATTTATTTATGTTTTTCATTCTTTTGTAGAATTATTAAATCTGATTATGTATTTGCCATCAAATTTAATTTTGAATGATAGTAATATTGCATGCAATAATTGTTTGTTATAATCAATAATATATATATATATAGTCTATTTGAGTACTGTAATAATGGTATTTGAGAATAGTTTTTTTTGCATCAGGTATAAATAGCTGATGCAATAAAGGGATTAGTTTGCATCGGTTGTTATAAAAAACCGATGCAATAGAGGGATTAGTTGCATCAAATTTCATTACAACCGATGCAACATGGGGGCTGTGTCCAAGCAACCAACCATGATATTTTGCATCAGTTGTTAGTAACAACCGATGCAAAAAGGACCTTTTTGCATCGGTTTCAGAACTGATGCAAAAGCGTTAAGTCTGTTGCATCGGTTGCATATGCATCGGTTGTTGAACTGATGCAAAAGGGGGGTAAACAACTGATGCAAATGGCCTGTTTTGTAGTAGTGTATTATTCTAAGTTGTCTATGATATGAGAAACCATTATATGAGTCGAGATAGAGGTAGGAAAAAAGCGGCTAGCTTTATTGGTTCCGTGTTCACCCTATTTTTCTAATTTTCGACCTATATATGGTAGACCCTTTTTTTTAACGGTATAACATCTGCAGTTGATATATTTTGAGTTCACTTCAATTCTGAGGAGTGACATATGAAGACATGGTAAGTAGAAATGACCTTCACGACCATTTTGGTTGTGCAGTTGATGGTCTGGTTTACACATGGTTCAGTGGAAATAGTAAAAAAGGCAGAAGGGGATCTTTTCAAGTTGCAGAAAAAATGAACTAAATGTTTGCGGGTAGACATACACACACTGTAGGAAAAATAGTTCATCAATGTAAGTATCAGTTCCTAAATAATTATTAGTTTTTTAGCTTCAGCTTTCAAATTTCAATTCCTAAACGATTATTTACAGAAAACTACTTGTTTATAACTAAATACTAATAAGTTATTAGCTACAGGCGTTTTCAAGGTTAATGAAATCTAAAGCAGTAAAAGGGCGACTCAATTTTAGAAAATTAGACAACTCAAAACAAGAAATTCGCATACTTAATTAGCAGTGGCAGTATAGAGACTGTAGCAGGACTTCAAATCAGCAGTAGAAAATATCGCGTAGGAGGCAAGCTTGAGCCGACAATGGCTGATGGAATAGCCGAGTATGCAGCGATGATTATTTAGAAAGCGTTGATTTTTGAAACCCTAGTTTTTTTGGGTTCGAGCAGATCGCCAGATTGCTATTGAGCTGTAACTGTGAAGTAAAACAGATAAGGGAGACTCAATTTTAGAAAATTAGACAACTCAAAACAAGAAATTCGCATACTTAATTAGCAGTGGCAGTATAGAGACTGTAGTAGGACTTCAAATCAGCAGTAGAAAATATCGCGTAGGAGGCAAGCTTGAGCCGACGATGGCTGATGGAATAGCCGAGTATGCAGCGATGATTATTTAGAAAGCGTTGATTTTTGAAACCCTAGTTTTTTTGGGTTCGAGCAGATCGCCAACATGGAGATTGCTATTGAGCTGTAACTGTGAAGTAAAACAGATTTTGGGTGTTGCCCGGCTTAGTTGGTTGCCCCATCCCAGGGGCTTGGTGGGCTTGCCACTGGGCCGGCTAAAAGATTGGGACGGTTAATAACCGTTGCTAATTAGCCACGGTTGAAAACCGTTGCTAATTGAAACGAAGCGCGCCAAAAATTATGGCGTGAAAGGATGAAATTCACCGCCATCATTTGTCTCCAAAGAAGCTACGGTTAATAACCGTTCCCAATTAGCAACAAGAAAAACCCGTTGCTAACTGAACCAAGACGGTTATTAACCGTTGCTAAATGGCAACGGTTATTAACCGTTGCCAAATGTGCGGATGGTTAGTTGCAAATCTCAGTATTTGGTGTAGTGATCCCTGGGTCGGCAACACTCTGGGTCGGCGTATTGAAGAAAAGGGGATCTGTGTATTAAAGGCCGGGATCGACATCGTCTTGCTCTGAGTTCCAGTCTAGTTTACTTCGATTCATGAGTAGGCGTGCTTCGGGTCATCCCCAGGAAATATCAGGTCAGCATATTCTGAACTCAGGGTCGGTCGTAATGATGGATTTGGGGTCGGCTATGGTCTTGATGGGCCCGGATCATTCAGGAAGCCCAGTAACTCGGATTTTGCCTATAAATACAGCAGGCAGGGCTTTAGAAAGAGGGGATCTTCATTCTATATCTTTTCATCTTCTCCATTAAGGCTACTCCACCATTATTATTTTAAAAACTTCGTATTGTAACTGTAATTGATTCTGATATCAATAAAACGGAAATTTCTGGAGTGGACGTAGGCCAGAGTCAACCGAACCACTATAAATCCTCTGTTATTACTGCTTTCTTTTTAACTTTGATTGTTCTTCATATTTAAACTCTCTACATACACTCTATCTGTTATCTGTGACTGTGAATTGGTGCTTTCAACGGCGTTCGGGTGTTAGTGACCAATTTTGGCTCTAACATTTTGGTGTTGTCACTGAGAAAGCTAGCACTCAGGGATTCTGAAGCTTGGATTTTGGATTTAAATGCTTAGGAACTCAGATCCTGAGAAGCAATGGTTAGGCCATCGACAAGGAGACAAGTGACAAAAAGGAGCAATCAAGAGGGAAGTCAAGGGGCCTCTTCTGGAGCTGGATCAGATCAGGCATCCATCTACATCACTAGGGACGAGATGCAGATTATGATGGATTCTATGCAGGATCAGTTAATGAAATGGCAAGAGGAAATGATGCAGACCCTTCTTAGGCAATTTGGACAGGCTGGAACAGCAGGAGCTGTAGTAGTTCAGATCCATGGAGTTGGATCAGAAGGACTCAACGGGCAAGAAGATGGAGTGGTTCAGCAGGGGGCAGCTCCCAATCAGCAAACAACTATCAATCTGGATGGACCTAGACTTGGGGGCACACCACCAGGTAATGCTGGACCAATCCATGGAGGGATACCAGATGACGATGCACAGCCCAGTGCCAATAGGAATACAGGAATGCGTGACGAAGAGTATGTACCATAATTCCCTCGAGGACTTGGAGGGCAGTTAGGAAATGTGGATGAGGGCCAACCCTTGGTAGGTAACACTGGATTAGCAGACATTATCAGGTGAACTATTTGCGTAGGTCTGACAAACAGGGATTTGGAGGGAGTAAACAAAAGTCCATTTACCCGTAACATCAGGATGGCTAGGAATCCACCCGATTTCAAGCTACCCACTCTAGAAGTATACAACGGTAAGACGGATCCCACTGACCAATTGATGAGGTACACAAGGCATACGGAAGTGCTGGGGGCATCAGAGGATGTTATGGCCCAATGTTTCCCCCTGTACTTGACCGATATAGCTGCTATGTGGTTCAGACAACTAAAAGATGGATTTATTGGAACATGGAAAAAATTGGTGGATAGGTTTTTAAAACAGTTTCGAGTTCACATCAAAAGGCCGAAGAATGTGATGACACTAACGTCGGTGGAGCAGAAGATGGGAGAATCGCTCAGGTTTTTTTTAACTCGGTTTAATGCAGCAGTTGCTTCGGTGGATCGGTCGGATCCATCAATGGTTCTAATGGCGACGGTGTCAGGAGTCAGGGATAATTCAGATTTCAAAGTATCGTTGATACGAGACCCACCAATGGATCTCGGGGAATTTTTTCACAAAGCTGGGAGATTTCTTCAACAAGAGGATGCATGTTTGGATATAAGGTTAAAGGAAGTAAACATGGTTAAGGATGGAGAACCGTCCGGTGAAAGCTCGGGTAAAGACAAGGATAAAGGTAAAATGAAGCATTGGGGATAATCAAAATTCTCCACTTACACAGGACTGAATGAGACATTGGAAAGGACATACTTGGATAATCAGGATCGCCTTCCCTATCGAAGGCCGGCAAGGAGGGAACCCTCAGAACGCGAAAGGGCATCGGGAAGGCACTGTCTCTTTCATGACCTGGACGGGCATGATACTAACAGCTGCAGGAATCTAAAGGATATAATCGAGGATCACGTAAGGAGTGGTCAATTGCAGCAATATGTCAGAACTCGGAATGCGGCGGTGGAACAGGGCAGCCACCGTCTACCTCAAACAACGATAGTGCGAGGCCTAGGAATGATGGTCGGCTGGTCATCAACCGATCAGGGTGGTATGGAAGAAGTAGAAAACTTTGGGCAGACGGCTAAGTCACTTACTCATGTACGGGGACGGAGACAACCCCTAGGCATGCTCTGAGATGATGATAAACCATGACGCTCTGGTTTGTGAAATCTGTTTTTTCTTTTTGGCTTGGACACTTGCTTTTTCTGGTTTGGTATTGGAGTTTGGTTTGAACTCCTTGTTTTGTTTGTTTTCTGATTTGGATTCTGGTTTGGACGTTTGTATTTTGGTTTGGACTTTTGATATAGATTTCTGGTTTTATGGTTTGAATCTAGATTTCGGATTGGATTTTGATTGACTATTTATCTGATTTTTGGCTAAAAGGTCGTCGAGTATGGATTATGCTCGGCAAGGGTCCGGAGAGACTAGGATTCGGCCTAGGATTTAAGCCCTATATTGTCTATCACTTGTTATTTCAGGTCGTCGAGCATGGACTATGCTCGGCAAGGGTCCGAAGCGACCGGGATTTGGCTTAGGACTTAAGCCATGGCATTACTCAGCGTTCGAGGACATTGAACCAGGGGCACTATGGCATTACTTAACACAGGTCGTTGAGTGTGGAGTGCGCTTGGCAAGAACCCAGATAGGTTACGGATTTGGGTATCGGTATTGAATGGCTAAGGATTGGCTATGATCCGAAGCGATCCCAGATTTGGATATCGATTAGGAGAGGTCATGGATTTGGTTATTGGATATGGATGGATTATAACTCGGTTATTGGGTTCGGATGGATGTGGAATTGGATAAGGATTTTGTTACTAGATAGGGATCGGATATCGACACGGAGCAGTCGCGGATATAGATAAGGATACGGCAATGGCACTTGGATAAAATGGATTGGATTATGAATCAGATGGTATGGCTATGGATAACATATGGACTTTGGATGACGGATTAAAAGCAATTCAAAACACGCCTTCCTGCCGCAAGACATGTTTTGGGAGGTAAATGTTAATCCGCCTTTTGGCAAGGCCGTAGGCAAGCGGATTTAACTAAATTGATTGCTCGGTTATCGAGGTGGGAATTGATTTGAATGGATGGATAAATGACCAATCACGGATGATAAACACGATTATGAAGCCGAGATTCGGCGTAGTCGATAGGCAAAAGTCGCGGGATATTGGAAATATGAGTTTCAACAAAAGTCAAGTTGATTCGAGATGGTTGGAGTTCGCTTCGAGTTGCTGGCGGGTTTACTTTAGGTTTTCACCTAGGTTGCTTCAAGTCATTCCAGGCTTTACTTCGGGTTTCTAAGCGATCGACATACCCACAGGCTCAGGGTCGGCAGACATTGGATCAGCATCGAGGAGTGCTTCAGGTCGGCACGTTCATAGCTCCGGGTTAGCACTCAATTTTGCTCGGGGTGACATTTGGGAATCCGGTCGGCATTCTAGGGGATCGACATCTTTGGTTTGCTCCGGGTTGGTGAGTTTCATACTCAGGTCGGCGGCTTGGTTTTGGGATAGGTGAGTATGGGGTCGGCGTGATTGAGTGTGAGTTGTTTACTTCGGGTCGGCAGCTTGGTTTTGGGATCGGTGAGTATGGGGTCGGCATGATTGAGTATGAGTTGTTTACTTCGGGTCGGCACTAGCATATCTCCGGGTCAGCATAAGAAAGAAGGTCGGCAACACTATGGGTCGGCGTATTGAGGAAAAGGGGATCTGTGTATTAAAGGTCGGGATCGGCATCGTCTTGCTCCGAGTTCCAGTCTAGTTTACTTCGAGTTATGAGTAGGCGTGCTTTGGGTCATCCCCGGGAAATATCAAGTCGGCATATTCTGAACTCAGGGTCGGTCATAATGATGGACTTGGGGTCGGTTATGGTCTTGATGGGCCCGGATCATTCAGGAAGCCCAGTAACTTGGATTTTGCCTATAAATACAGCAGGCAGGGCTTCAGAAAGTGGGTATCTTCATTCTATTTCCCTTCATCTTCTCCATTAAGGCTACTTTGCCATTATTGTTTTAAAAACTCCGGATTGTAACTGTAATTGATTATGATAACAATAAAAAGGAAATTCCTAGAGTGGACATAGGCCAGAGTCAGCCGAACCACTATAAATCCTCTGTTATTACTGCTTTCTTTTTAACTTTGATTGTTCTTCATATTTATACTCTCTAGATACACTCTATCTGTTATCTGTGACTGTGAATTGGTGCTTTCAACGGCGTTTGGGTGTTAGTGACCAATTTTGGCTCTAACACCAATGTTTTGAGTAGGAAGCATCAGAGTGGAGTATTAGCCCTATTTGAAGAATAGAAGACATTAGAGACGTTAACCTCTTGCAGAGTGCATTATAGGTAGAATACTGGATTAAGTAGAGATCCGAGCATTTAGCAAGTTTGGTGTACGTCCAACATTTACGGATAGGATTTCTGCAAGGAAAAGAGAGGACCCGCTAATTGCCAAAAGGATTAAGTGACTAGCGATGGGGGCATATATTAAGGATCTAAAAGGATTCGAGATAGACTCGAAGGGATGGCTTAGAAAGAAAGGAAGACTCTACGTTCTGTATATAGGAAATCTTCGGAAGGAAGTCTTAGATGAAGGTCATCAGACAAAGTTTACTGTTCATTCTGGAGGCACGAAGATGTATGTGATATGAAGAGAGTTTTCTTTTTGGAAGGGATGAAGAGAGACATAGGAGAATGTGTGAAGAAGTGCTTCATCTGTCAGCAAGCGAAGGCTAAGCATCAGACGCCGAGCGGTTTAATTCAACCTTTGGAAGTACCACTTGGAAGTGGGATTCAATGTCTATGGATTTTATTGATCGATTGCCCAAATCATTAACGGAAAATGATAGCATTTGGGTGATAGTCGATAGACTGATTCAGAGTGCCCATTTTATCCCAGTTAGTCGATGAGGATGGTAGCTAGCTTAGCAAAGCTATATATGAAGAACGAGGCAAGACTACATGGGGTTTAGAGTAGTATTGTGAGTGATAAAGACCCATCGTTTACCAGTGAGTTTCGGAGAAGTTTGCAAAGTGAATTTGGTATGGAATTGAGATTAAGCACGGCTTACCACCTAAATATTGATGGTCAAACTATATTACCTTGAAAAATGAATGGTAATTAGTAAATAATTATTAAGGCTCAAAAATAGAAATTGAGAAAATGTCAAAATTTGGTCATAGAACTTGCATCATTGTGTTTGTGGCGATTTTCTAAGCAACTTTAATATATGGAGTTTTGCGATCAGAGTTCAAACAAAGAATTATTAATGTTTGAAGTTTTTGGAACGAATATAATTAAATATGAATTTAAAAGGAAATAAATAATAAAACCACATGGACCCCACTAGTCGACCCCCTCCTTGGATCGGTCAATCGGTTGAACAGTGGCGGCTAGGTTTGAACCTCCGTCGAATGACCCAGATTTAATTAATTTAAATCTAACTGCTACGATTGATTCGAGCACCTATAAATATAGGTCTAGCCCCTCACTTTTCTTCTCATATTTTCTGATCAAAACAGTTGGGCTCTGCCATTTCCCTTCTCCGCTATTTCTAGAAATTATAAAAATGTTATATTACACACGCACACACGCGTACACACACACACACATACATAAATCGGAGAAGGGCAGAAAAAGAAAATAGAAGAAGAGAAGGAGGGCATTGGTTCTGTGAAAAGTTAAAATTTTATAATTATAATTCTATATTCCACTTAATTCAAATATCCTCTTAGATCTATAATTCTAGCGGATATGACAATATCTTGTTATATATATTTTTGGATTAGAAAGGAAAAGGATTAAACTAAAGGGATAAGTTCAGATCTGGGAGATTCGGAAAGCTAGAAAGGTGAGTGGGAAATTATACGATTTATATATAACATTAAAATTTATATCATTGAGTCTTATTTAATTATTATGCTTATGCAAGATCTGTTGGGTTGTAGGCTAAGAAAGAACGTATTCAATTGAAATTTCGCCGACATATTCTATAAGTTAGGTAATTATAATGGAATGGTATTTACACCCTAATCTAAAAATTTGGAAATTAGGCCCTAAATTGTTAAAGTAGAATATTGGTAGGATTGCAAGATTTATTCTAGATTTATGATGATTAGGTTGTAAATTGTTAGTATTAATTTAAATTGCCATAATTTGACTTGGAATGTGAATTTATATGTTTTAATTTATTGGTAATGTAACGACTCGTAAATTAATCACTTTATATTTGAATATTTAAATAATTTTTAAATATTTAAATAATGAATTTTAATAACCAAATAAACATATTTTAAATATTGATTAATTATATTAAAATCATTTTTAAATTTTGTTTGCAAAAATAAATAGTTCAAATAAAAATAGAAAATGTGACCGAAAAGCGTTTTCCAAAATTTCGACTTCTCGCCTTCGGAAAGTCATCGGAAACGTTGTGCACATTTTTGTATCACTCATATACACATGCACACACATGCACATATGTCATGTAATAGGTTAATGATAAGTTAAAATTAATAAACCATGTTAGAAATAAATATAAACAAGATTAGGCTTAAAAATATATAAAATAAAACCTAAGTAACCTAAAGGAGTATATGCCATAACCTAAACTAGCTAGGAGAGTAAGAAGCATGGTGCAAAAGGGAGGGCCCAAGGGGTGCGTGTGCACCTAAGGGGATGGAGAGGCATGGCCTCCACTTCTCATGACAACTTATATTATATTTTAATGTTTAATTTAAATTTAATTAAATCCTATATTCATGTCTGTAAATACCTCTACCCTAACTCCATATCTCACCTTGTTCTCACTTTATAAATTCACTTATATACTCACTTATCTCTTCTTCATGTTCATATATATCCATGGCTTCCAAGTCCATGTTTAAAGTTGACAAAATATTATTCTTTTCAGTACAAAACTTCACATACTCATCTACAACCCCTCCTCTTGCCAAAACAAAACCATTCTCTACAAAACAAGAACCTACACCCTACATATCCACCATGGTCGAGCCTCTCATGCTCTAGGCCGAGCCCAAATGCCTATTAAAGGTCCACCAAATTAAGTTAAAGCTTAGTCCAAGCGATTTTCGAAGAGCGGTGTGATTTCCATTCAAGTTAGTAAGCGTTACGGTGGGTAAAGCTTCCATCTTCAAACCACAAAGTTTAAACTATATTTGTGCCTATACTTGTAGCTATTGAATGTTTATCATATAATTGTAATGATGGCTTGGTCGATATTTGGATTGTTGCTTGAAAAATAGTTGCATTTGAAAGTTAGTAAGCCATACATTGGTTATATGGAAATCTATTAGTCAAACTTATGCCATTGTTATTAAATGTTTGATATATGTTATGTTATTGTAAATCATCATGTATTTATGCTCATACCTTGATTATGTTATGTATGGTTTTGTTGAAAATGTCATATACTCGAATTTCAAACCGTTCGTATAGCAATAGTCGCTATATCGACACTTTCGGAAAATCACCCTTTATCGAAACCGTTTGGTTTCATTATCGTGCTTGGAATTATTTTACAAATCAAGCAAGTTTTGACTAATGATGTTTTCGAAAATAATTAATTATTTTAATAATGATTATTTAATTTAATTAATTATTTAATTAGTTATTTAATTAATAAGGCTTAAAGTTAACTAATTAACTTATTAATAACGTGTTTTAAATTTAACAATTACTTAGTTGATTATGTTTTAATTTTAATTAATCAGTTTATTTAATGATGTTTAAGACTAATTAATCTTTGGATAATGATTGATTAAGTTTAATTAATTAATTAATTAATGATATTTTAAAATTAATTAACCCTTTTTAATTAACAAATTTTAAATGTTAATAAATCTGTTTAATCTTAAATAAATATTTTCTTAAATAAAGTTAAATTAATTAATCACTTTTAAATAATGATATTAAATTATTATTTACTTTAATTTAAATAATTATATTATTAATAAATTGAATAAAGATGATTTAAAGGTAATTTACCCTTTTAAATTAAAGGGCATTGAAGTGAATTTATCAACTTAATTAATGAAGTTTTAAAGTTGATTAGTAAATATAATAAGGATGTTTTAAGTGGATAAAACCTTTTTGTAATGATGTTCAAAGCCCATTAAACTCTTTTAACAAAGCGTTTTAAAGCCAATGCTTGTAATGTGAAGCCAATTACGAATTCAGGTTTTTAAAAGAAAAAGGTTTGAATTATTTATGGAAATGAATTAATTTCCGTAAAGCGATTCACTTATATGGAAACGATTTATTTGTATAATTAGCACTAAACATCAAAGAAGTAAACTTGTCGCTATTTCAAAAGTTAAGAACAATCGTTGGACATGACTTTGAGGTAACACTACCTTGACTTGTCTGGTATTGTTGTTAACCAAGAAAAAGCTCGAGTTTGAATTCGATGAGTGGTGATAAGTATATAAGATTTAGTTTCCATATACGATCAATTTATATCCTCGACAGTTGGTTCCTCGGCTATCGGTTACTTCAGCTTCTTTATTTTCGTCATTCTAAGACAATTTATTGCTCCGTTGAGCTTTGATATCCTTTGTCGGAAATGACTAAAACAAAGCACGTGTTTTTAGGGGCCAAGTTATGTGGGGTTGCTCCCATTAGGGTATTTTCACATCTCATCTAGATTGGATTCGGTTTTGCGCATTTAGATGTGAAATGCTCGGATTCTCGGTAAGATTGGCGGGGTCCGGCTTGGAGTTCTTGGGGTTTAAGTGTATTTCTAGAGGTATACTTCTTTTTAGGGGATGCACCCTCCTAGTCATTTGTTGGAGATTTTTCTTTTCTAATTTGATTCGAACCTTCAAAATTTATTTCCTTAGTTGCATCATGAAGAGTCAACCACTCTTCGTTGAGTTTGATTATTTATCATGTGATGACCCGCAAATCCGTACCCTTTGAATCAACAATAACTCACACATGTCCAACCCAATAGGCATAGAATGATGGAAGGTCAAGGAAAAGAAGAGAGAGGGTGAGAAGAAAGAAAGTAGAAGAAAATAGAAACAATAACACAGAATCTCACAATCGCAGCGGAACAAAATATAATATATAATAACAGATCTTTATACAAAGAAACTATAACTGTAATATACATACAATCATCAGAGTACAACAACCAACAATAAATTTGGACAGTTATAATAACTTGTCCTCACAAGTGCTGAATATACAGCATACACACACAGCGGAATATAATCAAGTACGTGGAATACGCATGAGAACCCTCTAGCACGTCTCATGTGCTCCATAGCATCCTAACTTGAATCTATAATGCTATGGAGCACATGAGACATGCTGGAGGGTTCTCATGCGTATCCACGTACTTGGTTATATTCCGCTGTGTGTGTATGATGTATATTCAGCACTTGTGAGGACAAGTTATTATAATTGTCTAGATTTATTGTTGGTTGTTGTACTTTGATGATTGTATGTATATTACAGTTAGAGTTTCTTTGTATAAAGATATGTTATTATATATTATATTTTGTTCCGCTGCGATTGTGAGATTCTGTGTTGTTGTTTCTATTTTCTTCTTACCCTCTCTCTTCTTTTCCTTGACCTTCCGTCATTCTGTACCTTTTGGGTCGGACATGTGTGGGTTATTGTCGATTCAAAGGGTACGGATTTGCGGGTCGTCACATATCCATTCCTTACGTTTGGATGTTGTTTTATGTGAGAGTAAACCTGTTTCATGGTCAGCAGTATGGTCTCACATGTTTGTGTTTAATCATATACCTTTATTTAAAGTTTTACTCATACCAAACATATCGTCTGACCCGAGTTGTTTGTTTCCATAAACTCTCGGGTACTCATTTTATTTGAGTAGTCCGAGAGTAGTAGGTCTTTGATTTGGCTCTTTTGAAGATGGCGTCCTAGCAGGAGGCTTTTCATCTACTTATTTATCTATTCTTCCGTAACATTTAGTGTGTGAGTGTATTTTGTTTTCAGCATTTGTAAAGGCAGGATGTTATAACTGCCTAAGCTGATTTGTAGTACTTTTGTGTAAATCTGATAACTCCCTATTAAGGAGTAACCTGATATACTACTTACTGTTATGTTATATTTAACAGCTTCGTTGTGAGGTTTTCTATTCTATTCTTTATTTCACCCCACGATGATTCATCTTTCTGATGCTTCGGCAACGGCACACGAACACCAAGGACGTGTTAAGTGTCGTTCCTAGGGGTCAGAAAGGTAGGTCGTCACGGGTAGCATTAGTGGGTATAATTTAGTTGTATCTATTTCCATGTAATTTTCATATTATCTAATTCCACAATTATGTATAAAAAATGCATCGTTTTAAATAATAAGAAATATACCAAAAAGGTAAGAGATGTGTAAAGTACAGATGTTCTCCTCTGCAGTTTGCACTGTCTATTTCAATAAAAGAAAATAGATGATTCTATGTAATTTGAAATGGAGCAAAAAGTATCACTTTTGTGTAATTTATGAAAGTTATAATGGTAATCCTTTTTGAGAAGGATAGCTCTAATATATTAAAATGTGAAAATAAATATTTTTTACAGAACATGCATATAAGTATGTTCTAAAATTCCTAAGCATTGGAATTAATGAGTTAGAGATAAGAATAAATACATGTGTATATGTATAACCGCGCCTACCGATTAAAAGTAAAAATATACGTAGGGCAAAAAATAAAGCGTAATATACGTCGGTAGTCGTACTGGTTATAATTAGGATGATTGGTTATTAATAGCATAGTAAATCATAGGACTAAGAGATTGAAATGGAAAAAAGATAGTAACCCCAAAATTTATGACCAATGACTACAAATTTAGTGGGCAATAAACGTATAATTAATAAGGAGTTATTAGAATTAAATGGGGACATTATTGCATTTAATGGAATTGATTAGGGTAACAAAATAGGCATAATAAGTTGAATTTGAAATGGATAAATAAATTTCATTAATGATTGTCCAATTTGAATAATGATGACCATTTATTATGGACAGTTAACATTTATATGACATAGAAGGAAGTGAGGAATATAGGAGATAAGGTATAAAATAGGAGTAGGTTCGCAGCGAATAAGTGAATTAAAACTACTAAATAAACTTAGGAGGCAGTATAATTTTCAGAGTAGGAAATTATATAGCCTTAATAGTACGTTTAGGACAAGCATGAATTAGTGGGCCTAGTCCAATATTTAGGCCTAGGATAATTGATTTGGTTTAGAATGGGTTAAGATGAGAGGTCGGTAGAATTACACAACAGAAGTCTGCTCTTCACCTAGAAGCTACCGACAGTTGTGTATATGTACTACTGATGTGGGACATCTCTAACCAAAGGACCTATAGGGAAGGGATATACGTTCGCGTATAGGTGTAGGAAAACATACCAAGGGTTCACCTTAAATTTGAAGTATTAAATGAGTCGGTACCTTTAGGGATGTCAATGGGTTTATTTTAGGGAGGAAAGTACTAAATGGTCGTTGAGTCTGCTTCCCTATATAAGAAGTCTTAAATAACCTATAACGGTACCTAATGGGAAAATGGGGTATGCTTCATTTCTAACAAGAGGTATTAAGTAACTAAGATGGGTATTTTCCTTGACCTACATAAGATTATTATAAACGAGAATTCGATTGTGGGAGGTCGGTAGGCTATGTCAGCGTTATTGTTGGACCGGTATTTAGTAGTAGGACTAACATATAGGCTTTGACCACCAGAAGTCCCGAGCGATCGTTAGCAAAGACTTGGGTTATGCCTTGATGGATTTTGCTTCTTGCTAGTGTAAAACCCGTATGTGATACACAAAGACTTCAAAATCTTATTTATTGTTTGTTTAACAGACGTGGGCTGGTTAACCCTTAGATAAGTATTTGAGATGCATTAGTAATATGACAACTAAATTATAAAGTCATGCTAGTGACCATCGATCTTTGTAGCTAGGGTCGATTGACTAGCAATTATGTTATGAAGGACCCACTTCAGAGTTGAGGTACTGGCCGATGGGTTTGCCTTCTCCATATTTAAAAAGTATTAAGTGGCAAGGGTTTCTTTTGGGTAGTACAATGTTTATATATATACAGGTATATAGTTATTTCTCGGAGAAGGTTGGATGTATCGTACGCATAAATGGAATTAAACGGGTAAGTCATGGACAGCAGACATAATATTTAAATATAAATCAATCGGCATAAATTAATGTTATGAATAAAGCATGTAATTTACCAGTCACCAAAACGTTATTTTTACCAGTCACCAAAACGTTATTTTGACCCCCTCCTCATTACAATCCACATGATAGATGTAATGACCCGAAATTTTTAACGTTGTGAATAGGAATATTTAACTTGTTTAAATATTCAGATTTGATTCAAATTTAATAAATAATTAGAAAATCAATTATTAATATAACAACTCGACTTTTATTAATGTATTTTAAATTTAATTTACTTGATTTTCTACAATTTTTAATTCGAAAATAATTAAATTATCGTTTGATGATTTTTTAGCAAACGACAGTGTTTATGTGATTTTACAAAATCAGCTAACCGGTGTATATTATTACTGTTTTGGGATCGTGTCACACTTTTGTGCGCGATCGTATTTTTGTTTTGTTGTTCGCGTGTTGTATGTGAACAAAATTCTATGTGACAAGATGCTGAAAAATTCAAAATAAAACTAGCCTAATATTTAGAAAATTAATATACTTGCTCCTCTCTCTCTTTACTTATATTGTTCCATTGCATTCCTGAAACAAAGAAAAAAATATAGATCATCTTCTTACAAAATTTCAAAAAAATGATTTGAAAATCAAAAATAAAATAAAAAGTGAGGATCTTTGAGTGTAAAATGGTGAGATCTACAATTTAGCATGAGTTTTGAAGTGTGGGGCTGAGTTTGGGAAAGCTCGACATAGCCATGGCCGACTAGGGTTTTGGCTATGCTTTGATTCGGGCAGCGATTGTCGCATTTGAGGTTGGATTTAGGATTGTCAGGATGAGGCGCAACTCTGGGCCGAGTGTGGTGGAGTTCAGCCTCAAATTGGTGAATGTGAAATTCCCAATGTCGTGACTGGGAGCTCGGGTCGTGATTAGCTAGGGAAAGTCGGGCCTTGACTTAGGGTGTCCGGGGGTGGAGATTTCAATGCTTGGTTTAGCGGAGCGATTGTTTTTGGATTCATGACCTGGAGCGTTGTATCCTGTATTGGTGCGCACATGTATGCACTTATAGGAAGTAGGTCTCAGGTTCGTTTGGGAAGAAGAAGTTAAGGGGTAAGTAAAGTGTTAATTAAGGTGATTAAGGTTTTAATTGTTTTAATTAAAATCAAAAACTTATAAAATGCGCAACTCTCTCATACGAGGTCCAATCGAGATGATACCTTTTGCATTGTGCTCGTATTGGCGATAGCTACGCGATGGAATTAGTTTGGCTAAATTAGGAGCAAGTGAAATTTTAGGCTAAAATTGGTCGTCATTCGATTTTAGTTCAAACTGGAACGCCTAAGCGTCTATTAAGATTTCGGTGAGTCAAACTCATCTTTTTGGATAACCAATATGATATATAGTAATTATTATTTGTCTTTGGATGAATTTGGTTGATTTGGTTAAATATCCGCTTTTGAAAAGCGATTGACATTTAAATTGAAAATACAGGAATATAATAGAGAAACTCAGATTTCTCAACATCATGATTTTTAATTCCAGTTATGTGTATCTATTGATTTCATTTCAATCATATATCTATTTAGAAATTTTTAATGTAAAAAATTAATTTGTTTAGCCATATTGGATGCGACACCGACATATGTTAAAAGTTGAACCATTTAGAAAAAAGGTAGTAATAACACCGGTTAAGTGCTATAGTAACTACTGGCCTCGATATAGTATTTTGAGAATACTATTAATTGCTATTTGATTCTGGAAATGATTTTCGATTTGAAAAATGATTTAAATATGACCTTTTGTATTTTTTGTGATATTTAATTTAAAAGTAGTTTTTCGTACTTCTCTATTTTACTTCAACTTCTTTTATTATTCTTTCTAATATATGCATATACGTGAATGTTTTAAAAATCATTTTAGAAAGTATTTATCTTTATAGGAAATTTATTATATAAGGAATGTTTAGTTTTAAAGGAAATAAAAATGGGTTGCCTTTTTATTTGAAAGTGATTTTTGTTTCTAAAAGAATATAGAAATATTTTGGGATAAATATTTGTGAAACAGTTTATATAAAATGTTGTAATAAAAGAACAGATTTATAAATGGTATTTTATAAATTAAAGAGGGAATTATAAGTGGTATTTTATAAATAAAATGATAGGTTTATAAATGGTATATTATAAAAGAGAAAATATTTTCATTTGATAAATTTGAGAAATATATCACGGTTGTGAATTTATTGAAATATATAGAATGATCGTGTTATGGAAAGTATACGAGTTTATAATTATATTTTGGATTGGGTTTTGATTTTATATTTGGAGTTTGGTTTATAGAAAAGAGTTTTGTAATTATATTTAGAAATTTATAAAAGGAGTTATAAATAAATTTGGGAATTTATAAAATGAGTTTTATAAATACTATTTTATGAAAGAAGTTTTATACAAGAGTTTTATAAATAATATAAAGGATGTTTATAAAGGAGTTATTAAATAAATTTGAAAATTTATAGAAGGAGGTTATACTATATTTAGATATTTATAAAGGAATTTATAAATAATATTTTTATAAAAGGAGTTTGTAAATATAAGGAGTTTTACAAAGGCAATTTATAAAAAGGATTTATAAAAGACCAAGACCCTATTTCCATAAATGATCATTTTAAATTACGGTTGTATGGAAAGTATTCTTTCTATACTTAACATCAAATTCCGAGGTATGAAAACTCATCCCTATCTTGAGAATTAAGAATGTGTATTGAGGCAAGGTTAGTTTTCTAACTTGTCTGATTTCATTACTAATCGAGAGATAGTACTTTTCAAAATCGGGAAGTGGTAGTAAGTGTATTTGGTCCAATTTCCATACGACCAGTTTACTTACACTGAATGTGTTTAGGTTTATTTTTATAAATGTTTATGTTACATTTGTTTAACCCAAATAAGTAAGGTTGAAAATGAAATCTTTACTTAAGATTGGTGAATATGCTTATACAGTTGAGATAAGTATATGAGTACATTTTATAAGTATTGAAAATAAAGCATTTGGTGGATATATTAATATAAGTATATAGAAAAGTTTTCTAAGTTGAAAGCGAAATGCTTTTGTGAGTATACTTATACGGCCGAGGTAAGTATATCGATATTTTTCAAGTATTGGAAAGAGTAAAGAGGATTTATGGATTTATATTTGTAAAAGTATTTTTATTTAAGTATTTACAAAGTAGTTTTAATTAATGAAATGATTAATTAAAAAGGCTCAGGGGTTGCTTTGTGCTTAATCGTGTTTGGTTAAATCTCTGGTTGAATTATTTGTTATTTGATAGTTAAATAACCGATTATCAAATGTTGGCCAATTTTTAAAAACTATCATTGTCGGTTCGAAGAGACTGGGATCAGATATATATATTATCTGAAAACCACTTCGAACTGACATAAATGTTCGAATTGGAGATATTTTGAAGATGATCGAATACGAAGTTCTGTGAAGTGCAAGGGGTGCTTGCTACTAATCCTAAGGGTGATTCCAAGTGGGTTTTGCTAAAAAGGTAGAACATAGTCTCTAGGCTCAACAACCGAGAATGATTAAAACAGGGGATATGCTTCAGGGCTATATGGTTTGCTACCATTAGGGTATGTCATCACCCTTATATATATATATATGTATGTATGTATGTATGTATGTATGTATGTATATGGATTTGGTTATGCAAAAGAACTCACGAGTAAAGGTTGCAAAGCAACTAGGGTGGTGACATATTCGGTACTAACCAATAAGGGGTAGTTGCAAGGGTCGAAAGGTTTTCCTCGATATATTTTCTAAAGGTGTAATGTGGCAGTCAGTACCCAAGTAGCCTTGTCATTGTATGGAAATCCATTCTCCAATAAGTGCCTTTGGACTTAGTTATATACCTATTATGATGGAATTTAATTAATGCAACAATTTCGGCTATGATTCAATATTTATTTTAAACTCAAGACATTATTGTAATATCATAAGGTTTCCTATGAAATGGTTTGGTTATCTTAAGGTAAAAACCCATCTGTGTTTATGTGCGGCGTAGTCTTACGAGATAACTTTATTTTTAAAAGGTTTTATAACATTAAAATCCATTTGATGTGTGTTTCTCACGCTGGTCTACCAGACTGATCTGGGCATTATTTTCTTATAATGCTCGGGTCAGACCGAGCATATTTTTAGATTTAGTTATGGATGCTTGGAGCTTCTAGGAGACAAGCTGGATGCCTCCAAGATGTATTTACGTATCTTTATTTCCGCTATAGTTGTTGGATTGTATTTATCATCATTTATGAGGATAGGTTGCTATAACTGCCCAGGCTGATGATAGATTAGTGTACTCGGATTTGATGTATGTATAACACAGTTCTCTTTTGTAAAGATCTATTATGTATTATATATTACTCGTCACGATGTGAGATATTATTCTATCTGTTTTTCTTTTCCTCCAACAATCTGTCTTTTCGGCACTTGGATGCTTGGCACGTGAATACCATGGATGTATTAGTGTCGATTTTGAAGGTCAAAAAGGCTGGTCGTTACACATGGTATTAGAGCTTAGGTTGAACAAACACCTAGGCTTTGGTGGGGTAGACTCATTAGAGATAGGGTTAGTAACACCCTGGAATGAGTTTGAGTGTATGTGTGTGTATATATGAGCACATATTTGTTGGTGATATAAAAATGTTTTATATTGTGTTGATTTATCGGTTGAGTGGCTTATGAATTCTGGTCGATACAAAAGGAACAACTGTATAAATAGGGGTTTCTAAACACTTGAACAAGGCAAACCGACACGGTATTATTTTGAATTGGGTAAATGAAATAATTTTACCTAAATATTTTGTATATAAAGGAATATTTTGTAGAAAAAAATAATACAGTTATCTATGATATGTTTATTACTGTTATTATCATTTACTGTTTGATTAGTCATGCTCGTCCAGTTAGGAGCATTGACTCTAGTTGTTAATGCATTATTTTGTACTCGGGTAGTTTACGAGCATTTAATTGTTTGGTTGAATTAAATGCGAACACCTAGTGAATTCAGTTTCACGATTTGATTATAAGGCGTTCAGTGATAATATTGAGTTAAAATTTTAATTTTAATTAAAGTTATTTATTATAATCTAAACATCGATAAACATGGTAGAACATTTTATAAGAAAGTGAAATTTTACAAGTATAGTTTATAAATATGCTTTATAAATAAAAAGGATTTAAACTGAGAATTGGAAAACTTAAATCCCGGTGATTTTGGAAATGACTTTCAAAGTGATGGGGAAAGATAATAATGGCATTATTTGAAGGTGGCTATGTAGAGAAATATTTTTAAATGGATTTTAAAGTAGATAGAAAGCGTTGAACTCATTTCTGTCGCTGGAAAATAATTCATGATATGACTACAGCATCATCGATGTTCATTTTCGAGTTTCTAAGTGAGGGATAGCTACCGTAGTAGTTTTGCTTCAGAATTATTTTGGTAAAATAAATGTTGTTTTGGATTCCAAGAGTTTAATTTGTTATACAAAAGGAGATATGTATTCAGAACATGTTGAAAATAAAACCCAAACGTTTAAATCTGAAGTTTCCAGTTAAGTATTATATTGGGACTCGTGTATCCTATCATTAGGATATTGTGTATCCTATTAGGATAAGTTTTTTTTGATAATTTTCATTTGTTCAAATGAAATGGAATTTCGGTGATTTTGGACAGTCGAAAACTTCCGAGTTGATATAAATGGAAACTAAGTATTTTGGTATAAACATAAGAAAATAAGTTTTTATAACTTATAACATTGAGGAAATAGTAAGTTAAAACAAATTTTAATTGTGGGACATTTGGGTTAAGTAAACAAAGCTGAATTTTTTTTGTGTACACAAACTCTTTTGGATATAGGAGAGTATTATATTAATACGAACTTGAGTTAAGAAATGAAATTTAACTTGGGTAAAAGTTGCATGAAATGGTAACTATATTTTAGTATTAAATGAAATACTATTGGTACAACCAATTGTGATTCAACATGAATGTGAATAAAAAGAATTTGGTGTAGTAAAGAAACCAATGAAATAAATATGTAAGTTATACGTTGATCATTTTATTTGCATAATTGTTTTGATCCAGATTCGAGTACATGATTTCGAGGTGATTAATACCGGTCCGAATAAGGATTTTTCACTCGATTCTTGACGACGAACACTTGATATGGATTTTTGATTTGATCTGAAGTTTTATATCATAGTATATGGCTATGTAAGGAGAGTGAAGGTTTCTAATTAAGTAACCTGATCACAGTCCGCACTAGAGTAGTCGAGTAAGCGACACTAGTTCGGAAGTGAAATTTGTGTGATTGAGCGAGGGATCGGATTTGGTATTGCATACGGATGACATATGTACATCATACGGGCTTTAATATAATTATATGCTTTTGATATTAGAATTTGCAAGTTATATGGTTGGATATCATTTGTAAGTAGAATGCAGGTTCATGGAAGCAAAGGCTGGTTTTATGCTTTTGGTTTTATGATTAGAGTTGGTTTGCTCGACTAATAGGTACACGTTTATATTGTTGTTGATAATTTTATGCCTCAGATATTGGAGGTCACTTTCGGTCTTTGTTTTTCGTTGTTGGTTTAGGCCCATAGTGGTGATTTGTAGTTTTTTCGATCGAGCCACAAAAAGAAGGTGTTGCCAAAATTTTCCATAACATTTGAGATTTTAAAAGCTTAATAACTCATTTTTTGTAAATTGGTTTTTTAAGTACAAGGGTGTGGGGACATTTTTATTTCTTGAGGAATTTCAAGGATGAGATTCTTCTAAGGGGGCGAAGAATGTAACGACCCAAAAATTTTAACGTTTTGGATATGAATAAAATATTCATATTTGATTCAAATTTAATAAATAATTTAACAACCAGTTATTAGTATAACGACTCGATTTTTATTGATGTATTTTTAATCTAATTTATTTGATTTTCTATAATTTTATTTTGAAAAATATTCAAATTATCATTTGACGAGATACCTTTATTTTTGAATTATCATAAGGTAAAAACTCATCCGATTTATGTGCGATGTGACCTTACGAAATACCTTTATTTTTGAAAGGTTTTATAACATTAAAATCCATTTGATGTGTGTTTCTTACGTTGTTTATCAGACTGATCCGAGCATTATTTTCTTATAATGCTCAGGTCAGATCGAGCATATTTTCAAATTTAGCTATGGATGCTTGGAGCTTTCAGAAGACAAGCTGGATGCCTCTAAGACGTATTTATGTATCTTTATTTCCGCTGCAGTTGTTGGGTTGTATTTATCAGCATTTGTGAGGACATGTTGTTATAACTATCTAGGTTAATGATAGATTAGTGTACTCGGATTTGATGTATGTATAGTATAGTTCTCGTTTGTAAAGACCTGTTATGTATTATATATTACTCGTCACAATGTGAGACTCCGTTCTGTCTTTTTTTCTTTGTCCCCTAACAATTTGTCTTTCTGGTACTTGGATGCTCGGCTTATGAATATCATGGATGTATTAGTGTCGACTTTTGAGGGTCGAAAAGGCTGGTCATTACAGTAGATCTAGAGGGACAAGCTGCTGGTGCAAGACGGGAAAAAGGTATGCTCGACACTGACAAGGTAGCTAGATATCCAAGGAATAACATTGATTACATGGTAGTAGCTTTAGTTGGTATATTGTTCTATTATATTTTTCTACTCCACTGTGAGTAATGTAGATAGCTCTCCGATATACTTATGTTTATTACAAGTTACCAACACCAAAGATCCATATCCTAATGGACTTGGGTTTTGATTTAATCGAAATTTGGGCCTTAATTAGGTGGGGGTTGTTATAAAAACCAAGAAGGTGAACCATATACTCGATAATTTTCTGAGAGCATGTGATTTTGATTTCGGAGGATTTTGGGAAGATCACTTACCTCTAGTAGAGTTTGCCTATAATAATAGTTATAAGTCGAGTATTAGGATGGCACCATTTGAGGCGCTATATGGTAGACTGTGTAAATCGCTGGTATGTTGGTTGGACATAGGAGATAGACTTGTGTTAGGGCTCGATTTGGTTAGAGATGCTACTGATAAGGTGGAATTGATTCATGCCGGGATGAAGAAAGCGCAATTAAGGTAAAAGAGCTATGTCGACAAGCAAAGGAAGGATCTTGAGTTTGCAGTAGGCAATTATGTGTTCGTGAGGGTTTCTCCGATGTGAGGGGTTATGCACTTTGGGAAGGTGGAGAAGTTGGCAGTTAGATATGTAGGACCATTTCAAGTGATCGAGTGGATTGGTAAACTCGCCTACCGAGTCGAGTTACCAAGTAGTTTGGTGGGTCTGCATAATGTTTTTCATATATCGCATTTGAGGAAATGTGTGTGTGACCTAAGTTCGATAGTGGAACCGAGGGCGATAAAGGATTTATCTATTGAGCCTGATTTGACATATGTGAGACACCGAAGAGGATAGTAGGTCAGGATACGGAGTTAAGGAACAAAGTTATCAGACTTGTTCACATCCAATGGAGTAACGACAAAAAAGATTGTGCTTGGGAGGTGAAGGATGGGATAAAGATTATCCCAAGTTGTTTTAGACATTCATGTATATAAAGCGGAGTGCTTTGTTTGTTTATTGTATGGACTAGTAGGGTACTTGTATATTCATATATGATATGGCTATGTATCAGCAGTTGCACTGATGCCTTTTGTTTGATGATTGTTAGTTTACATTAGTAGGGTACTAGTGTAATCTATTGTTTTTGCGTGTGTACTTATATGATGACGACTTTGCACTTTTAGGGTGTTAGTGTAAATCTTGTTTTTCCTTATCGAAATTTTAGTGAGGACGGAAGACAGCAACACCCCATGTTTTGGAGGTCCATGTTATGGGAAATTAAATTAGATCAATAATAAGAAATTATCAAAAGATGAATAAAATAGTTTAATTGCAATAATTGCTTAAGGGAGATTTAATTAATTCAGTTTGGGCAAGTTTAAAATGTTAATTGGATGGACCAAGCTAAAGCAATTAAGGTTGGCCTTGTTAATGAAAATAAACAATTCAGGTTTTAAATGGCAAGGATTATGTTAAGGGAAGTGTAATGGTGTGACCTAGCTAGAATGGGATATTAGCCTAAGCTAAAAGCACAAGCCCACATTCTTTGGCCATGTCCCCTTATTTTTGCCTCATTTCATTTTTGTAAACAAAGTCCCTAAAACTTAAGTCAAGGTCGACCACCACTTACCTACAAAGAAGAGGAAAATTTTAGCTAGAAGGTTCAAGCTATCAACTTCAAAGAAGAAAGAAGATTAAACGAGGTTTTTTTAATTAAAGGTGAGAAGTTTCCCTAAAACCTACCCCTACCCATTTGGATTTGATCTTGTATGAATGTTTTAGTGATGACAAACATGTTTAAATGATTAAAACATTGTTTGGTTATGTTTGGAAATTTTAATAAAGTGAATTTGTTCATATTTTAGAGTAAACATGAATTAATCTAAGTTAGATGTTTTGAAATTAAAATATGATGTTTATAATTTGAAGTAAAGATGGGTTTTTAAATTTCATTATTTTTGGAATTAATTTGTAATTACTATAAATTTTCTAAGTTGATAAACGGGCTAATTTTTGATAAATTAATTATTGAAAATAATAAACTTTATTATTTTGATTTATAAATTTTAGGACAAGGTAAAATATGACGAATTTAATTTATGGTGAATTTCTGGATTTTCCCATCAATTTTTGATTTTATATGAATTTATTAGTGAAGGAAAGGATTGACTAATTAAGGATAATTAATTAATTGGGTGGGTATGTAATTAGCTAATTGTAATGACCCGCTATTTTGGACTATTCGCATCCGCACATGTCGGACTTGAATAATTCAAAATACCGAATAGTTAATTTAAATTTGGCAAAACTGAGTATATATAGTAAATAAAATAATCACAGATCACATACATAGAGTAATAAATGCAGCGGAAACAAAAGATAGTAGTTTATGAAGCTACTATATACATATCAGAGTTAAATAAGGTACAGCAGAAGTCTCAAATACAATAGTCAAATACAAGAATCAGAATACAATCACTGGAATCAACTGGATATCTGAAAGCTGAATAGATAGCTGGATCTCCAAGCGAAGCTCCAACTCCAAATGTGAGTCTCGAATACTGGATCACTCAGTCTGACCCGAGCGTAAAGAAAAACACAAAACACTCGAGTCAGGATTAACATTCTTATATCAATAAATCCAACTCGAGTGAAATAGCAACTGAAATACAAGTAACTCAAAGGATGTTTGGAATAACCATCCTTTAAGGATCCGTTAAACTATCTACTATGTAGTAGTGTAAAATAAGTAGATAATGCCTATCAGTAATATAAAATATCAAAATATTGTTAAGGCGTTACCATTATCCCCCTTAACACATTTTATATAAGCGTTATAGTCTGTACAGGATTGTAAACTCCACCGTAAACTAGTGGGATATCAAGGAGTACTCCATAGGTATAACACAAAACAAATCGTAGTGGTCGCGTATATAGGGATACAAGTATGACAAGGCGCATGAGGCAATACCCAAGGTAGTGAAACTACCGTTCGCCTGATCCGGACTGGTGAGAACGCATCGCCGCAACGATTGCAACACCGCGAAACAACACTCCCAAAATTTCGAGGGTGCACCAATCGATAACAAGTAATGAGTAGTTTATGAAGAAGTGTGTTTGCTCAAGGTAGCTAACCCCATTTGGCCAGGCACGACTCCTGTTTTAGTCATTTCCAATTTGACACAAGTGTCAAGGCTATCCATTATCGTTCTCTTTCTTCAGTCATCACGTACATCATTCCAACCACTTCATTCTGGACCACACTCCGCGTATAGTTATTAAAGTGGTTTTCGGTTTAGACAGAGAGTATGTCCATAACCGATTCTGGTCTCTTTAATAACTTTCGTAATTATTACACTGATTGGTCGTTTAATAAATTTCAAAAACCAAATCAATTTCAATTTCAATTAGAATTTATAAATCAACATTTCATTTGTCTTTATTAAACCAATTTCCATAATTTACGTTTCAAAACTTCCAAATTACCATTTCGAAATCTTATAATTCAAATTCAATTTTTATTTTAAACAATTCAAATTTTGATTCAAGTTCATATATAAGTTTCATTCCGAAATCATTTGAATTAATTTAATTTAACATTCAAATCAATTCAAATTCCTTGATCGATTTCATTCAATATTCGCTAAGTAAATTTGTCATTCAAAACAATTTCTATTTAATTTCCAATTCATTAAATCAATTACTTAAGTTTAACTTCATTATATCAAAACTTCAAATTGAATTAAATTAGATCCGTCAAATCAACTCTTTAAATTACAAGTCTTACATTAATTTCAATAAATCACATTTTTATTTATTGTTAAAGAAAATTCAATTTCACTTATTTATTTACTTAGTTACAATTTCAAAGCTCAATTAATAAAGAAACTAAATTTCACTTATTCAAGAAGTTCAATTCCACTTATTAAAGAATTCAATTTATTTAATTATTAAGTAATTCAATCTTATTTAATTATTAAATAATTTCAAAACTTAATTATTAAATAATTTCAAACTTAATTATTAACAATCCCAATTTTAAAACAACGTTCTTTCATCAACTACTATGTTAATATTTTGATTCAGATTATTAAATATTAACATTTCATTTCATTAAAATTCAAATTCCAACTTCGTTTCAAAACCATACTATTTATTCAAATAAAATCTTCATTTTATTTTTAAATCAAATTATTGACCAATCGATTTTTATTTAATTCTCTATCCTAGGTCAAAGTTTAATTTGGGTATTTATCATTTCAACCCGATTCCATTTCAATTCACAAATCAAAGCATAGCAAAGGGAACTTGTAGTGTGATAACTGGGATGGTGTCAAAGTAAATAGACAAGCAATAACAACAATTAATAACAATCCAATAATTAATTCAAATAATCCCGAAATAATCGTATTAATTCACATTGTTGTTTGTGCAAATTAATACAATTTTTCTAGAATCTACACTATCATTTTATGTAGATTAAAGATTATTACACTAATATTAATACGGTTCTTCAATTTATATCAATTATTCTATTTCCTACTACGTCGATTTAAACAACATACCTTTAAATGGTTTAAGTACAATTAACCCTATTTCCAAGTGTCAATTTATTTAAACATTTAAAGGGGTCATATTATGCAAATGACATCTAATCAAATTTACCACATATATCAAATCTAACTATTCTACGTGAATTCCAATTTCAAATTATTTATCACTTACAACATTAACAATTTAACGTCCAATGTCAACATCAAACAATCAATCATTTATCAACCAAACTTAATTATCATCGTATAAGTAACAGATAATGGTGTCAGATGTCACAGGTGAACATATAGCATATATATAACAATGTAAATAATTAACAGCAGCATATTTCAATTGTCGTTTCAATTGAAATCAAATTTAATAAATAAAAGAACGTTAATCGTGAGTGATTGCTCACCTTTCGAGGCTAGAGGTTAGATACAAAAATGAGCTACGAATCCAGGCACGAATTCCAAAACAAAGCTAGATAGATACGGATTCGACGGCAGAGCTGATAGATAAGGAATTTATGAGAACAAATACACATACATTTAAAATTAATACTAACTCAAATTAAAAATAAAAATCTTAATAATATGTTTCAAAATCAATACTTAATTTACCCGCCCATTACTAACTAAACCGACTACTAAAAGATTATATATAAAATAAAAGAGTCGGTAAAGACTATAAGACAAATAAACAAAGTAACTTTTCGATCTACAAAAATCTATATACGACTTCAAAGCTTATGAATATACTAGCCGTATAACATAAAAAAATGTAAAGTAGCAGGTTATAACTTAGATATTATATTCCTAAATCAACACTTATATATGTGTATTCTTAAATAAAATCTCAGCATACCTTATATACAATAGCTCAGATCCAATATATACATACTGTGCCTTTATCAATCACACACACGTGATACAAGCCCTCGATATATATTATAAGTTAAACTCAGATATGAACTTGTATACTTAATAAACAAATATATATACAACATATCAAAACTTATATACTTTATAGCTTATAAACTAACAGACTTTGAGTATGTTCTTTATATTGTAAACAAAAATGCATATACATTTCAACTTACTTTATATATAAAAGACAACAACAGCTTATATATTATAATATAAATTTTGTAACTTTACACAAAAACTAAACATACTGTAACTAGAAACATGACATACCAAACTATTAATCAACATATATTTAAAAATTTAAATATCAACCTATATTAAATCTGCAGATATTATAAATCATAGCATATGCACAACTAAATGTTTATAATATAACATATATTATCATACATCAACATCTCAATAATTTACAAAAAATACCAACAGTATAGTTTCATATAATATAAATAAATCTACAAAAATAAATACATAAACGAACTGTTACGTGAATGAATAAATATATACTTAGACTAGAAACAGCCTATTATAACTATATACTTTATAAATTATACAGTAGCTTTTGTGACTTTGAAACTTATATACCTTTAAAATGTGAAAATGTATACAGCTGCACCTATTATTTTCAACCAATGTATATATCTATTTACAGCAAGTTATTAACAAAAGTGTAAACTGACACAAAACAGAGCTCTGATATAAATATACTTCCAAAATATTGCAATACAGCTATGAAACAAATTTATATACAGTACTCTTTACATTAAAATCTCTGAACTTAATATAGAATATATAACTTTCAAATCCATATAAATTATATAAAAAAATGGAAGCCATACTTCAATAGGTTTTATAACATATCCAAATATGTATAATCAAATAACTTACGTACTTATATAAACTAACATAATGCCATAAAATATATTAGTACAAAAACACTGGTATAGCTTGCTTCATAAAATTGCAGATATAAAAACATAACATAGCTGGTCCTATATGGTATATATATAAACATACCAGTTGTACAAAGGAAGAGATGAGAAGGTGGCAGTGTTGTGACCTTTATTGGCCGCGGAATGGTAGAAAGCTCGGTTAAGCTTGGAGGCGGAGGTTTCGCCGGAGATTAGGCGCGGGTCAGGAGGGGCGGCTGTTGCAATTTTACGGCGAGACGACAGGGCGGAGCTTATGGTGTGGTCAGGGGGATGGGTTGCGAGTTGTGGGCTGAGGCCGAAGAAGGGAAGAGGAGGAGAAGGGCTCGGGTAGGCTGGCATCGGTGGAAGTGTCGGTGGAGGGGCGAAACGAAGGCTGGAACAATCTCGGTCAGGAAAAATGCACGAAATCTGGTTGCTGGGTGAAGTGTTGAGCAAGTATATATCACCAAATATAAAATATGTGCTATCACTTTCGTTTATAATTTTTTTTTTGGACAGAGATAAATGAGAAGGAGTAGGAAAGGTAGGAGAAGATGAAGGAAATGGCTACAGGGAAGTGAAGTTTTGTTTCCTCGGAAATAAAGAAAGGAAGAAAATTGAAGAGACCAAACAATACGTTTCCAACACATAATAAATGAAATATGGGGAATAGTGAAGGTAGAAAGCTGAATAATTATTGTTGATGGCTGCTGTGTTTATACGGAGGAAAGTTGAGTGGTCACAAAAAAAAAATCAAAAGCCAATTTGCGAATCCGGTACGAAAATCGTTCTGTAGACTTCGCCGTTTTCCGGACTTAAAAAATATAGAATTTAATATACCGTGGAGATCAGCACGATGAGACGATCAAAACGGTATATATATCAGTGATTTGATTGAATTATAAAAATCCGAATTTTCTACTAGCGGAAAATGCAGCAAAAACGCAGAAGAATGAGATCGACGGAGCTAAAGAAGTCCGAATTTGGAAAAACGAAAAATGACGCCTTGCTCAGAAGATGATTTACAATTTTTCTATATAAAAATATTTAGGTTTCGAAAACATTTTATTTTCATCAATTCCTAACTGATTAAATTGAAATAAAATTACACACGAAAATAAACTTTCATATTTTCGGATGAAAATTTACCAGTTGCTATGTTTAACTAGACGCATTTCAAATATTACATTTTTATTTCAAAATTTTATTTTTAAAATTCCACAAAATTTCAATTAATAATGTTATTAAAACCAGTTAAATTTACAGGTCGTTACACTAATTCTGAAAATTAAATTGTAAAGAGGGAAATTGACCAATGAAAACTCAACTCCAAATGAGGGTTGGTAGAAAGTAAATACTTAGTAAGAAAATAAACCACTTTTCATTATAATTACAAATGTGCCATTTAACCTACGATAGTCGCTTATATATTTAACCTACAATAACATTCAGCTTTCAATACAAAATGGCTTTGGGAAAGTCATGATGTGATAGATCTTCGAGCTTAACTCCCGAAAGCTATGAATACACGATGACAAATTTGAAGTTATTATACGAAGGCCTTAATAGAATTAACAAATGACAACTTCGATGGAGTTAGTACACGATAACTCTAGGAGAGTTAACCCATGGCAGCTATTAGAACATTAACATGCGAAGACTTAGAGAAACTAACAACTCACGATTGCTATAGAGGGGATAACACATGATAACTTAAGGAAGCTATCTACTCATGAAGGCTTCGATGAAATCAACACATGATGGATATAGGGGAGACAACCTACGATCACTACATGAAGTTTAATATGCGATGGCTAGGGAAGCTATTAACCCACAAAGGCACTTGAGAAGCTAATACATGATAGCTAAGGGAAAGAAATAAACTAGCGATGGCTTAGGGGAAATCAACCCATGATGGCTTTGGGATAGTTAACACACGATGACTAGATTCAACGTTCGAAAGCTATAACATAGCTAACATTCGATAACTAGATCAATTCATGAAATTTTGGAAAGCTATATTTTTCTAAGTAAAATGATAAATGCTTAAGGCACTATGGAAGACAGTTTCCAAGTGTTAATGGACTATTTCATAGGGATGAAATAAAGAATAACTTTTAATGAGTTAAAATAGTGTTAACTTATTTTTAAAACGAAGGAAAGCTTAGAGAAACTAATAAATGACAGGGTACTATTCAATTTAAAAGATAAAGATGTTTTATCTAAAGAAAGTATAGGGTACACTATAAATGAATGAAATACATTGAACTATGATCATAGAGATATACCGGCTCATGGAGTAATTGGATGTTAGGTTGCCTTGACTTTAGTCTAAAGTCCAACAGTATATGGCCGGGTGCCAAGATAGGTTTCAATCCCAAAAGATTTATAAACTCTAAAGGGGAGTTATGGATGGGTTCCAAAGCACTAGGGTGTTGTTAAAAAAAATAAAAAAAAATTGACAACGTGAACGATAATGGTTCGAGGACTAAAATGGGTTATTGACGCTTCATAAGGACGCTTACTAGAATGCATTTAGGGTGCTTATGTTCAACCTCTTAAGAGAGTCAGGGTGGCTCTAGTTAGGGTGGCTCCCAATGGTGGAATGAGTGGCCATTTCATTGGGTGACGTTGTTCAAGAAAAGATAAATTAGTGATAGATAGGCCTAAGGAGGTAATCAATAAGTTAATGATAACTTAACGACGAATGCCTAAAACAGGGGATTAGGTGATGTTTGATTGGATGAAGAATGATTGTATTACATGGTTCATAACACATTGATAAGTATAGGGTATACTTGACTAGAATTGATATATGACATGGTTCATAAAGGGATGGTAAATGTATGGTACACTTCTTGTTTGAATATTTGCATATGGTTGCTTTTTATGTAATGTTGTTTACACATATGATGTATCCGGACGATGATAAAGTGAGGGAAGATCCCTTTCCGCGTTAGTAGCGTGGTATCACTATGGATGATTAGGGTAAGGGGGTTTTACTCATACCAGGCTTTATGACCGACCCATGTTTTTGTCATTTCCCATAAACTCATGGGTATTCATTTGAGCAGGCTGAGTTTATGGATTATACAAATATCTGTTGGAAGGATGAATAAAGATTTAGAAGGCTAAGAAGGAGGCTTATCTAGAGAATAAAAATGTTTTAAAATTTCTACCGTGTAAAACCAGGAAATATAACTGGTTATGTGTTGTGTTGGCATCTTCATAAGTCAGACACGGTACTACTTTTATTATCTATTGTATTTACCCCTGCGTGGGAACGATTTAGGTTAAAGATGATGTAATGAACTATATAATTAAAATTGATGTAATGAAAATGTTATTTAGCTACTTTGTCTGCTTATATTGGGAAAAAATACTAAACTCGTATTGTCATTGAAAAAATTTTTTGATGATGACTGCAGCATCACCGACGTCTATTTTCAAGTCTCGAAGTGTGGGATGCTACAATAATGTCCCCAAATCAGTAGGAGCGATATTCAGTTCATGAATTTTCGAATATGATCCAAGAAAGGATACAAATGTATTGTTCAACAAACATCAGAGTTGGACAAGTATATTGATAGAAATATCAAATAGTTTGATTTTCAGTTAAAATGCAGGGGACACATGTGTCTATAATAAAGAACATTAAAAAGGTACATAAATATTTCCAAACTATAAGTAAACAACATATATTGATTGTTAACGATGTGCCTATGTTAAACTAGTTCTAGTTTGATTTTTTAATACTCAACATTTGATATGCAAATGATATCTTTTATGATCGATGTAAAAGGATATTGGGAGTCCTAAACGATGTTCATAGACATCATGATAAAATGTTCAATATGGAGCACGTAAAATGGATTCCTTATGTATTGACAATATGAATTATTATACATATTGTATTATCTACAATATCGTATTTAGCTTATGTATTTGATACATGAAGCAAATACAAATTCGAATTAAGATTGCTAAATGATAGTTTTGAGTGTTCTTGAGTATTTACTAAATATTATAGAAATGTTAATAGAAATAATAAACCCCTTATGAAGAAGTATTCGAGCTCAAACTTCATAAGCGATATCGAGTGTAATATGTCAATATTAAATTCATGTTAAAACCTTACTTAAGGAGCTTTAAGTTGGAAATGTTCCAAACTAAAAGTTATGGTTGATTAACGAAAAGGCTAAGTACATCACCTTGAATAGCACCAAAATAAAAACAATATACAAATATAAATGCAAAAATTTATAACTGAGCTAAGGATGATTCCAAGTATTGAAGCACTACATCATTGTTATATGACAATAATGTAATGATGGAAGCACACTAGAAGTCGAGAAACGTACATTGAATAGTTCCATATGATAAAGGCAGTCTATCAACATCAGAGAAAGTTGATTGACATAGTGGATAATTAAAACAACATAGCATATCCACTCACGAAGGGACTAATTCGATCAATTTCCATCAAACTAATTAAAATGGATGGGATAGAGATTCCATAATTAGCCCCAAGTGCAAGTGGGAGATTGATAGAGTTAGGAGTATTCTCTAAGGCTAATTCTGTACTTTACTATAAATTATTAACTCTAAAATAAAATCTCATTGGAAATAAAAGGTATTTTTCTTTCTATTATATTTTTGATATAATGTTTTATATTAATTATTTAGTTAATTTAGGTGTATTTAATAGAAAATCCATAAATGACATGTTTTATGATCGTGATAAATTTATCACAATGAAAATAAGCATATCATTTTAAATATTCATAGTCAAGATGTATCAAGACTGGATATTGATACATCCGTTGAGACTAGAGTACGTAACGCTTTCCAAACATTGGACAATGTATTACTCATGGCAGTTGGGGGCGCCAAGGGATTACGTACTGATAGTTACTGGATAACCATGGAATGTCTCACTCGATAGTTTTTTGTTGGTTAATATAACTAAGGTCAAATATAGAATATCAAAGTGACAATATTACATACTCTCAACATGAGAATACCATTGAACTTCAACGTGGATACTCCACTTTTATTATAGTTAAAGTATGGCACGACGTCTATCGAACGACTATAGTTGGATCTGAGTTGAAGCATTGGAAGTAAAACACTATTCAATAGAGAATTCGTCTCCTTAATTATATGAGGTTAGTATCATGGACAACTTTAGTTGACTCAAGGTCAAAGTGCATGGCTGGAGCAGTTCGATTAATAATAACTGTTATTATTAAAGCAAGGGCTTTTTGTTTGGACTATATAAGTTGAATATGAACGATATTAGAATTTTGACCAATGCAAAGTTCCATAAATCATAATAATATATACTTTTGACGAAGAGAATTTGTATAAATAATTGTCACTACCGAAAACCGCTTAAAATAGTAAAACTGGATTTTACCAAAACTATATAAGCGATGAATTCAGCCAAACTATCACACCACTAACTAATATGACATGCGAATGTTAATATTCGAATTGTTCGATATTAATCGCTGATCGAATTTACACCTCGGACTCACAAACCACAATGTTGAATACTCCAAATGCCATCCAATTTAATTAAATTATAATTATTATAAATTAATTAATATTTATGACATATTGTTTGTAAAATTTTATTTGATATTTATTGATCAATGTTGAAAATAATATGTATATAAAAATTATATAGACACATATTGATATACATTTGAATTTGATTTAAATGTAAATTATTTTATATGGTTTGAAGAAGCATGCTAGCCCATAAGCCCTGAGAATGGCCGGCCATAGTATGGGTAAAAGGGTGTGATATTTTTGATATTTTAGATTTGAATGAATGGAGAAAAGAAGGGGTCTAAGAACCACTTTTTCCTCTCTCTCTTCCCTTACTCATTTAAACCCACTACCTCTTTCCTTTTTGAATTTGATCACTTTCTACTCCTCTACCTATAAGCCGCAAGCACTCACCCCATTGCTCCTCTCCTTTTCAAGTCAAATATAAAATCAAATTATATTACATCGAACAGTGTGTGGATCTCTTTGATTGATAGCGCTTTCTGGAAGAGATTCGATTCGATTCTAGGAGTTGCAATACAACATACGATAATTAGGCTATAGCTAAGGTAATTCTCTTATTTACTACAATCTCATAGATGTAGTTAGTTATGTTATCGTAGGATAGATTATATGTTTGTTATTGGTTTATATATATATGAGATAGTGTTGTAAAATAAAAATAAAAAATTTCTGCATGAAAATGATCATACTATAAAAAAATTCCAAAATTAAAATTAATTTCAAAAGGTTTTAAAATAAAAAATTGAATTTTTAAAAGTAGTAGGTATATAAGTTAATATATATATATATATATTATAAATTAATTCTTATACATTATATATATCATTTCGGAAGTATAGAAATTTTTTAATATAATTTTATTTCATAAGAAATTAATTATTAATATTTATTAATATAAAACTTTAAATTGAAATTGTTTATTATATAATTACACACACACGCGCGCAAATATAAATAAATATGTATACTATGTAAGCATAATGTTTTATGAAAATTAAAATATCTCGTATGGGATTTCAAATTTAAATTAGAAAAGGGGAATTAAATCCTTACAGATTTAAACATTAATTTTTTTGTTTTTGTCGAACTAATTTATGGCCGAAAATATATGTTCAAAGTATATAAATTACTTGAATTGTGTGTGTGTGGTTGTAATGTAATATTATAAATAAATATCTTTTTGATTTATATAATTTAAAATATTATACATGCATACATATACACACACACATATATACATATACACACACACATACATACATACATACATATATATATATATATATATATATATATATGCATGGACAAACTTATGTATGTATATCTTCAAATAAAAAAAAATAGTATTTACATATAATATGATTTTTAACCTATTTATTAATTCAAAATTTGAATTTGGATTTTAAAGATATTTCGAATCTAGATCTTGAAATCTTAACTTAAAATTTTATATTTAATATTATTTTTTTGAATTCCAGAAAATCCGGCTTCCTCGGTAACAACTGGGGGGAATACATGTTGCTCCGCCACAACTGAATCCCCAAATTAAGCAAGCCCTTACGGATGACTCAGTGCAGCTCCCAAGGCTCGAACTCTCATAAAAATGTGTGTGTAATTAATATAATAGTATATGTATGTATGTATATATATGTACATAAATATAAATATGTTTTATATGATGTTAATATTATATTATTGACAACAACTATGTATATGAAGGGGATAACACGTCCATTGTGGTATAAATCCCAACACTTAGATACAAACATGTTCAACCATGTACAATATATATGTTGCATGTCACATGTGCACGTATACGCACAAGTGTATATGATACACATGTGCACTATATATATACATTATATGCATATTATATATATATATAACTAAATAAAATTCTTTCATTAATCAATAAAATAAAATAATGATTTTGTTTAAAATTGATTTAGATTAGATCAAAATAAATTTAGACTTTGTATGCCCAACAAGATCCAAAATGGTGAAATTTATTTAAATTCACTCATTTAATCATTTGTGTTTTTTGGCCCAGTTCCAATAATACATATTACCTCTTCTCATATCATCCATTAAACAATACAAATACAACCTATTTTATTGTTCTGAAATTGATTCTTATGACCCAAGAGGTTTTTTTTAATTAACTACGCATGTTAATTATTGTTCTTGAATTCTCATTATTTTAAGGAAAAATTTATAGTAGTAATCAATGATTTTTTGTTTAATGATAGTCTTAATTTTATTAATATTTTTGGGTAAGACAACAATAAAAGCATTAAATGATATGTTTTTTCTTCGAGTAATGCAATAAATGTGCTATTAGAACAACGTGGTTTCGTGAAACCGAAATTTATTCTAGTTGATGTAAATCGTAAAACAAAATTTATTCTAATTGATGTAATTCGGAAAATCAAAATTTATTCTAGTTGATGTAATTTGTGTGATGTCTGAAATTTTTGATTTTTAAATTTAGGAACTATGGAATGAAAGAATAGAGGATGGACTAATACTCATTTTCCTTGGGCTTAACGTCTACTTTTGTTTCCGTCCAATAGTTTTTTTGGCGTCTACGATAAAATTTTACATCTTGGTCTTAGTTTTTTCTATTTAGTGCCACAGTGTGAAATGGATCCAAAGTTGTAGAATGTATAATCAGACGATCAGTATCCAAAAAGGAAACATCGTTATCACTTGACTGGTTTCAAGAAAAAAAGGAAAAAAGAAAGGAAAAGAAAAGAAAAGAAAAGAGAGAGAAAAAAGATAATGAAATCGAAACGTTAGCTTATAATTTAGTCTACAACGTTAAAGATAATAGAGCCATTGTATTTGTATAATCTGGGGGGGGGGGTAATTCTTTTCGTACACCATTAATTACCTAGCATGCACCAAAACATATAACAAACTTTTAAACATCAAAAATTGCTTTACATGCATACACCGTTATTTCACAAAATTAACCTTGTTCTCATCTTCATTATCTTCACATGTTCAAACATAAAACTCATATACGCAAATAGAATTCCTGACTTTAAACTAAATAAAAAATAATCATAATGGACATTATTTCTACCATTAGTATTGTAACTTTTTTATTATTAAGCGTTACGGCACGCGCTTCGCGCGTGATGGAGGCATCTGAATTGTTTTTCTATAAATTTTATTTGTTTAATACGTTTAAAAGAAAACGATTTTCATAAATATTTAGTCATATTTTTGTGTTGAATCATATGTAGTAATTTGAATTTTTATTTCTAAGTTGCAATATCTAATTTTTTGTTAGTTTAAAATTTTATTTATATTATTAATTTATAAAAAAACAAATTTGTAAAGTAGTTTATTTGTTAGATCCTATTTTTAAGTAGCATGAAAACTTGGTAATATTTATAGAGGAAATTTTAAATCTGTAAAGGAA